>OU612091.1:10483512-11817267 GCA_914767735.1 Anoplius nigerrimus | reverse complement strand
TTATTTGAGTGGAGTTTGTTTGAAACAATTTATAATTACTTCCTAGTTTGACCATGATTTTGCTTGTATATACTGCTTTATTGTTTTTAGTTGTTCTTTATTTCATTGATTTGTGGTTGAATTTAAAGGTGCTATCAGTTTCATTTGTTCATTTGCTTTTGTTGTGCTGTTCCTATTTGAGTTGTCATATTGATATACTGTGGTCTAATTCATTTGAATTAAGGTATTTGTTTGAGAGTTGATTGGTGTGTGTGTGATTGACGTTTGTTAGGTTAGGGGGGTTATGTTTGTTGTCTGTATCATAGACATGTATTTGGGTTTTTATAATGCAGTTTATTAATACAATAGTTGTGTGTCATAGGTAGTTGTTCTATACGGTCAGTTTAAATTTTGTTTAGTGATAGTCTGTTAGTGCAACGAATTGTATTTCTGAGGTGCCAGTGTATTGAGTTTACATCCTTTTTATTTGGTTTTCATTTCCTTTGATTGTTGAAGAGGGATTTGTATTGATTATGTAGCATGATTATTCATATATGTATTATAGTTTGTATTTATATTTGTATATTAAGGGTAGAGTGATGGATTGTATTATGTTACTTGTGTATGTTGTTGATTGACCTGCAATTCTAATTTGTAGTTGTATTTCAGGTATTACTGAGTTATGTTGTACCGCTTTACGAGTTAAGGGTTGTCAGGAGATAAGCTTTTGGTTGCTTAAGGTTGTTGCTTAAGTTTGCTGTGTTCTTGAAGGTGTGTACTGTTTCTTGTAGTAGTTCATGTGATTAATCTTTCTGTTTTTGATGCATTGATTGTATTTCTTGGGTATGTTGTCTGTTCTTCCAAGTGCTTGGCCTATGCAGTACTAGTCGTTCTTGGTGATGGTTTGAGTGTGTGGTAATATGTTTTTGAATTACTATCTTTATATTTGGTTTGTATCTTATTTCCTTTTTCTTTTCAGATGTTATCGTTGTGAACATTATGTGATTCCTGAGGTCTGTCTTTTTATGAGGAGAGTTTATGGTTAGATGTTTGGACTTTCTCTGTTTCCTTATTGGGAATATGCAAGCAGGTGCTGTCTATTATATTGGTTCATGATGGCAATATAGTAGCTGTTCACTTATATCTTGTATACATTTATGTAGATTTGAATTTGGTATAGTCGTAGTAGTGTTTACGATATTTGCTATCTATCTTAGCGTCTTATTTGTGCTTATCAGAATTATTCGGTTATGTTAGTGAGTTTCAGTTGTGCTAGTATTTGAGCTATATTTGTTGTGTTCGCCTGTTTTTAATCTGTGATTAATTCGTGTTCTTTGCATTTCAGATATGTTGTTGGTTGGATGTACTACTTGTTGAAGAGAATCGTTTTATGAAGGAGGAGTTTTTACAGTTATTTTGCTGTATTATGGACCGAGAATAATGTATTGTTAATATTATTATGGATGAGTTTCACAATATGCTAGAGTGTAGTAGTAGTAGTATTAATTTGATGTTGATTCAATTGTTTTTAAATTGTGGTTTTCATGTTTAAGTTGTGACTGATTTGTGTTTTCTATTTCAGGTACGCTGCAGATGAATATGTTGCTATTAGGAGTATTCTTTTATGAAGAGGAATTGTCGTTGCTATCATTTAGTGTTGTGATTTAGGAATGTTACGTTGCTTCTATTAGTAAATATATATCATTCTGTGTACTTGAGTATAGATAATATGTGCTTACAATGATTCAATTTATGTATTGTATGTCAGACGTTTGAGATTTACAAGTTGTTATATTGTGTTACTGTTAAGATACAGTGTGATTGAGGACAGTTTATTGTTGCAATTATCCGGTTATGGTAATTATTTACTTATTGGTCTGTATATAGATGCGTCTTGTTGATATCGTTATTTATTGTTACTATTTCTTTGAGTAAAGTCTTTAACATCAACCCTGTTTGAAACAGTATGTTTTATTCGTGTATTATAATTGGGTGCGTTTTTTAATTACATTGGTGGATCTGATCGCCGCCATTTTGTCGTCTTTAAGGTGTATTCTATGATTATCGTGTAGTATGTACATGAGTTTCCTATCTTCTTTTTCAGCTGTACTTTATTTATTAATGGTTATGTTTGCTTTATGATGTATGTGTGTGTTTTAAATTGGTTGAGTGAATTTTGAATGATCCTTTAGATTTGGTAGTTTGTTTTTACTTTAGCTGGTATGTGTGGTGACATATTACATGAATTTGCTCGTTATCTTAATTTATTAGATATTTGTTTGTTTGTTGCAGACGTATTTGCAGGTGGATTGGTATTATGTTCTAAATGAAGAGGAATTGTGAGCTATGTTTGGTGCTTATTTGTTGAATTTGTAGTTGCAATGATCTGTATGCTCTTTTAATAAATTGAAATGTTGGTGAAGTTTTGATCTTTTTATTTCATCATGTTCATTTGCTTATATTCTTCCTACTCTCTATTGAATTTGTTAGTTAGTTAGAGTGTGTATTGTTATGTTTATTTGAGTGAAGTTTGTTTGATAACAGTTTATAATTACTTCCTAGTTTGACCATGATTTTGCTTGCATATACTGTTTTATTGTTTTTAGTTGTCCCTTATTTCAGTGGTTTGTGGTTGAATTAAAAGGTGCTATCAGTTTCGTTTGTTCATTTGTTTTTGTTGTGCTGTTCTTAGTTGATTTGTCATATTGATATACTGTAGTCTAATTCATTTGAATTAAGGTATTTGCTTGAGAGCTGATCGGTGTGTGTGTGATTGACATTTGCTAGGTTAGGAGGGTTATGTTTGTTGTCTGTATCATAGATATGTATTAGGGGTTTTTATGATGTGGTTTATTAAATCAATAGCTGTGTGTCATAGGTAGTTTGTTCTATAAAGACAGTTTAAATTTTAGTTTTAGTGATAGTTTGTTAGTGTAAAGAATTGTATTTCTGAAGTGTCAGTGTATTGAGTTTATATTCTTTTATTGGTTTTGCGTTCCTTCTAATTGTTGGAGAGGGATTCATATTGATTGTGTAGCGTGATTGCTCGTATGTGTATTACAGTTTGTATCTATTAATATATTGAGGGTAGGGTGATGTATTGTGCTATGTTACTTGTATATGTTGTTGTGTGACGTATGAGTCTACTTTTGTGAGCTGTTAAATTAATGAATGATTGGATTTTGGTTGCAGGGGGGTTTATTGGGAGGCATTTAAGAAATTTCTATGTAGTCAGATTGTGTGATTTTAAATTTTTGAGGGATCGAGTTTTCGTTCGTAATGTACGTACGTAGCGAAGTATAAGGGTTGTTGATAATTAGGGAGAAATTATTTTTGAATGTAGGGTTATTCATTTGGGCTATTGGGTGAATTGCTATGCAGTCTTCGAGTAGTTTTATTGTAAATTGTGGAATTTTTTAGATGCGAGCAATATTTCGATGTTTCGATCTATTGAAATGTTTTTAAAATTGACAAATGAATAGATGAATGCCATTTGCCTACATAGGGATACATTGGGTAGTTTTTAAAGGTTTTTCCATACTTTAAATTTTTGATTTTCCTGTACAGGAAAAAGTGTCATTTTTCGTACTATTTCGATGTCTCGGTATGTATTGCGTTTGTAGTTTAATGGAATTTTGATTTTAAGTGCATGGTTAATTGTTTTGATGCTAATTAAGAATTCTTAGATTGATTTTTGAGATTTAAGGAGAATTGAAAAAGTTGGTCAGTGGGTCAATACTTCGATGTTTCGATATATCGGTGGTTTATTAAATTTTTAGATGGAATGAAATAAATTATTTCTGAGTATATGGGGATACATTGGGTATTATTTAAAGATTTTTTCATGCTTTAAATTTTGAATTTTTGTATAGGGAAAAAGTGTCAGTTTTTTCGTAGTATTTCGAAGCTTCGGTATGTGTAGTATGTTTTAATTAATGAATTTTTGATTTTTGACTACATGGTTAATTGTTTGGATGTTAATTAAGAATTCTAAGATTGATTTTGTTTAGATTTAAGGAAAATTGAAAAAGTTGGTCAGTGGGTCAATACTTCGATGTTTCGATGTATCGGTGGTTTATTAAATTTTTAGATGGAATGAAATAAATTATTTCTGAGTATATGGGGATATATTGGGTACTATTTAAAGATTTTTCGATGCTTAAAATTTTGATTTTTCTGTACGGGGAAAAAGTGTCATTTCTTTCGTAATATTTCGATGTCTCGGTATGTATTGCGTTTGTAGTTTAGTGAAATTTTGATTTTGACTACATGGTTAATTGTTTTGATGCAAACTAAGAATTTTAAGATCAATATGATCGTGATTTTAATGGAGGTTGAAGAAGTTTGTTATTCTGTCAATACTTCGATGTTTCGTTGTGTCGGTGGTTTGTTAAATTTCTAGATGGAATGAAATAAATTATTTCCAGCTATATGGGGATACATTCGGTACTGTTTAAAAATTTTTCCATGCTTTAAATTTTGATTTTTCTGTACAGGGGAAAAGTGTGATTTCTTTCGTAATATTTCGATGTTTCGGTATATGTGGTATGTTTTAATTAAGGAATTTTTGATTTTGATAACATGGTTAATTGTTTTGATGCTAATTAAGAATTCTAAGAGTGATTTCGTTGCGGTTTAATGTATATTGAAGAAAGTGATTATTCCGTCAATATTTCGATGTTTCGATGTATCGGTAATTCCTTGAACTTTTGTAAGGAGTGAAATAAATTATTTCTGACTGCGTGGGTGTTCGTTGGATATTTATTAAAAGATATGTGCATGTTTCAATCTTTAAATTTTTGTAGGAGTGAAAAGTGTTGCTTTGCGTCGTATATTTCGAAGTTTCGGTATGTATGTTATTGTTAATTAATGAATTAATGACTTTTGACTATGTGGTTAATTGTTTTGGGTTATTTGAAGATTTGGAGGGGCTATTTCATTCGGATTTAATGTATTTTAAAGAAATTGATAATTTTGTCAATTTTTCGATGTTTCGATGTATCGGTGATTTATTGAACTTTTCTACGGAGTGAAATAAATTATTTCTGACTACATGGGAGTCTATTGGGCAGTATTTAAAAATATTCTCACGTTTCAAACTTTGAATTTTTGTGTGGTTAAAAATTTAAGGCGTTTTCGTGCAATTTCGATGTTTTGGTATATATGGCATATGAATAGTTGATAAATTGCATTTTCGATGGTGTGGTTTACTATTTGAAGTAGTGTTGTGAATTTTCACGTTTTATTTGTATTGAATTAATACATTTTATCGAGTATTGCGATTTGTTCCGATATTTCGGTCTTTCGATGTTTATGAATTAACTCTGAATTGTTTTCGAGCGGAATGTTTGTTTTAAAAACTCAGACGAGTTAAATGGGAGTGCAGGAGAGTATTCCGTGTCCTTTGAACCGTGATCTTTTAATGTTTGGTATGACTGTGTATTAATTTAATTGTTTGGAATTGCGTATGTATGTGCTTTATTGAGTTTTATATGACTGAAAGTATTTGTGCTACATTTGTGATTAACTTTGACGCATTTGTAATTACTTTTCGCTTAATATTGTTTGGATTTTCGATGTTTTTGTGCATCCTGTTGATTTGTATGTGTACTTTATGGCTTGTATTCCTTGATCTTCGATGTTCTTATGCATTCTGCTGACTCCTATGTGTACTTGTGCCATGTATTTTTAAAATATTGGTGCTTCTACATGCTTTCATCATTTCAATTTATGTATTGTATGTCAGATGTTTGAAATTTACAAGTTGTTATATTGTGTAACTGATAAGATACAGTGTGATTGAGGACAGTTTATTGTTACAATTGTTCGGTAATGGTAATTATTTACTTATTGGTATGTATATAGGTGCGTCTTGTTGATATCGTTATTTATTATTACTATTGCTTTGAGTAAAGTATTTAACCAACTCTGTTTGAGACAGTATGTTTTATTCGTGTATTATAATTGGGTGCGTTTTTGATTTCATTGGTGGGTCTGATCGCCGCCATTTTGTCTTCTTTAAGGTGTATTCTATGATTATCTTGTAATATGTACATGAGTTTCCTATCTTCTTTTTCAGCTGTACTTTATTTATTAATGGTTATGTTTGCCTTATGATTTATGTGTGTGTTTTAATTGTTTGAGTGGAGTTTGAATGATCTTTGAGATTTGGTAATTTGTTTTTACTTTTGCTGGTGTGTGTGGTGACTTGTTACATGAATTTGCTCGTTATCTTAATTTATTGAATATTTGTTTGTTTGTTGCAGACGTATTTGCAGGTGGGTTGGTATTATGTTCTAAATGAAGAGGAATTGTGAGCTGTGTTTGGTGCTTATTTGTTGAGTTTGTAGTTGCAATGATCTGTATGCCTTTTTAATAAATTGAAATGTTGGTGAAGTTTTGGTCTTTTTATTTCATCATGTTCAATTGCTTATATTCTTCCTACTCTCTATTTAATTTATTAGTTAGTTAGAGTGTGTATTGTTATGTTTATTTGAGTGGTGTTTGTTTGATAACAGTTTATATTTACTTCCTAATTAAACCATGATTTTGCTTGCATATACTGCTTTATTGTTTTTAGTTGTCCCTTATTTTAGTGATTTGTGGTTAATTTTAAGGTGCTATCAGGTTCATTTGTTCAGTTGCCTTTGTTGTGCTGTTCTTAGTTGATTTGTCATATTGATATATTGTGGTTTAATTCATTTGAATTAAGGTATTTGCTTGAGAGTTGATTGGTGTATGTGTGATTGACGTTTGCTAGGTTAGGAGGGTTATGTTTGATTGGCTGTATCATAGACATGTACTAGGGTTTTTATAATGCAGTTTATTATTAACTTAATAGCTGTGTGTCATAGGTGGTTTGTTCTGCCAAGTCAATTTAAATTTTTAGTTTAGTGATAGTCTGTTAGTGCAAAGAATTGTGTTTCTGAGGTGTCAGTATATTGAGTTTACATCCTTCTATTTGGTTTTCATTTCTTTTGATTGTTGAAGAGGGATTTGTATTGATTATGTAGCGTGATTATTCATATATGTATTTAGTTTGTGTTTATTGGTATATTGAGGGCAGAGTGATGGATTGTGCTATGTTTACTTGTGTATGTTATTGATTGATCTGTAATTCTAATTTGTAGATGCATTTCAGGTATTACTGAGTTATGTTGTATCGCTTTACGAGTTAAGGGTTGTCAGGAGATAAACTTTTGGTTACTTAAGGTTATTGCTTGAGTTTGCTGTGTTCTTAAGGAGTGTACTGTTTCCTGTAGTAGTTCATGTGATTAATCTTTCTGTTTTAATGCATTGATTGTATTTCTTGGGTATGTTGTCTGTTCTTCCAAGTGTTCGGCCTATACAGTACTAGTCGTTTTTGGTGATGGTTCGAGTTTATGGTAGTATGTCTTGAATTAGTATCTTTATATTTAGTTTGTTTCCTTATTTCCTTTTTCTTTCAGATGTTATTGTTGTGAGCATTATGTGATTCCTGAGGTCTATCTTTTCATAAGGATAGTTTATAATTAGTTATTTGGACTTTCTCTGTTTCCTTATTGGGAATGTGCAAGCAGGTGCTGCCTATAGAGAGTTGTTTGCTGTTGTTTTGGTTCATGATGATATTATAGTAGCTGTTCACTTATGTCTTGTGTACATGTATATAGATTTGAGTTTGGTATAAACGTAATGGTGTTTACGATATTTGCTATTTATCCTAGTGTCTTATTTGTTTCTGCCAGATTTGTTCGGTTATGTTATTGAGTTTCAGTTATACTAGTATTTGAGATATATTTTGTTATATTTGCTTGTTTTTTATCCTTAATTAATTTGTGTCTCTTGTATTTCAGATATGTTGTTGGTTGGATGTATTACTGTTGAAGAGAGTCGTTCTATGAAGGAGGAGTCTTTACAGTTATTCTGCTGTATTATGGACCGAGAATAATGTATTGTTAATATTAATATAGATGAGTTTCGCAGTTTGCTAGAGTGTAAGAGAGTATTAATTTGATTATGTTGATTCAATTGCTTTAAATTATGATTTCGTGTTTGAGCTGTGACTGATTTGTGTTTTCTATTTCAGGAACGCTGCATATGAATATATTGCTGTTAGGAGTATTCTTTTATGAAGAGGAATTGTCATGGCTATCATTTAGTGTTGTGATTTAGGAATGTTACGTTGCTTCTATTAGTAAATATATATTATTCTGTGTACTTGAGTATAGATAGTATGTGCTTACAATGATTCAATTTATGTATTGTATGTCAGACGTTTGAGATTTACAAGTTGTTATATTGTGTAATTGATAAGATACAGTATGATTGAGGACATTTTATTGTTACAATTATTCGGTAATGGTATTTATTTACTTATTGGTATGTATATAGGTGCGTCTTGTTAATATCGTTATTTATTATTACTATTGCTTTGAGTAAAGTATTTAACATCAACTCTGTTTGAGACAGTATGTTTTATTCGTGTATTATGACTGGGTGTGTTCTTTGATTTCATTGGTGGATCTGATCGCCGCCATTTTGTCGTCTTTAAGGTGTATTCTATGATTATCATGTAATATGTACATGAGTTTCCTATCTTCTTTTTCGGCTGTACTTTATTTATTAATGATTATGTTTGCTTTATGTTGTATGTGTGTGTTTTAAATTGTTGAGTGAAATTTGAATGATCTTTGAGATTTGGTAATTTGCTTGTACTTTTTGCTGTTATGTGTGGTGACACATTACGTGAATTTGCTCGTTATCTTAATTTATTAAATATTTGTTTGTTTGTTGCAGACGTATTTGCAAGTGGATTGGTATTATATTTTAAGTGAAGAGGAATTGTGAGCTGTGTTTGGTGCTTATCTGTTGAATTTGTAGTTGCAATGATCTGTATGCTCTTTTAATAAATTGAAATGTTGGTGAAGTTTTGATCTTTTTATCTCATCATGTTCGGTTGCTTATATTCTTCCTATTCTTTATTGAATTTATTAGTTAGTTAGAATGTGTATTGTTATGTCTTATTTGAGTGGTGTTTGTTTGATAACAGTTTATAATTACTTCCTAATTTAACCGTGATTTTGCTTGCATATATTGCTTTATTGTTTTTAGTTGTCCCTTATTTCTGTGATTTGTGGTTATTTTAAAGGTGCTATCAGGTTTATTTGTTCAGTTGCCTTTGTTGTGCTGTTCTTAGTTGGTTTGTCATATTGATATACTGTGGTTTAATTCATTTGAATTAAAGTATTTGCTTGAGGGCTGGTTGGTGTGTGTGTGATTGACATTTGCTAGGTTAGGAGGGTTATGTTTGTTGTCTGTATCATAGACATGTACTAGGGGTTTTTATAATGTGGTTTATTAAATCAATAGTTGTGTGCCATAGGCAGTTTGTCCTATAAAGTCAGTTTAAATTTAGTTTTAGTGGTAGTTTGTTAGTGTAAAGAATTGTATTTCTGAAGTGTCAGTGTATTGAGTTTGTATTCTTCTATTTGGTTTTGCGTTACTTCTAATTGTTTGGAGAGGGAATCATATTGATTGTGTAGCGTGATAGCTCGTATGTGTATTACAATTTGTATCTATAATATATTGAGAGTAGAGTGATGGATTGTGCTATGTTGCTTGTATATGTCGTTGAGTGACGTATGAATCTTATTCTTTTGAATGTATTTCAGGTATTGCTGTGTTGTATTGTACCATGCTGCAAGTAAAGGAGTGTTAGGAGATGAGTTGTTGTCTGCATTAAGGTTGCTGCTCAGGTTTACTGTGTTTCAAGGTGCGTACTGTTTCTTGTAGCTCATGTGATTGATTCCATGTGCTTTTAATGCTTTGATTATATTTCTTTTAGGTATATTGTCTGCTCTTTCGAGTGCTTGAATTATCTAGCACTAGCCGTTCTTTGGGGATGGTTCGAATGTGTGGTAGTGTATATTTGAATTAATATCTTGTATATAGTATGTTCCTTATTTCTATTCTTCCTTTTCAGACGCTGTTGTTGTGACCATTATGTGGTTTCCAAGGTCTGTTTTTACAAGGAGAGTTTATGTTTGGGTGCTTTTGGACTTCTCTGTTTCATTTGTAGAGATGTTCAAGTAAGTGTTGTCTATAAGAGTTGTTATTGTTATATTAGTTCATGATGACATTCTAGTAACTATTTGCTTATATCTTGTATGGATGTATATAGATTTGAATTTGGTATAAAATAGAAGTATTAACGATATTTTCTATCTATACTAGTATCTTATTTGTTTTTGTCAGATTTATTTAGTCATGCTAGTGAGTTTATTTATACTGGTTTTAGTTTATATTATGTTATATTTGCCTGCTTTTATTCCGTGAATAATTTGTGTTTTCTTACATTTTTAGATATCTTGTTGGCTGGATGTATTACTGTTGAGGAGAATCATTCTATGGAGGAGAGGTTTTTGCAGTTATTCTGCTGTATTGCGGACTGAGAATAATACATTGCTTATACTGATATGATAGGTTTTTGTTGTATGCTCAGGTAATGGAGTATGTTGCTAGGAGTTTTAGTTTGTTATTTGTATAATGGGTTTTTCGGAATTAGGGTATAGTACCTTTATATGATTGGTCATGTGGTCAGGTGTATTATTATAGTTGTGGGTTTGTGTAAATTCTACGCTTTTCAGCATCTATATAAGTGCTTATCATACTTACAGTCACAATATCTTGATCTATTCTTGTGTGCTATTACTATTTCATATATATTCAGCAATATTGTCTGTTCATATTCTGCATTTATGTGCTTATATTTGAGTTTTTGGTGTGAGATAGAAGTAATTCACGATATTTGCTATCTATATTAGTGTTATAATTATTTCTTTTTCAGTTTGTGTGATCATGTTAATGAGTTACGGTTTCTTATATTTCAGATGTGTAGCTGGCTGAACGTGCTATTGTTGCAAGTATCTATCTTGTAGGGGAGGAGTTTTGTGGCTGTTTGCTGTATTATGGATTGGAAATAGTGCGTTGCTAATGTTAATATGGATAAGTTTTGCTATGTGTTTGAATGTATGAGAGTGTTGTGGCAGAAGTTTTAGTTTGTCATAAGTATATTGGATTTTAAAATTGATCTATTGTAATTTCATGCGATTGATGGTGTGATTGAAGAATATTGTTACAGCTATTAGATCTGTAATTTTACTCTTCCGGTGTTCGTATAGACGAATATCGTTATTGTAGATGCATTGTGATTGATCTATTCGTTCATATTGTTACTATTAATTTTCAAGTATATATGTAGTACTATTGTCTATTCGCATTTGCGTTTGTAATCTATGCATATACATCTATTATTGCTTTAGGACATTGATGTAATTATAGTATTTATTCTGCTTATGCGTGTGGTTTGTTTTTATTGATGTAAATATATTTCTCTTTATTCTTAGTGTGTTTCTATACATATAGGTATTTTCATTTTGTCATACAGTTGCCGTTTGTAAGGTTGTTAAATATTATTGTGAGAATACAATTTCTACTCTTGGAATTTGTAGATGTACAATTGTTCTATACTTAGTGGTATTTTGATATTGAGCGTATCGACATGTGTGTCTGTTGATCAATTGCGAGTCTAATACCTTATTTGTGCGATTTACAATTGCGTTTGTAATTGTTAATAATTAGTCTTGTATGTATGTTATATTTGCGAGCAGGAATTAGTATATAATTGAGTGGTATCGTTATTCATAGCTGTGTAGTTTTGCTTCTAGTTATCGATAATGGTATGTTACTGAATCGATTTACGTATTCAAATTTTAGCTCTATTTGGTCTATGTATGTTGCATCCGGTAATATTCGACCTTCTGAATATATCTGTTTTAATGGACATGTGTTTGTAATTTGTTGAGAGTATGTTTGCTATTCTATGCATGCAATTTGTCCTTAGGGAGTGATATAAAATTGACATTGTATCTACGTTATTGTGTAGTTAATTTGTTGTAATGTGTATGAGTTTTAAATGGTCTTGTGTGATGTTATATTTGATTTGTACTAAGGTGTTTCTTATTTGATGTTTCTAGATTAGTTTTATACATGACTGTTATCGTCAGCTTGATCTTTAGCATTTAATTTTGATATATGCTATGTGTTTGCAATTTATCAGGTTCTATTTTTCTATGGATACATCTTAATTGCTTCTTTATACCTTACACTTGCTAGTATTGCTGGATGGGTGCTCTGTCATGTTGTGGTTGTGGTCCTTGCGTGTTGTTCTAGCTTGCGTTACTTTTGTGCAGTATGCTGTAAGATATTTGTTTCCTTTTTGTATATTTATTAACTTACATGTACGACTGTAACAATATTCACAATAAATTGTATTGTAGGGTATGCGATAGGGTTTTTGATGGGTATTGTAGTTGCAAGTGTAGTTATGGTTACTTTATTGTTAAAATACATTTGATATTGCATTGTTGATTATACTTGTGATCTTGTATATTGGCTTTGATATCTGCTACAGTTTACCATCGCTGTAGTGTTCGTCGTCATTTTGATTGTAATGTGTGTAGTGTATTTGTTGCATGTTATTTACTGCGAGTGAGTGTTTGACAGATTTTGTTTCTATTTCATTATATGTCAGTATGATTATTCGAGTTATAATTTGTACTATAAATTTATCTTCCTACTGTTAGAAGTGGTATTGTGCTTTTATAAATGTTAGATTTTAATCTGTAAGACTGTTTCTGCCTTGGTGTATTAAGAATGTAATGTGTGTGTTGTCATATTTCTAATTTTGACTTTCAAATATAGATTGTATTGACATGTATTTGTTCTCTTGATATAGTATTCTTTTCTGCGGGAACAGTGGATGAGTTGTGCTTTTAAGTCTTTCGACTGCAGGTTGTGCTGGACTGAGTCATGTATTCAGCAGAGCTGTGTTATTCCTATAAAACAAAGATGTAAGATATGTTTTTAAGTTTTCGATTGTAGGATGTGTTGACATAAACTATGTATTCTGTAAAGCAGTGTCTTTTCTGTCGAGACAGAGGTGTATGTTATGTCTTTTAGGTCTTTCGACTGTAAGTTGTTTGGTATGAGCAATGTGTTCTACAAGCAGTGTTAGATGCGCTTTTAAGTCTCTCGACTGCATATTGTAATGGCCCTCTGTTGAGGCAGTGTCTTCTGTGCCGAAGCAGAGGAGTTGGGTGCGCTTTTAAGTCTCTCGACTACAGATTGTATTGGGCTATGCCATGCTCTCTGTAAAGCAAATCTCCTGTTACTAGAACGGAGGAGTGGGGTGCGCTTTTAAGTCTCTCGACTACAGATTGTATTGGGCTAAGCCATGCTCTTTGCAAAGCAATATCTTCTCTGCCGGTGCAGAGAAGTTGGGTGCGCTTTTAAGTCTCTCGACTACAGATTGTATTGGGCTATGCCATGCTCTCTGTAAAGCAAATCCTCTGTTACCAGAACGGAGGAGTGAGGTGCGCTTTTAAGTCTCTCGACTACAGATTGTGTTGGGCTATGCCATGCTCTCTGTAAAGCAAATCTCCTGTTACTAGAACGGAGGAGTGAGGTGCGCTTTTAAGTCTCTCGACTACAGATTGTGTTAGATAGGCCGTGCTCTCTGCAAAGCAATATCTTCTCTGCCGGTGCAGAGAAGTTGGGTGCACTTTTAAGTCTCTCGACTGCAGATTGTTTGCCCTCTGCTGAGGCATTTTCTTACCTTGATTTCTCGTTGATCCTTGCGATGTCCTTGACTTTGTGACCATGATTTTATTATATGACGTAACTACACAGTACTCACCTGTCAAAGGGTTCCTCCTTTCGTCTCCTGTACCCACTTTACTATTCTACACTAACACTAGTTCGCCGTTTTCCTCGTTTAGCCATGCCTTCCTTTTACTGCATACTTTTAGAAAAGGAAGAAGCCTTTTTTTTTTTTTTTTTTTTCACTTTAATTGTGCCAAAAGGCCACCTGCCATACTTGTGTCGGCAAAAGAAACAATTATTGCCGTTAAAAGGAAGCCACGTTGATCCCGTGCACCGCGAAGAGGTGAGGAACTACGACTTGGACGGTCGGCCGACATAACCTCGCGTCCCGTTTCGCCACGTGCGCACGGTTTTTCTTTAATAATTCCTTTAATTATAATCCGATTTTTACACTTTTTAGCACACTTTACGCAGAAAAATTTATTTTAAAAAGTAAAATATTTTTGGTGATGCAAAAATTTATTTTTCAAAATTTTTCACCAAAAATACTTGCAGCGCATTGTCGACACGTGCGCACGCCCCACACGGGTAACCCAGACCTAACCCAGACCTAACCCAGACCTAACCCAGACCTAACCCAGACCTAACCCAGACCTAACCCAGACCTAACCCAGACCTAACCCAGACCTAACCCAGACCTAACCCAGACCTAACCCAGACCTAACCCAGACCTAACCCAGACCTAACCCAGACCTAACCCAGACCTAACCCAGACCTAACCCAGACCTAACCCAGACCTAACCCAGACCTAACCCAGACCTAACCCAGACCTAACCCAGACCTAACCCAGACCTAACCCAGACCTAACCCAGACCTAACCCAGACCTAACCCAGACCTAACCCAGACCTAACCCAGACCTAACCCAGACCTAACCCAGACCTAACCCACGCCCTCTTCCACGGCTGCCATTTCAAGCCGAACCTGCTCCTAGCCCTTAAAATACTGTTTTGGACGATTTTCCGGGCTGTTCCGACGATTTTCCGCTTTTTCCGACGATTTTCACAATTTTTCCGACGATTTTCCGCTTTTCCGGCGATTTTCCGACGCCATTTTGGAATTTTCCAACGCCATTTTGATTTTCATTTCGATTTTCCGACGCCATTTTGGAATTTTCCGGCGCCATTTTGATTTTCATTTCGATTTTCCGACGCCATTTTGGAATTTCCCACGAATTTTCCACTTTTCCGACGCCATTTTGTTTTTGATTTTCCGCCATTTTGATTTTCCGACGCCATTTTGTTTTTGATTTTCCGACGCCATTTTGTTTTTGATTTTCCGCCATTTTGATTTTCCGACGCCATTTTGTTTTTCCGACGCCATTTTGGAATTTTCCGACGCCATTTTGTTTTTGATTTTCCGCCATTTTGATTTTCCGGCGCCATTTTGTTTTTGATTTTCCGGCGCCATTTTGCTTTTGATTTTCCGCCATTTTGATTTTCCGACGCCATTTTGTTTTTTTTGTTTTTCCGACGCCATTTTGTTTTTTTTTGTTTTTCCGACGCCATTTTGTTTTTGATTTTCCCGACGCCATTTTGTTTTTCCGACGCCATTTTGTTTTTGATTTTCCGCCATTTTGTTTTTCCGACGCCATTTTGTTTTTTTTTATTTTCCGACGCCATTTTGTTTTTTTTTGTTTTTCCGACGCCATTTTGTTTTTGATTTTCCCGACGCCATTTTGTTTTTCCGACGCCATTTTGTTTTTGTTTTTTTCCGCCATTTTGATTTTCCGACGCCATTTTGTTTTTCCGACGCCATTTTGGAATTTTCCGCCATTTTGTTTTTCCGACGCCATTTTGTTTTTGATTTTCCGACGCCATTTTGTTTTTGATTTTCCGACGCCATTTTGTTTTTGGGCGCCATTTCCTTTTCGATTTTCCGACGCCATTTTGTTTTTGATTTTCCGATTTTCCGATTTTCCGACGCCATTTTGAATTTCCCCTCCCCCACTTTTCCGCCGCCATTTTGTTTTTGGGCGCCATCTTGAATTTCCCACTTTTCCGACGCCATTTTGTTTTCCCCTCTCTCCCCCTCTTTTCCGCCGCCATCTTTATTCCCCCCCCCCGTTTCCCGACGCCATTCTGTCTTTTTTTAATTTTCCGCCATTTTTCCCGCCGCCATCTTGCCCCCCGCTTTTCCCCCTCCCCTCCCGCGCGATTTTCCGTCGTTTTTTCCGGCTACACTTCTCCCGCACACCCTCAAATTTCCCCGCCATTCATTCCCCATTTTTCGCCACTCGCTTCCTCGTCGAAATCCGTGAAGAACCTGCCCTCCATTTTCCCTGCAGAAATCCCGTCGAAACACCCCTTCGGATCATCCAAATTCAACGCCAAAGCGTTCTCGACAATCCCCGCAGTGAAATCCCAGCGAAATATCTCGCCGAATCATTCAAATTTCCCACCAAAGCGTTCCCGACATTTCCCCCACGAAACTCCCCTCGAAATACCCGCCCGAACCATCCAAATTCTCCGCCAAAACTCTTCGGACATTTCCTCGCGTGAAATCCCATCGAAATAACCCGCCAAATCACTCAAATTTCCCGCCAAAGCGTTTCAGACATTTCCTCCCGTGAAACCAACACATAATAACCGGCCAAATCATTCAAATCTCCCAGCAAAACATTCCCGACATTCCTCCCCGTGATATCCCCACGAAATAGCCCGCGGAACCATCGAATTATCCCGGCAAACCATTCCCGACATTCCCTCCCGCGAAATCCCTGCGAAATAGCCCGCGGAACCATCAAATTTTCCAGCTAAAACGTTCCAGACATTTGCTCCCCGTGATATCCCCACGAAATAGCCCGCAAAACAATCAAATTTTCCCGTTAAAACATTTCGGACATTCCCTCATGCGAAATCCCTACGAAATACCCGCCGAAATCATCCCAATTTTGCGCCAAAGCGTTCCCGACAATCCCCGCAGTGAAATCCCTGCAAAATACCCGCCTGAATCAGTCAAATTTCCCGCCAAAACTTTCCCAGCGTTTTCCCCCACACAAATCAGCCCGAAACATCCACCTGAATCACTCAAATTTATCACCGAAGCCTTCCGAACATTCCCTCCAACGAAAATCTGCTCGAAATACCCACCTGAACCATCCAAATTTCCCGGCAAAACGTTTCAGACATTCCCTCCCGTGGTATCCCCACGAAATGGCCCGCAAAACCATCAAATTTTCCCGCCAAAACATCTCAGACATTTCCTCCCATCAACTCCATGCGAAATAACCCGGCGAATCGCTCAAATTTACCGCCAAAGCGTTTCAGACATTCCCTCCCATCAACTCCATGCGAAATAACCCGCCAAATCATTCAAATTTCCCGCCAAAGCGTTCCCGACATTTCCCCCCACGAAATCCATACAGAATAACCCGCCAAGTCATCCAAATTTCCGGGCAAACCATTCCCGACATTTCCCATGCAGAAATCCCCTCGAAATACCCACCCGAGTCATCCAAATTTCCCGCCAAAGCATTCCCGACTGACCCAATGCACAGATCCCTGCAAAAGCACCCTCCCCAAGAGCTCAAATTTTCATCCGAAACTTTCCCTGCACAGCCTCATGTCGAAATAGCACCCTCCAGCCTTCAAATATCTCCCCAGAATAGCCCAAACACCTCCAACCTCACCTCTGCACGAAAATAATCGAAGAAAATTCACAGTCGTAGCCTCCAGGCACTCCCACATAACGAAACATGGGTCGAAAGCACACAAAAGTAGTCCCAGAGTCATAAAAACAACCCCAAACATGAAAACATAGCACACCGTAGCCTTCAAATCACTTCATTCCACCCCCCGTACAGTCTACTGCAACCGATCAATCGAAATCCAACTGAAAACACAACCAAACACCCAAATATAACGGTAACACATGCATAAGAAGCAAATCCAACAGCAAAACATAGAAATAGTAGGTCCCAATACACGAGTCTCTGTCGGAAACCGCCAAATACAAGTCGCACGGCAGACAAAATATCGCCAAAAACATGTACAAGCATCAAAATCACAACGATATAGATCAAAAGTAAACGAACAAGTGAGAAAAGCATGCAAAAACATCGAATGTCAAAGAATATCAGCGATAAACCACACGCAAGACCGAAGAAAGTATGCAAACACATCGATTTCCAAGGAATAATACCGACAAACCACCCGTAGGAGTAAGGAAACCATGCAAAACTGTTCATTTTCGAGCACCATTGGCAATAGAGCACTCATATGAACGATAAAAGTATGCAGAACCATCGATTTCCGAACAATATTGGTGATAAAGTACACGCAAGAGCAAAGAAAACATGTAGAAACGTCAAAAATCAAACAGTACAAGTCATACGATACCCGAAATAATGAAATACACACTTAAACATATCAAAAACCAAGGAATACAAGACATAAAGTACACCCAGAACAAACAGAATGCACGCAAAACATCAAAAACCAAGAAATACAAGCCATAAAGTACACACAGTAGTGCAAAACACATGCAAATGGCATGAAAACATCGAAAATCAAGAAATACAAGGCACAAAGTACACGCAAAAATGCAAAAACCACACCCAAGTATCGAATTTCGAAAAATATAGACCGCAAATTACACGCAGGAATGAGAAAAGCATGTAAAACCATCGATATTCGAAGAATGCGAGTCATCGGATACACGCAAGACCGAAGAAAGCATGTGAAACCATCGATATTCGAAGAATATGAGTCATCGGATACACGTAAAGCCGAAGAAAGTATGTGAAACCATCGATATTCGAAGAATGCGAGCCATCAGACACACGCAAGACCGAAGAAAGCATGCGAAACCAGCGATATTCGAAGAATGCGAGTCATCGGATACACGCAAGACCGAAGAAAGCATGTGAAACCAGCGATATTCGAAGAATGCGAGCCATCAGACACACGTAAGACCGAAGAAAGCATGTGAAACCATCGATATTCGAAGAATGCGAGCCATCAGACACACGTAAGACCGAAGAAAGCATGCGAAACCAGCGATATTCAAAGAATGCGAGCCATCAGACACACGTAAGACCGAAGAAAGCATGTGAAACCAGCGATATTCGAAGAATGCGAGCCGTCAGATACACGTAAGACCGAAGAAAGCATGTGAAACCAGCGATATTCGAAGAATGCGAGTCATCCGATACACGTAAAGCCGAAGAAAGTATGTGAAACCATCGATATCCAAGAAACATAAATCATAAGACACACATAGGAATGAAAAACCAAGCAAAGATATCGAAAACCACAAAACACAAATCATACAATACACCTAACATCGAAGAAAGTGTATAAACGCATCAAAAGCGAAGAAATATAGGTCCCACAGCACCCCAAATAGTCGACGAAATGTATAAATCCATCAAAAGTGCTGAAATATAGGTCATACAGTACCCGGAATAAGAGACGAAATACACAAAACCATCGAAAATGAAGAAATATGGATCATACAGCAACCGGAATAGTAAGCAAAATGTATAAACTCATCCAAAGTAACGAAATATAAGTCGCACAGTAACCGAAATAGTCGACCAAATGCATAAAACCATCAAAAGTGATGAAATATAGGTCATACAGTACACAAAATAGCAAACAACAGCCATGAAACCATCAAATATGAAAGAGTATAAGTCATACAGTAACCAAAATAGTCGACACAACACATAAGACCATCAAAAGCAACGAAATGTAGATCTTACAGCAACCGAAATAGTCAGCAAAATGCAGAAAATCATCCAAACCAAAGAAATGTAAGTCACACAGTAACCGCAATAGCTGACAAAATGCACAAACTCATCGAAAGTATCGAAATGTAGAACGTACAGCAACCAAAATAGTAGACAGAATACATAAACTCATCAAAACCGAAGACACATAAGTCATACAGCAACCAAAATAGCTGACAAAATGCACAAACTCATCGAAAGTAACGAAATATATGTTGTGTCATATCAGGATCGACCCCTTCACATTGGTCCCGTGGTTCCAGAATTGTAATAAATACTATTATTGTTCAGAAATTCATCATTAACTTTTGTGACTGTATACTCGCTCACTATGTCTGACCGAAAATGAATCCCAACGCACTCAGTGGCTCGTTCTTGATCGTCTTACCAAAAGACGATTGTTTGTTACCGTGGCTGCTGACGATGATATGTATCGTCGCTGATGTGCATGCACGTCGGACTCAGCCATGCACATGCGTTTGTATTGTGTTGGTATTGTCCTAATTTGGATCGCAATAACGTCTCAAAGCAGGGCATATTGCTTATATTTTGCATGTCTGAGCGCTGACTGTGTGACAGCGCTCGACTCGTTGTTGTTACGCGCGTAGCTTATTCGCTTATATATGCGGTCACGACGATCATCTTTTTTACCGATCGATCGATCGATCGATCAATCGATATGCTGTAATTGTGTGGCCAGCCGCACAGTATGTCTGCCTTTGTATGTGTATGCGTGTACACATATCTATGTGCGTACGAAGGAGCACGTATGTGTGCCGAGTTGGTCGTTTCGATGCAACATGTAGGTCATACGACAACCGGAATAACAAACGAAATGTATAAAACCATCAAATACGAATAAACATATCACAAACTAAAACTATAACTCGCAGAGCACACGAAGCAATGCGAAAAATACATAAAAATATCGAAAATCACAAAATATCAGACATAAACTACACGCAAGAATGAAAAAAGTCCACAAAAGTACCGATATTCAACAAGCATAACTCATCGACTACCCGTAGAAATCAAGAAACTATATAATGGTACCGATATTTAAGAAATATGAGTAATAATACACGCAGAAAGAAAACAAGCGTGAAAAAGCAGCGATTTCGAAAGAATATCAACGATAGGGTACACATTCAACCAAAGAAAGTGTGAAAAGTAACGATTTTCAAGCAATATTGCCACTAAAATACTCACAGGAGTAAAGAAAGCATACAAAACCATTGATTTTCGCCCCATATTGATAATACAGCACTCATATGAATAAAGAAAGTGTACAAACCATTGATTTTCAAACAATATTGCCGATAAAGTACCCATAAGAGTGAGAAAAGTATGCAGAACCATTAATTCCCAAACAATATTGGCAATAAAACACTCATAAGACTGAAGCAAGTATGCAAAAGCATCAAAATTCAAAGAATACAAATCATAAGGCACACCCAACACAAAAGAAAATATGCAAATGCATCGAAATTCAAAGAATACAAGTCATAAAGTATGCCCAAAGCAGAAGAAAGTATGCAAATGTATCGAGATTCAAAGAATATAAATCACAAAGTACGTCCAAAACTGAAGACACCATGCAAATACACCGAAATTCAAAGAGTTCAAATCATAAGATACACCCAAGAGTGAAGAAGGTACGCAAATACATCAAAGTTCAAAGAATACAAGCCATAAGATACACCCAAAACTGAAGAAAGTATACAAATATATCGAGATTCAAAGAATATAGATCATATGATACACCCAAGACTGAAGAAAGCATACAAATGCATCGATAATCAAAGAGTACAAGTCATAAAGCACGCCCAAAACTAAAGAAACCATACAAATATATCAAAATTCAAAGAATATAGTTCATATGATACACCCAAGACTGAAGAAAGCATGCAAATGCATCGATAATCAAAAAGTACAACTCATAAGATACGCCCGAAACTAAAGAAAGCATGCAAATGTATCAAAATTCAAACAGTACAAGTCATAGAGCACACATAGTAATGAAGAAGACGTGTGAAAGCACCGAAATTCAAACAGTACAAGTCATAAACTACACATAGTAATAAAGAAGACATGTAAAAACATCAAAGTTCAAAGAATACAAATCGTAAAGCGGACATAATAATCAAGAAGATATGTAAAAGCATCCGAATTCAAAAAATATACGTCAAAAGCAAACAGCAATAAAGAAGGTGCACGAAAGCTTAAAAATCCAAAGAATATAAATCAAAAGTACACATAGGAGTCAACAAAATGCAAGAAACCATCGAAAATCAAAAGATGCAAAGCATAAAGTACACGCAGAAGTGAACAGAACACATAAAAATATCAGAAATCAAAAAGTACAGGACACAGTACACGCAAGAATAAACAGAATATATGAAAGTATCGAAAACCGGAAAATCCAAGGCACAAAGCACACGTAGAAACGAAGAAAGCGATTAACACTATCAACGATCAAAAAATATAAACGCCAAACCAAGTATAATAATGAAAAAACCGCATTAAGACATCAAAATTAAATGAATGCAAGTCATAAAACAACGCAGCAATCACAAACATGCATAAATTCATCGAAAACCAAAGAATATGAAACAAAAAGTAAATACAGTAGCAAACAAAACACTCGAAAGTATCGAAACAGAAGTAAAACCAAAACTAAAAGTACAAACAAGCATCAACATCAGCTAAAACTACAACAACAATTAAAATACCAATCATTTACAATTAAAGTAATACACAGTCATACCAAACATTAAAAGATCACAGTTCAAAGGACACGAAA
This sequence comes from Anoplius nigerrimus, assembly GCA_914767735.1. Taxonomy (NCBI): domain Eukaryota; kingdom Metazoa; phylum Arthropoda; class Insecta; order Hymenoptera; family Pompilidae; genus Anoplius; species Anoplius nigerrimus. The sequence continues at coordinate 11,795,052 of OU612091.1, read as the reverse complement.
TACTCTCCCACACTCCCATTTAACTCGTCTTAATTTTAAGACAAACATTCCGCTCGAAAACAATTCAGAATTAATTCATAAACATCGAAAGATCGAAATATTGGAACAAATCGCAATACTCGATAAAATGTATTAAATCAATACAAATAAAACGTGAAAATTCACAACACTACTTCAAATAGTAAACCACACGATCTAAAATTCAAGTTTATCAACTATTCATATGCCTTATACACCGAAACATCGAAATTGCACGAAAACAGGTTAAAATTTTAACCACACAAAAAATTCAAAGTTTGAAACGTGGGAATATTTTTAAATACTGCCCAATAAACTCCCATGTAGTCAGAAATAATTTATTTCACTCCTTACAAAAGTTCAATAAATTACCGATACATCGAAACATCGAAGTATTGACGGAATAACAAACTCCTTCAATTTACATTAAATCACAATGATATTCATCTTAAAATTCTTAGTTTGCACCAAAACAATTAACCATATAGTCAAAAATCAAAAATTCATTATTTAAAACATACCACATATACCGAAACATCGAAATATTACGAAAGAAATGACACTTTTTCCCTGTAAAGAAAAATCAAAATTTAAAGCATGGAAAAATCTTTAAACAGTACCCAACGAACACCCATGTAGTCAGAAATAATTTAGTTCACTCCTTACAAAAGTTCAACAAATTACCGATACATCGAAATATCGAAGTATTGACGGAATAACAAACTCCTTCAATTTACATTAAATCACAATGATATTCATCTTAAAATTCTTAGTTTGCACCAAAACAATTAACCATATAGTCAAAAATCAAAAATTCATTATTTAAAACATACCACATATACCGAAACATCGAAATATTACGAAAGAAATGACACTTTTTCCCTGTAAAGAAAAATCAAAATTTAAAGCATGGAAAAATCTTTAAATAGTACCCAACGAACACCCATGTAGTCAGAAATAATTTATTTCACTCCTTACAAAAGTTCAACAAATTACCGATACATCGAAACATCGAAGTATTGACGGAATAACAAACTCCTTCAATTTACATTAAATCACAATGATATTCATCTTAAAATTCTTAGTTTGCACCAAAACAATTAACCATATAGTCAAAAATCAAAAATTCATTATTTAAAACATACCACATATACCGAAACATCGAAATATTACGAAAGAAATGACACTTTTTCCCTGTAAAGAAGAATCAAAATTTAAAGCATGGAAAAATCTTTAAATAGTACCCAACGAACACCCATGTAGTCAGAAATAATTTATTTCACTCCTTACAAAAGTTCAATAAATTACCGATACATCGAAACATCGAAGTATTGACGGAATAACAAACTCCTTCAATTTACATTAAATCACAATGATATTTATCTTAAAATTCTTAGTTTGCACCAAAACAATTAACCATATAGTCAAAAATCAAAAATTCATTATTTAAAACATACCACATATACCGAAACATCGAAATATTACGAAAGAAATGACACTTTTTCCCTGTAAAGAAAAATCAAAATTTAAAGCATGGAAAAATCTTTAAATAGTACCCAACGAACACCCATGTAGTCAGAAATAATTTATTTCACTCCTTACAAAACTTCAATAAATTACCGATACATCGAAACATCGAAGTATTGACGGAATAACAAACGCCTTCAATTTACATTAAATCACAATGATATTCATCTTAAAATTCTTAGTTTGCACCAAAACAATTAACCATATAGTCAAAAATCAAAAATTCATTATTTAAAACATACCACATATACCGAAACATCGAAATATTACGAAAGAAATGACACTTTTTCCCTGTAAAGAAAAATCAAAATTTAAAGCATGGAAAAATCTTTAAATAGTACCCAACGAACACCCATGTAGTCAGAAATAATTTATTTCACTCCTTACAAAAGTTCAACAAATTACCGATACATCGAAACATCGAAGTATTGACGGAATAACAAACTCCTTCAATTTACATTAAATCACAATGATATTCATCTTAAAATTCTTAGTTTGCACCAAAACAATTAACCATATAGTCAAAAATCAAAAATTCATTATTTAAAACATACCACATATACCGAAACATCGAAATATTACGAAAGAAATGACACTTTTTCCCTGTAAAGAAAAATCAAAATTTAAAGCATGGAAAAATCTTTAAATAGTACCCAACGAACACCCATGTAGTCAGAAATAATTTATTTCACTCCTTACAAAACTTCAATAAATTACCGATACATCGAAACATCGAAGTATTGACGGAATAACAAACTCCTTCAATTTACATTAAATCACAATGATATTTATCTTAAAATTCTTAGTTTGCACCAAAACAATTAACCATATAGTCAAAAATCAAAAATTCATTATTTAAAACATACCACATATACCGAAACATCGAAATATTACGAAAGAAATAACACTTTTTCCCTGTAAAGAAAAATCAAAATTTAAAGCATGGAAAAATCTTTAAATAGTACCCAACGAACACCCATGTAGTCAGACATAATTTATTTCACGCCTTACAAAAGTTCAATAAATTACCGATACATCGAAACATCGAAGTATTGACGGAATAACAAACTCCTTCAATTTACATTAAATCACAATGATATTCATCTTAAAATTCTTAGTTTGCACCAAAACAATTAACCATATAGTCAAAAATCAAAAATTCATTATTTAAAACATACCACATATACCGAAACATCGAAATATTACGAAAGAAATGACACTTTTTCCCTGTAAAGAAAAATCAAAATTTAAAGCATGGAAAAATCTTTAAATAGTACCCAACGAACACCCATGTAGTCAGAAATAATTTATTTCACTCCTTACAAAAGTTCAATAAATTACCGATACATCGAAACATCGAAGTATTGACGGAATAACAAACTCCTTCAATTTACATTAAATCACAATGATATTTATCTTAAAATTCTTAGTTTGCACCAAAACAATTAACCATATAGTCAAAAATCAAAAATTCATTATTTAAAACATACCACATATACCGAAACATCGAAATATTACGAAAAAAATGACACTTTTTCCCTGTAAAGAAAAATCAAAATTTAAAGCATGGAAAAATCTTTAAATAGTACCCAACGAACACCCATGTAGTCAGAAATAATTTATTTCACTCCTTACAAAACTTCAATAAATTACCGATACATCGAAACATCGAAGTATTGACGGAATAACAAACTCCTTCAATTTACATTAAATCACAATGATATTTATCTTAAAATTCTTAGTTTGCACCAAAACAATTAACCATATAGTCAAAAATCAAAAATTCATTATTTAAAACATACCACATATACCGAAACATCGAAATATTACGAAAAAAATGACACTTTTTCCCTGTAAAGAAAAATCAAAATTTAAAGCATGGAAAAATCTTTAAATAGTACCCAACGAACACCCATGTAGTCAGAAATAATTTATTTCACTCCTTACAAAACTTCAATAAATTACCGATACATCGAAACATCGAAGTATTGACGGAATAACAAACGCCTTCAATTTACATTAAATCACAATGATATTCATCTTAAAATTCTTAGTTTGCACCAAAACAATTAACCACATAGTCAAAAATCAAAAATTCATTATTTAAAACATACCACACATACCGAAACATCGAAATATTACGAAAGAAATGACACTTTTTCCCTGCACAGAAAAATCAAAATTTAAAGCATGGAAAAATCTTTAAATAGTACCCAACGAACACCCATGTACTCAGGAATAATTTATTTCATTCCATCTAAAAGTTTGATAAACCACCGATACATCGAAACATCGAAGTATTGACCGACTGACCAACTTTCTCAATTTTCTTCAAATCTAAACAAAATCAATCTTAGAATTCTTAATTAGCATCCAAACAATTAACCATATAGCCAAAAGTCAAAAATTCATCAATTAAAACATACCACACATACCGAAGCTTCGAAATATTACGAAAGAAATAACACTTTTTCCCTGCACAGAAAATTCAAAATTTAAAGCATGGAAAAATCTTTAAATAGTACCCAATGTATCCCCATATACTCAGAAATAATTTATTTCATCCCATACTAAAGTTTATAAAACCATCAATACATCGAAACATCGAAGTATTGACATACTGACCAACTTCTTCAATTTTCATTAAATCTGAATAAAATCAATCTTAAAATTCTTAATTAGCATCCAAACAATTAACCATGCAGTCAAAAATCAAAAATTCATTAATCCAAACATACCACATATACCGAAACTTCGAAATATTACGAAAGAAATAACACTTTTTACCTGTACAGAAAAATCAAAATTCAAAGCATGCAAATATCTTTCAAGAGTACCCAATGCATCCCCATATACTCAGAAATAATTTATTTCATCCCATGTCAAAGTTTATAAAACCATCAATACATCGAAACATCGAAGTATTGACATACTGACCAACTTTTTCAATTTTCATTAAATCACAACGAAATCAATCTTAGAATTCTTAGTCAGCATCCAAACAATTAACCATGCAGTTAAAAATCAAAAATTCATTAATTAAAACATACCACACATACCGAAACATCGAAACATTACGAGAAAACTAACACTTTTTACCCGTACAGAAAATTCAAACTTTTAAACCACCAAATATTATAATATAGTACCCAATACACCCCCATATAGTCAGATACCATTTATTCATTCATTTGCCAAAGTTTAAAAACATTCCAATAGATCGAAACATCGAAGTATTGCTCGCATTTAAAAATTCCACAATTTACAATAAAACTACTTAAAGACTGCATAGCAATTCTTCCAATAGCTCCAAATGAATAACCCTACACTCAAAAATAATTTCCCCCTAATTATTAACAACCCTTATACTTCGCTACGCACGTACATTACGAACAAAAAGTCAATCTTTCAAAAATTTGAAACCACACAATCTGACTACATAGAAAACTCTTAAATGCCTCCCAATAAACCCCCCTACAACCAAAATCCACTTGTTCATTAATTTAACAATTCCCTCGTACTCTATCATAAATCGAAACTTCGAAATATAATTCGCATTCTGCAAATCCACAAAACACTTCCAACAATTTTAAAAACTATATAAGATGTCTTCGTACACTCCCTGACGAATAACCATGCACCTAAAAATCAATTTACAATTAATATAACAAATTCTCATACTCCGAACACTCGTACATTACGAACAAAATAATAAATCTTCAATATTCCAATAAAATCCAATCTGATACCATACCTTACCCTCAAATACAATCCAATAAACTACCTCATCCTCAAAATCCAAATATCTCCTCGTTTACAAAAGTTCTCGTATCCTTCCCATAAATCGAAACTTCCAAGCATTGCAATCACTCTCAACACTTCTAAAACGTACAAGATCACTATAAAATCATATTAAATATTCAATCTGCATCTCCAAACAATTATCCACACAATTAAAGACTTCATACCTTCTCATACACGATATCCTTCGAAATCCATGCTCAAAAAATATTGCAAACGTTCCTGAATAAATTCCCAATGCACACACATTATTTCCAGCAATCCATCATTAAATTATACACAGCCTTGCATCGCAATTAAATAAAATAATCTACGTACCGCTGCCAACGACTTCAAAACAATATACTCTAACCTCCACAGCCACTTCTTTCACCGCATTTAACCGCGTACATTCTCTTCCACATATCCCATCCTCCGAATATTCAAAGCAACACTCCTTATTAAACGTACGTATAATATCTCGCTTGCCCTTACACACTCCATTTTGTAATAATATCCCATAAACAAATGACGCACTCAAACTCGCTCGATTCGCCTCTGTCAAAACAATGAAACTGCACGATATAAATCGATAGATCGATACTACCGCCACTCCGCTAACTGCGCATACTCCCAACGGATGGCGCCACCGATACCATTTCAACCAAAAACAGACATGCAACCCACCCAACATCATGCTTACCGGGTTATCATTCCACAGGCGCACGTCACATTTCGCGCGGGCTACCCCTATGATTTTTAAGCGCAATCTAGGGAATTCTAGGGGATTTTCATTGGTCTTCCCCGAATTTTCAAACTCCCTTAACCCGAATCTAGTAACTTTTATATCCCCCCTCTCATTTTTCCCATTTTTTTCCCCTTTTCTTCCCCTTTTTCCCCCATTTTTTCTCTCTTCTCCCCAATTTTTTCTCCCCCTAGTCACTAAATAATTTCGCCAAATAACCAACAAATTCTCCTAGTAATTTTTACAAAACAATTCCATCATCCTTCCCATTTATATTTACATCCAACTGTCTCTCAAATCACCACCAATTTCATCTTCCTACTCCAAACTAAATTACAATTCCTCTCATAAATCATCTCTTATAAGCATACTAAAAAACCCTTACCTTCACGCCTTATTCCTATACTGCCATTCAACCCTTTACACTATGTATACTGCTCCAAAACATATCCTTACACTTCCATATATATACGCTCGCTCCCTTTCATCCCTGCATTCCTAATATTCACAGAATAATTATTATCTCACGCTTCAAATTCAAATATTTAAAAAACTCAGCCTCCCGCTCCTAACCAAACATCGAAATACTGCGAAAAACGACCGCTTTTTCAACCGTACCTTTTAAAAATTCCTTATTACACTCAATAATCTTTAATTACTCCACAATACACAGTAACACGCTTGAAACTTCAATCCTATAAAAATTCATTCATTCGCAACTCCGATAGCATCGAAATATTACGAAAATAGATCCGATTCTTCACCGACGAACTTAAAAATTATTTTGCTTCACTAAAATTCACTAAATAATATCCAAACAAACCTACCATACCTAAAATTCATTTATCTCAAAAATTACAACTCCTCATCAAATCGAAGCATCGAAATATTACGAAGAATATACCAAATCTCTAAACTTCATCCGATCACATTGTCCTCATATATCGTCACGTAATATACCACCCCACAATTAATGCCTATCTCAAAACTCAAAGATTCACTTCCCTTCAAAATGCCCTATTTTTCTCGTAATACATCACCGCGCGACCGCATCCACCCGACAGATGTCGCTACCTGTACCGTTTCAATCGACTGATCGCCAGGCAACCCTTTCAACGTCATGTTGATCAGGCCCTCATTCCACAGGCGCACCGCACTTTTCGCGCGGGCTACCCCTATGATTTTTAAGCGCAATCTAGGGAATTCTAGGGGATTTTCATTGGCCTCCCCCGAATTTCCAAACTCCCTTAACCCGAATCTAGTAACTTTTATATCCTCCCTCTCATTTTTCCCATTTTTTCCCCTTTTCTCCCCCTTTTTTCCCCCATTTTTCTCTCTTCTCTCCCCATTTTTTCTCACCCTAGTTACTAAATAATTTCGCCAACTAACCAACAATTTCACCTAATAATTTTCCCAAAAAAATTCCATCATTCTTCCCATTTATATTCCACGTCCAACTTTCTCTCAACTCACCACCCATTTCATCTTACTACTTCCAACTACATTACGATTCTTCTCATAAATCATCCCTTACACCCATATCAAACAAACATTACCTCCACGCCTTATTCCTATACTACATTTCACCCTTCTATCATGTATTACTCCAAACCATATACTTACACCACTTGCTTTCATTCCACGCATCACTAATATTCACCGAATCAAACCTGCCACTCCTTTCTACCATTCATATTTAAATATTCCACCCTTTACCCTATCCCTAATACATCGCGCAATACAAATATTACCGAAAAAGTCACCGATCTTTCCCTCAACAGATACATCGTCTTTTACACGCCCAAACATCACTAAATATACCCCCAAACATTGCCTCACACTCCAAATTCAAATATTTAAATAATTCAACTTCCCACTCTTACCGAAACATCGAAATAATACGAAAAACAATCCGATTCTTTACCGATCAACTTAAAAATTATTTCACTTCGCTACAATTCACCAAATAATACCCAAACAAACATACCATACATAATATTTAATTATCTCAATAATTATAAATCCCCATCACATCGACTCTTCGAAATATTACGAACAATAAACCAAATCTCCAAAAATCATCCGATCACATTGTCCTTATATATCGTCACGTAATATACCACCCCATTATTAATGCCAAAGTCAAAACTCAAAAATTCACTTCCCTTCGAAACACCTTAATTTTCTCGTAATACATCGCCGCTCGACCGCACCCGCCCGCCAGATGACGCTACCTGTACCGTTTCAATCGACTAATCGCCAGGCAACCCTTTCAACGTTATGCTGATCAGGTCCTCATTCCACAGGCGCACTTCACATTTCGCGCGCGCTACCCCTATGATTTTTAAGCGCAATCTAGGGAATTCTAGGGGATTTTCATTGGCCTCCCCCGAATTTTCAAACTCCCTTAACCCGAATCTAGTAACTTTTGCTTTTTTCCGCATTTTTTCCCCTCCTTTCCTCCTCTTTTCCCCCATTTTTTCTCTCCTCTTCCCTCCTTTTCTCCTTTTCTCGCCTTCTTTTCCCCCAAACTTTTTCTCTTCTCCCACTCTCACTAAATAAATTCTCAAAATAACCAAACCTTCATCCTAGTAATTTCCAACATTTTTAATCACCCTTTCCCCCTTTCCCCCATTCCTCCGACACTCCAAAATTACCAAACTTTCTCCGTCTCAACCCCAACTATTTTCAAACTAGTAATTAACTCACTCCGTCCTGTCCTGTCCTGTCCTGTCCTGTCCTGTCCTGTCCTGTCCTGTCCTGTCCTTTCTCACAATAAACTGTACATTCATATTTCTTACAAATATCTATTCCATAAAAGTTACCAAACTTTTTCCCTCTCAGCCCTAACTATTTTCCACTAATGATTATAACCGACTCTCTCCTATCCTTTCTCACAATAAACTATACATTATTTCTTCCTAATATCTACTCCATAAAAGTTACCAAACCTTTTCCGTCTCAACCTTAATTATTTTCCACTACTGATTATAACCGACTCTCTCCTATCCTTCCTCGCCTTACACTCTACATCATTTCTTCCCAATATCGAAACGATAAAAACTTACTAAACATTTCCTGCCTGAGCCCTAATTATTTTCCACTAGTAATTAACCGACTACTTCCTCTCTCCCTCTCCCTCTCCCTCCCTCCCTCCCTCCCTCTCTCTCTCTCTCTCTCTCTCTCTCTCTCTCTCTCGCCTCAAACTTCCCAAATCTTTCGTCAATCCTTCGACAATCTTTCTCCCTAGCATCGATTAAATCAAAATTTAATTACCCAAACTTTTATTCCCCATTCATCTATCTGTATGTATGTATGTATGTCTGTCGTCTCGCTTCCACAAACAGTCTTCCCAATAAATATAATACCTCCTCTTATTCCTCTTATTCCTCTTCCTATATTCTCCTATATTTAACCGATCGATTAATATATAATTCCTATTTCCCACTTCCCATTTCCCTTCTCCCTTCTCCCTTCTCATCTCACTTACGACCGATACCGCAACGACATATACATCCCATCTCCTATTCCCATAGATACGTGTCGATTAAGAACGAACATCGCCAAACGGTATACGTAAACCTATCATTCCTCTTACTGTACGTCTCCTCCTCCTCCTCCTCCTCTTTCCATCGTACTATGCTTCTTGCCAGACTACCTACACAATTAAATTGCCTTTCGTTACTTCAAACATTCAACTATCGCATTTACGTGTACTCTTCTACGTAACATTGCCAATTTATATTATAGCTACGTCATTATATTATCTTGTTAGCTACATTTAGTAACGAATAAATAAACTGAGGCATATAGACGTATTGCCACTGGGTATACCTTTTTTTTTTTTTTTGTTTAACGTCTGGTGAATCTTCGAGAAGACTTCTGGCCTCGTTGGGGAGAGGCCAGGGTATGCCGGATTTTTACCAGGCTAAACACCAGACGTACTCCTCAAGGACGGGTGCTCCTGGACGTCGCTTAGCGCCGTCCAGAATACGTGGTACCGCAGTGGGATCTACAGAGCCACTGGGTATACCTGCTACTGCTACCATCTTATGCTAGTAACTTTTATATTCAAGAGACGAGTAATAAGGCAAACAAATATTCTACAACTAGCAGCTATACGTACAAAATTACCGAATATTTTAAAAACGTATATCGTATTACTTCCATCTGCTTCCATCACATTCCTTCCACCTACTCTATTGCAACTTGGTAACACATGGTGCTAGTTACTTCTCTTCTCTTCTTATACCAGCTAACGACGACAACGACAACAATAATTACCAAACTTGCTACCCATCCATCACTAAATAGCTAAATAACTAACCAATCAAACAAACAATCAAAAAAATATAAATCAAACTAGTTACTTCCTTCGTCTTTAATCTACAAATTCTAATTACTTTTCATACAAAATTTTCTTCTCTTACAACAAATTTATATTCCCATGTCCAATTATTATTATTATTATTATTATTATTATTATTATTATTATTATTATTATTATTATTATTATTATTATTATTCCTCCTTGTGCGATAGATAAATAGATAGATAGATAGATAGATAGATAGATAGATAGATAGATAGATAGATAGATAGATAGATAGATAGATAGATAAATGTACGTATACGTGTTCATGCACTTATACTCTCGGCAAACCATATACGTAACATTCTTACTTCGCACTGCGAACGAACGAACGAACGAACGAACGAACGAACGAACAATTAAATAAATAATGAATGAATTAATGAATGAATGAATGAAAGAAAGAAAAAAAACAAAGAATGAGTGAACAAACCAACGAATAAACCAATTATGCACTACATATACGATACAACTATTCTCTTTTCTACATCGTTTATGGATGGGATAGCAAATGCATATACGGATCGTCATATTCTACCTTTTTAATCGTACGACTAGATGCTAACGCAATCGGGTATACCTCCTATCATTTTACTATCTTACTCACTTACCCTCTCGAAAAATATCGCTTTTTCAAAACAACTTATCTAAAAGGATTCATTATTTTAATTACCGTATTCCTATTCCTATTCCTATTCCTATTCCTATTCAAATTGCTTGTCTTCAGCCTTTACCTATATATATTATTTTAACTTCCTCGCATATCTACCTTTTCCTCTCCTCTCCTCTCCACTCCTCTCCTCTCCACTCCCTTCACCCATCGATATACCTATAACGTAAATTCATATTTTACTTCTCACCTACGTAATTTCCTCCTCCCTATTGCAACGACATATGGTATACCTACCTACGTATCGTTTCTCTCCCTCTCTCTATCGATTAAAACTGAATATCGCCAAACGGTATACGTAAACCTATTATTCCATTTACTTACTCTGCGTCTCATTCACTATCCGATGCGTACACTCTATACTTTACTTTACTTTACTTTACTTTACTTTACTTTACTTTACTTTACTTTACTTTACTTTACTTTACTTTACTTTACTTTACTTTACTTTCGTTGCTTCAATCACCACCTTATCAAAACATACCTATTATATACGTGTATTTTTCTCCTTGCCATCGCGAACATATAATGTCATGATTATTATTATTATTATTATTATTATTATTATCATCATCATCATTATTATCATCATTATTATCATCATTATTATTACTCCGCTCTTACTTTCACTTCATAACGAATAGTACGTAGTAAACTTAGTACAAGCATTGCCATTGCCACTGGCTATATATACGTACTACCGTCTTATGCTAGTAACTTTTCTATTTATAATAACACGAATATTCTACGTAGCTTCATATGTATATACGTACTGATTATTTCCCTTTCTTCTTCTTTCAGATTTTAAATCACTGATAAGGCAACCCGTATACCGCGATTACCACCTATACGTATACGAATACTCAATCTTATAATCTTCTCCCTAAATTTTCTCTCCTATCGTAAATAACTATACCTATTTCTTTTCTCTCTCTACTTGTATACCGATCCGCAACTGACACAGCCAAAGGGTATACGTGCTCATATTTTTCCTTCAATCTATCCTATTTATTGCAACTGGTATACGTACTAATTACTTCTCTCTCTTCTTATACCGTCGCACCCAAACCTAAACGACGATCATCACAAATGTTTCTTGCATTCGATTAATAAATACGAAAATTACTAGCGAATCACTTCCTTCGCGTCTTCCCTCACGGACAAATTTATATACCAATGTCTAGTTATTATTCCATCATGTGCGATAACTAAATAAATTAATTAATTTATTAACTAATTCATTAATTAATACATCCATAGATAGATACATAGATAGATGCATGTGTACTTATACTCTCGACAAACCGTATAAATATCATTTTTACTTCGCACTTCGCACTTCGCACTTCGCACTGCAAACCATCGAACGAACGAACGATCGATTAAATAAATGTTAAATCAATGAATGAGTAAAAGAAACAAAAAATCAAACAATGAGTAAACAAACCAACGAATAAACACGTTATGCACTACATATACGACATATGCGAGTGACACGGCCAAAGGATATACGCCTTCATATTTCTCTCTTTCTCTATATGCCTACCTATGACTTTCTCCTCAACTAAAGCTAGTTACTTTTCTACTTTCTTATACCGGCTAACCCAGACAACGAGCATGATTGCCAACGCACGTATAAATTAATCAATTCATAAACAAATAAATAAACCACTCATTCGATAACGAATAAAACGTGCAATGAATTAATGTAAATACAAACCATTCTTCCATATAGAAATTACGAACCTACGAGTACGTATAAGCGATGACACAGATGCAAATCGTATATAATATTCTATTTCCCTACACACAGTGTATGCAATGCCTTGAACGAACGAACGATTAAATAAATAATCAATGAATGAATGAATGAATGAATCATTTAATCAATCAATCAACTTTGCAGTACATATGCAATACAATTATTCTCTTTTCAGCGACGTTTATCAACGGTGTAGCGAATGCATATACGGATCCTCATATTCTATATTACGTATATAATCAGTCGACCTAGTGTATTACCAACGAGTATACGTTCTACGATCTTATGCTAGTAACTTTTACTCACACCTGTATTTCCCCAATGTATAGGTGTTAAAATAACTTTCTTAAAATAAGCTAATAATAAAAAAGGTAATCTTCAATTTCATTCTATAATCCTATTAAGGATTTAAGTCTACGCACCGGAGAACATTATTCATTCTAGCCTCATGTCCTACGCGCTAATTCTACGAATATCAATATAAATACAACACCAAGGGCGAGAACGGTACTCTTCTGTAAGTAAACAAAAACGAAACTGAGTAAAAGAAATACGAAGCTTAACGGATAATCACGTTATTATTTAATCCTCTTAACTTCAGAGAATAAACCAAAAAACTCTTAAACACCTTTGTGTGTGTTTAATCTAATTATAACGTAAAACCTGCTCGTACCGTAAAACCATACTACCTGCCATTAAATCAACCATAGGTATGCGTATGTACTGATTCTTTCCCCTTTCTCTTCCATCATTTATAAATTATACCGCGACGACGTATTGTCGCTCTCCATTAGTTATCGTTATCGTTAAAAGGTATACGTCTTCCTAGTTATTTACTATCTATAGGTATATGTCATTTCAACGACAACGTGTATCGTATTACTTCAATTATATTCCTTCGACCTACTCTATTGCCACGTGGTATTCCTGCTAGTTACTTCTCTTCTCTTCTTTTCTCTTCTCTTCCCTCCTTATACCGTCACCCAACGTTACCATAATCACAAATCTTTCTTACATTCAATTAATAAATACGAAAATTACTAGCGAATCACTTCCTTCGCGTCTTCCCTTACGACAAATTTATATACCAGTGTCTACTTATTATTCCATCATGTGCGATAACTAAATTAATTAATTAATTAATAAATTAATACGTAAAGAGACAGACAGACAGACAGACAGACAGACAGACAGACAGACAGACAGGCAGACAAACAAACAGATAAATAGATAGATAGATGCACGTGTACTTATTTTCTCGACAAAGCGTATACATAACATTCTTACCTCGCATTGAAAACGATCGAACGAACGAACGAACGAACGAATAAACCAACCATGCAGTGCATATACAATAAAGTTATTCTCTTTTCAACCTCATTTACTGACGATCTAGAGAATGCATATACGGATCGTCATATTCTATAATACGTTTATATTCTGTCGACCTACTCTATTGCCAATGAGTGTACGTGCTACGATCTTCTGCTAGTAACTTTTGCCGCAACCTGTATTTACCGGATACATACACGTATGTACTGAATCTTTCCCTTTTCGCTTCTATGATTTGTAAATCATACCGCGACGACCAAATTCTCGCCCTCAATTAATTATCGTAAAGGCCTCTCTCTAAGCTCTTTTTTTTCCTTCTATTCTTACCATTGAACCGATAAACTACTGATACAGCCAAAAGGTATACGTCTTCCTATTTACTATCTATCATATGTCATCTCAACGAGAACGCGTATACTATTACTTCAATGTACGAATAAATTAATAAATATACGATTAAATAATTAACGAATAAGCGTACGATCAATCAATAAATATCAAGTCCCACAAACTTATTCTATGTTTAAAATGCAAACGTTTCACGCATCTTACCTCATCACACGAAAATCTAGTTACTATTCCTTCCCGTACCATCAATACATTAATACGTAAGCAAATAAATAATTCATGTACATCTAGTAATTACACTGATACGAGTCATTTAACTTACAATTTTCTTCCAAACAATGTACATATAATATTATTGCGATTGAATAAATCTGCGACGACGAATAACGACGATTAAATAATAAACAAATAAATAAATCAATAAACGAACGAATAAAGCAACTATGCAGTACATGACGATAAACTTGTTCTCTTTCCAACGACGTTTACTGACGATGTAGCGAATGCACATACGGATCGTCGTATTCTACGTTTTTAATCCTCCGACTAGGCGGTAAGGCAAGCGGATATACGTATACTATCACTTTACTCTCTTGCCGCCTCCCCGAGTATCGCTTTCTCATCAGAACGTATGTGCAAGAATTCATTATTTTAATAACGATATTCGTATTCAAATTCGTTGTCTTTAGTCTTTATATAGAACGAACGAACGAACGAATGCGCATTGACTTCACAATGAGGTAAGTATACCTGATAACGGTATTGTAAGCTTTTATTGCTTCCTGTTGGGATACAATTTTCCCCTTCTCTCCTCCCTCCCTCCCTCCCTCCCTCCCTCCCTCCCATCCTTCCTCCATTTCTTACATTGTACGTCTCATCGTGTATGTTAATCATTTATTTATTTTTTTATTTATTTTTCCAATTACATTCTCTAACGATATGCTGTCAAAAAACATCTAGCAACGTTTCTCTTCTCATCATCGTCGTGGTAGTCGTCTCTCTTACGTCCGACCGTGTACTTACTGTGCGCGTCTTACTATGCCACCGCCGCGCTATGCTTTCATTTGTATCCCTTCTCTGCCGTACGCTTTATATATCGTACTACTTTCCTTCCTTCCTTCCTTACGTACGTATGCCCGCTATTAATCGATTCTAATTAATCTTACAATCGCCACTCTTATAATCGCATTTACGCCGTTAATATAATATGATACCCCGTTTGCCTGTACGCCACGGCATATAAATTCCCTATAATCGATCCGACGACTCAACGACAAATCTATTCCATACGTATAAATCTCTCTATACGTTATGTATCGATACGGAAAGGATACGCGGACGTCTATTCTCCTTACTTGTACTGCCCGATTCACCCGACTAAAGGATATACCCGGATTACGCGTACCTGTCTTATTCCTATTTCACTTTCAGACTCAACGACGACTAGTCCTACCGCGACCATTTGTGCGTGCCATACTTTCTTTCTCGTATCGTCTCTCATCGAAGATACTGCTACGAGATATACGTACTTAATCATCTTTCTTTCCTACTGCGAGAACAATGTCAATGTGTGCAGCGTGTCATTCCATATTTTCCCCCGAATCGCGACGAGTATTGCCAATGGGTATACCTAGTGAAATTCCAACTCCTACTGCCTTTTACGACTGATCTCACCGATCTATACACGTATGTATGTATGTATTTATTTAATTATTTATTCATTTATTTAATGAGACCGATACAAGTTAATTGAGTAAAAAAATTCATTCTTTTAATTACGATATTCGTATTCGTATTCGTATTCCAATTAATCTTCAGCATTTATCTACCAGATTCGAGTATTGGCCTTGCAACGAGGTATACCTGATAACGTACTCTCTTTTTCACCGTGTATGTATTCTATTCTAAGATTTTATTGCTTCCTCTTGGGTTACAACTTTCCTTTCCTCCCTCCCTCCCTCCCGCCCACCCTTTCTTACATCGTACCTCTCACCGTGTATGTTAAGCTTTTATATATCTATTTATTTATATATACTTCTAACTACATCGTTCAACGATACACCGAAGAAATGCATCTAGTAATATTTCTCTTCTCGTCGTCGTCGTCGTCGTCGTATTACTCTCTTACATCCGACCGTGTACTGTGCACGTCTTACTATGCCACTTTCGCGCCATGCTTTCATTCCTATTCCTTCTCTGCCGCCATCACTTTATATACTTGTCGTACTACTTCGCCGCGAAA
This sequence comes from Anoplius nigerrimus, assembly GCA_914767735.1. Lineage (NCBI taxonomy): Eukaryota > Metazoa > Arthropoda > Insecta > Hymenoptera > Pompilidae > Anoplius > Anoplius nigerrimus. Next base: position 11,778,256 of record OU612091.1, on the reverse strand, counting down.
CAAATTAAATCGCTGATACTACGCTTCCTCCTCTTTCTAATAATATATATTGCTGTAAAGTTTGGATAACGAATCAGTTGCCAACTAAACTAGTAATCATTTCCTCTAATCTCTTGCTTTATTATCACCATTTCTTTGAATCGATATTAAGAAAGATATAAAGATTATAACAATTGACAAGTCAAGTATTGTATGCATGGACGGATGCATGTATGTGGAGTGATTATTATGCATGTAGTGTGTACACACCAAAACAACGATTATATACAAATTAATGTTCAAGTATCTATGATTTTTTATTGTATATTATATTTCCCTTCAATGTATATAATAAAATATATTTTGTGATCAGACGATTTAATAGGAGCATAGAAAGGCCGAAGAGCTTCGTCTTGACCTAATTTAATTAAATATTATGACCTAACAACCACAAGAAATATCTTGGCCTAACACGCGCATTTCACTGACCTAACACGCGCATTTCTCTGACCTAACACTCGCAGTTTGACCTAACTCTCGCATTTTTCTCACCTAACACTCGTATTTGTCTGACCTAACACTCGTATTTTGCTGACCTAACACTCGCATTTTTCTGACCTAACACTCGTATTTTGACCTAACACTCACAGTTTGACCTAACACTCGCATTTTTCTGACCTAACACTCGCATTTTGACCTAACACTCACATTTTTACCTAGCACTCACATTCTTCTGACCTAACACTCGCAGTTTGACCTAACACTCGCATTTTGACCTAACACTCGCATTTTTACCTAGCACTCGTATTCTTCTGACCTAACACTCGCATTTTTCTGACCTAACACTCGTATTTTGACCTAACACTCGCATTTTGACCTAACACTCGCAGTTTGACCTAACAATCGCATTTTTACCTAGAACTCGCATTCTTCTGACCTAACACTCGCAGTTTGACCTAACACTCGCATTTTTACCTAGCACACGCATTCTTCTGACCTAACACTCGTATTTTGACCTAACACTCGCATTTTTCTGACCTAACACTCGCATTTTGACCTAATACTCGCATTTTTCTGACCTAACACTCGTATTTTGACCTAACTTTCTCAAAATCAATCTCATTCAATTTCTACGTGTTCTACGTTGCTTTTCGGCTTTTTCATTTACCATTAATGATACTTACCGTATATTTTATGGCTTCGAGCTATTCCTATGGTGTTGTTCACCTAAATGAAATATTACAACAGTGCTGCACTTCCTTCTATGGTGTTTTACAATGAAATCGAGTTCCTTATGATACGAAATGAATAGAACAGTCTCTGGCCTTTTGAATTGGCGAAGATCATGTTCGAGAATAAGAAAACGATAATTACGAATAATAGTACTAATTAATTAACGACTGACAAATTAAGTGTACCGTGAATGAATAAATGTATTGCTTGTATAGAGTACGAACGATCAAACATCGACTTCGTTCGCTTCTTCGCTTACGACAAACTTATATACCGATGTCTAGTTATTATTCCATCTCGTGCAATAACTAAATAAATAAATTAATTAATAAATAGATAGATAGATAGCACGTATACTTATACTCTCGACAAAGCGTATACATAACATTCTTACCTCGCTTTGCAAACGATCGAACGAACGAACGAACGAACGAACGAATAAATCAACCATGCAGTGCATATACAACAAAGTTATTCTCGTTTAAACCTCATTTACTCACGATCTAGCGAATGCATATACGGATCGTCATATTCTACAATATAATACGTTTATAATCTGTCGACCTACTCTATTGCCAATGAGTATACGTCCTACGATCTTCTGCTAGTAACTTTTGCCACGACCTGTATTTACCGGATACATACACGTATGTACTGAATCTTTCTCTTTTCGCTTCTATCATTTGTAACTCATACCGCGACGACGTATTCTCGCTCTCAATTAATTATCCTAAACCCCTCTCTCTAAGCTCTTTTTTTCCTTCTATTCTTACCCTCAAACCGATAAACTACTGATACAGCCAAAAGGTACACGTCTTCCTATTTACTATCTATATATGTCATCTCAACGAGAACGTGTATCGTCGTATTACTTCCATCCTATTCCTTCGACCTAGTGCATTGTCACTCGATATACGTGCTAGTTATTTCTATTCTTATTATGCCCTATAACGACCAAGACCATTTTATAATAAATAACTAAATAAATAAATAAATAATTAAATTAATGAATCAATCAATCAAGTATGCAGTACATATACGACACAGTTCTTCTGTTTTCAACGTCGTTTATGGAAGGTGTAGCGAATGCATATGTATACGGAATGTCATATTCTACCTTTTCAACTCTTGAGACAGCGCCTATAGCCATTGAGTATACTGCTATTTCTTCTATTTTCCTCCCATTCGACTAGACGCTCAGGCAAGCAACTATACGTGCTATCTTTTCACGACAAAATATATAAACAGCTTTATTATTTCAAATACCATATTCGTAATGGTATTCGAATTAGTCGTCTTCAACCTTCTTGTAAAACGAACGCGCGTTGACCTTGCAACGAGGTATACGTGATAACGTACTCTCTTTTTCACCGTGTATGTATTCTATTCTAAGATTTTATTGCTTCCTCTTGGGTTACAACTTTCCTTTCCTCCCTCCCTCCCTCCCGCCCACCCTTTCTTACATCGTACCTCTCACCGTGTATGTTAAGCTTTTATATATCTATTTATTTATATATACTTCTAACTACATCGTTCAACGATACACCGAAGAAATGCATCTAGTAATATTTCTCTTCTCGTCGTCGTCGTCGTCCTCGTATTACTCTCTTACATCCGACCGTGTACTGTGCACGTCTTACTATGCCACTGTCGCGCCATGCTTTCATTCCTATTCCTTCTCCGCCGCCATTACTTTATATACTTGTCGTACTACTTGGCCGCGAAACAAATTAAATCGCTGATACTACGCCTCCTCCTCTTTCTAATAATATATATTGCTGTAAAGTTTGGATAACGAATCAGTTGCCAACTGAACTAGTAATATATTTCCTCTAATCTCTTGGTTTATTATCACCTTTTCATTGAATGGATATTAATTAAGAAAGATATAAAGATTATAACAATTGACAAGTCAAATATTGTATGCATGGACGGATGCATGTATGTGGAGTGATTATTATGCATGTAGTGTGTACACACCAAAACAACGATTATATACAAATTAATGTTCAAGTATCTATGATTTTTTATTGTATATTATATTTCCCTACAATGTATATAATAAAATATATTTTGTGATCAGACGATTTTATAGGAGCATAGAACGACCGAAGAGCTTCGTCTTGACCTAATTTAATTAAATATTAGGACCTAACAACCACAAGAAATATCTTGACCTAACACGCGCATTTCTCTGACCTAACACTCGCAGTTTGACCTAACTCTCGCATTTTGACCTAACACTCGCATTTTTTTGACCTAACACTCGCATTTTTCTGACCTAACACGCGCAGTTTGACCTAACACTCGCATTTTTCTGACCTAACACTCGTATTTTGCTGACCTAACACTCGCATTTTGACCTAACACTCGCATTTTTCTGACCTAACACTCGCATTTTTCTGACCTAACACGCGCAGTTTGACCTAACTCTCGCATTTTGACCTAACACTCGCGTTTTTCTGACCTAACACTCGTATTTTGACCTAACTTTCTCAAAATCAATCTCATTCAATTTCTACGTGTTCTACGTTACTTTTCGGCTTTTTCATTTACCATTAATGATACTTACCGTATATTTATGGAGTCTAGCTATTCCTATGGTGTTGTTCACCTAAATGAAATATTACAACAGTGCTGCACTTTCTTCTATGGTGTTTCACAATGAAATGGAGTTCCTTATGATTCGAAATGAATACAACAGTCTCTGGCCTTTTGAATTGACGAAGATCATGTTCGAGAATAAGAAAACGATAATTACGAATAAATGTACGAATTAATAAACGAATGACAAATTAAGTGTACCGTGAATGAATAAATGTACAACGAAAAGATTATTGCTTGTGTAGAGTACGAACGATCGAACATCGACTTCGTTCGCTTCTTCCCTTACGACAACTTTATATCCACTTGTCCAGTTATTATTCCTTCTCGTGCGATAAATAGATATATAAATAAATTATCAAATAGATAGATAGATAAATAGACCGATAAACGAATGTACGCGTGCTTATACTCTGCTACTATACCTAACATTCTTACTTCGCACTGCGAACGGCACCCACGAACCAACGAACGAACGAACGATATAGTAAATAACAACGTGCCTATTCAGCGACACGATAACAAACCCAGCGGATTCATTCGTCGAATCGCTAACGATATGTACTGGACAATGCATACGTGATGACGTATTCTTTCTCCTTTCGACCGAGTTTTACTCCATCGACGCCGTCAACGAACGATATACCGCGACGACATGTACCTATTCAATTTACTTTCGTTTCGATTCCATCCGGTATTGCAACGACAGGTATACGTGCTAATTATTCCATTTAACCGATCTGTTCAAATAAATCTGCGACGACGAACAACTACGATTAAATAATAAATAAATAAATAAATGAATCAATCGATACATGACGATAAACTTGTTCTCTTTTCAACGACGTTTACTGACGATGTAGCGAATGCACATACGGATCGTCGTATTCTACGTTTTTTATCGTCCGACTAGGCGGTAAGGCAAGCGGATATACGTATTATCACTTTACTCTCTTGCCGCCTCCCCGAATATCGCTTTCTCAACAGAACGTATCTGCAAGAATTGATTATTTTAATTACGATATTCGTATTCAAATTCGTTGTCTTTAGTCTTTATATAGAACGAACGAACGAACGAATGCGCATTGACTTTACAGTGAGGTATACCTGATAACGTGCTCTCCTTTTAACCGCGTATGTATTCTATGGTAAGATTTTATTGCTTCCTGTTCGGTTACAATTTTCCTCTCGTCTCCTCCCTCCCTCCCTTCCTCCCTCCCTCCCTCCCTCCCTCCATTTCTTACATCGTACGTCTCATCGTGTATGTTAATCATTTATTTATTTATTTTTCCAATTACATTCTCTAACGATATACTGTCAAAATACATCTAGGAACGTTTCCCTTCTCATCCTCGTCGTCGTAGTCGTCTCTCTTACGTCCGACCGTGTACTGTGCGCGTCTTACTATGCCACCGCCGCGCTATGCTTTCATTTGTATTCTTTCTCTGCCGGCCGCTTTATATATCGTACTACTTTCCTTCCTTCCTTACGTACGTATGCCCGCTATTAATCGATTCTAATTAATCTTACAATCGCCGCTCTTATAATCGCATTTACGCCGTTAATATATATCATACTCCGTTTGCCTGTACGCCACGGCATATAAATTCCCTATAATCCGACGACTGAACGACTTTATTTCATACGTATAAATCCCCTGTTTGGTGTAAAATGTATTCCCCTTGCTTGTACTGTCCGATTCACCCGACTGAAGGATATACCGGCATTACGCGTACCTCTCTTATTCCTATTTCACTTTCAAACTCATCGACGACTAGTCATACCGCGACCATTTGTGCGTGCCATACTTTCTTTCTCGTATCGTCTGTCATCGACGATACTGCTACGAGATATACGTACTTAATCATCTTTCTTTCCTACTGCGAGAACAATGTCAATGTGTGCGGCGTCGCGAGGAGTATTGCCAATGGGTATACCTAGGGAAATTCCAACTCTTACTGCCTTTTACGACTGATCTCACCGATCTACACACGTATGTATGTATGTATTTATTTAATTATTTATTCATTTATTTAATGAGACCGATACAAGTTAATTGAGTCGCAAAAATTGTACTGCAACGATGTATACCTATATTATTTTCTGTCCTACATACTGCTTCTTCTCATACCTATGCACAGTGTTACTACTTCGCTGCGAAACAAATTAATACATACACTGATGCGACGCTTTCTCCTCTTTATAATTATCGCACGAATAATAAATATAAAAATAAAAATAATAATAATAATAATAATTTTGCCACTGGAAGATACGTATATATATATATCTTGATATCGAGTCAAATTACTACCGACTGAAAACGTGTAAGAGACACGACCCGATACAGTGTAGTATAATGTAATGCGATCTAATGACGCTCGAACGCGTTGTATGTCGTACTTCGTCGGTTGCTACATCGAACGAATCGTAAATGGTATGTATACCGTATAACGCGTTAATGCTTCGTCCTACGCTTTCAAACTCTTTCGCTTTATTCATTTCCAAATCAAACTAATATTTTTATTTATGCCCTAATATTCGTATTGTACGACCAATTTAATGAGGCCTATTGCCAGCGGGTGGGTATGCGTGCTACGATCTTATGCTACTAACTTTTCCCGAGACCTCTTCTTTTCTATTTAAAACGAGTGATAAGGCAAACACCTATACTACGACTTGCAGCGATATCTACAAAATTACCGATTCTTTTAATCTTCTTCCTTCCTTAATTGTCCGTGATATCCTGAGTCACTATACGTATTTCTTTTCTTCTGTCTGCTTATTATATGCCTCATACGCGAGTGACGCAGCCAAACGGTATACGTGCTCATTTTTTTTTTCTTCGAATCTATAATCTCAACGAGAGCACGTATCGTGTGTATTGCAACTAGGTATACCTACTAATTACTTCTCTTCTTATGTCGTCTAACGAAAACCTAAACGACGATAATTACGGAAATTTGTACAAATCAATTAATCAATAGCTAAACAACTAACGAATGCGAACCAACCATGAATAAATATAAATCAAACTAGTTACTCCGTCTTTAATGTACGAATCCTAGTTCCTTTTCATATAATATTTTCCTTAATCTCCGACTAACGTGTACGTCCACTTCCTTTGCTTCTTCCCTTACGACAAATTTATAAGTATTCCCATGTCCAGTTATTATTCCTTCTTATGCGATGAATAAATGAATACATCAATTAATAAATGAATGCATAGATAGATAGATAGATAGATAGATAGATAGATAGAAACGACTAACGAACAAATTTCTATATATATGCATAGTTTTTACACGATCAAATTATTCTGTTTTCAAACTCGTTTACAAACGGTATCGCAAACCGATATACGTTGTAATATTTTGCATCTTTTATTCATCGAACGTCAGCAAATTCTGTTACGAACAGATATACGTACTGATTCTTCCCTTATCGTGCCTTTTGACTAAGCGGTAAGGCAATTGAGTACACGTAAAAAAAATCATTCCTTTAATTACGATTTTCGTATTCGTATTCGTATTCCAATTAATCTTCAGTATTTATCTACCAGATTCGAGTATTGGCTTTGCAACGAGGTATACGTGATAACGTACTCTCTTTTTCACCGTGTATGTATTGTATTGTAAGATTTTATTGCTTCCTCTTGGGTTACCATTTTCCTTTCCTCCCTCCCTCCCGCCCTCCCTTTCTTACATCGTACGTCTCACCGTGTATGTTAAGCTTTTATTTATTTATTTATTTATTTATTTATTTATTTATATATATTTCCAATTACATCGTTCAACGATACACCGTAAAAATGCATCTAGTAATATTTCTCTGCTCGTCGTCGTCGTCGTCGTAGTACTCTCTTACATCCGACCGTGTACTGTGCGCGTCTTACTATGCCACCGTCGCGCCATGCTTTCATTCCTATTCCTTCTCCGCGCCATCACTTTATATACTTATCGTACTACTTCACCGCTAGAGAAATTAAAACGCTGATACCACGCTTCCTCCTCTTTATAATTCTCCCACGAATAGGAATAATAATAATAATTTTACCACTGACAAGGAGAGTGCAAGGTCTTGGGGTCACGGATTTAGTTCAAACTTTGTACGATGATGGATTTAGTTCCCCTGTTCATTCAAATTCAGTTTTCTCTATTTAAATTCAGTTCTGTAGCAAACGATTACAGATATGTAATGGGTTTAGCGTAGCGACAACGGATCGGTGTTCCAACGGCCTACAACAAGGCACGGTGAATTCTCCAACATTATTCAACCTAATGTTCAGCGACATTCTACAACTCTATGGCATGAACAAAAGTTTAAATTCTTACTCTATAGCATTCGCAGATGATCTAATCATTTATATTGCTGATAAGAAAACTTCACAAGTTAAAATCAATCTCCAAAAACTGTTCAACTCGATAGAATCATATCTAACTGTTTGGAAATTAAAAATTAATATAAACAAATGTGAAACAATTCTCTTTCGTTTGCCCTTATATATGGCACGGAGAAATGTCAAACAACATTACAAAAACTTTGAAATTAAGGGACTGGACAATACACCAGTACCTCATAAAATGTGCGTAAAATATCTTGGAATTCATCTATCACACAACTTAAAATTTAATCGGCATATAGAAACTGCAATTAACAAAGCAAGAAAATCCTTTATGAGTAAGAATAGAATATTTTACCATAAGAACATAGAAGCTAGAATCAAAGTTCTGGCTTATTTAGCCTTCGTCAGACCCATACTAACCTATGGATGCCCCATATGGTATAATGTAAATGCTCATGTGATGGAGAAGCTAAGAATGTTTGAACGGAAGTGCCTTAGAGCCTGTCTTTCCAAATACCGTATTTTCACCAATGAGATAAAAAAATATATCTCAAACAAAATAATTTATAACGACGCAAAAATACCCAGAATCGATTATTTTATTTTAAAATTAATACGGTGCCACTTTGCCAAGGCACGACAAATAACTGCTAACAGTTTAATATCTAGTGCTACTATCCCACTAGATAATTACCATAGGTCATTATTAAGTTCTAATTTTATACCTCCCGAAATGTTTATTTATTTAGATAAAAATAAATATATATTTAATGATAGTCTCATTCCTATAATCTATCATGTAAAAAGAAAACGTTTGCGAGTAGATTTTTCATATGAACCTAATATTTGCTCTGTAAATAATAATGAATTAATCTACAGCATTACGCTTACCAAAAAGGACAGAGAACTCAATAGTAATTATATTAAAAAGCTATGCTGGTGGCTAAATGAAGACTAAACCCCAGCTAATACAAACTTAATTTCTTTTCTTTCTTTTCTGTTTAATGATCTCTCTTCCTTTTCTTTATGTTTATGTTTTTTTTTTTTTTTTTTTTTTTTCTTTTAGTTTTTACTTTATGACAATAACAATGTATCTCATTTTTCGTTATTTTAATCATTTTCTTTTTGTTTGACTTATATCGGCTAGGTTAAGTTAGTCTTATGTATCATGTAAGCCAGTTTTTTTCCTTTTGTTCCCAATTTATTTAATTACTCTTTTCTGGCATATTACCTAATATTAACATTGTAAGGTCAGTAGGAAATTCCCTACACTAATGGCCAGGAACTTTAATCTATATTGAATATATTTTATATGTAATTGATAAGTGTACGAGTGCCATCGTAGTAATGAGCCATAGTCACAAAGTCTAATTGTAATGATATGGCTGTGTTTATTGAGCCAAACATTTATTTCTTGTAAAATGTAGGGTTACTTCAATAAACGATTTAAAAAAAAAAAAAAAAAAAAAACGGATCGGTGTTCCTTGCCGGTAGGAGCCGGGTTCGAATCCGTGGAGGTTGAATATTTTTTTTTTTGTATTTTATGTCCATTTTCACACATAAATGATATTTTATTTTATATTTTGTATATTACATATACATATTACATTTTACATATAAATATTGGGTTAGAGAATAAGTTGGTAGCGTTTTTATATTTGCATTGTTTTACACCAATTTTTTTACTGTTTGACAAAGTGTACAATTTTCATTCGATAGAGCTATGGGATGTATGAATGATCCGTGAGTGAGTGATTATGAAAGTGTGAATATGTGTGTGTGAGTATGATATAATATAATTATTGATTTTTGTTTCAATTAAAGTTTTGATAAAAACGCTACGAACTTATTCCCCAACCCAAATGATTATTAAATACCTTGTCAAACAGCAAAAAAAAATCGTTGTCAAACAAAGCAAATATAACAACGCTACGAACTTATTCCCCAACCTAATATTTATATGTAAAATGTAATATGTATATGTAGTATATAAAATATAAAATATAAATATGTAAAGATTATATGTTATGTTGTGTATTTATGTGTTAAAATGGTCATAAAATAAAATAAAAAAATATTCACTCTCCACGGATTCGAACCCGGCTCCTACCGGCAAGGAACACTGATCCGTTGTCGCTACGCTAAACCCATTACCTGTAATCGTTCGCTACAGAACTGAATTTAAGTAGTGAATTGCATCTTCAACTGCAAATATCTGAATAATTATTGAGTAGTGGCCCCTATAATCATAAATCTTCATCAACAGGGAAACTAAATCTATCATCCTACAAAGTTTGAACTAAATCCGTGACCCCAAGACCTTGCACTCTCTTGTGAGAGGTACGTATATCTTGACATCGAGCCACGATACGACCGACTAAAAACGTATAAGAGACACGAATGAATGTAATGTAGTATAATGTAATACGATATAGTGGCGCTCAGAGAAATGACAAATACCGTATACCGTACTAGTGTGTAATGTTCGTCGTACGCTTTCAAACGCCTTCGCTTTATTAATCTCCCGATCAGCCTAATGTTTCAATTTAATTACTGACGGCCAATGCCATTGCATATCTGTTATCCGACTCCATATTTCTAAATCATTTGACGCCAATATTGCCAATCATTGTGCGTACTCTGATTATTTCTATTTTATTATCACCATTTACGTAGAGTGGTACCGCAAGGGAATATTATACGTGCTAAACTTACTTTTATTAGACCTTCTTTCACCTTAGATATTGCAAATGAATATACGTTTCAAAGAGTCTCTTTTCGTTTCATATAAGAAAAAAATCCCGTTAATCGATGTATGCCCTATTATTCCTATTATGCGACTAATTTAATGAGGCGTATTGCCAGCGGGTATACGTATTCGTTGCTTCTCATCTTATTGTGTAAATTGTTCCCGAATATTACGAATAGCTGTACGTACTTATATTTCTATTTTATGACTGTTAGTTAATCGCGCGTATTACCGAAGAATAAACGTGTGCATTCTTTCTCCCTTTGTCCGAACTAATTGTCGACACGGTATACCTGCTCCGTTTATTTTCATTTCGAAACCTTCCGCCTATATGTATGTCCCGCGAATGAGTATACGCGATGAAAATTCTTCTTTCCGACCGAACGATCAATTATATACTTATTTACTCCTTCGTTCGTTCGTTCGTTCGTATATATGATCGTTCGATTACTTTCCTAATTTAATAACTGACCAACATTTCAGTCCGTTCGACAATTACGTCATCGCCAGTCAATTTACTTCCTAATTATTTCTATTTTTAATGCCGATTAATTGACAGTGAATACCGCGAGTAAGTGTACGTACTGAATTTATTCCCATTTAATGGCTTTGACGATCGCTGTTACGACTTGATATACGTACACATTTTTCATCTTTTCCGCTCTCTTCTTTCCCGTTTGGTATTGCCAATGAACGTACGTGATATCATTTTATACTATTATCGGTGTTCTCCACATTTTACTGCCCTATATCCGATCGTACGCGTACTGTGCGTCTTTCTATGTCATCCGGCTATGCTCCGAATTATATTCCTTCTCTTCGGATAGCTTCTTACATATTCCGTATGTATTTTGCTTCTCCTTTACAAAAGATACAGCGACGAGGTATACGTGCAATTATTTCTAGTATTATATCCTTTAAGAATGACGACGATTGCCGAATGTATCCACGTACGTTGTACTGCTTCTCCCTTTACATCGATAGATTAAACGATATCTTAACCAGCGTACGTGTTAATTATTCAATTTACTTTCCACTCATTGCTTCGATGCAGGATACCGCAGAGGCATACGTCATAATATTAAATTCAAACGATAACTCAACGAACGAACGAGTGAAAAACAAAAATCTATAGGTATAACTGATCGTATATTCTCCTTTTCAACTCGTCTATAGGTTATTTCTTTATTCGTTTCCCAATCAAATTAGGTAATATTTTAATTGCTTTCACGATCAAAGAATCGCGAGCGAGTGTACCTGCTAATTGTATTTATTGCTTTCGGGACGAATATTGCGAGTACCTGTAGCTCTTCGTTTTCTGTACTTCGACATCTTTCCCTCGAACTGTATAAAGTGTTATTTTTTTCATTTATTTATTTATTCATTTATTGTTTTGTTTGTTTGTTTCTTTCTTTCTTTCATTAATCCCTTACCGTCATTAATATTTTTTAATGGCATCGTAACGACTACCGTAGCGAGGTGTACGTGCTAATCATTTCTACTTTCATATCCCTTAACGTTGTATCTTACGAATGACTGACTCTCTCTGTGCATCTACGTATGTACGTATGTATGGAACTAGGAATGAATATATGTGTGTCTACGAACATATTCTATTATTTCCTATCTTATTCACATATTTATTACATTTTATACGAATATCGATGTCTCTTATACCTTATCAAGTTCAAATTACAATAGAACATTGAACGTAATTTCCATCGATACATCCTTGCCCTTCTTGCGCACTTCGAATATATGCGCGGATCACTTTGACGCTATATTATTCATTCTATGTATTCGTCGATTAATTCTGCTGTGTCGTATACTTACTTATCTAACACGTTATGTATTTTTAACCCTAATTGTTACGGTATTGCTAAATTCAATGTGCGATCCGCAATGTCCTAATTTAATGTCACAAATTTTCTACTGATCGAACAATTAACACATTAAAGGCGGGAGTCGTAGTACTACGATTTATCTCGCGCCGTAGCTTAAAGGCGGGAGTCGTAGTACTACGATTTATCTCGACTGTAGCTTAAAAACTTTTAAGAGTTTAAGCTGTTTGAAGTCTACATTTTTTTATGATTACATAAATTATCGCTGCTTTCTTTCGTTTCTTATTCGTTAGTGATTTCGAGTATCTTTCGTTAAAGTAACTGCTATTGAACCTTCTAAATGATTGCCTAAACGCCAATCTAATAGCGTTCGACGATTCTTCCCATATATCTCTTTCGTTCGCTACGCGTGTGACGATTCTGCTGCGTATATACGATACGGTACGCGCGCGAGAGAGAGGACGCCGCGCCCGTGTGCCTGAGAGAGACAGCGATGCTTCCCAATTTCTCGCGTAGCCGAGAAGCCAAGTTACTGCTCCGCGAGGATTTTCCGGCTAGCGCGGAATAGGCAACGCCGCATCCGAGGAAGAGACAACGCTGTACCGCCTTTCGCTTGCAGCCTTTCGCCGCGATCTCCGCCTCGACCGAATTCGCGATGCTTGCTACTAGCCGAATTATTCCACCTTTCTTCTCGCGTACCGTAAACTCTCCTCTAATATGTTGTTAATCCTGTACGCCCATAATCTAAACTAATGCGTTTCACGTTGCAATGCTAAATTTTATATTCCCTCTTTTCGTCCATCGCACGTCATTCTTATGTATTGTATGTATAGGCTAGTATATTGTGTTAATGTACCTCGATAATCTTATCTTTGCAATTAATTAGAAAAAAAATCGTACCAAATCATTTTGTCGCGTTATTCGGGAGTTTACTGTGTCTATCTAATATCTAATTTGATGTCTGCTCCTTGTACTCTTCTCTCGAAACCGTCCATCCATTCCACGTGTGCCTGTCAAAGATAATACGATTATAGTTCCTCGTCTCATCGAAATAAATGATTCTCGTCTGTAATTATCTACGAAAATAAAACCTAAACGTCGATTGTTCGAACATTTTCCATTCTTTCGTCCTTGTCTCCGATCGTAACCCTGCCTGCTCTGCCTCTTCGTTGTTCTATTTATTTTTCTGTCCACTTCTTTCCTACTACCGTCCCTAATATTTTCATTTTACTGCCGCTCCTCTCCGCTCTGCTTCTGCCGCTCAACGTGAACGTACTTATCCTGCCAACGAATTTATCCTATTTATTTTCTGCCGTGGCTCTTGCTCCTTCTCCTTCTAAGGATGATGATCATCGAATATATATTCAACGAAATGTATGCAAAGATGAATCAGGTAAAGTATAACCGTAATGAACTGTTAATTAAGAATAGATTATATTCGGATTACGTTTGTCTATTATTCTGTAGATATTTCTCTACTGTATATATAGTCTTCTGTATTTTGTCAAAACCTATGTAAGGAAACACATCGTAATTCATTGTATTCTCGCAACAACGATCTTCGTATACCTACTCTGTCACAAAACGATTCGTAAGCTTAAAGCTAAAACAATGCTTTCAATGTTTCAACTCCGATTCTAAAATTTATCTACTGAATTGATTTTTCCACCCATCCGTCACTCAAATAGAACGAGTATCTCTTCCTCTTTCAATTCGATCGGAGCACGTAAAGCTTTCTTTACCTTCTCTCTAATAAATCAAAGACTATCTGCCTCGCTCTCTTAAAGATTCGTTCTTCGAACATATTCTTTCCACTTTCTGCTTCTAAAAATTATGATAATAAAATACGTATTCAACGAGATGTATGAAAAGATTAATGAGACAAAGTATAAGCTTAATAAATTGCCAATTAAGAATTGATTACATTCGGATTACGTTTCTCTATTATTCTGCAGATATTTCTCTACTGTATATATAGTCTTCTGTATTTTGTCAAAACCTATGTAAGGAAACACATCGTAATTAATTGTATTCTCGCACAACGACATTCGTATACCTACTCTGCTGTCACAAAACGATTCGTAACCTTAAAGCTAAAACAATGCTTTCAATGTTTCAACTCCGATTCTAAAATTTATCTACTGAATTGATTTTTCCACTCATCCGTCACTCAAAAAGAACGAGTATCTCTTCCTCTTTTAATTCGATCGGACAATGTAAAGCTTTCTTTACCTTCTCTCTAATAAATCAAAGACTATCTGCCTCTCTCTCTTAAAGCTTCGTTCTTCGAACACATTCTTTCCATTTTCTGCTTCTAAAAATTATGATAATAAAATACGTATTCAACGAGATGTATGAAAAGATTATTGAGACAAAGAATAACCTTAATATATTGCCAATTAAGAATTGATTACATTCGAATTATGTTTGTCTATTATTCTGTAGATTTATAAATATCCTGCGTTAAACCAGTGGGTCGATATCGTAAGTATTTATTTTCTTTGCGTTGTATAATTCTTACCGTACCGTTTTGTCTTTCCGTCTCAATCGCATCTATATTTTTAAACGCAATTTATTATTATTGTCTAGCGTAATTCCGTCAGATCTTAACGACTGTGTCGCTCCGCCGTTCGAGAAATATTCGTATGCCGCCGCACACGTATATTGGCGCGCACACATAGAGCGAGTAAGTGTGCGTGGCAGGCCGCTTGGTCGCCGAGAAGCTATTTTCGCTCGCTCGAGGCAAACTCGCCGCGATGTTGCCGTATGCTCCGCTGTTGCCGTCGCCGCCGCTCGCTCAATCCTTTTCGCTCGCCACGGACGTTCATTCTCGCTCGATCGCCTTGCTATTTTCTTCACTCTGCTGCTCTTTCGTTCTGCGGTGATTTCGCGGCCTGCATGAATCTGTATATACGGCCAGCCACGCGAAAGGTGTCAAACGTCTGTCAGCCGAGACTGAAATAAAATCGCAATCCTATTAACCGTTTGACCTGTTACTCCGATTACTGTGAAAAGCCACTGTTACGATACTACGTACAAAGTTTTACGTTCGTTGTGTAATGTTTGTGGAAATTATGAAGTGTTTGTTCTAAGAGTGTATCGTAAGACGGTTGCCCAAGTATTGCGGCTTAGGATAATTTGTTTCTCGCGCTTTTGTGTTTCTGCTCTGCCCGGATCCATTGCCTTGGTTACGATTGATATTCGCTTTTACACTCTGTAATGTATGGAAACATTATTTACGTCATTTTCTTCCACGCGTTCGAACAATATTCTCACTTTCTTACGGTAAATGCTTGTACTAAATGCTTCATAATTTATTTGTGTTTTCCAAGCTTCGTTGCAAATGTCGTATCTTGTTTTCTTGTTGTTGCAGTTGATTTCTTCGAAACTTGGATACCGCCTTCGTATATTTTCTCCTACAGTTTCTGTTCACGCGCCTTTGAACGCTCCCGTCAACATACGTATTCTTTGCTGTTCCTGTCGGCCTCTGTATTCTGTCAAAACCTGTGTAAGAAGACTTTGTTATTAAATGTATTCTCGCAACAACGATCTCGGTGTACCTACTCTGCCACGGAACGTTACGTAACCTTAAAGCCAAAATAATGCTTTCAAGTTCTCAACTCGGATTCTAAAATTTGTCTACTGGATTGATGTTTCCACTCATCCGTCATTAAAAAAGAACGAGTATCTCTTCCCCTTTCAATTCAATCGGAGCACTTAAAGCTTTCTTTACCTTCTCTCTAATAAATCAAAGACTATCTGCCTCGCTCTCTTAAAGATTCGTTCTTCGAACATATTCTTTCCACTTTCTGCTTCTAAAAATTATGACAATAAAATACGTATTCAACGAGATGTATGAAAAGATTAATGAGACAAAGTATAAGCTTAATAAATTGCCAATTAAGAATTGATTACATTCGGATTACGTTTCTCTATTATTCTGCAGATATTTCTCTACTGTATATATAGTCTTCTGTATTTTGTCAAAACCTATGTAAGGAAACACATCGTAATTAATTGTATTCTCGCAACAACGATCTTCGTATATCTACTCTGTCACAAAACGATTCGTAACTTTAAAGCTAAAACAATGCTTTCAATGTTTCAACTCCGATTCTAAAATTTATCTACTGAATTGATTTTTCCACCCATCCGTCACTCAAATAGAACGAGTATCTCTTCCTCTTTCAATTCGATCGGAGCACGTAAAGCTTTCTTTACCTTCTCTCTAATAAATCAAAGACTATCTGCCTCGCTCTCTTAAAGCTTCGTTCTTCGAACATATTCTTTCCACTTTCTGCTTCTAAAAATTATGATTATAAAATACGTATTCAACGAGATGTATGAAAATATTAATGAGACAAAGTATAACCTTAATATATTGCCAATTAAGAATTGATTACATTCGAATTACGTTTGTCTATTATTCTGTAGATTTATAAATATCCTGCATTAAATCAGTGTAGTCGCTATCGTAAGTATTTATTTTCTTTGCGTTGTATAATTCTTACCGTACCGTTTTGTCTTTCCGTCTCAATCGCATCTATATTTTTAAACGCAATTTATTATAATTGTCTAGCGTAATTCCGTCAAATCTTAACGACTGTGTCGCTCCGCCGTTCGAGAAATATTCGTATGCCGCCGCACACGTATATTGGCGCGCACACATAGAGCGAGTTAGTGTGCGTGGCAGGCCGCTTGGTCGCCGAGAAGCTATTTTCGCTCGCTCGAGGCAAACTCGCCGCAATGTTGCCGTATGCTCCGCTGTTGCCGTCGCCGCCGCTCGCTCAATCCTTTTCGCTCGCCACGGACGTTCATTCTCGCTCGATCGCCTCGCTATTTTCTTCACTCTGCTGCTCTTTCGTTCTGCGGTGATTTCGCGGCCTGCATGAATCTGTATATACGGCAATATACGGCCAGCCACGCGAAAAGGCGTCAAACGTCTGTCAGCCGAAACTGAAATAAAATCGCAATCCTATTAACTGTTTGACCTGTTACTCCGACTACTGTGAAAAGCCACTGTTACGATACTGCGTACAAAGTTTTACGTTCGTTGTGTAATGTTTGTGGAAATTATGAAGCGTTTGTTCTAAGAGTGTATCGTGAGACGGTTGCCCCAGTATTGCGGCTTAGGATAATTTGTTTCTCGCGCTTTTGTGTTTCTGCTCTGCCTGGATCCATTGCCTTGGTTACGATTGATAGTCGCTTTTACACTCTGTAATTTATGGAAACATTATTTACGTGATTTTCTTCCACGCGTTCGAACAATCTTCTCACTTTCTTACGGTAAATGCTTGTACTATAATAAATGCTTCATAATTTATTTGTGTTTTCCAAGCTTCGTCGTTCGCCTTCGTATATTTTCTGCTACAGTTTCTGTTCACGCGCCTTTGAACGCTCCCGTCAACATACGTATTCTTTCCTGTTCCTGTCGGCCTCTGTATTCTGTTAAAACCCGTGTAAGAAAAGACTTTGTAATTAATTGTATTCTCGCAACAACGATCTCGGTGTACCTACTCTGCCACGGAACGTTTCGTAACCTCAAAGCCAAAATAATGCTTTCAAGTTCTCAACTCGGATTCTAAAATTTGTCTACTGGATTGATGTTTCCACTCATCCGTCATTAAAAAAGAACGAGTATCTCTTCCCCTTTAAATTCAATCGGAGCACTTAAAGCTTTCTTTACCTTCTCTCTAATAAATCAAAGACTATCTGCCTCGCTCTCTTAAAGATTCGTTCTTCGAACATATTCTTTCCACTTTCTGCTTCTAAAAATTATGACAATAAAATACGTATTCAACGAGATGTATGAAAAGATTAATGAGACAAAGTATAAGCTTAATAAATTGCCAATTAAGAATTGATTACATTCGGATTACGTTTCTCTATTATTCTGCAGATATTTCTCTACTGTATATATAGTCTTCTGTATTTTGTCAAAACCTATGTAAGGAAACACATCGTAATTAATTGTATTCTCGCACAACGACATTCGTATACCTACTCTGCTGTCACAAAACGATTCGTAACCTTAAAGCTAAAACAATGCTTTCAATGTTTCAACTCCGATTCTAAAATTTATCTACTGAATTGATTTTTCCACTCACCGTCACTCAAAAAGAACGAGTATCTCTTCCTCTTTTAATTCGATCGGACAATGTAAAGCTTTCTTTACCTTCTCTCTAATAAATCAAAGACTATCTGCCTCTCTCTCTTAAAGCTTCGTTCTTCGAACATATTCTTTCCATTTTCTGCTTCTAAAAATTATGATAATAAAATACGTATTCAACGAGATGTATGAAAAGATTATTGAGACAAAGAATAACCTTAATATATTGCCAATTAAGAATTGATTACATTCGAATTATGTTTGTCTATTATTCTGTAGATTTATAAATATCCTGCGTTAAACCAGTGGGTCGCTATCGTAAGTATTTATTTTCTTTGCGTTGTATAATTCTTACCGTACCGTTTTGTCTTTCCGTCTCAATCGCATCTATATTTTTAAACGCAATTTATTGTTATTGTCTAGCGTAATTCCGTCAAATCTTAACGACTGTGTCGCTCCGCCGTTCGAGAAATATTCGTATGCCGCCGCACACGTATATTGGCGCGCACACATAGAGCGAGTTAGTGTGCGTGGCAGGCCGCTTGGTCGCCGAGAAGCTATTTTCGCTCGCTCGAGGCAAACTCGCCGCAATGTTGCCGTATGCTCCGCTGTTGCCGTCGCCGCCGCTCGCTCAATCCTTTTCGCTCGCCACGGACGTTCATTCTCGCTCGATCGCCTTGCTATTTTCTTCACTCTGCTGCTCTTTCGTTCTGCGGTGATTTCGCGGCCTGCATGAATCTGTATATACGGCCAGCCACGCGAAAGGTGTCAAACGTCTGTCAGCCGAGACTGAAATAAAATCGCAATCCTATTAACCGTTTGACCTGTTACTCCGATTACTGTGAAAAGCCACTGTTACGATACTACGTACAAAGTTTTACGTTCGTTGTGTAATGTTTGTGGAAATTATGAAGTGTTTGTTCTAAGAGTGTATCGTAAGACGGTTGCCCAAGTATTGCGGCTTAGGATAATTTGTTTCTCGCGCTTTTGTGTTTCTGCTCTGCCCGGATCCATTGCCTTGGTTACGATTGATATTCGCTTTTACACTCTGTAATGTATGGAAACATTATTTACGTCATTTTCTTCCACGCGTTCGAACAATATTCTCACTTTCTTACGGTAAATGCTTGTATTAAATGCTTCATAATTTATTTGTGTTTTCCAAGCTTCGTTGCAAATGTCGTATCTTGTTTTCTTGTTGTTGCAGTTGATTTCTTCGAAACTTGGATACCGCCTTCGTATATTTTCTCCTACAGTTTCTGTTCACGCGCCTTTGAACGCTCCCGTCAACATACGTATTCTTTGCTGTTCCTGTCGGCCTCTGTATTCTGTCAAAACCTGTGTAAGAAGACTTTGTTATTAAATGTATTCTCGCAACAACGATCTCGGTGTACCTACTCTGCCACGGAACGTTACGTAACCTTAAAGCCAAAATAATGCTTTCAAGTTCTCAACTCGGATTCTAAAATTTGTCTACTGGATTGATGTTTCCACTCATCCGTCATTAAAAAAGAACGAGTATCTCTTCCCCTTTAAATTCAATCGGAGCACTTAAAGCTTTCTTTACCTTCTCTCTAATAAATCAAAGACTATCTGCCTCGCTCTCTTAAAGATTCGTTCTTCGAACATATTCTTTCCACTTTCTGCTTCTAAAAATTATGACAATAAAATACGTATTCAACGAGATGTATGAAAAGATTAATGAGACAAAGTATAAGCTTAATAAATTGCCAATTAAGAATTGATTACATTCGGATTACGTTTCTCTATTATTCTGCAGATATTTCTCTACTGTATATATAGTCTTCTGTATTTTGTCAAAACCTATGTAAGGAAACACATCGTAATTAATTGTATTCTCGCAACAACGATCTTCGTATATCTACTCTGTCACAAAACGATTCGTAACCTTAAAGCTAAAACAATGCTTTCAATGTTTCAACTCCGATTCTAAAATTTATCTACTGAATTGATTTTTCCACCCATCCGTCACTCAAATAGAACGAGTATCTCTTCCTCTTTCAATTCGATCGGAGCACGTAAAGCTTTCTTTACCTTCTCTCTAATAAATCAAAGACTATCTGCCTCGCTCTCTTAAAGCTTCGTTCTTCGAACATATTCTTTCCACTTTCTGCTTCTAAAAATTATGATAATAAAATACGTATTCAACGAGATGTATGAAAATATTAATGAGACAAAGTATAACCTTAATATATTGCCAATTAAGAATTGATTACATTCGAATTACGTTTGTCTATTATTCTGTAGATTTTAAAATATCCTGCATTAAATCAGTGTAGTCGCTATCGTAAGTATTTATTTTCTTTGCGTTGTATAATTCTTACCGTACCGTTTTGTCTTTCCGTCTCAATCGCATCTATATTTTTAAACGCAATTTATTATTATTGTCTAGCGTAATTCGGTCGGTTCTTAACGATTGTGTCGCTCCGCCGTTCGAGAAATATTCGTATGCCGCCGCACACGTATATTGGCGCGCACACATAGAGCGAGTAAGTGTGCGTGGCAGGCCGCTTGGTCGCCGAGAAGCTATTTTCGCTCGCTCGAGGCAAACTCGCCGCGATGTTGCCGTATGCTCCGCTGTTGCCGTCGCCGCCGCTCGCTCAATCCTTTTCCCTCGCCTCGGACGTTCACTCTCGCACGATCGCCTCGCTATTTTATTCCCTCTGCTGCTCTTTCGTTCTGCGGTGATTTCGCGGCATGCATGAATCTGTATATACGGCAAGCCACGCAAATCAAAGTAGTACAAGTACAAATTACGACGTCCGGCGTACATATATTGTTTACAGAAATTATGAAGCATTTGCTCTAACGGAGAGTGCAAGGGCTTGGGGTCACGGATTTAGTTCAAACTTTGTAGGATAATAGATTTAGCTTCCCTGTTGATGAAGATTTATGATTATAGGGGCCACTACTCAATAATTATTTAGATATTTGCAGTTGAAGATGCAATTCACTCATTAAATTCACTTCTGTAGCAAACGATTACAGATAATGGGTTTAGCGTAGCGACAACGGAACAGTGTTCCTTGCCGGTAGGAGCCGGGTTCGAATCCCTCGAGGGTGAATATTTTTTTTTTGTATTTTATGTCCATTTTTACACATAAATGATATTTTATTTTATATTTTATATATTACATATACATATTACATTTTACATATAAATATTGGGTTGGGGAATAAGTTGGTAGCGTTTTTATATTTGCATTGTTTTACACCAATTTTTTACTGTTTGACTAAGTGTACAATATTCATTCGATAGAGCTATGGGATGTACGAATGATCCGTGAGTGAGTGATTATGAAAGTGTGAATATATGTGTGTGAGTATGATATAATATAATTATTGATTTTTGTTTAAATTTAAGTTTTGATAAAAACGCAACGAACTTAGTCCCCAACCCAAATGATTATTAAACACCTTGTCAAACAGCAAAAAAAATCGTTGTAAAACAAAGCAAATATAACAACGCTACGAACTTATTCCCCAACCTAATATTTATATGTAAAATGCAATATGAATATGTAGTATATAAAATATAAAATATAAATATGTAAAGATTATATGTTATGTTGTGTATTTATGTGTAAAAATGGTCATAAAGTAAAATAAAAAAACATTCATTCTCCACGGATTCGAACCCGGCTCCTACCGGAAAAGGACACTGATCCGTTGCCGATACGCCAAACCCATTATCTGTAATCGTTTGCTACAGCGCTGAATTTAAAAAGAGAAAAATGAATTGCATTTTCAACTGCAAATATCTGAATAATTATTTAGTAGTGGCCCCTATAATCATATATCTTCATCAGCAGGGGAACTAAATCTATCATCCTACAAAGTTTGAACTAAATCCGTGACCCCAAGACCTTGCACTCTCTTGTAAGATTGTACCGTAAGATGTTTGCCCAAGTATTGCGTCTTAGGATAATTTGTTTCTCCTGTTTTTCTGTTTCTGCTCTTTCTCGATCCATTGCCACGGTACCATTGGTATTCGCTTTTATACTCTGTAATTTACGGAAACAATATTAATACCATTTTCTTCTACGCGTCCGAATAATGTTGCCACCTTCTTACGGTAAATGCCTACAGTGAATGCTTCTTAATTTATTCCTATATTATGCGCGTTGTTCCAAATGTCGCATCTTCTTTTCGTATCGTTGCATTTGATAGCTGTTAAGTAACTATCCTCGAAACTTGAATAGGCCGTCTGTATATTTTCTGCTGCAGTTTCTGTTTACGCTTCTTTGAACGCTCACGTCGACATACGTATTGTTTTCTGTTTCTCTCGGCTTCTGTATTTTGCCAAAACCAATGTAAGGAAACACATCGTAATTAATTGTATTCTCGCAACAACGATCTTCGTATACCTACTCTGTCACAAAACGATTCGTAACCTTAAAGCTAAAACAATGCTTTCAATGTTTCAACTCCGATTCTGAAATTTATCTACTGAATTGATTTTTCCACTCATCCGTCACTCAAAAAGAACGAGTCTCTCTTCCTCTTTTAATTCGATCGGAGCATGTAAAGCTTTCTTTACCTTCTCTCTAATAAATCAAAGACTATCTGCCTCCCTCTCTTAAAGCTTCATTCTTCGAACAATTCTTTCCACTTTCTGCTTCTAAAAATTATGATAATAAAATACGTATTCAACGAGATGTATGAAAAGATTAATGAGGCAAAGTATAACCTTAATATATTGCCAATTAAGAATTAATTACATTCGAATTACGTTTGTCTATTATTCTGTAGATTTTAAAATATCCTGCATTAAATCAGTGTAGTCGCTATCGTAAGTATTTATTTTCTTTGCGTTGTATAATTCTTACCGTACCGTTTTGTCTTTCCGTCTCAATCGCATCTATATTTTTAAACGCAATTTATTATTATTGTCTAGCGTAATTCCGTCAAATCTTAACGACTGTGTCGCTCCGCCGTTCGAGAAATATTCGTATGCCGCCGCACACGTATATTGGCGCGCACACATAGAGCGAGTTAGTGTGCGTGGCAGGCCGCTTGGTCGCCGAGAAGCTATTTTCGCTCGCTCGAGGCAAACTCGCCGCAATGTTGCCGTATGCTCCGCTGTTGCCGTCGCCGCCGCTCGCTCAATCCTTTTCGCTCGCCACGGACGTTCATTCTCGCTCGATCGCCTCGCTATTTTCTTCACTCTGCTGCTCTTTCGTTCTGCGGTGATTTCGCGGCCTGCATGAATCTGTATATACGGCAATATACGGCCAGCCACGCGAAAAGGCGTCAAACGTCTGTCAGCCGAAACTGAAATAAAATCGCAATCCTATTAACTGTTTGACCTGTTACTCCGACTACTGTGAAAAGCCACTGTTACGATACTGCGTACAAAGTTTTACGTTCGTTGTGTAATGTTTGTGGAAATTATGAAGCGTTTGTTCTAAGAGTGTATCGTGAGACGGTTGCCCCAGTATTGCGGCTTAGGATAATTTGTTTCTCGCGCTTTTGTGTTTCTGCTCTGCCTGGATCCATTGCCTTGGTTACGATTGATAGTCGCTTTTACACTCTGTAATTTATGGAAACATTATTTACGTGATTTTCTTCCACGCGTTCGAACAATCTTCTCACTTTCTTACGGTAAATGCTTGTACTATAATAAATGCTTCATAATTTATTTGTGTTTTCCAAGCTTCGTCGTTCGCCTTCGTATATTTTCTGCTACAGTTTCTGTTCACGCGCCTTTGAACGCTCCCGTCAACATACGTATTCTTTCCTGTTCCTGTCGGCCTCTGTATTCTGTTAAAACCCGTGTAAGAAAAGACTTTGTAATTAATTGTATTCTCGCAACAACGATCTCGGTGTACCTACTCTGCCACGGAACGTTTCGTAACCTCAAAGCCAAAATAATGCTTTCAAGTTCTCAACTCGGATTCTAAAATTTATCTGCTGGATTGATGTTTCCACTCATCCGTCATTAAAAAAGAACGAGTATCTCTTCCCCTTTAAATTCAATCGGAGCACTTAAAGCTTTCTTTACCTTCTCTCTAATAAATCAAAGACTATCTGCCTCGCTCTCTTAAAGATTCGTTCTTCGAACATATTCTTTCCACTTTCTGCTTCTAAAAATTATGACAATAAAATACGTATTCAACGAGATGTATGAAAAGATTAATGAGACAAAGTATAAGCTTAATATATTGCCAATTAAGAATTGATTACATTCGGATTACGTTTCTCTATTATTCTGCAGATATTTCTCTACTGTATATATAGTCTTCTGTATTTTGTCAAAACCTATGTAAGGAAACACATCGTAATTAATTGTATTCTCGCACAACGACATTCGTATACCTACTCTGCTGTCACAAAACGATTCGTAACCTTAAAGCTAAAACAATGCTTTCAATGTTTCAACTCCGATTCTAAAATTTATCTACTGAATTGATTTTTCCACTCATCCGTCACTCAAAAAGAACGAGTATCTCTTCCTCTTTTAATTCGATCGGACAATGTAAAGCTTTCTTTACCTTCTCTCTAATAAATCAAAGACTATCTGCCTCTCTCTCTTAAAGCTTCGTTCTTCGAACATATTCTTTCCATTTTCTGCTTCTAAAAATTATGATAATAAAATACGTATTCAACGAGATGTATGAAAAGATTATTGAGACAAAGAATAACCTTAATATATTGCCAATTAAGAATTGATTACATTCGAATTATGTTTGTCTATTATTCTGTAGATTTATAAATATCCTGCGTTAAACCAGTGGGTCGCTATCGTAAGTATTTATTTTCTTTGCGTTGTATAATTCTTACCGTACCGTTTTGTCTTTCCGTCTCAATCGCATCTATATTTTTAAACGCAATTTATTATTATTGTCTAGCGTAATTCCGTCAGATCTTAACGACTGTGTCGCTCCGCCGTTCGAGAAATATTCGTATGCCGCCGCACACGTATATTGGCGCGCACACATAGAGCGAGTAAGTGTGCGTGGCAGGCCGCTTGGTCGCCGAGAAGCTATTTTCGCTCGCTCGAGGCAAACTCGCCGCGATGTTGCCGTATGCTCCGCTGTTGCCGTCGCCGCCGCTCGCTCAATCCTTTTCGCTCGCCACGGACGTTCATTCTCGCTCGATCGCCTTGCTATTTTCTTCACTCTGCTGCTCTTTCGTTCTGCGGTGATTTCGCGGCCTGCATGAATCTGTATATACGGCCAGCCACGCGAAAGGTGTCAAACGTCTGTCAGCCGAGACTGAAATAAAATCGCAATCCTATTAACCGTTTGACCTGTTACTCCGATTACTGTGAAAAGCCACTGTTACGATACTACGTACAAAGTTTTACGTTCGTTGTGTAATGTTTGTGGAAATTATGAAGTGTTTGTTCTAAGAGTGTATCGTAAGACGGTTGCCCAAGTATTGCGGCTTAGGATAATTTGTTTCTCGCGCTTTTGTGTTTCTGCTCTGCCCGGATCCATTGCCTTGGTTACGATTGATATTCGCTTTTACACTCTGTAATGTATGGAAACATTATTTACGTCATTTTCTTCCACGCGTTCGAACAATATTCTCACTTTCTTACGGTAAATGCTTGTACTAAATGCTTCATAATTTATTTGTGTTTTCCAAACTTCGTTGCAAATGTCGTATCTTGTTTTCTTGTTGTTGCAGTTGATTTCTTCGAAACTTGGATACCGCCTTCGTATATTTTCTCCTACAGTTTCTGTTCACGCGCCTTTGAACGCTCCCGTCAACATACGTATTCTTTGCTGTTCCTGTCGGCCTCTGTATTCTGTCAAAACCTGTGTAAGAAGACTTTGTTATTAAATGTATTCTCGCAACAACGATCTCGGTGTACCTACTCTGCCACGGAACGTTACGTAACCTTAAAGCCAAAATAATGCTTTCAAGTTCTCAACTCGGATTCTAAAATTTGTCTACTGGATTGATGTTTCCACTCATCCGTCATTAAAAAAGAACGAGTATCTCTTCCCCTTTCAATTCAATCGGAGCACTTAAAGCTTTCTTTACCTTCTCTCTAATAAATCAAAGACTATCTGCTTCGCTCTCTTAAAGATTCGTTCTTCGAACATATTCTTTCCACTTTCTGCTTCTAAAAATTATGACAATAAAATACGTATTCAACGAGATGTATGAAAAGATTAATGAGACAAAGTATAAGCTTAATAAATTGCCAATTAAGAATTGATTACATTCGGATTACGTTTCTCTATTATTCTGCAGATATTTCTCTACTGTATATATAGTCTTCTGTATTTTGTCAAAACCTATGTAAGGAAACACATCGTAATTAATTGTATTCTCGCAACAACGATCTTCGTATATCTACTCTGTCACAAAACGATTCGTAACCTTAAAGCTAAAACAATGCTTTCAATGTTTCAACTCCGATTCTAAAATTTATCTACTGAATTGATTTTTCCACCCATCCGTCACTCAAATAGAACGAGTATCTCTTCCTCTTTCAATTCGATCGGAGCACGTAAAGCTTTCTTTACCTTCTCTCTAATAAATCAAAGACTATCTGCCTCGCTCTCTTAAAGCTTCGTTCTTCGAACATATTCTTTCCGCTTTCTGCTTCCAAAAATTATGATAATAAAATACGTATTCAACGAGATGTATGAAAATATTAATGAGACAAAGAATAACCTTAATATATTGCCAATTAAGAATTGATTACATTCGAATTATGTTTGTCTATTATTCTGTAGATTTATAAATATCCTGCGTTAAACCAGTGGGTCGCTATCGTAAGTATTTATTTTCTTTGCGTTGTATAATTCTTACCGTACCGTTTTGTCTTTCCGTCTCAATCGCATCTATATTTTTAAACGCAATTTATTATTATTGTCTAGCGTAATTCCGTCAGATCTTAACGACTGTGTCGCTCCGCCGTTCGAGAAATATTCGTATGCCGCCGCACACGTATATTGGCGCGCACACATAGAGCGAGTAAGTGTGCGTGGCAGGCCGCTTGGTCGCCGAGAAGCTATTTTCGCTCGCTCGAGGCAAACTCGCCGCGATGTTGCCGTATGCTCCGCTGTTGCCGTCGCCGCCGCTCGCTCAATCCTTTTCCCTCGCCTCGGACGTTCACTCTCGCACGATCGCCTCGCTATTTTATTCCCTCTGCTGCTCTTTCGTTCTGCGGTGATTTCGCGGCATGCATGAATCTGTATATACGGCAAGCCACGCAAATCAAAGTAGTACAAGTACAAATTACGACGTCCGGCGTACATATATTGTTTACAGAAATTATGAAGCATTTGCTCTAACGGAGAGTGCAAGGGCTTGGGGTCACGGATTTAGTTCAAACTTTGTAGGATAATAGATTTAGCTTCCCTGTTGATGAAGATTTATGATTATAGGGGCCACTACTCAATAATTATTTAGATATTTGCAGTTGAAGATGCAATTCACTCATTAAATTCACTTCTGTAGCAAACGATTACAGATAATGGGTTTAGCGTAGCGACAACGGAACAGTGTTCCTTGCCGGTAGGAGCCGGGTTCGAATCCCTGGAGGGTGAATATTTTTTTTTTGTATTTTATGTCCATTTTTACACATAAATGATATTTTATTTTATATTTTATATATTACATATACATATTACATTTTACATATAAATATTGGGTTGGGGAATAAGTTGGTAGCGTTTTTATATTTGCATTGTTTTACACCAATTTTTTACTGTTTGACTAAGTGTACAATATTCATTCGATAGAGCTATGGGATGTACGAATGATCCGTGAGTGAGTGATTATGAAAGTGTGAATATATGTGTGTGAGTATGATATAATATAATTATTGATTTTTGTTTAAATTAAAGTTTTGATAAAAACGCAACGAACTTATTCCCCAACCCAAATGATTATTAAACACCTTGTCAAACAGCAAAAAAAATCGTTGTAAAACAAAGCAAATATAACTACGCTACGAACTTATTCCCCAACCTAATATTTATATGTAAAATGCAATATGTATATGTAGTATATAAAATATAAAATATAAATATGTAAAGATTATATGTTATGTTGTGTATTTATGTGTAAAAATGGTCATAAAGTAAAATAAAAAAACATTCATTCTCCACGGATTCGAACCCGGCTCCTACCGGAAAAGGACACTGATCCGTTGCCGATACGCCAAACCCATTATCTGTAATCGTTTGCTACAGCGCTGAATTTAAAAAGAGAAAAATGAATTGCATTTTCAACTGCAAATATCTGAATAATTATTTAGTAGTGGCCCCTATAATCATATATCTTCATCAACAGGGGAACTAAATCTATCATCCTACAAAGTTTGAACTAAATCCGTGACCCCAAGACCTTGCACTCTCTTGTAAGATTGTACCGTAAGATGTTTGCCCAAGTATTGCGTCTTAGGATAATTTGTTTCTCCTGTTTTTCTGTTTCTGCTCTTTCTCGATCCATTGCCACGGTACCATTGGTATTCGCTTTTATACTCTGTAATTTACGGAAATAATATTAATACCATTTTCTTCTACGCGTCCGAATAATGTTGCCACCTTCTTACGGTAAATGCCTACAGTGAATGCTTCTTAATTTATTCCTATATTATGCGCGTTGTTCCAAATGTCGCATCTTCTTTTCGTATCGTTGCATTTGATAGCTGTTAAGTAACTATCCTCGAAACTTGAATAGGCCGTCTGTATATTTTCTGCTGCAGTTTCTGTTTACGCTTCTTTGAACGCTCACGTCGACATACGTATTGTTTTCTGTTTCTCTCGGCTTCTGTATTTTGCCAAAACCAATGTAAGGAAACACATCGTAATTAATTGTATTCTCGCAACAACGATCTTCGTATACCTACTCTGTCACAAAACGATTCGTAACCTTAAAGCTAAAACAATGCTTTCAATGTTTCAACTCCGATTCTGAAATTTATCTACTGAATTGATTTTTCCACTCATCCGTCACTCAAAAAGAATGAGTCTCTCTTCCTCTTTTAATTCGATCGGAGCATGTAAAGCTTTCTTTACCTTCTCTCTAATAAATCAAAGACTATCTGCCTCCCTCTCTTAAAGCTTCATTCTTCGAACAATTCTTTCCACTTTCTGCTTCTAAAAATTATGATAATAAAATACGTATTCAACGAGATGTATGAAAAGATTAATGAGGCAATGTATAACCTTAATATATTGCCAATTAAGAATTAATTACATTCGAATTACGTTTGTCTATTATTCTGTAGATTTTAAAATATCCTGCATTAAATCAGTGTAGTCGCTATCGTAAGTATTTATTTTCTTTGCGTTGTATAATTCTTACCGTACCGTTTTGTCTTTCCGTCTCAATCGCATCTATATTTTTAAACGCAATTTATTATTATTGTCTAGCGTAATTCCGTCAAATCTTAACGACTGTGTCGCTCCGCCGTTCGAGAAATATTCGTATGCCGCCGCACACGTATATTGGCGCGCACACATAGAGCGAGTTAGTATGCGTGGCAGGCCGCTTGGTCGCCGAGAAGCTATTTTCGCTCGCTCGAGGCAAACTCGCCGCAATGTTGCCGTATGCTCCGCTGTTGCCGTCGCCGCCGCTCGCTCAATCCTTTTCGCTCGCCACGGACGTTCATTCTCGCTCGATCGCCTCGCTATTTTCTTCACTCTGCTGCTCTTTCGTTCTGCGGTGATTTCGCGGCCTGCATGAATCTGTATATACGGCAATATACGGCCAGCCACGCGAAAAGGCGTCAAACGTCTGTCAGCCGAAACTGAAATAAAATCGCAATCCTATTAACTGTTTGACCTGTTACTCCGACTACTGTGAAAAGCCACTGTTACGATACTGCGTACAAAGTTTTACGTTCGTTGTGTAATGTTTGTGGAAATTATGAAGCGTTTGTTCTAAGAGTGTATCGTGAGACGGTTGCCCCAGTATTGCGGCTTAGGATAATTTGTTTCTCGCGCTTTTGTGTTTCTGCTCTGCCTGGATCCATTGCCTTGGTTACGATTGATAGTCGCTTTTACACTCTGTAATTTATGGAAACATTATTTACGTGATTTTCTTCCACGCGTTCGAACAATCTTCTCACTTTCTTACGGTAAATGCTTGTACTATAATAAATGCTTCATAATTTATTTGTGTTTTCCAAGCTTCGTCGTTCGCCTTCGTATATTTTCTGCTACAGTTTCTGTTCACGCGCCTTTGAACGCTCCCGTCAACATACGTATTCTTTCCTGTTCCTGTCGGCCTCTGTATTCTGTTAAAACCCGTGTAAGAAAAGACTTTGTAATTAATTGTATTCTCGCAACAACGATCTCGGTGTACCTACTCTGCCACGGAACGTTTCGTAACCTCAAAGCCAAAATAATGCTTTCAAGTTCTCAACTCGGATTCTAAAATTTGTCTACTGGATTGATGTTTCCACTCATCCGTCATTAAAAAAGAACGAGTATCTCTTCCCCTTTAAATTCAATCGGAGCACTTAAAGCTTTCTTTACCTTCTCTCTAATAAATCAAAGACTATCTGCCTCGCTCTCTTAAAGATTCGTTCTTCGAACATATTCTTTCCACTTTCTGCTTCTAAAAATTATGACAATAAAATACGTATTCAACGAGATGTATGAAAAGATTAATGAGACAAAGTATAAGCTTAATAAATTGCCAATTAAGAATTGATTACATTCGGATTACGTTTCTCTATTATTCTGCAGATATTTCTCTACTGTATATATAGTCTTCTGTATTTTGTCAAAACCTATGTAAGGAAACACATCGTAATTAATTGTATTCTCGCAACAACGATCTTCGTATATCTACTCTGTCACAAAACGATTCGTAACCTTAAAGCTAAAACAATGCTTTCAATGTTTCAACTCCGATTCTAAAATTTATCTACTGAATTGATTTTTCCACCCATCCGTCACTCAAATAGAACGAGTATCTCTTCCTCTTTCAATTCGATCGGAGCACGTAAAGCTTTCTTTACCTTCTCTCTAATAAATCAAAGACTATCTGCCTCGCTCTCTTAAAGCTTCGTTCTTCGAACATATTCTTTCCACTTTCTGCTTCTAAAAATTATGATAATAAAATACGTATTCAACGAGATGTATGAAAATATTAATGAGACAAAGTATAACCTTAATATATTGCCAATTAAGAATTGATTACATTCGAATTACGTTTGTCTATTATTCTGTAGATTTTAAAATATCCTGCATTAAATCAGTGTAGTCGCTATCGTAAGTATTTATTTTCTTTGCGTTGTATAATTCTTACCGTACCGTTTTGTCTTTCCGTCTCAATCGCATCTATATTTTTAAACGCAATTTATTATTATTGTCTAGCGTAATTCGGTCGGTTCTTAACGATTGTGTCGCTCCGCCGTTCGAGAAATATTCGTTTGCTCGCCGCACACGTATATTGGCGCGCACACATAGAGCGAGTAAGTGTGTGTGGCAGGCCGCTTGGTCGCCGAGAAGCTATTTTCGCTCGCTCGAGGCAAACTCGCCGCGATGTTGCCGTATGCTCCGCTGTTGCCGTCGCCGCCGCTCGCTCAATCCTTTTCCCTCGCCTCGGACGTTCACTCTCGCACGATCGCCTCGCTATTTTATTCCCTCTGCTGCTCTTTCGTTCTGCGGTGATTTCGCGGCATGCATGAATCTGTATATACGGCAAGCCACGCAAATCAAAGTAGTACAAGTACAAATTACGACGTCCGGCGTACATATATTGTTTACAGAAATTATGAAGCATTTGCTCTAACGGAGAGTGCAAGGGCTTGGGGTCACGGATTTAGTTCAAACTTTGTAGGATAATAGATTTAGCTTCCCTGTTGATGAAGATTTATGATTATAGGGGCCACTACTCAATAATTATTTAGATATTTGCAGTTGAAGATGCAATTCACTCATTAAATTCACTTCTGTAGCAAACGATTACAGATAATGGGTTTAGCGTAGCGACAACGGAACAGTGTTCCTTGCCGGTAGGAGCCGGGTTCGAATCCCTGGAGGGTGAATATTTTTTTTTTGTATTTTATGTCCATTTTTACACATAAATGATATTTTATTTTATATTTTATATATTACATATACATATTACATTTTACATATAAATATTGGGTTGGGGAATAAGTTGGTAGCGTTTTTATATTTGCATTGTTTTACACCAATTTTTTACTGTTTGACTAAGTGTACAATATTCATTCGATAGAGCTATGGGATGTACGAATGATCCGTGAGTGAGTGATTATGAAAGTGTGAATATATGTGTGTGAGTATGATATAATATAATTATTGATTTTTGTTTAAATTTAAGTTTTGATAAAAACGCAACGAACTTAGTCCCCAACCCAAATGATTATTAAACACCTTGTCAAACAGCAAAAAAAATCGTTGTAAAACAAAGCAAATATAACAACGCTACGAACTTATTCCCCAACCTAATATTTATATGTAAAATGCAATATGTATATGTAGTATATAAAATATAAAATATAAATATGTAAAGATTATATGTTATGTTGTGTATTTATGTGTAAAAATGGTCATAAAGTAAAATAAAAAAACATTCATTCTCCACGGATTCGAACCCGGCTCCTACCGGAAAAGGACACTGATCCGTTGCCGATACGCCAAACCCATTATCTGTAATCGTTTGCTACAGCGCTGAATTTAAAAAGAGAAAAATGAATTGCATTTTCAACTGCAAATATCTGAATAATTATTTAGTAGTGGCCCCTATGATCATATATCTTCATCAACAGGGGAACTAAATCTATCATCCTACAAAGTTTGAACTAAATCCGTGACCCCAAGACCTTGCACTCTCTTGTAAGATTGTACCGTAAGATGTTTGCCCAAGTATTGCGTCTTAGGATAATTTGTTTCTCCTGTTTTTCTGTTTCTGCTCTTTCTCGATCCATTGCCACGGTACCATTGGTATTCGCTTTTATACTCTGTAATTTACGGAAATAATATTAATACCATTTTCTTCTACGCGTCCGAATAATGTTGCCACCTTCTTACGGTAAATGCCTACAGTGAATGCTTCTTAATTTATTCCTATATTATGCGCGTTGTTCCAAATGTCGCATCTTCTTTTCGTATCGTTGCATTTGATAGCTGTTAAGTAACTATCCTCGAAACTTGAATAGGCCGTCTATATATTTTCTGCTGCAGTTTCTGTTTACGCTTCTTTGAACGCTCACGTCGACATACGTATTGTTTTCTGTTTCTCTCGGCTTCTGTATTTTGCCAAAACCAATGTAAGGAAACACATCGTAATTAATTGTATTCTCGCAACAACGATCTTCGTATACCTACTCTGTCACAAAACGATTCGTAACCTTAAAGCTAAAACAATGCTTTCAATGTTTCAACTCCGATTCTGAAATTTATCTACTGAATTGATTTTTCCACTCATCCGTCACTCAAAAAGAACGAGTCTCTCTTCCTCTTTTAATTCGATCGGAGCATGTAAAGCTTTCTTTACCTTCTCTCTAATAAATCAAAGACTATCTGCCTCCCTCTCTTAAAGCTTCATTCTTCGAACAATTCTTTCCACTTTCTGCTTCTAAAAATTATGATAATAAAATACGTATTCAACGAGATGTATGAAAAGATTAATGAGGCAATGTATAACCTTAATATATTGCCAATTAAGAATTAATTACATTCGAATTACGTTTGTCTATTATTCTGTAGATTTTAAAATATCCTGCATTAAATCAGTGTAGTCGCTATCGTAAGTATTTATTTTCTTTGCGTTGTATAATTCTTACCGTACCGTTTTGTCTTTCCGTCTCAATCGCATCTATATTTTTAAACGCAATTTATTATTATTGTCTAGCGTAATTCCGTCAAATCTTAACGACTGTGTCGCTCCGCCGTTCGAGAAATATTCGTATGCCGCCGCACACGTATATTGGCGCGCACACATAGAGCGAGTTAGTGTGCGTGGCAGGCCGCTTGGTCGCCGAGAAGCTATTTTCGCTCGCTCGAGGCAAACTCGCCGCAATGTTGCCGTATGCTCCGCTGTTGCCGTCGCCGCCGCTCGCTCAATCCTTTTCGCTCGCCACGGACGTTCATTCTCGCTCGATCGCCTCGCTATTTTCTTCACTCTGCTGCTCTTTCGTTCTGCGGTGATTTCGCGGCCTGCATGAATCTGTATATACGGCAATATACGGCCAGCCACGCGAAAAGGCGTCAAACGTCTGTCAGCCGAAACTGAAATAAAATCGCAATCCTATTAACTGTTTGACCTGTTACTCCGACTACTGTGAAAAGCCACTGTTACGATACTGCGTACAAAGTTTTACGTTCGTTGTGTAATGTTTGTGGAAATTATGAAGCGTTTGTTCTAAGAGTGTATCGTGAGACGGTTGCCCCAGTATTGCGGCTTAGGATAATTTGTTTCTCGCGCTTTTGTGTTTCTGCTCTGCCTGGATCCATTGCCTTGGTTACGATTGATAGTCGCTTTTACACTCTGTAATTTATGGAAACATTATTTACGTGATTTTCTTCCACGCGTTCGAACAATCTTCTCACTTTCTTACGGTAAATGCTTGTACTATAATAAATGCTTCATAATTTATTTGTGTTTTCCAAGCTTCGTCGTTCGCCTTCGTATATTTTCTGCTACAGTTTCTGTTCACGCGCCTTTGAACGCTCCCGTCAACATACGTATTCTTTCCTGTTCCTGTCGGCCTCTGTATTCTGTTAAAACCCGTGTAAGAAAAGACTTTGTAATTAATTGTATTCTCGCAACAACGATCTCGGTGTACCTACTCTGCCACGGAACGTTTCGTAACCTCAAAGCCAAAATAATGCTTTCAAGTTCTCAACTCGGATTCTAAAATTTATCTGCTGGATTGATTTTTCCACTCATCCGTCATTAACCCTTTTAACGACATATCGTCGTTCGGTGCACTCGCCAAAAATACTAACGACGATATATCGTTGCGCCCCCGTTAGAGCCTTATTATACTCATCACAAGAGATCTGTGTTTAAGTATAACTTCATAAAATGTTAAAATGGTTCATATTCGATGCAACACAAGTGAAAAAATGTTTATTAGATCAACTTTTTGTTATATCCTATGTTGTTTTGTGCCGAGATAAGGTAGAATAGAATAGAGATAGGATAGAAACGGGACACGGGATATCCCTCGGATATCCGTCGACACGAGATAGTTTCTTGGGATAAGGAAATATTACACATTGTTGGTGGACAGAGAAGTAACTATAACTATCTATAATAAAACTTATATTTTTTTAGTGACGTATTACCAGCTGCACGATCCACTTGGGTATTAGATTTGTCTGACGCTTGCCGTACATCATAGCGTTATCCTTTCGTTTTGATATCCGACACCAGCTGTTTCATTGCAAATGATTGCAAAATGCAATGTCTATACGCTATACTACCAGATATATATAAAGCGATGACCAAACGATGATTTTCTCTATATGCAATTACGTTCTGAAAAAAAGAAATTACTTTGTGCGATTTTCATGATGTCTTATATTTATGTTATTCTCATGATTTTTAGTAAATATCGAAACTCCATTGGTATCGATTTATTCTCCATCCATTTCGCAATATGCTGCTTTTTTAATTTTGTAAATATCACGTCTACTTTAGTTTTTACGAGCATTTTCGCAAACCTCTACAAATTCGTCGATTCGGCCCGGTATTCTTCGCCTAGGTACGCTCTTTTCGCTCGGTGCTAAAAGGGTTAAAAAAGAACGAGTATCTCTTCCTCTTTCAATTCGATCGGAGCATGTAAAGCTTTCTTTACCTTCTGTCTAATAAATAAAAGACTTTCTGCCTCGCCCTCTTAAAGCTTCGTTCTTCGAACATATTCTTTGCACTTTCCTTGCAGAAATACGTTGCACCGACCTCTTCCTGATTTTGAGAAATTAACTTCTTTCCCCGTCGCTCTTGCTCCTTCTGCTTCTAAAAATTATGATACTGAAATATGGATTCAACGAGATGTATGTAAAGATTAATGAGACAAAGTATAACCGTAATAAATTGCCAAATAAGAATTGGTTACATTCCATTTACGTTTGTCTATTAATCTCTAGATTTTAAATTATCCTCTATTAAACCGGTGTAGTCGCTATCGTGAATATTTATTTTCTTTGCGTTGTATAATTCTTACCGTACCGTTTTGCCTTTCCGACTCAATCGCATCTATATTTTTAAACGCAATTTATTACTATTTTTTCGCGTGATTCGTTCCGTTGTTAACGATTGTCTCGCTCCGTCGTTGGAGAAATATTCGTATGCTCGCCGCACACGTACATTGGCGCGCACACATAGAGCGAGTAAGTGTGCGTGGCAGGCCGCTTCGTCGCCGAGAAGCTCTTCGAGCTCGGCTCGAGGCAAATTCGGCCCGTTGTTGCCGTCTCCGCCGCTGTTGCCGTCGCCGCCGCTCTCTCCATCCTTTGTATCTGTATATACGGCCAGCCACGCGAAAGGCGTCAAACGTCTGTCAGCCGAAACTGAAATAAAATCGCAATCCTATTAACTGTTTGACCTGTTAGTCCGATTACTGTGAAAAGCCACTGTTACGATACCACGTACAAAGTTTTACGTTCGTTGTGTAATGTTTGTTGAAATTATGAAGCGTTTGTTCTAAGAGTGCATCGCAGGACGGTTGCCCAAGTATTGCGGCTTAGGATAATTTGTTTCTCACACTTTTGTGTTTCTGCTCTGCCTCGATCCATTGCCTTGGTTACGATTGGTATTCGCTTTTACACTCTGTAATTTATAGAAACATTATTTACATCGTTTTCTTCTACGCGTTCGAACAATTTTCCCACTTTCTTACCGTAAATGCTTCTTCATTTATTCGTGTTTTCTACGCTTCGTTGCAAATGTCGTATTTTGTTTTCTTGTCGTTGCAGTTGATTTCTTCGACACTTGAATACCCTGTCCGTATATATTCTGCTACAATTTCTGTTTATGTGCCTTTGAAAGCCGATGTGAACTTGCGATTTCTTCCTTCTTCCTGTTGGCATGTACATTCTGTCGAAACCTGTGTATGGAAGCTCATTGTAATTAATTGTATTCTCGCCACAAAGATCTCGGAATGCCTACTCCCTCACGGAACGTTTTCTTACCTTAGAGGCAAGATAATAGTTTGAAATGCTCAACTCCGATTCTAAAACTTGTTCGCTCAATTGAATTTTCTATTCCCCCATCGCACCGAAAGAACCGTATCCGTTTCTCTTTCGATTCGATCGAAGCGTATAAAGCTTTCTTTACCTTCTTTCTCAAAAATACCAGACTCTCTGCCTCGTCGTTGAGCCCGCTGTAACCATCTGTTTGCTCCTCTCCTGTGTGCGCTTGTCCACCCCAGTATGGAATGTGTAATGGAGTTTCGTATTCTTTTGCTCAAAGTTCGATCGAACGCCCTTTCCTTTTACTTTTTCTCTCCGCGCGATCTTTCCTTCTCTTGCTGTGTATTCACCGGCGATTGACCACTCCGGAATTGTTTGCTACTGCAACCTGTTAGATGCCAAAAATGTCGGTACACCGAAAATAACGTTTACTTTTTTATGGAGTACCTTCCTCCCCGTGCCGTATTCGCTTCTTCTGTTCCGTTCGAAAGTAATCGCTGCCTGCTCCGATCCGCTCCGAATATCCCTCGAACCCATGATGATGTTTTCCAACGATTGTTTTCCAGCGATCTGTTTGACGTTTGCCGTCGACGACCGTTTTTGCTGCGACGTTTCTTGACTCCTGATTATCCCTTCACCGACGATGTTCTGCCTTTAAACAAACTTTTCTTAATGTCTTTATTTTGTAAATTTTTGACGCGTCTGTCGAAATCACTCACCCTACTTAAGTGTATCCTCGTTTATTCTGTCGTCTTCTCGATTCTTCGACGCCACCGGCGGTAGCGTTTAAATCAGTTTTGAATGTAAACGAAAATCCTATTACCGGGCAGTCTGCTACGTTCGATCGCTTGTTCCTTTCGATGTTCTCTTCTATCGGCCGACATTAATTTTATTTATGCTTCCACTCGTGCGTGACCGTAACTGATATTCGCAATCGGAATACGTCTGATTGAACGCACCCACCGATTGTTACGAATGTTGCGCGAAACTGCGCGAAACCCAAACTTGGTGTTTTTGCGTTTGATACAGTCGGCGCCACTCGTCGCCGGGGAACAATCCGTGTGCGAGAGAAAGGTCATCCCTATGTCAGAGTGAGTGAGACGAACGTTCTCGTCTTTCGCCTTGTACGGTGACTCGAGGCCATCCCAGGCGTTTATTCACCGTTCTATAAATAGATTAATTCGCAGGGCGATACGAAGCAGTGTTTAAATTTGATTTCTCAGTCTTTTCATATCGCAATACCTGCCTAGTTAATGTCTATTTTTTTTGCGGAAAATCACAATGTTTTGCCGACCCTCGAATTGCCGTCAGAGGGCAGCACTTTCCTGGACGAAGTTTCAAAATATTCCCCAGTTCTCACTGTGACGTGTAAACTTAGTAACTAATGTAGTGGAAACGCGATGCATTTCCATTTAACAACTTACATTTACTCGATCTACGAAAACTACAACGTACTTATTTTCTCTATTGAAATATTTGCGAGTGCATTTCGCAAACAAACTTTTCTTCGATACACGAAAATGTCATTTCCCCGGTAGCGCTAAGGCGGGCGAGATGGAGAGAGAGAGAGAGAGAGAGAGCTCCCCTTGAACACGCGTGAGAGAGAGGGAAAGTGAAACGTCAACACTGCGGTTGGGACGCTGACAGACGCCTCCGGGTGTTTACTTCTATGCTTTTTATAATCGGTTTGTTAGCGATAAGGTGACCCAGTTACTGACGTCTGTGTATGCCGTGAATTCGCTACTTTGCACCGCTTGCACTTCGTACAGCGTGCCGTTGAATTGTTAGTTTTATAAGAAATAATAAATTCGTTGTAAAAATAATGTTCTCGTGCCAAAATCACTACCTTGCGAACGGTACGAATTATCGCCAGAGGGCAGCACCTTACCACACGATATTTTCGTAAATTCCCTAGCTGTCACGGTGGCTTGTAGCATAAGCAAGCGTAAGTGACAAACGTATTCGACGAATACTTCAAATATATTCCTACAGCTACGTCATCTTGCAGAAAGTGTCGTCGACGATTAATTACATTACATTTCACTATTTTCAACTAACGACCTGTATCATTTTATTAGTTCACGCTTTGCCGCAAGAGTGTAGCACTGCTTGAATGATTCGCTGGAGAATTCCCTGAAACCCTATGACTCCAGTGAGCGATTATTGGGCAACATTCGTAATTGGATTTCAAACTTCTCCCACTGTTATGTTATGTCTGACTTTTTCGAATTTTATCGCCCATTAATATAGTTTTATACCTTTGTCGTATATATTAGTTCCCCGTGGCATTGTTGTACTTTCTGCTAAATGCTAGTAACGTCTAGCTTTTTTTAATTCCTAATTTTATATGTCGACGATAGAGGGCAGAAGCTTCTCAGGTGATGTTTCGAAGTATTCCCTAGTCATACTCTGGCGCGAGATTGTTTTCGAATATGCAATTCTATTCCTAAAGCTTTTTCAGGTAAAACTAATTATTGAAAACGCATTTAGGCTATGTCTTATTGCCCTACGTTGCTTCCTACCCCATGTTCTGTATCTTTTGCATTTGAATATACTAGTTTGCATTGTTTCAGACTGCTGTATCACGTAAAGTCCTGTTATATGCCTGATTTAATATCGGACTAGCTGGTTATAGAAAGATTAAGCCGACCTATTCTCATTCTACTCTTAATCCTTACGCTCTCTTGCGTTGGTTTATGTTATTAGACGTAAGTTTACGTTGCTCTAACACGTAATTTCCCTTTATATGCCTCACCTCGCGTAAGTAAATTTAGTTCTAAACACGCTCGGCGTACGCATTCTATTCGTACGACTTTGTTTCTAGTTTCAGCATTGCCATCTCTTGTGCTATATGCCAGAAGTAACTGTCGTCGAGCTGCTTAACGCGACTTTGAACTCTATTGCCTTATCGTGCGCTACGTTTTACACTCTGTTGCAATGGTATACACTAATCTTCGTAAACTTACGTTGTTGTATCGTATGATTTTCATTTCTATATCTAATTTACCGTCGTAACAGCCGATTATAGTTGCATTTCGCTTATGTATTCTTATCGTGGAGTACTTTTTGCGCTATGTTACATCGATTTGCATTGCTTTACGTAAGTTTACGTTGTTATATCACATAATTTTGATTTCTATAAGCAATTTGTCGTCCGAAAAATTAATTATGCAGGCATTTAGCCGATATATTGTTCCTATACGATACTTTCTATGATGTGTTATACCCTTTTGCTGTACTTGATGCAATTCCACCTTCTTACATTGTATTATTTTGTATTTTGACGGTAAATGTCGTCGTCTCTGTGTAGCCCATTGCCTCCGTATTGCAATGAGCGATGAATGGAAGGTACTTTAGTATTATTTGAACCACGTAAACTGCAAAAATACTGACTCCCACAATTTTTTATTGCGTTCGAATGTGAATAGCGGGCTTTCGTCATATATCAAACACTCTTTGACTCTCTTATCGAGTTTGCATCGCAATGAGATACATAAATATGGTACTGGGTCATCGATTGAACCGTATTAAGCGAAAAAATACCGTAATCGTCGACGTTTTATGGCAATTCGATTAAATATGTTTAAAAACACCGAAAAATGAACGCTTTGCCACCAGAACGATAGATATTTTGCTTGAATGCGATCCGACATCTATGGGATGAGAGAACGATAAGTAACATTCTGGAAAATCGAAGCCGGAATGTTCTCAGTGGAATAGTTCCCGAGATATCTTCAATAATGTGATGGAAAACAGTTAAAAGTGACTCTATGCTCATCTGTGCGACTCAAAAATTCAATTAACCGACTTTTGTCATTAACGGGTGGCAGAAGACTGAGAAAGATTAATAGAAATCGAATCGAAAATGTTCAAAGTACAAAACTTTGGGGTAAAATGGAAAAGATCAAGACCAAAAGCACCGAGAAAATGAACTTTTTTTGGTTTTGAGAGAATTTGACTCTATTAATCGACAAGAATTTTTCTCTGTTAAGAAAGGGGTCTAATAGATATAGGAAACTGGAAACCCTGGCCTTCCAAGGGTAATAGTTCCAAAGATATACCCAAACTTTGGTTCGAAAGAAATGAAAAGTGAATTTTCTTCGAATTTACGATTGGAAAAATTATTACAATCAAGTACTCTTCTCGTAGATTAAATACGAGTAACGAGGATTCATAGAAATTGCACGGGAATGCTCTGAGCGTAGTAATTTTGGAGATGTATCGAGATCTATACGAAAAATCGTGGGAATTGTTCGTGTGCAGTACCGAGTTTTAGCAGATCGCGCTTTTAAAATAATAATTAGAACCCGGCGGAGCTAAGATATGTATCCTACGTGATCGAGAGATAGTTCTTCTGTCTGCCTTTTGTATGCTGTATGTAAGGTGGGTTACGACCCATGTGGTTGTTGCTCCCAGATGAAATTGATTGTTGATGTTGATGAGGTAGATTGTCCTTCTAGCAGGAAATTCCATGTACTTGTGCATACAGTTTACAGGTGACAGAGTATTCGACTGTTGGCACTTTTCTGCCTGCCGGAAGTATCGTTATTCTGGAATACAAAATGGATTGTGTGAATTTACGGTGTTATTATGAGGTCTAATTGGGAGATTAACTTACGGGCACATGT
Organism: Anoplius nigerrimus; assembly: GCA_914767735.1. NCBI lineage: Eukaryota > Metazoa > Arthropoda > Insecta > Hymenoptera > Pompilidae > Anoplius > Anoplius nigerrimus. The sequence goes on along the minus strand of OU612091.1, from coordinate 11,735,662 downwards.
TATTTTCTAATACGTCTCAGCCTTGTTGTATGATCCCTACAACAGATTATTCTCTTAAACACCCAATAATGTTGTAATGAATCTGTTGCTTGATAAAATAAACTGTTACCTATATCCGTATACTTCCTTTACCCAATTATCTTGTGCAGCTGGCAGGGGAAATATATGTACTTTACTTTCTGCCACACGTTTGTTGCTCCGTGATAATGATTCAGCCTTACTAGTAATTGTATCCTCTCTCCTTGGTATGATAGTAATCAAACGGCGATCAGGTTAGAAGATGAATTAGCGTGAACTTCTAATCCTACTAGTACTTACACTTGAATTACCCAGTTGAAACTTTGACGGGCCAGCTCAGCCACAATTCCTAATGTAGAGACACTTTTCCCCTTGAGGTTCCTCTTCCTGACCAGAAAAAAGTAAGAAAATATTAGAATTCACGACGATGATTCATTCCGGGTAAATGTAATCCTATTAATCCGTAGTGAACCTACTAGTGATGTAAGGGTTATGCGCCAAAATATGTAATTAAACATATTCGCACGCATAGAAACTTGTCTTGGAAGGTTTAAAATTTTGGAACAAGCGACGATTAAAACTGTATTGAGGGATATACTCCTTAATAGTACTGATTTGAAGCAATGTTTCTAGTAAATGTCTTACCTTTGCTGCTGGTCAGAAATATTTCCAGATGTAACATTTATCCCAATTATCCGTCTCTAGTGGCTTCAAAACTTTTTCCCAGGATACGAAATAAGTGGTGAGATGAGATAAAGTTCAGATTTATGAACACTCCCTGGTCCTCTTGAAGACATATTATTCCTAGCGAAAAAGAGCGGCGATACGGTCAATCAAACAGAACAGTTCTACATTGTAAACTCATTGAAACATGTCACAAATTTTTGACAGACTATGTAGTTAACCGGATCAACATTCAAAGTGTGGTATACTTAACAGCATTTTATAGGTTCAATTTTTGGTGAGTCTGACGCTGCCCTGCACTCGATTCAGATGTTCCAACCTGTTAAATAAATTATTAGTAACCGGCACTCCGTATGTATAGCAAACATAACTAGAAAAATATTTACAAACGGTCCTTGTTGTGGTTAGGAATAGGTATTCCTGCAAGCAAACATTTTGAACTGACGAGAATGACACGCGCCTAGCTCGCTCTGATTGGTCGAACCAGTTTCGCCGAGTGAGTGCCAGCGTTGGTGTTGTACTTTTGCGGTAATCTCTCACGTATTTAACCTTGACATTGATAAATATTTACTGCTGCCTTCCCGTATGTGTCGGGCAATTCAATTAGCCGAGTTTTTTACCTGTGTGTAGTGTTTGAAATAAAGTATCTGACATTTGATTCCAGACATTCTCGCTGACTTAAGATGTCAAAGACTGACGTGTAGATTAATTTTCGTAGTCTTTTTTTGTAGTTCTCGGTCGGTCTGTCGATATTCGGTACTTAATTTAGGAGCTGTGTCGGCAGTATTAGGTACTTTATATGGAAAATTCTGCCTGTTCAGTATTTATCGTACTAGAAACGTACTTGTAAAATGTTGCGGTGCGTGTCTGAGAATGACGGGATTGTGCTCTTACAATTTGAACGAATCGGCAGTGGCGCGCGCATAGCTCGTTGATTGGTCCAACAGTTTCGACAACAAAGTGCCACGCGTGGCATCGTGAAATGTGAGCTGCATACTATTCGACAATTTATTAATTATTACTTATTTCTCCATTACTGAATTTACAAAAATCTTCTGCCTTGAACAGGGAGTAACGTAGTCTGCGCTAAGCGTATAGAGGAAATTGATCTTTAATCGAAATATTCGTATTTGCAATATTGTAAAAATTAAATTCTGCGCTAAAAGGTGTACTTGTAGGCCTCGACAAAAGTTGAATAAACGAGATAATCGTTACGGAATATCTACTCGTGCGTAGCGAGCGTTAAATAATTTAGCTTCGAACGTCGTGTGTTTTACGAGTTTGCAATACGCTTTGGCTAGGAATTACTCTAGCGTGGTGCAAAAAATAACAACGGTATTGCAAAAATTAAATTCTGCGCTAAAAAGTGTACTTGTGTGAGCCAATCACATTCGATCCCGCCGTTAACGGAAACTGAGCTTTGCCGGCCAATCACAGGCCAGCTCAGTTCAAACTTCTCAGTAGCACGGTGAGGATCGAAAGAGGTGAGCTCCCACATTTACATTACTTTATTGTTAAATATAATTTGTATACTTACTATTTTGTTGAAAACTTGTAATTTCAGGACTTCCCAACACGTATATCGATGTGACTTCGAATAATGGAGCGTACTAGCCGGAGTGGTTTGATTTTGACTTCAAGCACTGGTGACGATGCAACAAAAGGACGCCAGCAACATTTGCACAATTTGACGAATTACACAATGACTTCGGAACAGCAAGTATATCGCCTTCGCTTCGTTTCGGTGAGTCCAATCATACATAACACTTAATTAATTGCATGGGCTGTATGCTGTGACTTGTTCGCGAATAATATTAAACAAATTCGCGATTTGTATCTCAATCAATTTAATATCCAATTCCATAACCTCACCAATTGTTGCGCGACGAGGGCAAGGTGTCATATGATTGGCTTTACCTATTCAATCTTGTTTGAGCCGGCCACCGAAGTACATCACCTGTCAAAAGACATTCGATTTGCATATCACCGAGTTTTAAAGTGAATTTATTCGGAAAGTGAGCATTAATAGTGGACAGTGGCAACACTTAACAGCAGTGAATATTGATATTTAATATCAACTGTGACTTTACATATGGATATTGGGAGTGCTACCATTTCTGAATTTTAACGTTTTATAGTGACTGTTTATTGTAATATTATGACTGGACAACTATATTATGACAGTTGCTTAAAACAATTAGTGTTTCTTTGGTATTTTAGTGTTTTTATTTAAACAAAATATTTCTGGTTTACTGTGACATCATGTGTTGACAGTTGACATATTCAATTAATTTTTATTTTGTGTTCTGCTAGTGGCATTGATACTGGATGGTGATGGCACATTGTACAAGTCCAACAGCCATGCTTCAACCATAGCAATAGATGGATCTGCTTCTACTGTGATATACTATTGCCATTCTTATGGGACATCCTTGGGTTACTTTGGTGAGTTTTATTTATTTTACTTGTCCGTTCCATTTCTATTATACCATTCCATTTTTAACAAATCATTACATTATTCCATGCATTCTTGTAACTATTCATAAATCACATTTGTCACACATTTCACCCTCAGTTGCCACCTCATATCGTTTTCTTCATTCAAATCCCTCACATTGACATTTATACAAGAATTCAACAATTAATTATATAATATCCGCTGATAAATACGAATGAATAAAAAGGGCACCACTCGCAGTTACCTCCACGCGGTGTGTACCGGACACTGTTATCCTTCAATCGGATTTTTTTTTTATTATTATTTTTATCCGAATGGAGGATCACAGTGACGAAAGGCTGCGACTCGCGTTTTCTTTTTTTCCTTTTTGTATTACCCAATGATATGTTCTCTTAGTAATTTTCAATTCAACTTAGTCAATCGTAGTCATTCTCATATTAGTTTCCATAGTCACGTCAGCATTCGCAGTAACGATAACAAAAAGTCTTTTCTTTCAGCAACTTTGCGACCCCTCGTCGGTCTTTAGAGTCACGCGTTTGTTCGTTTAAAATGGAAAGTCTCCACCCGCGAGTGTTGAGACAGACGCGCGCGGACTAGTGTTGCGTTTTTAACAATTAGTTCGCCGCGAAGTAGAGTCTGTGTTGGAAATAAATTATTCGATTTCGAACGTAAGCCTCCATCCGCGAATGTTGAGGCACGCGCGCGGTTCGGCGATCTCCATCCGCGAATGTTGAGATCCGCGACAATCGTTTGACTTCCAGCGCACCTGTTGAAGTCCCGCGCGTTCGCGTCGACAGTTTCCGCCCGCGTGCGTTGAGACTCGCGAAATAGAATAATTCTTTTTTTTTTATTTGCGATTGCGAGCAATGCAATCTTAGAGTCAATTTGATCTCAAGTCCGCACTTTACCCCAAGCCGCACAGGCTTCGTTAGCTTCATCCCCTTGCAATGAAAAGTAGAGTGACGCGAAGTAGAGTCAGTGCTTGCTCGCCGTTAAAAGCCCCCACGGTCGTATTATTATAATCATCGGGTCGCGTTAGAGTCAGTGTTTGCTCGCCGTAATACTTCTCTTTCCTTTACATTATTATAATACCTATATAATTCGGCCGCGAAATCGGGTACCGAAACGCATATGCCGCGATCGCGAAATATTGTAGTAGAGTCAGTGTTGTTGCGCCGGCATGAAGTAATTCGGTCGCGAATTGCAGATATAACTTTTTCGATCGCGAATAGAGTCTTGTACGCCGCTAATATTATATTCGGTCGCGATATTCGAACCATGGGTCGGGCGTATCGCGTAGTAGAGTCAGTGCTTCAAGAAGACGCTGGTCCTGCCTGCCTGATGCTGCCCCGAAGTCCATGATGTCCCAGATGTGGCCTTGCGATGTGATGGGTTTTGGGTCCAGAGTCTACCATCCAGAATCCACAAGACTACGGCCAGGATCGATGACCACGACCCACAACCAACATCCCACAGTTCAGAACTCCAGAATCAACTTGAGGGTCTATGGAACTGAGGGTCAAGGATCCGTCGATGCAGCGTGTTCCTGTGGTATGCTTGACCAGTCGGTGAGTCAATTTTTAAGTTCCTCGAGCCACCCATCATGTCGTAGGATGATTGGTCCGAAGCGACACGGGTGGCTCGTTGTAATTATTCTTCTTGAATAAATGACGAGCATAGTGACCGCGAGTAGATTTTTCGCTAAGCTTAGTGAAAAGTCTACTCGTAAATTTTTGTTAGGGGACATCTTCATGTGTATGTATTAGCTCGGGATAGGCCTCCCTTGCTCAATTTATGTAGAAAATATTTGCGCGCGGTCGCGTTTGAAATATTTGATTTGATAAAGTTTCGCGCGTGTTAGTAGCTTTCATGAATGATTGTCAAATGTTGCTTTAATAATCGCTTAATTGCGAATATTAAATCAATGTTACCGTCGAAGTAGAATCAATGCGTTCGTATTTATGAACGTTTCGTTTGCGATCGTATATTAGATTTCAATGAGCAAGATGGCATTTCGCGACGAGTAGATCCTATCATACAGCGAGGTTATATGTCATCATTTTGTGATGTAGAGTATTCGCTCGTATGATAGGATCGCTCGAGGATTTCTTGCATGCCCAGTATATATTAAAAGTCGAGTCATTTTGTTATTAAAAAGTCGAGTCATTTGCTATTAAAGAGTCGAGTCATTTTGCTATTAAAGAGTCGAGTCATTTTGCTATTAGAAAGTCGAGTCATTTTGCTATTAGAAAGTCGAGTAATTTTACAATTTTTAAGAAATAAGACAGTAGAGTCATTAGCCCGCTTAACTATTATACACATTAGATATTACTAATCTTAGCTCAGGATGTTTTCAGCTTCACAAGGTTTGTACACTTTTTTTGGCCGTACTCATGTCACTAAGGCCTGTAATCATGCATGCGCCCAGGTGCGGCATGCATGGTTCAGGCCGGTGAGTACGGTTTAGTTAAGGCGTAGTTTCGGCGATTATAACGTATTAATGACTGCCGACGTACATGCCATGGTATGAATGCGTAGTGTTTGTGGCATGTACGTCGGGTAGAGCGCTTAATAATGATCATTGCTTCATATCGAATTCCGTCTTTATTTTATCATTTATCATACACTATTTTGCTGCGTAATACAATACGCTGATATGATGTCTACCAAGGCATCATATCATTTTCTTTCTTTTTAATTATTTAAATATAAATATCTGTGCGACACTTGGTCGTAGAGATCGATGAAATAAGTAGAGCCACGCGTTCCCGATAGTATGCTCGGTCATTATGCGTTATAATCGATTTCAGCATTGGTACGTACCTAGTTTGTAAGTGAATGATGTGATTTTGAGCTCGGGTGTCGGAGTACGTCCCGGGACGTACTCCCTAGGGTTAGGCTCATTTTGCACCCGGGCGGTTGAATGAGAACCGTGGAGTGATTGTGTTGGTGTGCTTGCTTTGCTCTTTTTAAATATAGGTTGTTAGGTAGGCAGGTAGCATACTTTCTCGGTATGGTGTGATGTGTTAATTATAAGTAGGTAGGGCCAGCGGAAGGCTATTACTTTTCTCTCTCTTTCGTTCCCCCTTAATTTCGCGTCAAGTAATAGCCTTTACCTGGGTTTCATTTGGCAGTTGCAACCGAAAATTTGCTCGCGTTATCTCACTTCCGTATAAAAATCAAATAGTAATAATATATTTATTATTCTTTGATCTTTATATCCTCATATTACACCGCGATTCGTTATTAGCTTCCGTAAATGCTGTTACAAGCATAGTTAGTAGAGAATGGTTGCAACTGCCATTTGCTAGTGTTAAGAGTAGTTTTAGTATTAAGTAGAAATACGTATACATTGCACACCGAAGTAACATCTCATTGCACTGACGAGCGAGTATGATTTCAGACGAAAGCATATAGTATCATGCTATGCGTATGAAGTCATACTCCTCACAGCACTACCGATATGTATTTCATTGCACACGCGAAATACGTATTTCGATCTGTTCGGGAGATTCGGTTAAATGTGCACGCGTACGAGCGGTTGAAATTGATTTTTTAATTCTACCGTATAAAGTACTATCCTCCAGATAATACTTTATACGCCGGAATTAATGAATTAATTTCAGCAGTGCCTGCGTGCTAGCCCTTGTTCGCGAAATTTTCACTTTATGTTAATTGACCGTAAAAACGTAGTGTTCGATAGGCAAATAACAGCGTTTACATTGACGCGAGCACAGTCGAACGCATAAGCGAATTGTTTTTGTATTTTATATAATTACAATTTCTCGCTACTTTGCGTTCGTACGAGTGCTCGAATCAATGTAAAACTGATATTTGCTCAAATCTCCCGAGCAGAAGGGGCGATATGCTAAAGCATGCCCGAAGAAAGAAGTGGCTAATTTAATAGCCGAAGCGGCCCGGAGAAGAGGGCTTTCGCCGTGGGACTAGATAGGTCACTATGCTCGTCATTACAAATTTCATTCTATATATGTCGTTTAAATATGTCCCGAAATTAATTCTCCTAATGATTGAGTTACGACTTATATTCCTTCGGAATTGAGTCGCAACTAATTGTCGTTCGGGAATTAATTTCTGCTTGCTGGTACCCTTTTCCTTTTCCTTTATTTCCTGCCAAATTTTATTCAACGAAAAAAATTTATTTCATTTAAATTGCATTTTGTATTCGTGGTATGTTGCTGGCGAATGCTGACGCGATATATAACGAAAATTGTCATGTTTTGCAATATTTTTCTTTATATTTAAAATCTACTCAATTCTCGGGATCTTTATCGTATTTGATAAACGCAGTGAACATATCATTGGGTATTTAAGTAGAGTCATGTTTTAAATTTTGATAAATTCAAAGAGTATATTAGAGTCAATATCAAAATGTTACTAACCCGTTTCTTTCAGCGATACTCATCTAGTCTGCTTTCTGTTGCAGGGTTGTTCACACATCATTCATAATTTTAGATATTCGAATTATAATCTTTCATTTACCGATCATTGTATAGGTACTTGTAAGACGTATAATCGAATATTTAAAATCGCTTTTGCAATTTATGTGTCTAATTTAATATTTATTCCTTTCAGGTATATTAATTCGTTCTGCTTTATGTTTTAGATTGATATTTTCAATTCATTCGTTTCAAGAGATGACTTTTGCAAAGGCTGTAAGTATTGATATCTTTATACAATATATAATTCATTTCATTTTTTCTTTTTCGTTTACGATGTACCTAATTTGGAATTTTCTCTTTTCAGCGACACTAATCTAGTCTGCTTTGTGTTACAGGAATTAAATAACTAAGTCAAGTTTCGTCGTCAATACTGTGTCTAGTTTCGCCTTCTCTCAGCATTGCTAATCTGTTTTGCTTTCTGTTGCATGATCCATGGATCTCCGTGGCAATATCATCTGGTCGGCAATATTTTAAATATTCGATCTCTAATTTCATTTACCTCTCATTGCTTAGGTACTTGCAAGACGTATAATTGAATATTTTTAATTAATTTCTTGATTTACAACATGTGTAATTGCAGTTTTTTCTGTTTTCAGCGATATAAATCTGTTCTGCTGAAACAGATTAATTCCACCTGATTTATGTTTCAGGAGGATTTATTAAGCAAACCTATTATTTGATACAAATTTATCAACTCCATTTCACAGAAGGTGCTAAATATTTGTTTCAGAGAATTTGTATGCTGCTGCATTTCCTTAGAGATTTATAATAATGTATTAATCATTTATTTTTCTGTTTGTTTAATTTCAGAGCTTACCCTTCCGATAATTTTCTTTGTGCATTATTATGTTGTCTCATTTTCAATGTCAGCCTCTTATCTGCTGTTAAATGATGATTTACAGCATTTCTTTATTAACTTAAATTGTTTTAGGTATCCATGGAAATTGTGTTCAATGTTATATTTTACTTTGAATCTGAGATTGTGTAATAGACATTATTTGACTGTAAATTTCGTTTGATTTATTATCGATAAACTGTAACAACGTTTCGATATTTTCTTGAGATGCATTGTTCGTAGTAGTGATTCATATGATTTCTTTATGTTTAGTACTCGTTGCTTTATAGGTATTTAGGAATCTTCAACGCATCATTCAAGATTAATCCGTAGATTGTATCAAGCTCATAGTATTAAGACTTTAATATTAAGAGTAGTTAATATAGATTATGTTTAAGTACAATGTAAGTTTTGTCATCATAATTATCATTATCATTGTCATTAACGATCATCATCATCGCTTCATCATTCGTAGATTTGTACAGGACGATAGACAGGCTTCTCCTGTCTATTGTTCTTCGCGGGTAGGTAAAGTATGATTCCAAATTATACATTTATCGAAGACATTTTTCTGGCCAAAAAATGAATTCGATGAGTGATAATTTGGAATCTGTGTTTGAAATGGATGGGTGGTTGGGATCGTTTTGGTGTTCGGGTGGGTCACGAATTGCAGCCACCTCCGCGCGGTGTGACCTGGACACTGTTATCCTTGAATCGGATATTATTATCTGAATCAAGGATCACGGTGACTAAGTGCTGCAAATCGCGTTGCTTTTTAGTTTTTCGCTTGGCCGTTTGTTTGGAGATCAAAATTAAACTAATTATACTTGAATCTTTTACCTTCCCCGCTGCTCCACCCACTTGCCATGCAAATTGAAGGGACATTTTACACACGTATCTTTACTTTACGATAATCTGTATTTAACCCTCCGACTACCGTGCCTGGATCACGGTACCGGGATGTCTTGGCTGCGGAAACGCATACATTCTACCAAGACGTTCGCTACGCGCAGCGTTGGTCAATTGTACTCAAAGCGATAACGCGTAAAAGATCCTTTGAAGTGGGCCGACGGCATCCGGCGAGCAGCTCGCTCGAGCCGTCACGGATTGGATTAGTGAAATGTGTGTGTGGGCCAGAACGACCCCGGCACGATCACGCCAAGTTTGGTAGTCGGAGGGTTAATATTCAATTATTTTACACTATTTTGCACTACTTTCTGTTATTCCATGATAGTATACAGCATTATTTCAGGTATTATCACTGATTAGCCGGCTGTAGCATTACTTTATCTCCATTTACATCACACTAATTCATCATTTTTAGACTGGGTGGTTGAGGCGATATTTTGTCGAAGTTATATGGAACTTTGATGGCCTCGACGCCATCCTATGGCAATGAGGAACGAAAGTAAGGATATTTGAGATTAATTTATGTTATTTTATCCTGGTATTTTGCGTTATTCGGAACATTTTCAGCGATTGTGTAGCTGTGGTGGGTTGTGGGCGATATTTAAAACTTCTCTGACTGAACTATACCTTTGGTACGGCAATGAGGGACGATAATACCGTGATAGGACATTGTCTTTTGGTATTCTATGAGGATATATTGCATTATTGTCAGTATTTTGGTGAATTAGGCGGACGGGACGACGCTCGGACGCAGTTTTGAGGTACTTTGACGGTCTTGGCGGTTTGCTAGGACAATCGGTGCGCGAAATACCATACTAGGGCATTACCTTACGTTATATTCTTTTGATTTATTGTATTATTATCGGTATTTTCGTGCATTAGGCGGCTTGGGCGGCGTTTGGACCTGGTTTTAAGGCATTTTGACGGCCGTGACGCTTTCCTATGGCAATGGTGGGCCAAAATGTAATACTACGGTACTATTTTATGTTATTATAGGTCATTCCAATGCATTATATCGAGGATTTTCACCAATTCGGCGGTTGTGGACGCGTTTAGACGACTTTTGGAAGTACTTTGCCGGACTTCACGCATTGCCATTACAATTGTCGATCCACAAATGATACTGGGGCATTACCTTATGTAATTTTATGATGGTTTGTGGCGTTATTAAGCCGAGCCGTCTAAGTGCAATAGTTTGAGAGAACGGGCCAAAAATGTGTCTAAAAATGACAAAAATCGGACTTTTTTAGAGAGTGAGAGAACATTATTCAATTTCTGAGCTCGGCCTTCATACAGCTTGAGAAGAATCGAAAACATATGTAACGATCGCAACCCGAGCCTTCCAAGCAATAGTTTCGAAGAACGGGCCAAACATGTGTTCCAAAACGAAGAAAAACGGGTGATCTCTTCAGATTCACAATTGTGAAATCGTCGTCTGAAAAACTTGTAAACGTCAGCGAAATATTTCAATATCGTATTTCTTACTTTGAACAAGGGCCTTGCAACGAAAACTACCCCGTTCGCATATGTCCCACTGCTGGTTGATATATCTCTCTTGGAATAGATTCCTAACTTTTCGCAAATCTTCTAGCAATGCTATTTCTTTCCTGTTGATTATCTCCTCACAACTAAGATCGATAAGTAAATAGATTCTTTCAATTATGATTCAAGTTCTGTAACTCAGAGCACGAATATGTCGGACCGGTGATTAGTGAAGAGCATAATAGTTGTCTGCAAGAGTGAGAGGAAATTAATTAAGCAAAGCATGCTGACGAGTGATGACGGTCATCGATGATGAGATGTTCTTTTTAAACCGTACAGAAGCTCTCACTGACGAAAAACGAATCGATCTGCAGCAGCCACGGTAGTCGTAGTATGCGCAGGCGGCTCATTAATCTTCTCTCTCTACGCCCGATACTTGGCTGTATTTTCGCTCAATATTCTTGCTCCATAGAATACCAGGTGCTATCTCATGAATGTTGTGATCGATGGTAGACTTTGCCAAACTTTTTAAGAAGAGCTATATGTAGCGGCGAACGCAAGCATCCCGGCATTATGTCTCACAATCAGCATAGAAAAGAAGACAGAGAGAGAGAGAGAGAGAGAGAGGGAGGCAAAGGACTCAGAGGCGAGATCTTGACAGAAGAAGGCAAAATGACTGTTCATGCTACTGTTGTGGCCGTCGTTGGTATTGCCACCACCGCCGCCGCCGCCGCCAATGGGTCGATGATGTCGAGCGAAACCACTGCGGCTCCAGACATTCTGGCACCGAGTGTGACCAGCAAATACAAGCCAACTGAATGCTGTCCTTGACTTGCCCAACGAGAATTCGCGACCAAATTCACTCCCGAATAATAAAAATGTCGATTAGATGTTTCAGGGTTAAAGTGTCCGTTCTGTGACTACCCTCCGTCATATGTATTATCGAAGAATCACTATATCCACAGCTATCGAGAATCTTTCAAAATATTTATTTCCTGGTCAATGCATATATACAGCGCTATTCTTATGCGTAGTGTTAGTTATATGTAGTTACCGGCGCGACTGCAATTACATCATTATTCGACGTGTACGATCGGAAGGTTTTAACAACCAGTGTCTTCGTCGCCGATTCGTTCGGTATTCATCGGATTTGCTCGTATTGTCCTTAATTGCTATTGCTACTCATTGGTGTACCGCGTACGTGACTCGTATCGATGATAGGAAAGGAGCCGTAGTACGTTTCAGCGTACGCACTTCCGCTGCGGTGAACGAGACGCCACTCCTTTCATAAGAATCACCGACGTCTATCGATCCCTTTCAGACTCACCCCTTCCACACCCCCCCCCCCCCCTCCCTCCCGTTCTCCCCATTCTTCTTCTCTCCTCCCTTCAGTCGTTACAAAAATTCAACTTTCAGACAGTTATTAGTTAGCACTGATATGTCGACCAATCCTGACTATCGTTAAATGGCACGCGACGCGTCCTTTAACTGCCCTTATCACTCGACCTCATTGCATTCCTATACTTCTTCTTCTTCTTCTTGCTCGCATTTTCCTTCCAATAACATCTTCGTCAGTGGGTCCGGTGAGAGATATATCGCTTTAAACAGGATCCGGTGCAGGCGCGAGTAACTGCATGCTGCTACTTGAATTGGCAATCTGCAAACCGATTCACTCGTTATTCCCTGTCACCGTTTTACCTGCTGCTTCTTTTATGCACCGAACAGTTTACCTGCTGCTGCTTAGGTTGATTGTGCGATTTTCTCGCGTAAACTTTTAGGACCCTACAATTGCAGGCGACGGATAGCGCCACAGCTAAACCCTGGAAAGAATAATATCGTGACGTTAGTAAAACATAAAGTTGCTATTTGCTTTTCATACTGTTGGGAGTGAGGCGGGAAAGAAAAAGTGGAATGACAGGAAAGACGAGGATGTCCCGATACGAAGTGACAAGAGGCTTTGGAAATAACGATTTTGTCGACGTCTGGATCGAACGAGTCCATTTCCAAGGAACTTGGCGTACGGCTTGTGTACACATATTCATTCATACGGACGTATGGATGCGCATCCAAAAAGAACCGTCCTCGAAGTATACTCAAGCCGATTGTTGCAATGTCGCAAAAAAGTGATTTTCCATGGGAAATAACGCTCTTCCGGTAAACGTCGTCTATTGCCCCATACGTGTATTGTATCGCGCTCATTTACCTGAAGAGAATGACCGGTGCAGAAGGTGGCCCAGAGAAAAGGGATTTTCCAGAGCCTTGAGGCAACGCCGCATGCAGCGACCAATCCAACGATTAGGCACACCTTGAGGAAGAGAGTTAATTGTAGCGCTCGCCGTCTCTTCATCCTCTCCCGTTGCTTCACATCGAGCTGCATACTGCAAGTGTACCTGCACAGTTGGGTCGCAATATTTTCACTGGTCATGCGGAGAAAAAACGTGTAGCAATTTCTGTTATGCTAAGAGAATTAATCATTTGTCGTAGAGGATCTGACTGACTGTCCTTGTCGTTGAAACGTACCGCGAGACGATCGCAGCCTTCGTCAAGTAGTAGCCTGACGCGAGAAGTAGGAGAACTACCGGTACTCCATAAGCGTAGAGAGAGGCCTTTGTACCGAGAAACCTGTAAAAGTAGCCAGGTCGTTCATCAACTGACCTATGCATTCGGCAATTGTGACTAAATTTGAAAAGAAGATCGTAGTGTAGAGTGGCGGTACGATAGCTTCCTATCGACGACGGTATGTTCTGTCTGGACATATTCCGTTCTTCCACTCACCTCACGCTTAGACTTACCAACAGTTGAACGGCGTAAGATCGGCGACGTTCCAAAGATCATTGTCGCTCTCGCGACTTTGGACGAAGGTTGCGAGGCCAAGTGTGAGGAAGGGTGCTCCCCAGGCAAATATACTGTACCTCAAGTAAGTCGGCGGATCGTCGCGACACGGTATCGATGCGACTGTAGCGTACAAATGATGAGACATAGCTGCCAGCCAGCAAACTACCGACACTCTCAAATACTGGAGACTAAGGCCGAGGGAGATACAAAGTTCCGGATCCTATGAACAGAGAGTATGAGAATGTGTAAGAACCATCGTTGAATTATTGTCGTCTATCATCTGTCTATCATCCGTTAGGGAGTGTACACGCTGTAAAAGATTGGCGAACAGCGTAACCGAGTGGTACACATTTTCTAACCGAAATCTCTTGCAGCGCGTTCCGAATGTCTAGGTCAGCTGTGTTCGTCGCTGTTGCTCCCACCCACGACAATCGGCTCCCACCCCTCGGATACGTCACTCATCGCTCATATCGTTCTGTCCAACTTGGACAATGTAGAGAAGCGCGCTCGATTAAAATTCGACCGACAATCGATGCGACGCTCCGCCTCCTTTCTTCCAAGTTATTATATGTAGAGCGATTAATCATTAATCGTGAGACGAGATTGGGAGAAAACGAAATCGTTTAATCCCAATACTTGTTATAGTCGAATATCCACTTCCATCCTATGTGCTTCTACGTCTATAAATACGTCCGAAAGAACGTCGGCAAATGTGCGTCAGACGTTCCCTATTGAAACGAAACGAAATGAAACGAAACGGAACGATATCTTGAGCTCCCTGCGGTGGTTGAAATGCTTTTGATGAAAGACTTTTCAATGGAGGATTATCCGGCGTGCGCGGCGTATCGGTTATCGATCCACCATCCATCGACGAGCGTTACAGTACTCACGAAATTACAGTTAAGGTAATATCATGAGTATAAAGGGGAAACCGTAACATCTGATTTCGTCGATTTTGAGCAGAGCTACTGTAAATGTATACTGTCACCGATGGACGCAGCTTCGAATCGTACCTTCTTTACGTTCACCGTTTGACATTTACTCCTCTGATTTTTCTGCTATGAGGAAATTCAAGAGGAAGAAGTGGGAGAGAGGGAGGTGATGGTGGAGCGAAGAAACTTTCTGGTATCTCGTGTACATTCTCAGTGAGGTATCGATCGCATTTTTCGAATGCGTTTGCCGAGTAGTAAAGCGCAGCGTTTGTCGTCGTCACTAGTCCGCAGTTCGATCAAAGGCTCGAAAAGCATCGATGGTCACGCCAAATTTTATGACCGGTTATAGGATCGCGCCCGCGCGATCACTGGTACCCGACGATAACAGTTCCACAGAGGTAGAAATCTCACGAGCATTGCTGTAACGGAACCAATGTCGTCGATACACTCGTCCCTCTTCTTGCCTACTCCTACGAAGATGCTGATGAGGGCAGTAGCGACACAACACGCTCCCATCATTCATATCACTGTCAGAGTTCTATCGAACGTGTTCCTTCAGTCACCCGTTTGCTTTACAGTCTGATTACTTTCTGCCTTTCGATCACCATCAGCTGTCGTCAAGTGAATCGTCCTTTGCTTGCTTGCTTGCTTGCTTGCTTGCCTACTGGCTCGATGAAGACGCTGTTAGTTAACAGCGGTTCGCCACCAACAAATGTATCATGTTAAGACAGAGAGTTTCCTCGAAATGTCTCTTGCCAATAAATATATTCGCATACCAATCCGATCAAATAAAACTCTGTTAGCCAATCGTTAGCTTTGCGAATATTTTTTATATTTGTCGACCTTTCCGTGTACTCCTTTTCCTATCTCAGGTACATGTATAAGTCATGTTTCATTAGTTACATTGAGGCACACATCGATGCTATTCCGGAAAAGTGATCGACCTAAATTTTGAAATCGGTGTTGTCGCCGCAACCGTTCGATGAACGACTGACTGATGACGCATGTTTGAGCGGTGTTGAACGCTCATCGATTATATTCACACAATGGCGCGACTATCGCATCACGAATCATTCACTCGCATTTGGTGTACGATACCCTTTTGTCTCATGGTTCGGCAAAATTACCTGAACGATCAAGAGGAACCTGTTACTGCTCACATCTGTTTGAGAAGGGAACGCGATCGTTTGTTCCGACTGATTCATTTATGCCTACTCTTGGAAAATGGATTGGAAATAACGGTAAAGTTGATGACGATGTCGATAGCAGGATCTGCGAATAACATTGTCGTCTGAACGCACCGAATGTCAGGCACCGTAAGATATCAACTTCTGTCCATATTCGGCTAGAGACATGTTCGCGGTTGCGTTCGTCAAATCGAAAGGACGATAAAGATATGTGGGTTACAAGTTTTGATTATGATTACCTCGTTCAAGGCTAAAGATGAATGAATAATACTGGCAAGACGATAGTTTAACTCTTCTTCGAAGCGGACACTCATTTTCGCCGCTCGGTTTCGCCATTCATTTTCGTCATCCTACTTCTTATTGTAAAAGTCTTTGGTGGTTCGAATAACGAGGCAACGCGCGTTCTCCACTTTCTTCTATTCAGTGCTCTATTGGCGGAGCGTACTCGCCTTACACCTGCCGTCTGACTCTGCGTTTGATCGAGACACCCGTACTTTGCTCATCGCATAAACACGTATATACTTCTATCGCCGTTCATTTTGAAGCATGAAAGCTAGTAGGTTCGACATATTTTCGACATTCCTCTGCAGACGTTCTATAGCCACCAGTGCTCATTCTTTTTATACAGCCGTGCAGGCCACGGTTACCCAATTTCTTGTAATGTATTTTCTATGACACCGAAACGAGCGAATGATCCTATTGCGTGACAAACGATCCTGTGAAAAACAGTGGCAGTTCTGCCAGACATGAGGTATCTTAATGACTTGAGTGATTTTCGTTTCTCCCTCTTCTTTCCATTCGCTTCGTGCGAAAGCCTATCTCTTGCAACGATAAGACAAGGACGGTTAATGTCCCGAAAGATTCCCGTCAATAGCTCATTCTCATTTTGTGTGAAAGGGTTAAGATCTTGTTGGTACGTGAAACACGCGCATGAGTGGGGAAATACTTAGCTAGCAGATGTGGACCGCCATGTAATTAAGGCCATGAGTATTTTCCCAAGGTATTTGAAAGGAAGGGACAGATTGCTTCTTTACGCCTATGCTCACTTATCGTTTCTTATTCTCTTTCGTAATCTTTACCTGGTCGTCAAGTCTGTTCGTCAAGTCTGTTCGTCAAGTCTGTTCGTCAAGTCTGTTCGTCAAGTCTGTTCGTCAAGTCTGGTCGTCAAGTCTGGTCGTCAAGTCTGGTCGTCAAGTCTGGTCGTCAAGTCTGGTCGTCAAGTCTGGTCGTCAAGTCTGGTCGTCAAGTCTGGTCGTCAAGTCTGGTCGTCAAGTCTGGTCGTCAAGTCTGGTCGTCAAGTCTGGTCGTCAAGTCTGGTCATCAATCGATGAAATTCTACATCCCCCAACTTGCTGTGATCGGCTGCTCAAATGAAACATGTGACTGTATACTGATGCAAACTGTCCTTGCTCGTTAGCCCCGCCCCATCTTTGTCTTTCTCTCTCTATCTCCTTCTCCCCTTTCGTTCGATACTTTTTCCATACGGTACGCAGAGGCAGTGAAAGTCGATCGATTCGATATCGTTCGTGAGCAACAGTCATGCAGAGATCTTACCTGAACGCCACCGACTCCAACGATGAAGAGAAGTTGAACCATGAAGAGGGCAGCCAAGAGGTTCATAAGAGTCGTTCCTGCCAGGCTTCTGAGATCCGAGAAGAGGCTGAAAGAAGCGCGATAATAATGGAATAATGCTGGAGTTGGTCGAAATCGCAAATTGACACAATCTCCTTTCTCCGTATTTCTCGTTATTTTTGTACCGAGCAGTAGAAATAGTATCGTTTTAAACGAGTGTCATGCAAAATCGTGACGGTCATGAAAGATTGAAGGAATCGTGGAAGAAAAAGATTGCGCATAGAAATGGGAAATGGCGATCCGTCGTCTCCTCTTTATTAAAATTCTTTGATCGGAGAAAGCCATATATGCGGAACGCAAATTGAAGTCGGCTCCCGTCTCCGGGAGCGTGTTCGAGTGCATATGTGCAGGATACATATTGTGTATATACTAGCGGGGAAGTCTGTCGTACATCTCTAGTGGGGAGCGCAAGGTTGAGAACGGGGAAAGCGCGATAGTCGAGACGTGATAGCCGAGACGTGCGATATTATGCAGAAACTTTGCCCACCCTCGAAAATCTCCCCTCGAAAATCTCCCCTCGAAAATCTTCTCTCGAAAATCTTCCCTCGAAAATCTCTCCTCGAAAGGTTGACAACAATTGTCGTAGCTGAACTTCCGATCGTCATCTTCGTTCGCGAGAACGATTTCAACATGAATTTTCCCAATAATCGGGAGAAGGCGATGGGGTTAGAAGATGTTAACCAATGTAGATGGGAGGGTTCCAGTGAAATTCCTTCGATCAGTCATGCTTGTTACGCGATATAAGTTGCTTATTTAGAGAAGCTTTCATCACGACCTAGCTCATCTTCCAACTTTTTCATGCGTACAGTGCGATCGTAATGAAAACCCTCTTCCTCCTGTTCCTTCGCCCGTCGGTTCCATTGAAACTTTTTACCAAATGAATTATTCAAAGGACTGTTGGGCGGAGTCAAGAGATAAACTTTGTAAGGATGGACTGGCAAGTGGAGATCAATCTCTCAGCCACCCAAAATAGGTAAAGAACTCGAAGAGTACGCGTTGTGCTCTACACGTAGGGTCAGTGAATGGATTCTCCGCTGTAATAGATTCTTTTAATTGCCATTGTCTCCCAATAATTGGATCGTCTTAATGATTAGGGGTGACTGCGGCGACGGCGGCGATGGTACCGATTGGCGTGTGATTGGAATCGAGAGATTGAAAGGTGCGATTTTTCTAATTAATGGCAATTTTGGCGAAGGATGCCGCAGGTACGTGATATTGCTCTCATTGTTTTTTCTCTAAGAACGATCGCAACCCACTTATCAGACCTTATATGTGCCACATTTTTTCCCATTACCAATCGCGAACGTAACGATTGGCTCGGTTCGTTAATTTAGTTAAAAAAAGGAAAAACATTGCCCGATCGCAATAGATCGACAAGCCAATGGCAGTCCGTTTACGCGATGAATTTGACAGTGATGGAAGAATGGAGACGAATGAGGTAGGAAGGATGGGGAAAAGCGAACAAACGGCTATCATCGCTCTCGTTCTGGAGTTTGAACATTGATTTCGGTCAATGGTACGAATTGCGTTCCTAGCACAATGGAAAGTTGAAATTGTTGCCTCGTTTCCATTGGAAATTTGGCGAAGGGAATGAAAACATATTTGTCCTCGCGACATTTGCCGATCGGCGAGTCGGGGCCAGTCGGGGCAAAATGACACCTAGGCGAAATGGTGTATAACGTCGTCAGGTTCTTCGCATGGATTTGCACAGAAGTTGGCGACGAACCTGGTGTATAATATGTGTATGAACGTCGAGCGGAAAAGTAGTAGACAGCGATAACAGTGCGAGTTTTAGTAGTGGCATCTAGCCAACGTGGGAGCGGTCGCACTTTCATTTTCCTGAACGACGGCGACATCGTAAAACGAATTTTGGAATCGTTTGCGTATAATCCATAGATGTGTGCTCCCAGTCTTGCAGAGAATAATCGAGATTGCGCAAGGTCTCCGATGAATGCGAATTTGGGCGCGTTAAGGTGGGCAAGTACGTCGTCAGGGCGGACACCAGGGATGGATCGTAGATGTAGATTAGATGGAGAGCAGCTGGGAAAGAAGATCCCCAGCCCTGACCTCGGTGAAGAAGAGACAACCATTAATGAGGTGAGTCATGAATTTCGCCGGAACCCTAACGAAATTGGAGACAGTTGAAAAATGCGAGTTGGATACGATCTCGATGAGATACGATCGTTAGTTACCCCCCGCGACAGGCTTCGATCTATCCAATTCCTCTAATTAATCTTGCGCGCATCTTTTCTCATGAATAAGCTTCGACCGTTATCTTGGTCTAGCGCTGCTGGTACTCGAAATGCCGCTCGAAAATCAATTTGGCTAGTTTTTGCGAATCAGGAAGATGATTAAAAAGTGGCAAACTGACTTTGTCGGTTGTCGCTTTGGTCCTTCCGCGAACTGGCTTTGTTTGCCTCAGTCGCTCGTTCGCGAATAATCTGCAAAGCAATGATAACGATGGACTGTTCCAAGCGGACTGATGGATCTACGACTAATTGGGTCAGGAGCTGGTCGGCTTAACAATTCACTTGGATAGCGGGAGAGATATCGAGTGCATTGAAGAGCATGTAGTTGAAATCTTGACGAAACTCTGAATTGATTGAAAACAGTTTTGTGCGCGGTGGCGTGTCTCTTTAATTATTGAATTTGCGTTATGTGTTTTTCTTTTGCTTTACCGGAATGTGATAGATCGCGATTAGGAGTAATTATCAATTTATATATGGAAGATATAGACGGTCGGATGATAATAGTATCGAGTCCATTTATCAGAGTTTCAGGCAGCCACGAAGATTCGGTGACGAATTGTGGCCGCATTCTTCATCTGCGGCAAACGTTCAAATCGAAGAAAGGTCAAGGGCTTCTCTCGATCCTAACTGTTCGGCCTTCCGTTACAATCCGCTGACAGGCATACCCAATGATGTATATGGCAGTGTATCACTGTCGCCGTGTGTGTCAAGAATTTTCTCCGACAATTTTTGCAAAGTGTCCCTTCCATTCGATCGTGAGAGCTTCCATACGGATCTTGGTAGAGGGCGAACTATCAACACTTTGCACATAGTCTTCTCATCCGTCGATATTCATAAGTTGTCTTCCGTTGCACGCGGTATCATATAATTTTCCACGGGATGTTGCATATATAGGATGAATCGAGTGGCAAACATGAGAGTTTGTATGTGATGTGTCGCGCGAGCGAGCCAATGTCAATCGCCGGCATCGTCGTCGTCAGGTCTATGCCGTCGACGTCGCGATCGTTACTCGGTTTGAGTGTTCCCTTGGGAAATCAAAGGTGCGACAAAGTACTAAAGGTCCAGCGGCTTAACTGCTTTCAGGTTAAACGAGCTAACTATGACGAATATAAGGAACATAATCAAGCAAAACAATGTCCAAAGAATAATTGGACTTTTCATTCTCGTAGAGACGGGCAATCATCGCCTAAGACGTGGCACGACATAGGAATACTATGTGAATAAGAAACGATAAAGTTTAGCTAATTTTCCGTTCTGGAACGGTGATGTTGCCAGAATTCTCGATTGGAGTTGGCCGTCTTCTATCGTTGTACCGGTGGTACCATCGAAACGCGCTAACTTTTCACATCAAAGCATTATTCGTTAAGATCGAAAATCGATGAGCTCCAGCTTCTTTCATCGCAACGGGTATCGTATCTCCGTCGCGAGGAGGATCCAAGTAAGACCCTCTGAACCTATCGTCCTGCGATATTCTCACGATCGTGGCCATTGGCTGATCAAGGTATGATGAGTTTCATATCTACTCGAGAGCGCTGAATTGATTCTAAGAAGCTTACGAAATCATTTTCTCGTCCCCTCTCGTTCATCTCTCAACCTATGGTTCGCGGTAAGGAAAGATTTCACCTTCTCTCGCTCAAGGCTGGAAAAGGCGAGAACCATGACGACGACCTGTCCCCATGGCTTTTTTAAAGGGATTACTCTCCTTTGCTCCTTGCGGCTTTGCCCGGAAATGCGAGAGTTAAGTGCGTCTCGGGAATGAACGGCCGTGATAAAAGAGACACAGACAATTCTTCTCAGCGACCATTGGCTGAGCTTGCCAGAGAGTTGCTAGACTGACAGTATCCTTTTGTTCGACTGTGCTAGGATGCCCTTTCAATGCTGATATACATGACGATATCATGACATTTCCTCGATGAAAACTATGAACTGGCTACGATGGCTGTGGAATAGGATAGCGAGTGTGCTAGCATGTATTGCCACTGCGTACATATGAGTAACGTAGTAGCGAGTTTTAAGTGCACCTCTACGCAAAGCTAAAGTGATTAATGATAAATGACGAAACGATGTCGGTTCGTTCTAGCTATAAGGAGACTCTGGCATCCCTTACCTTGAACGCACGGTTCTTAGTGTCCCCGTGACCGTGATTGAAAATCTAGCACGTTCTCGAGAGGAATATGACCGCCTAGCTTACGGGGTCTAGCTTTGAGGGAAATGCGGAAGCCATAGATACGCGAAAGAAGGGAAAGGCAGAGAGTGAAGGCACGCGAGGCACCCCTTTTGCGATTGATTGCCCCGTCGAAAAGTGGATACGATAAAAGGATGGGGGTGAAATGATGTAGAACTAGTGGACGGAGGCGCAGCGTTTCTTCTTAAGAGCGAGACGAGAGATATTGAGGAAACTAGCGCTGTACCCTGCCGTGCTGCATTGCGCGCGTGTAACGGCACCCTAACGACATTGGCGGGACGATAGGATGTCACAGCGATTTTAACCTCGTTAGCGATAACGCGTAAACGAAGTTAGGGCCGTCCTTCCGTTCTCCTCGCCTATCCGCCATTCACTCTGTTAGGACGATTAATTGCTCCGGCGGAAACGCATATGCCTCTGATTTTTCTTCCTTTTTCTCCCTCAGTGATCTTATCGCGTGGCGGTGGTGTCGGCCGATAGGAAAGAGCCAGCATCGTCACCGCCAATCAGCCGACCCACTCACCTACTGACCCACCCACTTTCCACCCGATGGCGACTAATTATCGGTATGACCGCCGATGCTAATTAGGAGTGGCGCGGGAAGCCGACACATCGATCGACCATACCAAATCCAATTGCAGCGGGTGAAACGCGCACCAAGTGACAACATTTTCTGCTCTACCAGGCGACGACACCGAACTCTATACCTTTGATTCGTTAGCGTTCCAACATTTTTGCAGCGCACAGGTACGCTTTAATCAGAGGTCCAACGAATTACGCTGATTTCAGCGAAGCGACGCGACAGGACATGACGCCACGCGCTGAATGACAATGCGTTCGAGGCTTGCGGCAAACATGCTCATCCGCAAAAAGCCGAGGAAACGGCTTGAAACAGTATTGGCGACCGCGCTCATTGACAATTTCATTTCTTCATGTCAACTTTGAACATTTTTATCGCACCGCTATTTGGCCATTGCCGTAATCGTTGCAAAAGGAAATTGTGCAGAAGAATGACTACGTGCGAGGCAGGAAAGCGCATTCTCCGAGATAAGCGCGCAGAACCTGTTGAGTCGCGAGACTCGCCACGCTGTCGACATTATTTGTACTGTTCCCAGGAGTGAGAGTGATGCACATCCGCCTACCTTTGAAAGACAGAAGTTCCGATAACCGGGCAAGAGTAAAGTTGCGCGACAACCTTTGAGAAAGTACCAACTGTAGAACCTCATTGCATCCGTTTCCGTTTCTATCTCAACGAAATTTCCCATCGATTGCGACTCCTACTCTACTTCTGCTGCAAACGAATTCCCGTTCACGGATCGGAATTCATATCCGGCCGCTGATGGCCTCTAGCTAAAAAGTCTTTTTACGCGGGGAGATGAAGCGTAATCTATGGCCAATTTTAGAATCTCTCCTTCTCATAAAGTGCTTATTCGAATAACGCAATGAAAACCTGTTATTGTCGATGCCGCCACGATGAGAATCGAATATGTACGATAACTGATAATGACTGTTTAGCAGCTGTTTAGCAGCCAGCAATACAATGAGAACTTGAATGAAGATGACGATGACAAAAATGGGAAAAGTTTATTATCCAAAGATAAATTGAATAACAGGGCCAGCGAACGGATACGGGCAAATAGTTCGCAACTGTGTACCGAGTCAAAGGACCTAGATCGCAATCAAAGATTTTGCCAACAGGTAATATAGAATGGAATCGAGCCACAACGGTTTGTCGCACCGGAACAGCTTTGAAGCGCATAATCGATCGACGTATTCGCAGAGAAAAAAATTATCATATTTGGAAGCGCATATAACCGACTCACCTGTAAGTGATGAAAGCAAAAACCAAAGCTACCAAGGACAAACTTCCGCCGAGTACTACGATCAAACTCAAGACGCCGTCTTGGTCGAAGCTGCTTGCAATACCGGTGGAAATTCCGTTGGCTATTCCGGCAACCGGCTGATGAAAGCCACGAATAGTGCCCGTATAAAGTGTCTCCATGTCGTCTTCACGCTACTGGCATCTGGCAAAGATAAAGTTTTCATCACAACAGTTTTCTTTCTCTTTAGACTTTTCCTCTTTTGGTGAACATTATATCTATAGGCTCGTTGGTGAAGTTGGTGAAGGACTGGGATAGAAGAAGACGCTCGACGATTCGCGCGCGCGATGTATGTCAACGTCGAATTGGCCTAAAGATTCGGCAGAAAAAGACACACACCCGTATCGCTCTTGGAGCAGCTCTCTTTTCATTTCCTCTTCTCGTTGTCGCGGTTGTTTCTCTTTGACCATCGCGGACATACATCGTGCCGTTTGACCTTATCGGGGATTCGTTTAAATTCCGGTTCAATTGACAAGGAGCCAGGCGCAAGCAGTCGGTCAGCCAGAGGGGAAATGCTCGTATAGAGGGAAAACCTTTATAATTGAATCGAGACGTCGTCCGCTCGATCCACCGCTTGCGCTACCGATGCTCCCTGACGTTACGGAATTTCAATGACAACGCGATACCAGTAATCACTTGCCTCTCTATCGACATCGGCACAGATCCTCTTCTCTCCGTTGGTGGTGGTGCTGCCGCTTAATCGGTTACCCCTTCGAATGATGAGAGCGGAATATTGCGCCCCACTGCAGTCATTCGTTCGTTCGTTCGATCATTCGCGCTACCCGTTCCGTATGATTCCGACTTGGCGTGTCTACCACGTGTCCATTACCGGGTGCTGCTCGTCACGTGTCATCGACAAGCGTTTACAAAGCACACCGCCTTCGTCAATAAAGATACAGTGAGTTCCGGAACCGTAGTTGACGTTAGAACACTTTAATGACGTATATTTGTCGTTCCGAAACCGGAGCAATGTCGTCGTCCGAGTTGGAGTCACTGTTTCTCTCGTCATTGTCCTAGTTCGATACACTGTCGGCAAAATGATACGATAATCATCGGCTATAGGGGTATAGAAGGAAGCAGCGGTGAGTTAGATTGAACGTAATCGTGCTTATTCTGCCCTTCCTAATCCTATAGGTGTATATGCGCGAAACGAGGTAGAGAGACGGTCAACGGAATAAACGATACCGTTCGGAGGCAGCGTGTAAGGTAGGAGACCCATTTACGACAGTCCCACGACACAGCTCACTCAGCAGCCACAATTGAAGCACAACTTAGCCACAATTTAGCCACAATTTAGCCACAATTTAGCCACAATTTAGCCACAATTTAGCCACATTGTTGCCGGAGCAAGAAACTTTTTAGTGAGAAAAGAGGAAAGGGAAAAACAGAAAGGTAACCCGCTTGGGCAGAATGCGCCAGTGCGTGTCGACTCACCGACACGCGATCCAGCACTGCGAGAATCGAGAAACTCGCTCAGAAGCTATTCGACCGCTGCGCGCATGTTCCCGCCAATCTACGGACAAGCGGGCTTGCCCGAAGGCCTTTTTTTTCAGCTGAAAGACCACGTGAGGAGTTGGGTGGAAGGGCGCTTACCCTCTACGCTATCGTTGCGCACGCTCCTGCAGAGAGATAGATCCTCCACCCCCCCGCTTCTTTTCCACCGATTCTTATCCAAACTCTCTCTCTCTCTCTCTCTCTCTCTCTCTCTGTCACTGCGTTGCACCGAATCATCTCAGAGCGCGCGAATAGCGTATTTCGTCATCGCTTTCGATCGAAAAGGAACCTACTACTCGCTACACGACACTACTCGAACGCACTCGAACGTCATCTTGTCCTTTTCAAAGTGCTGTCGAATAATGTGCTCAACGTTCCTGCCGCTTCTTCTCATCCTTTCCTTACTGGATGGACGAAGAGGAGTGCACTCCTTCTGTCGTTCTGACACAATGAACGACATGTTCTCTGTCTTCGGATCGGCACAACGCTCAGAGTTTCGAACTCTGCTAGAAATAGTATTGTAATATTCGAAGCCCCATAAATTTCAATCTCGCGACTGACGGTGCACGCTTACCGCGCGGGACAATTACAGATGATGCGGAAACGTCGCACGCCACACTGCCAAACGACTTTACATTCCGACATTCGCGATGCAATATTGCGTTACGTCCTATGCAATCGATACGACCGCAGAATGCGGCAGATATTGATCTTTTCTTATTACGCTCGGTATCGCTTCGGTAAAAGGATGAGAGAGAGAGAGAGAGAGAGAGAGAGAGAGAGAGAGAATGAGGAGATGGAAGAATGGAAGAGGAAAATGATACGTGAAAGAAAAGTATAAAGTAGCGTTTATTCGGTGAAATCAATCGTTCTAAAGTTGAAGGAACGCAATGTTTCTCATGTCTTGAAAAGAAAGAGAATTCTTTCAGTCGCATTTATAAAGTTACGCCAATTCAAATCTCTTTGTACCGCACGAGGAGAAGAAGAAGAAGAAGAACGAGGAGAAGAAGAAGAGGAAATGTACAATTGGACAAGTCGTAGAATGCGGGTTGTAGCATTATCACCGCGCATGATTTAAATTTGAAAAAGTTCACCCCTCTGAACTTTCCTTATTCCTAATTTTCTAATCGTCACAACTTTCCAGTTCATGATATATTTCTGCGATCCAGCCAAGCAGATACTGAATCTTTGCCGCCTCTTCGCCAGACGCATCGTAATCTTCGATTGCTTCGCGCAAGCACTTGGACACAAGCTTCAAGATTGGCTGCAACGTGAAGAAATAGGAAATTAGTGAATGACAGAATTGTTATTATCAGTGAGGAGCGCAAGCGAACGTAACGGTGACACGTACCACGGGCCAACACTGTCTGAATAAGGCCACGCACTGATCACCGAGCACATCGATATCGAGTATATTTTTCTTCAGTAACTTGCGAATTAATTTACCAAACGTCACCCAAATATCCAAATGCTCCGATTGCCCCAGTAGCATGACGTTTCTCGGGCATAATATCCTCGAAAGCGGTGAATCGGATCCCTGAACAGTTGAATATTCCGTACTCCACAGTTGAATAAACTTTTCCTCAACTTTGTCCGTCCAAAGATCCATACGGTAAGAAACTGTATGTGGAAGAAGGGGAAAAGCAATCAGAGTTCCATCCGACGGTACAACCGGACAGTCAGCTACAGGCTACTGTAACTTTTCTTACTTAGTAATAAGGTGAAATCGACGCTGACGGCAAATAACGTCTCTTCTAAACAAGACTGCAAATCGCCACTTTCGTTCAGAGTTTCGTACAAATCTTGTAATGCGGACAAAATGATGGGCTCGGTTAAGGACTCACCACCGGTCTCAATCAAGTCTCTGATCAGCGACTACGAGTGTATAATGTTCCTTTCGTCAAACACTGTGACATAAGCGATCAGACGATAACAGCTTTAACGGAGAAAAAATACTTACTTGAAGAAGAGTTATCACTTTAGTGGGACTAGGAGCGCTCTCATTATATAGCCTCCGACGCGCAATGTTTGGGAGACTTGTGGCTTTCAGAAATCTGTTCATTTCTACCTCCATATCCTTCATGAATAAAGTTCCACCGACGATGTGCGATTCAATCCAGTCATTGATTCTCTCCATTGCTGATCTAACGGCTATCTTGACACACATCTCTTTCACAGCGGGCAAAGAATCCTCCGCAAGTAATGAATCGATAGCTTTTGTCACTCTCGCTTCGCAAATTGTCAAAATCGTCTTGTCACACTCGTTCTTTAAATTTGTCGATTGATTCAGAGCTAACGTCTTCATATCTCCAATGATACGCGACTGCAAAGGTGAAGCAAGGATTATATGTTAACATCTGCCAGAATGCTATTTATACGAAGCTGCTCCGAGCGACAAGAGAGATGATAATATTTAGCCAAGAGTTAAGACAGGCGTCGTATACCTTAATTTTCGACAAATCCATGGAGTCTGATATATTCGTCAGTGGATTTGGCGAACCAGCTGCATTCTCATCGGCGTATTCTCTGCGCTCCTCTTCGCGCTGCTGCTCTGTCAGTTGTATCTCGTTCTGCTCTCTTCGTAATATATTTCTAAAGACATTCAAGATGCTCTCCCTTGCAAACGACAATACAGTGTTGCAAATGTACTTTACACATGTAGATGCGACCCGCTCTGCGACAAAGTCGACAGTCTTACGCGTAGATGCAGGCTGGCCATGAAAGAAGGCATCCTCTAGCTTTGTCTGGTATCAAAGAGAGTTGAAATTGATACGATATCGCCTTTTAATGCATAGACACCTATATATACCCCGAAACTACGCGTCCGCCTGACGTGTTCACACGTACCTGTAAATGTTTCGCGTGGGCACTACCGCTTGTCTGCCGCCAAAGTTGACTAGAAACTGGAGTAATATGCCTGTTCGAATTGCTTCTGTTCGAATGGCCAGTTAAACCTTTTCCAACGGTCGGCGCAGCAGCACTCCCTCCGCTTGTCTTTGACGTTGTACCGATTGTCGTTACCGCTGCTAAGAGTTCGACAGAAGGACAACACGCGCGCAAAACTCTATCGTCGATTATATCTAATTCGTCCAGATTGCCCTTAACAGAATGTGGCGCGGAAGAGGCAGACTCTACTGCTACTGCGCCTGACGACTGTACGACATTCACTTCGAAATAATGTTTACTCAACTGGGACAAGCTCTTCAATTCCCATGACGCACAGTTCCTTGTCCACGTTGCATACTGATCCTTGGGAAAATATGAAATTTCGAATAATCCAGCGAGGATGGTCTTTAGCAGAAGTGCTGCGCGTTTCGATATCGTGTTGTCGACAGCGTTGGAATTGGCATTCGCACTCGCACTCGCATTCGCAATCGCATTCGCATTCGCATTCCCACTCGCACTTGCACTTGCATTTACATTTACATTCGCACTCGGACTCGCATTCGCTTTCGTATTCGTTTTTGCTTTCGCCTTCGCTTTCGCTTTCGCTTTTGCTTTCGCATTCGAATTTGAATTCGCATTTGCATTCGCAATCGCATTTGCATTCGCATTCGCATTCGCATTCGCATTCGCATTCGCATTCGCATTCGCATTCGCATTCGCATTCGCATTCGCATTCGCATTCGCATTCGCATTCGCATTCGCATTCGCATTCGCATTCACATTCGTACTCGCATTCGTACTCGCATTCGTACTCGCATTCGTACTCGCATTCGTACTCACATTCGTACTCGCATTCGTATTCGCATTCGTACTCGCATTCGCGCTCGCACTCGCACTTCCACTGGCACTGACATCGACATTGCCAGCGTCCGTATTAACGTTAGACGAAGCGACATATGCCAAATCGGAATGTTTTATCGCCCAATGAATGTAGTACAGTAATTCGAGGATACGTTTGTAGTACGGGAGGCGAAGGGCCACGATGTCCATCATCGCCAAATATTCTGCCACCCACGGTACCGTCAACGATAAATTACGTTGAAGAAAAGCGTTTCGCAAGCAGACTTCCAAGTTCAACGATGGTAGTACCTGTGTAATAACGCATAACGAGCGCAATATGAAATTAAAAGTACGAGTAATGGTACAAGTAAAAATTAGGATTGGACAAAAAGTTAAAAATGTCCACGCATTACCTTGCTCCTCATCTCCAACTGTTCCGCAATTGTCAGCTCCGTATTCTCTGACTGCAATTTGTACGGCAACGATACCAAAAGACCAAGCATTTTGGCGAGAAGTCTTAAGCTAGAGAGGCATACGATGAAATTTTCTCGTGTTCTATCGTCGACCATCGTCTCTGAAATGCACATAGTCATTTAGATACATTAACACTCATATCGTACATATCTCTAGCGTATCGTTCGCCAATGACACATACATCGGACGATATAAGTACCTGAATCCTCTATTTCACTACTAGTAAATTGAGTATCGTTTAATTCCATAATTTCACGCACTAAGCAATTTTCCAAATGTACGTAAAAAATCGGATTGAACGCGTGTATAATAAAATCTTTGAAAAATTCTTGTACCCCCGGGAAGGATGGTTCTCCGACATGATCCTTAGGAGGCAATGGAGTAACGAGTCTTTTCCTAAGTTGAGTCAACTTCTCCGGATTCACCTGCTTCAATGTTCTCAGAAAGCTAAGACTTTCGTCGTCGGCTACATCCTCCTGCAAAATAGAACCTGTACATTACTGTAATCTCTAAATTATCTCCAGAAAAACTGTCCCTTACCTCGTGCTTATTTTGAATACAGGAAATCAATAGTTGAGATTTAAAAAGCCTTGCAAAGTGACAATAATTAACAGCGTCATTGTGCAACATTAACATTGCTTGAATCTTCTGTGCTAACGCTGTATGAAATGACCAACTCTGTCTAAGATGATTTTGTTGCCATGTTCTTAAAATTTCATAGAATGTATCCCGCTGTTTCTTGAACGCTACAAACGCAATGGTCGATGGAAAATTATCAATGCCATCCGTGTCACCTTGAAAGGTGACGCTTAATTCTCCCATTGTAGGTTGATATCTACCTAAATTGAAAAGAGAAGACACTAAAACGTATAATTCGTGACATTGCTACATGATAAACGTTAGATACTACGGTGATCTTCGTTTCTTCGCTACTTACTACACGATTAAAGTAAGTCAGTAGAAAATTGAATTGATTTCTACCATGTGTGTGTCCGTCAGTGGTGTAAGGTGCAGACGAGTGGCATTCTATACAGGTTATGTTAAAACTTGGTACTGGAAGATGATTGGAGTCATTGAAGGCAGTAAACCCTGTTGTCTTATCGTTTAAATGGTTCTAATGTCAAATCCTGTCGCCTCCAATTAATGATAACATCAATACATTTACAATTCTCAATTCACGATTCTCCTTTTATTGAGTAACTTTGAAGGCTTAACGATGTTTCTACGAAGGATATATACTTTTTGGTACGTTTAGACATCAACTGTGCCATCTCTTGGGAAATGCGCTAACTCGCTTGCCATCTAAGGTAGGCAAATGCGCGCGAATTTTCTGACCTTTTCATGTTTGAAAACAATACCGTAGTATGTGTCAGATTTTCCGACGTATGTTTAGTCGTTTTATGACGAGTACCTACTGGAAAAAAATTTGACGAATTAATAGAGTTGTTCCAAACGGCCATGGCGTCAGAAAGCAAGAGTCTACGCCCTGATCTAAAAAGTATTGTAGATGAAGTGTCGGCGTTACGAAATGTAAGTTCTCAGTTACATTTTGTAGCAATACAGTAAAGTAATTACCATGTCCGTTTCACATCCGCTATAGGCATACGTTCGATTACAAAGCCATATAATCGATCAGGAACGATTGTTGGTCCGCGAACGGAACAAGTCGATTAAATTGCAATCCCGTTTGAAATTAGCGATAAACACGCTTTTGACATTGAAACGACGCTTCAACACGGCCTGGGAGAAGGTGCAACGAGAGAAAGGGAGCTTAGAAGACAATGTGAGGGATTTGCAGCGAAAGTGCGATCAGTTTCAATCTCACACAATATCAGCTGATCATAATGACCGCGAGCAAAGCGAATCCGGTGTGTATCCAAGTTAGGGTGTTGCGACCGAGAGCAGTTAACGCTATTGACGCTTTCATACTAACTGACGAATGGCTTAGTTTCCAAATTGGTCCAAGAATCGACACAGTACGCACAATTGCCATTTCATGGGAAGAATGACTCCCACAAACCTGCATTTGACGATGACGTGGTAAAAAATTCGGAAAAGAATAGGATTAAATTGAGTACGGACAATTCTTCGGTGAGTTAAGAGAATAGTCGATGAATAAGAGAGAGAGAGAGAGAGAAAGATGACACCCACTAAGTTAAAGAAAGCATACATTTGGAAGGTTCCCCGTGGAAAACGACGTCGAAGCACGAAGCCACGACCGGGCGATTATATTCCTGTTGATAGTACGTCTCGAGCCGTCGACATAAACAGACGGAAAGGTCGCTCTTACTTTAGGTAAAGGGGAATATCATTTCACAGAATCGGAACGAGTTGTGCGATATGTTGTCCTAATAATTAAAAAATTATCATTTATAAGATGGCCGAGCTTAAACGTTACGATAACCGGTGGTAAAGACGGTCGTAAGGAAGAGCGAAACGACGGCGACGACTACGACGATATCGGTGGTAATGAGGGTGCGAGTACCGGCGGCTGCGGCGGCGGCGGTGGCAATGGCAATGGCAATGGCAATGGCAAAACCAAGGATGTCGAACACGATTTTCATCGCATTACACATACGCATACAAGTAACGAGAGTAGCAAATTGATCAAATCATTAAACAGGAAGAGGAAGTTATATTCGGACGATAAGGAAGACGCTGTTGACATTTAGCGAATATCTTTAATGTGACATTAAGCAAATACGTTAGAAAAGAGATAAGTTCCTATATAAGAGTATACGATATCGTATTTTACTCATATATTCACTTTTTTTCCTCTACAGACTCCCACATTTCTCCCCCTTGTACCCCTGTTATTTATCGATGATCGTCAACCGAGTTGTCCGTCAATGGAACACATCTAGACAGAATTCTGCCACCTCTGTATAAACCCTTGCATTAATCTGTACTACAACAACATCAATGTCTT
The DNA here is from genome assembly GCA_914767735.1 of Anoplius nigerrimus. NCBI lineage: Eukaryota > Metazoa > Arthropoda > Insecta > Hymenoptera > Pompilidae > Anoplius > Anoplius nigerrimus. Next base: position 11,703,293 of record OU612091.1, on the reverse strand, counting down.
TCATCTTACTTGACCCTTTGATCAAAAAAATAATTGGAGGCAATGGGTGAGAATGCAAAATGAAATGGTGTGGATACTGTGCGTCGAGTTAAAGGAAAGGAATGAGACTTAATTGATGGAGAAGACACTTGAATCTTGAGCGAATATAGAAACTTTAGTTCCCATCGCAGCGTAGCTAACTCACCTTCTTTCCTTACTCGGCCAATACGTTCATCATAGGAAGGAGAAAGGGCAGGCATAGATACTGGTTGCGACAATGCGATACTATGTCGTCTCGAAGGTAAGCGTTGTTCGCTACCATAATGTGTAAAGAATAATGTTCTCTTCCCGTTACTGGAGCCCGCGCGTCTACTCCAATCACTGAGAGAAAAGATTGCACGGTGAGTTATGGTGTATCCGTACAGTCTACCGATAGACGAACTGGACCAACGTCACTCGTCCCTACGCAATGATAACTGAATGTAAATTGTATTTCAAAAGAAGTAGGCGAAAATGGAAAAGGGAAAAATGCAATTTGACGAGATAGTATCGTCTGTCATCTTCTGTCACTGTTGCCTTTCGCTCAAGCGAGTTAGGCGAACAAAGAAACTGTACGGTACGACTATTCATCCTTTATGCGCTTTATTCGTGAGCATCGATCCGTGAACATATATTTACATTTATCGAGAATATAAACGCACCACTTGCGTTCCCCTCAATTTTGTAACGTAAACGAGGCAATCCGGTTGAACGCACAAGAATGTCAAAAATAAGTTAACGTAACTAAATTGAATGCGGGAGCGTAGGCAGGGGGCGGAGGAGGAGGAGGAGAAGGAGGAGGCAGGTGGCAGGAGGGGGCTAGTCTTTCATTTACTAAGAAGAAAGATTTAATCTACCGTATCGCAAAAAAGTATTCATTCCGATTTACCATTAGAACTTAGCGATCGTCTCACTATACTGATCCAGTAACAATCAGATGAATTGAAAAGTATACTTTTCCACTCTCTTCTCGGCTGCTAATTTCTTTCATCGACGTTGGAAGATCGCTGCCGAACAATATCTACCTAGTGCTTATATAAACATTAAACGACGCGACAACAGTAACGTATTAACTCACAATCAAAATTTCTGAACGGTCATCACTCTGTCATTGTATGTGCGTTAACAATTTCGTCGAGCCTAATGAAGTGATCGTGAGTTGGTTGTGTTACAGCTTGTAGTAAGAGAGCGAGTTAATGAAATCGTTAATTCATCTATCTCTTTTCTTCCTGTTTTTCTTGTGTCGTTGTCGTTGTGACGGCGTAAAACCTTTAGCAACGTATATCACAGTTTCAGATTCACGTTCTAACAATGCACTATTCTTAGAAAAGAAAATATGTTAATCTCGCATTTGATCGATAGAAAGATTGAGGAAAGATTTTGAACGTATCAACTTGCCTTCTATATTCCTCGTTAATTGTGGCAAGAGTAATTGTTGCAGAAGCAAAGACGAAACTTGCCATGCATAAAGTGTTTCCCTATTTCCTAAGGCGAAAATGATGATCGCTAGAGAGTTAATTAAAGGGGCTCGCGCGGGATCAGAGTCGTTAGAACTCGAGAGTATTTGAAAAAACTACGGGGGCAAAATAGAATTCTATTTGCGAGTGACACGTCTCATCCGTAGGTCTTCCATCTTGTCGTTCTCACGTAGTGGCACTGTATCGTTATTATCACTCGCACGATTACGTATGCAGCGTCAAGAAGATTGTAATCCCATTTTTGAAAAAAAAAACGGACTGCTGCAGCACTGTTTTGAGGGAACAGATTATTCGGTAGCCAGTTTGCCAATATGGCACGAGTATAGACCGCAGCTATCGAAATTCTATGCATCTTCATCTGATTTGATCCAATAGGAGAGAGGCGGCTAAATCGACGTCGTATTGCGTCCGTTTAAGAGCATTCTCGCACTGTTGTCTGTCGGCCAAGCCCAGTCTGTAAAAGAGAGAAACGTTTTAGTTGCTGAACTAAAGCGATTTACGCTTTTCGAGAGATTGAAAGCTTTTGATGTCGTTTGATCTTGTTTGATCTTACCGAACGAGAGACTCGATCTTTGCCAGTCTGTCCTTCGAAATTTGCTTCGCTGCCTGTCCCGTATCCCAACCGGTAGCTTGCAGAGCGGCTAGAACTTCCTGCTGAGAGGCATCGGAAGCTTCTCTCTGCACCTTCAGCACTTTGTTAGCACGGAACTCGTCGTCGAGTGACATGACGAGTTGTTGAGAGACACCTGTTAATGGTGGGCTAACGCCTGACGGGTACGCTGATGCGGCAGGTGCCAATTCTGTGTTTATTACCGTATCGCTAAGTCGTAAGAGGAGAGTGTCAGCGATAGAGTTTGAAGGTATTTGTAACGATGAGGATGATGAGGATGATGACGACGATGGTGGTAGTGGTAACGTTGGCGGTGGTGGTGCTGGTGGTGGTGCTGGTAGTGGTGGCGGTGGTGGCGGTGGCGGTGCTGGCGATGGCGGAAGTGCCGCTACTGGCGGAGCTGATTGTGACGAGTATGGTATCGACATTTGTGACATCGAACCGTCACCGGAAAAACATGTCTTTCCAGCTATTCGTTGGCCTAAACCGTGACCGTTTAGTGTAGACTTGAATGAACCGGTCCAAATCGATGGTGGTGCCGGCGGCGGGGCATTATATACGGGTGGTTGTTTCAAATGAGGACTAAAGTCGCATGAATTTCTTTGTGCCTGATGTTGTTGTTGTTGCTGCTGCTGCTGGTGCTGCTGTTGCTGTTGTTCCTGCTGTTGCAGCTGTTGATGCTGATGATATGCACCCGCGGTTGTTAATGTATTAGAAGCATAATAATTTCTAAGTATATTTTGTTGAACAGTCTTATTATAAAGAGTATTAAATTCATTCTGCGACAACTTCTCTAAATTCGGTACAGTTTGCCTCAACTCAGCATAGACTTGCTCGGAAAGTGTAGCAGCAGACGGCATAGATCTAGACATTTGTTGTTGTTGTTGCTGTAACTGATGCGAGGGGAGTTGATGATAATGCTGAAAGGATTGCTGGTGCTGGTGCTGGTGCTGCTGTTGTTGTTGTTGTTGTTGTTGTTGCTGATGCTGATGCTGATGCTGATGCTGATGCTGATGCTGATGCTGCTGCTGATGATGATGATGGTGATGATGATGGTGATGTTGTAAGTCGTTTTGTATATGAGTAACACCAAGTATATTACCGTGATTTGAACCTATGGTAGAGGTAACATTTTGATGTTGATAAACGCTCTGTGTCACGTGATTGGTTACTGACTTTGAAAGATTACTCGATGTATACGGAAAGCCATTAGTTGCGCTGCCAGTTATAGATGACGCACTGCTAGAGACCACTTGTAAAAGATTAAAAGCAACGGATGGCAGACTAGATTGATGAGAATCTTGCCCTGACGTTGTCTCGGTACTTCCATTGCATCGAAGAGCATCGAAATGTTGTTCGGAGGACTGTAGTCGGGGTCGTTGAACGTTTGTGCTCTTTGATTGCCACATGTTTTGAACTTTGCTCGGCAGAGTATTACTATGAAGGCTCGAACGCTGATCGATTTGCGGTGACTTTGGCTTTATAGATTGAGGCGGTGGTCGTAGTACAGGTATCGCCACGTTATCATGCAGTTTGTTGACGGTGACGTACGAGTCAGCAGGATTCGCTTGCTGCTGCTGTTGCTGTTGCGGTTCATGTTGCTGTTGCAACACACTGGAGTTTGTATTTTTGTTTGCCTCTTTTTCGCCAAGATGTTTCTCGAGTTCAGCTAAAAATGCAGCGTCTAGTTTCTTCGGAGGTGGTAGGTCGCGGGTTCGAAGACTGAGTTCGTTGAGGCTCTGTGCAAGATCGTGATTCGATTTTGGTTTTGGTGGGCTTTCGTTAGGACCGATCGGTGGATGTGGTGGTGGGACGCCGGAAACAGTAGGTAAGCAACTTGGAGATGAAACATTGGCATAAGTCAAGTTTCCGTCCGCATTTAACAAATCCTCCGGCCAGCTCGGCCAATTGGGTGGAACGGTGGTAGCTGTGGCAACGGTAGCGGCGGCAACGGTAGCGGTAACGGGAGTTAGGAGAGAAGTAGTTAGAGTCAGTGCGCTTGCAGGATCACTGGAGGCAGTAACTGTACCGACAATCGTGGAGGCAACCGAAGAGGCAATCGAAGGGCTTGTCGCACTCATGTCCTTTACTGTCGTAAGCTTATCAATTTCACTGTAATGAGTATCCGTATAGACATCGTTGCTACGCCGCTGTTGCTGTTGCTGTTGCTGTTGCTGTTCATCATCCTCGACGTGCATGTTTACATTCAAATTAACCTTCTCGCTCTTTGTCTCCCTATTCAAATTAAGGCAGTATCGTTCGAGCACCGTCGCATTATTCTTATCGGTTGGATAGTAATTTTCGGCCGATATTTGACTATTGTTGACGACGGTCGATGGATTTTCCTCGTTCTGAACGTTTCTGTAGGGTTGAGCCTTCGCGTAACGACTTGTAAAATCGGTTGGCACATGACTGTAGTAACGAGAATGAGGTGGCTTTGCGAAGACGTTCGATGTGTCAAAGGGATCGGCGTAAGGGGCTTCCCCACTGCCGGGAAAGTTGGCGTACATACGAAGATTTTCCTCTTGCCAGATGTTGCTTTGCGACTGTAACTGTGACGACATCAATGTCGAACTGGAGGGTGAGAACTGTACCGACGATGGCGTCGCTGCCGACGGTATCGTGCCCATGGTAGCCGCCACTGTCAATCTCTCGGTCAAATCAATCGGCTCGTCAAGTATGTTGACCACCCGCCGACATGCGCTTTCATTTTGAACGACATGTGACGATGAATTGTTAGAAAATTCCTCGGGTGACAAGTCTATGAGACTACTCTCCTGATTGGAGCTTAATAGGGAAACGGCATTGTTGCCAGCCGATTTTACCGGACTGGTTCGTACGTCGTTCTGAAGCTTCGTATAGTTGAATTGTTTCCTCGAACGTGGCGTACTGCAAGAAAACTTCTTTCTCAACTGACTGTCGACGACGGTCGTTGCCATCATCATGGTCGTTATAGTGGTGGTGGTGGTGGTGGTGGCGGTGGTGTTGTTTGTGATGAGGCTAGCACTGTGCGTACTAGCGTGGTTTGTAACAGTGATCGCAGTCGTGTTTTGGGCTGCTGCGGTCGCGGTCGCAGCCGCAGCCGCAGCCGCCGCCGCCGCCGCTACTCCAACAATGTCGGGTGGCTCCATTGGATTACGAAGATAAACGTCATCTATGTAAATGGGACTGCCCCAGCTCTTGCCAAAGGGTGCTCCATGACCGGTATGTATGAAGGAATTTTCAAGCGGTTTGCTAATATCTTCTGGCTGCTTTCGTCTCATAGGATCGACGAGACAGCGCGGAAAGAAGCCAACCTGAAAAGTCCTTTGATTCTGTCCTTTCCACCAATAATTCTCGGGTCTCCCGTCAATTATAACAATTTGATCGCCCTGATCGATAGCCATCTTATCAGGCTCCTCGAAGCGACTGAGCGCCTTCATCACCGAGGGCACCATGCCGGTGAGGGAATCCTTCAACGAAGCGAAACTCGGCCTTTCCGAGGGATCGCGTGCCCAGCAACGCAACATAAGGTCGTACATCACCGGCGGCGTTGCTTCCGGCTCATGCAATCTCTCACCTTCGCGATCGATCTTCCGTAGAATCTCAGAGCCGTTCAAGCCGACCCAAGGCTCCTCGCCGAACGTTAGCATCTCCCAAAGTGTCACGCCGAACATCCATACATCCGACGCGTGACTAAACTGTCGAGCCTTTAGGGATTCAGGAGCACACCATGGAAACGGTACTTTCTTGTGTTCCGTCATAACGTAACAATCTTCTTGCTGCGGCAGCGCTCTCATCAATCCAAAGTCGCCGATCTTTATTTTGTCGATCGTACTCAAAAGGACGTTTCGACAAGCTAAATCACGATGGAGAAACCGCTTTGCTTCCAAATACGCCATTCCCGTAGCTACCTGAAGAGCATAATTACAAAGCGTCAATACCGATATGCGACCGCACTGCTTCCTTAGATAGTCGAGAAGAGCACCGAGCGGCGCCAACTCTGTCACCATCATCATCGGCTGCGACAATACTACGCCGTACAACCTGAAATTATAGAATATGCCGGATGAAAAAATTGTTGAAAATCCCGGACAGGAGACAAGAACGTCACTGATACACCCCTAGTGTGCCTATATTTCCAAAGTGAACTGCCTACTTACGCACCTAATCAGGTTACGATGATCCAAAGTGTGCATAGCTTGAACTTCTGCTACAAAATCCTCTATAACACTTGGTTGCGTTAGGGCGTCTGCTTTTAAAACTTTCACAGCGACAGAGAGTACACGTCCGGACGGTGATGTCCATTCGCCGCGTCTGACAACACCGAAGCTGCCGTCGCCCAATTTAATCGACAATGAAACATCTTTATCCTGTATCAAACACGTCAGTACAGAAGTGCCTTCTATTGGCTGCGACAACCGTTTGTTACTTTTTGTACTACTGCCAGGCTTAATCTTTGTTATTAAACTCTTCTTCCATTGAGCGTTTCGCCTCTTCTTCACCGCATCTAGTAATCTTCTTACGCCAGGCTTTCCCAGACCAATCTTCTCCAGATCTTCAGGCTGAACGTAGTCAAAGTGGTGCAGACGTGTCACCTGAAGGTCATCTCGAATCCTCGTAAAAAACTGAGACAGTTGCACGTCGTGAAGCAACTCCTGCAGCCATTCGGTGCCTTCGTCGTCTGCCATTGTTATCAGCTATCCTAGATTAACGAATACAATGCGTTAAACAGAATAATGTTTATCGGTTAAAACTGTTACTGAAACATAACGCTATCTTGTCCATAGGTGATGACAAGGAAAAATTTTGTCACGATACAATGCTCAGATAATGGGAGAAATGCAATGAGAAGGAGCATGATAGTGGCAAGATCAGTAGCAACAATGTTTAAGTACCGTACGAACGAGCGTTGTATGGCGACATCGCCGATAATGGTTGCACGCCTGACAACGAACAGGAAATGAAATAATGCTTAATTGTGAGAAGTAGACGCAAATGGACGCGACACATGCCCGAGTGTTAGTCAAATCCAGCCAATATTCTGGCTCGGCGACATACGTAGAACGTATAAAACCAGAACGCGCATGATTATCGCGACACCTAATTGACCATGAACATGGCAAAATGATTTGCGTTCCCTGTACGTGGATGGCAAGCAAGCATTGCAAAAGTAATGAATTTCCGATATTTTTTGAACGATGTACCTATTCCTACAGGGAAGACAATTTATACGGAGATTCAGAACGCTGGAAGTTCGTCACTGTCATCATCGTCGCCGATGCCTTCCGAGATGGCATTTCGTTTCAATAAACGTTCAACGACGATACCGACAACAACGGTAGAACGATGAATGCGCAGCTGAAGTAGCACCGAATTGAAAACGACTGGCTTGGGGGGAGGCCGCCTTGAGTTACTTGCTACTCTTCCTCTTTGTCGCAGAGAGCGGAGATGTCCTGCACTCTGCGCAGCTAGCACCCTGCACATTGAAAATTCGTTACTTCAACGCGATATTTCACGCCTGAAAACGTTCGCACCTTTACACTGTGTACACCCAAAACTTTTCATCACTATTCCTCCACAAAGAGTTTCGATATTCCATTCGCGTAGTCCGCACGCAACGAACTTTCACCGATCGACTTTCTCATACGGCGCATTGTTATGCATACGCGAGAAAGAGGATAATTTAACCTGAAAATCTCACTTAAATACCAGTTTTCCAACGGCAGTCCATCTGCTCTGTATTCTACCTGCTACTGATGTATATGAGGAACTAGCGGTAATCCTATAAATCGAACTGTCTCACTTCCAAGAGAAATAATGACGACTGGCGAAGGGAAGGTATCTCTCGTCCTGTCAGGGATACCTAGTCACTCAGATTCACTCAGATTCGATTCAACGAAACTGTCATGATGCATTCATTCTAATCGCGCATCAACAGATGATTTTCTCTTATTCACGGACGATACTTTTGTCATGGGCCTTGTTCCTATCTCGTTAGAGAGCGCAAGTTCCGCTATTTCGTCCATCCACTATACCACTATATGTACGTAGAGGCCAATCATCGCTATTCCGTAAAGTGCCCAATCGTTGCCGCGCCAAATCCTGTACAAACTGCTGCCGATTACGGTGCAAACTGGTGCAAACTACCTCCTTCGAACAATATTCCTACAACTCTTTAATAGAATGGAATAAATGCATTCGATCTGGGCTATCCTACACGACTTGATTAAAAATAGCAGTTCGAGATATATGACCATAAATTTATAATAGAGAAGGGGCACTTCTTGAATACGAGCTTCCCACAGATCCTCCTAGATGGCAGACAGTGTGTTCATAAAACATGGCACTCTCACTTACCTATCTATACATTGACAACACTGGGTTTCTTCCCTACTTGATTCTCTTTGGTTTCGCTGACCTCAGGTGCTATACGAGTCCTCCTTGAAACACCTCGCATCACGTTTGTACACCTTTGAAGGAGCAGTTCTACGGTCGTACGTGAATTCAAGTAAGCCACGTCATTTTTACATTTCCGAATCCAACGACTGTAACATTTTACTTTCGACCAACGCGTCCGTTCCTCAAGTCCCGAGCACTTTTATGGGTTTCGGCCATCGTGGTCCACAGTCGTGTACGACTTTAACCTCAGTGCTAAATCTACAGGCATACATTGCATCCATTTTCTATAAAGTGAATAGAAATACTTTGGCTTTCAAATAAATTGCATAACTGTAAACTAATTTGATCAAGGACAGAATTTTTTTCTTTTCCATTCTTCCTAATGCGAATCAAAAAAGGGGGGGACGGGTTGTCGGAACGACTGGTCGGTACGGTCCGGGGGGAAAGGGGTGGAGAGAAAGGAAGGGGCGACGGTGTGACCGACTGAGCAAAAGAGGAGCAACTCCAGAGACTCTGAGCGACACAGAGACACGCAGGCAGGCAGAAAGCCAGACAGACAGACAGACAGACTGACTGACTGACTGACTGACTGACTGACTGACTAACTAACTAACTAACTAACTGACTGACTAACTGACTCACTGATTGATTGACTAACTGTGTTTGCCTTGCCATTGGTACGTGCTCGCGATCTCTCGGATTCTCTTCACAGATATTGTGTGTGTATGCATGTATGTATGTATGTATGTATGTATGTATGTGTGTGTAGGTGTGATTCACGGTCTTTGGGGTCGTCGTCGCCGTCGCCGTCGCTCGTTTCGTCTTCTTCTTCTTCCTCCTTCTCCTCTCCCTTCTCATACTCTCAGAGTTTTTTTTTCATTTGCATCCTCAAGGGACAATATTATCTATATATGACGGTATGTTATTACCGATCGGTGGCTTTGAAAAATCGTTCATGTTTCTTTTTCAGAAGGGTATTGTATGAGTCAAAAAATAGAAAAACCAATACTATCAGGTCAACGAATAAAGACCAGGAAAAGAGGTACTTTCAATAATTGTTCGCATAACCTGCTCGTTTGTATGTATGTTTAACTTCCCTTTGGCCTGCAGATGAGAAAGAGAAGTATGATCCAACGGGATTCCGAGATGCAATTCTGCTTGGTTTGGAAAAGGCTGGTAGCGATCCAGATGCAATCTACAAATACTTGGATGCAGCGGGCTCAAAACTGGACTACCGCCGATACGGAGAGGCTCTCTTTGACATTTTGATAGCTGGCGGACTTTTGGTTCCTGGAGGCTTCATTGCTCAAGATGGAGACAAACCGGTTAAGACCACGGCCTGCGTATTCGAACAGTCGGAAGACATGGAGTCAATGCGCACCTTCGAACAGGTAAAATACAATGAACAGAGGCGCACAGCCACTTTGAAGTAACCGTATACGTGTCTACATACCCGTTTCGCACAGGTCTTTATCAAACTCATGCGACGTTACAAGTACTTGGAGAAAATGTTTGAGGAAGAAATGAAGAAGGTACTAGTGTTTATGAAAGGTTTTTCACCCAAGGAAAGAATTAAGTTGGCCAGAATGACAGCACTGTGGATCTCTAACGGTTCGGTTCCGCCGACCGTACTTTCTGTCTTGATCAACGAACATCTTGTCAAGGATAACTTGGCATTAGATTTTTTACTCGAAGTCTTTGTCACTTGGAAGCAAGAAAAGGGATTGCCTAGCTTAATGTCCGCTCTGAAACGAGGAGGCATTGAGGGGAGGTAAGGCAATAATGTGTACTTTTCCTCCTTATCTGCATGTAAAAGGAAGGACCCACCGTCCGTTCTGCAAACACTATGTATACATTATTGCGCTATTGTCGTCTAACAGATTGATGGAATTCGTACCACCGAATAAGCGAACCGAGGAGAACTTCAGGCAAGTCTTTGAAGCTGTAGGCCTGGCTGACATTGTCAAGTTACACAAGGCTCAAGCGAGTCAGGAAGCAAAGCGGGATTTGCAACAACTTCTTTTGGATCATTTAGCTGATAATCGCCCCATGAAAGATATTATATTCGATCTCAAAGAAATGGCACAGAAAAATGGTATACCGGAACACGAGGTCATCGGATTGGTAAGTCTGCTACTGCCATAACAACTAGAATGCAGAAATGCGTCTGCTTGATACCCTGCCGATCCGTACTCTTCAACGCATATTTTCAAATCCCCTCTTTTCAAGATTTGGAACGTTGTAATGGGTCAAGCGGAATGGAACAAGAAGGAAGAACTCGTTGCCGAACAAGCATTAAAACATTTAAAACTTTATAATCCGCTCTTCGGTGCGTTTACTACCACTGCCAGATCTGAGCTTGCGCTCATCCTTAAGGTCCAGGAGTTCTGTTACGAGAACATGAATTTTATGAAAGTCTTCCAGAAGATCGTTCTGCTCTTTTACAAAAGTAAGCGCATTTGCGTTACTCAAGTCGTGGAACGAATCATTCTACTAGTTGTCTACGCTTCGCGTTATTAACTATATAATATTAATATAAACAATTAATATTTTTCGTTTCATCGTAGCTGAGGTAGTGTCCGAAGAACTTATTCTCAAGTGGTATAAAGAGGGCCATTCGGTCAAAGGAAAGATTCTCTTTCTAGACCAAATGAAGAAGTTTGTCGAATGGCTGCAAAACGCCGAGGAAGAATCGGAATCGGGAGACGAGGAAGACTAAGAACTGGTATGCGAATGTAAGTCGACGCAGGTGACGGTGGTGATTAGGTATCACTTACCTAACATGTATAAAATTTAACTCGAAGAAAAATTTTTTTATAAACGTTTCTAAATCATATATATACAAACACACTCGCCCGCGCGCGTCCTCTTATACATAGATATATATATATACATATATATATCCCTCCTAGCCTCCACTGCGACCCTCTCTATTTCCCTATAGATCGTACTTTGAATCATCGACGAGGAAGTTGAAGCCAATATAATGAGAAGACAGCAGTAGAGAAAATCTAAACTGCAGCAAAATTTTATACCCGTGCCGTCAGTGACGCGCGTGTTCGTCATCGTTGTCCAACGTTACACGCGGCAGGTATGGGGCAAAGAAAGAAAACACATGTAAATCGTTAACAACCAGCAAAGATGGCAATGCTAACTACCCATTAGTGTGGAGCAAGGACTGTAAATTTGCAACGTCTCTGAATTGTATTACTTTAAGAAAACATATTTTGTGTTACATTTTTATAACTCCGCTACTAAATATATACGGAATGACAAAGAAACGATTAAAGAAAAATCTTTATCCCCGTGTACGTATGATTTTCGATGCAACTCCCTATCTTTCTTTGTACGATAAAATTGTATTAGACCATAGAAAATATACTGTCAAGTGATGTTTCAAAAACATTAGACTTTGCTAAATCCTCATTCTCCTAGGTTTACGAAATACCCATACGGCTGTCAATTTGGTAATATCAAAGTATATTGAATGCAACCGAAATTGTAAATCTCTTCTGATACCTTCACTCTTGCGAGCTTGACATCCCTAAATCAGTATCTTCATATATGTATAGCAGTATCATACGGTAGTATCGTGAACCAGTCAGTTTAGGTCCATTTTATGCTTGTTTGTTCTGAACGAAGGGGCGCACTGCTTCGACATAAAAGCTTTTCCGCGCATGTATGGTTGCAGGCATTCTGGTATATCGACTTGCTTCGATTCATTCTGGTATGTCTCGCAAAGGGCCATCAGTGCTCGCGGTATCGCACAGCCGGTTCCGTTTAAAGTATGAACGTACGCCTCTTCGCCATTTTTCCTCTTATATCTGATATTGAGCCTTCGTGCCTGATAATCCGTGCAATTACTGCAACTGGACAATTCGCCCATTTTTCCTTTTGCGGGCAACCAACCTTCTATGTCGACTTTCCTGATTATGGATTAGATATACATAGGAATTCGATTAAAAATACTTGCGTCTACGCATAAGTGGCGAAGAAACATAAGCAGGCTGCATCATGTTATGCCTTACTAATATACCTGTATGCCGGTGCTCCTAAATCGTGCGGGGGCATATCGACAACTTGAAAGTGGAGTCCAAGAGAGGAAAATAGCTCTTCCTGAATGCTCACTAACTCTTCAAATTCTTGCGCAGACTTCTCTTGTGCACAGCAGACAAACATTTCGACCTTAGTAAATTGATGAACTCTAATAAGATAAATCACAGTACAATATATTCGATTCCTCGCTCATTGTGTGTACTCGCATTTTCGTAACATGCATTTTTTTACCTATAAATTCCCCTTTCTCCCGCTATATTAGATGCTTCTGCTCTATAACATCTGCTAACGGCAACCATTTTTAATGGTAATTCTTCCTCCAAAAATTCTCTATTGACCAACCTTGCAGCCAATGACATCTCTGCTGTCCCCGAAAGACTCAAGTTATCACCGTAATAAGGCTCTAACGAATAAACAAGAGTTCTGCCCTGGTCTGTTATTAATCCGCATCTTTCAATAATCTTTGTCGGTATAATATCAGGTACAGATATTAACTTAAATCCTTTCCGCCTTATCTTGTTCATCGAATAGTTTATCAAAGCATGTTCTAATTCTGCTAGATCACCTAATAGTATGTAACCTCTTTGCCCCGTTACTGGCCCTAAGCCTTTTGTCCTAATCCATCGCATCTTTTCACTTATTTCTTCAAACTCGTACAACTGGTAAGGATAATCCTTCATCTGATTACATTTTCGTAGAATGTGTCCTTTGTCTTTATATTGAACGATCGATGGATGGGTTAAATTTGGAATCTTACTCAGTTCTTGCATTAGAGATGGCTCGCAACCCGGTCGTTGTGACAGTTCTAACACTTTGTCGATATCGCCGATGCCTTTCCTAATTAGAATATTACGCGAAATCTCGTCTCGGTTCGCAGGATCACAAATATACATCATATCGTACTTTGGATCTGGCATATGTGTCTCGGCTACTATCCCTCGCTGATTCTTCTTTAATGCAGCCTATTGTAAAATATATATTTTATTCCAAACACCATTGTAACTGGGATGTACTAGTTAGCCGGATAGTTAGAAACGTCGCAGAAATTATTGTGTACCTGTTGGTAAACTGTTTTCCATCTGCGTTGAATGAATCCTTGTATCCATCTTTTAAGTGTCATTGCGTTCAAATAAGAATTTCCTAAAAAAACGCGAAGCAGTACATGAAAGAAAGATAAGGAGAATACAACATATGTACCTTGTCCCCATTAAACGAGTTACATACCAGTGTTGAACAGTTTTTATAAGACTCGAATAAAAATAATGTCGTGATAAATAAGACAATAAGAAAGAGCCCTATAGAGTGTGAGAATGCATTGTAGGGTAGGAAATGTATGTAAATCAAATAATGTTTTTTCTTCAGTTATAAAATAAGTATTTTGCAATAGGCAACGACGATACGAAAAGTTGTCATGACGGAAATCAGATGTGGCGCCATCTAACGACATGGAGAAATTTTGGTCTCGCGGTGGTCATTAGTAACAGGAATACATGAGGTATTAAGAGCGCGACTAGAGAACTAGTACTTTTTGCGCGCGAAAACGGAACATGGCGACTCCTATTTCCCATATGTACGCCCGTAACATTTTCATAAATCTTCTCACTTACATCGACTTACATCATAGAGTTCTAACCAAAGCGCAGTAACTTTTATGCCCATATACAAGTTAATTTAAAGCAGTCGACCGATGTTCCCCGAATACTTGCTAGAGAGCAGTCATTAATCGTGTGATATATCATCACTGGTTATCTTTATTTCCACACAGCAGCTGATGAAAATGACACGTTTATTGGGCCCAATAGATGGCGTCAGCTGCACCTTATCGGATCATTTGTCAATGCAACACATTGTACGAAACGATAGAATAAACGATAGCCCGATATATATGTATATTCACGTAATGATAAGATAAAATTTTGTTCCTCTGTTCAATTGTGACTATAGTAAATATGAGATTGTAGAACTTGGTAAATCGTTATTCTATAGTCAAAAGCAGAGTCATCGCTGCAATAGCTCATCTACATTTCCACCAATAATAGAGTTTTCAACAAATGTAATTCTTTTCTAATATTTTTAATACGTACACGCATTTCTGAAAAGGTCTCGGGTATACGTTACAGTTCTTCCTTGATGCGACGTTTTTACATGGAAACTTATATTTTCAGGTTTTGTTAATGAGCAGATCATGACGGCGAGGGGTATTTTAAAGAGTTGCAAGAACTTAAGCTCCACATTTTCACGGTGCTATTTTGTCAAATCTAAGCGCAGAACATTCACATATCTTGGAAGCGGTCTTCTATCAGGCGTTGCTATTTATAATATATCAAGTTCCTCGGCAATATCATCTGGCCAGAATGACATTAATCGACAAAGCTTTATGGCAAAACCTATCACTGATATTGAACACTTAGAGAGACAGCCAAACATGATGAGGACAAAAATGGAGTTGCTTATTTTAAAAGTACAAGCAGAGTTTTGCAAATCTCTTGAAGCATTAGAAACTGACGGATCACGCTTCAAGGTTGATCGATGGAGTAGAGAAGAGGGAGGCGGTGGTATTACTTGCGTATTACAGGATGGCAGTGTATTTGAGAAAGCTGGCGTAAATATATCAGTTGTATCGGGTATACTTCCATTGGGTGCTATACAACAGATGAGAGCGAGAGGGAAAAAAATGGATGAGGATTCATTACCATTTTTCGCCGCTGGTGTAAGCGCAGTTATTCATCCTCGCAATCCTATGATACCAACGATACACTTCAACTATCGTTACTTTGAGGTAACCAATCGAGATGGTACAATACAATGGTGGTTCGGCGGTGGAACTGATCTTACTCCATACTATCTGGATGAAGAAGATGCATTACATTTCCATGGCGTTCTGAAGAAAGCGTGCGATAAACACAATCCAAATTATTATGAAAAGTTCAAGAAGTGGTGTGACGATTACTTTTTCATAAGTCATAGACAGGAGAGACGGGGCATTGGTGGTATATTCTTTGACGATTTGGACAAGCCAACGCAAGAGGATGCTTTTCAGTTTGTCAAGTCATGTGCAGAAGCGGTCACTCCGTCGTACATCCCTTTAGTGGAAAAGCATAAAGATGATGGATATGGTTATGCGGAGAGACAATGGCAACTATTGCGTAGAGGAAGATACGTCGAATTTAATCTGATTTACGACCGCGGTACTAAGTTTGGTCTTTATACGCCGGGTGCACGATATGAGAGCATATTAATGTCACTGCCCTTGAGCGCAAAATGGGAATATATGCACAACCCTGAACCGAACTCGAAGGAGGCGAAGCTTTTGGAAGTTCTGAAGAAGCCAAGAGATTGGGTTTCTGCTACATCGCATTGATCGTATACTCTACCAGCAGTTAAGGATGAAATGAGTGAAGAAAGTAGACATTATACAATCAACATAAATCTATTTTTCTCTTTAACATTAGAAACTAAATGTTATATACAGCACGATGCACTTGGGAGACTACGTAGATGCGTACAATGTAGACACTTAGCGTTACCGAAGAGTACATACAAAACTGAAAGCGTTAATGTCGATACGAGTTTTACAGATAGATTTATTTTTGTAAAATATTCAGTCTTGTAACAACGATCCGTACAGCTGCAGCAGCTGCTGCTGTTATTGTTATTGCTGTTACTACTATTATTACTACTACTGTTACTACTACTGTCAACTGCTGTTGGGAAGTAGCAAGGAAAGCTGCTCACTGTTACAGTATGCTCTTAATGCAGCGTGCTTTTGTACTTTTATATCACGCCTGAAGAGCGCATCGACGTTTACGCAACCGAAGAAGAATTAACGGATACATTTTGCGAAATCATGTTTCTTTTTTCCCCTCATTTTCCCTCCATTCCCTTTCTTTTCTTTCCTTCTCTCTCTCTCTCTCTCTCTCTCTCCTCACCTTTCCCGTAAATATATGAATATCCACATACACTAATATTAGGAATAAAGAATATGTATAGTTGCCGTAATCCGTCGAAATGAAATTGGTGGCAAAGTGTGGTCTTGACAATAGCGAAAGAAGGCGAATATAACTTATTTCAATTATTTACATTATAGCGTAAAAATAAATATATCTTGTGTATTATATGCCGCTATTGAAACAAGTGCTTCTAGGATATTTTGTTGTAAGTTGTGGCATGTTAACTACGCACAGTACGCAGACTTTCCAGTCTACAAAGACTTGGCACATCGGTCGGAATAATTGGATTTCAGTGGAATTAAAGGTACAGGAATGAAAAGAAAGAAATTTGATGAAAGGTGGAAAATTCGAGTGTGGAAGCGGCTAATATTGGCTTAGAGAACTGTCCATCATCGGACAAGATAAAAGAAAGAGAGGATAGTTAAAGGGAGGAAAGGCTAAAGAATAATTATAAAATGCTGCTACGGTGGCCTGGAGTGAGGGAAATGTTATAGGGGTCATTATAAAAGGACAGCATACGCAACGGACAAGTGTAATAAGAATATTGTTCGTCTTTTGAGCTTGGCAGTGATAAGCGAGGGTTTATATTGCAATTGCAAATACGTAAAGAGTAAAAATAATATGAGCGCGAACTAAACGCTCGTTTCCTTCTTTATCAGTGTGAAATGATTTGCTGGGTCATCCAGATATGAATCATTGCTATTTTCTAATAGATTCTCACTCGTATAGCTCGTACTTTCTTGTACTGTTCTTTCGTCAAATGGAGGTGATGAGGAAAGTTGTGGGCCGGGGTTGTTGAAGGTAGAGGCGGCGTTCGTCGCGTCGTCAACTGGCAACAAACTGAAATTTCTATGGATAAATTCATTTGACACGGACAACGACTGGTGGATGATAGTGGTTGCACGGTCAATGCCGATGCCGGTGGCAGTAGTGGGAGTGGCCGGTACATGTTTTAGAGCCGATGATAGAAAGCTATCGGGAAGACAGTAATCTAATTCGCTCATGCTGTAAGCGCATTGTCGATCGAGATCTGCCGCAGAATTATTAACGCAAGAGGTGCCTATGCGTATTAGACTGTATGCGTTGTCGCTTGTTAAACTATTTATCTCAGAGAGTGATTGATCGGATTGATCGAATGACCTTCGAGATTCAGGAACTTGGTCATACGCGGTAGAGCTAATATCGCTCTGAAAGTCTGTCAATGACGGTCTCGAGTATTCACAATTTTTCGAACTGCTTAGAGATGCTACGTCGTTCAACGAGTTGCGATAATTGTTTCTCAATGGCTTAATTCGATCGTAGGGCAAGCAAAACATACTATTCGAATGGTATAACCATCCCGCGTATCCCTTGTACCTTGCCGCTTCTGAGTTATTACTTTGATACGCATTCGCTCGCCTTTCATTCTCTTCTTCTAAAGCTTCTGCTATTTCACAGATCTCTGGTAAGTTCTGATCGCTTCTTTCGCTGCTTGTCATTTGTGCGATTGATTCTATTTCAGAACTGTATTCCAAGCTACATTGTTGTGAAACATTTTTCAGATGTTTCTCTTCCGTATCAGTTTTCGTATCGCCATCCGATTCATGAGAAGCAACGAGTAACGCGACATTCGGTGTGCTTGATGTCGTAATAGTAGTAGTAGTATTAGTAGTATTAGTAGTACTGGTAGTAGCAGTAGTAGTAGTGGTAATAGTAGTAGTAGTAGTAGTGGTGGTGGTGGTAGTAGTAGTAGTAGCAGCAGCAGCAGCAGCAGCAGCAACAACAGTGGAAGTGGAAGTAGAAGTAGCAGCACTAGTAGTAGTAGTAGTAGTAGCAGGAGCAGTAACAGTGGTAGTGAAAGTTGTTATCGTTGTAGGAGCAGTGACGATAGTGGCTGCGACTATATTTGTCGCTCCTACTAGCTCACTATCCGATATAGTTGTTATTGTTGTCGGGGTAGTTGTTAAAATGGTCATTGCCGTCATGGTCGTCGTCGTCGTGGTCGTCTGCATTTTTCGCGACGGTGTCCGAGTTTGTGGAGAGACGGTCAAGAAGATATTAGCATTGGAATTATTAGTTTCCAACGATGAAGTTTCATCGATGGTGATATGATGATTGTTGATTTTTTTGACGTTTCGCGAAAGAACGTTTTCCTGGCCAATTACAAAGCGCATCGGGACGCTTCTACCCTCGGAGACACTGCCACCGCTGTCCGATAAAATGTTAACGTTTCTCCCGTCGTGACTACTAGTTGTCAGATTCATTTCGACATGTATATTGGTATTGTTCACCTTGGAACTGGTGCTCAAGATGCTTCGCTCGATATTGTCGGGAAGGTCTAGCTTGGCCGCGGGTCGAGGTACAGATATACAACTACCGCCGTCGCTTGTCGCTCCGCCGTCGCCTTGTTTCCTAGGGCCGAGATTATTGTTCTTAGTGTGTCGACGTTGCTTCTTGAAGAACTTTCTCGCTACGCCGCTCTGATGAGGATTATAAAACATTTCGACGCAAGCGGGTACGGACTCTGCATAGGTTGTCACGGAATTATTGTTCGAACGGTACTGCTGTCTGTGCAGCACTACCAGGTTGACATTACCCATTTTCGCATTGACCGGCAAGGTATTTTGATTTCCAACTAGATCGGCTCCAACCTTGGCCAAGTTGGCGTTACGAATCTGCGACCTGTTCGTATTCCTCGAGGAGCTCACTGAATTGGTGTCGGATGTCACTTGAGTCGCTTGCGAGTTGGAGAGCGGGGGTAGGAGAAGATTTTGTACCAACGGTTGAGTCGGCATTACCGGTACAGCGTCCGACACACTTCTCGTCCGGCAGCAACGATTCTTTCGCTTGCGAAGCCAGCAGCGCATTCTTAGCCACTGGGAGCGCACGTCGTTGCGAGCTATGCCGTAAAAGAGTAGAACGAATATGCCGAGGGAACTTGTCGAGAGAGCGTGGAGACAGGCGAATACCGTCTCCTCGAAAGGAACGTATGAGCCGAGTGGCTTGGCAGTGCTGCCGGCCGCGGTCAGCCACGAGATCAGATACAGCACTAGCATCACTATCTGACCCTTTAGCCGGGATATTTGCGAATGTTCCGCGTCCTCGACCTCGGACGATAGAGTTTGAGCGCTGCAAACGCTGTGCACGCTATTCCTGTCGAGCGACGGGTTCGCGTTCGACGGCTCTAACAATTCCAAATCCATATTCTCCGTAGCCTGTGTGCCCTCCGAGAGTTGAGCGTTACCCTCTACGCTTCTAATGGCACATCTGATCAGTAAGTGGAAGGTGATTAGATAAACGATCAGTATCGCCGCTGGCACGAATAGGGCTGCCAGTGCAGGGCCGGATGTCAGGAAACAATGGGAATATCCGGCGTACTCTCTCAAATTAATAGCGCCCGATATTCCACATATTATCAGTGCTATTCCCCATCCGACGAGATAGAGACCCAACAGTGGCTTTGGAATCGGTTGCTCCGTCGTTAGTTCGTCGTCCGGCAGGACGTTTCGATCGGGACGCTTCGATACCTTTTTGTACATATTACTGAAAGTAAATGACCGCGTGTTAACGGCAATAAGTATCGATAATCTCCTTTGTTACAGACATATTGCTCGCCTCGCTCGCCTCGCTCACCTCGCCGAAACAGCCATCCAGAATAAGCAGCACAACGATAGATAGTGCAAGGCCAATCCGACACCCTGACAAATTTGAACGTTTTCCGTTTGTTGGATGCCAACCGCATAGAGAAACGACAACATTGCCATAGCGGACCACGTATTGATAGCGCAATGTTTCGCTTTCTTCGGCATGGCGATCGACGTGTAACAGACAGCGTACGTAACAGACGTAATTACCAAGCAAACGATAGTGACGAAGCTACCAATGTATATCGCTGGATTTGAAAATCTAAACTTCGCTCTGATCATCCTGAAAGATTATTTCATTTATGATACGATGCCAAGCTGGAGGAGGAGTGTTACCGATAATTACCCGTTGCCATTTGGCGCAAGATGCGAAATGTCTTGCAGCAGCGCGTAGTAGCCCAACTTGTTGCACTGAAATATTATGAGGTTGTTCAGCAAATTTGACAGATGACAGCCGTCGCTTGACCAACCACCCGAGTCGCCCAATCCTTCGTCCCAGATGACCGGCCTCGGTCGCCGACCGGTGTAATGATGCAGCGGAGCTTTCAACATCACGTAGACTGGCTCCGTTAAATTTTCGATTGCCGAACCGACTGTATGAAAAGGGAGAATGAGAGAGAGAGAGAGAGAGAGAGAGAGAGAGAGAGAGAGAGAGAGAGATAACAATTAGTTAATTCTCACTTCTCCGCGTTCCTACTACTCGAGACGCTTACTCAGTTTGCTGCCGACAATGGAGGTTGAGACATCCATATCGTCGTCTTGGCTCTTGGTCATCTTTGGAAAGAATCTGCCATCGCTGTACATCGATATTGTCAGCTGATGCGATACCACGGCATCCTGCAAACGTTGCAACAGTGTCGCTGGCAATTGAATCGATGCCTCCACAATCTTGTCCTGAGTGTTAATTGGGACGGATCTGTTGTTGGTCGTGCAATGTAGCGATCTCGTTTCCGAATCACTGCCTGCCGCATTTACCAGGTTCACGTACCAAGTACATGTTAAACCGGTAAAACTGTCACGTTTCACACGAAATTCTTCCAAGGCCATATTCCTCTTATGCGACTGAATCGACGGAGTAAATTCCGTTATAGTCTCAACGGCTTTAATCAGTCTACTACATGATTTGTAATTGACCTCTGCGATCCGTAACATATCTCGCGATAGGCTCATCATCGAGCTTATAACGTCGATCAGCATTGGTCCCAATTCCTTTTCCTCGACCAAAAAGCTTAAATAATTCTCTATAGTTTGCGTTACAAAGTTAATTTCGACCGGATCAGTTAACTTTGCACCGTCGCCACCTGTATAATTCTTAAACCTCTTAGCAGTCTCCAGGAGACTACCCTTCGTCAGTGAGAGATTAACTTTTGAAAATTGTTCCAAGACCTTCGTAGTGTGCGATATGTACGGGCACGATTCGGTATTCAATTCCTCCCAATGCCCGGTGATATTGCACCGATAGGATGCCCTCAAGGCAACCTGCATTAAACCGGACAAACGATTGCCCTCGCAGGGTAATTCTGCTTTCCATCCTACGACCGTTCTCGGCCAGGTGTAAACACCTTTGTTGTTCCTCGTCACTGAAATATTTTCGATCCGTTACTGTGCGCTACATATGTATACCGATCTACTGGCTACTCACCTGCCAAAGGACAGTATCGAGTGTGCTCGGATATAACGATAACGCTGATCGCTTTCGATCTGTTACCGCTGCTCGACGCAAGCAAGCAGTTCCATTGGCCATTGTGCTCTTCTTGAACCGGTAGGATACTAAGGGAACTGCACATAAAGATAGCGTAAAGACAGAATGTAATTCGATCGTGTTCGCTGCGTCACGTCTTTCGGACTTTCGGTTAATTTACTCACCACCTACCTATCTACGATACCGCTGTCGGAAAGGTATCTATTTTCAATCTTGACATTCGATAAACTCGTTTGTGGATCTCTGTACGAGTCTGCGTCTATCATTTCCGTGGTGGCATTCGGGTACCACAACCAGTTTAATTTCGCCTTCCTATCCTCCGTTATGCTCGGGGCTCGACACTTTAACGTTATCGAATCCCCAGCGAACACTACTTGATTTTGAACCGGTCGAATTTCGATGGTCGGTGATTTCCATTGGCATTGTAAATTTTCGGACAATCGCAACTTTCTGATTGGCTGTCCCCTCACATTTTGCGGTGCGGTACACTTCGGTGCTGGACTGGAAAGGAAAGAGAATTGGGATGTAGCCAACTACGAATTCAATGATAGGGTCGCGATCGACACATCTTTACGTCCCGATACGTTACATCAACTTTATCGAAGAATTTTGAATCCAACTGCTGAACCAATACAGATCGCAGTCGCATTTCCATGGATTACTCGATAAATCTCTGGTGGAAAAACAATACTGCATTAAGTCATAGATATCGTGATAAAATCTTTCTCCCTTTTAAACGAAATCACTTATTCTACGTACAGTTGTTTCAATGATTTTAAACCGTGAAATAATCCTTCCTTCAATGTCTCTAGATCGTTCCCATTCAGCTTCCTGTAAGCGAGTTCATTGCGCGTCAGCGTAAATGACTAAGAATTTACCATCGTCGCTAATAGCCATATAAAATGTGTCTATTCTCTTTGCGAGACGCATATTGAGCCATCAATTTGATTACAGGCAACATTGTAGGCAAATTGAAGCGTCATTGCCAAACAATGTAAGGTGTAAAATAAGAAAATAAGTTTCACTTACAAGCGATCTAGTGCCAGCAAATCATGAAATAAGGATGGTGCCAGCGTGTTAATTTTGTTCCCAGACAAATCGCTGAGTGAGAAAGCGGTCAATGTAAAAAATAGAAATAAATAGAATTGATCTGCATGAATGCAATAATAATTATTTTACTCACAGTTTTTTCAGATTCACTAATTTCCTGAAGGCATACGGATCTATGATAGAAATTTTATTCCTGCTCAAGTCCCTGGAAGTATAGTCTTCACTCAATAGATCCAAGAACCATTATTCGCTTCTAATCTAATATATAAAAACCATATAATATATATAGTAATACGTACAATCTCTCCAAATTTTCAAGACCGCTAAAGCACCCCTCCTCTATAGTCAATATTTTGTTTGCAGATATATCCAGACGCCTCAGGTTAGTCAAATTTTTAAATGCGTTAATTCCAATGGCAAAAATCTCATTTTTGCTCAAGTCGCTGGAACAAGAGAAGAGGGAATAACTTGACGCTCAGTTCATTCGGAATGTCCAAATTGACAGGTAATACGTATTGTATGAAAATTTACAGCTGCAGTAATTCCACGCTCACAGCGTCAATGTCAACCTCCTTGATTTCCTGTAAACCATCGCTACACATCACCTTTAACCATTCAGCCTGGGCACCAACGAGTTTGCACGTACATCGACGTGGACAAGGGTTTGCCCCGATTTCCCATATATATATTGCAAAAAGAAGAAGGAGGACAGCTTTCATGATGTGAAAACCAATCGCCGGTTCTCTGTGAAAGAAGGCTCTGTAATTTTTGTCCCTTCGGCCAGCATTGCGTGTCACGCAGTGTCACGTTAAGAAGACGTAAACAACGCAGCGAGTACGTACTTACGGCGCCTACGGCCAAGGAGGCGTTCTTCTCCTTTACATTGTTTCAACGTGGAATATCAGGCATCTCCATTTGTATATGTACATGTATGGATATAGAATACCTTTCAGCGTTTCGTAATATTCATTTTAACGGAGTATAAAAGCCTCCTTCAGTACATATATTGGATCACGACTGGTCGCGGCTGGTCGCGGCAGAGGCGAACGATATAGTTGCTACAACTGGCTACAACTGAAGAACTGTCATGAAGATTTGATCATTAGTATGTGTATGTTCGCTCGCGCATTCGTACCTATGCATTGAAAAGCGGCACACACGTACATACACACGGACGGAAGGGAAAAGATGCAGCGAACATGGCTGATTTCCATGTAACGAGTCTTACGAAGGTGATCGACCGAGGTGTTTCAAATACTAAACAGTAGCCTGTAAGAAATCGGTTACGATAATTACATACATTTTCTAACGTGATAATGGGTAACGAAGAAATGCTTTCCTCTTTCATTTCTGTTTCCTATGAAGCTGTAAAAAGTTAACGTCATTGCCGTCAGCGTTGTCGTCGCCATTGTCGTTACCAAATTAAGACTTTCTACTTGTAGTTTCAGTTTGAACGCTACGTTCACTCATGCACACTCATGCAAAGATTGTTATTGTTATTGTTATTGTTATTGTTATCACCGTCATCGTCGTCGTCCTCTTGCGTCCTGTTTCCTATTGCTTTGCAGGACACGAATACCATATGTTGCGATAAGTGCCATGATAACCTTTTTTCATCATGACAGGACAATTTTTCTCGCCGATATGGCTCGTAAATCGTTAACTAATTTTTAATCGTATACTCGTACTTAGACGAAAGGAATAAAGTTTTACATAGCCGGAATATCCGGGGACACAGTGACATTTTCCAATTGCAATATGTCCGCCTACTTCTTTTATACGCTCTTCTATTTATTAATGGCAGGATGTATCGTCTATCCACCGACGGAATTTGTGTCCGCCGGTCTAACGATAAAAGTTATTTTTGCTACGTGGCTCGGTAGCGAAGGCGAATATTTTGTCGATTATCATATTAAAAGGAGCATTGTCACGTTGTTCATCCACTCAATACTGCCACTCGGTAATTGGCCAGTTTTTATATCTCATTTTTTTTATACACACATCTATACATGTATGAATGACTCCATTTACAGCATTTCCCAGCTTTGCATTTCAGGTTACATTATGGGCTTAATTCTCTTGGATCTGATTGACACTGAAGAAATGTTGCAATTACGGACGCAAGCTCCATGGCTGATACCCATTTCATGTTCGTTGATGGGCCCAATTTATGTAGCGTACAAAATTTATATGTGGTCGCTGAATAATTGGAATGCTCATCCAATAGCGCGCAATCTGGCAGCGTACAGTAACGATACGACATGGAAGAGCGTGGCATCAAATATCAATGCAGAATATCGAAGGTTATTGTTGCCATTTATAGTGGAACAGAATTGACGTGTATTATGATTTTTGAAATTCAATTAGTTATTCAATTTCTGGCACAGGATAGACAAAATTGCAATTGACACAAGCAGTGTAACTCGTGTGATTGTAACGGATAACTGGATTATCAAGATTACCCCATACAGAATTATTGTTGCCCATCAAAGTGACACTGCTCTCATTGTGATCAAAAGCGATACTCACGCAATGTCACCAGCTACCAGGGGCGAAGTACAATTTATAAGTATAGTGGTATCTTTATGTTACATTACCTCCTTAACGGCTTATACGCAATGTCTAACACTTACTAAGATCCGAAACAAACTAATTGATTGTAGGTTAAACCTACTAGACAGCGATCAGAAGCCTTCGATATACGGTTAAATGCGTTGGATTTCAAGGACTTGCAAGACAAAGTCTCAAGGCCCATCGTTATATTACAGAATGTAACATTTCATAAGACACTACTCGATAGATTCATCGATACGTTCAAGGATCGTGTCGCTGAGAATCCAGAATACGAAACGGCAGAAGTATGTACGGAATTGGAAGAATATAAGAATAGAAGATTATTTAGGAAAGTAATGTTAGATTAATTTTTGCTGCTTCAAAAAAAATTCGTTCATAGGAAATGGATCAATGTATTGGATGCATGCAGACAGTATCGAACATAAAGCTGAGCAAACGTTGTACAGTAATACCGCAGCACGAAGATCCTGATGATTGTACAACGTGCCATTGTCGGCCAATGTGGTGTGTCGAGTGTATGGCTAAATGGTAAGCATTATGGTGCCTTTTTTTTTCCTCCCCCTACCGTTCCTGGCATCACAGTTACATTGAGATAGGTGCTCTTATAATTTCCATTTGTCTGCGCGTCTCGCTTAGGTTTGCCTCCAGACAAGATGAGAATGCTCCTGAAACGTGGTTATCCTCAAAGTGTACGTGCCCCGTGTGCAGGGCAAAATTTTGCCTCTTAGACGTTCATCTCGTCAAAGTTGCAGAACGGTGATAAATTAATGAAAATCGGTCGATTGATCAAAATTGCATATTCCGCTACTAAATCTTAACAACACACTATTTTTACTTTTATTTTTATGCGATGCGAAATATACACACGCGAGCGTGCGCGTGCACACAATAGATGTATAAATGATGAATGAATGAATGAATGAATGAATGAATGATAAATAAATAAATGACTAATGAGAACAATATTATTATTATTATTGGATATGTCAGTAATAACGTACAATGCTGTCAAAAAGATACAAAAATCTATTACAGTTTAAACCTCATACCTTCTCGTAAACACAGTGCATTCATATTTTTTAAATAAGGAACAACAACGGTAAGGGAAAGTGTTGTCAATCAATCATCCTAGTATTCATGCGATGCGCACATATCCTGTGCACTGTGTGTCGTTGATCGGTCGAGTACAATTAGACGAGTTCGGAAACTATATACAAGTCGTGGACGATCGGTGAACGAACGTTGCTTCTTCCGTAGTAGAACTGTAAAGGAAAGAAAGGAAAAAAGTTGAAGTCTTCTGAAATAAAGTGAATGATCGCATCATGCCAGACGACAGGTTCAAAGTGTTACGAACGAGTTCATATTTTCTAGCGTACTTGTTAAGCCACCATGAGGCGGGGAGCAATGTTCATGGCCATAAGTTCCTGGAAGAGAAGCTTCGCCGCATATGGTAATCTCACTTGAGAGATTTGTGTTTTGTTCTTGCATCCCTTGCACTCGAACGTATTGTTTCTCAAGTTCGCAATCGCAATTAGCCCGCAAAAATTGCAAATATGTATTCGATATGGATCAGAGACTTCGAAGAGTCGTTCTCTCAGGAATTGAGCGGCACCGTGAGAAATTTGACAATCTCGTTCCATCTCGCCGAATCGTAAGCCGCCGTCGCTGAAGAAAAAGAAAAGGGCAAAATCGTTGTTAGAGAGAAGCGAGGAAGGTAGAAGGAAGTAAAGAGTGTGCAAGGGGTTGCATACCGAGCTCTTCCTTCCATAGGTTGCCTAACTAAAATTTGAACAGGCCCCCTCGCTCTGCTATGAATCTTGTCATCGACCATATGCTTCAGTCGTTGATAATAGGTGGGACCCAAAAATACTTGAGCATTGATCTTACGACCGGTGTGTCCGTTGTACATGACCTCGTTGCCTCTCAACTGATAACCGTACTCTTGTAAAAGGGTGGAAATCTTTTGTACATTGACGGCATCGTTGAAGGGTGTCGCGTCGCCAATTTCACCTTGAATAGAGGAGGAACGCAATTGAAAATGGACAATTGAATATTGACGTAAGTCGTGTATACATATAGGATAATCCATATACGCACCTTTATTGGCAGATACCTTTCCTTGTATACACTCGATCAAGTGACCGATCGTCATACGGGACGGAATAGCATGGGGATTTATAATGATATCGGGGGTCAGCCCCTCGCAAGAGAAGGGCATATCCTCCTGTCTGTACTGAATTCCGCAAGTACCTTTCTGACCGTGCCGCGATGCAAACTTGTCGCCGATCTGCGGTATACGGACACTGCGTACTCTGATTTTACAAAATTTGTATCCCTCGCTGTTCAATGTGAGCATCACTTGATCGACGATGCCAGTTTCACTGTTACGTAGAAAAGTCGAAGCATCCCTCTTGGTGAATCGCTTTGTCGCACTGTCAAGCTAAGATGAAATTGCAGATATGTAGAGTTGGCCCATTTCGAAGAAAGTAAGTGAAATTCCATGATCATGATAAAATGATATTAATGACGCGAGTGCAAGGAAGCCGGCGATGATAGAATACGTACCTCATCGTCCGTTTCCGGAAGTGTAATTGTCTTTCCGATGACAACGTCATCGCCGGATACACGAATACCTGGCGCTATTATTCCGTCGTCGTCTAATTTGTCGTATATAGCGTTACGCATTCCTTGGCAGCTCTGACGGGTTGGCTTCTCAAATTGCTCTTCCTGATCACCTATCCTTTTCGACTCGGAATCCTTGTAAGAACGATAGAAGACGGACCTAAAGAAACCCCTCTCAACGGCACTTGCATTCAGAATGACACTGTCCTCTTGATTGTAGCCGGTGTAACACAATATGGCCACTATACTGTTGATACCGGCTGGTAGTTCACGGAAGCGAAGATATTCCATTGACCTCGTGGTGACTAACGGCTTATGGGGATAGTAGAGTACGTGAGCCAAAGTATCCATCCGTACGTGAAAATTGGTGATGTACACGCCCATTGCTTGTTTACCCATAGCGCTCTAAAGTAAAAGCAATAGGGTCAAAGTTATCAGGCGAGAATATTAGCATGTACATATATATAGGAATGTATGAGAAAGGAGAATAAAGATTGATCGATACGCACTTGATACGTGTTCCTTGGACTCTGATTGTGATCAGGAAAGGGTATGATGGAAGCGCATACACCCAAAATCATCGCTGGATGAATTTCGCAATGAGTGTACGTGGTACAATAAGCGTACTCCTTTTCTTGTCTGAGATCCTCTGGCGACATAGCGATCATGACAGTCTCTTCCTCCAGCGTATCGATATATTCGACCACTCCGCTACCAACTAGTTCTTGCCATCTACGTACAGGTATCAACCGATGAGATAGATGAGAGTGAGAGAGGCGGAGTTAGAGCGATGCTAGAGTAAATAGTGACAACGGTAGTCTTCTTACATACCCGTCATTGTTGTAGTCCCTTTCCTTCAACATGTCGATATGACGCTTCTTAAGCAACAAATTTTGCCCTTCGACAATGAGCAACGGCCTACTGATCCTTCCTGCATCGGTATATATTCTGATCTCACGATCTCTGATGTCCCTGATCATCGACACCTCGGAGACAATAATGTCCATTTGTCGTCGAAGTTTCCGTAAGGTAGCCATCAGTTGATCGGGGTCCCTGTGAATACCCACCCAACAACCGTTGACGAATATCTTTGTAGCATCTGCAATGGCACTCGGCGCTATTTCCTCTAAATTTTCCATAGACCATTCTTCCAAGAATTCAAGAATGGGAGAGGGCTGCGAGCCTACACTGATATAGGCCATCAATGCGAGGTTCTTGACGAGACCGACAGCAGCACCTTCCGGAGTTTCCGCCGGACAAAGCATACCCCATAAGGTATTGTGCAATTGTCGAGGCTTTGCCAATTTTCCGTCTCTGCCGATTGGAGAATTGACCCTCCTCAGATGAGACAAGGTGGACGCAAAGGTCAATCGATTTAATACCTGTGAAACGCCTGCTCTCGCCTGATGAGCCTTCTTCTGGTCGCCCCAATTACCCGTAGCAAGGGAATACCTCAGTCCATCGGTGATTATTTTCGTTTTAATAGCCAGTTCAAGATTAAAGTCTTTACCCCTGTCTATGAATTTCTGAGCGTACAGTCGAACTTCCTTCATTAGATTCTTGAATAAACCCCTGAAGAGAAAGGCTAACAATGGACCAGCCAAGTCTAGCCTCTTATTGCCATAGTGATCGCGGTCGTCGAGTTCCCTCCGACCGAGAGAGGCGGAGAGTAATCTATGCACCATATAACCGAGAAAGTATGCTTTCTTCGTTTCACAGAAGTCGCTTATGCCGACATGTGGTAGCATTTCCTTTTGTAAAATTTCTCTTGCATACTTTATACGCTTCTCCTTAGTAACGCCGGGCCTTGCACCGCGGGTTCCAATGAAATTCAGTGCAACGTTTTGTTCCTGTATAACGAATGCTTCGTCCAACGATGGTTTCACCATCTCCATCATTTCCGGATCATCGAAATCGTAGATGATGTGTTCGAGAATGTCACGATCGGCTACAAAGCCCAGGGCACGAAAAACTATCATAATAGGAATCTCTTGTTTGACATAGGGAAGAATCGCTATGATGCGTTGTCCTATCGCTGACTTTTTTATACTCTAAAATGTTGATCGTTAGAAAAATTGAAGTACAGTGCAGAAGGCGGCGCGGATGCCTTTATACGTTTCATTTGTAACTACTTACCGCACCACTCTTTGCCATCATATTAATCCATAAAGTGGAAGTTGGACGTGAACT
Organism: Anoplius nigerrimus; assembly: GCA_914767735.1. Lineage (NCBI taxonomy): Eukaryota > Metazoa > Arthropoda > Insecta > Hymenoptera > Pompilidae > Anoplius > Anoplius nigerrimus. The sequence continues at coordinate 11,673,039 of OU612091.1, read as the reverse complement.
ATGTTCGAGGCATGACCTTATCTCAGCTTTGTATGCATATTTACCGTCCTTCATGCTGAAAACATAGACAGTGTTTGTGGCCATTTTTTCCTGCGCTATCAGGACCTGAGAAGAAGAAAGGGGATTGTCATCGAAAGCCTTACAATGAAATGTATAGTCAGGAAGAAATTGATTTTCATACTTTTTCAGAACCATTTATAATAAAATATCCTCCCGGATCCAATGGGCATTCGTTCAGCTCGGTCAAGTCTCGATCCGACAATCCGGCCAATAGGCAATATTTCGATCTCAGCATAATAGGAATTTTGCCGATGAAAGTTTTCTGATGTTGCGTCTCTGAAGAGATGAAAGAAAGTAGAAATCGGGCATTCGAAAAGTTTTAAATGCACGCGCATTTATGGCTCTACATGATGAAGAGTAAAGAAAAACATACCGACAGGATCTTCACCGTCTTTAACAATGGTTTTGGTTATGTCGACGTAAAGAGGTGCGGAGTAAGTTAAATTTCTTAATCTGGCTTCGTTGGGCATCATGGGAGATGGGGCACCGTCCTTTTCCCAGTGTGTAGGTTTTGATAAATAAATCTGTTCAAACTTTAACAAGTGCCTGACTGGGTTTTCGATTTCACCGGACGTATGCTGCGCTTCAGCTTGCAAGTCAATTTGGGGGGAATCCTCGACAATGCGTTGAACGGACATTTCAATGAACTCGTCAAAACTATCAAGTTGCTGCCGTACCAGACCTTTCTCGTCAAAGTAGGCGTTAATGACGATCCAGCAGGCTTCTTGCCACAATTTCGAAGATATTTCTTCCGCATCCTCGTCATCATATTGATCTTGGAAAAATAATGTTTAAATACGAGTATCAGTAGTGCGTTGCTAACAGCATTATAAGGGTATTGCGAGTAAATATATTGTGTGTATTTACCATCTTCTAAAGCGTACATTGCCTTCTCGTATCAAAATTTCCTATGTTGCACAAATTTCGAAGGATGTCATCCGAAGACGCACAAAGTCTCAATTGAGCATAACATTGATCAAATCATTTCAGAACTAGATTGCGCGAGAGAGTTTATGTAGACACTAGCGCATTCTTACAGTCAATCTTTGTATTCGTTACTGCTTCTTGGCTAATATCCATTACTGCGCCGATACTATCGCATCCGTCGTTGCTCGATGTACGGTGTGCATGGGTGTGCATTGATGCTGATCGATGCGGGAAACGAGATAAAATTTCTGACTTCATAATTAGGATAGATAAGGGTGTCGCATAGAGCAATTATAAATTATAGAGAAGTAGAAGTAAAAAATGACAGCCGATATACATACATAAATGGTCAATTCGTAAATGCGTTAAATGATTGGACAATATAAGCCAATCATATGCAACCTCAAATCACTAGATGGGAGGGATAAAGATTAACGAACCAATCAACGGTCTGTTCACTTTGTCATCGGTGTGAACTGGTGTGAACTTCTCCAGATGGTGCCAACTAAATTTCCAATTTAGGGTGCGTTCGGGGAGTCACTATTCGCGCAATCATGGCGCTACAGACTGTTCGCGGAGCTCGACGGTAGCGCAATCAAACACTACCGTGACGTCACTATTTATGGTGTGCGACGTCATGACTAAACGCTACGAACGCTATTTCTTCCGAGGTAGTGTGTCGATTGCGTTGCGTGGGGTATTCCGTGAACAGCCAATAGCACCACACGCTGTAAGTCAGGGGTGGGGAACCTATTTTCTGCCAAGGGCCATTTTGAAATTTATAACCTCATTCGCGTGCCAGACAAATAATAATAATAATAGTTTCTTTCGTTTTTATTGTTCAACAAAAAAATATGTTTAGTAGCCTTCAATTTAGTCGACTTTCAACAATTTATCTTATTTAACTTAAGCCCGCAAACGATTTTGTATGTGAGAAAAACTGAAAAACAATTTTTCGATTTGAAAACCCCCCCACAAAACGATGATCGTCTGCTAACGCTACGCTGTAGAGCGTTCACGGAGCTTGATACCACCATCGCGCTATCGGGCTCCGCGAACGCCGTTGGTAGTGTTTGCGTTCATAGCGTTCGTAGTGACTCCCCGAACGCACCATTAGGCAACTTCGTTAAACAATTTTTCCATCTAATTTTTCCTCGGTTATTAACAGATTTTGCGGATACCTAATTTATTTTGTAACTTTATATAGGATAATGTTAGGTTTCAAAAGGTATGGCAAGCTTCGTGAATTTCACTGAAATATTCCACTTTAGATTCAGGCACGCTTCGTTTCTGTAAGTTTGAGTTCTCTGAAATTTCAATTCCATACATTGCTTGCATTGCTGACTGTTTAATCGCAAAGAATGACCTTGTACATATGTATATATGTATGTATGTAGTCTACAAACGATAAGGGTTCTTCAAATCAGTGATTGGCTGAGACAGTTTCATCGGCAGCGATGGTACCATGGATGGTACATTGAAGAACCAGAGAATTCTCAATTTAAACGTTTTCTTCGTAATTGACATTCACTGTTCAATCGCCGAACAGAGATCGACGTCTGTTGTCAAATGGGACATGGCTTTTACTTAATTTTCGGTGAGTTTGTATGAATTACCAGCTCATTACGGTACAAGGCTCGCATACGTAATTCACTTTTAACAGTTATTATGTTTATTCGAGATAAATGTGTTTCAATTCATGAGAAAATCGAACATTTGTCATTACCAATCTTGACAATTGAATAACTAGTTGGGCAAGCAATAGCAAGCAACGCTTTTGATCCCGTTCAAATGTCCGAGATTGCCGCGTCAATATCCGTTAGTGGTGCCAAACTACGCATTGATGTACCTAGTATTTTCGTACCAAATTTAAACTTTGAAACGGAAAATATCGTTTTGCTAACACATTTTAAACGTTCCACCCTTGCAGTTTCGTTTCATTGCCCTACTGATCCAAAATTAATGTTAGATGTGGACATTGTTGAAAATGTTTCGGTAAATTGAAACTGCGAATGTGTAAACGAGAGGAAAGAGTCATCCTTCAAATATGTTCCAGCGGCTAACGATGAAGCCAACTTTACAGAGTAAGATTATTGACAAACCCCAATAATTTTGAATGGTACTATGGGACGAAGCGTCCAAACTAATAAGCGAAATTGATTTAAGACATTATTTGATAAAGAACAGTGGTGAAACACAGTCATTCTAAGCTCTCTTTTTGCCTAATATATTCGCTTGGGTGGGCTAGGAGGATACAAGTTTTTCTATTCAATAGAATATGTAACAAGTATGAAAGGTAAAATTTGATTTTTCGATACATAGATATTCTAAACACGCACTACCGCTTATGATCGATTCTCAAGTAGTCGGGAGCTGTGTATGAGGAGAATATCACCAAACCGATTTTTCTCCGTTATCTTTTCTAGAGATTGTAACTGCCTCATTATTTCATACCTATCCATGTGCACTGTGTCACGTGTCTTGAACCTCGAAAAGTCTAATCAAATCATTCTTACGACACAAACGTGAACATAGCGATCTATACACTGACCAGGAGCATAATAAGTCTACTTTCCCAATCAGTGAACGCGTTTATCATACTATATCGGTTGATGTGAAATTATTTAGCATCGTCTCTATATCGTAACGAGGGGCCAAACAAGGGTACTTTCGTATCAATTTGAACTTGGCCAAAAGTGCTAGACATTTTAAAATGGCATGTCAATGGTATTAATTGGAAAAAAGATGTTTGATCTTATGTTGGATTTTTATTTTGAAAGTTGCGGGAAATCGATTTGACAACTATAACGACATTTGATCGAGGTTCAAGCCTACTTTGATTGGCTTCTTTAATTTAATTAAATTTTTTTTTTAGATTTCCCGTTGGTTGCTGCCTCGGGGATCGAACTCAGGCCAATTCTACTGGAATCCTTCCTTTCCGCGCTGCCCACCCGCTCGCCATATGCAAATGTAACAGAATTCTTCTCCTAATATCTTTACTCTACGATACTCTTCATATAATATTTTTTTTAATTATTTTACACTACTTTATTGTTACTTTACGATAGTATACAGCATTGTTTTAGACATTTTTACCGATTAGACGGCTGTGGCAGTCACTTTGAAAGTTATTTAACGTATACAAACTTAGTGCCGAATACTTACGTAGGAATGTGACGTCCTATGGCAATGAGCGGCCAATGGAGGGTACTTTGGTACTATTTGGACCTACTGAAAGGTGATAGAACCTTCAAAGTCGTCGAAAAACGTGAAAAAATTGTTGGTCTTGAATTGGATTTAAAACCATCCTATCCCATTGGTAAAAATCGAAACGTGACTGTTCCAAGTGCAATAGTTGCGTACATATGTTGATAAAAAAATGCAAATACATGTCGGCTGGAAATGAACGCGTCTACTCACGAATACAGTCAACTTTACACGTAATTCAGTAAAAACATGTATTTTCCTTCTGTTTCAGATGCTGCCCCGGATTACTCATTAGGAGAGACGCTTTCCGCACAACTTACTCAGTCCTTATCCCGTTCTAGAATTCGATTGACTTTGCTTCCCATCGGAGAGTTGCTTTCATCACATTGAAAATCTAACCTGTGCCGCATTCTTTTACGAATTTATTTCATACATTTCCAGCATCGTCTTTAGTTACCTTTTCTTTGTTTAACAGAAATTGAGAAAATTCGAAAAAGAAAAATGTTGCACTCGAACACAAGAGAGATTTTGACAAGGCATGAAAATAGAAATGGATAAAGTCTTGGTGAATGAAGGTACCGAAGAAGCTAATTATTATAGGGAGCAAATTATGAAGTCTGGAATGTAGGAAGTTAATTGCGTAAGAAATGGAAGGGCGGCATTCTATATATTGGCGGCATTATATAGTTGTGGATTTTTAAAAAGAGATTTCTGTCGGCAGATTTAGTATCAAGATTGACCATCGGTAGCGTTGCGATCTGTTACCGTATGCGACTAGCTATGTTGGACGGAGTATGGAAAAGCGTTCTTTGAAAAATGTTGTACAGGTGTCGTATACATTGTCCAGACTAAAAGCGAAGGAAAGCATTTGGAGAGATGTTCGTTCTATCGATATGAGAGTGTAATCTTATTGCTTTCTACTACTATTATAATTAGTTTGTCGGGGATGCGGTGAGTGTTACCAAAGAACAGCGGAAGGAAGATGTGGAAATGAATTGCGGCAGGTGGCGCTACTAGTCTTTGTCTTACAGAAAGCAGGAGACGATGAGGAATGGAGAAAGAGAGAAAGTCTCAGATCGTGAAACGCCGCGTTCTCGTCGATCGTCCGAATAAGTACATAGGAAGGGTAGACTTGATGCCACCGTTTTACATTGGGCAGATACCGTTGGCATTGAGCTTGAGTATTTACGGTGGCGACAGTAGTGTTGCTTCGAACCGAAGAAATACACTGAAGCAGCCTTTGAACATAGATTCGTCGAGAGAAGTAAGGTAGTGGGAAGAGAGACGATGGGAATGGCAACGGTGGCAGTGACTGACGCAAGGACGCTTAATGTGCGCGGGTCAAGCTCGTGGTACGCTCTCAGCGGCCACAAATGAATACGTGTGGAGCTTTCATCGAGAGAGAAAATGTCAAACACCTTGCCATCGGAATCCGTAAACAGTGAGGAGAAAGATGACGGCGACGTCATTGGCGCTGCCGCCGTCGTCGCTACTGCTGTGTCCGCTGTTGCTGTCGCTGCCGCCGCTACTGCCACTACTGCCACTACTGCCACTACTACTATCTTCAACTATGCTTCCAGTCGTAGTGCTGGCGGCGGTCAAGAAGGTGGTGGTAGTGGTGGTGGTGGTGGTGGTGGTGGTGGTGGTGCTGGTGCTGCTGTTGCTGGTAGTAGTAGTAGTAGTAGTAGTAGTAGTAGTGCCGGTAGTAGTAGTATTAGTAGTAGTGGTAGTAGTAGTAATATTAATAGGAATAGTAGAGGTAGTAACAACAGCGGTGGCAGTAGGAGCTTTGCAAAAGCTAACGATGTCGGCGGCAGCGGCGGCGGCGGCGTCGGCGTCGGTGATGGTGGTAACAATAGCGGCAACGTCGACAGCGATAGCAGCGATGGTAGTAGCAGCAGTAGCAGCAGCAGCAACAGCAGCAGCTATAGCTCTGCAAGTTCTGCTGGTAGCGCTGGTGGTGGTAATGATAGTGGTATTGGTAGTGGTAATGTTGATGCTGCTACTAGCGCTGCTGTCAGTGCCGCTGCTGCTTCTGTTGCCATTAAAAGTGGTGTCGTTGACCACGACAAAGAGCACGATTACGGTGATAAAAATATAAGTTATATTCGTGTTGACAGCAACGGTAGTAACAGTGTTGGCGAAGCAAGTTTTAATGATCGGTGTGCCAGTGGTGAGAGTGGAAACGATCATAACGGCAGTAACATTAACAGTAACTGTAGCAATAGCGCCACACTCGATAGCTGGAAAGAAGAAAACATCAATGACAATGGTTGTGAGAATTTTAGTGAAAATGATGATGATGATGATGCTGGTGACGATCGTAGTGATGGCAATGGCGACGACGGCAATAACAACAGTGTCGAGAGTGACAGTATCGGAGAAACGACGGTAGTTTTTAGTCCCTCCGCGAGGTGTGCCACTGGTGGCGCTACTACTGACTTTGGCGACGGGAGTACGTGTGAGTCGCATTCGCTGCCGGTGGCAAATTTTTGCGACTCCCGTTCGTCGTTGACGATCGAAACGACAACATCGACAACAAGAAGAAGAAGAAGGTGGACGGCACCGACGACAACGGCGACGACAATAGTGACGTCACCAGTTCACCAAAGCGTCGTCGAAGAGATCGTCGAGTATTGCGGTGAGGAGGCGGGAAGCGAACTGTCTGCCCGAATCAACGACACGCTGCTAGTAACGCGTACGCAAAACCTTCAGATAGCATCGGTTGGTTATTGTAAGGAAAAGAACGAGGACAGCGACGACGGGGACGACGACGACGACGACGACAACGACGACAACGAGGAAGAGGACGACGCCGACGATAACGACGACGCTGACGACGACGCTGACGACGACGCCGACGACGACGACGGTGGTAAAGACGATACTGACGACGCCGACGACGACGACGACGACGCCGACAACGGCGGCGACGACGACGACGACGACGACGACGACAACAACGGCGGCGGCGACGAAGACGACGACGACGACGAGGACAACAATAGTGACAACAACGACGACCACAGCCACGAAAACAACGACGGCAACGACAACGACAACAACAACGACCACGACGACGGGGACGAGAAAAATAGCGACGGCGGTGGCGGCGGAACAGGAGGAGGAGGAGGAGGAGGAGGAAGAGAAGGAAGAGAAGGAGGAGGAGGAGAAGGAGAAAGAGGAGGCGGTCAGGAAGACTGCCAGGAGGACGGTGACGGTGACGGTAACGGCAGTCCCGACGACAGAGAGGAGGAAGACGAAGAACAAGAGGACCAAGTGGACAGAGTGGAGGAAGAAGGGGAAGAAGAAGCGGAAGACGTTGACGACGAGGACAACAATAACAACAGCGACAACAGGAGCGAAAATAACGACGTGGGTCAAGAGGAAGACGGCGTAGTAGTAGAAGAACTCGAGGAACAGGAAGCAGAATACGATGAAGAGTTAGTGGAAGAAATTGAGGAATGTCGTGATTTGTCAACGGTGACAATAAAAGGAAGATCAAGAGTAACGAGTGAATCGAGGAGGACGCCGTTTCTGCTGGTTGATACGATTCCCTCGAGCACAACAAGAACGGCAGCTAGGATCGCAACGCTAACAAGAAGAACGACAGCTGCACCGTCGAGAAAAGTGACGGCGTGTAGAAGAATAAGGAGTGCGGGTGCGGAGATAGTAGTCAGGAAAGAGTACGACAACGACAACATGGTTGCGGCGATGAACGAGCACCTGTCTACTTCCTCGGCAACCAGTGGCGCGCGAACAAGCTCTTCGACCGCGGTGAATTCTTCGCCTGGCAGCGGTGCCAACTCCTCGTCCACCGTTGCCAACAGTAATAATTGCCCGCGCGAGTTTCAAACGGAGGAGGATGGTGGGAAAGCTGCCGCGGGGATCCTTAGCTTTCCTTGCGACTTTGATCACATGTATGCCAGTATGACCGACGGAGGTGCACCGACTGCAGCAACAGCAGCGGCAACGGCAGCAACAACAGCTACATCCGCACTCGGCGTCAGTCCCCTACGCGGCAATGAGCCACGTCAAAATGAACTCACCGAAGTTAATCACCTTAAGGAATTGCTACTCCTACATCTCGACCTTATACAGCAGCAATCCGAACAAATCGTCACCAAGGATAAACTTCTTGCCGCTTTACGGCAAGAGAACGAAACGGTAATATATCTCTCTCTCTCTCTTTCACTTTCTCTTCAAATCTTGTTCTACCCTGGCTCGAGACTATCTTTCATTCCTCTTTCAAACTTGTACCATCTACTATCACAGATCCACGGCAGAGCTCCGCTACTTTCTTTCCCTTTGCGCCATTTTTCCTTATTGCAGTGTACATATGCGACGCGCGCACTAGTCCCCACTCATCAGGATTCATTGTGGCGAGGTTCCATTTTCCACTATCTATCGTACTAGGCTCAATAGAATGAACACATGTTGAGAGAGAGAGCCTCCCCCCCCCCCCCCCCCCCCCCTCCCGATGGGGGCAGGCCGTGGCGAAAGAGCCGAAGGTCAGGCGTGTGCTGCCGCCACCAATTCCGCGACGACATGCGGTGGCGCTACTTCCGCGTTGGCTCACTCCTTCCTTTCATCATCATTGTCGTCGTCGTCGTCGTTGTTGTCGCCGTTCGTGTCACCGTTCTCGTCACACTTCTTGTCACAGTTCTTGTCCTATAATCGTCCTGTAATCGTCGTGTAATCGTCGTGCAATCGTCGTGCAATCGTCGTGCAATCGTCGTGTAATCGTCGTGTAATTGACATCGTCGTCGATGTCGTTGCCACTATTATCGTCATAATAGTCATCATCGTCTGCTTGATACGATCAACTTACATCAAATTTCGAACGTGTCGTTTGATGCTCGGCAATAAAATTCTTTTTTCTCCAATCAAATGGGGGACGAGGAAGGTTCGATTAAGCACGGAAACACAATCTCAAAGAGATGTTTTTCTCGGAGAGAAACGACTTCGGCGTTGCAATGTAGAAAAGAAAGATTTGATCCTTCGCGTATGTTTGACTACATTTGCCTAATGTCGTTATCTTTACTAAGCGTCCTTCGGTACGATAGTATCTTCGAATAATCTTTCGCCTTGCTGTTGCAGCTCAAGTTACGTTTGGAGCGCATGGACAGACGAGTAAATCTACAAAAGTTACGAGCTGAAAACAGTGAGAATTCGATTGTTTCGGAGCATTTAGCAAGTGTATGTACTGCGCCAACCGGCAACTCTGCGAATCAGATATCTTCAACCAGTGAACTTCATCGAAACATCAATTCGGAAAACAGTGCCAACCCTCAATACAACGAGACTTTCAAGATTCGTTTGAATACGAGTGGTGGAATTACGACCGTTAAGCAAGAATTGAACGATAATCAGAGTATAAAGCAGGAGCTTGATGGTGTAAGCTCTGTTGGCGGTGATTGCGGTGTCGGTGGTAGTGTTGGCAGTGGCAGTGGCAGTGGCAGTGGCGGTGCCGGTTGTGCTGGCGGTTGTGGTGGCGGCGTCAGCGGCACTGTTTGTCTGAATGCAAGTACTGCCGGCAGTGGTGACGGTGGAATCGGCAACGGGAGTGCAAACGGTAGCAACACCAGCGCTGGCAGCACTAGCAACAGTAGTAGCAACAGCAGCCGTAGCAGCAGTAGCAGCAGCAGCAGTAGCAGCAGTAGTAGTAGCAGCAGCAGCAGCAGCAGTAGCAGCAACAGTAGCAGTAGCAGTGCTAATAGTAACGGTGCGGGTGGTTGCGTTACCGGTACTAACACTACCAGCATAGCTGCCAATCCTGGAAATATTGTCACCGGTAATAACAGCAGTGTGAACAACGTCGGCACTGTAGTTGGTCTTGGTGGTAGTTGTGTTGGTGGCAGTAACGGCGGCAGTGCTAGTGGCGGCGGTGGCGGCGGTGGTGGCGGTGGTGCCAGTGCCGGCACCGGCACCGGCGGTGATAGTGGCGTCATTGGAGCGGGAACGGGTAGAGTTAATAGTGGTGGGACTATTGGTGCTGATGCTAATGCCGGTACTAGCGAGTCGAGATACGATTGGGAAGAGAGAAAAAAGCGTAGGTCTGACCCTACACTCTTAATTGGAAACACTGCTTTTGTTGCTAGTGTTAGTGGCAGCAGTGTTAGTGCCGGTGACGGTAGTGGCAGTGTCGTTGTTGCTGTTGGTCTTGGCAGTAGTGTGGGTGGTAGTGGCGGCGGCGGCTGCGGTGGTGGCGGTAGTGTGGCTTCCGGCAGCAGCAGCGCTAACTGCGGTGGCGGCGGAGGACTAGGCGGTGGACTAGGCGCTGGTGGAGGAGCAGGAGGAGGTAGTGGTAGTGGTGGTGGTGGTGGAGGTGGAAGCGGTGGCGGGGGCGGAGGAGGAGGAAGCGGTAGTAGCGGTGGGAATGGTGGGGCTATCAGTTGTAGCGGCAGCATCATCGGCAACATTGCCGGTACCATTACTGGCAACATTACGGCTAGCGGCGGGAAACGGAAGAGAGGAGTTTCTTGTTCATCTACAGTGAGCAACGACACATCTTCGACAGTGGGACACGAGAAAAGTTCTAATCAGGAAATTGGCAAGAAAGCCGAGAGAAAGGGTAAATCTTTAGTGAAGAAGGAATCCTTTCTCACGACGGAGGAACATTATTATACCGCGGTAGGTGATCCGGCCTATACGCTAAATTTGAAAGAGAGCATCCCCGTTGAAACGAACGGTGCTCAGCTAGAAGTACCCAATTGGAGGGTAAAGATATACACCAGCTGCTACACGATGGAAGGGACAGAAAATTTGGACGATGAAATTTTTAACAAGAGGCATCTGAAGCTCGAGAATGACGAGCGGAGAAGGAAGCGATGGGACGTGCAAAGGATAAGGTTTGTGTGCGATCGACAGATCAAACTGTTGAACATTTATTTAGAGTGATTGGGTCCGCCATGGCCCTCCGTGTACATTTCCATCCCTTTCCCTTTTCATTTCCTTTTCTCAGAGAGCAGCGGCACATTGAGAAGCTGAAGCAAAGACAGGAACGACAAAATCATCAAGCGACTTGTTACAATACGAATCATACCGGTCCATGCCCGTCAACGACGGAAGAGGAGACTGTTATGTCCTTATGGCCGGACATTGAGCATATTCAAACTCTTCAAGTTGATCCTCAGTTGCCAGTGACAGCATTTGGCGCGCCAATTCCTAGTTTTACGCCGAGGTAACGCCTAGTTTCACCTTTTAGTGTCAACTGTTGTCGATCAACCTTCCGACGGAGTCGACAAATTACTTTCATTCTTTCTTCATGTTTCAGCGAGTTCTCTTTGCCATGGTCAAGCAGTGTGCGATCCAAAAGTCGTCGACCCAAAAGATCCACGGCCAGAAGAAAATCGTCGAGGAGATAAACTTTTAAGATGTGAACGAGATCATTTTTATTCTTACAGTCATTTTAAAACTTACCGATGACAGGCTCCCTGGTAAAATCTTTTTTAACCAAAATTTCTTTCTTTTTCTCGTTTTTTTTTCTTTTTGCCTGCGTTGTAAAATAGGAGCACCAAAGATGTTTTTACGAATTCTTTCCTTTATTCTTCCCTTTTTTCTTCTACTATTGTCTCTCTCCCTCTTCTTCTTCTTCTTTTCTAACGCGTATTGCAGAGAAACATAAGATACGTTCTGTTTTGTCTACTTGTCGAGACGTTCGTCAATACGCTGTTGTTTTGTCTGATGCCAGATCTACGTACTGACTATATGCGATGCACCTCGTATTTCATGATCCATCGTTCCAATCAAGGAACTGTTGTAAATTACAGGCGCATTACGCGGTACAGTAAGCTACCGAATTTGTTGATCTGACTTGAAAACATCGGGCACGTACCCGCGTAGGGAACAATACTTCAGATAGAGAGAGGGGGGGGGGGGGGGGGGTAGAGAAAGGGATGGACCTAGGAGAAGCAAACGAGCTAGTGAATGAGTGAGTGAGTGAAAGAAAGAGAGAGAGAGAGAGAGAGAGAGAGAGAGAGAGTTTTGTTCAAGTACAAAGTACAATTGCGTACGAGAATTCCAAAACAACGCTGTCATCATTAACATCGTTCGATGAATTCAAAGTTGTAAAGGGACATCAAGTTTATTAGTCTGAACGTAAAGGTAGCTTCTTCTCTGATGGCGTCGGTGTCGCATATGCGTTTGCGAGGAAAGGACGATGTGTGCGGCACAACAACTGAATATCGTGGCGGTGCGAATCGAAAGAAATTTTACATAGCCTCTTCCAATTGATTTCAAATTATTTTTCTACGAGTTATTATATGAAAGTTGACGTTTCGGGTAACGCTCGATATCGGCGCTAGTGACGCTATTGGTCTACTCTTACTATTAACGACGACCCGCGTCTGATTTTTCTTTTCATGACATCCGTAGGTGACTATCCGAACAATTTATTTACGTAAAGTACAAACGCATCTGTTGTAAATTGTATATTTGTTAGATTAATATTAAGGCATCGTCGACTGCAGAAAATACATAATTTTTAAATAAAAATTCTTACTTCCATGTGTCAGATTTCGCGTTCGTTGCACAAAAATAATTTATACTAAGACGTAAATCCGGTAGGAATAACTTAAAACCAGGTATGAAACACAAGGTATGATTTCCATTATTTTCTACTCTAATGAGAAGTAAGTAAAAAGGGATACTTTCGTAGCTGAATCATAATGCTGGGACGGATAACCGATGTAAGTAGATAACCTGGAAGAAGATGGACCTGGATGATGACGAAGGAGAAGGAGAAGTAGAAGGAGGAATAGAATCGGCAGCGCAGGGAAAAATTGCCTGATTCTCAGCGACAAGGATAACGTCGAAGATAACGGGAGTGGAAGTAGTTGCAGTGTTAAAAGCATTTTCTGTGTACGATGGATGGTCCCGATTCGTCGTACTCCTGCTTAGAGATCCACATTTGTTGAAATGTACTGAGACTAGCGAGAATAGAGCCACCGATCCAAACTGAATACTTCCTCTCCGGCGGTGCGATAATCTTGATCTTCATTGTAGAAGGCGCTAGCGCGGTGATCTCCTTTTGCATCCTGTCAGCAATTCCTGGATACATGGTCGTGCCGCCAGACAGTACCGAATTCGCATAGAGATCCTTTCTTATGTCGACGTCGCATTTCATAATGGAATTGTAAGTCGTCTCGTGTATGCCGCACGACTCCATTCCGAGAAAACTCGGTTGAAACATTGCTTCCGGACAACGAAAACGCTCGTTACCTATCGTAATCACCTGCGAAAGTAAATGATCTTTTAGTTTCAGTTCCTTCTTCTTCTTCTTCTTCTTCTTCTTCTTCTTCCCCCCTATCTAGCCGGGGTCGCCTCCTCTGTACATATTGACATAATATCTAGCCAGTAAAGACAAGTCTTCGCGTACAAGATAATGGTATGCACGTCCTATAATTTCACGCTCTAAAACGCTCACGAAACGAATTGTTACAATAACGTTTTACCTGCCCGTCCGGTAGTTCGTAACTCTTTTCCAAAGCACTCGATCCAGCAGCAGTTGCCATTTCTTGTTGGAAATCGAGTGCGACGTAACATAATTTTTCCTTGATATCTCGAACTATTTCGCGCTCGGCAGTTGTCGTAAAAGAGTAGCCCCTTTCGGTTAGTATTTTCATTAGATAATCGGTGAGATCGCGACCAGCCAGGTCCAAACGCAAAATGGCGTGCGGCAATGCGTATCCTGATATGATTTGGAAGATTATGGTAGTAGTGAAAATGAGAAATATATGATGAGAGGTATTAAAATCGAAATTGAGCTCTATATAGTTTTAGGTAAGAAGGTCGTACCTTCGTATATGGGAACGGTGTGTGAAACTCCATCGCCGCTATCGAGAACAATGCCGGTAGTCCGCCCGGACGCGTACAAGGAGAGAACGGCCTGTATAGCGACGTACATAGCCGGTGAGTTAAAAGTCTCGAACATGATCTGCGTCATTTTCTCGCGATTTGCTTTTGGATTAAGCGGAGCCTCTGTTAAAAGGACAGGATGCTCCTCCGGAGCGATTCTTAACTCGTTGTAAAAGGTGTGATGCCAGATTTTCTCCATGTCATCCCAATTTGTGACGATACCGTGCTCGATCGGATATTTTACCGTAAGAACACCTCTCTTACTTTGCGCCTCGTCTCCGACATAGCTATCCTTCTGGCCCATTCCCACCATGATACCCTGGATCATTGGAAGAAGAGAAAAAGTTTAATACTTATATTTTGGCGAATGCAGTGTCATTCTCACCCAGTGCTGTACCTGGTATCGCGGCCTTCCAACGATGGAAGGGAAAACTGCCCTTGGGGCATCGTCACCCGCAAATCCGGCTTTACACATTCCCGAGCCATTGTCAACTACGAGGGCAGCCACGTCGTCGTCGCACATCTTGCGATATCAATAACGATAGCGATGGCGATAGAAAATCTTCTGCCGTCGTTGAACAAGTTGCACGAAGGGAAAAGGAAAATGTTATCGACACCACTGAGAAAAGGAGTTTCCCTTAACTTTGACTAGACTACCGCTACGACGGATATCCTACTCAGTAGAGAAATGTTGTACGCGACCCGACGACGTTCTCTTCGGCATTGCTCGAAGATGGAAGCGAGGGCCACTCTATATAGCGATACCCCTCCTCTGTCTGCTATCGCGAGTCTACCACGCACCGTGTCCAGCTTCTACTTAATTGCTACTGTCAAAGGCGTCTCTAGCGACGACCATATGCTCAAAAATTACTACAGACTCTATGTATCCTGGTATGAGTATAGAAAGGCAACTGCGACGATTCTTTACTGTCGCCAAATCGATGCAACGCAATCTACACTTTTGCGTACCTTCTGTTCTGTTCTGTGTAGACAATCTACACGTAAGTATTTAACTGTGAGAGGCGTTACAATGTAATTGTCAATTATAGATTCGTTGAACAGAATTTTCATTCTTTGCCGATAAATTCCAATTAGTTAAACTACAATCGTAATTACCTCGAAGCTTCCATTGAACTCTAGAGATACGGAGAATAAGTAGAGCGTACGAAGCGTCGTTTTCTTGTGTTTAACATGTGCATCCGGAGACCACTCGCTAAGAGAAGCGCGCGCGATGCGCTCATTGCAACAAAGTGCCTTCCTTCTGCATCGAGCCGTCGACGCCTGCCGTCGACGCCTGCCGTCGACGCCAGCCGTCTAAGCGTCTATTCTGATAATTCGATCGACTTAATCGAATGAATGGTGCTTGAAAATGAAATATTTTCTCAAGTTTCGAGATGACGAGTGAGACGATGCCCAGCGTATGGCGTACTAGGCATCGGTGTACCGATGGCGGTACTTTCCAATTGAGAGAAATTTGATTTCTTGCGAAGCGAACGAAATATATATAGCCGCCACAGTTATTCGCCTATAGATGAAAGACACGGTAACCCTTATTCCGGTAGGCATTCCTCGCTACCGACACTCTTCGGTAACTCGCTGTTCCGTAGAATGATCGCCAAGCAGAGCGTCATTATAATTATCGCATCGCACGCCTTAATTAACCGTTCAAACTAATTGTATTAATTAGGCTGTGAAACGAAGTACCTAGTCCAGTTTTAATTCTTCGCCCAGCACAATAACCCGTTTCAGCTCTCGTGGTCAGTTCTCTCCTTAGCGACAACAGTATAGGTTCTTGTTTCTCAGACTTTTCTCACAATCTGGAGGCGAATTCGAAGATGCAACGATAGAGTGAAATATCGAGTTAATAACGTTGACCAGAAAATGTTTGACGTATTACGTGAGTGCGATTACCTCCCGTACTCGATTTTATTCGTTTCCTCATATACATAGTAAAATATTGATTTGTAAGCATAGATAGGCAATGCCGTGCGCAAACGTACTTTTCGCTTGAGAGAAATAAAACTCTGAGACGAGTGATGCGGTTTTTAGTATCGCTCAAGACGCACACATTGCTCGTTCAATACCTACGTATAGTATGTATGTATCCGTATATCTGTATTATTTGTTCAGTCGTTCACTCCTACGCATGTACTCAGTTCTGCGCGCGTATCCATGACTGTGTACATAGGTCCGCTGTCTGTAGGTCCGTCTGTACGTCCGTCTATAGGTCCCTTCCGGGGATGCGAAGACACTCACTTGTCCCACAGACCAATTTCTTTCATCCTAGTTTGAAAGTACTTTTCCAAAGCGTTGGCGCATCTGTAATATTCCGTGTCAGGACTGTTATATAGGCGGCAATTGGTGAAAATACGGGTCATATCGGCTATGAAGAGTCGCCTCGTTACGTAGTATCGAGCTTTTAATCTGTCAGTCATCGTTTTCAAATCTGAAACATTTTCGATGAAAATAATTGGATTCGTAGCGAAGGTGGACCTGTCTCATCCACTTACCCATCGGATACTTTATGTGATCGTAATAATCTGGTACGTCGTTCTTGTCTACCGGCTTTAAGAAGGGCCATGCCGTACTGTGATTCTTGACGCTATTCAACACATTCTTAAGAGCGTTGTAAAGAGAATCTGTAATGTCAAGACACGCTTCCATAGGCTCCGGACCTTGCGTTCCTTTTGCTACACCTCTCGTTCTCGTTTGTGCGTAACTCTTCCATCCGGTTTCGCGAATGCCCGGAATCGATTCGACCGGAATGCCTCTCACACCTTCTTTGAAGCATGTCAAGCCGGGATGTACCTTCTGTATCTCTTGTTGCCTCTTGTGAATAAGTTTCTTTATTATTTCCTTCTGCTTCCTTATAACCGCTGTAAATTCCGTATATACAATCTTTGGATTTAGCTCGCAATGCATCACCGTCGCACCCTCATAATCCTTTATATACCCTTGATGCATCGACCTCGGTAACTTGATGTCCTTACTGAAACCCTGCTTCTTGAAATATCCTATGGCAAACTCATCGGCGAACGTGAGAAAGTGTAGAATATTGTTTTTTATGTGATAGTCCTTAAGCATATTCATCAAATGTGTTCCATAGCCCTTTACTTGCTCCTCACTCGTCACCGCACAAAAGACAATTTCCGTGAATCCCTGCGTTGGAAACATACGGAAGCAAATGCCGCCGATCGGTCGTCCATCCTTTATCAGCGCCAACGTTTTGTGTTTTCTACGGGTAGATAATCAAAGTTCCTTTCTAACTATGTCCCCTTGGGAGATCGACAGAGGTATATTTGAGTTACTCTCGTCACTGAGAGTCTATGAGGGAAGCTAAGCATACCTATACTTACGGATCAAAGATGAGTTGCGATAGGTAGTCCTTCGGCATTTTTGGCAGTTGAAGGCTAAAAACATTGTGCAAACCAATTAGCCAGAGCATCGTTTGCTTCGAAACCGGTTGCGTCAAGCTATTGCCGATAATGTGAAATTCTATTATCTTCACACTCTCTTCGAACTTGGCAGTTTCATCGCGCGGTGCGTTAGGCGGGAAGACAGCGTCGGGTCCGCACATGTATTTTGGATCGTTAATTGTCGCGACTATTTCAGCAACCGTTTCATCTGCTAGATCTTCGAATGCTTCCTCGTTCTTTCGTCTCTTGACATCAGATCTACTCTCCGAATGAGATCTCTTTTCATGAACCTTTTTCCCTCCCGGGCTTATCGTTATCGTCGTAAAGTTGTCTTTCTCGTTTGGCGCAACGGAGACTTTCTCAAATTCACCGACGGTAGGTGCGGCAGCTGTAGCAGCTGCAGTAGCGGCGGCGGCGGCGACTACCGCAGCCGCAGCAGCAGTAGCAGTAGCACCACCACCACCGCTAACACCACCACCACCACCACCACCACCACCGCTGCCGCCAGTAGCAGTAGCAGCAGTACCGGTAGCAGTAGCAGTAGCAGCGGTGACAGTACCGCCGCCAATGCTGCCGATATTCGTACTCAATCCGGCGCCACCACCGGGACCGCTACTGGAATTGGCTACGGAACTGGCACCGATTCCACCAGTGCCGGACGACACTAATGCGCTATTACCAACCGCTGCGCCGGTACTTCTTCTACTTTGGTTGCTCTTCGATTCGAGAGCAATTTGTAGATGCGACGGAGGCACTTGTTTAAAATCCGGATCCCAAATCGGCGAATTATCTGAATAAATTTCAACCTCCAGCATTGAGAGAAACCTTTAACAAAGACACGTATCGTACATCATTGACATTAGCTCAATGTTGCAAGCGGTAAAGAGATATGCACATCTTTTCGTTGCCACTTATCATTTACGTACTTGGGAAAATGTGTCAAAACCAAAACTCGCTTTTCCGGCGTTATTTTATCTCTCTCACTGTGACACTTGTCCATCAATTGTCTGCAAACAGGTTTGAAAACCGCTTGCAGGAGCGTTCTACCGAATACCAAAGGAGTATCGTAATGTGGTAGAGAATCACAGAACGCGGGCACATGACAAAAGACCAACCAACGTGTATAGTTAATTTTGTAGGCTGGTGCTTCATCGGAACTCACTGTCGCTCTCCTCGCGCTGGGTGCTTCAAAGTTCCAGTGATTTAAACAATGTAGGAACATCTTTGCCATGTCGCACATTGCCTGCCACTCCCTTTGCGACAAGTGACCGAACTTGTATAAGACAAAATTCATTACAGCTTTTGCTATACTGGGTCTCTCAAATGGTGGTTGTCCCAATGGACCTTCAATTGTGGGCTTCGTCATGGAAAGTATACATTTTCTCAAGAGTTTGTAAAGGTAATAATACACTTTCTTGGTATCGGGATCTTCCTCCCTATGAATTCCCATGAAGATATTGTCAGCGTCTATTACCATGCCTAATAATTTGTTTATTTCTTCTTCCGATTGAGTCGGAAGATGTGTGATATGATTCTCTAGGATGTGCGTACAACTTTTGCATGGATCAAAAAAATTTGTCACAGGCTGTTGTGCCTCGTTCTTCGGAGATTTAGTTAGCGGCTGCGCATTTTTCCAACCTGTACATTTGCACTCTTCGATCTGGCAAGAGCTATAAGTTGCTAATTTTAGCAATTTCTTCATTTGCGGCCAATTAAACATCTGCTGCTTTCGTTGTTGAATTCTTTGCAGATTATTTTGCAGTCTCCCGGTAACTGCTGCAGCCTCTTTGCTATTGCCAGCATGCATTTGCGATGTACTTGTAACTGGTTGTCCACCATCCTCAGTAGACGCAACACTTACAAGCCGGTTAGCCTCTTCCGTTGTCACTGTTGTTGTTCCCGCTGCACTCGCTACCATCGTCGTTGAAGTCGCTAATGTTGTTACCGATGCTACTGCTGCCGTTGTCGTCGTACCTCCAGTCATTGACCCTGTCACTCCCGCCGATGATGCCGTCGATGATGCCGTAGCTGTTGCGGCAGCCATGCTCCTCGTAATCCCTTATTTGTATACAAACTACACCTGATAATGTAATTTTTCTCTCTCTCTCGGACTTAGAGCCCGCGAATACCTATACCATCAAATTGAACGTTACTGTCGAGAAGATAACTATACAGAGTGATGGATTTCTGAACTGTTAACGAACGCCTTAACGTAACAATGGCAATATCAATAACAAGACCATTGTCATAATTACCCAGTCCATTCACTTGTTGCTGATACCACAGCGATGTGCTTGTTTATAATCGGTCGAAAAAACGTCAGTTTTAGAGAAGACGCCATGCTTCTTCATTCCTTAAATCTCATTCGCATCGGGATCATGCGTTACAACAATAGGACTATTCTTCTTCTTGCCATTTTCCTCGCATGAATGTAAAATTTTTATATATTACGAGCCATGGTCGAAGAGTTATGCTCGAAAATGTGAAAATACATCATTTCCCGTATGTTGCATGTACGTTGAGCAAGGAAAAATGAATCGGAGCATTTACATTAAAATAAAATGTTGTACTGTTCCCAAAATTGTAGAAATAGTAGTGTCGTGTAGTCACATCGCTTCGATGTGCATAAGACTTATTGGTTCGGTTTTGACTCTAGATGGAGCCGTGTTCGATTTCTGCTACTTGTACATTTCCTGTTACGACGGCGTTTGACATCGTCCTTTCGTCGTTGCAGTAGATTGCGACGAGAGATCGCTCGCTATATTTTTTATTTCATAAGAAGTATAAGTAGGTAAAAAATTCTATGGTTTCAACGTTTTCTAAGGATCATTTATCAGTCTGTTATTTTCACGTCGTATATACACTGCATGTTCTACGGAGTAAAATCAACATTGTCGACACGAGTTTGAAGGGCAGTGTTAACGACTGCAATCACAGTGACGACAGATCCTTGGTTAAAATTGGAGATCGCACGAAAATTATATCCATATTGTTTTACGTATAATTCAATTATTTAAAAGACATTCAAGAGGCAATAATATCTACCGTCATACTTAATACGATATGGCTACTTGGGACGGTTCCTATCATAACCCAGAAGATCCAAGTTATTTCTTATATTCCAATGGTGACATGCTTGCCACTGATAATCAAGATTGGGCAGGATTTTCTGGCCACAGAGATAATGTTTTCCCACATGACACTCGGAACCGATTTCAATCATCCGAACAAACACGAGTGGAGCAAAGTAGCCCTATACATTATTACGATGCTTATGTTGATATGTATTACGATCCGTACGCTGAAATAGAAAACGTACAACATTTTCGTAGGGAGACTGCTAATCAACATAAGAAAGAGAGAAATAGCAAAGAGAATAGAAAGTTCCCTTATACGCAAAAACCCCATAGTGTAGAACACTTTGCGTTACAACCAACAGCCGAGGAATTTGTTCCGAATGGCACGAGGACAATGTTGCAGGAAGGGGATAAAGTAGAAAATAGACAATGTGTTGCAGTTGAAGATACCTCAAGTTCCAGAATGCCAGATCCTGTCGGCGTACCATTCTTTCCAGACAACAAAGTCGGTTACAATAGGAGATATCAGGATGATAGGCGGAATGCGAGTTATAAAGATAGGGATTCTCAAAACACTGCCAAATTTCAAAGAAGAAACACACAAAGAAGTTTACACAGATCTCCAAATGACAAAGGGTACGGAAGATATCAAAGCAATCGATTTCCAAATGGTAAAGCGCAAACAACTAATTTCCATGGAGACACTGTAGAGGGCAAAAGAAAACATAATAGCGTTTACCCTACTGCCTCTGCGATGCCTGGTAATAACGGTAGAAGAGGGGGCCCTTCTATGGACTTGCCGTTGGGCAAGGAACATTCTGTTGCAGCGGAAAATACAACAGAGGATAAAGTTACTCATGGGCAATATAAGGAAAATATTGCAAATAAGCAGCATCAAGCGTGTTTTAGAAACGCAGGAAAAAAGCATACTGCCAAAGAACGATATGACAAATTTGAGACAGATCATAAAGGTAGAAGAGCGGTACGCCAAGATTATGGTAATACCAGAGTCAGTTATAATAAAGAGTGTAAGGACGAAAGGAAGAAGGATAAGGAAAGAAGTAAGGATCCGATTCATGAACGAAACGACAGAGAGCCAAGAAGTTGGAGGCAAAAGTTAGACAGTCCTGTCGGTGGGAGAAGTGAGATTCAGAGACGTATCCAATATAAAAAGCACGAAAACGGTTTGTATGAACAATGTCTGCCTTTGCCCCTTGCCCGCTTTCACTATGAGACGCGATTACACGCCGAATTGTTGTTTCAGATGATGATCAAGCGAACCAGAGAGAACGATTAACGGAGCAACTGAATAAAGGACAACTAGAGTGTTTGGTATGTTGCGAATTCATCAAGCAGTCTGACTATATTTGGTCGTGTTCAAATTGTTATCACGTACTTCACTTGAAATGTCTGAAGAAATGGGCAAAATCGTCACAAGGAGGTGCGCAGAGGAGAAACTTGAAATGTGTGAACAAAAAGAATTGTGCTGCGCGACGAGATATATATAGTGTAAATGTTTTTTTTTCTCCTCCCCACAGAAAACGGATGGAGATGTCCTGCATGTCAAAATGTGAGCTCGGCCATTCCGGAAGAGTCCTACTGCTTTTGCGGGAAAGCTAAGGCACCGGAGTGGAATCGTAGAGATGCTGCTCACTCTTGTGGAGAAATTTGCGGTCGGTCAAGGTCAAAGAATAACTGTGTACATAAGTGCACATTACTTTGCCATCCCGGATCATGTCCATCGTGCACTGCTACAGTGACAAAGTATTGTGGCTGCGGCAAAACTTCGCAAATCGTTCAGTGCAGTACATTGACAATGTTGCACTGCGATTCAGTGTGCGGTAAGGAATTGGGTTGCAAAAAGCACGTATGCGAGAAGAAATGTCATCACGGTGAATGTGAGCCATGCGAAAAAATGGTAAAGCAAGGTGAGCATGTATGATTGCGAATGCGGCGAGCTTTCGAATTACTTGATTACTAGAAAAAGCGTAAATGACATGTTTTCATTGTAGATTGCTACTGCGGAAAGAAGAATCGGGAAGTAACTTGTCAAGCTGATATGTCTCTCGTATATTCTTGCGGGGAAATTTGTAGCAAAAGTTTGAACTGTGAGAAGCATAATTGTATGGAAGTTTGTCATCCGGGAAGCTGTGAGCCTTGCTCATTGACGCCGGACAGAGTGTCTACCTGCTGCTGTGGTCAGACTGTCTTGACCGAAAAGAGGGAAAGCTGCTTGGACCCGATATCCACGTGCGGGAAAATCTGCTCCAAGAGGCTCAAGTGCGGCCAGTCCGGTAAGCTTGACAATGTTATAAATGGCCATCGGCATGCGGCAGCGGTGAGAGATATTTTTAACTATCCTCTGTCCCACGTGCTTCAGACAATCGGCATACGTGTTCGGCACCTTGTCACGTGGGCAAGTGCCCAGAATGTGAATTAACAACGGATGTTAAATGCCGATGCGGTAACATGGACAAAGAGATTGCATGTAAAGAATTGACGACAAAGGCCGACGATGCACGCTGTGAGAAGAGATGTACGAAGAGACGATCGTGCGGCAAACACAAATGTAACCAACTTTGTTGCATCGATATCGAACATATCTGTCCGTTGCCCTGTTCGAAGACGTTAACTTGCGGCCGACATAAATGCGAAGAAACCTGTCATAAAGGTAGCGTACTCGGAGAGATATCGGAGATAAGATAGAGAGAAGAGAATTGTTATCTTTGTCCGTTTCTTTACTCTGTTATAGGTAGGTGTCAAGCATGTTGGCGAAGTAGCTTTGAGGAGCTCTACTGCGAATGCGGCGCAGCCGTGATATATCCGCCTGTGCCGTGCGGTACGCGACGACCAACGTGCAACAGGCCTTGTTCCAGGGAACATCCGTGCGGGCACGATGTATTGCACAATTGTCACAGTGAGCCCGCTTGTCCGCCGTGTACGGTTTTGACGCAGAAATGGTGCTACGGCAGGCACGAGCTGCGAAAAGCGGTGCCATGCTACGTGAACGAGATATCGTGTGGCATGCCTTGTAGCAAACCGCTCTCTTGCGGCAGACACAAATGCATTACGCTCTGTCATACCGGGCAATGTGAGAAGCCCGGCCAACGTTGTACGCAGCCGTGCACTATTCTGAGAGAGCTGTGCGGGCATCCTTGCGCCGCACCCTGTCACGAGGGAAAATGCCCGGATAATCCCTGTAAGGAGACAGTTAAGGTATGTATATGTATAAACTCGACAACCCGCACCCTATTATTGGCCGCCACCAATGATGGATGAATATATCTCTCCTGAATATATGTCTCCTGCTCATTTCTAGGTGACATGTCAATGTGGCCATAGGAGTATGACTCGTGCGTGTGCCGAAAATGCGCGAGAATATCAGAGGATAGCGAGCAACATACTTGCCAGTAAGATGGCCGACATGCAGCTTGGTCATTCGGTCGATTTGGAGGAAGTCTTTGGACAGGGCGCAAAGAGGCAAAATCAGCTAAAAACGTTGGAGTGCAACGATGAATGTAAATTGATCGAGAGAAACAGACGACTGGCATTGGGTTTGCAAATAGTAAATCCAGACTTAAGTGGTAAATTAATGCCAAGGTACAGCGACTTTATGAAACAATGGGCGAAGAGAGATCCACACTTCTGTCAGACGGTTCATGAGAAATTAACAGAGTTGGTTCAACTGGCGAAAACGTCGAAACAAAAGTCACGCAGTTATTCGTTCGAAAGCATGAATCGCGATAAACGACACTTTGTGCACGAATCGTGTCAACATTTTGGCTGCGAGAGTCAGGCGTACGATCGTGAACCGAAAAGAAATGTGGTCGCAACTGCTGTAAAGGACAAGGTAACGATTGATTACTATTTGCGTTCGTAGGCTATTCTATGCCTCACTCCGTCCGTTCCTTCGTTACAGTGTTGGTTGCCGAGTTACAGTCTCTTGGAAATTGTACAAAGGGGAAACGGTCAGAGAAAAGTTCCCGGTCCGATGCTAAACACTTCGAAGGGCAACAGTTCTGTAAAGTATGACTAGGCTCTTACATTATCGTTATTCCCTACCTTTTCACACCGATCTTCTCACATACGAGCCGTGTATTCATCTTGACGTTCATGCTGCTTTTTTTCTCTCCATGCAACAGGACTGTATTGTCGCTACCAGTGAAAATGAACCAAAAATTTACGTACCCGTCGTCATCTTCAAAGTCCCCCGAACCTGCAATCGATTATTTTGACTATACCAACTGATGGATGGCTAAGCGTGCCGGACAACCTGCTAATTTTGTACACGTAACGGTAATTAACGCTATCGTATGAGAAATCATCGTAAAGTGTAGTGTCATTCCGGAACCGAGTAAGTAATGTAGTACTCATTTTGTATAATCCTAAATCGCTGCAGGTTTTATCCTGTAACCGGAATCTGTCAGTTACGTTTCTATGACTATGATACGCGTACTATAACATCGCGTTAATGTGACTACTGTAATTCAACGGATATCATTCCAAACATTTAAAACTAAAGCTGGAAAGAGGGAGGAGAGCGTATAATGTAATATTGTGTCACGTTACACGTTACACGTTACACGTTACACATTGCAGGCCTTGGTCCATTGTCGTAACTGAACAACAGTATCAGCTACGATTCACTTAAATGGTATGTAACTCGAATTATAACTTACATAAAATTCGTAGTGATGTCCAGGCAATATGGAAAAAAAGAGAGAATGTGCTTTTCGGTAGAGTATAAGAAGATTGATACATTGGCTGCCAAATAAAATTCGTTAACGCTGCGCCGAAGATCACGATAGAACACTTCTTAATCGTTAATCGTAACTATAGAGTTAAGTACACGTTGTGATTAATACCGGACGAATGTTCATCACGTTGACATTGGCAACAGTTGAAAGATGTTCAATATCTTACATTGTTCGGACTGTGTGTATTAATTAATGAGATTACCTTGCACTGAAAGTAGACAACTTTCGTCAATGTGGCCACGAATTATTTCTGTAAGTAGAGAAAACAGCGCCTGAAAATTCATCAAAGAAAGCAAGATGACAGTTTATTTGCCATTACTATCGTTCTTCGAAATGAAAGTGTTGAAAAAGAAAGAAATGGCGAAAAGTCAAAAGCAAAGTGTAGAACCGAAAATTCATAATTATGTCGGAGATACGTCGAGGAGAAGCGTAAGCAACTTTTCAGTGTCTTCGACATTAGCTGAAACGTATGAATTGCCATGTCAATAGAGGATTAACGAGAATTTGTTGGAGAATTGAATGTTCGTGATTCATTTTTCAGCAAGACAGTATTGGAATCCGTTAAACTGTACGAAACGATTGTTAATCCTGCCCGCTCCAAACTATATCGTTAACTGTAATGTTAACTGTAACCGTCTTCAGGCAATGCGCAACATAAATGTACAAAGAAAGAAAAAGAAGGAATAAAGAGGAAACAGATTTGTTTTAAAATATTTGTTATGCATGAAAAATGGAAGAGACAGCTTTTTTCTGTGTGTTTATTTATTCATTTTTTTTCTCACAGCATACTTCAACAATGCACTTTACATTGAAACTTGATCGTGTTATATCCACGCTCGCCAACGCCAAACAGTGGTGCGATACGATTCACTAACGAAATAAAGAAACAGTAAATGGGTGTGTACGCTTGTAATATACATAGTATACGGCAAGCTGGCAAACTGGAGGAAATATTTTCAGCCATATTTATGCTCTCTTTAGGTGACCTAAGGCCACGTACAAGTAACGATAACTGAAATTTAATTATTGAGAATGAGACACTGTCTTTGAAAATTTTCATATCTTTTTCCTCGTTTTACGTAGAAGGTAAATGTAGTGCCAGATCCATGTCAATCTTAGTCTTAGAAGAATGCTTGGCATACGCTAGAAATTAGCTTGAATAATTTTCTCACATCGTACGGTCGACGCAATCGCATACGATGCAATTGTACAGAATGGCCACCAAGTTTGTGCAAATTTGATAAATGATGCGACAATTGTTCCATCATCTCTCTGTCGAGTTTTCTTACAAACTCAACAATCGAATTGTTTCTTTTATGTTGCTAATTAATCGCTTTTCCCGCGGATAAAAATATTAATATTTTCTTTTCTTATATATTTGCCCGATTCATTGGAAACGGTACTCGTCTTATTGTACATCGAGTTGTATGTATATAAATACCTATTTGTATTTATGGCTTCGTGAAATTGCCTGTTCCAGAGTCATATGCCTTTTATATCTTTGTAAACATTTGAAATATATAACACGAGTATTTGGCACATCGAACATTGACAATATTGAATCACTAATATCTACTAAAACTTCTAAACAATTAATTGCTGAGACCTTTTGTGTTTGATATGCAGTTTCTTCGAACTTAATTTGGATGATGCGACGAAAAGGTTTGTACGTGAAAGAAAGTGGATTTGCGAGGAACCTACATATATTCGGGTGAACACATTGCAACATCGTTGCGTAATATCGTAAGGATGAAAATGATAGATTGAGAAGACTGGTTAATCGGTAACGTGTCAAGTGTACTTTATCCCTGATGTCATTATTTTTAATAATTGAGAGAGAGAAAGAGAGAGATTGGATGGGGAGAACTGACTGGAGTGTCAAGTGTGCGCGTAGGAATATGAAAAGGCCTCCTAATCTATGTAGATACATAATCGTGTATCACATGTATGGGATCACAACAATGTCGAAAGTTTCATTTACGAGTAAATTAGTTGATACATTGATCGTTAATATTAAGTAAGTCTGTTGCACATTCAATAGTAGGGCACTTTGAACTTGGGTTATAATTAGTTTGACTACCGACAGTTATTGGTGCTCTCGACGAGGTCTTATAAAAATCGTGGCCAGGTGGTCAGGTGTGTATGAGTTTGAACGAATGACGACGGTGTGGACATAGAGAGGATGGATTATCTCGTGTCTCGGAGAATTTGCTAAATTGTGTATTAGCTAGGAATGTACATACGTTCGTAATATACAAGGTTGAGACGTATGTACAGGCATGCAGACGGCATCTGCGCCCGCGTGCAACTCCCTTTCATAGTCTATCAGTTCTCCTTGCCTTCGCTATAAACGATATGTGTCTTTCAAGAACGCTTTCAATCGCAAGTACGCTGATGAGAGTATGTAGTCTTTGATAAAACACCATTTGAGCAGAGTAGGATACCTTTGTCTGAGTTATAACGGAAGCAAGATAAGAAAGAAATAACTAAAATGGCATTGAAAGGATATATTTTGTCATATTTTTTCTCCCTTCTTTTTTTTTTAGAAAACTAATCTAATTTGAAAAATATAGATTTAGTTTGTTCAAAATAGACTTTTAGGAGGTGAACATTACGTATGAAAGTACGTTTTAAAATGTAAGATTAAATATTACAACACGGTATTGGAACACACTTCCTTCTTTAGAATGTTGCACCGATTTCTATTGCTGCATTATTACGAATAGATATATAGTTAGTCTGCTCACTCGTATGAGAGAGACTAGTTACCGGTCGATACGAAAAAAGTAGCTCCTATGAAAATAATGTTATTGTTAGTTTTGCGCCGATTACGTTTGGCAGAACGAAGCTGGTTTCAGGTACGGAGAGGAATAATGAAGAAGAGGAGGAGAAGAGAAGGAGAATGGCTCATTATGGCGCAGCTCGCGCGCAATGTTCGCGGTGGCACTGCAGAGAGGGCTGAAGAATGCAAAGAAGAGAGACGAAAGAATGAGGAAGAGATGAAGGAAGAGATGAAGGAAGAGATGAGAAGGATGAGGCAGATAGATAGAGAGTAAAGAGACTCCTTATCAGTCGGAATGAAAACTGTAAAAGTTTCAAAAATGTCACTTTGGCATATTGGTTCCTCAGTCTGTCTACGTTATCCGAAAGAAATAGAGTATTGCTTTATATGTAGAGATTATTCCCTCGCTTAATGCGTGCGCTGTAGTTGGGATAGCTGCTCAAGTACTGATGTGGCGGACTTACGGATGGTTGCTTAGTGATACTTGCCATAGCACAGCCCATAACGAGTTCCAATCCTCTGCAAAGTGTTTGATATAGCAGCCATGGCCACGGTCTCGGAAATTGTGTCGCCGCCGGATGCGTACCGTACTTAACGGTTTCGGCGAATAACCCTGAAATAAGGAGTGCTTCTGCCAATTTAACGAAATTTCATTTAAGGCTCCAATCAATTGATATTCGTTGGAAGGAACGTGTTACCGTATGATCCGAATATACGCGCAACATCGGTCAAGCAAAGAATTATTCCTAATATTGCCGTAGCGTATGTAACGTTCAACACTCTGCGAATTTGGGACTTTCTAATGGCCGCTGTACTAGCCTCAGGAATATGTAGAGGTAGGTCCGATTTTGCTCTGTTAACGTATGCGATATGATTCAATATCGAATGGAGCGTAAAGTCTGCGCCCTGAAACGCGATAAAGGAATAGACTAAGGGAAAATGTAGCGAGAGAGAAGTAGCGGTTCGGCTACTTTGGGGAGATGAACTATTTACCGTAACCCTAGCTTCGGCAGAGCTATTCTCAGGAAGCAAATTTGTCTCCGCTGTGATATCTTCGACCGGATCATCTTTTACCTTATCATTTTTCCATGACAAATTCTTTTTCCTCACTTTCGTTTCATGCTCTTTCTCCTTTCCCTTCTCGTTCATCAGAGCTGCTTTTTCATTACAGTCGGGTTGATCAGAGTCCGATTCCGATTTTTCGAGCGTCTCTAATTTCTCAGGAACTATCATACATGGCTGATAATGTGTCGGACTCTTGTCCAATGTTCTAATGCTAATGTCACTGCTCCGCCGATTGATAATCAATGGCTTAATCTGGACGTATTCGGAATTGCGCCGAAATGAAATGTCTGAATTCCTCCGCGATTCCAGTTTTGAAGGTGCGACAAATCCACCGATATCGGAGTTGCGCCTAGAACCTGCAATTATATATATGAAGAGAATGAAAGGAAGAGAGTAGGATGATAGGAAGCATAAGACGTACTAAGGATAAACTTACTGGCGGGACTGTGATCTAGTACCCTGGATAGCCTCCGATGTTCATCCCCGAGCGTCTGTTTTCGCGGTATTCGATTACCGAAATCACTGTTTCGTCTTAGCTTCGTTGCGAATTGCGACGAACGATTCTTCTCATGAGAGAAATCAGAGCATCTCCTTAACTCTCTATTACTTCCGGTCGGTGTTATGTTTTCGGAATGCCGGCGCGATATGCTTTCCGGCGACTTGTATCTCCCAATGTCGGATGGCGGATGCTTCGAAAAGTCTACGACGCTTCTAGGTACCTCCGGAAGATGAGAGAGCGGATCCTCCTCATTAATGAATCTAACGCTGCATTCGGAATTTCGCCGTGACGAACGGGAAAGATCGCTCCCTCTTCTACTGGACAGCGAACTTCTTCGACTCGGACTTGAGACAGTTATGATGGGTAGAATCGCTATCGAGGGTGTCGGTGTCGGTGGTCTCACATAGACTTCGGGCACAGTCGACGAAACTGCTTGACAACTGACAGCGCTCGATGTTGTACTGACTCTCCTGACAGTTGCCGCTGTTGCCTCCGTCGTTGTCTTTAACTCTTGCATTGCCGGTGACGCAGCCTGATTAGGCTTCGTCATCGTCATACTTATCGTCATTGTCGTCGTCATTGCCGCCGTCGTCGTCATTCTCGATAATGGCGATGACGGTGACGATGATGACGAGGATGAAGCAGCGGACGACGACGACGACGACGACGCCGACGACGATGACGACGATGACGATGACGATGACGATGATGACGATGACGACGATGAGGAGGACAAAATTGTCGACGACAAGAACGACGACGATGTCGTTACTAATTCTGATGCCCTTGGAAGTAATATATTATTGTCGACAGATATGTGCTTTTCACTTTGTTGCGTATCAGTCAAGACTGTCGTCGAGGCGATAGTCGTTGTGCTCGTCGTCGTCGTCGTCGTCGTCGTCGTTGGCTGCGGCGTTCTCGTCATCGTCATGGTCGCCATCGTCGTTATTATGTCCATTGTCGCGTTGACAGTTGATGAAACTTTTTGAATTTCCATATTTTTTGAAGTGTCGGCTTGATGAAGATCGCCGTTACCTTTATCACCTCTATCATCGTCGCTGTACGCTGTCTCGCAATTCCTCTTTGACTCCTTCCTAACGTTTGTCAATTGGTCATCGTCATCGGCACTCGTCTTCATTTTCGGCCCCAATAGGGTGGGTACAAGGGCAGCCGCAACCGAAGTTGCCAAATTACTGTAGGGAGCTAACATGGCAAGTTGCATTATACCTACAATCAAGAGACACCAGTCTCATCTTGTTAGGATATGAAAAGTGATCGATCTATTATTTTTTACTAAAGAGTGCAAATGGAAAAGTACCTTTTTGATGAGCGTTCGAGTTGTCTCGCGTCAACATGCTGTTCGGCATTGTGCGGAGCAAGTTCATTACTTTGTAGCCAGCATGCAGGAATGTCATGTACAAGATAACGCTCCATACGAGAAAGACAGTCTGTACGACATACTTTGCCATGTAGCTGTTATAAGATGTAAGTGCGACGTCGCTTGTTATTACAAAGAAGAAGTGACCCGTTATGACGAGACTGAGACAGGATTCCCTTTGTATCTTTTCCGGGCCAAACTTAAGCTGAAGATTACCAAAAATTTGACCATTTTAACGAGACGCACCTTATGTGAGGGGCGAAAAGTTTTTCGCCTAATCGTACCTGTGTTAATTGCAGAAACGCCAGCTGGATGAGACAGAATGCGGAAGTGACGCAAGGAAATCCTATGTCCCACATTATCGAACCGATTATCTTTGGCATTATTTCTTTAAGATTATAAGGATCTATGAAGAGACAAGCGCTCCTCGAAGCTCCGAGCAAGCATAAAAATATATTGATCGTCGACATGAACGGTCGGCTCGAAATAAGAGATCTGGAGAAAGGTAAAGATGAGACTGACGATAATGCAGTCTCTCCGTCATCGGTGAGAATGCTGAGATTGGCGCCTACCTCAGATTCAGAATTGAGAAAAATGTATAAAATCCAAGTACAAAAAAGAAACACGCAAATCCATAGGTATGGAGAAGGAAGGTCCATCTTGTGTCTTGACTGATTGAGATCCATGAGGGAGTCGTGACGAGGAATCTGTCAGAGTATGCCGATGTCGACGAATTTGACACGCAGTTCTGTCCAGGTGACGGAGTTGAGGTCGTCGTACCGTTAACATCTGTGGACAAATAAAGTACGAGTGACCCTAACTTCCATGATGGCTGACGGCCGTGGTCTTCCGATAGGTGTCCGATACTCGCTAATCAATTGGCTCTCTACCGTACTATCCCTCAATCATTTGAAATGGCGCGACGGAATGAGGGTGAACGACAGGGACAGAGGGAGAGAGGGAGAGAGAGAGAGATAGTATATGTATTGGTAACATATCAAGACTGAAAGCAAGCACTTTCGTAAATGAAGATGAAATGATGAGACAACGATAGAAGAAACGATAAAGAGAAATGACAAGATGAAAACTGACCGCGTGTCCAATTAGCCAGTCTATCCATAATCCCCTGATCGATGTCGAGCAGCACAGCACATCACTAGCCTCTTTTGAGAATACAGTACCGCTTGCAAAAGCCAGAGAAAGACTGTTGACGGTGGAAGATGTATTATTTTGACGAGCCACGCACGACTAGGGTAAACTTTGAAGAGTGTGGCAGCAGCAACAGGCTTTGCCTATAGAGCGCTTTGATTCACACCCCTTCTCTGGCACATAGCAGGATCTTCTGTCTCCCTTCGCTCGAGAATATTGATCTCTCTTGGAGAGGGTTGGAGGGGACTCGGAGGATACCGAGGAGGGGGCCATTGGGCTGGCTTTCGCAGCTTCATCCCTGATACGGAGCTGTCAATTGTTTATCTTCTGGCTTGAAGCTGAACAGTGCTAAAATTATAGACGCAGTATGCCTCTGACAGCGTGTCAAAGACTTTCCAGTTTAGATCGTGTGAAACTTAATTACGACCAACAAATGGATATTTTTAGTTAGTCAGATATTTTCCTTAATTCAAATCTTTATCGTGTAGATTTACACTAAAAATTATTTTCGTCGCACAGAGAGAGAGAGAGAGAGAGAGAGAGAGAGAGAGAGAGAGAGAGAGAGAGAATACGTGTCTCAATGTAACGTTGACACGAATTTATATAATATTATTGAGATTAACTAGTTTACTAGTACATGCCATCATTGTTCGCACCTTCTCCCTTCATCAGTGTAACTTGCCCCTATAACACGCGCCACTCGAAAGTACGTCCGTCGGATAAAAAATGCCACACGTATCCGTTCATCGAGTCTTAGAATATCTGCAGACTGACAAAGCTTTATTCTATATTTAGGTGAAAAACAACAATTATCTAGCCATGACATAAAATCTCATGAATTACGCGCAATTGTAATCAGAAAGAATATCGTACTTCAATTGGAAAGATTACTCGTTAGAGAAAAGAAAGGATAATCGCAACACATGTAAATATATTAAAGAAATTTGTATTTATTGTACTGCATAGATGAGCGTTCTATGATTAGGCAGAAATATAAAAGAACCATGATGGAAAGCATGTGCAACAGTTGAGGATGTTATGGAATAGGAGGAGACGGTAAGTATGCCACGTCTTTCCCGAGGAAACGAAGGTATAGTATTCATCGGCGAGCAAGACAGTTGTAAACCACGTTTAATGGATAACAAGTGTCACAGTCGAATTCGTTATTGACGCAAATGAAATGTATCGCTATGAACGATATGTAGTCGTCATACGGTATTCATACAAGAAAACCCATAACAATTTTGCTGCCATCAGTGCAGCTGACACGCCCGAACAGCTATTAATTGCAACAAAATGAACACTGGACTTAACACTTCTGAGTATTCTAATGTACTTTGCCCAGACAATTTCTTGCAAAGTAAATATTTAAAAACAAAGACCAATAGCAATGATATCAAGCTCCATAAACCTCTTAAAACAGCAACTTTTATCATGCCCTCCATATGCATTCGTATAAATATAATTGCGCAAAAATAAGTGTTGAGACCGTCTGCAACGAATAAAGGGGAAAATACAAGCCACCAGCCTGCATGTCCGAGGAAATAATTGTCATCTAATTTTAGGGCCAGTAACACTGTAAATATAGTCAATGAAACTAAATTGATCCATATCTCAAAAATTGTTAATCCCAGCCAATGTACCAATTCGTTTAAAGAAAATATCATTGCAGGGAAATTGATTCGATGGAAAAGTGTTAATCTCGTACTAATCAGTGCAACGCCGTCGTATCAGGTTATTATATTAAAATGCGCCGGCGCCAACGGCGACAGGAACGCAGCAGCGCAACCTTAAACTGTGCTTACAATGATCAAACAAATTTTAATCACTACGGGTTATTTCGATTTACGATATAAAGCCTTTCTAAGGACCGTACTTGATCGTGCTTATTGGAATTTTTCGAAAAACACGAATATGTATGCTGGAATTGTTCCTATTTCTTGTCTCATAGTCAACTTCGTCGTTGGCAGGCTCGAGGTCATCTGTAAGCAGTGAAAGAGAAATGGTTGCGTGAGTGAGTGAGTGAATGGGTGAGTGAGTGAGTGAGTGAGGGAGTGAGTGAGTGAGTGAGTGAGTGAGTGGCTGACTGACTGACTGACTGACTGAGTGAATGAGAGAGAAGTCAAAATCGATAAAGAATGCCAATTTTCTTTACAGAATGGTGTTTATCTGAGAGTATTGTATACCTATAAGATTTGCAGTGGATGTTCTAATATCGAAATCTACGCCCCCACGATGGATTTCCCTTAGTTGTAACGCAACGTTACAGGCTCTGTTTATCGCAGCCCCCAGGCCATGGATGATCACTTCGGAACCGCCGGTGTCCAAAATTCTTTCACATTTCACTAACTGAGCCTGTACACCGCAAAAAAAGGGAACAATGAACGCAGGTGTGATAACGTAATATTTATTGCAAACAGAGAGTTACACTTGCAAATTAATTTGAATAGCAGAGCAAAGTTGATATACATTGTGGCGCCGTAAGGCAGGTTATGGTTCGTAAAACACTCCGTAACGTTACCTTGAAAGGTGTTTTCTTTGTGACGTAAACGTTAACAGTACGCTTCGCCTTTTTCTTCACTCCGAACGGAAGTCTCTTGACTGTAATTAAACCTTGATTGACATTCACCGCCGACAATTCACTATTCGGACGAAACGTGGAAGCTTCTTCAAATTTAGCGATGCACCTCCTGCGTTTTCGTTTGTCACGTCTCTCGGCCATTCTAACTTTTATGCGATAACTACGTCGCTGACGGTGGCGGTGACGTTGACGTTGACGCCGACCTCCACGACAACGAACACGACAACGACAACGACAACGGCAACGGGAACGACAACAAACCCGATAACGATCACAATCACAGTCAAGATCACGATAACGATCGCGGCCACAACCACGTTCACAATCACGATCACGATCACGATCACAATCAAGATCACGACCACGACGCACGATGACAACGACACGAACAGAGTTAAAAAAAGTGTGTTCTACGAACCTGTAAAACTTTTATCCTGCGTAACTTACTTTGTTTACCCATCCAATCGCCTCCATATCTATCCGATCAGTTTAAATTTCATTCAACGATTCACAACATATAACAACATAACTACATAACCTACAGATCAAATATCTTAATTGACGAAAGTTACTTTTTCTGTGTTATTTTAAGTTGTAAACGGACAAACGGACGTTATTCAGTCACCTTCGGGAAATTCGAGTGAACGCGGCAGTGGCGGTACAATGAAGGAACCCGATGTAGATCCAAAGAATGTTATCAAGAGTAGGGAACTACTCTACAGATTAATGATCAGGTTTATAACTGCCCTTTTCTTTTCTATCAATCTTACTCGCATCATATCAATGCAGTTCTATTCTCATTCAATTTGCAGTCAATTGTTCTACGATGGTCATCAGACGCTTGCAGTGCAACTGTCTAACATGATTCAGGCAGAGCCGCCTTGTCCTCCATCTGATCGTTTACTACATCTAATGCTGATAGGCGCTGCTCATGAACCTGACCGTGCCAAGAAGGAGACAGGGAATTTATCTACATTCGCAACTAGCTTCGATAATACATTAGGACCTGGCCTGGACTTGGAATTTGAAACTGAAGCTCAAACACAGGCACCGGAGCCAGCTCAATATGAAACTGCATATGTTACATCTCATAAAGGAAATTGCAGAGCGGGGGCTTTTTCTGCGGATGGACAATTAATAGCAACTGGATCTGTAGATGCGTCGATAAAAATCCTTGATGTAGACAGAATGTTGGCTAAGTCTGCGCCAGATGAAATGGCTCCAGGGGACCAAACCGGTGGTCACCCCGTCATAAGAACGTTGTACGATCATTTGGAAGAAGTTACTTGCTTGGAGTTTCATCCGAGGGAACCAATTCTTGTGTCAGGCAGCAGAGACTTCTCTGTTAAGCTGTTTGACTTTAGTAAAGCCAGTGTAAAGAAAGCATTTAGGACTATAACGGATGCAGATCAAATAAGATGTCTGTCATTTCATCCGACGGGTGATTACCTTGTTGTAGGAACGAACCATCCAGTTGTAAGATTGTACGATGTAAATACGGCTCAGTGTTTTGTATGTAGTATACCCAATCATCAACATACAGCTGGTATAACAAGTATCAAGTACTCACCTGATGCGAAAACTTTTGCATCGGCTGGCAAGGATGGCAGTATCAAGCTATGGGATGGGGTCTCAAATAGATGCATAAATACTTTTGTTAAGGCACACGATGGCTACGAAGTCTGCTCAGTGACATTTACAAGAAATGGAAAGGTTGGTGAAGGATAATACTTAATAAATTATGCTTGTAAAATACGTTCTCTGTACACAATTAGTCATGTTGGCTTAACTAACTTTTATTTGCAGTACCTCCTGTCTTCTGGGAAAGATTCTCTCATAAAATTATGGGAGCTGTCGACAAGCAGATGTTTAATTGCATACACTGGTGCCGGAACAACAGGTATAAGTGACAACGTATCGTGTTATTAAATATTCTAATAATAGTGGGAAATAGCAGTTAGTCATGATAGTAACAGTAATAGTAGTATAGATAGTGGTAGAAAGAAAAGTGAGAAATGAGGAAGGTAAAGGATACAAATAAAAGTCTAGAATCTTAATGAGGCATTCTTCACAGGCAAGCAAGAACACAAAGCGCAAGCGATTTTTAACCACACCGAAGATTACGTCATGTTTCCTGATGAAGCTACGACGTCATTATGCGCCTGGAACTCTCGTAACGCGTCAAGAAAACAATTACTCTCTTTGGGTCATAACGGACCCGTTAGATTAATTGTTCATTCGCCTACCGCACCGGCATTCTTAACCTGCAGCGATGATTTCAGAGCAAGATTTTGGTTCAGAAGAATGCCAACACATTGACGGTGAAAGATTTACTTTCATCAAAACGTAGGCAGTAGAGGAAGCGGTGTAGCAACCTGAAAGATGACTTCAGAGCGTGCATACTGAGCACGTCACAATGTAATTACGTGTGTGTTGCCAAATTTGCACGAACGGTATGACGATAAAAGGAATGATACGTATATTCTTATGGACAAATGTTGACGGGAAAGTGTTGCATTGTATCTTGCACGACTTAAAAGCACTATCCTATACTTTACGTTAAAAACGATATAAATAGGTTTATAACATAAAGTTTATATGCACACCTTTTATACAATCGATTTAAGGGCGAATTATAAAAGAGCATAGCCTGCAGATTATAGAAATTCATTGAACGGTACTAGAGAGCGAAAAGTTTGTCAATTGTAAGTCGGCAAGATGTATACATTTGGAGGATAGGGAGTGTAAGGTAAGTGAGAGGAGGGAGGGAGAGTAAACGCCATTACCGTCTTACATAGGGTAACGGAATTGAGAGCTGTCGGGATGATGGGCGACATTTCTTTTTTTCTCCTCCTTGAGATACTATCGTGTATCTCTACGGATAAGGGATGGAGTGTAGAAAAAGGGTGTATTTAGGCCGATTAGAAAGGAGTGAGAAGATTGGGTAAAGAGAAAATGCTTGATTATAGGTTGAAATGCAAAGTGTATTGGAAGGATTTAAGATTGAAAATTTGAGTAGAGCAGTAGGCGTCGCTACGCGCGCAGTTCCTAGCGCGAGCGTTTGGCGGCGCCTTGAACTCCCGCTCTGCGTTTGATGAGGTCACGTGACCCACGCTAACCGCCATCTTTGCTTATCGTATAAACAGTGCGACCGGGCACAGCGCGAATTCTCGTCGAGAGATCGTGGTTTAGCAGTGTTTTTGAGTGATTCACACGCGAGGAAATGTCGGACATTAAGACGGAAACGAAGAACGACAACAGCGTGGAGGATGCATCGAAGGTAAGGGATCAGGACCGCGAGAAACACCTTCGTCAAGCCGAGTTTTCATGCCAAGACGGCGTGCGGTCTCTTAAATACGGGATGACGCTCGGTCTCGAGAAAATTCCGACGTTGATCGCGTATTGTGATTAAGTACTTTCGTTAGATTAGCGCTGCTAGCAGACACGAGTGGATATGTAGTCTTTAGCCGATACCTTCGCCGTATGTGGCTTAGGTTTTGGTGATTTTTCAAAGCTGCGCCGTTTGTCCTTCATTGGCAAAGATGGTGGATGTTTTTTTCTTTTTTTATTTGTGACTCGTGCGCGACGAGGTGAGTCGCTGCTGCACGCCCGCCGCTGCCGCCGGCGGTAACGGCGGTAACGGCGGCAGCGGCAGCGGCAGCGGCGGCGGCGGTGGCAGTGTTGGTGATGGTGGCCGTGGCGGCGACGACGGCAACGACGACGACGACGACGACGACGGTGACGACGACGGTAGCGGTAGCGGTGATGATGCTGGTAGTGGTAGTGGTAGTGGTCGTGATGGTAGTGTGATCATAATGATGGAGGTGGCGGCGGCGGTATCCGTGTCCGTGGTGGTGGCGGTAGCCGCAGCGGTCACGGCGCCGAAGCTGCTACGGAAAAAGGCGGGAAAATCGGTGACTATGACGCGGTCAGATGGCTTCTCTTATTATCGGTATGTTGCGCGTCGTCGAATCAATTCTACTTACATCGGACAAATAACGAAGATCGGGACGCAACTACACATTCCTTTTTCCCAATCTAAAGTCCCCGAAACAAGTAAGGGCGAGCGGTACCGTCTTGTTAGATAGTGTACATAATGTAGTTTTCAGTCGCTACCATGACGTGGTCGAGGGAGTATCAAAGTTTTTGTAATGGAGACTTTTTTGTAAAAACAGCGAAACTCTAACTGCGACGCAGTGATCGTTTTGCACACGCTTCGGCTTTCGTGCTAATTAACGTGCTCGAGTAAGGACAACAGGGTCACCCGGACATCGCTACAGTGAGAGCTTCGATTCAACTCTCTCCATTGCGTTTTGCGCGGAAGCATGCCTCAGCTCTTCCAATTTCGAATACTGTATTCCCTCAGTTTAGACACTTTTCTAATCTATCCCGGAATCTAGGGGTTCTCTCTGTTTTCAAGACCAAAATGGCGGGAAGTCAACCACAACAATAAAATCGCACTATTAGCGCAATTTAACGGTCCTTCCTAATCTTATCGCGTTGCGTGTAATTATCGGCGGTCTCGAGTTATGTTCTTTGTTCCGTTGAAGGGGGGGGGGGGGGGGGGGAGGAGAGAGGCAGAGACATGACGAGCCCGCGCAGTCAGACGCTTGCATTTCTGCCCTCGTGCTTGTCCCTCTGTTTACTCCTCAATCGTCGTACCATCCTTGTGCTCGTTCTCAATATCGTCGTCATCGTCGTCATCGTCGTCATCGTCGTCATCGTCGTCATCGTCGTCATCGTCGTCATCGTCGGCATCGTCGGCATCTCCGGCATTCCCATCGCCATCGCCATCATCGACCTCATCGTAGCTATGAAGCATATCACCCACCGGTCGCGTCATAAGGATATAACGTGCTGGGCCGCACGTTCACTTGCCCACTCACTCACTCCCGTGTTAAAATTAATTTATTTGTACATACCCGGCTAACGGTATTCAATCTCTCATTCTCGTTATCTTTGCTGTCACTATGCGTCTATAATATACAAGGTCTCTGACAAAAAAGCCTGATATTTTTAAGTGAAATTGTAGCATCTTTTTTTGGCGTTACGTTCTCTGCTTTTATTGCGGTTATGTTTGACATAGTTTTATGGAGGAAAACAAACAGGGAAAAATTACAATTGTTGCGTTTTTTTATTTACATAATCTTCAAATTAACTAGAAAAACGCTAGCATATTGAATGACTATGTAGATGCTAGCTGTCGTAATTGATTTTTCAGTTCTTGGATGGCTGACAAAAGAGAATTTTCGAACTTATATTTATTTAGAGAACAGATGTAATGTCCAGGTTACTATGTTACATGAGAAATAAATTGATATAAAAAAATTGTCAGATTTTCTTAATAGACCTTGTTGATTGCATGCTACATGAGATACAAAGTGTATTATATCTTTGCGTTAGTGTTAAGTTTCGTACTGGACCTCTTTTCTTATACCGTTTGAAAGTACAGTAAACTTATGACTCTTGTTTTAGGATCAATCACCAGAAGAGAAACCTACGCCAACAAAAAATAAAAGAGGTGGTACAAAGAGACTTTCTACTTTAGAGAGGACGGCTCAGGAGGGTGAAGCCATTATAAAGGTGAAAAAATGCCTTTTGATTATTTATCTTTATGTAAGACCGTTTTAGATATTTAAAAGGTACTTGAATAGAAGGTAAACTTTGGCTGTCACAAATGTTTTAGGGTTTAAACGCGGCTGTTGGTGAAGTAGAGGGCAGAAGGCGTACTCGCAGTTCTGCGAGGGGATTGACCTCCACAACACCCGCACCTTCTCCGCCAAAGAAAGAGAAGAGAGATACGTCGTCAAAAGGTACAGGACGCGGACGCGGGCGTCCCAAGAGGCAAGACAAGAACAATGAGAATAATACGGATGAGGAAACATCCAATAATAAGAGTGAAAAGCATTCTGAAGAAGAGACAACAAAGATGGAGGTCGAGGAAGAAAAGGAAAGTAAAGAAGTGACAGCGGTAGAGAATGAAGATAGATCAGCAGAGGAAATGACAGAGAGTAAGGATATTGTGGATAAAACAGTGGAATCAAATTCTAAAGAAGAAAAGGCAACGGAAGAATCGGAAACTATGTCAGACGACAGTAAAAGTGGTGCTGTAATCGTTAGCAGTGAAGAGAAGAAAAATGATGATGTAAAAGATAGTTCGGATTCGAGTCAAGACGCTACGGACTCGACAACAGAAGCACCTCCGCAGTCGGGTTCATCCGAATCCCAAAATCCCTCCAACACCGCTTCTACCGAAGAAAGCAAGGAATAACCTTCCTCCGCCTATCCTACCACACTCTCATGTAAGTGTAATTCTTATTTAACTATTCTCTCTCTCTCTCTCTCTCTCTCTCTCTCTCTCTTCTCTTCTCTCATTTTTCGTAATGTTTTATCTGTTATCATATATATCATATCATATAGATTATGAAATTGTTGTCATTTTCTCAGCAGGTACCAAGGCGGCGCACACATTGGGGTTCAGAAATCCGGTCCCCTCGTCTATTTTAACTAACTGACACCTTGTCCATCGTGAACTAATCAACACACACGATGAATATTTTACGTTTTACTGACGGAAAGTCGAGCATTGAGGATGTTACTGTTTGAGTAACTTAAATGTTATCATCGTTACTGTCGTCGTCGTCGTCGTCGTCGTCGTCGCCGTTGCTGTTGATACGAAAACGGTGCGATCTTTACCTTGAAATATTCTATGGTATGACGAGTACGTACCATAATCGTTTTAATTTGCAAATAGCGCCAAATTCGTTTTAAAATACGTTATTACTAACAAAATTATTTTAAAATTTGATTCTGCTCGACTCGGAGAAAGTCGTTTGTCGTTGATTAGCCAGCGATAGCGGCATACGGTGTAGAGCATACGTTGTTCATGTACAATGATAATATTATTGTAAAATATATTTAATATGGACTTATATAGAGAGAAGTTGTTTTCAAATCAGAGCTGAGGTCAGAGCCTTTAATGATCAACCTTCTATTCAGATCTGGTATGGAAGTAGCTGAAATTAATTCGTACATAGCAAATTATTACTGTAATACCTTACTTATATAAATGATGACTGAACGGCATGGAATATATGAGAATTATGGTGAATTGATTTCTC
The DNA here is from genome assembly GCA_914767735.1 of Anoplius nigerrimus. NCBI lineage: Eukaryota > Metazoa > Arthropoda > Insecta > Hymenoptera > Pompilidae > Anoplius > Anoplius nigerrimus. The sequence goes on along the minus strand of OU612091.1, from coordinate 11,631,162 downwards.
TTTTTCATGGAATGCAGAAATAAAATTTCTGAGAAACGCGCTGTATCGTAATCTCTTATGTGTCCTTCCTTACATGATAAAAGGTGTACAGCTAATTAATTTGATAATTTTACATTCGTTTGCATTTGCCTTTTTTTTTTTTTTTGGTTATATGCTAGTTTTTTGAAACTGACCAGCTGTGGTGCGACGCGGTGTGCCGTGAAAGAAGTGCCGCTCGGATTTCTTGCACACACAATCGTTCTCTCACTCACTCTCTCTCTCTTTCTCTCTCTCTCTCTCTCTCTCTCTCTCTCCCTCCATCCCTTTCTCACACACACACACACACACACTTGCGCGCAAGCACATGCACAAACACTGTCTCACTATTTGTTCGATTCATCCTTATGCAATTATCGGTAGTAGATTCTTAACACGTGTAAAAAAATTTATTAAATTCACATGGTTAAACATGGTCCAATATTAAATATGTTAATATTATTGTGTATCTGAACGGTTGTGAGTGTAAAGATAGATTATACAATCGCGTGACTCATTGATTTTGGTCCAGGTTTACGGAATGTCATTTTATTATGTAAATGTGTGCAATGAGACAGTTTTGATATGATTGAAGAGCAGTGTAGTTTATGTAACAATAATATGCGGGTATCGTGCAATCTGACAGTGTACCTCGATAAAACATATCTAACCATTGATTGAGATCGCACGGTTCCCCGGCTCGTAATTTGTACCAAATAAGTTTGCTTAGAAATAATTGTGTCCAATGGAAAATTGTACGAGTTGCACTATTATCTCCACTTGATCCGGAAACGTTCATGCTTACTCGCTTCAAATATCTGGGCCACTTTTACGGAAGGGCAGAAGATTTCATTCCGCGTAGGTTTTCTCGCAATTTCTTGTGCGTTTATTAAGAAATTATTGGGATGCGACAGGCGATGTGACAGGCGAAGTGACAAATCCGTTAACTGTTGAAACGAGACTTCCCATTAGAAGAAGAAAGGGGAGGATAAGAAGCGCCAATGTTACGATCAGTTAGAATACGCATGTAAATAGTTTCTACCTTAAAATTTGTACGTATGGATTGATCGTAACAAGAATTGTAGCTTTCTAAAAGTCTCTCTCTCTTTCTTTCTCTCTTTCCTGAGGGAGAGAGTCTTATTGTCGAAATCTGCATACGTACTTCGGCTCCTACGCACGTGCGTGCATCCCAATTGCGTATGTTGTCTATGAGCTACCAATGTATTTTGGTGCAAAAGTATTCAATCAAAAGAAAGACAAAGAGGTATGGGAACTATGACTGTCAATGTGAATTGTCCCAAGTTATTCCTTTCAAAAGTAGTGCAGGATTAACGATTTAGTGCTTGTCGGAGAAGGATGGGTGATTACGTAGAATAGTTTCAATATGAACATTTTCGAGTACGTACACGTACCATGCTTAAAAAGTATCCCTTATTGTTATTATATTTCCATTAAATAACTTTAAATCGGAAAGTGTGTCTCAATTACTTAAGAAAATTGAAATTTCCAATCGCTTAATCCCCTCCTCTTCTCTTCCGTCTTCTCCCAATACTGGAAACTGTTCCAACTACGAAGCAATAATTCACGCTGCTAGGATAGCGTAAGTAACTTTTTTTTCAACAAGACAAGTGTTTACAATTTTAATATTTACCTTAGTTTTCAGCGTAGATTTAAATGTCGCAACACAATATTTTAAATAAAAATCTTCTCAATTCTCATACATGTATCGTACGCAATAGTTTACAAGAGCTTATTATTTATAGCTGTAAGTATCTTCGTGCAAACTATTTACATAGTTACAACCAAGTATTAATAAAGAAAAATACTATTTTTACAGTGAGGGTTATATGTTGGTACCGAAAAATTGGGCGGGTGACCATTTATATAAAAATTACATATTAATTCCATTCTGTATATCTAATCCTTTTCATAAACCATACAAGTTTTATGTGAGGTATTATATTTTACAATTAACGGAGGATTAATTAGACAATGTATCTAAAGTGTACCTGTTTTGCGTCGCTCAGAATTTTACACGGTAATCAAATGGGGCGAGCGACGACGTCGAGACTCTTGTAACTTTCTTGCCTTTCCTACTTTCCTACTGAGTTTCGCAGTCCGAGGTAGGCGGGACACAGAACTATACAAGAAGTCGTGCATGTTGTTCGACTTCTTTACTATTCCTGTGACCCGCCTACCATCGAACTTCGAAACTAGTAGGAAAACAGGACGCGCATCGAAGTTGTAGACGCCTTGTCGCCGAGCTCGCTCCAATGTATAAGCATGGGGGAATTCTTGCTGTTGCAGAACAAGTGGAAATTACGTGGCCAATTTATTATTATCTGTTTATTATATATAAATGTATGTATATATTGTTTAGATATGATAACTAAGTGGAATTATGTTACATTTGGAGACGAATGTTTCATTCTGTGACAAAATATAAATAAATGAAAAATGATATTTTGATAGCGTTCTCATACTGAAAGGAAGAGTGTCGTGTGTGAAGTTCATTATTGTGAGGCTTTGTTAGGGAGAAGGAAACTGGCTTTTGGAGTAATTATAATTAAAAAATTGTCAAATTCAATGATTCAGAAATTGTTAGACTGGTACAGTTTCTGTAAACAATATAAAAACGTTTAATCGAACCGTGTTGGAGTACGTAATGTTTTACATTTAACTACATACAACATAATAATATTTGAACAACGCCTGTATGAATAATTTTGTAAGAGGGAATAGAATTGTGCATAGACATTGTATTAAAAACATTCTATAATAATTAATGCAAAGATAACTTATTATACGTAATTGGATTTGACGGCTTGCAGACTATTTAATAACACGATCTTTAAATAATTCAATATAACGTTAAAACGTCGAAAACGGTAGTTTCTGTAAATGTTTCCTTTTAATTAGTACATCGTAGGCCACAATGGGAACAACTTTTGTTTTAAACATTTTACTGTGAGATTGATATCTGCGCCGGAATTTAAGATTAATATATAAAGATAACAGTTAGTTGTAACTACGATGTACCTAAAGTGTACCTGTTTTGCGCCAGTCAGAATTTTACTTTCGCCGATGGTCCTATCTTGAAGTAATCTTGGCTCATTAAAGCTCATCACCGATTTGCATGAAACTTTGCAGCACGTCTTTCTTTACCTTTACCAAGAAAGATATATTAGGGGTAACCCTTACAGTTTTCTCGATTTTAGAAAATCGCCTGCAACTTTTGAACCGGCGATCAAAACCTATGATAATCATACACTTTTTTGCAGCTTTTGACGCGCTCTACCGGATAGGACTATCGGCGAAAGTCGGTCTAAAAAAAAATTGTTTGATGTTTCAAGTCAATGTTTGAGTAGCTGTAACTCCGAAAATAAGGCAAATATCGGGGAACGGGAAACGGCTGGCTGAGTCTTTATTGACCCCCTACCACTATCTCAAAGCGCGATCCGATCCGTCGACTTTCATTTTTTGGCTCAAAAAAACGGCAAGGGGTTACCCTTACCATTTTTTTTCGGTCAAAAAATCGAAGTTGCGTTTTTTTTGCTATCTCGTAGGGGATCAAAAATAAGTCAGAGAACCGTTTGTCGTTGGTGAAAATTCGCATTAGTTTCGGAGTTACAGCCAAAAAACCATTACGGCAAAACCCTTGGCATATCATTGCGTGAATGAAATTTTTTTAAAGATCGGGTTTCGCCGATAGTCCTATCCGATAGAGCGCATCAAAAGCTGCAAAAAAGTGTATGATCATCATAAATTTTGATGAGCGGTTCAAAAGTTACAGGCGAAATAAGTGTTTAAGTAGTATTGATCGAGCATTGATTCGACGCGGTTAAACAAGTCGATGGTTTTTTGGCTGTAACTCTGAAAATAATGCGAATTTTGACCAATGAGAAACGGTTCTCTGACTTATTATTATCTGACTATATTAAACATTAACTTGCATAAAAATAAGGTATGCAAAAGCCGCATTTTGACCTAACACTTGTATTTTTCTGACCTAACGTTCTCAAAATCGACCTCATTAAATTTCTACGTGTTCTACGTTGCTTTTCGGTTTATTCATTTACCATTAATGATACTTACCATATATTTTATGGCTTCTAGCTATTCCTATGGTGTTGTTCACCAAAATGAAATATTACAACAGTGCTGCAGTTTCTTCTATGGTGTTTTGCAATGAAATGGAGTTCCTTATGATTCGAAATGAATAGAACAGTCTCTGGCCTTTTTAATTGATTCTTTTACGACAGAAAAAGGTATGGTTTCAGCCAGGGATATTGAATCTATGGGATCTTATGACAAAGTAATTAGAGGACACAAAATATATTTTAATACATATATTGTACGGAAATATAATATACAATAAAATATCATAGACACTTGAACATTAATTCCTATGTAATCGTTGTTTTGGTGTGTGCACACTACATGCATAATAATCAGGATGAAGAATGAAGATCAGTCAATGTTCCAAAGACAGCAATGTTTACACTTTGTTCCAAATGTGGAAATAATTAATAATTTTCTACAGTAATGACAATGGGTAACTAAGCACATGTCTCGCGATACACGCTTCCAAACAATCGCTTATATCTCGCTTATGGCAATAGTTACTGCATCGGAGAAAATCTCTACACACGCAGAAAGATACATGCAAGATTGCTGCACAATTTATTCAACGAAATAAATTTTTATTAACTTATTATTAACAGGATAAACGGTCGTCTTTCTCCGCGATTCTCAAATCTTGACTCAATGAAGATTCGATAATAAACAATTTAAGAAAATTGATATGTTGAAAACAATTAATACAGGAGGGTATCTTAACTTTTAATAAAATTTCTGAGACCGCAAATGTTTAAGAAAAGTTACTATTTTGTTTGTAAATAAACAATTATCTAAACTGACTGTCGAACAATAGACGCGGTCGGTAATGGTACAAGTGGCGCCATCTATCGGACTCGGTAAATTTTGGCCTCGGACGAAAGACTAGCAATAGGATTACATGACATGCTAGGAGCTCCTCTCTAAGATTTCCCGCGCAAACCAGAGTCGAGCTCTTAGCATGTCATGTATTCCTATTGCTAGTCTTTCATTCCAGACCAAACTTTGCCGAGTCCGATAGATGGCGCCACTTGTATCATTACCGAGCCCACCAATCTGTTGTTCGAGAACCGGTTAAGATAATTATTTATTTGTCGACGAAATGGTAACATTTCATGAACATTTACGGTCTCAGAAATTTTGTTAATACTTAAGATACACTCCTGTATTAATGGTTTTAAACATATCGATTTTCTTAAATTGTTTATTATCGCTTCTTTATTGAGTCAAGATTTAAGAATCGCGGAAAAGACGATCGTTTATCGTGTTAATAATATGTTAATAAAAATATATTTCGTTGGATGAATTGTGGAGGAATCTGGCATGTATCTTTCTGCGTGTGTAGAGATTTTCTCCAATGCAGTAACTATCGGCATAAGCGGGTTATAAGCGATTGTTTGGAAGCGTGTATCGCGAGCCATATGCAGGGTTACCCATAGTCATTGCTGCAGGAAATTGTTAATTATTTCCACATGCGAAACAAAATGTGAACATTGCTGGGTTCAGAATAACGATCGATCTTCAATCTTTCTTCCTGTGCCGATTTTGTGCGCAAATTGTTTTATAATTAGGTGTTTCTATGTATTATAGCATTCTCGTGTAATGCAACGGTGAGACAAAGGAACCGCAGAGTTGAGAGTATTTTTCTTCACATTTGCATGCGATTGAAAAACGTTTTGACGCTTTAATCGTCTGAGGAGAGTAATGGAAGTATTCCGTCATCGATGTAACCCAGTCTGGTTTCAGTAATATTTGGAGAGACTGAGTTACATGCGAATCATTGGAAGTAAATGTCATTGGAGTCGGGAGCGTGGGTGCAGCCATTTTCCGATTTTGCGCGGGGAAGCTCAGAGCAGAGTCGACCTCTTAGCATGTCATGTAATCCTATTGCTAGTCTTTCATTCGAGACGAAAATTTACCAAGTCCGATAGATGGCGTCACTCGTCGCGTTACCGACCGAGTTTATTGTTCGACAATCAGTTTAGACAATTATTTAATTACAGGCGAAATAGTAACATTTGTTTAACATTTACGGTCTCGGCAATTTGATTAACACTTAAGATACTTTCCTCCATCAGTTGTTTTAAACATATAAATTATCTTACATTTTTTATTGCCGAATTTTGATTATTTGAGAAATTGAGAATTACGTATATCTCTCTGCGTTTGATAGAATTTTATTCGATATTGTAACTTTTGATATTAGCAAGTTATAAACAAGTTTTTAGAAGTTAGTTCCAATTCTCGAATATTAGTTGAAGAGTTAATTTCGATTTAATTCGGCTGTATCGGCAGAATAATGTGAGGGCGGATGTAGTATCGTACCCATCGTAGCGCGCCATTTTCAATAAATTGGAAATACCGTTAGCGCATAATATCCGTAATATGATAGGCAATCAGACGGGGATCCGTGGGAAGAGGAGAGAAGAGGTGATAAGGTATTAACGATATATCGTTCGCATGTTATTGAAAGTTTTTTATTTGGATCGATCGAAGGTATATTGGCTTCAAAAATTATATCAACTATGGCATTTTCCATCACAATGTTGAACGACAGTTTGTACGATAAATTACAGAGGTTTTTGTTGTAATTACGGCGATGACGAGGTCAAAGACGACAGCGTTAACATTAAGAAGAAGAATAACACCTTTGTTGTATGAGACTGAAGTTTGAACGGCGCATAAAACGAATGTAGACGATGTCCCATTCGAAGAGAGAATTAAGTTAAGATGTACCGTCACATCGCAATCCATTGATAGATTGCAGAATTAAGTTAACGGCTGGCCGTAATCATGTACAAAAGAATGTTCTAAAACTAAATGCTAGAAATGGCGTGTAATCTAAAGTTGTACGATAATCGATTGAAAGTTGACTCGAAATGTGTAAAAGATGATTTCGGATATGATCGAATGATAAAATTCGTCCGGGAAGGACGTCAGGTGATTTTGATCGAGGGTCGACGTACCGATCGACGTACCGATCGACGTACCGATCGACGCGGTGGAAAGCTCACGACAATAGAAAGTGGCCCTCCCAGATACGGTTCAACTTTTAAAATACGAAACGGCGCTCGATCGATACTACGAAATTAAAACTTATGCTTGAGTATTATTCCAGTTTGTTGTCGCCGCTGTGTACGCGAAAAATGCACGTCTCTAAACTTGTCAACAATAACGAACACTCTCTTCTCCTTTCATTCTGTCATTCCCTTCCTCCCTCTCTCTCTCTCTCTCTCTCATGCATACATGTATATATATAAAATCGACATACCACGTGTAACACGCATTGTATCTCCGGCATTTAAAAATTCTCCCGCTTTTTTATTCGCGGATTAATCTAGATAACTTAAAAAGACGACAACTTTGGCATACTATTCTTAAGCAACGTTAACGCTACACGTATATATAAATAGTACATTTTGTCTAGGTAATAGAACGTTAATCTACCGTGTTTCATATTTACACTATTATGGCACCCTCTTTTCTTTTCTATATATTTCTATCGACTGAATAAGACTTCCTTTATCCCCCTTAAATTCACCACGGACATTGCGAACTGTTTCGATGTCAATGAATAAAATCACCTTCTCGGCAATGAGTATGATACGAAATTTGTCTGTCATGAGACTCTGTTTTCAAGAGGCGAAAGAACCTTGTTTTTCAAATTTCATCCTCTTCCGCTATATGTACATGCGTGCGTGTAACAATGACTTTGAAGAAAATAGATTCGTCTACAAGAGCGCGCGTACATATCATACATATCACACGCGCACGCATACACATACAAATGCGGGCGGGGAGAATGTAATACATCTGTTATAATTTTAAAACATACACGTACGAGAGCTCGTGAAATAAGAAAGTATCGTTATAGTATCAAAATATTTTAACAATGGTCGATGAGAGGGACGGAGCAAGAACGAGAGAGAGAGGGGGGGGGGAGAATCAAAGAGAGACGAATATATGGATATATTGTTGGTGGAGATGCGACGAGGCATGCACTACGTGCATATATGCCAATTACGTGTAAAGAAAAGAAAACGTTTTCGTATGAGACGTTAATTTGACATAACGGATCATTAGGCGGCGTATTGGCATGGCGTGACTAGATTTACGAGCTTCCTCATTCTCGCCACTCACTTCTCGCTCCAATTGTTAATCGATAAGTGGCTCCTATTATTGCTATCGATACTGCTACTTGGTAGCGTTACACGCATTAGAGTGAGTCGATTCAGTATCCGCTACTAACGGATAGAACTGTACATATATAGTATATAGATGCTCTCGTTCGTCGCGGTATAATAGGAACTAAGATTAAGTTTACGTAAAAATCAGACTCTTAAAAATACGTGCAGCTGACACGCAATACTACGACGACGGTTACGAAAACTTTTTCCTACTCTTTACTCTTCGAAATTCAACTCTATCACCTCTCCACTACCCTCCGCCCCCGCTCTCTCTCTCTCTCTCTCTCTCTCGCAATCTTTTCCATTCGATTCGCCTTTCGCGTCAACAAAATTCCCGTGAACATACTATATCGCGTGAACGTCCCGCGTTCAATTTTTTTGCGATGTGATAGCAAATGGAAGCGCACGAGTGAGACTGTTCCCGGTGAGTGTGTAGCGAGCCCTTCGAAGCTTCTGCTTCCTCGCGACTGCACATCTTATCTATATGTCTGTGTGAGTGTGAATGTGTGTGGCTGTGTGTGTGCGTGTGTGCATGTATGTATAGGTGTGTGTATATGAATATATATATATGTATATAGATGCAGGCACGCACATATATATAAATATACACAGTGTATACATAGGCGTATACAATGCGCACAATTGAATAATAGGGCGCGCGACTCGATTCGCCGGCAATTCGAATTACTCACTGGTACGATATCTGTCTAAACATGCTACTAATCTCTTCCATCGTCTTGTTCTTTGTTTCGGGAACCTTCTTATATATGAAGATGGTGAAAAAGAATTGGAGTATGGCGAATATGATGAAAACATAGGCACCGAGTGCCTCCTGTAGCGGTAAGAAGCCAATGCTGACGATGAAGTTTGCCGTCCAATTGACAGCGATTGCGACGGACGTAGCAGCGGGTCGTGCCGTTTGATTGAATAACTCTGAGACCAAGAACCAGGGGATGCTACCCGGTCCCGTTGCGAAGAGTACCACGAACATTATTACCAGAACGATCGAGAAATATGCTGCAACGCTCGACGTATCCTAGAGAAAATGTCGGAAGCATAATATTAATATTCCTATGGAGGATATTAAGATGAGGTAAATATTCTTTATTATTATTATTATTATTATTATTATTATTATTATTATTATTATTATACTTACAGCGAAGGCAAGGCAAATGGAGAGCATGGCGGTATCGATGAACATGCCGGTGAAACCGATCAGCAGCAAGGTCTTCCTTCCTGCTTTTTCGACCAAAATCAATGAGACGAGAGTCATGAGAACGTTCATAGCGCCAACGCCCATAGTTGCCGATTGAGCGGCATTCTTGTCCAACTGTGCCATTGTAAAGATCTTTGTCGAGAAGAACATAACGGCGTTAATGCCCGACAATTGTTGCGCGAACATAATCATGATGGATATCATAAGTGGAATTCTGAGGGCCGAGTCCATCAATAAGTCCTTCAGCGTTACTCTCGGAACAAGTTTCATCGATTCGTACTCCGTTCTCATTTCCTCCATTTCGTCATGAACCTCGATCGTCCCGCGTAACCAGGATAGCGCTGTCAGAAGACGATCAATGTTTATTATAGTACAACTATACTACCTCTCTCTCTCTCTCTCTCTCTCTCTCTCTCTCTCTCTCTCTCAAAGCAGAAGAGGAAGAAGGAGAAGAAGGGGAAGAATATATACAGGTTTACATACCTCTCTGAGCTTCCATATCTTTGCCCTTGCTGAGCAAAAGATATTTCGGACTCTCCGGACAAAGTGGCAAGGTGCAAACTTGAAATATTGCTGGCACGATGGTGAGACAGAGTAATAGTGGCCACTGATTTGCCGTGCCCAAAATCTGCTCGAGGCCGAGAATTTGAGAGACGAGAATCGATATGGTGATTACCAGCTGATAAACGGTGCCCACCGCTCCTCGTAGATGGATCGGGGAGATTTCAGCCAAATACATCGGAGCCAGTCCTGCGTTCAATCCGGCGTTAATGCCGATAATGAATCGGCCAATAACTATCATCTCGTAGGAACGGGCTGCTTTGGCGCATCCTTCGAATATCACTGCAGCCAATACTAGAACGTTGTTCAGTAAGAGGCCACCCTTCCGTCCGAAACGATCAGCGATCGAGCCAACCAACGATCCACCGATCATTCCACCGACGCAAAATATCGAGACGGCCACTGACCAGATCATCGTCACCTCCGACTGATTCGGCGGATTCCCAGTACGGTTCATCTTGATCTCGCTGATCCAGTCCTCGATTAGCTGTACGCGTAATCCGCGTACAACGAATTTTCCAATCAATAATCATGGATATGAAATTTTAACTGATCGCGATACAGCTAGACAATTGAAACTTACCTGCTGAGGTGCATTTACTACGCCGGTATTGTAACCATGTTGAAAGGATGATCCAAGCGCGGCTGCCGCGATCGCGAAGGCAAGTCGGCCATTTAAACCCTGTCGAAGAAACACATTTCGAGCATTAGCTTTCTTCAATCGCCATTCGTCATTCGTCGAGGAAAGAAAAAAAGTATAAAAACAAGAAGAAGAAGAAGAAAATGAACATGTTATGAAGAAGAATATGAACATATTTTCTCATCTCGGCTTCACTTGCCATCGTGTCGACTGCGCCATATATGTAGGCAGGTTTACCGAAAAGAAAAATGACGCAAGTATGCCACTCCAAAGTATCAACGCAGCAGTGCACGCAGCAGTGCACGCAGCAGTGCACGCAGCAATGCACGCAGCAATGCACGCAGCAATGCACGCAGCAATGCAGGCGCCCACGCAACAAGAACGTAAGTTAGCACGCCTTTCCAAGCGTCCTTCTTCGATTCTCATTTTTTTCATTTAGACCTCTCTTTCCTCCTTCTCCGCCCATCTGTATATGTATAGTGCACCGTTCACTGCCAGACGGAGGCAGGCGGCTAAAATTAGCGCAAAAGAAATACTGATGGTATAGAAAAAGCGTAGAGATAGCGGGCTCAGTAGCGAAAAAGTAGCTGAGAAACGGTAATCCGGAAAAAGAACTGCGAGGTTTGGATAGCCCGAGAAAATTCATGGTTAATCAGGTGTACTTTAACCTTCGACCTTACGTCGAGCAAAGTCGCGTGATTCGGAGAATCATAAAACTTTGCTTGGCAATGAGGAATGTCGTCACTCCCGTTTGTTTGCACTTTGTCAGAAGGGGCAATGGTGCTAATGCGAGATATTGACTCTTTTTGTTGTTTCGCCGTACACCGCGGTATATTCCATGTTGCGAACGACGAGAACGAAAGAAGCGCAAGGTCTCTGTCACGGCAAAGATTAAATGCGAAGAAGAAGAAGAAGAAGGAAAAATGAAAAAAGATTGCTGCCAATGATATTCTGATAATGAGGAATAATGCTTACCGCTCGTTTGAGGTATGGCATATTTAGTTGGGCCGTGTTGCGGGATGGAGGGTGAGACGAGAGTGTGTGTGTGTGTGTGTGAGAGAGAGAGAGAGAGAGAGACGAGAAGCAGACGACGCGACGGCTATGTTCTCCAGCGAAAGGTGCGCGAGGACGTTGGAACACGTGCCATATACTGGCGGGTCGGTACCCCCCGAGTCAGTTCTTATACTGGGGATCTGAGTGTGCGAGCTGCCCGCCGCGCGTCTGTGTATATGGAAAAGTGGCGCACACTATTGCAATCGGCGCGGTCGGCGCGGTCGGCGCAGACGACAGCAGCGTACATACGACACGTTATCGTTGTCTCACCATGTCTCACCGAATCCTCCTCGACCACTCCGAAGTACAGTCTTTCTCGAACTTTACCTCTTTCCACGCTGACGTATGTGGGAGAACCGCGACGGAAACCGCGACTCCATTTAGGAGAATTTCAAGGAGCAATTATCCTCGTACAGGGATGCCTATACCTATACCTCTAGCTAGATCCGCTTTCCTACTTTCTTCCGATCATCTTTCCTCATCGCTGCCCTCAAGCAGGATAGAGAGGCGATCAACATCGACATCCCGCGAAAATCTAATATCGCCTTAGTCATTGTCAACCTCCACCGCTCAACCATCCAATGTGTTCTTACGTAATGAAAGAATTTACGCACACTTGCGATCTTATAGCTAGATGTATTCGTGCGAGCGCTATTTTAAGATATAAGCATTTGCACGCGTATTGCGCGTCCTTTAAACTGTAACATTTATCAACGACAACATCCACACACACACACACAGAGGCGGGCGCGCGTGTAAAAAAAATGAGTAACAACTTTGCTTTTTTAAATTTGTTAGACGGAGAAAAGTTTAGTCGAATCGATGGCATGGGTTTTGACAATAAAAGAGGATTAATCGAAATGAGAGTGAATTTTGTGCGTCAACGTTGGATGTCTGGGGCGAAAAAGGTCTGCGGTGGAGGTGGGGAAAGAGAAGAAGAAGAAAGAGCAGCAGCGTCGTCGTCGACGTTGTCGTTGCTGACGAGACAGTTCCGTCGAAAGACCGGAGGTGTGTCCCTCGTGGAGGATGCCGATTGGTCAGGTTCCCGGTCGAGCCCCTCTACCCCTCCGCCCCCCCCCCCGTCCTTCCCTCTATAGCACTTGAAAAGCTTGCCCGCCATACGAGAGAAAGAGAAAGGGGGAAGCAAACCTTCTGTACATACTGGCTAAAAATAGATGAGAACGGCTGGCGCGTCGCTAGTGCGTATGAGAGACGTGTTATGCCAGTTCCCCCATAAGGAGAAAATCTGCTTTACAGAAGAATCTCCTGCAATATGTGAAACGTAGATCGGATCAAGTATCGCGAAAGGAAATTGGAGAGGGCGCGTGGCCATCTTAGAGGAAACTCTCGCCTTTCATAGCGGTATTAACGATACAGAGACACGGTACGTACCCGTATGTAGCAGTATGTAGCGGTATGTAGGTAAAACGTGCTGCGCGTTACCGCTGCGCGCCGTGACATGCGCCGAACAATACGCTCATTTTAACGACGGTGGTAATAATAATAATAAAGCGTCTGCTTCCTAATGAAGAACGTTAATCACTCTTCCGTTCCACGAGGTAGCGTCATTAGGCCGATAGAGTCTTTGCTTGAATTGATTCAATGTCGTTTCATGGTCGAGGTGTCGAGGTTCGCGGTATCGAAAGCTATCTACTAAAGTCTACCCACCAAAGTCTACCTATTCAATAATGTTAGTTAGTTATTTGAAAAACAAATATACCAAGTTCGATTGGCAATTCCTGTTATTATGACAGGACGCTCGGTGGGCATACCCGATGTAGAACAGACAGGCCGTTTTTACGTAATTTCAGGGTCATGTCCGGTAAGAAGAAACGTCACAACGCATACAGCGTGGAATGAGAACTATAAAGCCGTTTGTTACGGGTGCAAAGGTAGGAGACACTGTCTTACGATAGGGAAGCGTAACGACAAACACACTTTTCCAAGGCAGCAAACAATGTACGTAGACGTATAGGTAGGTGGTCCACGGAAACAGGTGGTAGGCGGTAGGCGGTAGGCGGAAGGCGGCAAGCGAAAGTGAAAGTGGATAGACAGAAAGAAAATGTTGCCGCTCAATCAATCTCGATACATGGAGAGAAGAGAGTAACGAGATATGATAATAAGGAGCAGTATACTCATAGAGTTCATCTCATCGTTCTTCTATATATGAAACATCAGCCCTCCCGATTCCAGCTGACGTAATGTACCGTTGTCATTGAGAGAAAAACTTGTTAATTTTCAGTCAGCGACCAGAAAGTCAAGCGACCGTAGCGCACTCTTTATTCCAATGGGGACGCAAGTTTCGAGTCGACGTAAGATATTGAATTAGAATAATGTATATATTACTCGGTATTACTATTTTGAAGGCGGGAAAGGGACGAGGCGTAATATAAGGCTCTAATGTTTCGTTGGGCGTCGCTTGAAATATGCCAGTGTAATGAGGTGAGAAAAAATTGTTTTCCTTCTTCGAGGGCCGTGATTTGAAATGATAGATATCGATGAGTACTTGGACGAGTTTGTAACGATGTAAGGCGCTCCCATTCGATACGCTGCTCGAAGTAAGAGGAAATGCGGTGTGATTTACCTTAAGCGAGGAGAAGCCCATTGTAATGGAGGAAGAGATATCGGTCTGAGCAGGTCTGAGCAGGTCTGAGCAGGTCTGACAATGAGTCGAAGGTCGCGGAGAGTGCGTGAGGTGTGCTCGCGTGCCTACTGGCGAGAAGGAGTCAACGCTCCGAAGCTTCTCTTATAGGGGCCGGAAGTTGATGAAGAGACAACCTCGACGTTCCGTGTCACGGTCACGACTGGTCACGACTGGTGCGCGAACTCGCACGCATACGGAGAAAGGCGATTTTCAAAAGTATACGCTGTCCCCCCCACCCCACTTTCCGTTCTTCATTCGGCTGGATCGTGTAGAGTTGTGCCACGGATAGGTCAATCCTATTGGTTGAGAGAGCCGAGTGTAGATCGAGCAACGGAGCACCTTTCACCTGGGATCACCTGGGTTCACCTGGGTTCACCTGAGGGCCGCCAGTCCGCAACAGCTCTCAAGCCCTCTTTCACTCTCGTCTTCGTTCAAAGCGATACGAGCGGTACGATACTGATTTCGACTGCCCTTAGAGGGACGACGATACAGGGCGGAATGTCGTTCACGTTCTGTCACCGCTTCGCACTCGTCTCCGACACCGTATAAATTTCGCCCCCACCCGATAGACTGCCACAAGGTATTAGCTACATTCCTCGCTACCCCCTCGTCCTGTCAACCAACCTTATACGCCTACCTCCGTCGCCGCGCCGTTACCTCCGATCCACATTCTCCTTCTCATTCATCTATGCAGCTTGTAATACGATGTCATCTATATATGTCATCTCTATATGCCATCTGTATATGCCAAGAGTAGAACGTTCGCTCTAGACCCTCGGCTCTCATGTCGTTTTGGCCAATTTTACAATTAACTGCATTGTATCTATAGCGTTATTCTCTTAATGCGACGTCCGGTATTCGTTTCACGACGACGGCGACGACGAGGATGACGACGACGACGACGACGACGACACAGCAACAATATACCCTACAATATTATTTTTCCACAATTCATTGACATTTTGATAGACGCCAATGGACGCTGGATATATTCGAAGCATAACACGCCGAAGAGACACGCTAAGAACGGCATGACGTTACATGATAAAACGTTTCGTTGATAAACGCGGTACGGTTCACTGGGTTCGAAAATTGTGTTATCAGCCATTGGTATGTGGCGGGCGAAGAAACCCCGCTCAAGTCCAACGACCTCGATTGTAGAGGTTCAAGACATTTTAGCTCTATCACGTTTCGTAGGGGCAATCAATTTCTCAACAAAATATATAGATATTTCCGTTTCTTCGAGGGAAAAGTGATAGTCGAACGAAACGATACGGGCTGACGGTGAGCCATCAATTAGAAATGTTCAGATCGCCAATTATTCAAAGCGAAGAGCTAGTTGTCTCGGCAGGAGGTAGTACGCGTTTAAAGACAATTACTTGTAGTTACTCTTAATAGCATGGCTCAATGTTATTGAGACTTGGTAATAGTTGTGTAGGAAATGATGGGACCGTAGACGATGCGAAGCGTAAGTCGGAGGATTTTATCGTCGAGAAAGAGAGAAAAAGAGAAAAAGAGTGAGTCCGTTGGAAAAGGGAGAGTGGCGATAGAAATGAAAACTGTCGAACAAATAGATAAAAAGGATGGCAATCAATGAGATACACCCTAGTCTAATGGATCGGTATCGAGAGATAACATTAGCGGACCCTGTTATCGCTCTAATTTCGACATTGACTCGAGATTATTACGAGATTAGGATATATCTTTCGCGGTGAGCCTTTTTCGCCACTATTCGCGCTTCATAAAATTTCGTGGCCAACTGAATTTTCAACAAAATTTCCCTTCAAAGCGGAGCAAATAAATGATTTACGGTATAAAGGTGATAGTACTCACCGACTTTTTATCATCTGCATTGGGCTGCGTGTAAATAATGCAAGATGATGTAGGCAGGACGAAAAAACATTTACTGGAAAACGACATGTTTCTGTTATACGAGTACCTTTGCAGACAGCATACATGACACACTCGGTGCGGTTACTTGCTGCTGTTGCTGTTGTTGTTGCTCTTGCTGTGGCTGCTCCTGTTGTTGTTGCTGTTGCTGCTGCTGCTGCTGCTGCTGCTGCTGCTGCTGCTGCTGCTGCTGCTGCTGCTGCTGCTGCTGCTGCTGTACATCGTCAGTTGACTGGAGTGTGTGAATGATTAATTAAGCGATGGTATGATTATTAGTCGGTATGCGTCAGTATATTGTGCCATGACAGTCGAAAAATAAATAAACGTACCTTTTCTGTTTCCACGCTCATTGTGCTAAAAGCTGCATGTTAGTAGAAAAAAGAAAAAAGAAGAAAGAATATTAGTTTGAAAAATGTTCGAGTTTGCGGTGTTACGTTTCGAAGGACTATCATCCGTGACTGACCGAGTTAAAGTGTTACTCGAGTTTGATTCGAGAGGTCTGATGTGATATCGACGTGACGAATGGTCGTCCCGATCGAAAGCTCAATCCGCACTGTATTATCTTTCCGTTTGGTTCAAAAGGCTCATGAAAATTAATGACAGGATGACGCAACTTCTGCGCGGCAGAAAAAGGGAAACTCGTTTAAGCGGCAAGCGGCAAGCGACGCGTGCAGGTAAGCGTGCGCACGATTTACGTCAGGCTCCGGAATCGCAGCACGGGAATCGCAGTACCGGCAAATTGTTAGATGGCCAGAATAGCAAAAGCTTATCATTTTTTGGACAGCGCTATAGTTGGGACAATTGGATACGATACGTTGGAGGCGAAAACCAGTACGGTCAACTGAGCGTGCACGTGCGCGCCTTCTTACGCTGAATATGGTAACATAAATCGGTTGCCAAGTATACCTTGTCACCGGATTTTGAGACAATCCTAATAGCGTGTAAGTGAAAATAGGCACGAGTTCTCTGCTAGTAGGTAATGGGCAGACTTAGTTATCGACACAAAGCCACTAGACCGGTTCGTTCTATAAAAGATGTAGAGTTCCATGAGCGTACAGCGTACGATCGATGACTCGGCATGATTCCGTTCGCGCCTTCTCTCTCTCTCTCTCTCTCTCTCTCTCTCTCTCTCTCTCTCTCTCTCTCTCTCTCTCTCTCTCTCTCTCTACCTCACCGTCACGAACACACAGGCTCACTGACTCTCTCCCACCGCAATTTTTTTTACTCCATTTCCGGATTGACGATTACCCATTACACATCAGAAGAGATCCTTACGCGAAAGAGGGAGCATAGTGAGAACAGCGGTAATTTACATTATTCCAACTATTCAGCTTAGGACGTGAGAGTGCGACAGGGCAGGAGAAAACCATATGGCATGGGGTGGCATAAGATTCGGTAGAGTCGAGTGGGATGACGTGGGATCGCATAGTGTATAGAATAAAGAGTAGAGAGAAATGACTCACTGGTTAGCAGGATGGTTACTCGAGGATAGTTACTCGAGGATGGCAGGTGGTTCGACGACGGAAGACGGACTCGACTACTCTGAGGGCACGAGTTCGATCCTCGGCCGCTTATACCCTTGCCTGGAGAGAGTGTGCAGGGGTGCTAGGGCGCAGAGGGGGTGGATGCTCGTCGAGGGAGAGGTGAATTCGTTCGGCCTAGAAGCGCAGGCGCAGGCGCAAAAATTTCGCCCCTGCTCGCTGTACCTCCGGCCTCTTCGGCCTCTTTCAAGAGGAATAGTTCATCGATATATATATATATATGCCGTCGATGATATAGAATCTAGGAAGGGATCGGTGTCGATTCGCCACTTCCCGAATGCGCAAATCTCACGAAAGTAGCAATTCTAAAGCGTGATTGCGATTCGACAGAACGTAGTCAGAGAAAAAAAAAAAAAAGAGCGCCAGTGCGGTGACCCATACTGATGCTTAATGTGGTTGGGAAAATTTCGATGTGTCGTGCAAGCGAGCACGTAAGCCCGAGGAGTAAGGCTGCAGAGATACGTGTCATGGATCATGCAATCCTTTCTGAAAGTCGTAATAATGGCGGCGGCAGTGGCGGTGGCGATCCTAAATGTTCTTGTATTTTGGCAAAATTCAGGCTGTGGTAGGGTCAATTTTGTAACTGCGAGCGACATCGGTCGAGGGAGGGAGAGAAGAAATTGAGAAGAAGAGGGGAGAGAGATGCACGACGAGTTGAATGGGCTCTTTTGGTTGCGTCATAGCAGAAAAGGCGCGGGACGAAAGAGAATTGCGTCATACCGCTTCTAACCATTTATGCGGTACATGCGCCTTCTGTGCACTGCTGCCTGCAATGTGCAATGTGCAATGTGCAATGTGCAATGTGCAATGTGGCCAAGGTGGGAGGGGTAAAGAGGCAAGGAAGGAACGATAAGGTTAAAATAGGAGAGACAACTGAGCAGAGATGGGTGGGAAAGACGTGTTCTTGGCAAAGCCGACCAAACGTTTTCGTTAAAAAGCCAATGAACGGAAGCGTGGGTGAGGAAGGTTAGCTGGGCTAGCCTTGCTCTCCGATTGGCCGAGAAAGGACGAGCCCCTCCGCGTACGGAGCGAACGATGCGAACTAGGCACGTATGTACCGCATGTATCGCTTGAAGCAGCTTGTCGCCTGATTCAGTCCCCCGACTTTTTTACTCGACGCTGCATACAACACCATTTTTCCAATACTCATGGCTATTGATAAGAATTTGTTCAGTACTGTCCTCATTATCATATATTGGCATCGACGGGAATACGACGGGACGTTATCGCCTAATGACTAACATATTTCCTTTTGAATAAACAGTCCTGCAGACATGTATTTGTATACATATAAGTATAGACTTCCGTGTTGTGTGGTTCTGGTCTGACTGCGCATGTTTACGCATCGTATACAACGTAGGTATACGTATAGATAGTAAAGGTGCATGACTGACGCGCCTCCGTCCACACCCACCGTAAAGACCAATCGTGGAATCCCACTCGCCTATTTGAAATGGGCTCTGTCAAGCCGGCTCATGGTAACGCCGCGGCAGTGAGTTTTTATCGGGCGCCTGCATGTATAATATGTAATAAGAGTGCGCTCGTCACGTAACAATCGTCCTTGCATTAGAAACAATTGCGAAGGACAAGTGCCTGAGCGGTCAATACCTCTGGTCAGCGGATCTGGTCAGCGGATCTGGTCAATAGATCCGCTCAATAGGCTCGGACCAGCTCGGACGGAGAGCAGTCGCAGGGCGATCGATACGGCGCAAAAGAAGAGAAACAGAATGAAAAGTTCAAATCCACCTGTTGACGCAATGACGAAATTGGTTTTAGCTACGTTCTCGGTTGCCTTCGTCGGAAAGTCCGTTCTGGAAAGTGAAGTTGGCCAGAGGCGCGTTCGAGCAGGAGGAGCGGGGCAGGCCGTGCACCCATTTATCAGCGAGCACATAGGCGCGCAAATATTCTTACAACTTTCCACGTGAAATCTATTTATATATGGCAAGTCATAGCGCTAATGAGCGAACAAAGTGTGACAAGGGGAAAGACGTTTAACGTCTAAAGAGATCAATGACTAAAGGCGTGTATCGTCAACGTCTTTCTTTTTCCTCGATACCATTATATTGTACATAGTTCATATTATTCGCTACGATCGTCTAAGATGCAACTGGGGGCATATTGATCGAATGCCTGGAATTCCATTAGTCGGGGTCAAATGCGCGCCTACGAATATGCGCGTATTTATGCGGCTTTACGTAACGGAAAGAGACGGACTGCCGCGTTCGTCGATAGGTACAACTCCTCCTCCTCCTCCTGCCCCTCCTCCAACCCCCCTCCTACCCTCACTCGCTCTCGGGCCAGTATCCTGCCCCTGCCCCCTGCGAAAATGCGTAACGAGAATGGACTTGTTGCATCAGCGGTCTCAATGTAAATTTTCTCATCTTCCATTCTCTCCCTTTTTCCTGTCGGTCACTCAAAGGTGACTACGTTAAAGCCAATGCAGGTACAGAAAGATTAGCTTTGCGAATGGGTTCCATTTCATTGGGATGACGATAAATAACGATATCCTTGAAATCGATATGCAATCTCGTATAGGATTGCGTTCAACCACACGATCGAATGACATTCGTCTTTGATAGATGAGAAACGGGTTAATTGAAAAGTAAAAACGCAGCTGCTGCATTAAACTTGTTTACTTAAACTTTAGTGTACTTGGTTGCACCCTGTATTGACGATTAAACGACAATGATTACGACGTGCTGTCCTTGCCACCGGTCAGGCATGCATGAGAAGAGCAAGAGAAACGAATGGCTGCAAAGGATCGATCTGAATAGACGCACGTGCTTTCTACACGACGAGGACAACACTAACAACAACACCAACAACGACGACGACGAAGACGACGACGACGACGAAAAGTCACCTGAGAATACGCTGTTGCCAATCCAACATCTTTGCTACGCTTTGCTTGAGAGTGACTCTGAATAACCGAGATTTCGAAATTTTTCTAAAAATAGTGTGTTTTCTCTGAGAACACATATAGGTATAGGTAGATGTTCCTGGCACGGAGATATTTAGCCGGATGTTTTTCATCAATTGATCTTCGGCATTGAAAGGATGAAAGTGATTTCGAAAAGGAAGGATGAGGTAAGAAAGTTTGTCACCGACCTTTCTGGCTGACACCGGTACGGTGGTTTCCCTGGTATAGATGGGTACGTCCAAGTCACTGACGCTACTGCTGATGCTCGGTGCTCTCGATTCTGATCTACCTCCCAAAGGTACGGAGAGATGCGTCGGTCGCAAAGGGTGTGATTCCGCGATGAAGCCTTCTCCAAAATCATCCTCGTCGCGATCCATCGTTGGGTCTCGCGCGC
Source organism: Anoplius nigerrimus (assembly GCA_914767735.1). Classification (NCBI taxonomy): domain Eukaryota; kingdom Metazoa; phylum Arthropoda; class Insecta; order Hymenoptera; family Pompilidae; genus Anoplius; species Anoplius nigerrimus. Next base: position 11,609,982 of record OU612091.1, on the reverse strand, counting down.
CACTGCAAATGACAAATTATAGACGGATCTCAGCTGCCAAATTAAGCGGTTGCACTTTTATTTTCTATCTGCGTCGCAACAAACGCTTCATAAAATTAGCGCGCGAACGTGACAACGCTACGCTTTCCCTGTCAACTATTTGGCTACCGATCAAGGCTAGTAACCCGACGTGACACACCTTCCCCTCATTCTCCTCCATCTCTTACGATCATTCAGAAACGAACTTGACAGGAATGTTTCGGTATCCTTAGACGAAGGAAAGGTGCAACCTTTGCGTAAGAAGGAGGTGCGAGCGTGGCCGTTCTCTAATCTCTATACCTAACTCTATCTACCTGTTCCGCTGACCGACGCCTTGCGACGCCTTGCGACGCCTTGCGACGCCTTGCGACGCCTTCCTCCGCCTTTTTCGCTCGGACGGCACAAGCGATGGCGATGCGACAGTGTCGAGATGCAGTTATCGTTTGACGGCAGCGCAAACGACGCTTAACATCCGTCCAGACTCCTTCTCTTTTTACTTTGCCCAAAAGTTGTAACACAAGCGCGACTAATGGGACATATATTATTTCCTCGAGGCAGGCTTCATTGTCGTTCGATAATTAGCGCGAAGACGCGATGCATTTAAACTGGACACGTAAGTAGCTTTGGAAGAAGTAGCTTTGCCTATTATTCTATGACCGCTTTCAGCCGGAAAGGTCAGCAACGCGGGAATATCTTCCGTCTGATTGCCTTCGCATCTCATCTTGGCTCGTCACGTTCTCCGACGAGAGAGTTAGTTTCTCGGCTAGTTGGGATTAGTCGCTGCTAGTCGAATCGGATAGAATGAATGGGGAATGGCGATGGTTACCTGGTAGAGAGGTGAAGGAAGAAAGCGACGTAACGGTTGCCCAAGATAGCCTTAGACGGCCTTGATTGAACGGTAGGACGACGATCGAGCAAAGTAGGGTTGAAAAGCGCGACGATCAGAATAAAAGAAGAGAAGCAGAGCAGCAACGATCTCGAATGGCGAATCGACTCGCTCGTAGACGATATCCGTGCAGACGAGGTGTGCTCTTGAGACTGAGTTAGAGGACGCGCCTCTCGTCGCGACGTCGTCGACGGCAAGACGTAGACGTCGGCCTCTGGCTAGATTTAATTTTAACGCGCACGTACGTCGCTGCTAGTCGAGCCTCCGTTTCACTCTCGAGCGAATCCCTATATGCCGCGCGAATCCCTATACCTCGACAAGAATATGGAAAGAGACTGTCGTCACAGCGATCGTCATTCTCCTCGCGCCTCTTCTTCCATCCATCGTTCTTCCATCCATAGTTCTTCCATCCATAGTTCTTGCACCGCTTATTCATCAATTGATTTCTGCAGAAGCTCACAATTGATTTCACTTGACCCCTCGATGCAATTTACCAGCTGATCCCTTCTCTTCCTCTCCCTCTCCTTCACCCTCTTCCCCTCCCTATCATTTCTTTCCCCTCCTATCGTTAGCCTCTCTTCTCGCTCAACCCTCTTGTCGTATCGCACTCGATAAGTTGTAGAATGAGAAACGCATCGACAACGTGCCATGGATTTTTCAATCAGTTCTCAATATCAGTGGCATTCAGTGGCATTTGCTATAGGGAGAATTGATATAAGGGCAAAATAAAAATTCACCTACTTCTTCTTTGACAAAGAATTCCAATCGCCGGGCAAATATTTCCGGTCCTTTCATTTGACATTGCATATTCACGTATTCCTCGACAAAGTACAAACTTTCGTGAAAAACAAACACAACTCCGCATATATGACCATATATGACCGAAATAGTTGTGTAAAAACATAAACTTTCAATTCTTTCTTTCTACAAAAGAACTAACGCTGGATACTAATTGAAAAATACGTCCGACAATAAGAGGTACCCCCTGCCATCTAACGGTCAGTTCGCTCATCACATTTTACGCCATACTCTCGTAAACCGTTGTATGTATATCAATGTATATCAACCAATATCAACAGTTCAGATAATCGAACGATCATATGTATTTCATTGAAAATTAATCTACATACAATAGTTGAAATGTTTAATATTAGCATATTAACTAAATATCTCTGTGTATAGACCTGCATAGGGTAAACCTACACAGAATGGTATTCTCCACGAATATTCTCTTTAAAATTTCACGGGTAAGTCAAGCATGGCATGTATCGGTAGATTGTATATGTATATATATATAATATTAAATAATAATATTTAAAATATATAGAAAATTAACACGTAAAATTGCTCATTAATGCAGATGTAAAAGTCTATTTAGGATAATAGACTGAATGACATATGAATATATAAGAGAATAAAACATTAAACGTCCCTTTTCAGTCAAGTACAAAGTCATACAAAGGATTTGTCGATCGGCTACGTATTCATGTTAAAGCTGGCTCCGGTGGTTCTGGTTTACCTAAATACGGCGGTAGAGGTGGTAACGGTGGAAATGTTTATTTCGTAACAAAAGAGGGACTGTCACTCAATGTGGTAAGAAGGGCAGTACAGGCAAGAAAAGTGCACGCTGAACCTGGCAATGATAGCGCAACAAAAGCTATTGTAGGTGCACCTGGGAAAGATTTACATGTTCATGTACCTCCTGGCGTAACCGTATATAACGAACATGGAATTGTAATAGGTAATTGTAAGAGTGCACCGAATATGATTGTGTACTTCATGAGTATTGCTCTTACCTAAAGTCAATCTTCTATAATTGTTATTTGCAAATTGCAGGAGACTTGAATGAAAATCAGGCAAAACTGTTAATAGCCAAAGGAGGTCTAGGCGGATGTAAAGAAACTGAATATGTTGGGATGAAGGGAGAAGTTCAAAATATAACGCTGGATTTGAAGTTAATTGCAGATATCGGTTTGGTTGGATTTCCGAATGCTGGAAAAAGTACACTTTTAAGTGTCATTTCAAAAGCCAAACCAAAGATAGCCAACTATCCTTGTAAGGATATTAGCAGTTATATCTTCCATTGTCTCCTTCTATTGATCAAAATTTCATTGGGAAATTAACTATTAATCTCTTTCCAGTTACAACTATTAGGCCACAACTAGGAATTATAGAGTATGATGATCACAGACAAATTACTGTAGCTGATTTGCCAGGATTAATTGAAGGTGCACATGCAAACTATGGCTTGGGTCATAAGTTCTTGAAACATTTGGGGCGAACGAAAATGCATCTTTACATTGTTGACATTCAAGGTTTTCAATTGTCTGCAATGCACGTCCAAAGAGACTGCATGGAAACTGTACTGTTGCTAAATAAGGAAATTGAGTTATACAATCCTGACCTGCTCGATACACCCGCTGTTATTTTACTCAACAAAATGGATACGGAAAGTTCAGAGAAAATTTACGATGTAGTCAAATCGTCTCTAAACAATTTTTCGCAATATGTCGCGCAATGTCCACCGAATTTGCGACCAACAAAACTCGTACAATTTGAGTGTATTCTAACAGCTTCGCTAATCAATCGCAACAAACCTGAACTAGACACAATTAGGCATACGATACGGGAAATATTGGATAAACATGCGGAAGAAAATGATCCTAAAATTAAGGAATCTTTAAGTAAATTGAAAAACAAATTGGAGGGATGTAAGGAAAAACATGCGGTCACCCTTACATAATAATTAATAATGTATTTGTACATATCAGCAGGTCAACAGTGAAAAATGTTATGTAAAAAGTTTCTCCGTAATATTTACATGTTTACATTTGATCCGTGCGTTATTTATCTTTTCCGACCACCCTTCCCCAATCGGAACTGATCCCTTACATGAAAGTTTCTGTTGTTCCTCTACACTTGTAATAATGTCCACATTTTTCCTCCACTTTTCGATGCCGTTCCATGCTATCATCACGCCATTATCGTTACACCATTTTGGTGGAGCTCTTATGCATTTATAGTTATGATGCGAACACACAATGTCCAAGGCTTTTAAAAAGAAGTTGTTGCAGGCAGCCCCTCCAGATACGACCTGTTGAGAGTCTATTACATCAATCAATTGACAACAGCGCATTCAATTACACAAATGTGGAATTCTCAAGTCTCTTACCAGCACTCTCTTATCCTCAGGAATGAGATTATTTCGATTTAAATATTCAATACCCACTTGAAGTCTTCGAGAAAGATGTGCTGCAACTCCTATTTGCACTGCTGCACAAAAGTTAGAAACATTTGGTATAATACCATCTCCTTTAACTGTATGAGTTGACTCCTCTCTTTCAATTAACTGCTTAGCAGTACTTAGCAAATGTGAAAAAGAAAACTCGCAATTGTTCACATTTTGCAGAGGAATAGGAAAACTGAATTGGTACGGATTTGTTGCACTTTCAGCTGCCAATTCTATTGCACGCCCGCCACTTAATGAATCATATTCAGTCAAGTTTCTTAGCTTTAATCGCCGTGCTATCTAAAATGTATGTTCTTGCCAGCTTTACGTTTCTCTCTTCCGACTCGTTACTATATGTACATTTTAACTACAGCTAACAAACATACCTTGTCCAGGGCTTCCCCTAACGCATTGTCACGTGTTTCCCCAAGTATATAGAATTCATTCAAATCACTTGCTACAGCGAGTAATGTATGGCCACCAGATATCAATAGAGTAAGATATGGAAATTCAATCTGAAAATGAAATAAAATATGAAATCAGCATCTTATGGACAAACAATTTCTTTCTATGAAGATGATTTGTTGCTACTTACCTTACCTACCATGCGTGCTATCAAGGCATGAGCCTGCATATGATGAATGGGTATTAACGGCTTAGAAGCCTGAAACGCAATACGCTGAGCAAATTCTAATCCAGCGCAAAGACACTGTTTAAGGCCAGGTTCAGTTGTAACAGCTATTGCATCCAATTCTGATAATCTCATGTTCGCTAATCTCAGAGTTTTTTCACATACAGCAGGCAAATTTTTCCTGTGCAACATCTCTGCGTTCACTGGTACAATACCACCTGCGCTAGGGTAAAGACAACGTGGATTTTGATAAAAATAAACTGCCTATGTTTGTATTGAAATTTCAAATATATAAGCAATGGCATACTTCAAGTGAAGAATGTGTTGCGATTCTACAGCCTCTCCCAAAACTTCGCCCTTTGATGTCACAATCGCACAACCGGTATCATCGCAACTACTCTCAATTCCAAGAATCCTTGTTACTTCGGCAGTACACATTACCTGTGCTGTGCCTATCAGCCGACATTGAAGAAATGACTTTGTTAAACGTAATGTCATATTGTTTAGCATTGTTTTTCCAATTTCGTTTTCATGGGTAATAAGAATCCAGCATAGTTACAAGAATGAATATAATCGTCAATTATTTACAATTCTTGCTCACCGAACATGTTGATATTTGATTCGGTTAATTCGAAAAACGTGCAAAGGTGGCGCTTTCATCCCGAAACGCTTCCATCAAAAATATAATAAACTGATATTACAACTTTGTTCAGATTGCTGCAGTTGGATACGTTTGTATTGTGCACATTGAATAGGAAATAGAAGTGCGATTCAAATTTATCTTGGACATTGGGAAAGGAAAGGACCGCGAGTTGTAGGAGTTGAAACAAGTAATAGATTATGGGGGTACACCTATCGTCAGCTGTCCTAACAGTTTACTAATAGGTTATAATCAACTTGTCCTCTTTAAAGGGAAAATGAGTTTTTCATTTGATGCTGCGAAGGCGCAAGGTACACCGAATGTAACGAGTAATGTGCCTACAACAACCACAGGTACGTGTGTGTCAGTCTTTTAACAATATTTTGAAACCCTTTCCTTTACATATTTACGGTGTGCAAGCATAGTTCCTATCAATAACAAAATCGCATTGCAGCTATACCATTCACGTTTGAAGTTCCCGGAGGTGGCGATGCAAGGAAGCCAATACCGGCTGGATTTCCAGCTATGATCAATAGTCCATACACCAAATCACCTCAACCTTCGCAGAATTTACCGACTGGCGCAAACAGTACCATTCAGGCAACAGGATATGGTTTTGGCACATCTGGTACACCAGCACCATCCACTGGTATGGTACTTGGGAGTATGGCGGCACCAGGACAAACGCCAGCGCTGCCATTTGGCGTAGCAACCACACAGACTACAGGGATGGGATTCGGGACTAGTTCTGCAACGCCTGGAACAGGGTTTACAGCATCCTTGGGAAGTACAACAGGTTTTAGCTTAGGTAGCACAACAGTTAGTACTGCAGTTGCTGCAACAACTGGCTGGGCCTTTGATACATCAAAGACAGCGGCTGGCATGGGCTTTTCATTAGGAGGTGGCGAAACAATACCAGGGGCATCAACAGCTTCGGCTGTGACTTTCGGAACGCCTGGATGTATCAGGAGTGGTGGTTTCCACCTAGGCAATGCCACAAGTACATTGAACTCAACCAGCAGTACCGCTGCACCTGTTACAACATTCAGTCTTGGAAGCAATACAACCGTTACAACAGCGATGACAGCAGCATCGACGACGGCAATAACGTTGGCTGCAACAACAACAACGACAACAACAGCAACCACAACGGCAACAGTAACGACGATGGGAACAACTGCGACGGCGACTACAACTATCGCAACCACAAGTGGTCCAGGATTGACATTAGATGCAACCAAGACCTCTGGTGCTCAACCTGGCATGGATGTCGGTAATAGTAATCGCCATTAAAGTGACTGTAGCGAGCTATATAATCGATACAGCTACTTCCAATCTAAATATTACTGCTCGCCGATAGAAATAATTTATGATGAATTATGTATGTGGCAGGATTTAGTTTTGGTTCAGGTTCAAGTACCGCCGCCACAACGGTATTTGGGCTGAACAAGACCGTTGCAGTCACGGCATCGTCATCGAGCTTGACAGCCACCACAACACCATCATTGGGCACTACAACCACGTAGGCTTCGAACGAGTTTAATATCTATTCTTTATAAGTTTTTTCTAATCATGAAAATCTTTAATCTGTTACACTTTTTCGCAGAGTCACTTCTTCTACAGGCGGTGGGCAAATAGGGGCTATTAATTTTTGCCAACTCGAGGAATCAATTAATAAATGGACGTTAGAATTGGAGGAGCAGGAGAAGGTTTTTGTCAATCAAGCAACACAGATCAATGCTTGGGACAAATTACTGATAGCGAATGGGGAAAAAATAGTGACATTAAATCGGGAAGTCGAGAGAGTCAATATTGAGCAACAACAGCTCGAACACGAATTGGATTATGTGGTAAGATAATATACTGACCGAAGGGGGGGGGGGGGGGGGGGAAGGTGACACGGGACTTATCTGCTTTATGTTTAATGAAGGAGTCAACAAACGAAAGTAATCATGAAAATGTTGTGTTAGGTTGGGCAACAGAAAGAATTACAGGATTGCTTGGAGCCATTAGAGAAGGAATTGGTATCGCTTTCTGTGTCCGATCCGGAAAGGGAGTATACGTATCGTTTGGCGGAGAACCTCGACACTCAATTGAAGCAAATGTCCGAGGACTTGAAAGAAATTATCGAACACTTGAACGAAGCAAATCGTACTCAAGATTCCAGCGATCCGATCGTTCAGATTGGAAAAATATTGAATGCTCACATGAACAGTTTACAATGGTTGGATCAACGAACGGCGCTGTTAAGTCAAAAGATACAGCAAATTGATCAGATGCATCAGAATTTTAGGCAAGAAAATGAGCGAAGCTTTAGTCTTGCATATACGTAGCCTATTCTTAACTTATTATCGATGATGGCATTACATCAGTTTGCATAAAAAAACTCACAGTTTGTCCATATGTTTTGAAAGAATAAAAAAAGTATAGGCACATATTTTTTCAATTTATCATTATCAGAATTTGCGATCCATGCAATTTTAATAATTTTCTTAAAAAGCAACTGCAGGAATAAAATGATTTATATTAAGATAATCAATCTTATTTAAGGATAATTTAACAATTTTGCCTTGTAATATGTTACACTTAACATTATCTGGATGTATGATGTCCCAAGTCAAAAAGGTCGAAAACTTTTTTATATCTATAGTGGCAGAGGCAGCATCGTTTTCGTTAATTTGACTATTCTCCCATGATTGTCTGCCTTGGAAGTGAGTCTCAACGTTTGCAGAATCAGTACTGATTTTCAGCACAAACCGACCGGTTTTATCTGCTGTTAGTGTTAGATAGGGACTCATATTTTTCATTCGTTCGACAATGTTTCTTACATGCTTCAACTGTGGCATGTCGAGTGTGACCTGCAGCGAGTTAATAAATTTTGCTTAAATTAAAAATGAAAAGCTTCTTGTATAGCACATTGCAACGGTTATATTTATTTTGTGGTACAGCAACAAATAAATGAATAAACTTACGTCAAATTCCTTAACTTTTGATATCTTATATTCGAACCATTCCCTTCTTGGGATAACTCTTACAGGTACATCATGAACACAGTGACGAGATTCCAAGCTCAGCGAAGGTAACTCTATTTCAAATGTTAAGCATGGCTGCCGTTTATTGGTCAATTTTATTTTAACACTTTTCGCTGACATACGAAGAGAATTTAGGCATCTCGAGACCATGGATGAATCAAACTCTAAGTAAATTAAATTATCTTCCTCAGATAAACCTGTCATGACATATTCTGTGAAAAAATGTTTCTGAGCCATTTCTATTGAAACTGTCGAAGTTCGATCCTCTCCCAGGTGAAAGCAAAGTTCATCGGGTGTCACGCGTAAGACGCATTCTTTTGCCATTCGCGAAATAGTGGACATTACATCTGCAATACAATCAATATCATTTCAGTTCGTAGAGATACTCTATGCATGTACGATCATTATTGATTTTGTGATTCCAGAGAAACCGATTGTGACATAGAATCAATTTTACTTGTGAAATCACGCATGGCAATAAAATCCATCATCCTTCCCCTAAACTTCATAATGTCATCAATTGTCAACAATGTGGGAAAAAATTATTCTTTGCTGTCAGACCACGACGAAATAGCAATATGTTAGATCTTTTCATACACTCGATTCAAATCTCAAACATAGATCGTAAACACAATGAACATTATAACTAGGTGTACGGTGGTGTACGGCTAGTACGTGAGGTGAAAAGTCCCCAGTATCCGCTAGCGCCATCTATTTCTCATTTTGACCATAGACAAAGTATAAAAATAGATGTCACACGCAAGGAAAATTACAGTTTGTAAACTGGTTCCCAAACAAATTGGAAAAATAATTATATTAAATTTATTTTATTCGACATCTCTTTTCCAGGGAAGCTGAAATTACATTCGTGTCTTACGTTATTCAAATTATAGTGATCTTTAATGCAACTACTTCGACGTAGCAAATGTAGCGATAAAGTGAAAACCATGTTCATATGTACATACATATGTACTACTGAAGATTATCGAAGTTACGCAAAATTATGTCTGTACTAGTCTGTACACAAACGTTGCATCATTATTTTTTTTCCTTCTGACAGATGCAACGATCTCTCGGTTTATGACAAATATGAAATGTGAATAATTCACATCATTTCAAATAGTTATGTTGCGCGCCTAATAGATTTTTTCGTTTCGCTTTTATAAAGAGATAATTAAATATTTTGTTACAATCTTAGAATTGTTCTGCGGTTATAGATGGCGGCATCAATCGGTATTGAACGTTATTCTTTTAATTTCCTTGTTAGCCATGCTCTTCTACTGATTTATCTGTGTGAAGCAGTGTGAAGTTAAATGGCTGAAAAGAGTAAACAAAGAAGTTGAGAGAGATATACGAGAATTTCCCGCCACACCGTGACATCATAGAGCAGCTGCTAAGTCTCCATGTGGATCTGAAGAGGGTTAAGAGGAGAACATGATTATCAAAGAAGTACATACCTACCGCCTTAATGCGTAAGCATAAGACAATTGACTCACTAGTGTGAATTAAGTAAAAATTTCGATCCTCGATTGTCGTAAACAATTGTAGATATCTTTTAAAAAATTCGGGAAAAGACAAAAAACATTGTTATATCTGCTGAAATAACTTAACTAACATTGAAGGGACCTCCTACGACACCCATTAGCTTGAATTTTATAACCATTCTCCTTTTATTCAAATATCTTGCATCTATTCAATAATCGGAGATATTAAGAGAATCTCAGTTTGTAAGGAAATTATTCCCGGAAGAATGCGTAAGAAGAGAGGAAACGGGGTTGAACGTGAGTTAAATGGATCATAGATGAATAATTGATCTCTCGAATCTTTTGAAAAGTAAGGATTAATTAAATCAATGCCCGGAAGGTTGCGCTTCGTGGACCTTTCGAAGAAATGTGCTCTTACGTTGGAAGCGTCAAATTTACCGCGCCCGCGATGTGTCGTTGTAATCTCAATCCCTGACTTCTGCCAATTTCCTGACCTCGGCAAAGGAATCGTTTGTCCTCTCTGCGCTCGAAAAATCAGTATTTTTATTTTCTACTTTTATCTACTGTTTCTATGCAGAAAATCGGTTATAAATCATTGGTCACTTAAGATAATCTCAAATTGCTTTGAATGATGTCTACGTTTCACAAGTTATCGTACATTAGTTAAGGTAACATTATTGTGCTCTCTTAGTAAAGTTTATTGTGTTAGACACTCATTCGCTAGGCGCTACGCTACACTAATTGCGCGCGGACATCAGCTTCGACGGATCTCTATCATCGCAGGACGCCTCCAATAATGAAGCTGAATTGAAGGACATGCAATTTCTCCAATTTCGGTAAGTCACACATTTTTCCTACTCTCCCGCGTAGACGCGCGCGACCGTTTAGTTGACCAGGAGAATTTTTTTTTCGTCAATGCTTTTAGTTATTGGAATCGATTATTGCACCGTAAGATTGTCTCGACCAGTCTCGTTCTACGTATTCGTAGAATTCCTTCGATCAATTCGTTCGCTGCGCCGTTTGACACGAGATAGGAAGTAGTTCGATACGCGTATCGTTCGTATACGAACAAGTGTGGCGTATATGTACATCAGGCTTTGATATTCAATGGCTTCGAAGAGTCGGCCATCAAAGTTATACGGACGTAGATGGAAATTATCTATTCGGCGTCCTTGTAAACATTACCGGTCATCCGTATTATTATAGCGATTCAGAGGTTAATAATGCGGAGAATAATATCTCCAATCAGAATTCAAATGATTGAAAAAGGCTCCGAGTGTGTTTCACTCTCCTAGTAGATGAAAGTTTACACTTTCCTCAACGTATATGCTCTTTAATAAAAGATAGACATTTTTTTAAGGACAACTACCGACAATTCAAGGTCAAAGGTACAAGAGGTAACAGAAATATAGGAAAAGTATTGAACCAGAAAGAAATTATCTGGATACAAGTACATCAGAGTTAACCGGTTCTATATTAGGTATCACATTATCCAGTCTATTAAAATATTCAAGATTAACAGGAAAATTAGGTGAGTATGCAACTTCTGTCTTTCTCCTATCGGTTCAATCATTTCCCGATTTCTCGAAACATCTCAAATTGGAGCATGTGGTGAAAGATGCGACACATATTATCTAATTGTAAGAAGGTGGAACGAATCGAGGCTTCTTCCCGCTCTCCTTTTCCACTTTCTCAATGTTCTTATCTCGCCTACTTCGTTTACTTGCGTCCTTTCTTTTCGGCCATCTGTTCTCTATCCGTATAAAGAAAGCGGCAGGTGATATAAAGTTAAGAATGTCTGGAGTGTGGACAATCTCGTAGAGAAGAAAAGTTAACGCTCGTACGGACATTAGTATGTAGTTAGATGCTCAAATTGATATAAAATAAGATGGGGCAAAGTGAGGATGCGCACATAAGAGTGCATGTAGGTGCGGGTTAAAATAGACGGACAGGCAATGTACGGGTTTCCCTCCTGGGCGGCAAGTTAGACATTTTCGTCTAGCCTTCCGTTGGTCTCACTTGGGCTACTTTTTTCCTCTTGCTACGACAGTATTGCAAGGCTACCTTATCCGCGATGTAATTCTTAACTCTTCGAAAAATAATCTACCCTTTGTCAAGAGAGGTGATCTCCCTCAGGGATTCGCCCGGTGGTATCAGCTTTCTTCTTCGCGCATTCGATGGCCGTAAAAGGTGTAGGATGTCATGGTGTAGCTGCCAAAGATGAGGTGACCTTTTTCCGTCCCGAAAGATTATATTCGAGAGAATCGACACGATGTATCCGGCGTGCACACTCTTGGATAAACCTGAGACGTCACTATGTACTCAGCAAGTACGAACAAATCTTTCCACCTTTTCTCTTCGCAGAATGAAATTTTACCGTCCACGTGAAAAGATCATTTAAATGGCACCCCCCGATCACATTCTCAGTCTTGTCCTTTGGTTTTCTTCACCTCATATGATCTCTCTCTTCTCCCTCTTGCGATACCAACATTACTGACTCGCTACATCTATGTGTGTGTGTGTGTGTATCATAAATATATTTACTTGTGAGGACATGACCGTGTGTGTGCGCGCGCGCGCATATAGTTTCCACTTATCAATATTAAGTCGCCCGTTGGGAGAGATAGAATGACGTCAAGCCACGGTGCCGCATGGCAACTGCCCGGAGGGACGCAAGGACAAACAGGGGGACAAATGGCGGAGCAAACGGCGGGACAAATGGCAGGAGACTACTATATATATATATATATATATCGCAGCTCTTTGCTGGATCATACTACACCGTTTCCCGCTCAGATTGCTCGCCAATCTTCTTCTTGTCCTACTCTCCTTCGTCTCTCGCTTCACTTCTCTTCTGATCGTGAACTTATCAAAACGCCTCCCGCTTCACTCAACGTCTCTCTCTCTCTCTCTCTCTCTCTCTCTCTCTCTCTCTCTCTCTCTCTCTCTCTCTCTCTCTCTCTCTCTTCCGGCCGCTTCGCGACACAGCTCTAGCTAACAACTCTTCTTTTTCTCTCTTAACAATACTGCTTTCTTGTCTATTCCCACCCATTTTCTTAAACTCATTGACTGGTAGACGCGATAAAAGCAGGCAGGTAGGCAGTTAGCCAGCTAGCCAGTCAGATAGACAGCCAGCAGGCATCCAAGAACAGAAACTAGCAGGCAGGCAAGCCAGACCGGCATGCATGCAGGCAGGAAAGCAGGCAGGGAAGCAGGCAGGGAAGCAGGCAGGGAAGCAGGCAGGGAAGCAGGCAGGAAAGCAGGCAAGCGGGTAAGCGAACGAGCAGGCAGGCAGCGACAAGCAAACAAGCAAGGAAGCGAGAGCATGTAAGCAGGCAGGGAGGTAGAAAGGCAGGCAGGCAGGCTGGCTGGCTGGCTGGCTGGCTGGCTGGCTGGCTGACTGGCTCTGCCCTCGGCCATGGCGGTCTGACGCTGAATAGTGTGCATCAACGACGAATGAAAGAGATGTAAGGCAAGGAGACTGAGAGGAGGAGGGTTCGGTCGTCGCTGGTTTCCTCGTGCTAGTGTATGAACGGGGCAGCTGTCTATCGTTTGCCTTTTTCTCAGAATGTAAATTTGCTAATGAATTGGGTGGCATAAACCATATTACGGATATTGATCTGTATCAGCTGATTAGGAGAACGCTAAGAACAAATTCGGAAATGTCACCTTCTTTATTGTAGTTTGGGCTTGTCTAGACCGTCAAAAAGGTGGAAATGGTTGTTTAGCTGCAGTTATAGCGGAATGTTCCTCACCGATTCTATCAGGCTGATAGTACCTCTATCTTTTACATTCGTCTACTTGCAAATGAAGTGAAAGGAGCGCGACGTAGAATGTAAGTTAAAGCGAATGTAACTGGCTTATAACAATACGGATGAGCTGAGGTACGCATGTATAGCGCATTGTGCTCTCAACTCCATTTTAATAATAATCATGATAAAATAGGAAAATAAAGTGACTAAAACTTATTACGGAAACATCACGGTTTTTCCCCGGCTTCAATGTTATTACGTGCACAGTCTGCTTGCTCTAATAGCTTCAGCTACTTTTCACGAGGAAGAATAAGAAATGCATTACTATACACTACATGTTAGATTTAAGTGGTGAGAAGCTTAATGTTTTCTCTCCCTCCCTCTCTCTGCCTGTGTGTGTGTATATGACACTGGTCGATTAATAAAATTGATTGAGAAAGCCGCGAAAGTCTGCGGCTCCAAATCTCATTTGACTACCTTCAGCTCTTTCTCACGCGTTCCTCTTCCGCGTCCACTTATTCTTTCTTTTTGGCGACCTCTTCTCTTGCTTACCGCTATTCGCTAAAGGGCCATCTCTATATACGCGAGGCACATCTTCGTTGAATTTCTCTCTTTTCGTGCGTTCGGAGAACAGGGATGAGTAATAAAGCGTCGTGCACAACAAAGTTGAGCGAGTACAGGTATTGTTTGGCGCGTTACGCGGTCACTTGTAGCTTAAGTCTTACAATTAAATGACTGTAGCTGCTGTGTTAAATTACATATGTACATAATATCATGATAATTCGTGGTGAGATATGTACTGAACAATGTAAGACATGCTGAACCGAGGATGGACAGAAAGAGAGAGAGAGAGAGAGAGAGAGAGAGAGAGAGAGAGAGAGAGAGACTCTGATCCGCATGTATGTATATACATAGGTAGTATATAGATGCATAGGTATGCACGAAAAATACATAGAAAAGAATTGGCCCATCCCCCCTTTTCCCTTTTCTTTCCCTTTTCACATGTTGTCCCCACCAAGAAATTCTCTCCGTCGGAGCAGACCTTCCGCCATCTCGAGGCGGGATGTAATTGGTGGGGAGGGAAGGGCTCGCGTGCGGTTGTGCCTTCAGTTCAAATCGAAACGCCGTTCGGTCAGCATTTTCGACGCGCGCACGCGCCGTTATTATTCAGGTTAAAGAACGGGGTCGCAACAAACGCGTTCCGAGTAAAAAGTGTCGGTCGACTAAAAAGTAAAAAGACTGTGCTAGTCCAGTGAAGTGCGTGCTTCCCAACTCGAATTTGGCAAGTTTGGTGGGATCGTTTGCCGCGACGGGGATAGAAGGACTCGAAGTCACTCGAAGTCGACATTTCGTGACGCGTGCGCCCGCCACTTTTCGGCCATTGACCACCGGCCATCAACGCCGCTCTTGGCAAAAAAGTTTACTTTTCTCTTGTTACTTATTACGTTAATAGCGCTATTTTAACCCTATTGTCGCTATTAATGCTACAATCGCATCCATTGTCATGGGGACGTAATGGAGAAAGGAAATTCTTCGTCCGAGTAAAGATACGAGCTTAAACCTGAGTGAGGCGTCCATCCCTCAGAATTTGAATCCTCTTTCTTCTTAGGAAGTGAGAGAATGAATGAGAACCGTTGCAACATTATATGACTGTGCGCATTGACTGCGAGGCCGACTGAAGCATTTGCATCTGTTGCGTCGTTAGATAAAGGTTTGCGACGCAGGCGTATAAAAGCCTGTAGGGTAAAAGTGGAGAAAGTGAGTGGGAGGAAGGAAGGGAAGCGGTAAGGCACCGTATGTAAATATGGCCGTACAATGATATGCCAGGTAGAGGCTCTGGCATGGTGGTCGTCATCGCGATCCTCCTTCAAGACGAAAGAAATAGTGCCTGCTGTGACGGTGACGAGCCGATCGAGAAGAAGACTACTGAGAAGAAGTAAGCGCAATCGACGATGATGTTACGTGCCAATAGTGGATAGTTGCCATTCCAATAGAAGAAGAGCGAGGCGACAATGATAATGTGTGTGATTGAGTGATGCAAAGCGGATTTTGCGAAGGAATCATCGAATATCAAGAGCTCCTATAAATTTCAACCTGCATCTTGCTCCCACATTTTGCCGGTAGAGACATTTTTCGGAAGCATGGACGTAATGCCGAGTGGACTGCTCGTGCCGAGCAAAAGTGTGGATATCGTCACTTATCACTCGTCCTTTTACTCACCGCCACCGACCGAAGCGTAAGTTTCTTCCCTTCTCTCCTTTTACAATCCGGCATCCGTATTCTCAGAAAAGATTTCTGTCTCTTACAATGTGTCCAAATGATTTTTTACGCGATAGACATTTGAATTGCTACACTCACTCGAGTCTATGATTCGTTTCGTTTCCTCATGGAAAAGTTCAGCCGACATAGCCAGCTTCTTCCCTAGAAGGTTATCACCGATCCTCATTTACGAGCTTTTATCTCGCTCTCCAGCCGACTGCAGGCTCCTATTTCGAACGTATGCACTCCTTCACAATTCTTCTATAGTATTATGAAATACATTCGATGTATTAGTATTATGAAAGAATTCTCCTGATAAGTATGTAATTGGAAATTTCCAGGATCGTACCGCGATGCAACTTAGGGTGTACAATTCGTTCGGTCGTTTCGATAAACGTGATGTTATGTTTCATTGTTTTTACGCATGTCGTTGGCTACGTGCCTCGCGCTTTCTTTGTACGCTATGTGTTGGGAACAGCACGGCGGAAGTGTCCTTTCTTGAATGCTAATATCAAAGGATGCGGCTTTATCGCGTCCGATATTACACTCTGTAATGAGTCTACGCGATGTTAATAAATTCGACGTAATATTTCGCACATACGTGTACATACATACGCTGCATACGTATCTACGTGATACCCCCACATTATGCATCCCTATTTTCTTTTTGTCAAATTCTGACCATGAATGTCGGTACTGTTACTTCGTTTCATACGTACAACGGAAACTAATGTGAAATGAGAGGAAACAGTAAGTCCGCTAAAAAACGGAGGTGGAGTTCGTTGGAGGAAGATAGAAAGATATTGTATTCCAAGTAAGACAGTATAGGTATAATTTGAAATATTAAGTGCTTGAATGGGACAGGGACAACAAGAGTAGCAGCAGCAGCAGCAGCAGCAGCAGCAGCAGCAGCAGCAGCAACAACAACAGCAGCGGCTGCGTGTACTATCGTTGTGAATGCATAATATAACGGGGCGGGAAAGTTGATCTAGTAAATTTGGGGTGCAAAGGTTTCCCACCCCTCGTACGTTCGATGTTGCCGGGAGCATCTAGACATTCCCACGGTGAGAGGGAATTAAAGATGCACGCGGTAAAGTATATGCCTGCCTACCTGTGGCACTTGCCATGGGAACAAGAGGGAGGGGTAGTCCTCACTTCAGCGGGTTTGCTTATTACTGTCCCAGACTGAATTTACAGGCGACTAGATATCACTTCTAAATCCAATTAATCTGCCGATCTGACAAAGTTTTCTTAACGTCTCCCTTTAAGGGAAATGTGGTGCATTCGCACAAGCTGCTTGTCATCTTTCTCACCTAACACGATTCTGAACGATCGTGCCATTTTTCGATTCTCACGTTATTAGTCCGTCGTATAGGTTTGTTCTGTTATTGATATTTTTTACTTTTTTATCGAGTAATAGCACAAGGCAGCGTAAGGTAGTGTGCGCAATTGGCGATAGCCGAGATGATGAAGAAGTGAATGGTGAGGGGACCTGGCCAAGCGAGGATGGGAGCGTTCAATGCATTTATTAGGGGAAGGTCTGTATGCCGGTGGCGTGTGTATAGTGCGCGGACGATCGACAAGGGTATCGCGCAAGGCAGGTGGTAGCCAGATGTCTCTTGCAAGGGCTTTCACGTTGATGTCGTTGCCTCCATGCTATATACCTACAACACATGCTCCGGTCACATGCGTCCACGCGCCCAACCTCTCTACAATTCTTATGCTTTCTACTATGTTTGTCGGAAATCGCTGCTACTCAGTCTACTCATCGCATAGAAACAGTACTCTCTTCATTTTTACGCAGAGCTTTATGGACTGTCTTTTCCCTCTTGACAAAATTTCAGGGCAAGTAAAACGAATGCTTATGACTCTACACTCGTACTACTAGTAGACGTATTAGCTACAAGTATAACTAAATTTGCAAGCGTAGCAGGTTTAGCGTAGCTGTCATAATGCAATACATTTGTATGAAAATTACTGATCAATTGTATAGATGTCGAATAATCACTAAAGGAGGAAAAAGAAGGGCGACAGACTTTCCACCCTTCATTCTGAAACGTAGGGAAGATGATGTTCTTAGGTAGCTGGCGTAGGGAGAGGGTGGCTCGGCAAACATGAGGGTAGCAGCTGACGCGAATAAGGATGGACGCTATTCTCTTCGTATTCCCTTTCTTTTTTACGGATATACACCTGGCCGAGGAGTTTGAAATAAGGACATGGCAATGGAAGGAGAGGCAGAGCGGCAGGAGAATAGCCGCATTAATGGAAACTCTACTGGAGAAGTACATAAGGATAATGTTTGTTGTGTCACTTAGAAAATCTTCATAACGTTAAGTAATACCTCGATCTTCAACCTAAAAGGAGATTAAAGGAATTCAAACTAAACGACATTAGATATGTAAAGACAACTGTTCCGCAAGGTGCCTGGTGCGTTTGTAAATTTCTTTCTTGTTACAAGTTTCATTACTAGTGTACCTCATTTCTTGTAGTCGATATTGAAACTTAATATGAGAAAGATTGCATTTGACTCTATTTTAAAGAATAATGACAGTACAATTGCTCAGAGCACTGAAAAAATAGAGTTTTATTGAAGGAAAATCGAAAAACGACTATACAACATTTCTGTTAGGGAGGAAAAGTTTTCATCTGCATTGCTGTAAGTGAAGAATATTTCAGAGGTTGTCATGGTGATTTTATTGTCTGGGTGATGACTGAGAAACGCGCGAAAAGATGGATGGATGGATGGAAGAAAGGAAGGAGGGAGGGAAGGAAGGAAGGAAGGAAGGAAGGAGGGAGGGAAGGAAGGAAGGAAGAAAGAGAGAAAGGAAGGAAGGAAGGAAGTCAGGATGGAAAAAGCGAAGATAGTAGGAGGGTGAAGGGGAATTATAAAAGGAAGAGGGTGAGAAGACCCTGTCGTTAGGAGGGGACGCAATCGGGTAAGGGGAAAAGTTTGTAACATTGGCAGATGTGCGCATACGCAACCCAAACGCAAGCCAAACGCGTGGGTCGTGCTTTTTCTCACGGGAAAGTTCGCGCCCATACATGCAGCCCTTCTAAACAAAATTCTCTTTGCACGGCGAATGATTTGTTACGAGTTCCTTCTATAATTATGTCCATTTACGTTCGGATGACATTCATGGATTGAACAAGTTCAATAAGTTCAAATATCAAGTCTATTCTTTCTCTTTGATTTGATCTGGACCTGTGTCTCATTGGCGGTACCTGACAAGCGTGTAGTTGATTGACTATAGGTAGTAACGGTATGCCAACTGGAATCGAGAAGAGGTGAGCAGCCACGTGTCGCGAGATTTGAACTCAAGGGTGATCGTGACCGTTAGACTTTCCCAGGAGGGCGACGGCTCGATCGTTCTTGCGAATTCCTATACTTCTTCCGTTTCTCCCTCTCTTGCCTCTGCCTCTTGCCCCTGTCCACTTCTTATTCATTCCTTTCTCTTGACAGGAGCATTGGAATTGCGTCGGAGACCACTGTCTCTGAGCATATATTGATCGTCTATGATCTTAACATGCTAATGTACCTTGTAATTGTCGATCTTATCTTTAGCAATCGAGAGGCAACTGACTCGCTCTGAGACCGATAGAATAACTACATCGTCCTATGGCTTAGAGCGAGTCGAAATCGCAGATAGAGGTAGCGGAGGTGGGACTAAGAGAGACTGGTTGTCCTGACTTTATGCAAAGATCGTTCGAACTTTCGCTTTCGCGGAAGGCTTCCAACGGTTGCGATAATCCTTGAATTTGAACTGTCTGGCACGTGGAGATGCCTGCTGTCAGTGAACGCTACTGTATACATTAAATACGCATGCGTACTACCGCCTCTAAGAGCCCCTTTCTTAACGAAGTTGAACGGAAACCGTTAACTGCTGATGACAGAATTTGCAAAAAGCTTAATTCAATCAATTTTCCTCAATTATATATTTCAAAGACCATGCAAAAATTCCATCTATTTTGTCCTACCATATTTACCGTTTACATATATCCGATACAAGTGAGAATGCGTGAGTTCTTGGTGTCCGAGTATTACTATACTGATAAGATAGGAATACGCGGACAGAGTGCGGGGTACTTCTGTTGAACGATAGCGTTGCATTTGTCTATATAAGAAAGTACATTATTCTCTTACTCTCTAAGATAAAAGCATTGTTGGGATTGTTAGCGGTGTGTAACTACGAAACTGACTCACTCGCTGAGAAGAGAAGGAAAAATGACGTGCAGTGGCGAGCTACCTGCTCGCAGTCGTTGCAGGTCTTTCTTGTCTGACAGGATGTGGTCGGAAGGATAGTTTGGTCAGAGAGCGAACAAAGGGTTGACAGAAAAAGTTTTCGGCACTCCGAAAGAGGATGTTGCTCATTTGCCTGTGATTTCCCGTAGCGCTTAAGCGTAACCTCTTCCCCCTTGGAAGCCTATGTAATGTAAAGCAGTAATATGCGGGGCGGTAGCTTCTTTATCTACCCATTTAACGAAGAAATTTCTCGTATCTCTATTGTGCTCATAACAAAATTTAGAGTGAAAATGGGAAATTGATCGTTATCGAGGTATCCCGAGCCGGTTCTGCCTATTCCGGTTCTGCCTATTCCGGTTCTGCCTATTCCGGTGATTTGGTCAATTAGTATCACTCACCAATTGTATTTTCTTCGAATCCGTAGGAATTTCGAGACTTTGACTATTGTCTCCGATCGGTTGTAAGCAGCGGCTTGCGGTTAACCATTGCGGATATGTTTCCCCTGTCCCGGCTTCGTCTGTAACTTCTATTTCGTTCATTCGATTTTTCGGCTGAAAGAGTATTTGGCTAATTTTCAGATCCCGCTCCGGATATGATTCGAGTAGCGGCGATGATTCCGACAACGAGTATACTGGCACTCAAGTGTGTCGAGCAGACACAGGACACATTCAAAGTTCCAGTATGACGAGTTCGGGAAACCAGGGCCAAGCGAAACACATCAACAAGGGCCGCTGGACGAAAGAGGAGGTAAGTCTCTCGGACACATGCAAAAGTGTGAATACATATTGTGAGGAGCGGAATGCCGATGTGACCGATGCTGCCGTGAACGACGTCTCCCTGCAAAAATCCTAATGTGCTCTTCTACCCTCTTTCATCGTTCTTTCGAACGAGTTGCGCCATTCGAAAGAGCACAGCGACAGATGCCCCGACGGAACCCACCCCATAGCTAATAGCTTCATAGAGCATGGGGTCCGCAAGCCATATGGTTCTCCGTGGGAAAGTTTGCAAAGATCGATCGAATTCTCTGCTCCTCGCCCTCTCTCCACCCTTCCTCTCGTTTTATTCAATTCTTCATCCATTTTCTCCTCACTTAGCGCACTGACAATCGCACACCTTAGATAGAAATGGGAACGTTACGAATCATGGAAATAAATGGAAGTTATTTCATCTTAGGACGCTCTCTTGAAGCAGCTGGTGAGCAATGCGGATCAGCTGGGTACCGGACTCCGATGGGACAGTATTGCAGCGCATTTCCCAGATCGGAGTGATGTTCAGTGTCAGCAAAGATGGGCAAAGGTCGTCAATCCGGAATTAGTAAAAGGTCCATGGACAAAAGAGGTGAGGAGTTTCAATAGTTTGTCATTGAATTTTCTTCTCTTCAATCTCCCTTAGTACATGGCCAGATACGGTGAGGTATTCGGTACGATACGCGGTACTATTTGTCCTGTGCGGGTTGTTGTTTTAAATTCCAACTTTCCACGGAAAAGAATGGAAGAAGAAGGACGAAGCCGTGCATACGGTTAGGCAACAGTCAGCTAGCAGACAGCCAGCAGACAGCCAGCAGACAGCCAGCAGACAGAGAGGAAGGTTGCAAATAGGCAGGCGGACGAACGAGTCGCCGCTGTGTTACTGCTGTCTTAGCCGTCTGCTATTCGACGGTGGGATGTGCAATAAGAAGAAACCGGCAGCCGCGGAGAATACTGTGCGGCGAGTCGCTGTCTCGCCGGTCTGAACGGTCGCCTTACCGTGGCTTTACTGTGGTAATGCTCTTGGCAACAGCCAATGAGCAAGCAAACCACCTTCGTCAATTGAGTGTAGTTGTAGAGGCGCGTGCGCGCTAGCGCTCTCACAGCGGTACGTCAAAAGACGGAGAAATGGATACATATATGTTGTACACCTTTTTCAAGTAGCACGTACGAGCATGACGTTCGCGATGTCAGATCGCGTATTCGTTGCAATGTTCGTTGCATTCTCATGAAATGTTGGTGATGTCTTCTCTTGCAGGAAGACGAGAAGGTGGTAGAGTTGGTAGAGCGGTACGGGCCGAAAAAGTGGACGCTGATAGCACGCCACTTGAAAGGTCGTATCGGGAAACAGTGTCGAGAAAGATGGCACAATCATCTGAATCCAGGCATCAAGAAGACTGCTTGGACCGAGGCTGAGGATAGAATAATCGTTGAGGCACATCGCAGAGTCGGCAATCAATGGGCGAAGATTGCGAAATTACTGCCTGGGAGGACGGACAATGCGATCAAGAATCATTGGAACAGCACGATGCGGCGGAAGTACGAGGCGGAGGAAGGGAAGAACGCAGCGGCAGGGAGAGGTGACTGTCAACGGAATATATTATTATTTCGACGACATCGCTTGATACCGAACGGTTAACGAGAGAATAATGAAACGATACTTAGGTAGAGGTAGACGAAAAGTAACGGAAACGTCGGCTGTCACACCGAAAGAACTAGACGAGGCACCTGGACGAAGCAGAGGGAAACCTGCGTCGAATAACGGTGAAAGTTCGACGATACTGTCCGCGTCGAGGGTTTCACGAAGTCTCGAAATCGACGCGGCCCTAGATTGGACTAAAACGTGGGATAACCAACAGCAAAGCGGCCGTATCTTTCAAGGAAATGTTTTGCAACTCAACGAAAGGAGTCACAACGGTAACGATATCGAGGGTCGTTTGCAGTCTCCGACGAGCAGAGTTGTTTCCGGATTGTCGTCGAGAGTGAAAGCTGAACAAATTTCACCCTTTACAAAGTATGTTTCATTGAGACTTAACCATTTCAGCTTTTTCAGTACAGACCTGTCAGTTAAGATTTGATTATAGATACTTTGACCTGCAAATACCTAGCGAAGCGGTTGACTCGAAATCCTCCGAGATAAGACTGTTGCCAATGCCGGACCTGGAGGAAATGCATATGATAGACAAGGAGAGGAGTAGCCCTCCACCTATTTTGCGTCGAAAAAAGAATATCCAACAACAACAGGAACAGCATGAACAACAGCAGCAGCAGCAGCAGCAGGAACAACCGCAGCAGCAGCAGCAGCGTCATCACCATCAGCATCATCATCACCATCACAACCATCATCGCCATCATCATCACCACCATCAACAACAACAACAACAACAGCAGCAGCAGGAACAAGAACAGCAACAGCAGCAACAACAACATAGCCAACAAGAAATATTACAGAGAACGGACACGCCTGATAGCGGAAATCAGTCTGATTACTTGATATTGAATCAACAGCATGTCGGTAATACGACCCCATCGACACCGATCAAACAGCTTCCCTTCAGTCCATCCCAATTTCTCAACAGTCTTAGTCCAGATACTTCGACATGGCCTCGTGCCAGTACGCCAAAGTGCAGTAGTCCCGGTCCACTAACGACACCGCAACCGACGGGCCTTCGGCGGAGTCAGAATGGTAACGAGGGTGAAAAGATTCATGATGTCCCTGAATTCATTCGTTTTCCTCATTGATATTATAACCAGCCATTCTGTCGTTCTCAACAGACAGCAATACGCCGAGAACACCGACGCCGTTTAAGAACGCTTTGGTAGAACTTGAGCGACGAAGTGGAGCAACGACGCATCTTCCCGCTACGCCTAGTCGTCTCGACGCCTTAACAGAAATCATTAAGCAGGAAACGGATCGCGATAGTCTGGCAGGTACCAGCGCAATTCTTCAGGATTCGGGTTACGGTACAATACGGCGACGGGGCAAAGAGAACAGTGCGCCAGGAGGTAAACGCGCTCGTAAGGCTCTTTGTCAGGCATGGGCGAACGCTTCCCAGGATACGTCTGACATTAGCTATGTCGTTGAAACTCCGGTAAGTTCCGTTATTAGCAGTTATTCTCTTTATATGCGCTTATGGAATTCATCTATCTTTCTCCCTTATTTTACAGAGTAAAAGTCTAGATACTTCGGTTCTCTTCTCACCAGCATCCATGGCATTGGAAGACAGTTTTTTAACAGCAGCTCCTAGCCCCGTGAAGGTAGAACATTGTACCCAAAGTCATAACCAAACTCAGAACCAACCTACTCTCCCCTGGTACTATTCCCGCCCCAACCGCCTTTAGACACGCTAGCCGGCCTTCTTTTAATTCACATTTCATTCTCAATCTTTTCTTCCAACGTTCTATCATTCTCTTGCTATTTATTACTGCGTCTATCGCTATCGGGGAATTCCTTCTTCGTATCTGTTGTACGTAAAACTTTATTATTCGTATATATCGCTATTGCTATCTTTTTTCTACTCTATCACCTTCTTCGGCAAACAAGCCTACCCTAAATATAACTACACACAATTACTACTCCGTTATCGTTTGATCCAAAGATTGTTTTCATTCTCGTTAGACTTATTTTAGAATATGAAAATGACTAATGTACGAGACGTAAACGTGGACGGTTTCTTCATCTATTTACAATTCATTCATTCCATTTGCGCATTCCCATTATTTGTTAATTATTTATATATCATACGAATGCTTACGTTCGAACGGACGACGATCTATTATCCTTCGCCATTATTTTTAATGTTATTATTGCTACAATTGCTAGTATTGCTAATGGTTCTATTTTATAAGCATGGCCGATAAGAAGATAAGTTTGTTTCATTAAATTATATCAACACGCGTTTGTAGTGTTACATAAGAAGGTATTTAATACGTTATTAGTTGCGCGTTTATTCGGTTTAACGGCGAACCTCGTTTCGAACGATAAACTAATTGCTTTTGAAAATTGCTCTTGAACGAAAAACTTTTTCAAAAAGTAGTAAAAGCAAATATCATTCTTTTTTTCTCTTTTTAACTTTTGCTTGTTTCTGACACTTGTTTATTGTTCTTGTCGGATTTTAACGAAAGAATCGGCCATTTCTTGTTGCTGTCGTTATTACTATTGTAATTTTCGCCATGATTGCCATCGTCCAGACCGCCCTCATCGTTTTTATACTTATCCTCATTATAATCATCTTCGCAAGTATCATCATTACTAAATTTATTTAATGACGTTTCTATCGTGCGCGTACGCATTGCTTGGAATTGAAAAGGAACGGTGTTCGGGTTCGTGAAATTGTTGTAACAATTTGCGCGCATGTCTAACAGCGTGTGCTCACTTTTTTGTTTTTCTCTCTTTTTATTTTCATTTTAGTTTTAATGTTTTAAACGCCACTGAGAATTATGATAACTAATATATTTATTTTCATATATTAATATATTTATAAAGTTCCATCGTGGTTCTACAGATAAGTTACATTAATTTGGCGCATGCGTATACTAACTTTGAAGAAGTATCCTTGTATAAATAGGCCTGGCCTAGCGTACCAAAGTGCCCTAATCCCCCCAACCGTATGTCCAATATCCCTAAATGGCCGGTAACAAGAGAATCCAAAGAGAAAAGCTAATGCTAGGGTTCGTCGATATAATTCACCTACATATCCTCGATGTTCGTCGACCATGTACAAACATAAAAGGCGGCCTAGTCAATAACGAATCGTGTGTCGTAAGAATAGAATCGTGCGGAACAAAGAGAAAGAAGTGGGGAGAGAGAAGAAAAACTATTGACAGACAAGCTATCGGAATTTCATCTATCCATCTTTTTCAACTTTTTACATTCCCCCCTTGCTCTTTTTTTTTTATCTTCGGCAAATGGAGAATTCGACAACTTCACTAGCTTTGATCCCCGTCAACTGGAACGGGGGGAGTGTGCGGGAGTCGATTCTTCATTTTGTACTTACTTACACTTTGCAAGACTCTCTTCACTTGTTTTGCTCTTCCATTTATTTATTTATTTATTTATTTATTTATTTATTAAAAATTTTGGAACTATACATTTTCTTGGCTCGCCGGCTGTAGCTAGTGTGTCTATCCTTTCCAGACTTCCCACGACTTAGTGTCGAATCAACGGAAGCCTAACGCGAAGAGAGCGATCACGTTCGACGCGCTCGACAACAGTCCCTGCTGTATTCTCAGCCCACTGCCTCTGAGGCCTGTCAAACGTGCCAAGGTAAGTGTTAAACATCACATTGGGATCCACTAAAAATGGCTTACCTCGTCTCTTCCGTAGTTACAACTCGAGGCTCAATGGGCAACCGTTGCGTGCGGTCGTACAAGGGATCAATTAGACATGACGCGCGCAGCTCGACAATTTCTTACCAACCATGGATTTCAGCCGCTGCGTCCACGTTCACTTAATTTTTAGAGGCTTATCAAATCCAATCCGAAGCAGTTACTTTTCTCGTCAACGATCAACGCTATCTTATTTTCCTTACTACCCCCCCCTTACTCCTTACCCTTATTCCATGCCATCCTTAGGATTCAGTCGCATTACGTAGTTATAACAAATACGCGACGCTAAACTAGTCGGAATTGATATACGTGGCATTTCCGTTTAAGGAATTTAGTCACAAGCTGTCTGTCAAACGGAACGGAAGAAACAGGAACAACACGATAAGGCAGATATCAATGATTCGGATACCTGTATGTACAAAGGTTGCGCATACATTTCGTGTCATTTATGTAGGTACTTCGCGATCTTTCTTCACACATTCTTCAAGCGTATCTAATATATTCTTTACGGCCGACACATCTAATTCACCTTTCATTTTTCTACTTCATTCTCAACTATTTAAATTGCTTCATAACTTTTATTCAATATTCTTTTTAAGATCTTTTATACTTTACATGATCGATTATAGTACGTACAAAGCCGAAATTTATATATGATTTCCAACCAAACTCTATGCGCTTATATATTTATCAAGATAGAAATGTGAAAAGAGTTCCGATATCGCGATAGACCCGTGGGAAGAAAATATAAATCATACTCTCCGCCGTGGCCTTTTCACATTCTGTGTTCGTTGTGTATATGTCTCTATGTGTGTATGGGTGTATGGATGTAGGCTGTCTGATCAAACGATAACAGCTGACAATTGTTCTATTTGCCATTCAATTGTAAAACAGAAATGCCGGGAGCGGTTGTTATAAATTAAAATCAGCTGTCCTCGTTTCATCAAACATTAAGCACAAATTTTGGGAAGATATGAGCTGGAATCGTATGTGATGATTCCGTTTCTTCTCTAAGGAATCTTTCGCAATTGGATAGAAGGAAATGAATGAAAGGACAACTAGTTTATTTGATATAATATTATATTATACATAATATAAAACAAAAGCATTATTGCGGCCGTTATGTACAAAGAGCCTTTGTATCTGATATTTAATTTACAACTGAACAATAAAGAAGTGATAATAATCACACAAATCTCTACATTTGCGCGACGCGTGCGCGCAACTGTATGCATTTCTGCGTGCGTAAAAGTCTGTCTGGGTGTGTGTGTGTGTGTTTTCTATACACGGGCGCACCGGTGTACATGTCTGTGCATGTGTGTATGTAGGCGACGCCAAAATAATTTCACGTCTCTAGTTCCAGTGTTGCAAAGCTACGTCTTAAGAAGATGAGTAACAAGAACAAGATGGAAAATTTCTTGTACGAATGAATATTGATTACCTCGTAAGCAGAGCGCTTCCATGTAAATTGGAATGATGTCGAATGGATTAACGATTGTATCAAATATGATCTAAATCGAAATACGCAATACGATTGACTGTTCATATTACAACGAGCATATCATTTCAGACTTGTCGTTCACTACAATCCAGATTTTCCTCGGTTCTCACCGTGATACGTGTACAAAGAACACGTAGGACGGTGGCAGGCAGACGCAGTGTATAAATACGGTGTTACTTTTTTTTCTCACTTTTTTCCTTTTTTCTATAACACATGCAATTAATTATATGATCTAATTTGCTTCACCCGCGCATCGCTAAGATATACTGCGTTGAGCGGTGTGTAATATCGCAATGACTACCTATACGATGCTCGTGTTCTTTACGTGCTTGTTGTATGCCTCCGTACTCGCATGTGCTGTAATATCAATTTAATAGTTGAGTACACTGCACACAGGACACAACTATGAATGCACAGTGCATACTTTCAATTTCACTACCTATAGCGTTTTGTTACATAGCAACGTAAAGGTTTACAATATAATGTAAAACTGACTTCTTAAAGTCTGTATACGTTAGCACTCTGTTCATGGTTAATGATTACAAGTTGACAATTAGAATACAATACTAGTGATTGTATGCACTGTAATAATGTCCAACGATGCTGATCAAAAATATTTTCCGAAAAACTTAACGTGCTAATAAAAAGGACGAATGTACCAGATAATAAATATCCGATTAAGGTACGATTTACACGCAATTCGTGTAATTTGACTGATAAAACGAGAAGAAACATTTTCTCTCGGGTAGTTATCGCGCAAATCGTGCAAAAAGGAATTGGGGAGGGTCAGAAAACAAGGTACACAGGAAAAGGATGGGGAGGGAATACACGCCGACAGAAAAGAAAAGAGCGTGAATATCTTCCTCTTCCCAGTTCTAAAGGGTTCTTTCTGGAAAACTTGGCTAAAAGTGGTACCTCATTCCGAGTGTTCCTCGTCTCCTGTGCTTCCGCCTCCCGCCGCTGCATTTGGATTATCAGGATCTACAAAAGAAAAAAGAAAAAAGAAAAGTGCTCACTTCTTTCATTTTGTCATTCCTGTACACTGACTATTGCTTACCTGGAGAAGGGCATCCTTTCACCCTACAAGTATTGTAGCTGCCACAATTCAAACATTTCAATCCAACAATGTGAAATTTCACTGTGGATTCCTGAAAGAATGTGCATTACAATTGATTTGCTGTCGATTTATATAATCTGCTGCACGATACCTTATTATAGTAATACAAAGGTTTTACCTCATGACAATCCTTGCACAGGATATCTGCCTTGTAATCTCTATATTCTTTTGGCATGGGTGTCAAAGACACTTCCATGTCCAAGATTTTCCAAAGATCCGTCATATCCAATAAGGAAACCTGACACGTCGGACATGCATAATGCCCTGAATTTAGTAAATCTTCAAAACAAGTACGATGAAGCAGATGACCACAATCCGGAATGTGACAAGGAATGCGACTTGTATGTATATCTTCTAAGCACACTGGACAATTTGCATGTGACACATTCTCGACACACTTGTGAGCATTTTCTAACTGAACCGGCAGGCACATGTTACATTTGACACAGTGAAAAAATCGGTCTCGTCCACCGACTCTACATATTTCACATCCATTGCAGTGATACTGACTTTTATCTTCGTCGTCAAACAGATTGCACTCTAGGCAAGTGTATTTGCCAAATCTACAATTACAGTTTTGACACGTAGCCTGTACTGGTTGACGAGTATCACAGAGAACGCATATTAACTCTGTTATTTCTTTTCTGTTGACAGTATGCATTTCTTGTTCATCGTGGCAGAATCTGCATGTATAGACCTTATCACAGCATGGGGTCTACAGATAGAGAGGAAATTCGTTAAGTAAATGATCTATCGTCTGTTGCTTGTCGTAAATGATATGCGCCAAATCTTACCACAAACTTGGATTTTCGTTTATAATGTTCGCATCCATAATCATCTTCGGAAGCGATCGTTTGGGATTGTTCGGACACGGCGGCGCATGTTTCCATGCTCGTCGACTCGATATCCAGTGGTACAGTTTCCTCGACGGGACGTATCTCACCGTTCTCCATCTCGTTCCTTGTAGCAGCTGTATATCTTTTTTTCCGTCTCTTTTCTTTCTCCTTTTCCTCATCGACCTATTCGTGCACTTCAGATTTAACCCGTCGTTCTCTTTGTACTCTCAGTTTGTTTCCCCAATTAACGTACACTCGCATGTAATTTAGTGGTAGGAAAATTGCAATAGAAAAGTTGCGCTTGCAAAAATGTAACAGTGAAGTAGATAGAATGAGGGAGATGGCGATAGTTTGTCGGTGAACCGATGTGAGAAAGCGGGTGCGACCAGAGAGGGAGAGACGGAGAGAGAGAATATTCTACGTGCGTTTAAATCGCAATAACGAGTAGCAACACTTTTGATCGACTTTCTTAATGGGCACGAAACTCATATCGCCATTATTCGACAATTTAATCGCTCTTTCGTCACTGCCTTTACATTTTTTCCGCACACTTTTCCGAGATCATTCAAAACTAAAGTTTTGATACATTCTTGTGGTACGGTTTTAGATTCGCCCGCAAAGAAATGAAAACTGTCAACGATGAATAGGCGAGGAGATAGCTGAACAGTGTTTACGAGTTCGCACGCAATAGCAATGCAGTTTTATGTTCGATTTAATCGAAAAATTTCGACACTCGATGCTTCGAGTGATTGCGTATTGCTAGTCCTCGGAGAATCGATATGCCGCCATTGATCATAGGGTAGCTATGAAACAAGATGGCCGCTGCGGACTATCGCTGACAATGAATTCGGTGTGTAATTGGAGATAGTAGAGAGCGTACGGGACTTTCTCTCGCGATTTGTCTGTCAATATCATCATCTTGTGGCATTAGTTGATCCTTTTGCGCACTGTAGGAGTCTGCGTTAATTGGGCAAGATCGAAGAGAAATTGCCCGATGTTGAAATGAAGCTAAAGCGCGTGATGCATGGCGACGCGCGGCATATACGTGACAGTTGCCCGCAGTTTGCCCCGCACGGGCTCTGCCTCTCGTCAGATTAATAATCAATGGCTTTATTCGAGAAGAGATACACGAATAAAGTGCTACTAGATGATACGGAAAAGCTGACAATTATTATCGAGAATGCTAGAACCATTGACGGTCATACGGTACGTTCTACGACCCTTACTGCGACATATTTTGTTATCGTCTCAACGTCAATACGATACACGTCACATCTCTTCACATCGCAATCTTCTTCAATTATCCTTTATTATTAATCATATTTATCCTCTTATCCTTAGGAATACGTGATTAGAACGCAAAGAGGGCCACTTCCTGACAGATCTTGGAGAGTTAGCAGGCGTTACAATGATTTTGTCCAGCTTAATGCAGCTTTATCCGTGTCAGGTGTTGATCTGCCATTACCTCCAAAGCGAATCATTGGTAATATGGAGCCAGACTTCATAGCTCAAAGACAAATAGCATTACAGAATTATTTAAACATTGTACTAATGAATCCCATACTGGCATCGTCACTTCCCATGAAAAAGTTTTTGGATCCAGAAAATTATACTGCTCCATTACATGGTATGATTTTGCCTTTTTATACCACTGCTCTGATCCATAAAACATGCAGTCATTTATCTTTCACGTGTAATTACTTTTTCAATAGAAATTGCATTGCAACAAGTGTCATTAGCATTACGCAGCGATGCCAATTTTGAAGTTGGTAAGGCCATCCCTGACATGGGATGGAGGCTAAGAAAACATTATTATACTGTGAAAAATCGACAAAATCCAAAGCAGGAGTTATTACTAGCATGGGTAGAATTTGGACCTGACAAGCATCTACAGGATAAAGACATGCAGGGTGTATTTAAAAGTTTGGGTACTTCAAAACACAGTTACATAGAACCAATAGTACATCAGCATGTGACCGATAATGGAGCGCTTATGATAAGAAATTTTTGCCCGTCGGGAACGTTACGCGATGTTCTGTGTGTAACGAAACCAAAACAGCCGTTTATCAAGAAATATGGAAATCCGAAACACACAAAGTCGTTAACAGTAGCAGAGATTGCTCTTTACGGTTATCAAGTTAGTATCTAGACAGTTTTGGTAACAAATTTATTATCGACTGAAAGATCATATTCGGCAATACGGAATTTTCGAATGTAACAAAGTAACATTGTAGATATTGGAGGCATTAGACTTTCTCCATGAGAAGGGTCTACCTTACGGTCATTTGCATACTGGTAACGTCCTTTTAACACAAAGATGTGCCAAACTATTGGATATAGAAAACGGTCTTCTCGGATTGCCGGCATTTTATCGACCTTACGTCGTACAAAGACGCAAACTGCATGCAACGGTAAGCAATCCTATACTTCTCTTTCCGTGATTATGCGGAGTAAGGGTCGATTTGTAAGTTGTAAATAACGTAATAGTGTACTTGTCCTAACAGACTCAAGTGGATGTTTATTCATTTGGACATGTACTGTATGAAATGGCCTTTGGAAAACCGTTGTTGGAAGCCACGTGCTCCGAGTTACCGAATTGTGAATCAACTTTGAGAAACCTTCTTGAGGTGATCTTGTCTCCCGAAGCTTTAAAGCAAGACTTACCTACGGTTCCGAGATTATTGGAGCATCCGTTTTTCGATGCGGTACGACGTTCAACGCCGTCAATTGAAAAACCATACTTTAAGCTTAGCAGTCATCTGAAGGAGGCACTACAGGAAGCTGCGAATAAGGCAGAACAGAGATTGCGGGATGAGCAGAAGGTCGCGAGACACCAAAAGAGACTTGTTAAGGTTCAAGAAATGATGAGTTCAGAGGAAGAGATGAAGAAGAGAAAACAGAAATTGGTTGGTTCAACCATCACCGTTGGTCGTTATATCCAGTGAAACAAGAATGTTTGAGTGTGACAGTTATTTTGATTTATTCGTACTGTACTGTTGTTACAGAAAAAGGAGCATCGATTGGTGCAGGAACAGAGGTCGGCAAATCAATTGAGTACGAATGGGATGAAACAAATCAATGGAAAAAGCCCGGAGCGTTCCGACAGTCCAACGAGTACCTCGACAGCGACGAGTGTTGGAACGTTGACTCCACCTTCACTAGGTAAGTTGTCAATTCATTTTTCTCGAGCGCCCCTCGTAACACTAACCAACATTCACGTTTTATGCATTCCACGATTAGCTGGGCACAAAAGTTGATGGCGCGTTCTACAGCCATTTCTTTCACGTAGGTCATTCGATCATTAATGTCACCGTTAGCCGTTGTACAACACAGTTGTGCATCATTCCTTCTCCTTTAGCCATCGCTTGAATGGAACAGCGTATTCATATTGTTCTCATATGGGAATCCCTCTCGTTCTATCCCCCTCGCGTATTGAAGCACCCTCTTATTCATCATAGTTAAAAGCAAACGCGTCAGGGATAAAATGATTATCCAGTGATATAAAATTCTTCTGTGGCATGCTTGTTTATGTCTTCCAACGAGGAGGAACATTTCAGATGTACGGTTTTTCGCGATTCAAGCGATGGAATAAGTTGACATAAAGTATTGAACTGCTCTTACCGTAAGGTTCAAGTGAAATACCACAAGGTGCTGATACAGTACGGAGTAAAGAAGATGCTGGCCGAGGACAGTCACCAATTCCACCACCTCCTCCTCCACTCCCGCCACCATCGCTGGCACCATCGCTGCCGATATCGATGAACACAACACTTTCGGCGAGCGCGGTGAGCACGACGAACGAGCGAGCAGCGTTACTTGGGAGCATTTCTAACTTCGACAAAGGTAGACTTCGCAGAATTGCGAATGGCCGTCACTGAAATGCTGATTCGACATTCGGGGAGATTGAGAGAGATAGTATCTATCCCGAATCTCACTCTATTTGCCATATATAAATCTATGTACACGTGATTGACATTGGATTTCCAACGCTACTCAACTCAAAAACAATAGCGTAAGAGCTGGTACGAATCTGTATCAACTCGAGTTACTCGAATACTCTTCAGTCCGTGTTGATCGTGTATTAGCGTCCACTCGTAAACCAGGTCGGGAGCAGCAGGAGATACAGAACGGTCGACTAGTAGTCGATTAGACTAACGAGTAGTCATTCGGCGTATTTTCGTGCTAGAAGTACATGCTCCAAAGATGGTATTGTTTCGAATCATTATTGTTAATGTAAATTATGCCTGGAGAAGAGGATCTCGATCGTGATGCTTGTGCTTTCTGTTAGCCCCAAGTTCGATGGAAGTTTGACTTTACGCTTCCATGCCCGAGCGATTGTACAATTTTTTCAGATCGTAGCAAAAGTTAAGCGCGATGGGGATACGTCTATACAGAAATATACTGTAGAATGCGAATGTACACTTATAACAAATTTAGTCTAGCATCAATAATTGTACTTATTGTTCTTTCCAATCATCAACTTTCTGTTGGATAACCGTCCTTTCTCGATCGAAGCCCTATATAGAAATCAAGCATATTAAGAAAATATCTTCCATTATATCTTGTTCTGAGTCGCATATTCCTTATCGCGTCATGATAAATCGTTCAGAAGGGCTAGCGTATAGTCAATACCATTCTGCTTCTCTCAGTTACGATCTTTCCGCCAAAGTTTTCTGTTAGAATTATTTGACCAGTTTTCAGGTATTCATGAGAGTATTGGTTCACTTTACATATTTATCTATATATACATGTGTTAAATTGTTGAAAACGCTCGTAAGAAATGG
Source organism: Anoplius nigerrimus (assembly GCA_914767735.1). NCBI lineage: Eukaryota > Metazoa > Arthropoda > Insecta > Hymenoptera > Pompilidae > Anoplius > Anoplius nigerrimus. Next base: position 11,575,499 of record OU612091.1, on the reverse strand, counting down.
CCATAGATTCAGTACGACAGCATACTTCGTTACGTCGGTTTATCTAGTCCATCCTGATTTCGTTTGTTGCAACTTGAGTTTCACGGTCGGGTTTGTAAATATGTATGCGTAAAACATTTTATTCATATAATTCTCCCCCAGTTCTCCTATTCCTGCGTTTAATGCATTCCAGTTCAGATAAGAAACAATTGACAGAAACTGGAGTGACAGTAAATACACGCACTACTATATTAGTTTTTCTCGTTAGTGTTATATACCGTTCCTTCTATTCAAATTTTATGATATACACATAATATTACTTAAATAATAATACATATACAGAATAAGGAGAGGAAAATATACATATATATATATATATATATATACATACCGTCGTGCGCGCGCGTATTCATACATTGAAACGTATAGTACTCCTCGTTAGCAGCAATGATCGCATAGTACGTCTATGGATCATATCCCGCTTTATAAGTGACTCGTAAGACCGGAATGTTCGGCTTTCTGAACAGAAACAACGTGCCAAGAGATATGCGATCTTCGCAACGATGACCATCAATGTACGGACATAGGCTAGCGTGTAATATATTTGCTATGTGTCTCAACAACAAGTATCCTGCATATTTTTTGATTGTAAACAATTCATGTAACGAAACGTAAAGAGTCTTCAGTATAATTGTGTTTTCATATGTGTCTGATTGTCGAAGCACAGATTACATGTATGGGTCAAGTCTTTTCGTGCTGTAGGAATACCCTGAGCAGTTATGTTTCTATTTCGGCGAATCTTCAAGGGCGTGTTTACGATTGCAGTTATCTCATCACGACACGCGACAATGCGTTCCTTCGACCGAAGACTTTCATGCCACGTGTCTCCCATTACGGCCCAAATTGCATTCAGTCCTCGCGAATGCCACAGAGCCGTGGATCAATTTGATAACAGCTTAATACATATTCTTAGTTAGTAGCTTAGGAGCGAAACTGCACCTGCATGTCAGTTTAACTCGTATATTTGAAGTGTGCCTTTCAAGAAGCGATTTTTATTTTCGATTCAATTATGTAGACAGCATGCATGTTCAATCAAGTAAACAGAGTGCCTGTAAAGGCAATGGAAATGTCATTCAAGGAGACGTAGAAACAATGTGTGTCATTTCGTTTACACGGTTTTACCTATGTTTGTTTCACACGTGCTTATCATAAATGTAAGAGGCTTCTCTCTTGAATACCACATAGAACATCGACAAATTGATATCATTCTAAGCACGCAACATTGATGAAAATCTCATAAAAAGTAGATGGCATGTGTTGACGTTTCTTCGGCACTAAATAACCGTTAAGATCTAACTACTAATGAGGAAGCTAAGAAAGTAACACTAATTTTCGGCCATATGTCAATCAATATGGTGTTAGTAAGGGCAGAGTTTGTCTATACCTACAGGTGCTTTTGCTACTCTCAGAGGTAGGTGCAGCGTGGTTAGATCAAGCGTCATTTATCTATCATTTTATTTCTATAGCTATGCGTTACGGTTCCCTTGTGCGTAATACATGCAGACATTAATCAATGGTATGAGAGTTGCACACATATACGTCCCATTGTTATACACAGGAGTGTAATCGCAATGGTAGGTGGAGACAAGGAGAGAGAGAGAGAGGGAGAGAGAGAGATAGCAGTGCACAACTGTTTAGGAATCTAGGCAAGTTAATTTGAAATGGTGACGCACGTATTTGATATTGAAATGAGAAAACGTAACTAAAGGAATAGTCGTTTTTTATTCTTTTTACTAATATTGTAGTTGTTTTCAGTTATTTTTAATACGTATTTTGTGCAATGGAACATGTGTGCGAAAGAAAAATTCGTTAGTTAATTCTAAAACGTAACAATATTGGCACCACATAAAAATTGAAAAAATGATAATAACTTCTGCTATATTGGCTCTTCAACTCGAACGTGATGACCATACGATTAGTGTACGAAGAGAAAAATTCTGTCATCGTATATAATCGAGTTATCTTACACTTTGAGACTGAAGCGATCCATCGTATGTTAATCACGTTGGAAAAATAATATTATATTTCGTTGCACTGCTGTACGACATAATATATATACTGTTAAATTACACATTCCTGCAGACGATCGTACTTGATTATATCTATTAATTGAAAACAAGTGTTAAAAACTCTGACTTTGCGAATAATCAGAATATATTGCGCAAGCTGCAATTAAAGATAGGGTGCAAATATATATGATACGAAAAAGATTTTATGCTTTTCGATAGCACATCACTTTGCTTATGCATGGTGACATTTTTTGTTACAATTTACCACGCAGTTTCTGCCTTTAGTTTTCGCATTACTTTTCGAAGGTACAAAAATACCGTCCCGTAGGAACTTGTGCGTCTAATTGTAATATTAACTGCATACCTTTCGTATACCTATTGTTACTTGCATACAGAGGTACGTACAGACAGTAATAGACAGGCACGCATACATGCAGACCCTCACTCATTCATATATATATATATATACGCAGCACTTTGCTCTATTTGCATAAAATTAGGGCTATACGGAACCAAGAATACGTTGTCGTCATAACTTTTGGTGTAGTATTTCTGTAGCAGCCTTTAATCTGAAAATAGGGAAAAAAGTGATTGTATATAGTTGATGATTGAAGCGTATACATCGGAGTCTGTCCTGTGGTAAAGGGTTTTGACAGATGGACGAGGAGAAGATGGAGGCAAAAAAGGGGGTAAGGAACAGTGATATGTGCGAACTTTGTACTGAATTACCTTAATAGTTCTTCCTGTATGCGATCGGTAATTGCTTTCCTCGCTTCTACTTCGGACACTTTAGATGATCTCAATTCAGCTAACAATCCACTAAAATCTATTGGTTCCCCGTAATTCATAGTAACTTTTTTTTTCGTCGTGAACATGTATGGCGATTCATTGGGAAGCACCTGGTCCATACCAAGATGGCATATTGGTATTACCAAAGGTGTAACAGGTGATTCCAATATCAATCTTCCTACGCCCCACTTTAACCTAAACAACAGATTAAATTGATTTTTGAACTAGCTAATAGGCAGATAATGATAATGATGTCCATATTGTTTGAAATCTACTCGGAACACAATCTGAATTGGGGCGCGTTAATGGTCCCTCCTTATGATTATTATAAGACGATTTTCTATATCACTCTGCTAATGATACCCTCGAAAGCATTAAAAAGCGAACCTCATATCTTCCTTGAGCATGTTCACCTTTCCTTCGGGAAAAACGTGCACCCAGTCCCCAAAAGCCAACTTTTCGATGCAGAAATCCATGGCCTCCTGATAAACACCCTTGCCTCTAATGACGGGAATACACTTGCCCAACATAAAGAAGTAGGAATGCCAGACATTCGTGAAACAAATGTCTTGAGCGGCGAGCGACCATCGCATCTTACGCCGGTTCAGCAAATGCCTCAGGTCCAGTGTCGCTAAATGAGTTCAGAGATTTTCTGTCTTAAATTCTGTCATTCGATCTCTTATCGACGTCATTCTGAGAAAGAAAAGATCATATATGTCTCAGAAAGAGGAGCTGATGCGCTCGAAGTGCAGCGATATAAAATGATCGGCAAGGAAAGATGAGAGAATCAACGTGAACAAAGCCGAACAAAACTTTGAAAAATTGGGTATCAAAATATATATATATATATTTATATCGTGTCATATACGAGCGCAAGGTCGCATAATTAACACAGCCGCTAACTTACCCCATATGCCGGGATCATCGAAGCAACTATGATGGTTTGATACAGTTATCAGTGGCACATTTTTTGGTCGAAGGTCTAAAGCCTGCGCGATGACACGTTTGTTGTAGACCGTTGTTTTGTTCAGCCATTCTTAAAAGAAGCAGACAAATGTCTTTGATAAATTGATTCTATGAAGGTGGCAGACCAAGGATGGAATGTACGTTGCGTTCTCCCGGTTAAGTGTTTCATGTGAGACTGACATTAAAAACGTTCAGGTCCAATCTTGTGGTGAATGGGCATTTCAAAATCAACTTATTCTATGGAAGAACTGGGCTTACATCCAAATGAGTGCTTCGCCAAGTATCACTATCCTACAATAAATGTGGCATATGTTGAAACTGTTCACTTTGCATAGGCTTAGTATATTATTGAAAACTTTACAAGGCTACTTCTGAGGACAATTACATTAATTCATGCCATGTGCGCATTTGCGAAACAAAGTACCATGGTCTCGAACAGATATGAGAAATTTGTAACAATTACACAACTGGTATTTTGCCATGTCGATGGACTTTAAGTAGATAATACTTGGTGAGATATGATAGAGCAGAAAGTACATATCTAATTTAGCAAATCTTGAAGCATAAACTACAACCATTGTATCTTAAAATCGTAGAATGGCTTTGCAAATAGAGTATCAGAAATGATAATCTTTTCAAATAATTTGAGTCTTGTGAAAAGAAATATATACAGGTTAAGATGTGGAAGTAGTTTGCAGTATCGTGTACTCAAATGGTTGACGCATTGAAACCATGAAATAGGCAAGTTTTTAATTAATACTGAGATATGGAAAAATTCTCAATGCTTGATGGTTTTAGTAGAAATATTAGTAATGTGAGGATTTAGAAAAGAAAAGAATATGAGGTGGGTACGGTGGTAGGAGAGCAGATAGAGGGGACAATGAAGTGCGTATATACCCCAATTATGATTGCAAGGCTAAGTTTATAATGGAAAATAAAAATGTTTGATGGAATAAATCGGATAACTGAAATGTAATATAAAAGGGCGAGGAAGACCGTTTTTCAGATTATCTCTGTGAAGTGGCATGATTTAGTGAAGAAGGCATAATTAAAATGAAAATGTTGTCTGCGACGCACAAATGCAGCAGTGGAGAGTGACTCAACATGTTACGTCGTAAAAGTGCTTTTGAATGATCAGAGTTCGCGCGACACTAATTCCCACTCGAGTGAATTCTAGTTGCTTAAGAGGAAATAAAGTTGTCACAATGGCTTGAAAAAAAACTATTATTCGAGGATGATTTAAGGAATTAGTATTTTATTGTGTTGGTTTCCTCTGAAGACAAAAGATGCAGAGAAAAGGGAACGTACCTATGAGTATTTTTGAAAAAATTCCTACAGCAGCGAAGGTTATGCTGCTCGCAATGTTCCACAAGCAGCTAGGATTACGAAGCTTCGGTATAATCCACCTAATGTCGTACACCATCGTGCCGTCCTCGGTTGGATAAGGCCAACTGAGAAATCAACGATAATGCACCTCCTCTTAGTAGGGCCGGGAAGCGGACTCCCCGCAAGAAATCGTCCGCTCTTTCGTAACTCGGAACAGCCATCTTCGTGCCAACTTCACGCCACATTTTCCGCTAGCCCCGCTAGCCGTGGCTAGCCGTCATATGGTTCGACATGAGGAATATCGAATAATCTAGTCAACGATAATTACAATTTACCGGCCTCCAATCCGTTCAAAGCATAATAATTCCATACTCAAGTAGACTACGAAGAAGCAACTTAACTCTGGAACCTTAGATTGACCCGACCAACGAATAAATCCCTAATACATATTGGCTCCAACGGTATGTATTTACATACCTACACTCATTTCTTTGATCTCATTACCATTCTCCGCTTATCGCCGATTATGTTCCCAATTCCGTATGCAGTTCGAATAGCACTTTACATAATTGACATTGTGTACGTTTCAGCTTCTTTCTCCATTTATCACAGAAATATTTTCGAAATGTCATTTATTGCGAGAACATTGTTTCATTTGAACTATGCCAATATCGCGCTAATATAGATGGCGTTTCCGTTCCTTTACGTTAAACCAATAACAGGTGCGGTGCGTGCGCATGTTTTAGTTCAATTCTCGTCGTAGCAGAAAGTGACATTGTTATCGGTATGTGGTCACACTTTTGTTAGAATATCAACGGTATTTATGTATATCAGTGATTTCAATCTCTTGTTGCGTTATCGTCGTAGTTGGATGTCGACATATTGGCTATGAGATTGTCGTTAATGGTCATAAATCTTCGTCGCGATGATAGGTAGACGATTTGTATACATCGGATAATTTGATACGTGTGCACGTGCAGGCATTCGCATGTCATCACATTCAAGCAACAGTGCAATTTGAAAAATATTGGCGAATATCGGAGAAAGGTGAGCTCATTTGAATACAATCTTTCTAAACAACCCTCTATAACATTGCACTTTATCTGTTGGAATGACTCCAATATTTTATCTGTTGGATTCTCTTTACTTCCTTCAATTAATGGCATATAATAACACTCTGTGTGTCGTAATATTTTCGTTTCTTTCTCTCTGTGCGCGCGCTCGCGTGTGCTTCTGTCTGTGTAGAAAATGGATGGGGCATGTGTTAATATAAGCATCTACGTATCTGCCGCGTGAGAGAATAACATTTTATTGAAAAACGGTACGAAAGATTGTTATCATTTAATATAATTTTGCAATCTTTCGCTTGTGTAAGTTAGATACTTTGTTTATAATAGATGCTGAAGTTTCGCCGGTAAGTGTACGATGTACAAGAGTAACATGTCGACGATGCGTCGATGCATCGTGCGCGTGTGTAGAGCCATTACTGGTTGAGTTAGGTTATCTCTCTCTAGCTCTAGAGAGCAAAGAAGAAGTTGAAGAAGTAGAAAGATAGAGAGAGAGAGAGAGTGAGAGAGTGGGGCTAGCAGTATTCCAGGATGTGACGGTATGCGTGAGGGTGAGGGGACAGGTAGACGGTGAAAGATACATAGTCAGGGAGACAGGGATAGGAACAAAGAAAGAGATACAATGAGAGGAGTGTAGTTGTGGCGGGCTGAGGGGGGCGTGAGGAAAGAAGAGCTCACGGCATGCCGAAGCGTAGAAGTGGGGAAAGAAGTGTTCAGAACGAGAGGGGAAGAGTTGGGCCCGATCTCGATAGTCAGTTCAGCTTAAGTCCCTTAGCCGTACGTCGGGACGGGACTGGACGGGACCGCCTCGGCCTTTTCAAATCTGAACTCGGCCACGCGCTGGCTACGTATTCGGTTGTGTCATCGATAAAAGGAATGAGAAACTACTGTCGCACTTCTGTCGAGGAAGCTCGTACTTTCGTTCTTCGGCAAATATCTGTTTAATCGATATAATGAGGAGCAAGATAGGTACATTGTCGTTGCTCATTTGCCTCGAAAGAGTGAGTGTGGTCCACTTTACGGAGTGCAGACGGTACTCCGAGTTCCGAGCCCTCGTGGCGGTATTATATTCGCCTTGACCGTCTCTCTGGCCTCGTCCGACAGGCTTACCATCCTCGGCAACGAAGGTGGTCGCGTCTGAGAAGAGTTCACTCGTCCGTTCCTTCTACCGATCTCGAACCGTTGTTCTCGCTGCTCGCTCGCGGTACTTGGCGTACAGTCGGTGGAAGGGAAGAAAGACGGAAAGAAGCAAAGGAGTAAAAAGTGGGAGCGGTAAGGATAGATAGAGAGAGTGCTTTTCTCTATTTCTCTCTCTCTCTCTCTCTCTCTCCCTCTCACTCTCTCTCACCTTCCCCCCACCGACCCCCTCATCAGTCCCAGTCTTTCTCTCTTGTTCCTGCTGCCTCCCTTCTCCCCCCTTGCCCACCGTCCGTTCCTTCAGAGGGAGGTGCAGGCAAGTAAGCAAGCAGGAGGAGAAGCGTAGAAAAAGAGAGAAAGGGAACGAGATTCCTCTCGGTATCCCTTGTTCCCTCGTCGCGATACTCGTCGCGATACTCGTTGCGATATTCGTCGCGATACTCGTCGCGATACTCGTCGCGATACTTGTCGCGATATTGGCCGCGATACTCATTGCAATACTTGTTGCAATACTCGTTGCAATACTCATCGCGTTGACTCCGCTGAAGAGTGCGATCGAGCAGAGTGTATAGCGATGCTGCCACGATGATGATGGAGCCACGGTGTCGCTGCCGTAGTTGCCGCTTCTGTTGCTATTGCTATTGCTGTCGGCGGTATTCACAGCTGGATGGAAAAGTGCAATATTCAATGAATTTGGTGCGGTTTCGATCATCTCCCGACGAAAGTGGACAATCGCCACCGGCTCTCGATACGCGAGTGACATCGAACATTGTTTCATCGTTCAAGATCGGTAGTAAGGTTGATGCTCGTACTGACTGCTGCCAGTCAGTGGTAGTTGGCTCCCTATCAGCTTGGCAACGAGTGATCTTACTGAAACTTTTCCTATTATTACCGTTTGAAAGGAAAAGTTTGTACGGTGTAGTAGAGCAGGTGCGCCGTTACGTCCTTCGTCGTTTCAGTTCGACCTCAAACGTTCGGCAAGACTGTGTGGGCGGACCGATTTTTCGACTAGTTTCTTTCAATTAGCCTGACCTGTACTTTGAGTACGGTAAGGCGAGAAGAGTATACGTCCAATATATGCAACATAGATATGGATAAACGGTGTTGTAACAAAAGTGAATTTGCAAGTGAATGTGCGGTAAATAACGGAAATTGACCAGTTTGAGTTTGGTGCATGCTGTAAGTGTTTTTCGATGAGTATTCACCGAATATCGTAGTGTCGTGCGTTGACAGTGTTTATTGTGAATGGTAGTAGAGTGACGGAGATGAGTTTTCACCGCATTGGAGTGAATCGAGAGAGATAAGGATATAAAAGGAAGTAGAGTTTTAGTAAGAAATTGAAGAAAGAAGAGCATCGGTTAGGCTCTGAAGAACGCTGCTGTGCTGTTGCAGCATCCTCCATCCACACAGGTAGAGCAACAGGTACGCGTACGTGAGACACATTACTCCTTCTTTCCCCCTTTCGTTCGTTCGTTCGTTCGTTCGTTCGTTCGTTCGTTCGTTCGTTCGTTCGTTCGGTCGTTCGTTCGGTCGTTCGTTCGTTGCTTCCTTCCTTCCTTTTCGCAAAAGAGAAAAACGCTGGGGGCAGATTATACTTTGAGGATTTGCACGTGTACGCTAACATCTTTGTGCTCGCGACACGCTTCGTTTTACAACCCCAGAGCATGCAATTAGGTTCGATCGGAGACTCATCAGCTGCCGTTGGTGTCGTCAGTGTTGTTAGTGCTCTAGTCGTTCCTAAGATTTGGGAGCTTCAAAGTTTATGTGGACCGCGATTGGTATTGAACGATATGCGGCGGGATAACGGACATGCGGCGAATTTTGGAGAGAATGTTAATTGGTAGTATTGCGAATTATAAAGGGATCGCAGAGGTAAGATAGAGTGGCTCGAGTTCCGACGGTAGAGGATCGCGGCTACCATTAACATAGCTCGGTTGACGGTATCGTACTAGTTGCCGGGCTTGCAGTCGTTACTCCAACTTGCCGCTCGTAATGGTGCGCGAGGTTCGACTCTCTAACGGTGGAAAAAGGCAGCAATTACCGGTACTTTTGACCGCGTCTTCTTCTCATATCCCTTGATCTCGACGCTGCATAACACTCCACTTTCCTTTCCCCGTCTTTCGAGCACACTCACCTTACCTCCCCAATCTTCTCTCTCCTTCTTTGAGTGGAAGGTTCAACTCTTTATATCATACCTCTTTTATTGGCCCTTTTCTCCAATCTTGCGGCCAAATACGATGTTTGCGGATATATTGAACATTCTTTTATTGCCTTATCGCTTTTGTGTCGCGATGAATGAGCAATTGACCGTACTTTGGTATCATTTCAGCCATATTATATAGCATTTACGTGATAAAGACCGCTTTTAGCCACATATTGACCATTCTTTGACTGACTGATCGCTTTTTTATCACGATGAGAAATGTAAATATGGTACTGGGTCATCACTTGAGCCCTATTAAACAAAAAAATACCGACCCTATCAAGTTTTTCTGGCATTTCAGTGCCAAAGGCGGCTTCTAGGCCTATATTTGACCACATTTAACTACTGTACGGCTCTTGTATCGCAATGAGGGACCAACGGGGGGTACTTTGGCATTATTTGAACCTATCTAAACGTGATAGAACCTTGAAAATCGCGAAAAAACGCGAAAAAATGTTTGGTCTTGAAAGGGATTTACAAGTACCCTATCCCATAGATTTTAACTCACCCTGAAAGTCAGAAAACGGGCTGTTGAGCATCGTGAATGCAGAATGAGAAAGAAAAGGGTGAAAATGCTGTGGCAGATACGACACTACACTTAAGTAAGATAAGGAAGAATAAAGAACACATAAAAAAATTGGGGCAATAGTTTTAATGAATGTTACAGTTCCAGAAATATGATTAACAAGATGTGGAGAACTGAAGAAAGACAGACATTGTGTAAGATATTCTAAAAGGCTAAACAGGTGATAGATTATCGTGTATTCAATAGTTGGCCAAGACGACTGTCGTTGTATTTGATCCGATTGGGTAGGTTGGTGTCACCTGTCACTGTTGCTCGCGTATTTCCGATAGTAAACAGATAATTAAGGGATCTTCTTCTATAATTTAAAAGATGGACTAGGACTGGAATGGGACTGTTCGAAGGAGGAAGATATTTCTCTCGTTTAATCCGGAAGGAAGTCGGGTTTGAGAATAGTAGGCTGATTTAAGGGAGTAGGAAGGTGATTGGCGATGGCGATGGCGGTGGGGAAGGGGATTCTCGAGGTCGCCGAACAATTTTCACCGCAATAAGATCCCTAGGACGTATAATTACGCGGTGTCGGTTAATCGACATCGATCGAAGAGCGCCGTCCGACAGAGCATCGCTCATCCGTTAATTGCGGACGTCGATTATTAATTCGCTTGCGGGGCGTACCCGGCCGCTGCTTCCCCGCGCATTAGATAGCGCCTTTAATTAATTGTTGTCGAGCTGCCACCGGTGACAGATTTTTTCACTGCTTCGCTCACTGCTTCGCTCACTGCTTCGCTCACTCCTTCGCTCACTCCTTGGCTGCCGTTAAAATTAGACACGTAGCGCGCGACACGCCGACTTCACTCTCTCATCTATGAGTTATCGGCTCTAATAGAATATTATTCCAACGATCGCGGATATCGCTCCCGATCAATCTTCATCGACGGACGCGTTCACTTTCATCCTTAAAAAGTGCTATGCTCCTATGACCGTTTTCTTTTTCTCGAAACGACTCAATGTCATTTGACTTAGCTAATAGACTCTGGTTTATGAATATCGCGCAAGTGTGTCAGCGGCTTGTTATGCTTCAGGATGCTGTCAACGACGGGCCAAGACAACACCCCGTCGAGCAGTTACATGCCTGGCAATGTTGTACTCCAGGGTGCACCCTGTGCTCAGTGCAGAGATCTCTGCCCAACTGGTTACGTGCCACATTTTTGGCGGTAAGTTAACCAAAGATCATTTCTTTCTATTTTACGACCATTTTCTTTTTCATTTGTTCACGGATAAAATCACATCACTTAAGCCCAAGCTCCGTGCATACGTGTTTCTCTCTCTCTCTCTCTCTCTCTCTCTCTCTCTCTCCATCCTCCTCCTTCTCATAAATCATACGTCAGTGAAAAGCCGTTTTTACGAAGCATAATCGTGCTAATACCCAGGCCATTCTTTACGATCGAGAAGCACGAATTATCGATAATCGTGAGCATCTCCGCTTATTGCAAATGCTCTTTACATTCCCCTGGCAAGGTAACTCCTTTTTAGTTTCTTTTGGCAACCTTTGCCCCTCGAATAATTCAGGTTAGCTGGAAGAACACTTTTTCATTGGGGAATTACTTTTCTTCGTTCTTCATTGCACGATGATACGTTCTCATCGAGAGGTGACTGTTCTGATTTTCTCTCGATCCGTCAGCAACATCTTATGAGAATTTTCCAGATCGGAGCGAGAGCCGATTGGTTGGCCGACTTCTCTTTTTGGTATTCCCTGGGCATCCTCGACTGACTACTCTTGCTTTGCCCTCTGCTCTCTCTGCCTACCTGCCAACTGCTCTGCCAACCTACCTACCTACCTACCAACCTCGGAATCGTTTCATGAAGTTGAAGTAGGTTTCCGTTTAGCTCGTACTAGGCTCGTACTAGGCTCGTACTAGGCTTGTACTAGCGCTTAGGTAAAAATGGCGCATTGGACGGCAGCGGTAAAGTAAAAATTGTGCAAGGATGTCAGTGAAGTGGCATTATAGGAAGAATAGGTGTCAGAGGAGAGGGGCTGTGTTGGGTGCGTTCGCGAATGCAAGGTCGATGGAAGGAGAAGCTGGTTGCGGTTCGGGTCGTAGGGTCGTAGGCTCTCTAAGGGTCGGCTGGCTGGCGGTACACACGCTGCTCCGTCGTTCTCTCACGCGACCGAGTGAATCCTGCGTGCAACGAGAGCTCTTCCTTCGAAAGCCGCCATTCGGAGAGGAATCAGTCGGCAACCGGCAGAGGAGAAAGGTACGGGGGGGAGGGGGGGGGGGGGCGTGGGGAGGGGCGGCTGTGCGAAAAAGATGGTAGAGATCGAGGGAGCTCAGGGAGGAGAAAGAACGGTCCATGCCTTCGAGCAGACAGAGAGTGACGGAGAGGTACGTATGTTGCTCTGTAATTAACATACCGAACCTTCCTATAATACCGGTATGCCCCTGACTCCCTCCTCCTATCTTCTTCTCCTTCGTCTTCTTCTTCTTCTTCTTCTTCTTCTTCTCCACCTTCTTCTTACTTTCCGCGGATAAAATTTTGATATTTCCTCTCCACTCGTTAACCATCTTCCTTCTCAGCCAATTCTTCAATGTCGCTTATTACGCATCTGTGAGTTTCGATTCTGATGGAGGAATTGGTGCGGAGCTGAGAGCAACCTGCAGGTTTCACCGGACAGAACGGAACAGGGGGAATAAAGTGAATGTGTGTGTGTATGTATGTCGGGGTGGGGGGGGGGGGGGGGGGGGGGGAGGGCGAAGGAAACGGGATGGAAGGGAAGAATGCTGACCGCTGTCGCATCTTTCGTATACCATCAACAAAAACGTCGAGATCTTTGGTTACCGTTGACGTGCTTCGAGAACCAACTCGTTCTCTCGCTACTCGTCGCTAACCTCGTCAATGGTCTTTCAAACAATTCCCAAATTGTCGATCCAGATATTTTTGTTGCATGTCACCCTGGCTCCTACCACCTTTATTTTTCTGTCTTTCGTACCGATATCATTGAATTCCTCTCAACTGTTACTTCTTTGCACACATTTCAAATTTTCTATTCAAGATTTATCTCTTTCAATTGTCTCTTCGAAAGTTCTATCTTACAGAATATCTTCGAAATTTGGCGAATAAGTCGATTTTCGGCAGCTATTGGCAAATGTTAATTTGTCAACTATCATTAAATTCCATTAATTGTTATTCTTGTTGCCACTATTGTCGCTGGGGTCAATTTGATATAGAATAAGTTGGAGAGAGAAGGAGAGAACTTTTCGGCACTGAACGGGTTGTTTACGTTGTCGCGTAGCTCACCGGTCGTTTGTCAAGCGTTAAACACTGGTCACCCTCGTTTCCTCCGGCATTTTCATCCCCCGGAGCAAAGCCGGTAGACGATAGCGCGCCGCTCTTGATTAACGACAGGCATTCTCTATATATTCGGGACAGGATGATAGGTGCAATGGGATAGAGCGCATAGCTCTACTATTACGCCCCCAAAGCAATAATACATATACACAGTAGTCACTTCTTTTGTAATATCGACGAAAGCTAATTTGATATGGTACCGATATCTGTCCTCTCCACTTATCCGAGGGAATAGTGAGTTCTACGCCATTTTAGGTGCTTTCAAAAATTACATGCGACGTACATTTGCTCCAAGCAAATAGAGGAAGAAGGATCTCGTGTACAGCGTCACGAAAGGGTGATAGTTTCGGCCCTATCGTGGCTGCAAATCATTCAAGAGCATCAATGACAATTTCATCAATGTAAGTGCGCAATGTTGTTCTCGCGCTCGTACTCAACCGCCAATCTTTGACGTATGTACCTATGTGAGTAATGGGTCTGGTTCAGGTTTAAATCTGCGACTACCGTGTCGCGAGTGGGTGCACGTGCATTTCTGTCCCCGCAGACTCATCACTTTAATGTAACGTCTGGGCATCGATTGGTAATTCCATCAATATGTGCGCGCGGTAGAATCGCACGCGAACCGCTCTCTTCGTTTCTGCAATAGGGGTATGGCATGCGTGTAAAGCCAGTGCTTCTCCCTTTTCTCAAATCCTTTTCCAAATCCATGCTTTAGCCCTAAACTCTATCGTCAGCACCTTCCTCAAATGGCAGAGACGAAAAGAACGTCGCCGACCTCTTCCCTTTTGAATTCGGTTTCATTTGTTGAAAAGCAAGAAGCGTACAGTCACGATTGGCCGATTATTCAAGATTAGTTGTCCAGTGTAAACTCCAGTGCCGGTCGAGCAGACGACAGCTGCTCGACGGACGACGTGAGAACGACTATCGCGCGTGCGTCTGCCTTCAGGAAAGAAGAAAATTATGAAAGCAACTAGGTAAAAAGGGCTTGTTCAGAGAGAGATAGGGAGAGATAGGGAGAGAGAGAGAGAGAGAGAGAGAGAGAAAGAGAGAGAGAGAGGGGGGGAGACGACTAAGAGTTAGCGATGAGAGAATATCGAAACACGTAAGCAAACGTTATAAACTCAGCGCCGACGGTAAATGAGGATAGTTTCGACGGAGGGATTCTAATGAAAGGGCGAGCGAGGCAGGGGCCGCTAAGATGAGAATGAAACTGTAATAAAGCGGATCGAAAGGAAAGAATCACTCCATTTTCCGTTTCTAGATCGGACGTAGAAGAGAGGTTATCGTTAACTAAATGGGACCGATACTTAATTATACCCCCATCTCCATCATCTCCAACTGAACCATTTTCTTTTCTTACCGATAAAGTGCTTCTTTCAATTACATTTGTACGGTTGACAGTCGAATGAACGATAGGCGTCGAATTGGAAGCAGGAAAATGATCCGCAATATAAAATGGAGTCAAAGTTCGATGTAGAACGTGTTAAATCAGTTTGCGCATCCACGGTGTTCTAAGTGCCTTTAAGTCACGAAGAGACTCCGTTTACCAGTCCCTCCACCTGCTCTGTCTCTTCTTTCTCCTCTCTCTCTCTCTCTCTCTCTCTCTCTCTCTCTCGCTCTCTCTCCCTCATATCTCCCCCTCACTGTCTCTCTTTTCGTTGGAATTTCATCCTTCCGAGTGAGGACGGGATCCCTGAATGTTTCTAGACGTCGTGCCGCCGCGTTTGAGAAAATCGCGGTAGGCTACATCAGAGACAGAGAAAGAGGAAGGGAAAGGGGGGGAGGGGGTCGCCGTTTTACGACGTCGGCTACCCTTGCCGATTCTCGAGGCGGAATGAATCTCTTGCTGGGTAATTAGGCAGATTACTTTCCGGAGTCGTTCGGGTCCCGGTTCTTACTTTGCGGATCGTGCTGGCCCACGCTTTTGCCATAGATGTGATTCGAGTCAGAACGTCTTTCTACGTGCACCAAGATTTGTTGTGAGCATAGAGACGAAATTATTTCTTATTTTTCCTTGCCCTTCAGGTGAACATTTTTATTCCCCTTTGACTCTTTCGGCAGTGTAGGTATAACTACAGAATAGCTAAAGTCTAGGTTTACGGATGTAAGAGTAGATTGGATGCGATTCGAGTTGGATTTGACTGTATCAGGGGTATGCAATTAAAGGAAGGAATTCTTGGAAGGAGTTTGGAAGGGGGTGTGGGAATAGAGTAAAGAGGGTGGTTCTTTCGGTGGGTTTTGGGGGTAGGCGAGTGGTGGCTCGTGCGAAGCTTAAATTCACCGCGGGGCTAATCGAGCAAGAGGCGCGTTCCTAGCGGAAGTAATGTCGTACTCAAAGCCCTTCCCTCGAGCGTTCGGAGGATGACGGGGCTAGAAAGTAGCTCGAAGCTGCCATGATTGCCGGGAATATCGTCCCCAGGGGTAAAAGCATATTCTAGAAACGGTCAATTGTACTTTTTCATTAGGAACCGTGCGACTCGTGCGGCGGAATGTTGTCCCGTGCCGACTTGGAATATTGTCTATATGAGGCTTTAAATGCGTGTACGTTGAACAGTTTGTTGAAATAATTTTCTACATTACGTTATGATCGTCAGCATTGGCATTGGCACTGTGGCAGAAATGTGGAGTCGAGGAAGTGCGTGGAAAGATGTGAGTTTGGCTAGTGAGGTCGGCTAGTGAGAGAGGGGCCGGAGGGGAAGCCTACCTACTACCCGGAGCTTCGAATGGATCGTTTTTATTTACGGGCGCGACAAGGAAGATTCAGGTCTCGACCACGGCGGTCTCCTCACGTTAATTAAATAATATTTCTCAGGGAACCCCGCGGGAGTGCTGGCGTAAAGCCTCGAACGATAAGAGCCGTGGGGTGAAATCGCGCCGACGAGGAGGAAAAAAAAACATGACCCTGGCTAAGAGCACTTATTGCAGTATTGAGATCGTAACTCAGAGGTAGGCCCGTCATAAACGTTCCCCCGAAACAGACCGCTGCCCACTATTCTGTCATCCTTCCTTTCTTCGCATTGGCCAAGTATTTCGCTCTCTCTCTCTCTCTCTCTCTCTCTCTCTCTCTCTCTCTCTCTCTCTCTCTCTCTCTCACTCTCTGTGACCCTCGTCTCCTTCCCGTCACCTTCTCCATTATGACCCAACGCACACACGCGTATAATTGGAATGATCGGTTCTTTTTCATCCTCCTAGTTGTCATCCAGGGTGTCACTCTGCCGCTCGCCCACCATCCGTGCGGTCTTTCAATCTTCGTGAGTCGTTAAAGATAGATGTTTACCTAGGGAGGAGAAAGCACAATGAGGACAGGCAAATTAAGATTGTTTCTCCAGGTCGAATAGTAAATGTAAAAAGGTGTTGTTTGTTCTGCGGTAGGCGACGGAGCTTCGTACGGGTAGGAGGTATATCGAAGGATATCCTGTGCCCATTAAAGCCTTCGAGCGTTTGCCTCTCAGTTCCACGATACTCGTTTGGTTATCGCAAATTGCCACTGAATTTTGTGTCCTCCGAGAATATAGCGGCCATACCGAGGCTAAAACGAGCTTTGCCCGGAACGTCGATTGGGGCGGAGATGCGAATAATATATGCTCCTTTCATTCCTTTTATTCTCTCGCTGTCATCGAGTTCGCCAGCGAAATAACTTTCGTCTATATAGTTGATTATTGAAGAGAAGAGGAGAATGATCTTTCGATTTCCGAATTTCTCTTATTCTTGTCGTCGGTTTCGTCTTTGTCCTCATCTCTGTCCAACAAACATCAGCAGGTCAATGTCCCGAGTGGTCTAGGAGCACCGGCGCCTACCATCCGAATACGACGTCGGACGGCTTGGCGTCTGGCGTCTCGGCGCCTGTTTTTCTCGGCAAACTACAGCCCCGCCCGGGCATCTCTGCTCCAGAGCTGGAAGGAGCCAGACAAACTGGCGGCGAGCGCGAAAAACAGCAAGGCATTTCACGACATATTATGATAGTTTTGAGAATTGGGACGATGTCGATGTGGTCGATGAGTGCGAGTGCAGCTTAACAGTTGGAGATGGAGGGAAGGGGTGAAGGGGCGAAGGGGCGAAGGGGCGAAGGGGCGAAGGGAGAAAGGTATATTTTTTCGAGGTCTTATCTAAATTTGAGTTGGCGATATCTCTTTTGGGCACCGGCAGGCCAGATTCGTTAGACGCGCTTACCCAGGCGAGGGGGAGCCGTTCGCCTCGTGAGAAGAAGAGGATTGGCTGTATTAAAAAGAAAAGTGTTGCCGGCAACCTGGCTGGCGTGCGGAGTCGGACTCCGCGGCGAATACCTACCGTCCGCCGCTGATCGCCATTTAGATATTCCCCAGACAAGCGAGAGAAGTAAGATCGGTAAGGGAAGAGAGAAGAGAGAAAAGAGAAGAGAGGAGTGACTAGAGGCTGCTACGACTGTTCTCACTTCCCCCTGACGTTCCGTTTCCGATCAAATCTATCGACTGGAAGATTAGAGTGGTGGACTTTGCTGCTACGTTTGTCGATGGCCGCGCGTAGTCTGCGCACTCTCACTCATATGGAGGGGGGCAATTTGGGGGCGGATTCCGAGGGAGGATTAAAGGTAGAACGGCCGGATGGTAGGTAAAGGGTGGCGCAGTAAATTAATTATAGCTTAAAACATCGTTAGTATCTGCCACAGCCGGCGTGGGCTCGGTTATTAGCGCAGTACATCATACTCGGTGTTACAGGCCGCATCCGCCGCTCTTTCTCTCCCTCTCTCTCTCTCAATATCGCGACGCTCCTGAAGATCGGATGATTTTTAAAAATATTTCTCAGACAGGCGGTAGCTGTTGCATTTGACGTTTTGCAAACTGCTTCCCGCGACCGGTTCTGTCCACTTTAGTGTCGCCACGGTACAGCTACGTTTCTGGCAACTTTCCAATGTAGAGTGTGCACCTCTATGTTTCCGCGAATGTGAGAAGAGCGGCGAGTGTGAGGGCTTTGGCGAATTGTGATATATCGCGGAAGGGTGGGCTTCCGGTATGCTTCCCCCCGTAGAATGTACGTGGCAGAGACCGCACGATGTACGGTGTACACCCGTCGGACGATATATGTCGTACGATCTACGCCAAACAACAGCAATTACAGACGATATTGGAAAGCCGCTGCGAATAAAGAGGGAAAAAAAAATGGCGACAGTTTGTTTGAGCAGAGTCTCGAATAGGAGGGCCACCGTGATTAAGGTGAATGTAATGGTGGCTTAACGCCGCTTTTGCCCTCGTACGATCCTCCGTGTTCTCTGAGCCTCTCCAAAATCGCGATACACGTTATCCGCCTTTATCCGCCTTTATCCTTTCCGTGTTTGTCAATCCTTTTTTAATTGGCCCTCGCTTTCCGCGTCTATATCCACGTCGTCATCGTGCGCTTTAATCGTATTCCCATTGTTGCGCTACGATGAAAAAAGTGTAATCGAAGGCGCATCTTTAAGGCGGTAGCATGCATAAAATGGTGAGGCGAGACTGAGAAATGTGTACGCCGTGAGAGGCGGCTCGATTCTCGCGTCGAAGAGAATAAATCGGCTAACAGAATACAACGGTTCAGTTAGTGCGATAAGGAGGTCGGCTTTCACTTTAAGCTCCATTCACAACTGATGTATCGTGTACGAAAATGGTAGTAAAAAAAAGCACTCTTCCGCAAATGTGAAATGTTAAAGGTCGAACAAAGTTTTGCTCACCTAGAAAATTTTTCTCATGACTACCCTGACATACGTGGTCAGAAAGCATAAGCGATATCGAATATCATCGTTATATCACGTGCGTACGGAGCTAGGAATGCAGTTTGCGAAGCATCACCCGCGTAACCCTATACTTGCGTCTGACAACGAACGTAGGAGCATATAGAAAGAAAGTTGAGCAGCAGTTTCGTTCAGATTCCGGCGACACATAACACCTTTCTCGTTTAACGTTACACTAGATCAAGTTGGAAGCTGCGCACGGCTTTCTATCGAGGACCGATTCCTCCTATATCACCATATGCTTCTCTTTCAAAACGTGGCGACATCATCAATGCGTGATACTTTTTGAAACTAAAAAGATCTGCACTCAGCGTGGAATTCCAATGGAGGTGGGTCCTTCTCCATTTGGAAGCTCGTTTTTTATGGGAAGTCAGTTGTAGGGGTGCAGAGCGAAGCGTAACCAGTGGCGGGAGAAAGGGAGAGTTTTCGAGCAGAAACGTTGCTTGGCTCACTCGCGGTACAAACTTTCAGAGATCTCAACGCGTATACATTATGTGAACGTGTCAGGAGAGTAGCTACATTTACGTATATGGGAATATATATATATATATAGGAGATAGTTATCGTTGCTCATCGCGTCCCACTTGTATTTCTCATTCGGCCTAATTTTACCTTCGACGCTTTTATGGCTCGTCAGATAGTGTAAAAGGTTGCCGATATCCGGATTAGTGTTCGAAGGACGTGAGAGAAGTAGGGAGAGGGTATAAAAGAAGAGCGTAGCCAGTTTAGTCACCCTTCGAACGATCATTAAAGCCGGTCTTACTTTACCTTCTCTTTATTGGGCCTCATTATGGGGGGTCATTAATGAGTCTCTTGAAACTGCTCTAGATGCGAGATCTAACGTAGTTGAAGGTAACGACAGGCAAAGTCGATTCAACGGGACCTTAGACGCTTTGCCGTGCGGAGTGATATAAGCAGAGAAGCTTGAATCTTTCTTTGAGACTCTCGATTGTGTCGTGGGTGGTTGGAAAAATTCTTTCTTCCCATCTTGATGGCGTATCGTCTTAATTTTTACGCCGAAGCCAAAAAAGCTTTCATTGGCCCGAAATTATGTTCGCTCCAAGTACCTACTCTTTCTGTCTCGCTTGATACGGAGAATTTCTGTATGGTCTCGGTGAGAAGGGGATAGGAAGAGAAAGAGAGGGGAGAGAGGAGGAGTGAGGCGAGCCACGCTTCGGAGTACGAAGGGCAGGCTGATCCGAACCGGAAAGTGAGTTTTCTACTCGTCCTTCGACTTGTCGCCCTTCCACCTTCTCACCGCTCACATACACCAGCGCCCGCGCTCTTTCCCAACACGTGCATGGCTACACTTACGTTTCTCACACTCATATTCTTCTCACACTTGTTCGCACGGACAGAGTGTGGAAAAGCGGCGCATAGCTTTCTCGTATGTCTTCCGCCACAGAGGCCTCCTCCAGAGGCCTCCTCCAGAGGCATTACTTCGCGTTCGGGATAAGTTCGTTAGAGAGACCGTCCTATGTTCCAGAACGAATAGGATGAGAAAGTAGGAAGATGTTACCAAAGGAGAAAGGGTCCTTGAGGGCTATTTCTGGCATTTCTCTCTTTTCTATTGATCGCACTAACTCCTAAAGGTCGCGAAAACTGCGATTCCCGAAGGTTTTCACCGAGGCAGGAGAACTGATAGTTTTTAGCCTCCTCTCTAAAGAGTCGCGTAGAGGCGTTAGCCATAGGCGAGTTGCGTGCGCCAGCAAAAGCCTTGACGATGCGGCTAGGACAAGTAAAAGAAGTGGTCAGCCAAGGGTAGACGGGCGGTCAGAAACCTTCCTAGGAATAGTGGAACGTAGCGAGTGCAGTTGATTATCGATAGCGCACAGTCTCAGCGTGCTAAATTCTTTCTACCGAATGAACGAATGTAGAGAAAAGGATGAAAAAGTATGCTAGTTTTCGGATATGGCGACAATGGCAATCGGGCCGAAGAGCTGCTGGCAAGTCAGTTGGCAAGTCTGTTGGCAAGGTTGTTGGCATGGCGGTCGGCAAGAATAGGCGACAATACGGGGAGAAGTACGATTTACGAGCAACGGGCTTAAAGCTCATCCCGATGATCCTCCTCTTTCAGGTAGCTCCTTACTTAGCTAGTAGAGGGGCTACTCACCCTCTATTTTGAATCTCCTTTGTCGAAGAGCGTATTCTCCTGGAGGCCGTCCCGCTTTCCTCGCCTTTACTTCCGTTCGGTAAACCCTCTCAATTGCTGACGTATACGTATTCGGGAAGGATGTATCGATCCTCAGAGTTGCCAGAGACAGTTGCCTATTTCTCTCGTCGCAACGTCCTTTCATTCGATCATTAGTGTTTTCTACCTTCCAAGTTATTATATTCCTTTATTTGGAACGGGGCTCAAAGAGAAAGCAGGATGGAAGAAGGGTGGGAGTGGGTACGGGAAGATAGTTTATTGCCAATAATAACTCGGCCCGCAGTCGCACGTTTGTCAAAAAGTTTCTTCTCTCCCGTATATATCAAAGCTACGTCGACCTCTCTGTCTCCCTCCCTCTCTCTCTCTCTCTCTCTCTCTCTCGAACTCGAGTTTTCATTCTGGACGAGCAACTTTTCCGTTTAATAAGTGACTGCAATTTTTCACTCGGTAAAGTTTCCCTCTTTTCTACTTATTAATCTATGTTTCCGGCGGCAAGCAGCGGCAAGCAGCGGCAAGCAGCGGCAAGCAGCGGCAAGCAGCGGCTTTCCAGATGTTGTACAGTATGCTCGCTTGTGCCAAGGGAAAAGGCAGAGAAGGCACCCCTTTGTAGGGATGGGAGGGTTCGAATGACTTTTAGCCCCGAACTTGCGTCAAGTTCGAGTTAAGTTCGCTGATATGATAGATGCTAGAGAAGAAGGAAGTCTATTCCTAACTATCTTTGATTTTCCATTAAGCGTTGTGTGACCAAGACAAGAGAGAGGTAAGGGGTAGGGGCTAGGGGCTAAGGGGTAGGGAGTAGGGGGAAAGGAAAAAGAATGGATGGTGAAGAAGAATGTGTTTGAGGGGATGGGGATGGGGATGGGGATGGGGATGGGGGTGGGGGTGGGAGTATAGGAGGTAGAGTAGGCAGTCAGAGGCAGAAGTGCGCTAAATTAAAGGGCCGGGGGAACAAAGGCGAGATGTGCCTCGGGAGTGAAAGAGGCCTCGGTGTCTGTCTCCCATTCCCTTCTGCGTTTCTCTCGCAACGCCACGATCGCAACGCCTCGGATCGGATCAAAGCGCCTGGCTGCGGTCCTTGCTCGACAGGAATAGAGATGGAAAGCGGGATTCGCGCTGAATTTCAATGTGCTCCGTGAGTTCGTGCCTGGAAAGCCATTTTCCGGGAAGCACGTTTCGGGAGTGGACCGATCGAAAGTTCCTCCCTCCCCTCTCTCCGAGAGAGCCGCATTTTCGATGTGCCGACAGGCGAAGGTGACCGATTTTGCCTAGACTTTCCGAGTGACTCTCCCTATGAAAGCCACTTTGTCACTTCTACGATTACCGACTCACGTAGAGCTGACTCCAATCGTCATAATTTCATTTATACGTCCCGTGTTGCGCGGTAAGATAAGTACGGTGCCGAGAGCGTGAACGAGCTGGCGGAAAAGCGATTGCAGCCGAGCCTAATTACGCGCTCACTTTAACATAAAGATTACTTACCGCACCGTTATAACATGTGAGAACCATTGTCAATTCCGATTCTAATGGGGAGGCATTTGCGATAATGATAATGCGTGAGCTCGCTATATCTTTCTTGGCGATAAAGGGAACTCAAGTTTCCATCTGGTTTACGATTGCGTCGCCGACGAAGTGCATGAACGTTGGGTAGGCTGCTCGAGGAAATATCGACGTCGCTAATATAATATATCGGCAGGCGCCGCATACGGAAAGGATATAGTGCGGCCAGAATGGGAGAATGAGGGTAAGAGAATGGTTGACCCGGAGGTGACGACAGGTGCACCTAACGGGTATTTCAGCAGAGTTTTGGGTTAGATCGACCGCTAATTAAATTAATTTCTCAGCCACGGCTCTCTCTCTCTCTCTCTCTCTCAATCTCAATCTCGCATGTCGGTTCTGTTCTTTATTTATCCTCATTCACGACAGCGAGTGCGAAAAAGTTGACTTTGCGAAAAATGAGGGCGCGATTATAATTAACGATTGGGCGGGCAATAGGGAGTGGTAAGATAGAGCTGATAAGTGACGAGGCTCCACAGGTCAGTCAGGGGAGAGAATTTGAAGATGGGAAGAGGATGGGGGTGGCAGGAGGAAATTGGCAGCGGACGTGCATTTTGCCATGGCGGGAAGGGTGAACGTTTTCCCGGCTCCTTTCAATTAACGCTTGCCCACTCCCTTATTCACGAAGGGCGTTAGGAACCTGGAAAGAAGAGAGCGGCAGCAGTAAGAAGGAAAATTGCCCCTTCCCTTATCTCTTCTCCCTGCTCCTTCTTACCCTTACTTTTGTCTCTGCGTGCTACGAAGAGAAAGCTTGAAAGAGGGGTTATTCTCAGTAGAGAGAGAGAGAGAGAGAGAGAGAGAGAGAGAGAGAGGAAGGGAGGAAAGTCTTTATCAGAATGCTCGAAGCTGGCGATGCTAGGGGGCGAAGGTGCGAGGAGAGAGAGAGAGAGGGGGGATGGGGCGTTCGGAGGGAGAGGAACGGTGTGTTATGGGGTTTTCACGGGTGCTCGGGAATTTGCATACAGAGCATCTGTCACCAGCCCCTTAGCTGGCTTCGGCCATTCTCAACTGGGAATATCTGGCGGCGCGGATCTACGGGATAATGGGAACCATTCTTATGGTAAACTTGAAGGAGGCGTGGGTGAGATGAAACGAAGAACGGAGGAGAACGGAGGAGAACGGTAGCCGGTTGAAAGTGCACCGCGTTCGGTGGGGCGTGTTGGGGCGTGGTGGGGCGCCTGCACGCTAGCAACCCATCCTCCGACACTATCGCGGCTTATTCTCTCTTTGATTTACAACTATGACACGCGAGTCAAAGCTTTTCCGTCATAATCGCTTGGTCAGAGGGGAAAAGGTTATTAGGGGTGGTGCGCGGGACGTCGATTAAGCCGAGTTTAAGCATCAGGCTAAAACTAATAGGACGTCTTAGCCCACTGTCAAAGAAGTTGCAAATTGAAAGAAGAGGTACCTTCTTCGGAAGATAGGGCCTAGAAAGTAAGCCCAGCGAAAGAACAATGGTGTCTGGGTTGAAATTTAGATAGCAAGATGAGGAAGTGTAGGCAAAAGAGAGGCGTGTGAAAAGAATGAAGTTTCATCGCTGCTATTCAATTAAAAGTATGGCAACGAGATTGGAGGGGTACGATAGGCGGAGAAACATTTGAAGAAACGAAAGAGCAGTTTCATCAACTTTCGTTTAACGTTTCTGTTAATCCGTTGAGTAAAAGGAGAAAGAATCGGTCCGGTTTGCCATCTTGAAAGAAGGAGAAACGATTCGTCAGACTTTGAGGCGGAGGTTGGCTTTTCTCTGGCAATTAAAAGTGATTCTCCCCCGGTAGGTAGGCTGTCGCACCTCTGGCATCCACCCTCCGAAAAGTTTGCCACACTCGGTGGCACGTGCGTGTGTCTTCTTTGTGCGCGTGGGGTGTGGGGTGTGGGGCGTGGGGCGTGGGGCGTGAGTCGTCGTAAATTTTGGCTCCGCGAGCAGGCGAGAAATTCGATCGAAATCGTTCGAATTCTTCTCTCGCGGGACGAACGGTCGACGCGAATCCGGCATACTGATGTATCCGACATACCTTCCTGTCCTTTCTCCTTCATTTTCGCCCTGTCTTCCTCCCCTTGGGAGGATCTTTTGGCAAATGAGGGAAGAGTGGAAGAGAAAAATGTGAAACTAAAGTATAACTATCGAGACGACACTTGGATAGAGAAATTACAGGATCATTTTGCCCTGGTGAAGGGGGAGGAGAAGGAGAAGGAGAAGGAGAAGGAAAAGGAAAAGGAGACACGGGGTAGTCTTAACGGTGGTGATAGACGAGGGACGCGTGTGCGGTGTAGCCCCAATAGGATAGCTCCAAATGTATTTACCACTTTGTCGTTATTGTCTCGAAAGTATCCTTCCAAATTGAGAGATTCTTACGACTCCAACCATCTGCATCTGCGCCCATGCATTTCATATTCCATCGATACGATTGTATTGGCTGCTTTTAAATAACGAACCTGACTTCTATGTTCCCCTCTCTCTTGGTTGCGACTTGAGCTTAAAGTGTTCTCAAAATTGATCTTCCTTTCCTCGACTCCTCATCGCAGTGATAAACGAGAGAGCGAGGCTCCTTCGACGTTAAATACTCGAGGCTCCCCTACCTTCCGAGCACGTTAAACCGTCCGTGGAAAATAGAAGGCATTTCATTTGCCTGCCGCTTTATCGAGCAGCGTAAATGGCCACTCGTTACTTCTTATTCGCTGGCACAGTTCGACTCGGTCACCTCTTGTCTTGGCAAGCGATCTCGATTCTTTCACATTTTCCAGGCTTATTCGAAAATGGTCGCAGTAGGCGGTTACGTCGATACTATTGTATATGAAAATCGAATGTCAGAGGAGAATTTGAATGAACGTGCCGAGAGCGGTGATCATCCCCCCGGATCCTCGAGTCCTATGAGCGAAAATCCGGCGCGCGTGCCACGAAAGGTAATAGCCGCTTGCAGGCTTGTCAATCGATTTTGTCGCGCGCTTTTCCCATCGCAGTTTCTACCATCGCAGCTTCAACGAAGACGGATTCGCAGTTGATATTACTTTTTAAATATCATTCATGCCATTCTCGTTAGGAAGGGGTGGCGACGTCGCGACGATTTACGAGCATTGAATTACGAGGAAATTCATTAAAATCGGAAGGTGTGCGTAGGCTCTGGAAATAAAGGGGAATTAAATGTACCGACTCTCACTGTCGTCTGCTGACACGCGTCTAGTCTTTCTGCAATCGCTTTTTTACCTCTGCCGTTTTGCCTTCATTCGGAAAACGTATCGTTCGCGATGCCATCCGAGTACTCCTGAACATCTCGCTTCCTGTGTGCGAGTAGGTACGCCCGGCTGCCGTTCTTCAGGAGCAGAGGCTCAGCTCTAGTCTCAGTTCCAGTCTCAGTTCCAGTCTCAGTTCCAGTCTCAGTTCCAGTCTCCGTTCGAACGGCTGTTCGAGGAAACAGAATGGGCAGCATCTTCAATTCATCTGTGGACGAGACGCTCGGTCCTCAGCAGCAGGTGCCTCCCCCGCTTTTACGATCGGTCGCCAAAGGGCAGTATACCGGATGTCGTTTACATGCGAATCGCTCATCGGGGAGAAACTCCCCCGTCAGATAAACTCTAGATTTCCGCTTTCTTCCCCCATCTTCCCCCTTGCCATTTGTCTAGGTAAGCGGAAATTTATGCAAAGCCACCGATTTCCCTTCACTCCTTTCCTCTCAGCCAGTTCGTCTTTTAAACTTACTCGATTGAACTTGCGCCGAACTCCCCACTTTTTAAGGCTGTGCCATCTTTGGCTAAGCCAATTGCGTCATCGTTCAGCCAGTGTTATGGAAGGATGGCGAAGGATGGCGAAGGATGGCGAAGGATACTTATAGGCGAGGTAAGGCCGTTAGGGTACGCAAAGAGTGCTGGTCCCACGGTTGAGAGACATTATTACGCTCGTTGCCATCTTCTTACCTGTTTCTTTCAGCTGAGCTGAAAAAAATCTCATATTTCGGCCATCTTCTTTCACCGCTTTGATCTCGTTATCGATGAGTCTGGCGTCCCTGTCTCCCTCTTTCCATACTTGCTTCCTCGCCTTCTTACGTCCTCCATTCTTCCCCTTTCTGGTCGATCTGAAAATCCCTTGGCGATGAGGAACGTGGGTGATCGTAGGATGGGGGGGATGATACGGCGGCCGTGGCTCATCACAGAACCAGTATCCGTCAGGAATATCAATGTGATTAGATTCTAAAGGCTTTCTTATCCTTGGCTGCCTGTACAGGTAGTCGCAAGCGAACACCATCTTCGATCAGATTTCCCATTTCACCTTCCGCATATCATCGCACACATGTCCACACACACACACACACACACACACACAGAATTGTTTAGAAATAGAGCGGGTCAATATTTTTTTTAGGCAGTGAGCAGCTTTTTGCTACTTGCAGCGATTGATGGTAATCTGAAAACGAAGTGGAAAAATGTATTTTTTTGTGGGGACAGTTACGTCGGTAGGGTGACGTGATAGTTGAGGTGATATCGCAGATGAGAAGAAGACGGTAGAGATGGTGGGAGGTACTGGGAGGGAGGGCGAAGAGGCAGCGTGGCAAGAAGCCACGTGCTTTTCGCCGAAGGTTCACGAAGGTAGTCGGGAAGGGACGACCGGGAGATTTTGAGTGGAGAGTCAGTATAGGAATGGCTGGCTGGCTGGCTGGTTGGCTGGCTGGCTAGTTGGCTAGTTAGCTGCCGGTAGTCGCGCCGTTCCACCGTGCTTCGTCGCGTCCTCGTTTTTCCTCTTCCTTCCGACCGATTCGACAGCAAAAGTGCTTGTGCCGGTGCAGATTACTTAACGAGCGTGAATAGTTTTCACTTTCAGCCTAATACGTTGCAACTCGCTTTCCTTCATTTGAATCACACTCGCATTATTTTAATATCTCAATAGTTTCAAACCTTTCTTTTGAGGATCAACAACCTCCTACATCCCTATAAATACCGTTTTATTAACGTTGGGCGTTCATTCGAATTGTGAGGGACGATTGCAAATTCGCTTGGGAATAGTGAGAAAAAGTGTGAAAGGGGGGCAGAGGGCGGGAGAGGGAGGGGGTGTAAGAAGCAAAGAAAAGGGTGAGAGAACAGAGTGAAAGAAAGGCCACGGATTAGGAGATATTAAGGTAATTGAAGGCACGAATATCTGGCTATGCATGACACGCGTCGATGTCAAAAGAATTTCTTTGATTAAGGTGTTTAGTTAATCGCGTAGTGGACAACAGCAACATTCTCATACTTGGACACGTTCTCGTTGCTTCTGTACAATAAGCGAGCGTTAGCGACAGTTTACGTCTTTGTTGGCATGATCGTTATTGTGTAATTTGACAGTTAACCCTGGAGCTGAACCGATGGTTCGCTCTTAAACACCCTAACGATCTCTCAGTTACGCACAAAAACATGGAGCGTTTGATTAAAAAGGTTTCACGCAAGAAGAAACGCGGAAGTAGAAATGTGCAACCGGCAAAGAGCGACGGGAAGGGAAAATGATGGGCGGAGGGGGGGGGGGGGGGTAAAGTGAGAGCAACGATACTTTGCGGAGAGAAGTATACAGCGTCGACAGTCTTTCGACGAGAACCAATTAGGGTTCCATACGCCGAGTCTTCTTTCCTGAAATGCACACGAAACGCGTGTGGTCGTTGCTTCGTTACTTTCTGGAGCGCTCTTTTTTTCCTTTTTATCTGA
This sequence comes from Anoplius nigerrimus, assembly GCA_914767735.1. Classification (NCBI taxonomy): domain Eukaryota; kingdom Metazoa; phylum Arthropoda; class Insecta; order Hymenoptera; family Pompilidae; genus Anoplius; species Anoplius nigerrimus. The sequence continues at coordinate 11,546,982 of OU612091.1, read as the reverse complement.
GCTCGCCGCACTTTATGCTTCTTAATTAGCCCGCCGTATGCTGCTTTCTCTCTCTCTTTCTCCCTGTCATCAATGTATTGCTCGTGTCTACTTTCCTGCCTTTCCCTCTCTCACAGTTGAGAAATTCTTATCTAATGTAGACCTACGTAGGTAGAAGCTGAGAGAGAGAGAGAGAGAGAGAGGGAGAGGGAGAGAAAATGGAGAGAAATAACGGAACTTCGGTACCAATCGAGAAGAGTTTGCGAATAAGACGAATTTCAAAGTCCCCCTTTTGGGACTTGTTATCAGCGACCTCATCTGGACACGAGACCCATCCAGTTTGCCATGAGCGTGGAATCCGGATCTGCTTCGCGTATCTCCTGCTGGCTAGGGGCTTTATCTCCTTCTCCTTCTCCTTCTCCCTCTCCGCCGCTTTTAGCCGTAGGGGATTATTTTCCCATTAGGATCTTGTCTTTCGACGACAAATCGCACCGAAACTCGAGTCGGCTACCGTCGGAAAGATAGAAGAGGCCAGTTCTTATTCCCCACTCTGACAGTAGCCGGACCGAGCAAACCCTTCGACCAGGCTCGATACCGTTGTCAAAACAGTTTGTCACTACAATTTCTTCCCTCGCCGTACGGCGGCAGGATAGTCGTATTCTCGCTCCGTTCATGGAGTGCGAAAGCGACGGTGACGTGAAACGCGAATGTCGGTTAACGAGTTAGCGGCTTAAAGATTCGTCAATGTCAGACCCCATTAGCGACAGCCCCTATTCCGAGCTCGACTCACTAATTCCACGGAGAGCATCTCTGGGGTACGCATTGCGTACTTTGCCACAATCTCATTGGTTGCTGGAAAGTGCGACCGGTGAGAGATGAAGAAAGACACTTGCAATTCGACACTTCGATATCGTTAGAGAAAGTGAAAAGATTTGCAATTGCCACCGGGAGTTTTGCCGGTGTTGAGGAAAGGGGCGGTAGGTACAGCCACCGCCAATATGGGAAGTCTTAAAAATATCCAAGGCATGCAAGGTACATAAGGAATGGAAGAGGGGTGACGGAATACGGCTGCGCCACCATACGATGACAAAAATAGATCTTGTTCTGCTTGTCGAAAGATTCGATGATGGAAACGTTCGTTTCTTTTGGACAGGGGGAAGGAAGGGAGGAAGGAAGGAAGGAAGGAAGGTAGGATAGATTTGTTCGGCGTGAGAGAGAAAGATCCCCAAAGAGAAATGCTGAAATTTTCCCAATCACCGGCATCCTGCTCGATCTTCGACCCTACAGCCTATAAGGGGATTGCCCTTGATTTCTTCGTCCCTCAGCCTGACGACACCTCGGTTACGCGACAATGTAAATATTTGATACGATTTTTCTTCTCTCCATCCCCATGGAATTCCACCCTTGTTACCTCGTCTCGGAAAAGGAGAGGATTCCCTCTTCTATCGTCTTTTCCATCATTTTTCTTCGCGGCTCTGTCAGAGCACAGCTCTTTTTTTCCTTCCTACCTCTGTGTAACCGATGAGCAGCGCAGTTCGCTTATGCACCTGCTCCAATGATTATTTTGGGCGAACGGTACGTCAACCTCGATTTCCCCTAGAACGCAGATGGGACTCTGCGGCGAAAGAGGGTCCCTTGCAACATCATTGTCATTGTCTGGGGAGGGAAAAGGCAGAAGGTGGGAGTATAGTAAGAGCCACCGGTGAAAGAATCGAGTTAGACAAAAGACTGCAACGTTTAAGCTGGATTGCGTGTCGTGTGCCATGGTCTCCGGACGGGCTCTTGTTAGTCATAGCTGCGATGTTAGGCGAGGGGGTTAGGCAAGGGGGTTTGCACTTGGATGGGGAGATTGAGGGGCGTTGCAGTGGCAACGATGCCAGCTAGCGAGGGTGCCACGAGCGGATCGACGGACAACATATCGAATGTACTCTCCTTCTGTGCACGAACCTACTTTCGAAGGCGTCGTCGATGATAGTGATCGTCATCTTGGTTGTCGCTGTCGTTGTCATTGCCGCCGTCGTTGTTGTGAAGAAATCAGTCTGAGATTCGCTAGAGGTCTCCTTGGGGGGCAGCAGCCGGAAGGGGCGCGCCCCTAAGCTAGCGGGAATCTAGTCTCTTCTGGTTAGTCTTGCTCTCGCCGCTTACCCGTTCGCTTCAAAGTACGCAGGGGTGCATCCGAGGAGGACAAAAGCCGTGGACGCGATGTGCCGAGGCGAGCCTCGAAGATTACTGGAGTGTAGAAAATCGTGTGCGTATAAGACGTCTGACTGGATGGCAGATCGAAGGAGGAACAAAAGTGACAAGAAGAGATAGGGGGAAAAGTGTAAGAGTGGCTGCAGGGTAACGCCGATCATGGCGGACTTTCTTAGTTTGAGACACTTTATCGTCGGATCAAAGTTCGTTAGAAGGCATTATGAAGCGTCTGTCTCATTCTCCGTACTTCCCCGTCGAGGAGTTAAGATGGCGGATGGTCAACGTGCAACACCAGCGCATCGCGTTTGCCAATGTCAGGTAAAAGACTGAAATGGATCGATGAAAATATTACGGAGGTTAAGTCTGTTAGTAGAAAGGCTTAGTCGAAATGTGTGTAGAGAGCGGCTGTTTAAAAGATTTCGTTGGATATCTCCGGGGTAATAAAGACGGCCGAGTATTGGTAGGTACGCAGCCATCTGCAGCCATCTGCAGCCATCTGTGTGTCTCTTCCTTTCTAACGGACGTCTCTCGGGGATATGTCATCTCATGGATCTTCCCTGAGTTCTCCCGCTCCTTCTACATAGCCGTCGGCGCGTACTTGCTATTCAGCCGATAGAGTTCCATCGAAACTTGAGCAGCGGCTACGGGGCGAAACTTTCCGATAGGAAAGAAGGGAATGAGCGGAAGAACGGGAGGAGTAGCCGTTCTTAGATCTATTTTCCCATTAAACTTCTTTCGCGATATAGAATTATCTTTTGATGGCTACTCGCTAAACTTGCTTATTCGCTCCCCTCTCCCTCTTCCTCCGGTTATTATTTCTTGGAATAGGATGCAAAAAAAAATGGTCAAATATTCATTTGGTCAAGGGGGTAGAAAGGAGACCGGTGGAGGTGGACTCGGTGCTATAGTGGCATGTTGGAGGGGACGATGGCGGTGAGGTTTGAACGTGGGGTTCGGGCGTTTATGGTGAATGCGCTCGCTATAATAAAACTATCCTTTGGGGCGAACGGAGAGCGGGTGTCGATGGTGGGGGTGGATGGTGGGGGTGGATGGTGGGGGCGAATCCCGTCGGATATAAATGCGACAGGGGTGTTTCCTTGGACGATGGCCGGTGGGGCCCGGTAGATTCAATCACGACCCTTCCCGTAGACCGAGAAAAGTCGCCGCTGGAATACGAAAGAGGCGAAGGAGGCGAAAGGCGGGCACCGAGCTCCTAGGAAAAGTCGTTTCCGAGGCAGGGTATTAGCGACGGGGAGTAACCCAACTTCCATCCTCCTCTGGATCGTGAGGGGAATGATCAGTGTTACCGAATCTCAACGTTCCTGCCTACAGACGTTGATATGTGAATGCGAATGCCGTCGAAAGGTTTCATCGATAGTCGCGCTCGAAAGCGGAAGGCGAATTCGCAATTCAATTGAAGGAATTTCTTTTAAAAAGAGTCCCTCAGCTCCGTAACAGGGTGGATGATCTAAGGTCACATACCTATATCAGATCTTTCGCACGAGCAACTCTTGACGAGCTCTCCTCCGCTACGGAACGATCTTCCGATTTTATATATGTCCCTACCTTTGGGATTCACCCCCTCCATTCCTGTGCCGCAGCACATCATATTGAATATCGAATCCCATAAGTCGCCCGATAATGCAATATGCCGACGTCAGCTCTTGGGAAGTAGCTTTCTCTTTTCCTCGAGCGAAGGGAGTGTCGAAAGGACGAAAGAAGGAAAGAAGGAAAGTACAAAAGGACGATAGAAGGAAAGAACGATGGAGAAGACCCGCGCGAGACTGTCTATTAAATCTGAATTTATAGTCCCTCCCCTCTTTCTCGCCGCTTTTCGTCCGCTCCTCTTTTTGAGAAACGCTGCACGCACGAGCTTCGATAAATCTCTCTCCCCTACATTGTTATTAGTGTAAAAGTGGGAGTAGATAGGCGAATGAATGGGTGTGTATCTTTCTGTATTTAGCAGGCTTTAATCGGATAAGCTTAAGGAAAAGTGAGCAGTATATTTGCGCAGCTGGTGCGCTCCGCGTGATATCCTGGCGAATATGTATGAAAAAGTGTAAAAATAGGGTGGTCGGAAGGGTGGGAAGGGTGAGGTAGTTGGCTGGCACATGTTTGAGTGATCCTCTTTTCGTACTCTCGGCGTGACCGTCATTTCTCGTGTACGCGTGCGTTTGACGACAGTGGGGGCGAATATGGAGGCGGGAAACTCGCGTCGGGACGGTTAACCCGCAATAAAAGAAGGCTCTCCCCGATAGTAGCGCGACATTTCGGCCCTCGTATTTTAGCTTACCGGTAAGCAGCTGCTTTTCAATGCCCCCTTCGCTTCTCGCGAGTGCCCTGCCTCCACAGAGTGACGGCTAGTCAAGGGGACCGCGATCTACCTGCCAATGCACATATATGTATACCTATATCCACCTATATATCTATATGTACAACATTTTCCATTTATTCTAACACGTTCAAGTGATCGCGACGACCGTTTGTCCAGGGAGTTTGCTACACCGCGAATTAGGCTTATCTCGAGGCCAGTACCAGGCAGGCACCACTGCCGATAACGTTTTAGTTTAAATTTAAAGCTGCCCTAGGCGAGTAGCGCGGCCTGATTTAAGAGCTCGTTCGAAGCTTCCTCCATACTTCCCTTCCAGTCTCTCTCTCTCTCTCTCTCTCTCTCTCTCTCTCTCTCTCTCTCTCTCTCTCTGTCGGACGCAACGAGTGTTGTACGTAGGCCACAGGGGTGAAAAGCTCCCTAACGGAGTGGGAGGAGGCGTATGCCGCCGGTAGATAGTCCGCCGTGATAAGCTAAATGCTCGAGTCCCCTATATTATAGCCGCGCGGTGGCCCCACTGCGATCAGCCTCGAGCGTTTCCCGACTATCTCTCTCCCGACTGCCCCTCTCTCCTCCCACGCACGCCCTCTCTCTCCATTCAGTCTTGCCAGCAACGCCACGGAGACAGATCGTTTAAGAGAAGCGTCTCTCCGGCCGCTTTACGAGCTACTTTTACCAAATTACCTTACGCGTAATGTATCCCTCTCTTCTTTCTCCGATGACGTTTTCTCAGTCTAGGCCAAATGTACGATCCTCTCTTTTTCTTCTTTTCTTTCCTCCTTTCATTTTCTCCCTTTTTTTGTCGCCAGGGCAACATTTAAATGAATGCCCAACTAATGTAACGGTGTAGCCTGGTGACCGTCGGCAAAAAGTAAGAGTAATGCGCCTTTCCAGTTATTAGTCACGTTCCCAAGTGGACAGTCCTTTATTTTAATGTGCCGGAGAGCATCGTTTCTTCGAGGTGGCTACTCAGTTTCAACGATTATACTATATATATTCTACACAGTTTATTACCGCAATATGGTTCTATGTCGAGACAGTATTTGACTGGATTAGAATTTTTTCGTTGAAAAATCGAATCGCGAGTTTTGCATCGTGCCTCTCGAATCTGTGCTCGCGTCCCCAACTAGATGGGGAATAGAACCCGGCGGCTTGTCTCAATTTCCGGTCCCATCCTAAATTTCGGATAACGCCTGCAACTTGTCCCTTGCGCGTCCTGTCGACGGCAGGAGGAGGACACTACTTCCGTTACAACGATACAGGCCGCCGTCCATTTTCTCTTAAGCTTCGCGCATTTCTCTTCTCCGCCGGAAATTGGAACTGGATCCTTTCTATTTCCCTTCTGTGGCTCCCGTACTCGTTCACTTTGCTTCACATTCGCCACCCTACCCCTCATTAACCCCTGTCCGACAACTACTTTCCGCTCCAACAAACGACCTTATCGTCACCAAGAACGTACCTTTGCATCAATTTACTTTTGTTTTATGATGCACCGCCAAATCTTCTATCCTCGCTTCACGCATCTTATTACGTCTAGTTGCTTTTACAGTAATTTCCTATTGTATATCTGGAATCTGCTTCAATTCATTTCAATATAAATACTTTGACGAAGAATAGGAATGAGAAGAGAGCGCTTTGCCGTGGCGGCTCAGGCAACAAATGAATTCGGCACGGCTGTCACGACGGTTGCCTATTCGCAGGGACCCACCGAACATATTATATTATATAATATTTTCATATTTCTTTTGGAAATTCAGCCAACCTTTCTTGTAATTTTAAAATATCATAAACCTACGCTTTCTTCGTGTTAGCGAGGGAAACGGTGTAGATAATCTATTAAGAAAGATTGTTCAATTCATCACTGTCTGATATCTATGTTGCATTTTGAACTTGCAAATATATTTTCTAGACAAAATTTGTATTCTTTAAGGAGAAGAAGAATGATAGGTTAGTGATAAGAAAAAGAAGTATTCGGTATTTTACAATAGGATTTGACTGGATTCAGGTTGAAAATGTAAAGTTGTACGTCCGGCGGGCGCCTGCGGATAGGCAATCGTCTCGGCAGCCGTGCTGAATTCATTTGTTGCCTGCAAGCGCCATTCACAGGCGCTGCGCCGTAGAAGTTAACTGGGCATGTTGCGCTTCTTTCTCTCCACCGGCAAAATGAGGGACACCACAGATCTTCCGCTGATTTAGTTTGCTTCTTTTAATCGTATAACAATTATAGGAAGATTGTACGAGGATTGGAGAATGTGTTCTCCAGACGATTGTTTACCTTTAGACTTCGAACTCTGCGGCTAATTTTAAGCTATATGCATATTATTTGACATGGGAAGAATGAAAAGTAGTTGCGTAAGTCGATCGTTCGATACTTAGATCCGGTAACCCGACTAAGCTTCCGTATGGTAAGGTAAGCACTTACCGCATCTACATTGGAGTTACGACTTAAGACTCGAGAATTAAGGGGTTCTCTTTAATTAATATCTCCGTCGTATGGGAGGATTAGGGTTACGGCGAGAGAGCGTAGGGTGCGTCGATTAGGTTAGAGTGGTTTGAGGCTCGTTTTACGGGAACGTGAGTTGGAAAGAGGAGCAATTGCCTGTGTCCTCGGCAGCTGTTTTTCGAATTTCCTATATGTGTCGAGGCGATGAGCCGCTGAGCCGCTGAGCCGCTGAGCCGCTGGTGATTGTGAAGGCACCTTTAGGTACCTCATTGGCCAGTAGGCTACGTAGGTGCTTTCGCGGAAGAGCCAGGTCATGGAACCACTTTTGAATTGCCGCGGAGCGTTCGGAGTTGGAGTGCTTGCGGGATCGGCTACACTCTCCCCCTGAAGCACTCGAAATTCCTCTAGTCTCTCGTTAGCTAGGTGGTTAGTTGCTTGGCTGGCTACCTGATTATCTGCCTACCTGCCTACGACTACTATCTTTAGAAGGATTCTCAACGAATTCGAAATTAGAGTGTGAATCGAAGGCTCGATTTCGTGACGAGTATCGTATACATGTCCAGCTGAATGTGATACTTGAAAGGGTGGTTGGCTGGCTGACTGGCTCGTTGTCTGTAGAATTGCCCCGATGGAGAGTCGTCAGTGGAGAGTGAACGCATCGCCCCTTCTATGCAAACAAGGTGCTTGTTGCTAAATTGGGTTGTGCAAGTCGAGGCGCGACCGCGTCCCATCGTTAATTAATATATCCTGACTGCCGTTTCGGGGTTCACGCGTGGACGATGATCCGCAGGAGGTGGCCGTGGAGAGAGTAGAGAGTAGAGAGGTGTGGCGGCAGCTCCGCTTTCCGAATGGTCGTCCTGGGAGCCATACCGATCGTAAACGGGCCGTTTGCGAGACCGCCCTTTACAGAATCGCCCTTTCCCACACGATCACCGTCAAGATCACCGTCAAGATCACCGTCAAGATCACCGCTTACATCTATATTCTAAGCTGGAAAATGCGTAAGCGTGCCGGTCTTTCTCGCCGGAGCGGCCTCTAAGCTTGGACATGGAAACTGGTTCGAGATGAAAAAAAATCAGATATACATATACGTCGAATGGGACGTTTCCTAGTCATGTTCTTTCAGTTATTATGTCCGTTAGTTTGGCCTCCCGAATGACCTGCGCGCCTCCCGTTCATTTCCTCCTGCTCCGAGCAGGAGAATCAACAGTTTTCCGTTATTTCGCCCGTTCGATCGGTGTCGAGAATAAAAATGTCTGGGCAAAATCGCGCCTGGGCAAGGATGATGCACTTGGCAAAACGAAGGAAAGAGGGAAAGTGTGATGTGGGTGTAACTGGCAAATAGGAAAGGGGGGAAAAAGGTAATTCGGAGTGCGGGCTGGAATTACTCGCGCGAAAGGGAGGATAGGAGGAAGAAGGATATCGTTAGCGGAAGAGAGAGGAGGCACGCGGTGCTCGCGTTTAGAAATTCCATTACTGAGCGAGATGAGGTCAGTGTACGAGCGATTCATTAGGCGCGTTATATTTTCCCTCCATTTTCTACTCCCCCTGGCTGCATTCATTCCCGCAATCGTCAGGGAATGCGATATTCCACACCCCGGTCTCGAATGCTCCTGGCTCAATATTCGAGCAGTCTCGTAGCGCGCGTAGCTGCTAACTGAGCCTCGACGCGGCTCAAAAATCAGAGCAGACATAGAGAAATATGTATCTTCTGGGAAGAGGGCGGGTGGAAGGGTTCGCAGTTTCACCGTCTCGACGGATCTAAAGCGCGAGGGCGACCCTTCGTCAGATATGATTTACTACTTTTGACGGGATTAATAATTTCTACCGCGGCAGGGAGGTAGCAGATGTCGAGACACTTTCGCACCCCATTCCACGTCTTAGTGAGCATCGCGACGTGCTCCTCCTCTCCGTTTCTGACAAAAATAAATCTGTCAGGGAAAGATGACGGACTTTCTGCTTCGCCCTACGCTCGACCTTTGCACTTTTCCTTTCCCATCGAATACGTGAACCGTATTAGTAGTAGAAACCTATAAGTTATCACTTGTCTTAGCCTTAGAGAAATATAGATTCGGTGTGTGCGGCGGGGCAGTTGGTCAGATTATTCCTGATTGGGCGCGGTAATCGGGGGAGCAGGTAGATGGTAGATGGTAGGAGGTAGGTCGGCAAGAACGAAAAGTAGGGCCCTGCTCCTTCGAAGGGAACGTTTTTCTCTAAATTACACCTTGAACCGCTCCATCGAGCGACCGCGCGTACCTTTCCCGTGAGCCGGATCGCTTGCCAGAAAGAGAGCTCAGTCGAGAATGGTTACGCAGGCGCGGGCCTAACCCACACAATCACACACAGACAGATCGAAAGACAGAGAAAAAGAGATACATGCATACATACATCGGCCGATAGCTACCGCCGCCGCCGCCGCCTTTTATCCCGCGTTCCGTCTTCTACCGCCGGCACCCTCTATCATCTCACGCCGTCTTTTCTTACCAATCCGATACCGTTGTTGATTCGAAAAATTGCCCTTGTTTTTCAAGTACTTTCCCTTTCCTTAATTCATCTCTCGCGCTTCACCTGACCCATCCTCTTACGTTGACATTTTCACTAAGCAAAGAGATGCGGGGAGCAAAGAGTTAGGTACTCACAATAGAAAGTAGCCTACGTTACTTGGTTGCGGTCAAAGTCATTAGAGAGGAATGAAAGTAAAAAAGTGGTAATTTGGATAAACAGGGGTCTCGATGGAAAGCCGTTCGGGCAGTTTGGCAAATTATCCCCCATGGGTAAAGCGTCGCGACTGAAATGACACTTTAACCGACTTTCCGAGAATTATGACGATCTCGAGAATCTTGCGGATCTGTGCAGATATTCGTCTACGGTCTCAAGCTTCCTTCAACCGACGTGGGTGGCACCGGTTTTATGAGTTATCTTCCCAACAGCTGGCGCGCAACTACTATCATTCACTCACTCCTTCACTCTACCTGTCTGTCCCCTTCTCTCTCTCTCTCTCTCTCTCTCTCTCTCTCTCTCACTCCCTCTGTCACTCTCACTCTCTCTCCTTCTTTGCCACCTTAATTCGACTGCGAGCGTCATTTAACAATCCCTATAGAAACGCTAAGCAAGGCCAAATTAACGAGCCCACTGTCTTCCGTTCGGTCTATTAGCAATGGCAAGACATACGCACAGCCATTCGCCCAATCTCGTGAACTCGTGTAATCTGCCCAACTCAGAAGATATCACATCGAAGAATATATCTTACGAACGACTCAAAGTAAGTTTTTATTAATCTCCATTCTCTCCTTCCTTACTATATTTATATGCAACCAAGTCATTAATTCCATTATTTCTTCCCCGTCTCTTAGGAATACTCGTAATGGCCATTTTATTTATCTTTGGTTAATCGAACCTCTGCGATAATTAGCACCCAGTAATGAGGATAGACGCCTTCTTAGAACGTATGCGCATAATTTAATTTACACCTATTTATCATATAGGAATAACAGTTTACACCTTTTATTACTATTACTGTTGGTGCTTGCATGCCGTTCGAATTAGATAAACTATTAACGGTAAAAACAGAATATGATCAAGTGTTACTTCATATTGGTTATTATATGTATTTTGCAATTAGTTTTAAATAAATTAATAAACGTTAAGAAACGAACGTGAAATCCGTTTTATCATTTGCAAACCTTCAATTTACACATTCCAACGGTCTGACCCACTATTACCTTTAAGTAATCTGTGATTGTAGAGAATAATATTTATAAGAATGAAAAATGCATTGTCAGAGAAATGGTAAGTGTATAATTTGATTTGTTTCGAAAGCTTTATATCAATGGAATGCCTGCAGCAGCATGTTTTTCTGTGTATAACCCTATACTCTAATGAAGGGCATCGCGAATTTTCTAAGGGGTACCCCTTCTCATTTTTGCGAAAAATCGATGGTCGGCTGATCGGACCGCCCTTTTGCTACCTGCTAGGGGGTCAAAAATAACTCAGAGAGCCGTTTCCCGTTGGTCGAAATTCGCATTAGTTTCGTAGTTACAGCCAAAAAACCATCGAAAAAACGAGGGTCGAAAAATGGGCGGAAAATAAAAGTGTTGCGATCGACTTGTGGATATGCATACTGAAAGAGAATCGAACGAGGATCACAAAAATCGCAACCCGAGCCTTCTAAGTGCAATAGTTTCGGAGATAGGGGTGAAAATATGCAATAAAAGTGTGGAAAAATTGATATTTTGCCGGTTGGACGAAAAATGGCAACACGAACGTTCCAAGTGCAATAGTTTTGGCTACAATATGAAAATATGAAAAATGTCTGAGTTCTGAGATAGAAAAAGTGTGACTTCTTGTTCACTTTCCCCCAATAAATTATGATATGAGATTGCAGTGGTTCTGCCATAAGCCGTAAACCCCACCGTTTGCTCAAGAGGCTGCTGATCTTTTGAGTTGGGCCGTTTAGCCTGGTGAATTGGCGGTCTTGAAATTCAGTGTGTGCATGTATATTGTGCGTTTTGTAAAGCAGCAGACTTATATATTATTTATTATAGATTATAGATTTTTTGATGAAACAGTGGAGAATTGTGACGAAGGGAAGGCTAGTTTAAGGATAGTGTACTAATGGCCGAGAGAATGTTCGTAGCTGCCGACTGAAGTTGGCGGGTAAAAAGAATGACATTGTTCGGTGGTAGCTGCGGTGCAACGAACGGATGTTAGGCGGTATGAAGTATGTAGGGTATAGGCTGTACGCAATAGGTTGTACGCAATAAGGATAGGACGTCTCTTGCGAACGGGGGGGAGAGAGAGGAGCGGTCAGAACTTTCCACGGAGATGGCCCGACTGTTTATTGGACGAGATAGGTAAACCGGATCGCGGCCAGGCCAGAGCCATCTTCGAGGAATGAAAATAGAGAAAGTATTGAACGGCCCGAGGTGGAGGCTCGCGATGCGCGAAATTTCCGCGCGTTGCGCCTTCCAGGAGTGCACGGAAGAAAGAAAAGTATAGACCGTTATTTGTCGTCTAAATGAGTCAGGCAAGATCTGGTGCGCGGAGAGAAGCGGCAGGGAGGCGTTACGACGCGAAAGAGATCATCTTCGCAGCTCTAAGAGATCTTTATTTTTACTCGCCGAATTACAGCTAGATCCTTTTATCAATCATATCGACTCTTGTGCGAGACACGAGACGGTATGGTCAGTCTCTTGTCTCTGCGTTTCCTGCATTCACATTTTCCCATAAACTCGCTTAGATTTACTTGCTTTTTATACTATCTCTGTCTTTCTCTCTCTTTCCCTCTGTCTCTCCAGCACGTAACCCGTTCACATTAGGCAGTTATTCCTGAACACGTTACGACTGTGTTCGGAGCCTACCTACTCCTGTCTCGTGTATTCCGAGCGTGTATTTTGCCGCAGCGGATTGGCAACGTGCTCTTTATCTCTATACTATACTTGCGTTACAGCTATCTTAAGTGTCGATAAGTGCCGCCACAGGAAGAGGAGAATAGGAAGTCTTGGCAGTACTAGTAGAAGCATCTCAGAGCAGTACGATCAGTACGATTTCTTTTCTTCCATTCGATTTTCAAGGCAGCCGCAAAGATTAGCGGTCTGTCGAAAAGCAATGGAACAGCCACGTAATTGTCCGGATGAAGTTTAGACCGGAGACGAGCGCAAATTTGAGACGATGAGTCAGCGAAGATTGGTTTAGTGGAACGAAACGAATCGAAGGTGACGGAGCTTTCAGACTAGTCTCTCACCGTCTTCGCACATTCGAGCTCTGAACAGTCTGCGTGTCGTCGGAGCAGCTACTCGAACTCAATTCGTCCGCTGCGAAAGATATTGCGGCAACCGAGCTACCTTCATCAGATATTCCTGTCCGCCAATGTATGCTAACTTTGCTCGGATTTACATCTAGAGGTAGAAGAGGCGATCTAATACTATTGGAAGTCATGTTAGAGAACAATCTGAAGGAATAGGTGGTAAAGGGAAAGGGAACGATAGGCAGGCAGGCAAGCAGGCAGGCAGGCAAGCAGGCAGGCAGGCGGGCAGGCAGGCAAGCAAGCAAGCAAGCAAGCAAGCAAGCAGGCAGGCACGGCAGGTAGATAGGTAGTTGGTGGTAGGTGCCAGTGAGTGGTCCAGACAACGACATGCCGAGCACGTCGCGGATGAAATCGCGTAGGTTCCACTGACCGGCAGCGCTGCTCAGAAGAGGGAGAGAGGGGAGGGGGCAGAGAGAGAGAGAGAGAGAGAAAGAAAGGAGGAAGGAGGATCGCGCGAACGTCCAATCGACGGAACCGAGCCTGCAATCTGCATAATTCCCTCCCTGCATTTCCTTCGCGTCCCTTTTGCGTCTCCCTCTGGCGTCCTTTGGCGTCCGCATTAAAAGAGGAGGATGTAGGAGCTAGCTGTTCTCCGTTCTGGCGAGCGACCGTATTTCATGGGATTCGCTAGCTAGAGGGAAGAATAGAAAAAGGTGGAGATGAAAGATTGGCGGTGTGGCGCATTAGCCCATATTCCCGCAGCCTACCGGTGACTTTACTAAAGCGAGCGACAGATTTATCCCAGAGTCGGCGGAGACCGGTCTGTCGGTCACAGCTTATCGGAAGTCGGGAGCTTATCGGAAAGAATACATGCGACTGAAATTAACCTAGTCTGTTTCCACTTTTTCTTGGGCGTAGATTTCTGACTGCACTCTCGTGGAGCGAGAGGCACGCTCTCGCCTCTTTCCCCCCGTTTCCCACGGCCGTTCATTACGACTTCCCGCCGCGTGGCATCGGGCCAGCGCGCCAGCGCGCCAGTGCGCCAGCTCACCTTCCGAAGGAAGGGAAAAGAAAAGGTAAAAGGGGCGTAGCGAAAGGAGGGACAGCCATGAGACCCAAAGGTAGCGAGCCCTCGCTCGAGCCTCAAACAAGATTCTGGCTTGAAAAATTCCCGCTCGCCTATTACCGCCACTTCGATATCAATGTCGTGTCCCTCTCGTCCCTCTCGTCCCTCTCAGATATGCCGACGAAAAGTGCACCGTTAGCTCATTATCTGGCTAAAGGAATAATTGCCTTGGGAAGAGGCGCGGCTAACGTTCCTTAGGCGCCCCTGAGCCGCGCTCACGTTAATCGGCAACAGAGATATGCTTCGCTCAAACTCCTGGAATTAGGCTTCCGGAGAGTTGAACGCATGGCATCGCCTTCGAGGGGTAGGATGGAGAGGGACGGAGAGGGACGGAGAGGGCATGTGAAATTGCTCGGCTACGCAGTTGAGCGAATCAAACGACTTTTAGGTCGCAGCTACGTTTGGCGGATACACCTGTCAAAGCGAAACAGGTGCTGGAACATTTGGCAGGTGCGGGAGAACGTAATCTTGAGGCAATGATATTATTTGTGAAAGATCATTCCAATCGGTGCAACTGTCATTACGGTTTGTTAAATAGGAAATTTGGCTGAAGAAGGAGAGAGAGGGACAAGCCCTGGGCTAGAGTGGAACTAGCTGATAAGCTACTGAGTTAGGTTTGATGTTAAGCGCAGGTATGTCGCTACGGGAGAGAATGGTTGACGGCGCCAGCAGTTTAGGGTGACAGGTGTATCTCTCAGGCAAGCGACTGTCCGGCTGACGTTAAAATCGATGTAAAGCTTAAGCCGCTGCCCGGCACGTTAGGAAGAGCGAAGCTGTATTCAATGTGAGGGTGGAAGCAGATGTTAGAAGGACAGTCAGGGAGACAGATAGAGAGACAGGTTAGGCGTGAAAATGGCGAATCGTCTTGTCCGAAGCACCGTTTGCCAGAGGACGCGTACGTGCTGTTTCGGCTTCTTATGCCGATGGCGACGAGAGGAGAAGAGAGGAAGAATGAGGAGGGAATGAGGAGGGAATGAGGAGGGAATGAGGAGGGAATGAGGACGGAATGTGGATCCCCGACAAAAACTCACGCGAGCTTAACTTTGCGTTTGAGATTGAACTGGGATTCGGACAAAGGTTCGGCAGTGATTTTTCAGCTAATGGAGATGAGCTGGAGGAACCTTAAAACGACGCTACGCCGGAGCATGGGGGCTATTAAAGCGTTGCGCGACCTTGAATGACGGGCGCATTAAGAGGCTGGAACCTTGTGCTGCAGGACCATTAAAATAGTGCGTCCAGTGAAACCGTGACAGGACGGGGCGTTAAAGGACGATACTCGGAAAATAGTGGAAGTCTCGATGAAAAGGAATCGCGGGGGAGACAAATCTCTCGCGACAGAAGGATAGCTTGTTCTCCCAGAAGCGGATAGCTTCGTATGTGGTCCGCTGCGGAAAGAGGGAAATGGCGAAAGTGCATTGCATGCCCATATAAACGGTTGGGCTCCGTTGGACATGGAGTTGGAGTCGAAGGTGTCCTTGCGCGAGTCTCCGCGAGTCTCCGCGACGCAGTTTAACATGTCTCTCCGCTGATTGCCGCTCGATTAATTCCTTCGAACGTATAAGCCTGGATACAGGAGCGGCTCAACCAGAAACTACTCAACCAGAAACCGCTCAACGAGAAACAGCTCAACCAGAAAGACCTCAACCAGAAAGAAGCGAAGCAGAAAGAGTTGAGCGCGAAGACGAAGACGAAGACGAAGACGAAGACGAAGAGGAAGGCGAGAGGAGCTGGTCGCCCTTCCGAATGGTACACGCGATCGTTGAAGGAATGTCGAAGGAAAAAGGACCGTCAACATACACCATAAAAGACAATCTGCGCTGATTCCGTTTAGAAATTGAATTTGCCCCGAGCGAGGGCTGTCGTGCCATTGAAATTGGCAGCCGTAATCGCAGGAAACCTTGCTAATAGAATGAAACGACATGATATTAAATCTCTGCGATGAGCCGTATATAGTTGCACCTGTTAGACGAGCCAGTATATTATGTTAAGAGATCTGGCTTCGATGACGATCCCGCTGGCCGATGAAAGGCTACGGTCTAGCTTTAAATCGCTGCTAATGGCAGGAAAGTCGATGACGCGCTCGCGGAAAAAGAGCCGCCTTTTTCATTAATACACAAATTGCACTTGGAGTTGAGAAGCAACGGTTCGAAGAGGAGAAGCAAAACTTGCGTTAAGAGGGCGAATCGAAAATTGGCTAAAGAGCGGATTGAGTGGCCATGGCTAGTAGCTGCGTGCCGGCGCGTCTATATAGCTTGAGGGGCAGCTTCTGCCGGCTGTGGCACGCACGTAAGCACTGACGCATACTCTCACAGACGATACTCACGGCAATAGCAGCAGCAGCAGCAGCAGCAGCAGCAGCAGCAGCAGCAGCAGCAGCAACAGCAGCAGAAGCAGGAGCAACAACAGCAACGGCAGCAGCAGCAACAGCAGCGGCAGACATTGAAGGGCCAAGAATCGCGAGGTCTCGCACCGATCTGCCGGCAATGCACGTGTTCCCTTTGGCACAGACACAGAGAGGCAGAAGGCACAAGGCGTCAGCTCCCGACGCGCCATACGTATTAGAAACGAATCAAGATACTGGGTGATCGGCAAACGATCCACTCGATTCTCGTGAAAAGTGAAGATTACTTGTGGAAGCGGTATATCGGGAATGGTATAAAATTGAGCTGTTGCCTTGAATGTAGGTCGGGATTCAGTCTCGGACGTATTGCGGATCGTGGTAGAAGTGACTCGTAGTGGTGACGATTGCAAGTTGTAGAAGGGAAGCGTAGGACAGCACCCCGAGGGAAGAATGGGAAACGGAAGACTCACCCTGTATATTTGAAGAGTCGTAGTGGGGTTGGATGGGTATTGGTGGGTTTGGAGTTACAGGAACGCAGCGAGGCGGGATTGGGCCCGTGGACGGTGAGAGAGGCGAGCGAGCGAGCAGTCAAGCAGGCAGGGAAGCAGGCAGGGAAGCAGGCAGGGAAGCGGGCAGGGAAGTAGGCAGGCCCCTCTCTCAGCAAAGTCCCCACTTGATTCTCTGTATTTCCCGGTGGGGCCCAGCCGCGGGCCGCGGGCCCCGTGCCCCCTTTTCTCCGCCTTCTGCCTCCTCGGCACGGCTGAGTCCTGTACGCCTGAGTCGTCTACGCCTCGACCGTACGTCTCGACCGTACGTCTCGACCGCACGTCTCGAACGTACGTCTCCACTTTGGATCGGTCGCGCAGGGCCCAGAGAGCATCTTCACTCTTTGCCTGCTCACTCATCGTCTCTTCAGTGTTCGCCCGCTCAGTGTCTTCAGCGGCTCAGTGTTCCCTTGCTCAGTGTTCCCTTGCTCAGTGTTCCCTTGCTCAGTGTTGGCTTGCTCAGTGTTCCGACCGCTTCTCCGTGCCATGAGGACGAAGAGAAGTAAAGAAGTAGAGAAGCGCTGCTTCTAGAAACCCTCTTTCTCTTTCAAATATTGAGTTGCGTCCGCGGCACTCGGGACTTTTCCCGTCGACAAAGACGAATGAGCGGTTAAAGTGTAGGTTGTTTCGTTAAGGGGGTGCTCGGGACAAAGGAGCTATCTCGGCATTATCGAGCCCCTTCCATCAGTGCGCTTGCATCGATCAGCGGGCAAAGATGTTTCGGTTAGGCGAAGACAGTGATCGAACGACGTATCAATATCTAGGGTGCTTACCGGTAGCCGCGTGAGCTGATCCAGGTATTGAGAATCGAGCATCGAGCGGTGCATAGGCGCGCAAACGATTTCTCAGGCTGGCCATCGCTCTAGCCCTCGGCCGCGACTAACAGAAAATTCCGAGTGTCGTAGGCAAAGTGAAGAAGGGAAGTTGCTTGAGTATAGTGAGTGAGCGAGTGAGTGAGTGCGTGTGTTCGGCAGAGGAAGAGAGGGATAGAGAGGGATAGAGAGAGACAGAGAGAGACAGTGGGGAAGTCTTAGCCGGAGGAGGTGTAATCAAGGATGGAGGCCTCGGCTGCTCCGGTCGTCTGAAATGGGCGATCGCGCGGTAGCTGGTGCTGCCGTTGAAGGAGGATCGGTCGCGGAGGATCGATCGCAGAGGATCGAGCCTAATTGTGCCGGATGATCGAGGGAGCGAGCGCGCGCGCGCGCTCACTCTGCCACGACAACGTGTCTCCTCCCCCCGCTCTGCTCTGCTCTGCTCTGCTCTGCTCTGCTCTGCGTGATGCCCACGACTTTTTTCTCCTCCGAGATACGTGCCGCGTATTAAAACGTTAATCTCGTCGCGGTACTACCGGTTATACGGAGAGTCGGAGGAGTGTTGGAGGAGAGAATGAACTGCTGCCTCTCTCTCAGCTTTTTCCGCTCCTCCTAGTCGTGCTGAGCCAGTGTGTCTGCGGATTATTTCCGTTCCACTATTATTTCTATCTCCTCCACTCTTCTCGTCTCACCTTTTCGTGCCTCGCCGATTGCCGGGATGGAAGTTGAGGAATTCTGTCACGATCAGAGCGCGTGCCAATTCTCGTCAATAGCCGCGAGATGAGTTCGAATCTCCCGCCGGGACAAAGGGAGGGAGATCAAGAGGAACTGGGGGAAGACGAGGACGAGGACGATGTCGGAATACGATAAGAAATGACTCAATGTGAGGGAAAAGTGAGGGAGAGCGAGTGATTGAAGGACTTTTATTTGCGCGCGCAGAATAGTAGTAGCTCGATCGGTGAAAAAGTTCGTGCTGTGAATTGTTAATGAGAAGGAGGGATGGGAGGGTGAAGGGAGGAGTGCGGCGGGTAAGAAGATCGCGCCAAGGCTGAGGGAAGGCTGAGGCAAGGCTGAGGCAAGGTCGGTTATGGTGGGAGAGAGAGAGTAGCGTATGCTCCCTGAAAACGTAGCTGCATCCGAAGGTGGCCGCACGCGCGATCGTAGGACGATAGCAGGACGATAGCAGAACGATAACAGCCCGATAACAGCCCGATAAGACACCTGACGCTGACAGTGGGCTACGAAATCTTTAGGAGCGGCCTCGCACAATAATTCCCATCCTCCCCATGCCTCTCGGCTGTGAAAGGGATATAGGAGCGGGGCGAGAAACGACTCTATTCACTTCTGTGGGAAATGAGGGAGTGGAACGTTATTAGATAAATGATCGTCTCGAAATGTCGAGCTTAGCGAGGCGAAGGCGAACCTCGCTGCTAGGCTCTCGAAGATGGTGGCAAGGCGGTTGCTGGGCCACCAGGAGCCACCAGGAGGCCTATCTACGGAAACTTTACGGGCGCAGGAACGAACAGCAGGAAGAAAAGCCTGTGCCCGACGATGAAGATCTCGTTCGCCGTGAAAAGCACGCGGCATGGCCTCAAACGGCCGCCGTTTATGACCTGCCCAGCGGGGATGAGCACTACCTCGACGCCTTCCTGAGAAATCGTCCCGATGAGGAAGACGTTGATCTTTGTCCGTTGGCGGCAGCGCGAGCCAGCCCGACGGAGAAGTGCGTACAATTTTTGAACGGTGTTCGCGGCATCGAAGTTGCTCTTAGAGATGGCGTCGGCGTCGGCGTCGGCGACGAAGATGTTTCAACGACGACAGCCGTACCCGCTATTAACCTTTCAACGAAAACTACTGCAACAACAGCAACGACAACGAACCCAAGCAACGATGAACAAAGGGTCTGCGATCCTCAATCGAATCGTTTTACCGACGATGGACTGCTGCATTCTGATTATGAGCACGTTACCGGTCCCACGGAGTAAGCATTTCATCATTTCTCCCTATCTTTTACGCAATCCACCACCGAGGAGAGTGATCGATTAATCACTATCTTTTCCCGATTGTCTTTTAACGTGTAAATCGCGGCGTCCTCCGTCCGGTTAGATATTAGGGTCTCATCGCCCCTACTGTCAGATTAATGGCAGTATCACGACGTGCGAGGGACAGGAAAATTGGAAAGAAAATTTCTCGTAACGATGAAAGGAGCGACACCCGTTGTATGATCGTTGCCCCATGTTCGCTTTGCCTTTGCTTGTTCTACGCGACAAAGCTTATCGTTATAAAACAGCCGTTAGGTAGTGAGCGCGGTGAAAGAAAAATGAGAAGTCGTGTTTTTGCGTTCATTCGAGAGAAGATGCGAAGATGCGAAGATGCGAAGGGAAAAGGCAAACGCCAAGTTGCGATTGCAGGAGAGTACCAGTGAGCCTACTGCGGTGTGTATCGAAATACACGACCGTTTACGAGCGCACTGTAAAATCGTTCGTTGCCCGGCGCAGAAGCGCGCGCGGCCAGAGAGGGCAGGGGGGTTGGCTGAAAGGATGGAATGAGAGGGAGGGAGAGAGAGAGAGAGAGAGAGAGACGCTTTTTCACCGTTGCCTTCGCAGCGAATAACATCTCTGCCATGGTAGCACATACTCGTCTCAAGACAGTCGTTAATCTCGACGCACCGATGGCGGCGAGTTCATTCCGGGAAAGAATCTGAGCGACGGAGCTAGCATTTGCATGTTCCGTCCAAAGTCTATCCTAATCTTTCATTATGATTTGCAAATTTCGAATGAGGAATTGTAGGGCGTCGGTGATTTGTAGGATGTTCGATGAGGGGGAGAAAAATAGTTTCAGCTCTGAAGGATACGTTGATTTTGTTGTGCTTCAGGAAAGTGTGCCGAAGCTGCAGGTGTCCACGAGAGGAGCATCGACGTTCGTCAGGAGAGAGAGAGGGAGGCGGCGGTGGAGGTGGAGGAGGAGAAGGAGGGAGTTTTGTCTCAAGTCTCGGGACAGGGCTTGGAGCAGGGCTCGGAGCAGGGCTCGGAGCAGGGCTCGGAGCAGGACTTGGAACAGGACTGGGGACAGGACTCGGAACTGGCCTCGGGCCAGGAGGACCGATGGCGATGGCGATGGCATTTCCAGGCGCCAGTGCGCCCGGTCACCAGGAACCGTTCAACAAGAGTCCTGTCCAGGCTGCGCCGGCCGGTCTCGTTCTGCAGGAGGCGCTGATGCATCATCAGAGACACTCGCAGAGCGACGACGACAGCGGATGCGCCCTCGAGGAATACACCTGGGTACCGCCCGGACTCAGGCCCGACCAGGTAGAGTCAGCTTCATTCTCTCAGCTTCGATCCGTGCACTTGGATGGCCGACTCTTTCGTACAGGGCTGACGTTTTCGGTACTAGGTACACCTTTACTTCAGCGCGCTTCCGGAGGATAAGATACCTTACGCGGGAAGTGCCGGCGAGCGGGAGAGGGTGAAGCAGCTGCTGCAGCAACTTCCGCCGCACGACAACGAGGCACGATACTGTAGCGGGCTCTCGGAGGAGGAGAAGCGGGAGCTGAGGGTGTTCGCCGGGCAGAGGAAGCGGGAGGCTTTGGGCAGGGGCCACGCGAGTCAATTGGAGAGGCCGCACGGCGCCGGATGCAGAGAGTGCGGGAGGCCGATCGGTGCCGGGGAGATGGCCGTTGCCGCGAGTCGTGCCGGAC
This sequence comes from Anoplius nigerrimus, assembly GCA_914767735.1. Classification (NCBI taxonomy): domain Eukaryota; kingdom Metazoa; phylum Arthropoda; class Insecta; order Hymenoptera; family Pompilidae; genus Anoplius; species Anoplius nigerrimus. The sequence goes on along the minus strand of OU612091.1, from coordinate 11,525,771 downwards.
CCTCGGCCCTCTGGCATCCGGCCTGCTTCGTATGCTGCGTCTGTCGTCAGCTCTTGGTAGACTTGATCTACTTTTGGCGAGACGGCCGCCTCTACTGCGGCAGGCACCACGCCGAGACTCTGAAGCCTCGATGCTGCGCCTGCGACGAGATTATTCTCGCCGACGAGTGCACCGAGGCAGAGGGTCGTGCCTGGCACATGAGACATTTCGCTTGCTTGGAGTGCGACCGACAGGTAAGAATAAATGATTCTGCCCTCTTTACGGCTTTAGCTCTTTACGGCTTTAGCTCTTTACGGCTTTAGCTCTTTTCGCTACATTCTCTTTTCCCCAGCTCGGCGGTCAAAGATACGTGATGCGAGAGGGTCGACCCTATTGTCTGCGCTGCTTCGACGCCTCCTTCGCCGAGTACTGCGACAGCTGCGGCGAGCCGATCGGCGTAGATCAGGGCCAAATGTCGCACGAGGGTCAGCATTGGCACGCGACCGAAGCGTGCTTCTGCTGCGCAACCTGTCGCGCCTCGCTCCTCGGCAGGCCTTTCCTCCCGAGAAGAGGAGCGATTTATTGCAGCATAGCTTGTAGCAAGGGTGAGCCGCCGACGACCCCGAGCGACTCCTCCGCCGGTCAAGCACCGCCGCCGCCGCCGCCATCCTTCCTCAGGTTGACTCTTCATACCGTATCCCCTACCCTTTGCCCCGTCCGCCTTCTCCTCACCCACTCACCAGACTCTACTACAACTACCGCTCTACTAATAATTCCACTTTCAATTAGAACCGGAAGAAGGCAGCAAGCTGCGTCTTTGCCGAGCGAGGGAAGTCTCTCCTCGAGTCCGCCTCCACCTCCACCACCCCCGCCGCCACCACCACCGCAGCAGCAGCATCATCAGCAGCAGCCACCACCGCAGCAGCCGCCGCCGCCGCCGCAGCCTCCGCTAACAAGTTCAAGACATACCTTAGCCTCGCCTCGTACCTCACCGCGGATGACAAGGAAGCATCAAACACCGGCATCCTTGGCGACCACTCCGACGAGTCAAACTACCCTCAGTCCGGAATTTCAACCGGACGGATTTCCTTCTAGCGGATCTAGGCCCGGAGGACTCGACAGGATTCTTCTCGAAAGGAATCTGGAAAGGCTATTGCAGGAACGAGGCTCTCATCCTGAGGAGAGTGGCAGCGAGTTGGGAAGGTAACGTTATCGTCTTACTATTACTAATTTCACGAGAGTTCATTCTAATTGGGTAACAATGTACACAGGTTGATGCAGGCAAGGGATCGAGAACCTCTGCGCTGCGTGCAAACGAATACTCCGAGCCACGCCTCGAGTATGCCTGAATTGCCAGCACCGACGCCGGGGGCGGCTCGTCCGAATTCCCATCCCGAAACGACGACCTCTCCTCCTCCTCCGCCGACGACGACGACGACGACGACGATGATGACGACGACCACCGATCCTCCGACCCCCACGTCGAGACGCGTTCGATTTCAGGGCGACCTTGACGTACCCGATCGTGCAGCTCGTTCGAGCGGAACAGTCGGCAGAAACGAACAGTCGTCACCTTCTAGCAGAGGGAACGTGCCAAGATCGCGAAGTCTTCAAGTTGCCGACGAAGTTGCGAGCACGTCTACCTGGGGTCAGTGCCAATTCTCAGGGCGCCTCACATTCTTTCTATCGAATAGACAGCCTGATTTAACTGTTACCGTATTGCAGGTGGTACCTCCTTGTCATCCCGAAGTCGTCTTGAAGATCAGAGGGTGGCGGTGGCAGCGGCGGCGGCGGCGGCGGCGGCGGCAGTGGCTGCCACGCACGAGGGAGAAACGGTCCTCCTCGTAGAAAGGGAGGAGGGCGAGGAGGAGGAGGAGGAGCGGGAAGAGGAAGAGGAAGCGGAAAGCTGCTGTTCAACCTGCAGCTCATCGAGTAGCTCGGACGAGGCAGCGGCATACGCCTTGCCGCCCAGAAGAGCATACGGTGGCGTACGAATCTCTTACGTGCCGAACGATGCGGTGGCCTGCGCGAGGAAGCGAGGCTCGCCTTGCGCGACGAGCTCCGCTCAAACGCAGAGGGAGAACGACAAGTGCGTCATATCCTGATGACGATCGATTATTCGTCGAGAGATAACCGCGGCCCTCGGACGATCTGCCCCTCGCGGGCCCCGTCGAAAAGAGTTCCTAAGCGATCCTATCTTCCGAAGGGAGCGCCCGTTTCCACGCTCGTCGTGTTTCTTTACCAAGAACAGAACGGACAAACTCTTCGTCAGGCACAGTGCTCGTACGCCATGTAAATAATCGTGTCTATTTTTTTCGCCGATCGATTCCACGATCGAGCCCGAGAGTTCCAGAACGCTCAACCCAGCCACAACGTTTCCGCGCTAGATTTTTAGTAAAGCCCAATTTATACCTGCAATCTCCGGTGTGTTCAGTGACTGTTCCAAAGTGAGTACGTCGATTATTCGAAGAAACCGTAAACCTCTAGCAAATGCAATATCGGTGACTGTGAACATTTTCACCGCGCGATCAGTGCCACGAGTGTAATTCTATTTTTACTATTCTTGCTGATGTATCTAATACAATGACGATAATAATAATAACGTTATATTTTCTCATCGAAACCGTACCTCAATTCTTATGCGTCTAGAAAAGAGGAAGATGGGAAGATCGAGAGAGCAGCCCTCAGCATTCATTTGCACAGCGTTCGTCTTATCTCGCTCACGCCACATCGATTTCAACCGTTCTTCTCGCAAATATTTCTTTCGGAGTCAATTTCCTCTATGGTCTGCCGTCATTTTCACATATTATTCTTTACTCCGATGGATAATAATTATGTAACGCAATACGCGACGTTAGGGCTGCACTGTAAATTGTCAGCCAGCTTACTGCCAGTGATCGTTGTCGTTGTCGTTGTTGTATCGCCCCTTGCCTTTCATCTAGCTTCAGAATGGACAATAGACAGAGAATTGCTGCGCGCCGTTCGCGCCACTGGCTCACGATCATTGGATGATTACCGTACCATTAGACGAGCGTGTCTGGTAAACCGTGAGTGGAGGACACAGCGAGAAGGATAATTCCCGTGCAATGACTCAGCATAAAAGGGGATAAAACCACAGGAAACTGTCTTGCGGGAACCGTTTCGACACAAGTTGTATGACAGCCGATGAGCATTTGCGGGTGCAGCGCAGAAACTACTGCGACCCACCAGATATCTCTCACGTCGCCTGCGCTTACATTCATTTTTACCTATTAGTTTAAAGGCCGTTAGCCAGAAAAACGGTGACGAGTTCTACTCAGGCATACATATGTACTTGCGTACTTAGCTGCGGCTCGCAATCTTAAGCGCTATCTCAGCCAGGCTGCATTTTAACAGTTGTTCGTCTACAGAGAAAGCTGATTATCAACAGGTGCTACCTTCCATACGTACGCACACTCCTTTTAGATCTTCTTCCTTTGTCCCTGGCTTCTCCTCAGAGCCCTCCTACTTTACTCTCGTATATATTCCCCCGAATGGAACCAAACCCCATGAATTTGTACAGTTTTTCACATAAAGTAACAATGACAGATGAATATTCTTTAAATATTGTCAAACAGGAAGAGAATATTCTATGTCAACCTCAACGATTGTCCTGCGTTGAATTATTAGAGATAATAGAATAGAGAAAATTCTGTTGCAAGGCGAACCAGAGGGAAACTTAGGATAGGCAATTTGAAAATAATATTGTTAATCAAGATTAATTGTACGTTTAATTATTTGAAAAAACAGAAATTAGGGAAGATCATATTGAAAACGCCACGCTTTACATCTGTCTGGAAAGTACTAGTGGCGCCATCTAGCGGAGTGAGAAATTTTCGGTCCGGATTCAGCCGCTGGCAATAGGATTACATCACATGCTAAGAGGTCGACTCTGCTCTGAGCTTCCCCGCGCAAAATCGGAAAATGGCTGCACCCACGCTCCCGACTCCAATGACATGTACTTCCAATAATTCGCACGTAACTCAGCCTTTCGCCATATTATTGAGACCAGACTGGGTTACATCGATGTCGGAATACTTCCATCACTTTCCACAGACGATTAAAATGTCAAAACGTTTTTCAATTGCATGCAATTGTGAAGAAAAATTCTCTCAACTCTGTGATTCCTTTGTCTCACCGTTGCATTACACGACAATGCTATAATGCATAAAAACACCTAATTAAAAAATATTTTGCGCATAAAATCAGCACAGGAAGAAAGATTGAAGATCAATCGTTATTCTGAACCCAGCAATGTTCACATTTTGTTTCGCATGTGGAAATAATTAACAATTTCCTGCAACAATGACTACGGGTTACCCTGCATATGGCTCGCGATACACGCTTCCAAACAATCGCTTATAACTCGCTTATGCCGATAGTTACTGCATTGGAGAAAATCTCTACACACGCAGAAAGATACATGCCAGATTCCTCCACAATTCATCCAACGAAATATATTTTTATTAACATATTATTAACACGATAAACGATCGTCTTTTCCGCGATTCTCAAATCTTGACTCAATAAAGATGCGATAATAAACAATTTAAGAAAATCGATATGTTTAAAACCATTAATACAGGAGTGTATCTTAAGTATTAACAAAATTTCTGAGACCGTAAATGTTCATGAAATGTTACCATTTCGTCGATAAATAAATAATTATCTTAACCGGTTCTCGAACAACAGATTGGTGGGCTCGGTAATGATACAAGTGGCGCCATCTATCGGACTCGGCAAAGTTTGGTCTGGAATGAAAGACTAGCAATAGGAATACATGACATGCTAAGAGCTCGACTCTGGTTTGCGCGGGAAATCTTAGAGAGGAGCTCCTAGCATGTCATGTAATCCTATTGCTAGTCTTTCGTCCGAGGCCAAAATTTACCGAGTCCGATAGATGGCGCCACTTGTACCATTACCGACCGCGTCTATTGTTCGACAGTCAGTTTAGATAATTGTTTATTTACAAACAAAATAGTAACTTTTCTTAAACATTTGCGGTCTCAGAAATTTTATTAAAAATTAAGATACCCTCCTGTATTAATTGTTTTCAACATATCAATTTTCTTAAATTGTTTATTATCCAATCTTCATTGAGTCAGGATTTGAGAATCGTGAAAAAGACGATTGTTTATCGTGTTAATAATATGTTAATAAAAATTGATTTCGTTGTATGAATTGTGAAGGAATCTGGCATGTACCTTTCTGCGTGTGTAGAGATTTTCTCCCATGCAATAATTGTCGACATAAGCGAGTTATAAGCGATTGTTTGGAAGCATGTATCGCGAGCCATATGCTGGATTACCCATAGTCATTGCTGCAGGAAATTGTTAATTATTTCCACATGCGAAACAAAATGTGAACATTGTTTGGTTCAGAATAATGATTGATCTTCAATCTTTCTTCCTGTGCCGATTTTGTGCACATAATGTTTTTTATTTACGTGTTTTTAAGCATTATAACATTGTCGTGTAATTGAAGGATGAGACAAAGCAACTACAGACTTGAGATTAATTTTCTTTTTGTTTGCAAGCGATTGAAAAATATTTTGACGCTTTAATCGTTTGAGGAAAGTAATAGAAGTATTCCGTCATCGATGTAACCCAGTCTGGTTTCAATAATATGGCGAAAGGCTGAGTTACGTGCGAATTATTGGAAGTACATGTCATTGGAGTCGGGAGCGTGGGTGCAGCCATTTTCCGATTTTGCGCGGGGAAGCTCAGAGCAGAGTCGACCTCTTAGCATGTCATGTAATCCTATTGCCAGCGGCTGAATCCGGACCAAAATTTTCTCACTCCGCTAGATGGCGCCACTAGTACTTTCCATTTGCAATCCACCACATTTCCATAATCTTTGAATATTGCCACTCAGCCTTTAATATTACGCTTATCTTAAGCATTTATGCATATAATTCCTTTTATATGCAACGGTCTAAGTTTACTCCTACATTATTTTGCAGTAGTACAATTCTTTTTCCATTGCTAGTATTATTTGAACGCACTAAAACTTATATTTATTTCAATGGGTCTTTGCAATACATATGCAGCACACAATTATTTTTGGCCACACAAAAGAATTCATCTGTGACAGTGCTTTATACGTGTATAAAAATTTCTTTGTCACTTTGACTTGATGTTAGTAACGGCATCGTTTAATAAAAAAAATTTGTTTGTTATTAAGAACTTGGTGTGTTTTCGCCATTGATGAGTTGTACTGTGCAGCGTCTAACTGGGAAATTCATTGGGAGAATGCGAAAAAGTAAAGTAAAAGAATGTAAGCTTTAAAAAAGAAAATTTACGGTCGAGTAACGAAAAAAGCGAAAGTTGCCCCCCTCCCTTAAGGACAAAACCGCTGTAGATGTTACGGCTATGAGCGGATTGGCGCAGCTTTCTCTCCTAACGAATGAATACGGATGAGCTTAAAACTACTACGATTCATTGAACAACTAGAATTTACTCATTAACGCTTAGCTCGCTATCTGAAGTAATAAAAGTTTGTTGTCGTCTGTTGCCTATAAAGGATGATGCGGGGCGTGTTGGAAGAGCTGAAAGATTTGTAGAGTCGTTGGCTGCCCGAAGAAGCCTCAGTGAGCTGGAAGGCAATGAGAGGACGGTTATGTAATGGAAACTTGGAAAAATGTGGACAAGGCGGTCGTGCTTTTCCCATGGCTCTTACTGGCGGTGCTCGGGGGTCGTACTCGATGCGATCTTATCTGCCCTCCGCTCGCCTTGACTGTCATAATCGTAATTTAGGGAGTGTATAAGAAATGAAGGAAGAGTCGAAGCTAGCTCGTCTTCTAATTGTAAGGTCGTTCGTCGATTTACACAGGTGCGGATATGTCGCATAGAAATGAAAGTGTCGATATGCCTGGAATTGGGTCGTCGAGGAGTGCGAAGGTTAGAAACGATGATTGACGATTCAAGAATGGATAGGCTTGTATTTCGTCCAGCTGGTGCTCGCTGGCTTCCTTTGGAATTTGATTCTCGAGCCGAGCAGGTAGGTGAGTGGGTAGAAGTAGTCGGCTTGCTGCAGCCGACTCTCTTTTCCTCGACTTATGGGGCCCCGTTATTGTAGCGTGGAAATTGAGAGCCGCAAAGCGGGAACTGTATCGCGGTTGCACAACAATTCGTAAGTGGCAGAGAAGGAGTCTTCGACGAGCGTCCGCCCGAGTTGAGGAAAATTGAGGTGGCCAACTCGTCGGTTGAGAGAGCGGTTGAGAGAGCGGTTCAGAGAGCAGTTGAGAGAGCAGTTGAGAGAGCGTCTCAGAGAGCGGCTCAGAGAGGAGAGTCAGCGCCGCGGCGCAGAAAATTATGCCGCCACTACACTCTTCCTCCTCTCAATTTTGTTGGAATAAAACGGTGCGCGCTGCGTGACGTAAGGAGAGTTTTGTCTGCCAGCTGAGATAGTTGAATGATATCGCTCTAGTCATAATATTGGCCCACCTGTTTCTGGGGCCGATAAATGAGACCGACTCGCAACGGAAGCGCACTACCGATCAAAAATCCGTGCCAACGTTACGTATATATAGGCGCAATCCTAATAAAAGGCTAAATGAAACGGATTGCACGTAAGGGCTGATGACGTAGCGGAGACGCAGCGAGAGATATTTGGAAAAAGATTTAGGAACGGTGACTGCACGGCATCGTGGGATCACGGGAAAGGATACCGCGGTGCGAAATTAAAGTGGCGAACTAGGCCGTCATTGCGTAACGCGTTAGCGCTTCCCCGAGAGTCCGACTGTTTTTCGGCCCAAGTGACGAGTGCAGACGGCTTACCTTGTCGGCCGTTCGAGGCGGATGCGTTTGTCTTGCGAATAATAGTGCGCACAGATCGATTATTGATCCTTCGAAATAGCACCGTGCCAAGAGATTCTCATGAGTGTAGCGATAAAAAAAAGAAAATAGTGATCCTTCCTCGGATACGTATAGGCCGAAGTAACGGATTGGTCGGCTCGTTTACACGACCTCTAGACGGTCATCTCGTGGCTAAACACGCGGTATATGCTTTCACCGTGGAAAGGAATGCGGCCTCTCCCTCGGCCTCTTCGAGGACAATCGTATGAACCGTTCCGCTTCCCTCCTTCTCATCTCTTTGCCATCACTTTGCCATCACTTTGCCATCACTTTGCCATCTCTTTGCCATATCTTTGGCGCAGCTTTACAGGAAGATGCGATCGACACTCTGGCGGGAGAAGCTATCAATGAAGCAGGACTACTCTCCCGTAGTCGGGCAGGCAAGTAGGCAAAGAGGCAGGCAGGCAGACAGTCAAACAGGGAAGCGTAGATTCACCTGTACCTACTCGCTACACCAGGTGCAACGTTAATCGTTAATAACGTTATTCCTTAAGAACCGTTTCAATGACAGCCACTTGAAATTGGGGAAAGAGATAAAGAGTTGAAGTGGAGGGGGGGGAAGGTTGTCAAACCTTTAGCGGGAAAGTTGTCAGGTAGCCCATCTCAATGAGCAGCGGTGTACGTGAAGTGCACGGGCACAATTGCAAGATCACACATAGGCAGAGGCGAAGGCAAGAGGCTCTCTGAAGCGAGCGAGAAAGGAAGCGGGGACTCGGTAAGTTAGAGCGTGGAGGAGAGAAACGGTGATCGCCGACGGTGGATGTAAGACGAGTGGAGGGGCATGCTAAGGCAACGAGAGAGGGAAACAGAGAAAGAGAGAGAGAGACGGAGGAAGGTTGGTAGGTAGATAGGTAGGTAGGTAGGTAGGTTGGTAGGTAAGAGGGTTGGGAGGGAGGGTGGGAGGTAGAGAGGAGAGGAGAAGAAGAAGAAGAAGAAGTAGTAGAAGAAGAAGAAGAAGAAGATGGCAAGGTAAGGTAAGGTAAGGTGAGGTAAGGTAAGGTAAGGTAAGGTAAGGTAAGGCGTAGGTAAGGGGCCAAAGTGAGTTTTCGCTCGCGATGCCTTTTCGTTGAGCGAGTCTTGCCGAGCCGAGCCGAGCCGAGCGGCTAGTTCAGTCTGGTTCAGTCTGAGACGTGGCTCCGTCGAGAATCCTCGCCGATCTTCCGACCGCTTTCTTCTCATCGCTCGTCTCGTCTCGTCTCGTCTCGTCTCGTCTCGTCTCGTCTCGTCTCTCCGGAGTTTATCGCGATCGGGCAGATCGACGTTATTCAACCGATACCAAAATGGCTGCCCCAATCTAGACACTCGGAAGGCGCGTAGACGCGCAACTCAGTGTCAAATTTGCAACAAGTGTCCTCTCCGAAGATGAAGTGATCTACGACGCGGCAGCGAAATACGGGGCTGATCCGTTAAGGAAACGGGAAACGAACGGAAGCGCGGCCAAAGGAGCAGAGTCGAAGAGGTACGTTTCTTTCGCTCAGTGATTCGTGTGCAATTGTGGAATTTCCGAAATTCCTTGAGACGCTTACGCAAGATGCGTAATAGGCGAGGCAAAAGTAGTATACTCGAAGCCACAAAAATGAGAGGTTGTGGAGGCGGGAGAGTTGTAAAAAATTGTGCAATTTCCCTCGGTTAGCCAGTTGTCTTTTCCTTGAGACATCGCGAACAGGATGTCCTCGCCCACGCGAAGGCTTCGGTGCAACCAGAACGATACCTACTCACTAACAGAGGGATCTCGAAAAGCAGCAAAAAACAGCACTCTATCCCCTTGTCTCTCTTCATTTTCTCGAATCGTATCGAAATTCTCTTTTGTGCGCGCCTCATTCCTATCACTTGGCGTCACATCTGTCGACTATGCTAATAAGGACGATCAACGGGAGTCGACGTTCACTGGGTCTCCACTTTTTCTGAGCATTCGTTTCCACTGCGTCGCACGCGTCAGATTCATAAAAACATCCTAAAGACGCGGAAGCACGTATTCGTTTCACCTTATCTCCTGACGCTGCAATAATCTTATTCGCTGGAACGTTCGAGGCGGCAGCCAGTGTATCCTCACGAGGTCTTTCAGGATCGCATTCCAGAGAATAAAAATGTTCGACTAACAGTGGGGAAAAGGGTTGTGAGAGGCAGCGCATAATCGTTACACCGCAACGATTCTCAGGCAATCGTAGACTCTTTAACGCTTGGATGCCGAGTTTTCCTTGAAAATATTCAACGTTATATGGCAACGATCGATGTTGCTCGCCCCCTCTTAGATGCCCCGTTAGTCATTCGGACGAAGGTGTGTCAATGAGATCAATGATGCCGGTGATCGGTGGTGCATTACCCTACGCTCTTAGAATGCATTTCCTCCGGGGCGATATCTTGCCTGACGTCTGAAGTCTGACTGAGTGCGAATCATCGATATAGCATCTTTCGTGGCCGCATTGTCTGTTTCCTCTCGATTCTATCAGTCCTGCAAGGAATCAGAAGGACGCGCGTGGGCGGATGAGAAGCGGATGAGAAGCGGATGGTAAAGGATGATCGTTTGAAAGATGGGCAGATAGGTAGGAGGTGGGAAAGAGTGAGAGAGAGAGAGAGAGAGAGGGGGGGGGAAGCACGGTGTCTGAAGGGGTAAGGAGGGAAGATCAATGTGGTTGTGGCACGCGAGGACGCCGACGTTCCACACGCAAGTTACGACATCTCGGAGCGTGCGTGTGTCTACTCTACCTAACTCTATACACCGGGTCTCCTTCGGAGAACCTCAATGGCCAAACTACGCAACCGACTCGCGACCGACTCTAGACAGAAAGGTTTAAGCGAAAACATTGATTTCCCAATCTATTCATTGAGTCAATCGTATCTTCTTTACGCGCGCGCTTTGAACATCGAAGCCACTCCGAATTTTCAGTGGAACAAAGTTCTAGCAACAAGCCCATTGAACTAGCACGGCTGTAAGGGGCAGATAGATTTGAAGGAAAGAATTCTAGTTGCGATGTAGTTGGGAAAGGTCCTTCCCCGGTATGTCGAGGAAAGCGAGTCAACATTCCGCCGTTGATCGTTCCCGTTTCAGTATAATCCCCGGTAGCAGGTTGTTGTTCGAGAGCCACGATCCTAGGTCGCAGACAGCTACCGCCAATCAATTTCTCTTCCATTCATTTATTTGACTGTCACATTCCAAATCATTTATATCTCTCGCTTCATTCCAATCTTTCGAGCGAAACAGGCACGATTCCTTATCTCAGCAAGATGCTTTTAACAGAGAAAGAGTAACAAGCTCCCATGCTAGATATTTCCTGGAGAACATTTCATGGATTACGAATCTTTATTTGATGCTGAGAAAATTATTTGTTGACGATACCGTTTGAGAGATTCGGTCAATGGATCGGAGAATTCGGAACGATAGACGAGAGGACGGAGGATCCCTTCAAACGATCGAATCGAATGAGCGAATTGAAGGAATTCACATCCAAGTATGTGCGCGCGCGTGTGTAAAGGGAGGGGGGGAGAGGGCAGGGGGGCAGGGGGGCAGGGGGGCAGGGGGGGGCAGAAGGAGAGAGATCGGCCGACGAAAATTTCTCTCGGGAAAGTGTTGACCCAAAAGAAGAAGAAGGTAAGGTCGGAAGTGGAAAAGGTTTGAGTACACGAGCTACCGGGCAACGGTTCGATGTCATGAAATGTAGGATGCTCAAATTGGGAGGAAGAAGCGATTGAGCGTGATAATTGTCGTGTTTGCAGGGAGTCTTGGCGAAGGTAGGCGAAGTCGAAGATAAGGTAAGAGAGGCGCCGATGCCAGGCGCCGATGCCGGGCGCCGGGAAAAAAGGGCAGCAGGTGCGATTGAATCTGGAAGGAGGATCGTGACGTGGCCCAATTGGTGAGGTGGTGAGGACAAGTTGTTCGGAGCGGCGACAAGATGAGCAACTCCGGCGGAAGGACGCTGCTGGGTACGATGCTGCTGGTGGTAGCGGCGATGGGACCGATGAGAGAAACGAATGGACACGTTGCACTCACCTTCCCGAGGGCCAGAACCTACGACTTGGACTTTCTCGACAACGCGCGAACGCCAGCCCCTTGCGGCATGCCGCGCGGTAAGTGTCTCTCCTCTCCTCTCCTCAAATCTTTCCAATTTTCCCTCGAATTCTCTGGAATAGCCTGGAATTCTTAGGAGCGCGATTGCGTAGGAGAAAATGTGCCAAAAGGGATTCGCTAGGGATCTGGGGCTAGGAGCTAGGGAGAGGAGGCAATGGAAGAGGAGCGAATGGGCGAAAAGGAAGGCTATGGGAAAACGACATTAACGCAGCTGGAAGGTGGGGGGAATAGGTATAGGAAATAGCTGCGCTCCGTCGGTGCTCACTGCTTACTGCTCGCGGTCCGATTCGCGGTCCGATTCGCGATCCGACTTTCACCGGCTGCTTGGCCGCGAAGGAACCTCGTTACACCTAGCCCGTTACCTTTGGCCAAACATTTTAACTTTCCTCCAATCTTCTTCCACCTACACCTAACGAACAAATACGACCTTCTGTCGTATAGCTGTACCTGCTTCAACCAAATATTCGGCATGCATCGTTTTTTTTACTCCGCAGCAGAAATTCTTAAGAGATTATTATTACGGTGGTATATCGGCGATGGCAGTGGCAACGGCAGCCTCGGCGGTGGTGGTGGTGGTAGTGGTCGTGACGGTGGTCGTGACGATGGTGGTGAGAGGGGAATTCTGAGCACGTGGTGTACCTATAGCGTTCCGGCTGCGTTATTGAGTAATGCCATTTTTGCCTCGCGAGAATATTAATGGCCAATATAAGGGGGATAGTCGATTCCTGGGACGTCGTCAGCGTTAAACTATGACTTTCTCATTCCGTTCCCTGATACGCGAAGCACGCGAGCACGCCACTTCTCGATACACCATCGCGCTATTCCTGAAACACGAGTAAAACTCTGCCCGGAGCCTGCTTTTCTCCGAATTACATTTTTTCAGCTATAGCCTGAGTGAAGGTGAATAGAACGCGGAATATAGAGAGGCGACTAATTTAGCGTAAAATTTACGCATGCAGGGATCCAGCAGCAATTGGCTGGCGCTGCACTTTCTACCATATAAAATGCCTCCTGCCGACGAGAAACAAAGATAATTGATTTTATGCTTGAGTAGAATTTGCACGAAATAGTAAAATAGCAGACATGCCTTTGGGTATGCGTGTCCACGCACTTTCTATCTTGAGCGCGCGTTACGATCGAGTAAGGTGTGGGGGGGTATTTTCCTTTTCATCGTTCAAAGCGAATGGCTAACCACGACGATGCTGGAATTCTCCCATAATTTAATCAGCGATAAGGGATCGACAAGGAGGGCCACTGAGGGAAGATGCATGTTCACGCGAGGGAGAAGGCAATAGGGGGAAACCGTGCGTAATCGTTAAAGGACAAAGGAGGATGAAGCGGGTGGGTGGAAAATGTTGAAATTTTCACCGATATTGAGAATCGTTAAATGGACACGTGCGCTAAATAAATCGCTGGTACGAATAAGGTGGGCGGAGAAGGCGTGATTTTGGCGTCGTCGGTTTCATTCGACTTTGCAGCGATGAGAAACGAGGACTTGTACGCGCCGGTGTACCTCGTATGCCAGTAATTAGCGCATTAATTCGTGGAACGATAATAAAGCGTTGCGCAACAGTCTTCCGGAAGCTAGATACTCCGTTTTCCACGTTCCGTCTTAATGAAGTTTGCGAATGGCATGTAGTGTAGGTAGCTAGAGGCGAAAGATCGACGGTTGAAAGAAGATGATCGCGTGCGTCGTTCCGCCGTTTCGCCCATTGAAATCGAACAGTCATACATTACTCTTCCTATTATATATTTCGGCGGATTTATCTCGCCGAATCGGAACGAGGATGAGAATTTGTCGTAATCGATTTACTCTACTTTTTGCAGGTACCATCAAGACATCCCTACTTTCCGGCAGTAACTTCAACGTCACGTGGCACTTGGCCTATCCTCACCGAGTGAGTAGTCGTCATAATAAGAGTAACTTTAACTGTTCGCTTTACCTCCGTGAAAGCGGGAAGACGATTGGCCGGTATCCCATTGGCTCGATGTCTTTGTCAGAAGTGATTCGTCCGGAGAGGAAAGAGATCCGTCAATAGGACACCGGCGGAAAGAAATGAAAAGTATATACGTAACAATGGGATCCCGATGCGCGATAATCCCCTGCAGACACCGGTCTCACGTTTAAGACTCTCTGCGGGAACGCTTCGCGGCGTTTCGCGGCGATGAAGGAATTCGAAGGAGACGCGTAATGCGAGGTTTTACGCGGGCGTCCGCTGTTATGTGAGAGTAGAATAAAATGTGATATCCGCCTTCCTATAATTTCGAATCGAAACTTTCGCCAAGTAGAGCATTCGACGTTCCGGTTCCGTCTGCACTGCTCTGCGGAGTCACTCGGCCAAGTAGACCAAGTTGGATATGTAGTGGGCATGACGTTGCATTGCGACAGACGCATAGGTAGCGATTTTGCATGAAACGATCTTCTTTCGCGTACAGGCGTCTTCGAGAGGGGTCATTAAAAAAGTATCGGAGGCGTCGTCAATTACATACAATGGAAGGTGTAATTATAACTTCTTCGGGCATACAAGGTTATTGTTGAGGGCTATTGCGATAGGAGAGAAAAAGATTTGCTCCCCGCACGCGTCTCAGTTCGACAGCGTAACCTTAGAGACAACCGACCGCACTAAGTAAGTATCGTGGCGTATCGATGTCTTACGAGATTTACGCAATATTTTCCCCTAAAGAGAGTTTGCCTTCTAATTAGCCGCTAGCTATGGCTTAAGGTGAAATAAGTGTTAGGGAATTGTAAGGCCCGATCGAGCCGATAGGCACGGTACACTTTTCTTGCACGCTTCTCTCGACGGAAATGGAGAAGAGAAGGCACGCTCTCGTGCGCTCGTCGTTGGCGTCGTCGTTGGCGTCGTCGTCGTTGGCGTCGTCGTCGTCGTGGTCGTGGTCGTTCAAGGTAGCACCAGTTGAATTATTCAGGAGCGAAGTCTTGACGAGGTATGTGACGGACGTTGGACGGTAAGCGTGGATAGGAAAAGCCAGAGAAGGCAAGCAATGGTATAAGCATGGTAGTGGCCAGGTGAAGGTGCGTGAGGCCAATACAAGCGTATAAGCCCCTCTACGAACCTGGTTGGCCGATAGCCGTTGGCCGATAGCGGTTGGCCGATAGCGGTTGGCCGATAGGGCCGATCGGTATGTCGAGTACCGTAACTCAAATAACGCCGATGGTCACCGACCCTATTGGTCGATGCTATTGGCTGACGCTATTGGCCGATGGTATTGGCAAGGCGCGAGTAAGATCACCGCTAAGACAAGTATCTTGGCTGCTCGAGATTCGAACTAAAATTCATTATACTCTTACGCATTACTCTGTACCGGGAAACTTATCATTCCCCGCGGAGGAAAAGCTGGCTTTCGCGTTTTCTTTGTCAGTGTCTCAAATCGAGTCTAGCGGCACTCTTGGAACGCGGAGCGCTCTCTCCTTCTCAATTTGCCGTTGGGAAAACGAGATGCCGTTTATATCGCCCCGTCTCTCTTTTACATTCCAGCCAAAAGAGGCGAGACGTAGAGACAGATAGGCAGATAAACAGATACATTGAGAGGGAGAAAGAGAGGAGATTACTGCACTTTGTTAAAATATCGGCCACGCGCAGTCTTTACGACGTAGAAAGTGGTAACTGATGTAGGAACGATTATCGATAATCATCGATCGGTGGTGCCATGTGAGATGGCACAGTTGAAGCTTAACTCGAAATTGACATCTAATTTCTGCTGATATTCGGCAGGGCGGATTTCGGCTTCAAATATTGGACGCGTTGGACAGGCCACTGATCGACCTGACACCTGTCACGCGTAACAGCGAGTTCGTCGAGGACGATGCAACGTAAGACTCCCTTTCCCATTTTTTTTACTCCGGAGAAACTAATGTCATGAGGAAATTAATACTGAGTTTGCCCCAACGATTTCAGAGCCCAAAGTTATCACGTTCAGCTGCCCGAAAACTTTACGTGCATCGACTGTACGATAAGGCTACTCCGCGAGGCGGAGGAGTGGGGCTCGAGTTACAGATTTTGGTCGTGCGCCGACATCGACGTGAGTAATAACGAATGGGCGAATGGAGAGGGAGGGAGAGGAGTAGAGAGAATGAGAATGTAAGGAAAAATTGGGTCCAACAGGTACTGGAGAGGAAGGTCTACAGGGAGGACTGCAGCGGGCATGGGCGATACCTGCTGGGCAGATGTAGATGCGATCGGCTCTACCACGGTGCGAGGTGCGAATTTAAGGAGGAGTGCCTCGACGACTCTGACTGCGGTATTCAGGGCACGTGCATCGACAATGGAGGCACGACCGCGCCCACGAAGCACTGCTACTGCAACATCGGTTGGTTCGGGCTCGGCTGCTCGAAGAGTGAGTTTCACCGACCGTCATGGAGGCGCATTCCTCGCCAAATTCTCCCTACCCGAATCCATAACCATACCGTTATTCTCTCTATGCAACCTCCATGTAACCTCTCTGCACTCGACAGGGTCGCCCGTCAAGAGTACGGAGATTGATCTCGAGACCTACACGATGAAACGCTTCTCCGACGACATCACCTTCTACTGGCGCATCCTGAAAGAGAGCAAGGAACTGGAGGGCATTATAGTGGCGAATAGTACGACCTGGGTAGCGATTGGATGGCGACCGAATGATATAACGCCTGCCTGTCGAGCCTTCCCGAGTATATCGGATAAACCGAAAGGGGAGCCACTTCCGCAGCCCGAACCGAAGGCGGAACCGGTCCCGGAAACTGTTCCTAAGAGCGAGCCTGAGCCTCAGCCAGAACCGGAAGGAGAGTCGAGGGTCGAAACCGAAGCTGCGAGATCTGGCACGAAGAGAAGGTCGGCCAAATCCGAGGGGATAACGCCAGCTCCTGGCATCGATGTCACCGTTCAGACGAGTGTCACTTATAGAGTCAGTACGAAGCAAGGTGAGAATTGTCGAGAGTCTCCAATTAGAATTAATTATCCCACCCCCGAACAGCAGGGGGAAAGTTCATCGTTTACCTTACCGTTATTGCAGGTCGCAAGAAAAGATCACCGGCTACGACGTCCCACCAAGCTGGTATGTATCACTTAACAAATCTGTTTTGGAAACTCTGGTGACAGTATCACGAGTCGCTAGCTTCCGATAGATTTTAGAAATAGCCAAGATACTAGCGTAGTTCGCTTATCGATATCCCACTAGTAGGCCAACTCAATGTTGGCATATCCCTCCGCTCGGCCAGGACACGATGCACGAGGTGACGGTTCTTATACATAAAAACAGTAGCTAGTTGCACGTTGTTCCATGCTTTGTTGCACAGGCGATCCCGTTGCAGAGCCAACCGCTGTCGTCAGCACCGAGTCCGAACCTATACCAGAGCCAAAGTCACAGCCAGAACCCCATGCAAAACCCGAACCGCATCCTGAACCTGAACCCGAACCCGAACCTGAACCTGTACCTGAACCTGAATCTGAACCCGAACCTGAACCCAAGGCTGAATCGAAATCGAAATCAGAATACAAGTCGATTGCAGAGCCAGAACCTGAATCCAAGCCCGAACCCTTATCTGAGCCGGTACCGAAATCCGAACCCGAACCAAGTTCTGAACCAGAACCAAAGTCCGAGCCCGAACCCAAATCTGAGCCAGAACCTAAGTCCGAGCCCGACCCGAAATCTGAGCCAGAACCAAAATCCGAGCCTGAGCCCAGTTCTGAGCCAGAACCAAAATCCGAGCCTGAACCCAGTTCTGAGCCAGAACCAAAATCCGAGCCCGAGCCTGAACCCAGTTCTGAGCCAGAACCAAAATCCGAGCCCGAGCCTGAACCCAGTTCTGAGCCAGAACCAAAATCCGAGCCCGAGCCCGAGCCCAGTTCTGAACCAGAACCAAAATCCGAACCCGAGCCCAATTCCGAACCTGAACCAAAATCGGAACCTGAACCCAATTCCGAACCGGAGCCAAAACCTGAGCCCGAATCGGCAACCACCTCCTGGCAAACGTCGGAACCAAAGTCCGAACCGGAATCCACGGCAGTGCGAAAGACGGGAGCGACGAAAGGTAATCAGGCAAACTTAATGCTTAACATCAGCATAGATTCGATTATATCGCAATTGAAGATCCTTTATCAGTTGTACAAATGTAAATGTTTACCGTGGCGCTATAAAAATGTAATTATAATCAGTAGGCATGCAAAGGAAAATCGTAGCATTGCTCTTCCCAGTAGTGACACACATTGACCCTTTAAACATGTTGTCAGTCGAAAGACCAGGTTTCACAGACACACGGTGCACCCTAAGCACCCAGGGGCTGAGATCGGCGTAAAACTCAATCCCGCGGAAATACTTATTTAATAGAAAGGAGAATATTCTTAAATCCGCTGGTCAGTCAGTCAGAAGACTCTTTCGCTCGCTTTCACGTCCATAGAAAATTGGCCGAATCGATGTTACGCCGATTTCACTCCCTGCTACGCTGCTAGTTTCTCAGAAGAGAAGCCCACTCACACGAAATCAATGCGACACGATAATAACGACACCTAAATCACTATCCCCACCCCCTTCGCATGGTAACATTATGTCTAGAAACAACTACCCAATGACAACAAAATGTACAAAAGATTTCCGCCTTCGTGTATTCACGATGTTAATTTTATTTCCCCCGTAGAACTGTATGGTAAGCGGAGTATCGTAATGAATTAAATCACTGTAAGCTTTAAGTAATTAATAGAGAGAAAGGAAAGCGTCCTGAATGTTATCTGTTATCTACATGCGCGGGCAAGTTGAAATAATGCGTGCAGAAATATAGGTAACAGAATAGTAACAGAAGCTGTCCTCGTCGCCGACTTTCAATGACTATAGAGGAGAGGAAATAGAAGGAAAACATATTGTAGAACATATTGTAGTACATATTGTAGATAATTATTGTGCCGCGAAGGCAGTTTCGAACATTTTTATTTTTGAAATACATATAAATACTAACTTGGTATCCCTGTTCGGTTATCGAAGCATCTGTGCCACAACTTGGCGACAAGTACACGCCGAAGCACGACTTCAACCCGATGGATTGCACGGACCTGATAATCGGAATGGCGAACGGGATGACGCACAGAATCGATGACTATTATACGCGGGACAGATCGACCCCGCGACCGGACACATACTGGGGCGGAAAATCGGGCTTGACGGCTGCCATGGGCTTCGAGAAGGATGGCGTAACAACGATAGTTTTCCGAAGAAAATTATTGGCGGACGAGCCAACCGATCATACTATCGGAGAAGGAGGCATGCACGTTATTTGGGCTAGAGGGCAAGAGCCAGGGAAGTACGTACACCAGCCTCCGAGTGGCATTGAGAAAGCCAAGGTCAAAGTGAAGGACTTCTACAAGGTAGACGAGCTCAAGTACCACGGGCATGGCGCGCAAAGAGGAGCACTGACAATGAACTTCTTCGGTTAGTGGCACCTTACGAGGCTTAGAAAAAATCCTCTGATCATATAGAGCTAACGAGGGTTGAAATTCTTTTTGCACGCAGAGGAGGAAAAGAAGCAGGAGTACGTAGGTGGCACTACCGTCCAGGGTGGTGGTTGCGGTGGAAAGTGGCATTACCCTCGGCATTGCTCATCGGAGAACGGGACATGCGAATATGCCATCCAATGGATATACAAGGCAAAGAAGGTAATTTTCCTTTGATCGAAAGCTTAAAAAGCAACACGCCTCTCTGGCTCCCCCCTCTCTATCACTCTCTCTCTCTCTCTTTTGCTCTCTTTCGCTACCCTTCGCTACCTTTCGCTTGCAGGATCAAATCTCCTTCGTTATATCGACAACTAACACAAACACTTGGACAGGCGTTGGATTTTCGGACGATGATAAAATGACGCAAACAGACGCTGTTCTTGGATGGGTGGATAAATCAGGGCGCGCTTTCGTGATGGATACCTGGATGAGCGGGTACAACGCGCCGCTTCTCGACCCGTCGCAAGACGTCGAAAACATCAGCGGAAAGATAGATGATGGGATGACGACTCTGAGATTCTCGAGAAAACGAGCGACAAAGGATAGTAGTAAGGATCTGTCCTTTACGGACGAGCGTTGTCTCTACATGATGTTCCCAGTGAAGGGTGGGATGTTCAACCCGGTTAATAAGAAGATACGGAAGCACGATGCCGTTCCGATAGTCTCCGCGGAGAGAATTTGTATAAAGTCATGCGGCTTCGATGAGAGTGAGGAAGCGACGACCCCGCTACCGCCCCGATTGCATTATAGCGTTGAAGTAAAGCTGGTCAGCTTAGGGGATGGATTTATCACCCCGGATCCGGACAGCCCGGACTTCGAAATGTTGTCGAACACGATATCCAATAGTTTCGGGCCCATATTCGAAAAGTTGCCTGGTTACTATCAAGTTCGTCTCGATGAATTACGAAAGTGAGTAAAAGGTCGAAGTGGACGGGCCATCTGAACAGAGGAAGGGAGATATAGAGCGGGAGAAGGGGAGCAATTTTTATTCTCTTATTTTCTCTAGGGATAGCAAGGAGGATGGTGTATTCGCGCGGATGAATCTCGTTTTGGATAAGAACGAGATAAAGGGAAGATCGTTGAAGCCTCTAGATACGAAAGAGGCTGCAGAGAAGGCGCTGCAGGAAGTGTTGCTCACTGGGAAAGTTGGAGCACTGAGCGTTGACCCTCAGTACCTGGTGGTCAGAGCACCGCGCGGTACGTACAAATATTCTCCCCATTTCTCGTCCGTCACTCGACCGTTAACTCGACCGTTAATTCGACCGACTGTTACTTATCATAAATGCAATTTGCCTACAGTGAACGAAGCTACGGACAATGCGGTGGACGATGATGACGATCAGCCAAAGACGACGGCAGCATTCTTCCTCGGTGCAACCAAGTTGTACATCGTGATCGGCTGCGTTGCTGCCCTCGTTGCACTCGCTCTTCTTCAGGCCAGCTGCACAGTTTACAAATCTTCACGGAAACGGGCTACCAAGGTACAAACGAACAAAGATCCATTTTTTAAATTAGCTCTTGCTCGACAAAAGACAACGCGTCGTCCCTAATCTCTTATATTCTTTGCTTCGCTCTACCTGCATGACAGTCTCGTCTTTACCTAATCTAGATCTATTCTGGCGTATTGCTGTACTATTAATTGTTCATAACGTATCGCGGTATCGAACGGCACTTATCAGTTATCTTCGATTGAACTCCTCTCGTCTCTCTCCTCTACCGTCACCCAGAGTGCCTTCCTCCATCTCTTTCTTACTGTAAGCTGCTAATAAGTAAATCTTGACTCTCGATAATTCTTCCTGGAGAAAGTCGAAAACATCTATTGCTTCGCTTGTGTTGCATGATCCGCGCTCTACCCGCGACCTTGACGTATAAAAAGAGGGTATATTCGCTGCCTTTGGCATCCTCCGACGCTCCCAACCCAATTCATCGCTCGACCGCGACGCGCTATCACCGTCAAAATGGCGATCATCATCATCATCATCACCATCACCATCAACCACAACAACTACAACAACAACAGCAATACCAACAAGACCAACATCATCATCATCACCACCATCACCACCATCCACGGAATCAACACGCGTCTCCATCCGATATTCATCGGCCTAACCCAAGCTGGTAGAAAAAGAATCCATCGGAAATGAGAGAAAAACGTTGAAGGGTGACGCGCGTTTGTTGGCTAATTAAGGTATCGCAACATCTCTTAATGTCTCTTTCCCTCTGCACGTTGTCCTCGCCTCCTCGGTGACGGTAGAATTATTCTCTTCGGTCAGATCAAATGATGCATCGTAAGCTTATCGGCACTGATTAACACGCACCGTCGATTAACATTTGCTAATACGTTCCCTCCTCGTTCGCTGAGATCGGCAAATTCCATAGGCAGAGTTCTATGGAGCAAGGAAGTCTAATATACAATACATAGATCGGTATAAATTATTTTTTCAAGGATCGACTGATTGCCAACAACGCGTGGAAGGATTATTCGTCCGGGGCCAATACGAATTTCGCTTTCGAAGCCTTTGAAACGGAAGAGAAAGCACCTCCGCCGCCTGTGTCCAGTCTTCCTCGGGCCAGAGAGATGCACGGCAACGGGACCAGTTTGGGCCACGACACCGTCGAGGGACCGAACAGAATGGTCGGACACAGAGCCACTTACAGTTTGCCCAGAGCTCCCGGTACGAGGAACGCGACCACTCCGATTCAGCCCGGTTATTACACGCAGGATCGTAGAAACAATTACCAGCGGCCGAAAACCGGTCCTCAGAGTCCCGGCGGGGCGAATGCTCAAAATCAGCCAGACTTTTACTTTATGCCGAGTCAGAGGAAATACAGTGGCGAAGTAGTTCGGGTCTTCGTCGATTACGGAAGTCAGCCAAAGTAAAGGGGAAGCGTTGCTAATCATCTTCGAAATCCGGCAAAGATAGCGACGTCCTGTGAACTAGGGGATATCGTTCGGGTGGGCCTGTAGTTGAGGAACTTCTCCAGTGTTGTCGATGAACTTGAGTCTTCATTACTGTTAATCAGCCCCAAACCGATGACGGCAGTACAAGTTGACAAGTCTACCTCTCGCACTGGAAGGCGGCGACAAACGAACCGATGCCCAGTCACTCGAATGTGGCAGAGGAGTTAACGATCGTCGATGGTATTGGAAAAAAAAGATGATGATATGCCAGAGACACGGACGGTTAGCGGTATGGCCGTTAGTTAGCTTGTAAAATTGAATTTCCTCTCAGTGAAAAAGTGAAAATGGCGAAGGTAGAGCGCTACATTTAGTTGTAGGGTGTAGTTGAGGAGAATCCGCGGTATTTCACAATCTGTATATAATCCGAAGGGTAAGTGTGAAGAAAATTGTTGAGAAGCGCCCTCAGTGCATCCGCGAGAGATTTCCCTGCGAAAGTGTAACTTACGTAGCGACAGTAGTGGCGCTTACGACCAAAGAGTTAATTGACTTAGGAGTGCACACCTCCGGGCAAGTGTAACGGTGCGATCCTAATTGTCGACCAGTAAATACGATACATATATAAAACGTACACATAAGGTGTAATAATGCATTTCGAGGTTGGCGCGATTAAAGGTTTGTACATTTTTAGATTTAACGTGGCGGCGCATTCTTCGTACCTTTCATTCCTTCGTCGACATCATCCGTCGACATGACCCTTCCGCAATACCCTAAGAGATCCTAAAGTCTCCCTGCCTACCACAAGTGTGTTCAGTGTTCAGTGTTTGGAGAAAAATGAATAGAATAGAATTATCTTTTGAGAAACGGTAGTGCCGTTTCGCGTGTATTCTTAGAGTTGGGCGTTGCAGGCACCTGCTGTCTTTTTGCTCGGCACTCAGGAACTCTGCCAATCGGCCCGATGACGTAAGCTTCTTTCCTCGACTGACCTTATATCACTGCCCGGCTCTTCTGGACACATCATTTCTAAACACCGACCGTCAATCTTTAATCGTATGATAAATATATGTATATATGTATCTCTGTATGTATGTATGTATGTATATGTATATCGTACGAAACAGTTAATTGAAGAGAGCTCTCTTTCGTACTGGAAATATATAATATATATTATCTTGTTCATATATCTATATACTTCGACTGCAAAATGTAGCTATCCGCAAAGAACTATGCCGTATCGAGGCGGGACGTACGTAACAAGGTGACATCTCGTTATTATGGTCAGAACAACATAGTGAACGATTACGTATCATTGTGTTGTCAGTAGGGATGATGTCAATGGAAGAGTACGGCGGCAGCAGCACCAGCGGAAGATGGTGACAGTATCTCTAGTGGACGTAGCGGCAAACAGGAACGAGTGCATTAACCCTTAACGATAGATAGAGTGGTCAATCGAAATTCTTCTTGTGCTCTTAAACATTAAAACGATCGAAACGCGCCCCCTATGATGGTTCCCGCGTATCGAGTCGTTACTGGTACGGAGTATAAATTATTACAATAATGATAAAATTAACGATAATACTTGTAATAATCATAATAACGATAGTAGCAGCAGTAACGATGGCAATAGTATTACATTATTAATTACAGTAACGTCGTTAACAACGGCGTCGCGCGCAAATAGGACTTCCGTCTCCGTGTCTCCGTAATGAGTGTAATATTATCGTAGTAAGGCGACGCCAAATGTAAGCTCTCTCTCTCTCTCTCTCTCTCTCTCTCTCTGTCTCGCGCTCGGTCTCTCTCTCCCCACTCCCTCACCCCTTCACACTCTTCTCAATTCACCTGACTCACCATCCCCAAACATGATTCGGAACCCAATAATAAGTAACGCGCAATTTTCCGTCATTCTATCTTGTTATAGTATGTAACTAATATCGAGCTCATATTTCTCGGCTCTACATTAAAATTTTCTTTTGTCTTTCCCCTCCTTTATTCTCACTTCGATAACTCCTCGCTTTTCCTTTCCCAGTACGCATCCATACACAAAATCACGCACGCAAGCGACCACAGACAGACAATGCAAATCATGTCTCTCCACCTTTCACATGCGCTGAAGAAATTCCGGCAAACTCATCCCATAAAACGCATCCGGATGAAGGAGGAAAAAAATAAAGAACGATTTCACATATGCAGAACCATCGAATGAGTGTGCCGCAATTGATCATTTGCTCTTTTCTTTCTTATTTGCCCCGTCCCTTCCCTGCCACGCGCGCGCCCACTCATTAACACACGCACACACCCATTCTCACCAACCAGGTAACACCGGTTACATTTTCGCCCTACAATCACTCTCGAAACTCCCCTGTTCTTGAAATTCCATTGCTAATTCGCATCACACGCATTCTCTCACACGTCGACACACGCACACGCACACGCGTAGTAACGTCGACACATTTCTCTATAGATGAAAAGCGGTGTAGTCAAGAGTACGAGCAGACGAACGTCTGATAAATGGAGCGAACACCATGTTAAGGCTTAATTT
This sequence comes from Anoplius nigerrimus, assembly GCA_914767735.1. Classification (NCBI taxonomy): domain Eukaryota; kingdom Metazoa; phylum Arthropoda; class Insecta; order Hymenoptera; family Pompilidae; genus Anoplius; species Anoplius nigerrimus. Next base: position 11,500,933 of record OU612091.1, on the reverse strand, counting down.
CAATTTGTTCAGTGACTTTCGATCACGACTCGCTTATCGAGTATCACTATCTATTCATCTGCGGTACATCTAAGATCCTCCCGATGAGTGATTCTTGCTGAAGGGTCCCCTTTCCTCTTGTCCAGCATCCGGGTTCTCTGTGGTCACATTGTCTGCGAAACGTTGTCAAGATTTATCTCCTTTAGTTGCAAATTCTATCCTGCTTCGCTCTCATTCATCCGCGCGCCTGGTTATTTGCCAGCTCACTTCCTCTGCCTGACATCCGAATCCTTGTTGGGGGTTGGTTTGCTGTTGATCAAAATAATCAAGATATAACAATTGTAATACATACGTAACGTAATACGAGATCGATCGTCGCAGTTTCAGCTGACAAGACATAAGGTTTGAGTTATGGGAAACCGAGCAGTCGGAGAAAAAATATAATAATTACAGAAACGCAAGCGGGACTCGCGATTAATTTTACGCGAATAGCTTTACTCTGTGTTGTTATATCCGAGAGCATCGCGGCGATGGTAGAACCACGCCAACAGCACGTACGGCAACGGCTTCTAGCTCGACCTCTACCACGGCCTCGGAGTTTGTACGAGGATAATGATTGGGAGGCACTGAGGAACTTGACGGAGGGCAGTCGGGCAGGTGCGGATTTGAGGAACGTTCGTCGACGGGGTTCTCTTTCCGGGGTCTGATATTGTAGCATCTTGTAGATGGCACGGGGAAACGGGGAAGAGGATGGGGAGGCAACGGGCAGCTCGGAATGTGATAGCGGTCCACGAAGAGGAACATAATATTCGGTAGAACTGCCGGTGGCTTTCTCCTCTTCGCTGACTTCGTTTCCATCTTCAGCAGCCTTATTGCCGCTAAATTGAGGCCAATAAAAGTATGCGAAACGTAGGGCAGATTGAAACTGACACGATCAGGATTGCCATACTTACGTATCGGGACTTTGATCGGTATCGGACTCCTCGAGTTCTGCCTTGTTCCGCTTCTTTTCGTAGACTAGTATAATGGCGCAAAGTACAACGACCTCAGCACAGATACCCAAAAATGGCCAGAGTGCTGCCAGTTTGTCCTTGACCCTGAGGAATGTATGGGCCTCCGACATATGGTTCTCAGCCGTATCAGACCAGTTGTAAGAAGCCCTGCAGTAAATGTCACCGCGGTCGGTCATTTCGATGTTGTCCACTATCAATACGGCACCGAAAATTCCTCTGTCCTGGTCGCGAGCGATCTTTACGCGACCCTTGCTGCGAGTGTAGTTCTGGTCTCCGAAGGTCCACGATATTTTAACGCCAGGGCTGAGCTTGCCGCCACAGACCAAATGAAGCTTTTCGCCTTCGACAACGCTCGTTGAATCGGCCATGTGTGCAATGGGCCTCGCTGCAATCGACAGAAGAAAGACTAAACTCGTGTACCCACTCCACGCCTTATAAATAAAACATCTCTTTTAAATCTGTACTGGCGTCAGCCTGCGTCATCCCTACTCTGGAATCGATATTGTCAGAATGTGGAAGGGGGGAGGGAGATGGCACTCACGTAAGATCCTGTAGTCCGTTGTCGAGTTAGCCACTTTGCAACTGTAGTTTCCGTAAGCCATGTCCGAATCCTTCATTATTTCTAATGTCCCAGTTTCATTGTCCACCTTGATGAGGTCCTCATTACCGGCAAGTGCCATTAGCACCGGAGTCTTTTCCTTCAGCCACTGTACCTTCTCCCCAACACTTCGATTCGCACATTCCAATGCCAGTGGAGCGTCCTTCGGCGTTAACACTCTGATCTTGATTCCTATGGTCGTATAAATGAAAGGGAGATTGTTATCTGACCTCGCGTATCAACTGAATTTGTCATCTTATTCGTATTTCCCACCTCGACTGCCGCCGCGAATTAAAAAGAATTTTATAAATAGTTAACGTAATTGACGTAATTGCAATCTATTTCAGGAATAACGAAAATCATTGAGAACACACCGTTTTCAGAAGAAATGAACTGACCGTAGTATACGGACAGATGGAAAACGTCATTGCTTTCCGGAGTGCATTTGTAGTCGCCGTCGTGGTTCTCGGTTGCTTGTATAGCGGAAAGTTTGCTACTCCCACTTCCGAGCTTCGTTTGTACGACCAGTTGACCACTGGCGAGATCTGGCTCAAGGGATTGTCCGTTTCTGGTCCATCTGATGGGATCGTCCTGTTTCAGGCCGCTACATTCGATGCTCCAAGGCTGGCCTTCATGGATGACCGATGCTCCCGAATAAGTCACCTCTGTTCAACAGAAATTATAAATTTCATCTTTTTTTTCAAAGAAAGAGACTGGCGTCAGAGTTTCAAATTTCCGTCAAAGGAAAGGACGCGTGAGTTGCCAGTGTTGGTTGAGAGGAAAGACTGGAGGGTGGGGCTTATTAAAGGGAAAGGGTGATGAGCGGACACTCTTTCACGGTCGTATATTTTATTTTTAAACGCGGTACAAGATAAACAAATGTTCAGGCAGCCTGCTGTTTTACCAACTTCCCGATTTAATCTGAGGCTCGGATAGTGCGAGTCAACGATAGCCACACACGACGGACAGCTCACAGGAGCTGACGATGTTTTTACCGGAGATGACGTCGTCGTGTGTGAGTAGATGCTCTGACTCACATTGGACAATGCTCATGCTGTACGGTTGTTTGCGAAGGTAAGTAAATTTTTCTCCTTGATAATGAATGGCGTGCGTGCGTGCGTGCGTGCAAAGAGTGCGTGCAAAGAGTGCGTGCAAAGAGTGCGAGAGTGCGCGCGCGCGCGCAAGCGAGTTAGGAGGGTAAAGTTCATTCCGCGCCTGCCAGATAGGTCATGCTACTACTTGTCCGTATACTGTCGGCGTAAGGCAGGGCGCCGATGGCATTCCATTCCTGGCTCATGCGCGTCTAAACTCCACTCGCCATTCGCCATTCGCCATTCGCCATTCCCCATTCCCCATTCGCCAAGCGCCCCCAAACGACACAGGAATTGTACGCATTCCTTCCATCGAGAAACTATACAATTTCATCTTTTCTCTCCCGTTCTATGGGATAGATTCTTCCAGTGCACCTCTTTATCAAGACTTCACCACAATGAAATAATGATTTACGCTTTGAGCATCAATTTCCACCTACTTTCATTATGAATGAAATGAATCTATTTTCGGTAGAGGAAAATAACATATGAAATAAAGGAAGGACAAGGGTAGCTCATCTGTACACGTGTCAAAAATGTACACAACCGGATGTCTAGAGAGATTTGGAAAAGTGCTGGAATCGACTCCATTGCTTGGCAATAGGAGGGCACGCATGACTGGCCGTCTAGTGAGCCAGACGCCTACATTCTCAAGAGATATTTTTGTACGTTGGACTAGCGAGATGTTAAATATCTAAATAGCTATAGACAGAGTATGTATTTGTCTGTTTTGCTTACCGATCGAAATATTAGGACACCGATCGAGGAGTGGCGCCTTCGACGGATGAGCTCAGATTAAAGAAGATTCGCGTACGCGTACGCGAATCATCTTAACATATGTATTCAGTGTCGTATCGGTAGCGGATGACAATTTAGTCATGAAAACTAAAGTGCTGTATCCTCGTTCGATTCTCTTTCAGTATGCATATCCACAGGTCGATCGGAAGACTTTTATTTTCCGCCCATTTTTCGACCCTCATTTTTTCGATGGTTTTTTGGCTGTAACTCCGAAACTAAAGCGAATTTCGACCAACGGCAAACGGCTGTATCTCCGAAACTATTGAGAACTCGGAACTTTGCTTGCGACCAACTTTCAGGGCGAGTTAAAATCTATGGGATAGGGTACTTATAAATCCATTTCAAGACCAAAAATTTGTTCGCGTTTTTTCGCCATTTTCAAGATTCTATCACGTTTAGATAGGTTCAAATGATACCAAAGTACCCCGCCGTTGGTTTCTCATTGCGATACAAAAGCGGTATGACAGTCAGAGAGTGGTCAATGTTGCACTTGACCGCAAAATCCCAGACAAAGTTCAATAAACTATCCAAATGGACATAAAATAATGTAAATGTCACCGCCCATAGTCGGGAAAATATGAATCGGAAGCTAAACTTCCCTTAAAGCATCGAAAATGGGGACAATCCAACCTGTGATGCGTTAAACTGATATTATTGGTTATTACTTCGGCATTATTTTATCTGTTGGTATCGAAGCGATATACCAGTGCCGTTTTTAGATTCTTTGTTGACGTAGGAAAGCATTAAGTTACTTGGAAGGCTTACAAATCAAATTTTCTAACCGTTTTCTACCACTTTTAAGGATCTATCACGTTCTACTAGATGCAAATGTTACGAAAGTATCCTCCGTTGGTCCCCCATAAGCCAATGAAACCTGTATCAATTTATTGTCAAAATGCATGCGCGCTAGCCACCGATACAAAATAAGGCGGGATATTAGGATATGACACGAAATTAAACATTTTAGCACCGTAAAATGACGTGCAACAGTTAAACATAATGCAAAATGATGTAACCTTGCATAGAAATAGTGATAAAGTAAGAATATTTACGTTAAATTACTTTTAACCTTGCGCATCGGGCAAACTGGTGAGTATATAGAGTGCTAAAAATATATTTTTGGTTCGGTAAAGTTTGTATTATTGGGTCTATTGTGGTGCTAGACGTATCGTAGTATAGTAGGGAAACCGATGATGAGCGTACACAAAGCTCAACTCAAGCGGGCCTATTCCACATTTTAGCTGAAAAGCTACTTAGCCAGGGTAGTTTTCATTTCCATGTTCAAGTAATTGAAGAATGTATGTACATAGGTGAAAAAAGAATAGAGAATTTGCAAGTTATAACATATTAGGTGAAGGTGAAAGTGTGAAGGCAGAAATATTTGACCCCTTTCCAATTTCTATTGGCTTTAAGGTAATTTCGTGCGTCGCTGTAGTCGATGATTATTGGGTTATCCGTAGTACGGCAGCGTACGCGGCAACCTACGCGGCAACCTACGCGGCAACCTACGCCAGCTAGACCGCTTTAATTAGTTTCGCTCCAGATCAATGTATCGATACAACATGAACCCTTTGATCGCGCACCTATCTCATCGCCAAGCCTATTCGCTCTACTGTTTTCTATCCTTGCTCTTTCATGAGACAGGTGGAATTCTGTTGGAGAAGCTCGGTAGCATCGGTAGCATCGGTAGCATCGGTAGCATCGGTATGTCGATCAAGGCAACACCCCGTCACCCTAGCTACTACTCCTGAATACCCCTTATCGCAACTCTTCGTACAGCTTGCTAAGACTGAAGACAGACTGTTTATTACCAAAGTGATCTGTGCGTCTACCCCCCGCCTATTCTCTCTCTCTCTCAATAAGATTATGTCGGATTAAATTTTGAACGGTTCCCTGTCGAAAAAATGTACGCGAGTGTCAAGTGGTCTGCTGCGTACGATACTGCAGATTAATTTCGCTAAGAAAGCAGATGGCAATGGTTAATATCGTCGAGAAATAATGAACTGCCGGTTTAAATTGGTAGGCGCATCAGCAGATATGCAGACTACCAAATGCTTAGAATTCTACTTAGCATGAACGCACCGTTTGAGACGTCTACCGCCACTCCTCCTCCACTAAATTCGAACTCACTATATAAAATTTAATTTTCTTTTCCCGTTCATCTATTTTTTAATCATTCGCTTATTCCTTCTTGTTCGCCATCTGGAGGTAATGGAGCTGAGAAGGTAGAATACCTAGGTTCTACCCACTACTAGCGATATTTGATAGACAGCAGGAAACGGAGTAGGAGAGTGAAACGGGAAGGAAAAGTTAAATCGTTGGATGACGATGCGGCGCTGATATCGCGAAGAAATGTTTTGCGTCATGTGTTACGATCCGGTGGCATGCGTCGCCTATTCAGGCGCCAAGATATTAAGCTCAAACTGGCGAGTAGAGAAGCGCGGAATAGTTCGCTATGCCCGTGTCCCTGCCCGTAACAGTTATTCCAAAATACATGCAGAGAAAAACACGCCCTGCCCCAAGGGAGAGAGGTTAATCAATATGAAAACGGGGACCCCCCACCCCACCGTTTGGGGTCGTTTCTCACTTCCATAGAGAGTTTCTCACATGCTTATCGGGAACGGACTTCTTGCGCAGCCATCGACCATTCTACCCGCTAATATTTTTCAACCTTTCTCCTCGTTCATTCTTACCCCACTCGTTCGATAATTTCATCGATCGCCAGCGAGTATCTATCTGAGTCGCGATATCTTGCCGATAAATTATGCCGGTGATTGACTGCGGGATTTTACGTTACGTAACTTTTTGCTGATCATTCGGAAAATTAAACCGCAATTGTCGAGTCCAGCGGTGGGCTTTTCACGTTCATTTTTAACGATCGTCGTTTCCACATTCTCGTCGGGAGTAACAGGGACAAAGTAATGTCTCGCAATATAAGGGAGAGAGAAAGAGAGAAGGAGAGAAGGCAATACGTCGACATTCCATAGGTAGTGTACAGGGCGGCAAAGGTTGGATGGGAAGGCCGAGTCGAGCTTGTGGCGAAAAACACGTTTGGCACAGTCGTTTCCAACATGTCCGATGCTTCTCCGAGCGAGAGGACTTATTTTTGCGACGGCTTTTTTTCTCGCTCGAAGAATGTTTATTCTCGCAAACAGGAACGCGCGGCGGGTGGGGATCTTTCGGTAAAACTTGTCCCCTGTCGCCCTTCGAAGCGAATCTTTAAATCCACCGGGTTCCAGGGTCCACAGGCAAGCCCTTATTCGACGACCATTATAATGTTTCTGTATAACGTATATTCGGTATAAGCTGCACGCGGTTGCATTGGTAAGAGAAGCTTCAACGAAATTGTCGAGGAGAGGAGAGGAGAGGAGAGAGTGATTGAGCTCTACATATAAAAAAACGTTGTAAAATATTTCTGCTCATTCGATCGTTCGAGCGCGTTACTTTTAAATATTGGCACACCGCGCTCCCAATCGGCTAACGCAATTTGGTGCAAACTTACAACGGGCGGGTTACCGTGTTACCGCGTTAATTTCGCGGCGAGCAATTATCCTGATTACGCTCAAACTAACGGAAATTTTCCATAATAATAGACGCTAAAGTGTGTCAGTTGCACTGAGACATAGAGTCGCAGAGAGTCGCGCGAGTCGCATTCTAATTGGCTGACGACCGGTTCTTGGCAAAGGAGCGCAGGATTAATCGCGTTGTCGCCGCTTGTTATACGAAAATCTTGGATAGAGTAACGCTGCGAACGGGTTTCTACCCAATATGCAATGCAAACTAATATTATTGATGCGATACGCGCCGACAGCTCGGTGCCGTCTTGGCAAGAAGATCGAATAGCACGATACTTCGTACGCACGATCATCGGTGCAATGCACTGCGCAAGTAACGCCTATTTATCTCTCGATATATTATTCGACTCCGTCCAGCGTGAGAGGGCTTTTAATGAGAGAATCCGCTCTGTCCTAAAAGTCGACAGAGTTTCTTCTGGGTGAACGCGGAATAGGGTCAATTGTTGCGCAACAAAAGTTCCTTTGGCGTCGATATTTCCTGAAAGTCGGAGCGTCATGCGAGAGAAGGAGTCGGAGCGTGGATTGGAAATTGGAAATTGGAAATTGCGAACGTCCAATTCCGAATGGTAAACGATGAATAGTAAACTATGGAGCGCAAACTAGTAATAGAGTCTAGTACTACAGCACGGAGATCCGGTTAACAAATGGATCACCAGCGACACATGATATGTATTTCTATTTGCTCGCGTTCGCTTCGAAATTTCAACTCTTGCAATGTAGAAAGACGGAGGCGAAGCTAACTGATTGTGTCTCACGTATGTGTACGCGTAGCACGCGCTAATTCCTCCACGCTCACAGTCCCATTTCATTTGAAGATACGGAACGACAACAGTAGCTAAGCTCAACGCCTAGGTATTGTTTGCTTCCGAAGAGCACGCAACGCATGCGGGTATCAAATATTCAGAAACTCGACAGAACAGAATGCGTTTTCTTTCTACCATCGATGTTGGCTGACGTTTACCCTCTACGTTTCAATGAGTAACGCCTCGACCCTCGTCAGTCAAATAACAACACAAAAATTGTAACGCGAAGATATACAACCGCTAACACTTCTTTACAGCTAACAACTTTTTCAATTGTATTCGTTATCAACTCCACGCAATTCCATGAAACTGCACTGTTCTTGACAAGGAATTGAATGGAATTCGTTTTTGTATATACAAGCGGCCCAATTCAGGGAAACCGAACAGAACTACATCATGACATCACGGAGACGACATTACCAAGATTTCAAGGAGGAATTACATACTACACCTTTCGTTTAGCCTTCGTCAAAAAGAAAAAAGAATGACAAGCCGCTAGTACTGTAGAAAGAATGTTAGAAATTCATCTCCCGCAGAAGCAAAAAGTCGCCTTTTAACCGATAAAGAGCGTGTTTACATTAACGAAGATACGCGCTTAACGTGTGCGCACTTGACCGACAAATGAATTTAGTACGGCCATGGGAAGTAAAGTAGAAATCTCTAAATACAGTCGAAGAACACGACCGTATCGAGTGTCTCGCTGAAAAAAAAAATTTGAGGAACCGCCTTGCGGCATTGGCGCGTCGATCCGACCTTTGATCTATTCTGTAAGAGTAACATAACCAATTTGACGCTTAATCTATCAGCCCGTCAAACAAGCTCGACGACTCTTGTCTCACAAACAACACCGTCGTCATCGTTGACGCCGTCATCTCTTGTACCTCCACCACCTTCCCACCTACTACTACTGTCCCCCAGTATAACTACTACCACAAGCACCCTACGAACATAGTGCACGATGACGAACAATCGGGACACACTTGACCAGTTGATAGATAAGTGTCAAGTGTGTCCCGATTTCTCGGCGTGTCGGTATTAAGAGTACAATGAAACCCATACAAATCGCTCGTTCAAGGTACTCAACAAAGTACTCTCAGACAGAAAAGAATAAAGGCTGATATTCGCTTTAACCGATCATCGCCCCAGGCAGCAATCGTTGTATACATGTTGGCAAATTTTCTCCGTGTCGTTGAGGGTAAAGGAGTAGGTGATAAATAAGGTAATGGGAAAGCGAGTTGTTCGGACGACGGATAGTTTGAAGTCGAGAGGGCACGACTCACCTGCCTGGACCGTGACGAGGGTGCCCGCTAAATATAGCATCCCCAGCAGCACAAAAGCAGCAGCTCGCCTCTCCATCTCGTGGCGATGATGTGCGCGATGGCGCGTGACTCTTTCGGCGCACTATCAGCAGCAATATACTAACGAGTCGCCAATAGGAGCGGATTGATTATTAGTTTGCCTTGATTCTCCAGGGAGGAGAGCGTAATCGGGAGCGTAATCGAGCGACGCTGCAGCACCGAACAGGGATCCTCTTTTCTCCGTTTCTCTTCGAAACAATGATGACCCTAAGCTTGGTCGTCAATCCTCACGGGTAAAGCTATTCCTCTTGGAGCGTGCGATGACTGCTCCAACGGTTTTACTATTCCTATGTATATGGCGATTCACGCGCGCACTAATCACGGCAGTCGGGTTCACCGTTGTCGTTGTCGTCGTCGTCGTCGTCGTCGTCGTCGCCACCGCCGTCGTCGTCGTCGTCGTCGTCAGCGCCGTCACCGCCGTCACCGCTGCCGTTCTCCTCCTCCTTCTCCGAATGGTTCTCCTCCTCCTTATCGTCCTCGTCGCGATTGTACTGTCGGAGGCGGGTGTCGCACTGGCGATATTTGCCGTTGCTGCCGTCCTCCTTCTCGTCGATGACGATGTCGTCGATCTCGATGTCGATGATGTTCGCCTCACGGTGTACCACGGGTATACCATTGACGTCCGTGTACGGCTCTTTATCGTTATCTCCGTGTCGTTTCTTATCTTATAGGCGCGCGCACAACAACACCGAATTCCCCCGAAGAGACGCCCCGCGTCACGATCATCGGATTACTTCTTTCGAAGGAGAGACGAACAGAGGAGAGGAGCAGCACCCACGAGCCCCAAGGCAACGTCGGGCAAAAATGGCCGCCACGGTCTTCTGCTCGATTCTCTGAACAAACCGCTTTCCGTCTCTCTCACTCCCTCTACCTCTCTCTAGCCCTCTCTACCTCTACCCACCTCTACCCACCTCTACCCTTCTACATACGCGCGCGCAGATTCTCGCTACCTTCACATCACCTCTCTGCCGCTTGCTTCGCTTGCAGCAAATGATCTTTCTTTCTTTCTTAAACTGAATCTTCTCATCGCCCTCTTTCTCCCTCCCTCTCATTACACTGTACCATCCTTCCGTCGATCATGACGCAGACTCATGCGCCTGCGCAATTCGTCACAACTAAGGTGGGGACTGGTGGGGACCCAATGACTAAGCCAGAGATCGGAACCGAGACGTACTCTAACAATTAATGAGGCACGTTCAGGCACGTTATAACCTTGAACAAAACCGTTGAGGAAAAATAAAGTGTCTAATTTTCCCCAAGATAACTTTATTATATTATTGCCGCTTAGAGTGTTATATCTGCAACTTCTGCTTGAATGGTGCTGGAATGTTCCAGATTTGAAATGCAGTTTCTCCATAAAATTAGAGGTCTTACACACCGACATCGCTTAAATATCCTCATTGTTTCGGCTCTTCGTTTACAAATAGTATTACTCTCGCTGCAGAAAACGTACAATGTTTGCTACTGTACATATGACATACCCTTAAACATCCTTCCCATATGAAACGTAATAAAGTGACTTCGAAAGAACATTAATATGAAAAATGTAATTTTATTACAGATTTGAACTTACCTAGCACAAATCCGATAGCCCGCGCTTGTAGAAATGGAAACATTAGTTGACGACCGCGACGATAGATGGAGCTGCAGAACTATAATCGTAGACTTTTTCTGCCTTTCGGGAAGTTTGAACCCAAAGTAGCTAATCAGAACACAAAAATTTGTCTTTTAGATTTAAATATTGATCAGAATAAAGTTACTGTCAAAAGATCTGGAACAATCTGGAACGACTACCTTCTTTGCTCGTCTGATCGAATCTATCAATCATGTCTCGATTGCGATAGGTATTTTAACTTGTACAAATGATGTATGTACGTGGTCATCGCCTACTGGCGCGATTACAACTCTCGATTCGCTGCCGCAAATTACGTGTACTTGTTCAAATTTTACAAATCACAAGAATTATTCTGACGCAACATTCCATATGACCGACTGTTTGTAAATGATAACGGAAGGACACGTAGCCTTTGATAGAGATTGTATGCCACTTCTACGATGGATATCATATGACTCTGATGCTGCATACAAAACTAATAACAATAACATAACCACAAGAACAAAAATATAATTATTTTAAATTTTTATTCAATTTAAAATGTACGCTTCAACAATTTGATAACGACGTCCACTGGTTGGCTAATAGACTTAAAGTTCTAAATTGCATTGATTACTTCATGATAGGTTCACAACTATCCCTTCCGTTGATAACTATCGATTTATATCATATACTTCCAACGATATATTTGATTCAGAAATCAATTAACTGCGTTAATAATGAACAGCTCTGACGATACTGAAATTGTACCGTAAAATAGTCAATTCGGCGAATTCCTAATACCAATTGACAGGAGCACAAACACAGTTGAGAGTCCCTGCAGTTAATACAGAATATACAGTTGTGTGGTGTAGTATAAAGTACTGCTACGTATACGTGTCATTTAGAATTCGACGTTTCTTCGCCACAAGTTGAACCAAGTTTGAAACATTTGTTTTTGCTATCGTAATAAATAGTTTACGTGATTATTTCACATTATTGAGAGTTTTAATCGATTTTCCGGTGACAAGTTATTTGTATGTACTACGCCGTGTTTGAAGTAACAAGTTATGTGACACATGGCATCCTAATCACCGCAAATACATTATATAAAATAAACAAACTCGTCACATTGCGACAGATATACAAAAGCGTAATTTCGTTGAGAAAAGCTACGTGGTGCCAGTGACAGATAGAAAATTTAAATGTTGTGACAAATTTTAATGTTTATATCATTGGAAATGTATGGCCCATTAAATACAGGAATAGATATTAGATAGCATAAAAAGGTACACGTCAGAATATCATCCAAGTTCAAAAGAATATACGATCAAGTGAATTGATAAAGGAGGCAACTTGATAGAAGTCAGGCCAAGAAAAGATAAGGGAGGCAATATAACTTACTCCAGTTGTATAGCACACAATCAGTCATTTGTCACAAAGCAGCTCAGTCACTTGCCACTGGTTAGACGCTATCAGTAAGTAATGCACATTCAACAAAATGGGTAACTCGTAAGCATAATTTTCTCATAGCATTTACTTTGTATGAAGCTGTAACAATGGAAAACCAAAAGGATACATCAAAACTTACTGAGATCAGTGATAAATTTTCTACGGATACCCTAAAGGAAATTTTTGCATTAATATATAATACAAAGAAGGAATCGGTTGAACTATTAAATTGGGACTTTGGTGAGGCTAGTGCAAAAGGAGACAGTTACCTATCCACTCTGAATAAAATCAAAGTAAATGCAAACGTTGATGGAAAACCTGCACAAATACACACAGTTGTAAAGTCTCTTCCGAGAAATATGGGAAGGAGACGCACTTACAGGAGTGCTGAGTTTTTCAACAATGAAATTCTCTTTTATACTCAGGTAAAGCTACATTTTGCATATTCACTTTTACAATGTATAATCTATATAATCTGCAGCATAACTGTATTATGATCCGCTCAGGTAATTCCAAAGTTCCAAGCCTTTTTGAAAGACAAGGATCAAGAAGGCTTATTGCATGTTCCCCGCCATCTAGCATCTCTGACAGATGGGGAAAATGATTATCTGGTCTTGGAGGATGTTAGTTTATTGGGATTCGGACCAGTATCCCGTCAAAGTTGTATAGACATGAAGGCTTGTCGTTTAATTTTGCAAACAATGGCTAAATTCCATGCAATATCATTTGCATACAAAGATCAAAAACCTGAAGAATTTAAAGTAATGGCAGAAACATTGCACGAAACTTACTTCCGTCCTGGACTGTGGGCATGGTACAAAAATTTTCATGTGAGTATACAAACTATAAATGTGTAACATCACTTCCAATTATCTGACTTTTGTCTGAGAAAACTAATCCAACTTACAGAAAAGATTGCTGGAAATCGCAACAGCTGCGTTAACTGTTGAATATCCAAATAGTGAAGCTTTGAAAAAGTTGTCCTCCTACAAATTTGGCGAATTATACGAAAAATGTTGTGACTTTTGTACTCGTATATACAGTCCCACATCCGTTATAACGCAGGGCGATTCTTGGGCGCCAAACTTTTTAATCCGAACGACTGATGGAAACGAGCAAGGCCTCATTCTCGATTTTCAATTAGGCAGATGTGCCAGTCCTGTATTAGATTTAGCCTTCTTTATCAGTTCCTGTACCGATAAAGCACTTCGTGAGAAGCATTTCGAAGACATGTTAAAAATGTATCATGACGAAGTAACCGCGACTATTACTACGTTAGGATCAAATCCTGAAGAACTTTATCCATGGAATCAATTTATGGATGAGGTATACTTATTCGTAACTTGTTCGTTTCTATATTCTATTATTGTTAATGTTCATTTGTCTGATATTCCATTTGCAATAGGTAAAAGAACAATATATGCTGGGCGTTGTATTCGCTATGGAAGCTGTACCGTTTTGCCTCTTAGATTCGTCCGAGGCATTTGACTTGGATACTCTCATTAAAGGAGATGAAGCTGTTGACATCAGTAATATTTGGATATTGTCAGACATCAAAACAAAAGGTGGAAGATTGCGTTTGGCGGATATCATTGTCGATGCTGTTGAACGGGGATATTTGTAACAAAGAAACGAAAACAAACTTTAGCGCGTTTAATGTTTTTTGCAAAACATGAAAGCTCTGTTATACCTGAATAATATACTACATTTTATAGATAATCTTTATTAAATGTTTAGCGTTAAATAAAATAGAGACAATCTGTATTTGTATAATCTGAATTATAACAACATAGTTTAATTAAAATACGATTTGTTGTGAGATAAGATATAGCCACCTGTTACTTTACACCGACGCAGCTAACGTTAGATATCTTAAATGTCATACCTTTATGTTAGAGTGTCAAAAAATTTGGTATTGACCATTTGCACTTTAATTATTGCGTATCTAGTGCCAGAAATTACGACTGATAAAAGTGGTTGCACTTTGAATGGACACAGCACGATGTCAAAATATAAACATGGCTGACAAATATTTGTTTCTGATAATGATAACTGCAAAATTTGTACAATAGCAAACAATGTACATCATCCTTCGTACATGCGTCAGCCATGCATCTATTCGGAATTCAGTCTCATGGAATGGCAATAATATGTAAAGAACATTATTAGAATGTTATATGATAAAAAGGTGGATGTAATTTTGTTTGAGATATTTTTATAGATTCTGATGTTGAGCATTGTTTGTTAAAACGTTGCATGCATCGAAAACAGTAGTATCTTCATCGTCTTCTTCTTCCAGTGGCAATGGTCTCATTTCAACATCTTGTCTATGCGTTAACACTCCGTACTTGCGTACCATTTGAGTCCTTGCTTTGCTTAACCTGTTCATACGCACTCATTGAAGTAGCTGCGTTTCCTTTACGGCTTATCTGCGCTAGACGGCAGTTATTAGATATTAAATTCTTACCTAAAACTACGGAACACGATATAGGCCAGGACAAGAATACTGAGCCCAATAAATACAAAGAATCCACGTAGAAGTGCGCCAGGATTTAAAGATGGCATATGACCAGCCTCATTAGTATGCTACGCAAAGAATTGTTTCATTAACCCTATTAAAAGTAGAGACATTGAAAGAAATACGAAGTTAATTGGTCACCTGTTTCGGAGCCACAGTGGTGGTCTTATCGTGAGCTTCGATTGACGACTTTAAGGTTATACTTTCCTGATTATATGTTGTGCCATCAGGTAATACTGTATTATGTTGTTGCGAGTGTTTCTCTTCCTTCGAGATTGTGTCCCTTCTCTCTCTAAAAGTCCAATCAGTGACTGCACATTCCGCAAGCAAGAAGATCGCCAAAAACATGTACAATTTCATTTTCAATATTTTCGATCGCGTCATTGTCCACCATCATTTATGAGAAGTCTATGATCGACTGATCACTCAGGCACTCCTTGTTGACATTTCAGGCTAGACTCCATGTTTACCCGGCATTAATGTTCAAAGATTAGTGTCACTTTGACATATACAGTTGTTTCTTAATGTATATTTTCCCTGTAATTGAGACTATTCACACAAGATGGATACGAGTAAGGATAAATATAGAACTCTATAAACGGCGCCGGTGTTGCGCATCTACAGTTTGAAATTTTACTCTAGGTAACTTGACTTTGTAGCGTATTTCGCATTACTTATAAAATGTCTGAAAATTGTTCTTGGAATATGTTCTTGAAAATTGTTAAATGAAATTAAGTAAAATTATTGGAACTTCAGAATGAGTGAAGGATATGATGTCAGAATCATTTTGTGCATACTTACATGACATTCACTATGCATAGACGCGTGCGTATCCGGTATGTTCGTTAAGTGGTACCTTACGTGTTTACGATGTGAAGATTTTTCTGACAATTCATTTCTTTACCCTGTACCACCCTGTACGCAGTGCTCTGTCATATTATGTTCGAAGAACAACGCACTGTCGACATAATACAGTTAAAAATCGGAAAATGGTAATAACCCCACAACATAAACTATAGGACTTTAAAGGCGTATGTACGCAGGTAAAAATAGCGTTTGAAATTTTCTTTGGGTATCTGTAGAAATGTTCAGAGGGTACGTTTAAAAATATACGCTAAATATGGATGAGTAGGAATAATTGTGGGATGATTGAATGAAGCAGGTAATGAAAATGAGGCTACAAGATCTATTCAATAGGCTAAATGCATTCCATAAATTTTAATTTATTGTTGGACCGATGATTTTGAAATGATTTCTGGGATAGCGAATTTAAAGGGCGGACATGTTTCAAAGGGAATCCGAAGAAAGTGATTTAGTTATCTGACCAATGAGGATCTCGCTGATAGGTGCGCGCGCACGGTTGTGTGTGCGCGAGAGCGACAGTTGGAGTGGTCGAACGGCACAAGTTGGACGCAATACGGGCGCTCCGTGTTTTGGTCGCGTCGCCAACAAGGTAATTTCTATACTTTCTCGGTCGCCATTCGCGCGACTCATCAGCCAAGCTCGTGTTCAGTGACGGGCTCTTGACGTTTATCGAAAAATGATACGAGGTGATAATGTCGGCGACATACAATTGGAAATGCTGAGCGGCTGCGAGGAAAGTGACGCGACCGAGGAGGCGACGTCAAAAAAGTCCGAGGGGCAACTGTCTTCGAAGGTAAACAGCTGTTCGTCCTGCAAAGGTGCGAATCGTACGACAGAAATGGCGCAAGAGGATACGAGCCCGTGCTGGGACAACCTGCCCAGTGTTATCTTGCAAGAAATATTTTCGTACTTGCCCCATGAGAATCGCATTCGAGCCTCTCAAGTGAGTTTAAAACTTCTTTCTACTCGTCCACGCATCTCTCTGTCTCTTTCTATTTCTCTTTTTCCATCATCTAGCTGTCCTTTTCTATACACCCCCCCCCCCCCCCCCCCCCCCCCCCCCCTCGCACGCATACGCACACTGTCCCTATCTCTTTCCCCTCTTTTCTCCTGCTCATCCAAATTAGCCTGTTCGACGTGTACGTAAATATGCTCCAATCAATATTTACGATTCTGTCGGTGTCACTTGCGCGTAGATAAAGGACATATGATATTTGTACTTTGATTCCGTAAAGAGTCTTGCGCGAATGGTATTTCACTATTGGCATTTCCTGCCCTCTTACTCTCATTAATGTTACAAGTATTCTTGTAAATATTAATATTATTGTTGTTGTTGTTAATGTGATTATTTTTCTTTTTATTATTATTGTAATTACAATAAGTCCTACTAACAGTACTATAGTTATATTAGGATGGACTTAAATTTAGAAGTTAACTGAAATTAAAATTGAGGTCCAGTGTATTAAATTCTCATATATATTCAGGTGTGTAGAAATTGGAGATACGCCTTATTTCATCCGAGTTTCTGGAAAAAGATCACTTTTGCACTCAAGGATGAGGACAGTATTTCATGGGCTAGGTGTGTAATATGG
This sequence comes from Anoplius nigerrimus, assembly GCA_914767735.1. Classification (NCBI taxonomy): domain Eukaryota; kingdom Metazoa; phylum Arthropoda; class Insecta; order Hymenoptera; family Pompilidae; genus Anoplius; species Anoplius nigerrimus. The sequence continues at coordinate 11,483,698 of OU612091.1, read as the reverse complement.
AATGAGCATTACATAAATTCCAAGCAATCTAAGAATTGTGAATAAATATTTTTCTCTTGATTCATACAGATTCTTAGCAGATTGCTTTGGGCTCAGCGTGCACGAAGCTACTATTCGCTGTGATATACCAAGTCGTTGTATTAACGAAACTGCGAAACTATTGAAAGGACTAAGCAGTAACAGACAATTACGGAAGTTATTCTTGGAATCTAGTAGTAGTACCTTTGAGTGTCCAACATGGAGAATGGATAGCACGGATGACAAGTACTAATCATTGCTATACTCACATTAAATTAGTGATTATACTTTGTACATTATTGTACACGAATATCCATCAATTGTTGCTTTTTGCAATTGCAGTCAGGCACACGGCGCACCATTAATGAAACCTGTTGTAAAAATTGTGGAAACGTCCAATTGTCTAGAGGCCCTTAGTCTAGGCTGTATGGAAGAACTAACGGCAAGTGCCAGTTTAATCCTGGAACCTCTGCGTCAGCATCACGCCAAACATCTGAAACATCTGAGCTTAGCATCAGTCAAGGATGATCCGGACCATTATGATTTCTTGGAGTTGGACGAAAGCATTTTCAAATCTTTTGTAAGGTTGACTGTCTTAACATTGGATTACGATTTCGTGAGTGATACGCTCCTTAAGTCATTGGATAATGGATGTATGGAAAGGCTGGTCATTCACGTACATGGTTGGAATTATGATTACCCGGGTACCTCTAATAACGCTTGGCAATTGTTCGTCCAGAAGAAGTGAGTGTAACGAGTAGAATTTTTATTTCTCCGCAGTTTTCGGTTGTGTATGCAAACAATAACGTTTGCTATAATTGCAGTCCCCGATGTGAGTTGCGTCTGAATCTTATACACTCGTATCATGGAGTAGAAGTTTTGGATACTGACATACTCTGTCCAGCCATGCCTTTAACGCATCTAAAGGTATTATTTTGTGAAAGTGTAAACATCGAGGCGCTGCATCGATTATCAAGCCTGTATTCTGATTCGCTAAAGTCTTTGATATGGATCGATTCTGTGGATCCCCTCAAAGACATGCCCGCTACGTTGGATCCAAACGATCCGGATAGGTGAGCGTTTCGAACAGAAAGAATGTCGACGATTGATTCATTATCGATAGCCCATAGTCAATTTAGCACATCGACGTTCATTACTTTCCAGCCCCGATCCTTTGGTATTGGTGGCATGGAAGTGTACTAATCTTGTCGAAGTAATATTCATCGGTCACAAATACTATCAGGAAAATTTGTTGGCTATCGCGCGTCTTAGAGGAAGCACGCTTAAACTGCTGGTGTTTGCGGAAAGTGATATTGCGTCCGACACTGAATCATGGCACAAGACTGAAACGATAACGCACGTAAGTCAAAATCTGAAGCGTGGACAATATTTGAGTGGAACGGAATACAAGAACGAGTGGTCGGTATGTTACAGGAAATACAGTTGATAATGGGACGTCGATGGGAACCTCTTAGCGACGAAGAACTTCCAGCCGTTGTGTTAGATCCGTTCAGAGGCGACAGTCGAGAAGTGATAATGCCATTGGTCTTAGATGACCAGAAGTAACTTCCATGAAATGCCAAGGTAATCGTCCCCGAGTGACGTCCCCCCTTCAGCTGCAGCTATCCATCTATGGACAAGGAACACACTCAAAACGGCAGTCGTAAAGTTATATTCTTTACTTTTCTATACCATTCGTTCCTTTTCTTCTGTCTCTTTTGTTTCCTCTCCTTACCATTTTTCTTCCCCTCTTCTTCTTCTTCTACTCCTCCTCCTACTTCTTCTCATACCCCTTCTTCTTCTTCTTTTCTTATCTTTTCTTTTGTACAACAGGGTGCAGATAAGACGTAACGTCTTAATCGCATACAATGAGTTTATACTCAAAGCAAGCGCGCGTAATTATTAGCGTGAATTCTACCATCCGTCGAGCATCGATAAAGCTATACACAAAATGAGGTAAATGCGCACATAGGCTCTCTCATGCTTACGCGGCGACTGTCTTATAAACAATTTCACGTTGTCGCGATAATATCGAAAGAAAGCAGGATACAGTGTATCTATTATATGACGTTATTGATAGAAATCGGCGACGGATGGTGAATGGATTTACTTCAGCTGTGATCTTTCGTTTTGTCGGTATTAAACTGCAACGAATCGCGTCACGACGCTGCGAATAGGTGATCGCGGAATGATCACACATGCACATTTATTATACGATAAAAGCGGGTGACACACATTATCAATCATGTTCCTCACGTCCGCAGAAGTGAAATTGGTAGAAGACATGAACGTGTTACGTGCAGAGTTTGTACCGATGTCCTTGATGAAAGCAAGGGCGCCGCACATATGATCGACCGAACACGTATGATCTACGCCTGTAACAACAGGGTAATTAAATCAATGATATCATCGATCGGATTTGAGCGTGAGTTAGGGGGAAAGAAAGATAGGGAGAAGCGGATGATATCAATAGCGGGATTAAAGGACCGATCCCACGATCTTCCACTGGAAAGTTTAACAAAATTCCAAACGTATGTAAGTAGAAAACGCGGTGACAGATATTTTTCCAATTTACTGGGAATTTAGATAAAATGGAATGCGAGCGCCAAGAGCATGCGTTGTAAGAATATCTAAAAAAAGACTTCTGAGAGTGACTTTGAAGGAGTCGCGTGAATATACGCAAAGTCACACTCGAGACGACTAGAAGTCGAAATAGCGAACCGAGGTTATTTTTAATACCAAAACCAATCGGTCGCTCTTGTACAAATGTTAACGAACGCGCGCGCGCACAGGCAAGAGTGCGGTTGATTTGGTGGTACGACGCTAGCCAATTAGATGTAAAATCGAGTGTTGCGAGCATTACAAGGGGGACGATTGCGTAACGGATACATCGCCGCACACCTTGTCCCATAACACACACACGTGACAGTGGCGACGACGACATAGACGACGAAGACGACGACGAAGACGGCGACAATGACAGGCTACAGCAAAGAGCTAAAACTGCAGCTACAACGCGACTATGCTGACAAATCGATAGAACGGAAAGTAAGATGAGAGTTTAGAGGGAGAAAATCTCGTCCTCCAGGTACCGTCTCCTCACCGTGCTCTTAGCGACCGCTGAAAAGTGAAGACGAACCGTCGTAGTTATCTGTAAAATCAGAGGAATTAGTTGCTAATCGTATATATGTATATGTATGTATATCTGTCCTATCTATCGGAACTTTAAACGTTATTATTCGGGGCGCGACGTGCATCTATTTCTGTCGCGCGATTATTGAATGACTATTTTGAAGATTTACAAAAAAGGAAAACCCGTAACACAAAGAAAAACTACCAAAACAGCAACCGTATTTACAGTTTACTATTCTGAGAAGCTTTTACTTTTTTTTTCGACTCCTTGTATAATTATAACATCGTCGTGTATTCGTACTTGTAGTCACGTGTACCATTGTTTTTTATATATGTGGTCCTGTACATACATCTGATGCGTTTGAAAAACAAAGTATATAGATATATATATATATATTGCACACGGGCGCGATAAACGCAGGGGCAATAGAACACCCCAGGTTGTGAAAGAGGAAGACAGAGAGAGAGAGAGAGAGAGAGAGTGAGAGGGAGAGAGCGAGCGAGTGTATGAAAATGCGAGGTGGGTCAAAAATTGTGAGCGGGAGACAGAACTTTCTCCGAGAGAGGTCAATTTTCATTTTGATCTGTGAGAAGGCGATAATGTGAATGCGAGATAATGTGAATGCGATGCGAGCCGTACAATACAAGATGAAACGGGCCTTTTAAAACGTGTACCTGAGCCGCGGTGAAAATCATTCCGCCGTTAACGCGGAGGACACGCGCGACATATAAGCAAGCTGCAATACCGTGCACTGCGTATATTAAGAGAAGGGTGTACCAAGATTATCCTAAGGACACCTTAAATGGGAAAACTTTCGGCGATCGCCTGCTACTCGTCCGAATGATAGCCCTTTCATTTCGTATTTCATATACCGAATCCAACATTCTTTCTATATCAATACCATCTATTAGGTGAGGGATGAAAGATATTGTGCGCGATAGGAGAAGATTGAGGGAATAGGAACAAAGTGAAAATACGGAGAACATCTCAAGTCCCGCGAAAAATTTGTCTTCGCAACCGATTACTTTCCGCGTTTCTTCTTCTCATTTTTCCTTTTTTAACGCGGATGAAGCCAGGTGCGCGACGAATGTCTCAGACGTTTGGGGGGGATGGAGGATAAAGGGATAGAGGGCCACGGAGGGTTGAAATTGAAAGATAGGTCGCGGATGCGCTGGGCCACCAACGCCGAATACACCAAGAGGAACGATCGAGTTAGAAGTATAATATATTAGCTACACCGTCACCATCGGACGTCTCTCTGTAACGAGTCAAAGTTAGACAGAGTTGACGAAATTTCATTCTGAAAAGGTAGATTGGGAGGACGAGAGGAGGGGAGGAAAACTATAAGGCGAAGATGAGGAAATGAAGAAGATGCGATGATAGGGAATAAAGGGATAGCGAGGAAAGACATAAAAAGGCACGATGCAGCCGCTTAACGTGGGCACAACGCAAATAACTACACGATAGCGCGACGACGTAAAGGTATATTATTGAAATAATACATACGCATAAGACTGAACCTGTCGGCGACAAAACTACAAGGTATTTAACTAGAGTTAGGCAGGCTGCACGTTGCCTAAACTGCGTATTGACTTTATATTCGTAACGGGATGAGAAACAGGAAGAAACGTATATAATTAATATCACGAGAGAAGTGTAAGGCAACGACGACGGGGTAGCGGTAGGGAGGGAGCGGGCAAATAAGAAACTCATACCCAGACCCAGACCCAGACGGGCGGACAGCAATACTTTGTCGGAAACTGAAACGATTCGAAGCCCGCTGACCATTTTAATTTGTTTCCATTGTGCTCCTATCATCCGGTCACAATTCCATTTCGCTCTCCGTCCTTGAGTTCTTGGGATTTCATCATTCCACTTGATCGTAATGGAAAACGTTCGCAAACCATTCTCTTTTTTTTTAATTACCGGATTCATGCACGCTAATTGACAGGGATTGAACAATGAAACGACAACAGTAATCCGATCCTCGGACTATTTGAAGAATATATGATAGGTGAAATCAATGGCACTATAGATGCGAAATGCCGACACTCCTATAAAGATTTGATAAATTCCATAACAGCGTGAAGGGTCAAAAATAGAGAGATTATGTAAAACTGGACGAAACCTTTCCCGGTTGTGGCTGAATACCGCGATGTTAACGAAGAAGGCTAATTTAAATCTTTGATAGGCGATAAAAACAGGCGCGTCGTCAGCCGAATTACATGAAAGATAACAATGAGAGAGGGAGAGAGAGTGAAAGAGGGATGGAGGGATGGAGGGATGGAGGGATGGAGGGATGGAGGGAGGGATGTCGTGCCACCATCAAGCGGCAGCGTTTTTCGGTGATCAAGAAGGGAAATGGGAATGAGGGAATAATAATAGTAATAATAATAATCATCATCGGCGCCCTCAGAAGCTCACTCGACCAGTGTGATTCACGCGGCCGATTAAGAGGAGTAACTAATTAATTAAAGGAGAACTAATACCAAGAACCCGTAAACTTTAAGCAGCCTGCCAAGAATCAAAATACTGTAAAATATCAAACGAACGCTAGCCAATAACAGAATGCTAAGATCTATTTTTTAAGATGCGAATGTATATTTTTGTACTAAGGCAGGCCTTAGTTGTGATCGTGTAATTCTTGCGCGTAATGGCGAGAGAACGAAGAGCTGTGATTTAAATGGTGTCGGCTTAAACAAGTACGCGCGCAATAGAAAGAGTGTGAGAGAGAGAGAGAGAGAGAGAGTGCGACAAAAGAGCGTGAGTTGATACCTAATGCACGTAACGAATTATACAGAGAGCGTGAAAGAGCGGGAGAGAGTGAGAGAGTGAAATAAGAGTCCCTGGCGGATAGATCGAGTGGGCTGTAAGAAATAAATATCGAGGGAAAAAAGGGCGAAATGACTCGAGAACAAGACATCTGTGATAACATAAAATTTTAGAAGGGTGCTCGAGAACGGTAAATCAAACGAGTAGGGGAAAACGAAGAGGGCCAAGAGGCGAGTGTAAAAATCTCGTAAGATCTTAAGGAATAATCGACACTGAGGATTGAGCGGGAACAAAATGTACTAAATGAAGATGATAGATCGAGGAAAGCCGCGAGCGTAAACTGTTATCGAATGAATCTCAAAACTGTACAACATTCCACTTCGCGAACTAGCATGAGCAGAAGTTACGATGAAAGGGAGGAGGGCCAATGATAATAGTAGAGACTGTAAGAGGAATCGATCGAGGAACGGGTACGCTCACTATATACACACACTAGTTGTTCGCGTGAATTCGAGATGCGTTGGGCCGGAGTACCACCACGAGCAGTATTATAAGTTCCTAAATGAAGCACTTCGTGTCACTTAAGCCGTACTTTATGGAACCGACATGTCAATCTACATCCCATACAATCGCGTACACACCACTTACTTTTTGCGCCTATCGGATTAGGAGAATTTCGCGTTCGGTCTTTCAAATTAAATCTTCTTTCGTCTCCTCTCCGTACATAAGTGTATGCTATACCACAGACCTTTCTAAGCGAATAGAGACGCAGAGAAGGACGCGGAGAATACGCGCTCACTCCTTTCCAGATCTAGAAAGAACATAGGCGCATTGGAGACCGAGAGAAAGGGAAATAGGCATCATTCGTGTACGCAGACATTAATTCACGTAAGAAGATATCGTGTTAGATCGCCGTTGCGATGACAAGACGTAATTAAAATGAATTTTCATTCATTCCAATGGAGATGAGAGGAGGGAGAGAGTGGGGGGAGACACCGAGAGGAATGTCTTGCAAATTACAGAAATAAATATTGGTGAAAGGGTAGTTGTTAGTTTGGGGTGCAACTAATGGGACATGTAGAAATGGGTTGAGGGAGAGAATTTGATTGGTAAGGACGTATAAAGATGTTTCGTCGGGGTGTTGATTGAGATCGTTATGATAAACCCGCGTATACTTTGATCGAAGTGTAAGGCGAATAATTGTCGAATTATTGCCAAGTATTGGGCGCCACCGGTATTATTGGACGGAGCGTCCATCGCGAAATTCATTGTCAGGGCACAAAAGACATTATTCGTGTGCGAGTACCGTAATGAACGTCGTATAATAATACACGTTATTGAGAATCGCGTTAGATGTGCGCGACTCGTTATCCTCCGCGAATGGAGGTAGCTTTCGTTAGCACCGGTTACGCACATACAGATGTCCACGTGCTATGTCAATCATTGACAATGTGTCTGCTCGATTCGCGACATTCTTGTAGTGATTCGTAGCGAATGGTAGCGGCGAATGGTAGCGGCGAATGGTAGCGGCGAATGGTAGTGCCGAATGGTTGCGAATGAAGGAGACACGGAAGGAAAGCGGTCGCAGAAGATCATTTCCCTGTATTGAGATTCGAATAAAAATCGTACAACGATGAGAGATTGAGAGAAAGAGAGAAGATCCTCGTAGGCGAGCTCCCGTACATATTACATATGTGAACCGTTACTTTACCGTATGGCGGTCGACCGTTTCCTTGTTCAATAAGCGAATAACGAGAGAGGAAAATCGCACTAATTCCTAGAGTAATGCCGCGCGTACGATTATTCTATTTATTCGATTCACATGGAACTTCCCTCCTAACCGATAAAATTCATCTAAACGACGTACTAGAAGGAAGACGGAAGAGTTGGAAGTCTGAATATCGCGCCAAGTTGTTGCCGTCGTTGTTGTTATATTAATTGTTGTTCGTGACGCGCGGTAGAGAGTGGCAGAGCTAGCGAGTTAATTCTGAAGTGAGAAAAACGAACTGAGGCTAAGTAGAAAAAATTTCTGGATGAGAGAATGTCGTACGTGTTATGCGGAGGAGCAAAAGAAGGAGAAAGCGGTGGATGTACAATGTAATAAGAACCGGACGTGCTCCTAATATCGACTTTCCGGGAGCTAAGTACCTCTCTTAGCTTCTGAAAAATTGAGAATATTGGCCTGTCCCATTTTTCGATGTTGCTCCCCGTATATGTATGTCTATGCGTATATACTGTATATTTGTATTATATCTGTAATAGCTCGTAAATTTATCCTCTTATTCGATGCAATGATGAGCGTCATAATCGAGACTTGTCCTTAATCAACGACAACGGATCCAGTTAGTAGTAAGATGTATTTGTTGCGTATGATGTATGTGTGGAAAGAAGGTGTGCTACTGCGTCGCAAAAGGACGCTCGTTCACCATCGAGGGATCCTCTGTGTCACGCGCATCTCTTTGTATTAGCCAGTTTTTCAAAGTGAACGCGTACGTAATGGCTTAATGGCGAACAATGAGAGGGAGAGAGAGAGTGAGAGAGAGAGAGAGAGAGAGAGAGAGAGAGAGAGAACAACTAGTCTCGCGTACTTTTTTTCGAGAATACGACACAACCGAGTCTCTCTCAGCAAGAGAGATAACGTTGCTTCTCGACTACTTCGAAAGACTCTTTACTACTATTCTCTTTGAAAGAGATCTGTGTAGAAGGCGAAAATAATTTCTAAGTCATCACTGGCCGATTCGGTAAAGGCGACGATAGCGATTCGAGCGATTCGAGCGATTCGAGCGATTCGAGCGGGCATCGTCATCGATAGCATTTTTGAGAGCAGCTGTTGTCATCATTGCGATTTGAAGAGTGCGCGGTGCCAACGACTGAGCGACGAATTTACCAGTTGTCACGTAAATTCAATTAGAATTCGGCTCGAATAATATCAGGTCCGAATATGCGCACCGAGAAAATCGCTGATGGAATATCGCTTAATTCGAAGATTAATCAATCTGGTGAGAGCATGCGGGGGCATATCGGAGCCAAAGTACAACTGCGAATTTATCGTTGCTTTTCGAATTCTTATTTCTCCTCTACTGGCCTTCCGTTCAACCTGACTCTTTTCGCGAAGACACGCGCTCGCGCTCCTATCGATTAAATGTAATGCCAATAGAGTAGAACGATGCGACAGGTACTTAGGAGAAGAAGGTTGATTTGGGAACGACTTTGAAAAGCATCGATTCCGATCATCATCCATACGGTGGTAATCTTCTTTACTCATTCCGTACTTTGAGCGCGCTCCCGACGTTCACGAGATACTTTTCCCCTAATGACGCATTCTACCGTCAAACTTTGATTTTTATCGAGGAAAGGAGACTCCGTGGTAGCGATATTCCCGCTCGTTGACGCATTTCTAGCCCTGTAAAGAAGAATACGTTAAGGAGCAGCGCACCGTCTAGCGTGCATCGTGTAGTAGTTTGCATCTTATACCGTGTATCGTCTAGCAAGGCGCTATTTATCTATATATTTCTTTGCCAGTCCGCATCCTAGAGAGCCTTTTTCTCACCACGAACGCAAAGAACTTGATGGTAGAACATACAGAGGAAGAACGTTGTATCCTATAGTGAACGATGACTGGCTTTTCTTTTATCCGAACCTCAGCTATTGTAAACACTGTCCATTTATCGTGCGAGTGTTGTCATGGACGAGCATTTTTCTATGCAAGGAGGATACAGAACAATAGATGAGAGTATAGAGGAGGGAAACCGTTTAGAACCAACGCGTTATCAGTATTGTTTCGATTCCGAAACTCTGTCGGGGATATGTACACCGGTCTTATGGTTTTTACTCCACCTCTTCGATAATAGAAATCAAATGTTTTCGCATGTATGAATGAATTTTTAAAAATGTATCAATGGATAAATAAACCGTGCATGGTATATGTCGAATGTCTGACACTTTATTTCATAAAAGGATATCCTGACCGAAGATGGAAAAGGTGAGCTAAGGTCAAATTTAAATAAAGTCAAAAGTATCCAGAGTACGCCTTTATTTGTCCTGTAAATTAATTTCTATTGATTATATATAATAACGCCTTCAAATTTGAGTTACGCTCCTTTTCGGAGAACCGGCTCTGATTGGCGATGACTGCTGGTGGAACATGGTAGGAGGAGGGTATGCGCAGAAACACGTGGATTTGTTTAGACGACGGCGACATCATCGACAACGACATCGACCACTGTCCAGTCCCTTCCCATAGTATTTACAACGTACGTGAGGCACTTGCGATAAGAACCATATGTGACGCCGAATTTTTGATGAATGGTTTTGAAAGAACGGCGAAAACTACTAGAATGGGCTAACACATTAGAGGGATCAGAGTCCAGCGTCTCGTCCCAGGGGTGAACCTAGTATCAACGTAGCCCCTCCAACTACTGTACAATACTTCCAAGGACATTCCCTCGACATGTACTGCACGCGGTTCGGGACAGCGAAAGAATCGCGTTATGCTTCGAGGAAGTACACGGTAAGACAAATTAACGATAAATAGAACAAAATTGTTAACCTCGTAGAAAGACAACGTTCGACATTTGTCCGTTCGCTCCTGAACGCCCCACTACTGCCCACTACCCATTCCCCCCCACCATTCGAACGAAGCTTTCTCGCCGTTCGTGAGGATACTAATCTCTCCCTGCTGTTTCTTTTCACACTTTCGATCGGACATATGAGAATCAAATCTGATGTGATCATTTCACGCCACTTACGCTTCTTCAAGCGATGTCACTGAAAATCGGATAAACGGGGACAGCAAGCAGCGAGTGACACTGAGAAAGAGAGGAAGAGGATAGAAGGAGGGGGAGGGAGAGAGAGAGAAACGGAGGCACGAGTGCAATAGAATAGGAAGTAGGGAGCTCTCATTACAGCACAGGGTTCACATACGGCTAAGAGAGGGAAATGTGATGGCGACGATGCTTGGCAGAGTTTGGCAGTGAAGGTGGGGAAATGAAGGGCGGGGGGCGATTGGGTGGAAGAAGCTCACTACTAGAGACGAGAGGGGGCCGAGACATGAACGGGGCGGACAAGGCCGCCATATTGAATCACTCTCGTTAATTTTTGCGCAGAGGCTGCGTGCATTTTTTCTCTTCCTCCGGCGCTCAGGAAAGGCAGCGTTTGCGGATCGGGAGAAAGAAGGATAGGTCGAGGGAGTGATACCGGTACAAAGAGAGAAAGAGAGGGAGGGTGAGAGAGAAAGGGAGACAGGGTGGCGGGTTGCTGCGGAAAGGGAAGATGGAAGGGAGGGTGGGAGCGTACTTCTGGTCGGAAAACAAAACTCGAAACACACTTCGGCTCTCATCTTCGGCAGTGGTCGGAAAAGAAAGACGAAGAGGAGCGTAGCATTGCTGTCCGGGCTCCAAAACGAGGCACTTGCCGCGCGCGGCATACACGTACTCTCGATAGCGGGAAACGAAATTCAGCTGAAGGCGCGACGAGGAGGGAGAGGGGAGGAGAGAGACAGAGAGAGAGAGAGAGAGAGAGATAAAGGCGAAACGTGCGAGAAGTTGGACGCTTTTAGTGAAAGAGTGAAAAAAGGGGGAAGAGAGCGTGCCGGTGGCGCACGATGCGCGGCTACGCAGCACGCAAGAGATTCCCGAGGGAGAAAGGAGTAGAAGTAGGAATAGGAGTAGGAATGGAAGCAGCAGCAGCAGCCGTAGCAGCAGCCGTAGCAGGACCGTGTTGAAATGGTGCCTAGACTATTATGAAGTGGTAAAGTATCATCGCCACCGCCGCCACCGCCAAAGTCGCTACTACCGCCACCGTCGTTGCTGCCTGTCGTCGCTGTCGAACGGATCCAAACGGATCCGGGTAGGGAACTCACGGTCTTGACGAGAGAGGGAGGCAACGGGAGCGAGCGCGGAAAAGGTGATATCGGGAGGAGACGAGATCGGGCTCCGCGGATTGCCGCGGATAGACAGGAGGATAGAGAGAAGACAGTGTGACGGTGTGTGGCGAGAGCAGACGAGAGCAGGCGAGACGCTCTCACGAGGGAGCTTAGGAGGGAGATTGGGAGGGAGGAGGAGTGTACGCGTACGTTGACTGACTCGCGCTGCCTACGCGTGGTGTGTGCGCCATGTCATTGTACGTAAGCGATAGTGTTGTGTATAAAACAGCAGCGTAGTGGCGTGGAGTGAAGTGGAGTGGAAAGCGACCGGCTGTTTGCGCGGCAGCCTGCTTCAGCCTGCTTCTACGTTACTCGCTCGCCTAGCTGGCTGGCTGGTTGGCTGGCTGGCTGGCTGGCTGACTGACTGGCTGACTGACTGGCTGACTGACTGATTGACTGGCTCGTATGCTGCCCGCTACCCATTGCCTACTACCGTCTACATACCTACCGCTTGACCTGTCTTCTTGGTTATACAGCGCGGCACCGGACGATAGAGCCTGCTGCACTGACCGACGGCCACGATCGTCCGCGTTTTGTGTAATCGATTTGTGTGTCAAGCGGTTTACACAAATTCGGGCCAACCTTGATTGACCCGCCCGCCAGGTACGTGGGCGTGTTGAGTGTCAAAATGATGGGGACACAATTGTTCTGGACGGTTGCCGGATTTGTCAACTATTCGTTGCCTACCGTACAGGAGAGGGATTATCGAGGCATCGCGGATAAAGATGCGCTCGAGCATCTCACGTTCAGAAAAAGCGCGAGAGAGATCGCTCAGCATATCGATGAGGAGAGAGATGAAATTTTTCAGTCGGAAGTATCGTTTCTCTGCGTTCGGTTAATTGCCGCCGATGGCGACCGTGGGGGCAGAGGGAAAGAGAGCGTCTCTTGAAACGAAGGTTCTAGCAGAGGAATGAGGATAACAAATTTATGCTTATTTCTCATCGAATCATTTCTTCTTACGCGATAAACTTTCAAAATTGCAGACTTGTTAAATTCTTCGATGATAGAGCCTCTATCGTGGGCAACGCATATCGCTTGAATCTCGAATCGCATGTATACGCAACGACGGACAAACCGAAACGTAATAGTTTGTCAATTAAAATTGAATCGATAACGGACCGTGTAGTCATAAAATTGTACGATGAAGAATATCTCGTAACTCTACGTGCATAGCTGATAATTGTTAGGCTTATTTTATTATATAGCCAGATTTCCGAAGACATACTATTGTTGTTTTTTTTTATTCAAAGTTTACTTGACCTACGTAGAATCGAATTAATGGAATGAATGGCGACACATACCGAGTTAAAGTATTTCGCGGATAGCAGTTGTTCATTTTTTTGTCTATTTACGTCTACCCTTTTGTCAGCAGCTATTATATTAAACTAAGTCGTAGTGTGCAGACAATTTAAGCAATCTTATTTCGCGAGAAGGAGGAAAATAAAATTTGAAAGTATCTTTATTCTCGTTTCACGAAGATGCTTCATGGTAGAAGCGTTCAGCTAGTAGAAATCTAGGGAATCAGAGCGTATGAAAGTGCAACGATTGAATAATACTATTCATCGTCACTTGTCAGAAAATGTTTAATAAATTACCAAATCTTAATACCGGATGATTCTTCGCGGCTTATCAAGCTGAAACAGAAAGTGTTGTTTGAAATTTTGGACTTGTCAGTAAATGGCGGGAAATGCGGTATTTCTTAATGCCCGTAAAGATGTATACGTATATGTAGGCATCGAAGAGACTGCAGTTGTTGTTTTGAGCCCTTCGATAGTTACAGCTTTCGTCCGCATATCCGGTGCCTCGCAACAGGCGCCAGTTTGATTTGAAGCAAAGTGTCGCACCTAAAAGCGAGCGCCACTGTGACCAGTGAGTGGGATGTAGGGGGGGTTTGAAAACATCCTCAATTTCCAATACCGATAGAAGTTGTTCTCTAAATGAAAGCACGGCCTATAGAGGACGATAAAGTAGAAGTATCTTGCGGACACAGATGACTTTGGCTGCACGAGTTGCGCGGTCGGGAGAAGGGCAGGGGGCAGGGGGCAGGGGGATGAGTAGAGGGAGGCGGAGGGGGGTGAGAAAGGGAGAGTTGGGGGGGTAATCGCGGGAGATGCGTGCGTGATATCAAATTCGTCGGTGCACAAACGTTGCAAGTCCTCCGGTCTCTCCGGTCGCCAAGGCTGGCAGTGGGGACTCAGGCGAAAAATCGATTTCCCGTAGGACAGAAGGGCGCGGGTAAGCGGAGGGCGGAGGGCGGTGGGTAGGGGGTAGGGGCTTTTGAAGGGTGGTGGGTGAGGAGTAACGGTGGCGGCGGTGGCGGCGGTCCCAGTGGCAGCGGCGGGGGAGGTACTGAGACGAAATTCGGGAAAATCCGTACGCACGCATGTACACATTCGTAGAGAGGACAGTCGGAGAATCAGGTATAGGAGAGAGCTCGCGCTCCCAATGTATATGTATATATTACGGGTTGCGCATGTGTGTACGCGTTTGTTGCGCTGTATACTCCTGTCGTCCGTCGCTCTCGGTGTCCCTTGTCGTTGTTGTCGTTGTCGTGTCGTTGCTGACGAAAGGAAGAGACGCAGAGCGAGAGAGAGAGAGAGAGAGGGGAGGGGAGACGGAGTAGGGGGAGAGGGAGAGAGAAAGTCTAGAAAGAGAGAGAGAGAGAGAGAGAGAAAGAGAGAGAGAGAGAGAGAGAAAGAGAGAGAGAGAGAGAGAGAGAGAGAAAAATTGGTTCCTGCCGTTCTTATGCTGCCACTGTCGTGTGGGTGAGCGTGGCGGCAGCGATGGTAGTGGTGGTATGGGGTAGAACGTGGACGGGGTGAGAGGAGAAATAATTAATGTGCGACCGTACCTCTCCCCTCGCGGTACAACGTACCCTTCTCCCCCTTCCGCGGAGTAGTCTTGTACCGCTACGCTTAGCTGCCATTGTGCCGAGACGCTACTTCCGAAGCATCAAATTCAATTCTATCTTCGTGGCCCCGCGCGCGCGCGCGCGATCCTTCTCGCGAATAACTTTGGAAGCAACGGTGACACCGCCGCGTTGACGGGATCCCTTGGATCGCACCTTCTCCTCCGGAAGCCGCGCGAAAACACCCGGCGTCCTGCTGCAACCGACGTGTGCTGCTTCGGCCTTTCGACGTGTACCTCACTGTTGTTCCGATTGTCTTCGACTATTCAGAAGTTAGGTTAGGACGGACACTTCCGTGCTTGTCGCGACCAATTGCTCCTTCCTTTTTTACACTCTTCAAAATTTTCTCATTTTCTCATAGCATTTCAATCTTGTTTACATTTTCCTATATATTCGACGGTACCATCTTTCAATATTTTCTCCCACAAATATTCATTTCTCACTACTTTTTTCACCTTTCCATTTTCTACTTGTTCCAGCAGTGCATGCTTTCTTAAAAAGATGCCGACATATTTGCATTGTTCCTCTTATGTTGATTGAACGAATCATATTTTTGCTCCTAATATCTACATCCGTATGTCTTCTACATCTTGTTCGATGCGGTACCATTACTTTGGATAAACATTTTGTTACCGTCATATTGTCTTTTTGTACAATTAGCTAATAAGATTTTATATGTTTGCAGGTTGGTAGAGACTGGTAGAATGGAGGCCATGGATTTAGATGGGGATGCAGTTGTGGATCTAAGCGTTAGGTATGTACATATGATGCATTCGATAAATTTGTCTTGTTCCAATCATTTTACCTGGTATGCTTCTTATATAGTGGGAGAAGAAACTCTCCGTCGGTTAATGTCAATGCTGCTGATGTACCGGCTCCACTCGATTTGGGTCTACATTTCCCATCCAGTCCTAACTTGGATAATAACATGCCAGAAGCACGTAATATACAAAACGCTGCCAGAGGGATTTTAGCCCCAAAGTCTGGTGACGATAGAAGAACAAGGCGCAACCTTAGACCTAGAATTGAGAGAAGCTACGCAGAGAGTCCTGACGAACCAAGAATAAATGGATATTTAAATGGAAATGCGTCTGACAGCGACGAAGGTAATAACGTAACTTTCGGTCCTTTGTCAGCGAGCTATGTTGGTTGAGTATGCCGCAAAATGTAGACAGCGATATTTGATGAAGAATATTTGACAGGTGATATGCCTCCGTTACTTCCAATCAAGGAACTGTCATCGGATGAGCTCGCTGAACGTGAGAGGACACTTCGCAAGTTGAGGGAAGAATTGAGATGCGAGGAGATGAAGCTGGTGTTGTTAAAAAAATTGCGGCAGTCTCAGCAATTGAAGGAGAACATTGCGGCGGTACCGAAGGTACCGAGCAAACTGCCACCACCGGTTACAGTTCAACAGACGAGCCACAGTCACAGGCCGGGTAAAGCACCCCCACCCCCGTTGAAGGGTCAGCCAGCGCCGAGTAGAAGTAGTAGTCTTCACGCTCCACCGCCTGGCATGTTACTTCCACCGACGGCCGGCCGAACTTCCACCTCGACTACGGGGATGCCACCTAATATGGTGATACCACAGCCGCCGCATCCCAGGAGTAGGCCACCAAGTGCAACACCGAATGTTCCGACTTATCACGCGCCCGCAGATAGGACGGAAAGGTCGACCAAAGACCCTACTCCTACACCTGCGCATCAAGTAAGTAAGGTACAATCGATCAACCTTCTTATTACTTACAACGTTAACGAATCATCAGTCTCATCCGATATTTTTCGCACATTATTATATTAAGAGGTGTTAATACTTGTAAGTTCTAGTTCGTATTCTTAAATATCCGATTACTCATTTAATATGCCTTTCTGTAAACGCAAAGCTGCTTGTTGGATCACAGGAAAATAAAACCACCGCATCAATAAGCACACCTGCGATTTCGGAGCAGGTACATTCACTGGTCAAACTATACTTAGTTACTTACTTGCAAATATTTTTGTTTCTTCATTTAAATGGAAAGAAAAAATAATTTTTTTTTTATGCATCTGCTGCTATTAGCTTGACGAGCTTCTTTTGTGAAATTCGTAGCTTGTCTTAGTTCGCTGCTACGCTTTCTATAAGTCATAAATCGAATATTTTATTTTTGTCGCCGATGTCTCGTTCATGCAGTCACATAGCAGGTTGTATGTGCGTGTGTGTGTGTGTGTGATGCACAGTGAGCGTTTGATTAATGTTTCGTTTGTGAAAGAGAAAGAAAGAGAGAAAGAAAGAAAGGAGGGATGAGTGAATATTTAAGAGAAAACGAATTAACAACGAAATCTATCCACAGGAGAGGCCGCGGGAAGATAATCAAACCCCAGCGCAGCGTCAAGCAGCTGCTAAGTTGGCACTTAGAAAGCAACTGGAGAAGACCTTACTTCAGATACCACCACCGAAACCACCACCGCCAGAAATGCACTTTGTGCCAAATCCATCGAACACGGAATTTATTTACTTGGTTGGACTGGAGCATGTTGTCGACTTCATTACAAAGGAACCTGCGATACCGCCGCCCCCCGAGCCCTTCGAATGCACGCAGTGTAAGACGGACTTTACGCCTGTCTGGAAGTGGGAGAAACCGATGACAGGAGGGAAGAAGGAAGGTGGACCGAGAGGACAGCATGCAACGTTTCAGAGACCTCCGGCAGGTCGTGATCCGCGTGTCATTTGCGAACATTGCGTAACAACGAACGTTAAGAAAGCTCTCAAGGCGGAGCATACCAACAGGTGGGAGAAATGGGCAAATAATATTAGGGCCGGAAAGGGTAGAAGGGTATGCTGACTTTTGGAATGATTACAGATTGAAAACGGCTTTCGTGAAAGCGTTACAGCAGGAGCAGGAAATTGAACAGAGGCTGGCGCAGGCGGCGTGTCCGAGTCCGGATCCGCCGGCGCCGAAGCCAGTCCCGAAGGCGGCCACGCCTACGAGGAGAGTAGCAACGCCGCCTGCACCGCCGCCTCCGCAGGTACCGCCAGCACCCACGTTGGCACCTACACCTCCTGCACCAAAGTTACAGGAGCATCCCCTGGTAAAGCTCGCCGAAAGTGGGAAGTTTAGTCCCCATCACGCTGCTGCAGCGGCCGCCTTACAGCAGCAATTGCTCAGAGGTCAGACACTCTTCCTCCAAGTTATCCATTAGCTCCGAATTCCAATGCTCCAAAACAGTCGTTTCAGCAATGTCTGTTTCTTTAATTGCAGAGTTGGCGAAGAATCCGGTACCCGGGCTGCCACCTCACCAACCGCTTCCCGCTCACATGATGCCGCCATTTACCTCGATACTGTATCCTTATCAGTTGGCGATGGCGCAGGCCGCCGGTGGGAAAGGACTTGTCGAGCTCCAACGGCAAGCGGCAGACCTTCAGCGTCAATACTTGCTCGACATGATTCCGTCACAAGCATCGCAGGCACAAGGTAACCAAGCCCCACCGAGGGCCCACCCGCATAACTGGAAGACGTAACCAGACGCGTACAGAAGCCGAACAGTAAACTCGAATAATAAATAATTGCGGGGTAAGCGTCGTGCAAGAGAAGAAGATGTGTGCGCGGTGGCTCCTCTTGCCTCTTTTCCATGTCGTCTCTGTGTGCGGTATGTGTTTTGTGCGCGCGAAGGGCAGGCTCCGTCATTAAGTGCGAGAGTATCGTCAACTGTATTGTATGCCGCCACCATCAGAAGATGAAGAACCGCTGCAGCCGTCACCGTAGCCGCTGCCGCTACCATCATCTCCACCACTATCACACCACCACCACCACCACCACCACCACCACCACCACCACCACCATCACCATCACCATCACTATCACAGCCACCGCTGCCGCCGCCTCCACCTCCACCACCATCACAACCTCCACCACCACCACCCTTTCACCGTACTTCTTCTCAGCAGTAATATCGCACCGCTTTTCCGGTTACGAGGTGGACCTTGAATCGGAAACAGCCTCTCAAGGAGCGCTCTGAAGACTGCTCAACGAAAAATGGCACACGTTGTCTCTTTGCCGTTCTGATATCAGCGTCAGTCTGGCAGTAGAACGTAAAACCGTTCAAGGTCTCGAATAAACTGCTGCCACGTTTCGTTCAAGAAATAGGCTTAGAGCACGTTGTATAATAAGGACCAATGGAATATTACGAATTTCTTTTTAAGCCGGAATCAATGTGTCCCTGGTGATGGAAACGTGTTCTTTTTCTTCTTTCTTCTTTTGATATTATCGTTCTACACCGAGTCGCGAGGACAAGGAGAGAAGGATGGAAGGATAGAAGGAAAGAATGAATGGAGATAGAGAAGCGCGTGCGTGGCTGCGTACGTGTCTCTCTCTCTCTCTTTACTCGGCATGTCTTCGCATCGACGGTGCGGATGGTATAAAGTGCATAATAACTTTGATTGCGATTAAGTAGGTACGAATATCTGAATTGTTGTATCGATAACACAATGAACCAAATGGACATTGAAAGGCACTAATTAAGACGATAATAATCGATACGCGAAACTGGCCGATCGGTTGTCGATTAATGGTTAAAAGTACGGTAACCGCGGTTCAACGCGGAACATTTCGCCAGCGTGAAACTCAAGATTAAAGGAGCTAACAATGATGATGTTGAAGGGAAGGATCTTTTTAATCCCTTATAGCTGAGCCGACCTTAGTCGGTGACAAGGATAATTCACTGTCATCGACGGTACCTGTACTCTCTGTGTATATCTCTTTATTTTCTTCAAACTGTGAGTATTTTTAAGGCGGATGTGGAAACGTGCGCGCGCGTACGTGTGTGCGTGAAGGTGAATGTGAACGTGAACATGAGCATGAGCGTGTGTGAGCCTGTGTCAATATGACAGTGTATATGTGAGAGAGAACGAGAGAGAAAGAGAGGAGAGAGCTGATTAGAACTGCTAAAAATCGATCTTTATAAGAGAATGTCTAAGCGATTATAGTCAGCGAAAGAATGCACGAGTGATAGAGGATTTTGCTAAAGAAACAAGAAAAAAGAAAAGATGGAAAGGAAGTGAAAAAGGAAAAGGGAGGAAGAAAAAAAATATTTGTCGAGGTATGCGCATTGAGGATTTTTTAATTGTATAGTGACACTGGTGTCATTCGCGCACAAATTTTAGCGATTTTATGTATGAGTTTAATTGACGGGTGAAATCTCCTTAAGTACTAAAGGAGCGAGAACAGAATGTATGTATGTATGTACGGAGAGCAGTGTCGAGGGATTTTCTAACTCCGTTATTAGGTGATAGTTAAGAGTTTAAAAGTTCCACGCAATGCGCGACTGATCCGTGTGTCACGACGACGATCGATGTAAGAGTATTTAAACACGACTAACCAAGACATACGTAATTCAAGTTTCCGACTGGTGCGTAGGCAGGCATGGTTGAAGGCCGAATTTTTACCAAGTCCTCTAACGAAGAAAAAGTCTGCACTTAAGAGTTAAAACTCCGGCACTCATCCCCAGCGAATACTATCAATTATCACCGTCTCCACTAATAATCTGATTTTCACCGAACTTCTCCGGCTAACTGATCTTGATCATACCATTTCCGAATCACTAAATAAATAGTACTGTAGTCTTGATATTTCTCGGTATATGATAACAACTTAATAAACTAAAAATAGCATAATCATCTCTCTTTGTACTACGTGATAGGTTTTTGAACTCGTTACTCGATATACATGTACACCTGTAAGTCTTTTTGATCGCATAATAGATCAAGATCTGTGTTTCTTGTGTATGAGCATCGGAGAGAGGAAACAATGGTTGCTCTTCGTTGACGATGTCGAAGACGTGACGTTGAAACTCTCAGAGTGCTTACCGAATTTCAAACTGAAAGCAATCCATTATATCTGAATGAATCGTGAATGAAGTCGAATGCCGGCTGTTCTTATTTTCCTTATTCGAATGAAGCTGATAGCACCGTTTCTCTTTTCCTTGCTTTCTTCTTTCGTCTCTCATCTTAGACCTTTTTCATTCCGTGTCTTGCGGTATTGGTGCTAGTCTTGTTGTTGTCATTACTACTGCTGTTGCTGCTGCTGCCGCTGCCGCTGCTGCTGTTGCTGACATTGCTGCTGCCGCAGCTGCCATCGTCACCGCCGCTGCCGTTACTACTATTAATACTATTACTAATTCTAGGACGCAACTAATGTTCGAATGCAAAGGAACTGTTTATACGCCAAAACCGGTTACTTTCGACAGAAGACTACGTGTGACTGCGTGAAAACGGAATAGAGTGTGTGAGTGTAATGAGTGCGCGGGTTCGTGAATGTATGTGAAAATGAGCGAGAGGGAGAGAGGGAGAGAGAGAGAGTTTCACATTTGAAGGCAAATCTCGGTGCTGAGCGGTAATGGAAATTCAACTGTAACCCGTTGTCACTGTGACAGTAAGGAATCGACAGCGAAACTCTGTTTTATAAGGATGTCGAGGAGACGGTAATACCATTGAAAACTTACGTTCTCACAGTGGGGATGCAGAGAATAATCTCGATGCGCTAAATAGCGATTCGTTTAAAAGGCGATTCACATCTACGATTAAGACTCGGCCTTGCACGAGTCTGGTGCATCTCTTCGTAGACGCACTAGTGATTAGATGCTGATCCAGACGACGAAGAAGATGATATAATGATGTGAATGATTATAATGGTGATATGATGCTGACGATATCAATGAGCCATGAACAGACATACATCGCTGAACTTACTTACGTCCAAAATCCGTACGTTAACGATCTTTTTAACATATGCTAGAAGAGAAAAGAATCGACGAGAGTAACACTTCTGCCCCCACGGTTTATAGAATTAGCGAATAATTACAGATTACCGAATACTCTGAGAAAGAATAACACGAATAAAGCTTGTCAATGATTGTAAATGCGAGTAATCATTCGTTTCATTGTATTTCATTGTTACATATTCAAGAATATCGGTGAGAGGAGAGAGAAATTGTGATATGAAAGTTTTAGCGGGAAGAATCGTTGCGGAGAGAGGGAGAGATGTTTTCACACGAATTACGAGGGGAAGGAAAATCTTTTTTATGAGGTGGTTGAGAGAAGGTCGTGGGGAGGGGATAGCGGGAAACGACACTCTATATTTAGAAACGGCGAGCGAAGAAGTTTAGTTATGCAATCGGGGCCGATAGAATGAGAAATTGCATGTACCGCCGCCTTCTTGCTCGGCCGATCGGCTTTGGCCGAAGACTCTACGATACTTCTCTGCTTCCGCCTTCTCGTAGCGGCTGTTGCGGCTGTTGCGGCTGTTGCGGCTTCATCCGATTTATATATCGATTAACTTTGTTCCGCCTGCGTCTTGAGGACAGGCTGATCGGGACATTTGTTAAAGTGCTTCTGACAGAAAGGATAGAGAGTCCGATGATCGCAGGTTCTACAGGCGGCCGCCAAGTGCGAGCAACATCTGAGGCTACCCCTGCAGCAGTCTGGCCACAATTCTGGCCCGGCTGCCGCGCAATTGTAACAATAGCAGTCTCCTGGAACGAGAAAGATGATCCGAGGCTGGAAGTGAAATCGGGCAAATTGAAAGAGTAGCGATTAGCTGGAGCGGCGCCGCTTCGACTTTCCCTCTATTCGGCTGAACTCGGAAAATCGAACGGATCGCTGCCGCCTCAGTTCGCGACAGTTGGCGACAGTTTGCGACAGTTGTTAACCGCGTAGGGATCCCTTATTCCCATACGAGAAACTTGATCGCTCTCGCTCAACGAGCTAATACACGCTAAAGTGAGCAGATTTAAAAAACGTTCTCACTTCTGTCTCGGGTATCCACTGCCCTCTCTTCGATTATGCCACTGACACTTGACTACTTTGCTATTCGTTTCTCGCTATTCGTCTTACTGTTTCATTTTTCTTACGCTTTTCTTAGTTCTTCTCTCTACAGTTTGGCTGAGGAGTGAATGTACGGAAATGCCGTGGAGGAGGAGGAAGTGTAACTTGGTAAGAGGGTCATATATTAGATTGGCACTGTAAAATGTATGAATGGTAAAATATTATTAGGAGGAGAAAAGCTGGAGAAGGATGCATTCGGCGAAATGGCGACACCCTTATCCGTCCGCGTCCTCGTTCGTTCGCATGCGCTCGCATGCCATTATTCCGGCATTCTAGTTCGCCATTCTATTCCGCCACACTCGCTGCGCTTAACTTTGCATCGTTCTAACACACTCGTCACACGTGGGAGTGGCTACTGTCAAGGTCAGGATCGTCCATTGTTCGAGTTGCGGGAAGCTGTGGCTTTATTAATTGCAGGCGAGTTTAAGGCCAGGTTAAAGAGATCGTTTCAGCTTCGATGAAAACTTACCTCGAGGGCAATCGACGGATCTTCGGGCTTCCGCTCTTCTGCATTCCAGCCCCTCGTCACCTCTTGGGCAGCTCGGCGAGGATGCCTCGATCATGTTTTCCCCGAGAATGGCATCGATCTGGAATAATGTCGCTATTTCGGAACACCGTCTTCCAGCGTCACTGAACTGACCGATCGTTTAATTCCGCACACGTCACACTATATGCGTAATTCTAACTCTTCTCTGATGTATCGAGATTGATCGGGATGTTACGTACCCGCTTAAAGGCTCCCGGCTTCGAGAAGATTTTCACAAGTTTGGCAAGAGCGTCCTGTTGCGCGTCCTGTTGCGCGTCCTGTTGCGCGTCTTCGATCTTGGCGAGGGTATCGTTGCCGGTATCGTTCCTTCCGGTATCGCTATTTCCGGTATCGTTGTCGGCGGATGATCGGCATTGGGCGCAGCTGAGGAAGAGGAGAGAAAGAGTGAGAGCTAGGGAAAGGAGGAGAGGAGTCGGCGACATTGCCGTCGAAAGTGGCGAGTTGCGAAACGTGCTAGGATCGAGGATTGATTTTAAATGCGACTGATCGTATGAGCGAACAGTCGGTCGCGCGTGTGTCTACGCTTCAGATTGGAGCCAACCATTGGATTTGGTGGGGGAATTGGATCGTGGGTAGAGAATCTGCGTGAGGGATCGCGGATCCTGCGCGAACATCGAACGGTAATGCGTCCTTGCCAGTCCTTGCCTGCATCCATTTCCTTCTACTTCTACTTCCACTTCCACTCTTTCCCTTTCCATTTCTTTCTCCTCTCCTTACTTTCATTTCGTTGGCCTCGCCATGCATGCTTACCGAACAAATTTATTCCATAGCATTTAAATGTAAGCCACTGACATAACGTATATCTTCGTTGCAGAGTGTGTACCATCACTTCAACACTCTTCTCGAGTGGAAATCCTTTAATGTCATTCGTAATAAAGAAGAAGTTTACGACAGAAACAATACTTATTTTTATTGTCATCCTATTTCCCAATTTTTACTGCCCGTAGACTAGTGTTACCTTAGTTTTATTTGGTAAACAAAAATTCAATAATGGTACGTCATATTTCGATTTAAATATTGGCGCTGTGATAGCCACAACTACGTCATTCCCGCCTTCAGTATGACCTCTTCTGCACTCTAGACAACTCTAGACTGCTCTAGACAGTTTTCGGGATACTATTCGTCATACCCAGTCATACCAGCGAATTAACAGTGCTCTAGAGTATATATAGTTAACAATTTTATTGTGAAAATAAAGGACCTGACTCAAAATATAGAAATGCGGTAATTGGGTGCGAAATAAATAGAGAACACAGTCGCATAAAAGAGAAAATAAACATATTGCAGGTATGTAAAAATTGCTGAAATGGAGGCTATGTTATGAATTGAAAATTTCTATGCTTTAGAGTGTGAAACTGACATTGGAGAGTTTCAACAAATGTTAAGTTTGGAACCAAAACAATCTGAAAACTTGCAAACTAATTAGCAATTGTAGGCTAAGGTATGAGACTGGTATGATTCAAAGATAACTGCATTATATGAGAAAAATGTTGTCATTTATTATGGATTAGTTGATTCTACTATATTTACATTAACAGTAAAGTTACGCCACTGCTGGTAAGTCTATGTATACTTACATTGATTATTCTCTACCTGTATATTTATAATGATGATGGTATTAATATGTATATATTAATTTGTATTTAAATTATATCACTCAGTATTCCATACAACCACCGATATGCATATAGAATAATTGTGTTCTACATAAAATTTGTTTCATCAACCCTTATTAATATAACACACATAGATTGTCCAAAGCCTTTTGCCTGCTTTGGGCATGTGAAACCTGTGGCACGAGAAATAAGAAAGTACTGTAAAGTAATTACATTTTATATTATCTTCATTCTTTTTGTCGACATCCATCAGTTGTGCAAATCTTCTTGAGAGTAAGACTTTGATTTTTGTATATATTAATACATTGTGATAGAGAGTGAGTTAGAGATTGATCTATAAAGCAATATAATGGAGAAATGTAGCTCATAGATTGTAATACAATGTATTAAATCAATTTCCTTATTGGAGGATCTAAGAGCATTAGGGGAAATTGTCAATCTCACCAAAATACTCTTAATATTATATTACATGTATTATAAATATTAATATATTTGACTTTATACTAATGACTATATAGAAATATGTTGTAACAGAATTTTCATTTATTTTATAGTGCACTGTTCATATTGTATAAACGGGAAGAAGAAACATATGTATCAGTTATTCACTCAACCTCGTTGTATCTTTATTAGTATATGTTTGGATACATGAAAATGAAGAGCCCAGGAAAAGTACAGGAACAAAATTCACAAGAATGTGAAACGTAAGTTAATATTGTAGGTGAATAACTTTGAAATTAGTCACCTACAAGGCCAGTGTTATTGTATCTATTCAAACTTAATGGACTGACAATGCAAGCATTGTGTTTTACATTGTTTCTATTAAGGTCATGAGATGAACAGTATTTTTAAATTTGTACCCCTAACAATATTTTCTCGATTTTAGACAATGATTATCAAAACCTAATTCTGAGTTTTGCCGCCGGTTCTTCGTGGCAAACTCGGGAACACTCTCGAGAACTAAATGAGTTCTAATTTAGTCGTAGAGATGGCGCCACGTGTACTGCCCGGGAGGTGCTGCCACCAGTGGCGAAGTCGTGAACTGCGTCGAGAGCCGAGTGAGTTCTGACTCTGTCGTAGAGATGGCGCGACATGTACTGCCTAGGAAGTACTGCCCCCGGTGGCCATCACGCGAATTGCTTTGGTCAATATGTCGAGCGGGTTGAGACGATTGCGTAGAGATGGCGCAACGTATTCTGCCCGGGAGGTGCTGCCCCCGCTGGCCTACTTGTGAACTTGTGAAGTGGTGACGCCGGTAAATGTGAAGAAAGACGTGCTCATCACCGATTGGCATGAAACTTTGGAGAAACATCAATTTTTGCATAAACATAAGATCTGTAAAAGCCAAAAAGCGCGCTCTCGTCTAATTAAAAAGTTATTAAGCGTTAAAGTATAGTTATAAAACTTGCCTTACCGGCACCGTGAACGACATCTGCGCATGCGCACGGATAAGTTTGCAGGTAAAGTGCGCGTATTTGAAATGAAATAATATTGAATTGGCGACGGCTAGGTGTGGGCAAGGCTTCCCTTTTGTAATGTTTAAGAGTTTTCAATCAAACAATGGCTTGAGAGTAGGTTTGGGTTAGATTTTAACTGCCCAAAGTGCAACATTATGAAAGGGAAGCCTAGCCTACATTTTTCGAATCTTGCTGTATGTTTTATGGTTTCTGGCCAATTCCTTTCGCATAACGTAATTGTAAACAAATTTTCCCTCTTTCCATGGATTTCCCATAAACTTTCCATGCTCATGATTTCTTTTACTAATTCTTACCGTATGTCTTATGGTTTTTCATGCTATTCTTCGTACTCTTATATAGCTTACTTAAAATTAATTTCTGATACTTTCTATGGGTTTTCCTGCGCTTATAGTTTTGTTTAATAATATTAACCGTATATCTTATGGGTTTCAGATTTTCCTTGCGTTGTGATAGTTTCTGTTTACGATGCGTCCCAGGAAAAATTTTTTCTCGAGTTGGAATCACCCAGAGGAGAGCAACAATTGACTTTAAACTAAAAAAACATGGTATGCAAAGTAAATAATTAAATATAAACTCATAGTTGTACCACGATGTACCTAAGGTATACGTGTTTTCGACCACCAAGAATTTTACACAGAAATCAAATGGAGCGGCAGTCGGCGTCTATAACTCTTGCGACTTCCTTACGTTTCTGCTTTCCTACTGAGTTTCGCATTCAGAGGTAAGCGGGTCTCAGAATAGTACAAGAAGTCGACAAGTACGCACGACTTCTTGTATAGTTCTGTGACCCGCTTACCTCGGACTGCGAAACTTAGTAGGATAGCAGGAGAGGTAAGGAACTTACAAGAGTCTTGACGTCGTCGCTCGTCTCATTTGATTACCATGTAAAATTCTGACTGGCGCAAAACACGTATACTTTAAACCCCTTACCATTTTATCGATTTTAGAAAATCGCCCGTAATTTTTGAACCAGCGATCTAAACCTATGACAAACATACATTTTCTTGGCGGGTTTCTTCTGTTTCTTGCAGTACGCATACTAAATGAACCAAAATTGCTTTCGCTGTTGGTTTCCTTACTTAAAATGCGGCTCGTTATATTGGTCTTACTTAGCCGCTTCAACAGCAAAAGTTTTGATCGTATCAAGACAGTTTTTAGTGTGTTACTTGTTTACCTTTGCGACTATATTAATATTAAATTATCAAAGATAATTATTATATAAGAAATTATACGTATGTATGTATGTATGTTGGCTGAGTATAATGTATGTAGCGTGTATGCGAAAAGTACAGCAATTGTATGGAAATTAGATTATAAGTATGTAAGAAACATTTGTTTACTGTATACTATTTTTCCTTACAATATATGTATTAAACAAAATTCTGTGTTCTCTAATTACTTAGTTATAAGATCCCATATATCCAATATCCCTCGCCGAAACCATACCTCTTTTTGCCGTAACAAAATTCACCAACTTCGCCAAAATCTCATGGGACCACATAGAAATGCCATGGTAGAAGAAGGCAAGCGACTGTTCTATTCATTTCGTATCGTAAAGAATTCAATTTTGATGGGAAACACCATGGGAATAGCGAGAAATCATAAAATATACGAAAGGGCGAAATCTGAGTTAAGACTGAATTCAGTCAAGCGGGAAAAATGGGAAAAATTTTAAAGTCCCGGTTAGGACTGGAATCAGTCAAGCGTGAAAATGTCGAAAATCTGACCAAGTAACAGGAACATAGAAGTACCAAAGAGGTGGCACAGCGAAACTCGGCGTGTTCAGTCAAGCGTGACGAGCGAACTTTACAAATTTTTCCCAAAATCTGACCAAGTAACAGGAACATAGAAGTGCCGAAGAGGTGGCACAGCGAAACTCGGCGTGTTCAGTCAAGCGTGACGAGCGAACTTTACAAATTTTTCCCAAAATCTGACCAAGTAACAGGAACATAGAAGTGCCGAAGAGGTGGCACAGCGAAACTCGGCGTGTTCAGTCAAGCGTGACGAACGAACTTTACAAATTTTTCCCAAAATCGGACGAGTTAATAGGAACATAGGAGTACCGAAGAGGTGGCACTGCGAAACTCGACGTGTTCAGTCAAGCGTGACGATCAACGTTTTCAGAATCTTGCCCAATTTTCTGTACTTCTCTATGTTCCAACTTTCTCTTCTCGTTCGTTTTACATATTCTATATACTTCCCATAGGCTATTTGTAATTCTGATTGCTTTTACTGATACTGAGAGTGTAGCTCATGATTTCCTTATGGTTTTTTTATGGTTTTTGCTAGTATTCTTATTTATCTAACTTAAAATTAATTTCTATCATTTGTAATGGGTTTCCTATGGCGTTTCTTCGCTTGTAGTATTTTTTAACAATACTTACCGTATATTTTATGGACTTTATGGCTTCCCCTAAGTTCTGATGGTGTCTAGTTATCTTGTCATTCTCGAAGTATTGTTTTATGGATCTTGAACTTCCCGAAATGAACAACGATGGACTTATAACTATTGTAAACGACGATGGGGAATAGGTGGGTAAGGAAAGTAATTGTTGAACGCTAATTTTCCTTTAATTTCTGATATATTGTAAAACCATTGAATAATATACATTCATTTTCCTTAATAAAAGGTATGTAAACTAAATATAATATTCCTACGTTCTCGCACGCTTGTACAATTCAAAGTAAGTATGCTAAAGTATATCTGTCGTACGCAGTACATCAGTCGTATATAATAATCGATTATAATAATATTAATTATTATATCTTATTGATAGTATCACTGATGTACTATAATAATGCTTATATCACTTTCAATTTCGATTACTTTGGTGCGGTTGATTAAACTGCATTGCATTGCTCAGTGTACACGCATACAGTCTGATTTGTGATGTCAAAAGCTGGCAGCGCGGTGATTTGAATTCTCATGTCCAAATCCATCTGCAAATTCAAAGAAGAAATCTATTAATGAAGAAAAAGACTAATTTTACAGTGAGGGTTATATGTTGGTACCGAAAAATTGGGCGGGTGACCATTTATATAAAAATTACATATTTATTCCATTCTGTATATCTAATCCTTTTCATAAACCATACAAGTTTTATGTGAGGTATTATATTTTACAATTAACGGAGGATTAATTAGACAATGTATCTAAAGTGTACCTGTTTTGCGTCGCTCAGAATTTTACACGGTAATCAAATGGGGCGAGCGACGACGTCGAGACTCTTGTAACTTTCTTGCCTTTCCTACTTTCCTACTGAGTTTCGCAGTCCGAGGTAGGCGGGACACAGAACTATACAAGAAGTCGTGCATGTTGTTCGACTTCTTTACTATTCCTGTGACCCGCCTACCATTGAGCTTCGAAACTAGTAGGAAAACAGGACGCGCATCGAAGTTGTAGACGCCTTGTCGCCGAGCTCGCTCCAATGTATAAGCATAGGGGAATTCTTGCTGTTGCAGAACAAGTGGAAATTACGTGGCCAATTTATTATTATCTGTTTATTATATATAAATGTATGTATATATTGTTTAGATATGATAACTAAGTGGAATTATGTTACATTTTGAGACGAATGCTTCATTCTGTGGCAAAATAAAAATAAATGAAAAATGATATTTCGACAACGTTCTCATACTGAAAGGAAGAGTGTCGTGTGTGAAGTTTATTACTGTGAGGCTTTGATAGGGAGAAAAAAATGGACTGTAGGTTCATATGAATGTATTATGGGAATCATCCGAGTGATGGGAGGTTGTAGAGAATTTTGAGGCGAGGTGGTTATTAGGGAAGATAACGAAGGATCGAAGATTATAAAATTGAAAGTAAATGAACGTGTTCAATTATCTAAGTTTATTTCGCCTGTGCAGATTGACTCTACATTTTGGACAGTTCTAAAAAACTATAAAATTTTCATTCGACAGGGTAAAGACTGTTACCTAGATGCAGAGAGAGTTTGGGTGGATCGAATTTGTAGAATAATTTTATTAGCTCAGTTCCTGTTTTATACAAAACATCTAACAAACACAGATGCTGACTTCCACGCTGGAAAGATTCGTTAAAATTTACCCGACGTAAGCGGCTAAAGTCTATCTATGATATTGGCGTCTAGCTGAAGGCCGCGGCGAGCGGCCTGCTCAGAATTAATTTTAGACCGCGCTACGTTCAATGGAATGCGAACTCTCGGGCGTCTCCCGGAAGATTCGTCAACCGTAATAATGTAATAATGTAATAAAACGGTGTACTCAAGGCGTGCAGCTAGAGTTTAGCCGTGGGACGGGGCGTGCGCTAGGCCGTCGAACCAATTTGCACAATATCGATTTTACAATGCCACTCGCAGAGCGAGTTGCGGTGGCTCGCCTACGCGTCAACTTCTTATATACAAAAAGGGCCCTCGAGGCCGTGCCAGCCCGCGAAGGTTCGATGCCGAGGGTAATCGCTCGCCAGGAAAGGGAAAAGGCCCATACTCGTGCCTCCTTTCCGGTTCGCCTGAGTACGCCTCCCATTCTCATCCCTCAGTTCTCTCATCCTCTCATTCTCTTCTGCCGGAATCATCGCGAAGGGGTAGGTGGGCGTGGATGGCGGCAGGGAACTATTTAGCGAAAAGTTCGTCGACCCGATTAAAATACCAACTATGGTCAACAGTAAATAACAACTTATCAGTTAACAACAACAATCTCTTCGCCGGCGATAGAGATTCATTTGCGAGCGTAGTCTCCTCTTTCCTCCCTTCCTTCTTATTGACAATTTCGAAAAGCGGCACTCGAAATCTAGACGAGCCTAGGTGTACGTATTGCGAAGCGTGTCTGAGAAACGGGCTTTCGTCGTCCTTTATGTACAATTAAACGGCAAAGCCCAAGAAATTGGGGGTGCTAGGGAAAGTGTCGCTTATCTCGTACCTCTACATTATTCTTCTCTAAATTATTAGTAGGGTATAATCCACCCGTTCCTCGGAGCACCGCTTAAAAGCTGTAGCCTGACGAAACTTTTGTGCGCGCCTCCTTTCATTCTCCTCTCCTTCAATGAGATTCTATCGATGTAGGGATGCTGGACGAGACACGATGGACAACAACATTGGGGCTGGGGTGGGGGTAGGGGGGAAAAGGAAGAAGAAGCGGCTAATGATTCATCCTGCGTATCTCCATGGCGGCAATGTCGTCGACGGATATGAGCTTCTCGATGGGGATGCAGGACAATTCTCCGCCGACGCAGGACTGAGGCTGCTGCCACCTGGCCTCCCTCTCGGCTTCCTTGGCCTTGAGCTCGGCCTCTCGCGCCCGACGCTCCTTCAACTTCAGGGAGAATATCGCCACCGAGCGGGCCCTCTTCATGAGACTCTGCTTGACTCGCGTCTTCTTCGCCTCCCGCTCCTCCTTCGTCGGCGGCTTATCTTCTTCCTGGCTCGAGATCGTCTTACTCGAGTCCGAGAGTCCGCTCGAATCTCTCTCCTTTTCAGCAAGATGCGACGCTTGTTCTCGTTCTCGTTCTCGTTCTCGTTCTCGTTCTCTTTCTCGCTCCCGTTCCCGTTCCCGTTCCCGTTCCCGTTCCCGACGTTCTCGACTGTCGGCAGCTTCACGCTGTTGCTGTTGTTGTTGTTGCTTCTCGCCGCGCTCTCGTTCCCTCTCCTTCTCCGGCGAGAATCGGAACTTTTGCTGCCGATGCGCCATTGCCCAGGGCGGTGCCGACCTAGTGTTTCATCAGACAGAGGTTTGAATTCAATACTTTCTCACTTAACGAAGGATGAAGTTAATATACCTGAGAAGATCGCTGTCGGAAGAGGAGGCCAGTTCCTTCGAGACGATGCAGTCGGTTGATCTGTGAAGAGCGTAGTCCTCCGAGGGTCCTGTCACCGTTCCCGCTCCGCTGATCTCCGAATCGCTCGACTTCCGCCCGCCGGGCTCGAGTCCCAGCCGGCGAACCCAGTCGACGCCTCCGTGAGGACCGATGGTCAGGTGGTGGCTGTAGTGGTCGCCCGATCCTGACGACTCTGGCTCACCCGTCAGCCATTCCCTCGAGCGTCGACCTATAAGAGGAAGCGTTGCTTCGATTAGCGTAGCTCAACATTCAAGAATTGAAAAAATCGGAAGAAGTAATGTGACTGACCTCGTTCGCCGCCAGGTATTGAGCATCTAGGCGAGTTGCGAATGTCGCGCGAGCTGGCTACGAGACCGCTGCCTACGAGACCGCTGCCTACGAGACCGCTGCCTACGAGACCGCTGTCGTGAAGGAAGGGAGTGCCGGCCTCACTGCTGGCAGGACTGACCGGCGTTTCAGCTGGCGGCGTCTCGGAGATCCTGGGAACTTGGGCGGCGCTAGGAGTGGCCGGACTGCTGGCCGGCGTCTGAACGCTCGACGCCAAGGTCGGCGATTCCGGGAGACTGGAGATGGTGGCGTCGCCGGTCGTTCCTTCCGAGAGAAGGTTCTGCTCTTCGCTCTCACCGTCTGCTGGACTCACCACGAATCTCCCTGAGTTCGAGCGAAATTAATAGCTGATATGTGGGGTGCCTACTGAAAATTACTACGTGAGACCCCACCGCCACAGCTTCTTCACCTTCCATACTCCTGTATATCCGAAATAGATGGATAGAGAAAAAGTGATAGAGAGATAAAGAGAGACAGGCATGCCCGTATGACCTGCTACAGCTACTAGTAGCTAAGTCTATGAGTAGAAGGGTGCTGCTATTTCTACTTAGAGAAATACGCGTCTCATGTAGTTCTTTTCAATAGGAGAGGTTTGCATGTTTAGAGTGGGATAGATCGATTAGCTGAGATTGCTATGTATATATTTTATAACGGAATTATTTTTATACATTTATAAATTTCAATCTCGATCGTGGAAGGTGGCTAAGGCAAAAATGTACTGTCTGCATTTTGTGCATGTGTGTGAACATTTTTTGAAAGTCTGTAAATGTTTTGAAATGTGTGTGAAATATGGTCAAGAAAAAGCTGCTGATCCTGTGGCGTATGATGCCTATTACTTTAAATATTCAGTTAAAACGTTGGACAAGGAATTTGAAACATGTGCAACATTAGGAGAAGTAGATCTATCGTTCTTTCCAATTTGTTCGTCCACTAGATTCATAGAAAATGATGAGAGAAGCAGACAGGACATTTTATCCTTTCCCATTGCCACGATCTAAATAGAAAACTGAATGCTCGCATAAATGTTTCGTCTTTTCGAAGCTGTCGAATGGCTCATTCAGAATTTGAATCGACTTAGGTGCACTTTTGGCCATCTTATTTGGCTATGCCCTTTCGTGGAATTTGCATGATCAATGTCCTCCGGTGAAAATAGATTCGTTCGCTCGGCGATCAATGGAGGAAAGTAGGTCAATATCTCGTGCTAAAAGTTTGTCTAGGTGAGCTAGAAGGGGTCTATATCGACAATACTGATTCTAGGTTCTACGTTCTACGTTCTACGTTCTACGTAGAGAGCTTGAGTGGTAAAGACAAAAAAAGATACAGGTGGTAAAAGAGAAGAGAAAGAGAAGAGAAGAGAAGCGTTACCTATCACTGTGGCTGGCTGCTGTTCCGGTGACGGGGTCGAGGACAATCTTCTGACCGCTTCCCTCCTGAGGAATTCAACCTTGGCCATTTCAGTGGCCACCCAGTGCGGAATGTCGGGAATGGCGCATATTATTACAAAACGTATGGCAAACATGATGTGCTCCAGGGCGACGATCAACAAGATGGTCTGGGTCGCCGACATCTCCGGAAACATTCGCTGCACCTGTCCGCTGAGGCCGATCAGAGCGCAGTTTACCAAAATGGCGACCAGACCCATTGCTTCCATCGCGTTCTGTGGGCCAATTGAACATGTGAGAAAATTGACGAAATTTGGGGAAATTCGCGGATGGATTCGGAATCGTTCCTGACCTGCCACGTGCCGATGTTTGATACTCGCCGACCGAACGGTCTTTGAAGAACGAAGCAGAGCTTGAACGCGTCGCCGCGCAGCTCGAGCAAGTTGCCGAGAAGAGCCGCCATCGCTGCCAGAGGGAAGGCCGAGGAGAAGAGGCAGACGTATCCCAGCTGCGAGAGCATCTCGAGATGTTCGGAGAAGGCGCCGTCGTACTGTTCAACAATTGATGATCATCGGTCAACTGCCCTGCCGATTGCCGGCCGCGGCTCCGATATTCTCCCACTTTGGCACTTTTACTTTACGTCAGTTCTGAACCGGAGGTGCTCGACTACGAGGGCTCCTGGCGCGTGTGAGGTGTGCGTCGACAAGTGGAACATTGCGTTTCTCCCGAAATTACAGCTAGAATGTATAGGAGGCGGAAAACGGAAAAAATTCCAACTGCCGAATTGCCGGTCGGGGTTGCTCTAATCACTAAGCTACTCAATTTCAAGTTTTCCAACTCTTTCCGCTCATTCCTCTTCTTCCGACGCGTTATTCAAACACTTCCAAGGTATACTAGTACAAATGGAGCTTAGCGTTGGAATAATTGGGCCGCTCGATAACGGATTCCAGCCGAATTATATCTCGCTAAACGGAATGTCCCACGGTATGTCTCGCAGAAGCTTCTAACGCAGGCATGTGTACGTATGCATGTATATTCTGTTATTGGAGCATATATCGTGCAGGAAAAGAACTAAGGCACGTATCGTCGAACAAGCAGAAATCAAATACCCGGCGGATAATGAATATGCGCAATAATCAGTGATCAAGACCTAGAATTCTGTTAACGTAGGGGGAATGGTGGAAACGTTACCTTTTTCCTGGATACCTGCGCTTCGTGTCGATGAAATCGATGGAAAAGGAGGGAAAAATGATTAAAATGCTGCAAAAATGAACCGAATGATGAAACAACACAGGGCAATCATTATCTTTGCTTCGCGTGAAACACAACAGACTCCGGGTGGGGGTCAAGAGGTAGATGATGAAATGTCTTCGGAAGTAAGAGAGTAATATGATGTCTGTATAAGTGGGGTGTCGTCGTTTGCATTCGGAGCGAGCATGGTATGCGACACGGTGCCATGATAAACGGAAAAGAAAGGTTGGCTAAATCTAGATCAAACCTTGAACGTAACGTCACTAAGTAGAGAATTAGTTGGGTGCCCTACTCTGTACAGGGAACTCTCCAATTCTGCCTGGCTGACGTTTCGCGGCTGTTTCCCTTTGCCCGCGTCTTTGCCCGCCTCTTTGCCCGCCTCTTTGCCCGCGTCTTTGCCCGCGTCTTTGCCCGCGTCTTTGCCCAGGTCTTTGCCCGCATCTTTCTCCTCCTTATCGTCAGTGGCCTCATCGGCCTCCTGGCCAGGCGGAGGTCGAGCCTCGCTTGGACTTAGAGCGCCGAAGAGCTCGAAGCTAAGCCGGGCTAGACGGAGTTGCTCGATCAAGTAAGGGATCGCCGATTCTTTAAGATTGCCGATCACTTGACGCGCGATCAACAAAGCGGCTAATTGCTGGAAATGAGAGAGAGCCGTCACTCGAGATCCCTCCCAGCTCCGGCCTACGTTTCTATCTGATACCGCCGACGAGTGCATTCGAAGGATGAAAAAGATAAGAAGGTGAGCTACTCTTACCTCTTTGAGCCTCTCCTGATCTTGAAGGTAGAAGGCGATGTAAAATAGCGATAGGAAGGAGTTTACAAACTGAAACTGAAACACATAGTTCTCCTTGTAGGTTAGCCTCTGTCATTGTTCTTAGAGTTCGAAGCACGTACATATTCGGAGGACAAGAACCGGCCGATTTAACGTATAAAGAGGGAGCGGCAGATAGGCAGGTAGACAGGCAGGTTGAAAGGCAAAAAGAAAGAAAGAAAGAAAGATAGATAGACAGGCAGACAGACAGAAAGGCAAGAAGAAGCGCAAAGGCAGGTTTTTTTAAGGATTAGTTGGGTTTACGGCCTCGTTGCAGCGCAGTGTCGGAAAGCTGTATGCGTGGTGCTAGCTGTGAAAAGAAAAAAGAGAGTCGGGGGACAGAGAACTGTATGCATGCAGCGGCGACAGAGACAGCCATCGCTGAGGTACCGAAAGCAAAGATAAAGGCAAGAAAGAGGCTAAGAAAGAGGCGCGAAAGAGGCGCAACGTTCGTCTACACTGTGCTCTCGGGGGATTCGATTCTGTCCACCTCTAAGAAGTGAGTAATCTCTCGCTCTCTTTCTTCGTTAGAGAAGGACACGAACAACGTCTAGCACAATACCGATATGCTCCTTCAATACGGAGAGTTTTCATTACCAGTGCCACCTTGTAGATCAGATGATTCTCGTACTCGGTGTCTAGTCGATAGTTTTCTGCGTCCAACACACAAAAATCACAAAATACTATCTACCGTTATCGCTCTCTCTCTCTCTCTCTCTCTCTCTCTCTCTCTCTCTCTCTCTCGGACGATGTAGAAATTAGAGGATGAAGACGCGTAAGTAGTCGTATACATATTATATAATACATTATATTATAGATATCGTTCTCTATATGTTATACGTCTACGCTTCCCTTACTTTCCCGTATCTAATTGTAAGTACCACCGCACGATAGGTCGGCTCAACTATTACGGAGGAGAAGCTAAGCCATGAAAGATAGAACGTTCAGATCTATGACGTGCAAGTGGTACGAGTGTACCGTGAATAGAGAGATCGATGCGAGGAAAATTGAGAAGTGGATCGGGTCTCGAGTCGAGTCAAATTGAGAAGAAGACAGAGAACTTTTGTCGCGTATCAGCGCTCGCCGCACTCTCTCTCCCCTATACCGATGAATACGTACCTAAATCGTTCAACCAGACGGCAACCTTGAAATAGGCCTCGTCCATCAGGGCAATGACGACGGCTAACAGAACCTTTGGCACATAACTCAGCCAAAATCCGTAGCCTCCGGACTCCAGCCTGGCGTCCCACCAGTCCTATCGTGTTACCCAATAATAGCAATCGATATATCGAGCCGGACAATCTTATTTCCAATTTCGTTGACATAGACGAACGTCTCACCTGGATCTGGAAGCTGAGGATCATGACGATGAAGACGAAGAGTAGACAAATAGCGACAATCGGCACGCTCACGAAGTAACGGAAAACATTTCTCCTCCATCTCGGGTAAGTCGGTTCCAATCTTCCTGTCACCGGAGATATTTCCAAAGTACCCTAAACATCATCATCGATAATAATTCTTTCTCCCTTGTCCGCTTCGAGGATTAGAAATGGAACATGTGATGATGACTTACCGTAAAGAGAGGCCTCGGCTCGACTAACAAGTCGTCCCTTTGATCAAGAGTACCCCATCTGTAGGCCAGCTCCGCACCCCTTCTCTTCCACGTCTCGAGATAAACGGTAGCCCAAATAACGTTAAAGACGGAAAATAGAACGTAAGCCACATCTTCCACCGCTTGGTTCCTGCCGATGATGCCGACCTGTAACAAAAAATATTTTTCTTCCATATTGCTCACTGTTATTTATGAAGGAACAATTCCCCAGCGAGATGGTTGAATAAAGACGAATAGCACATACCCAGTATATGACACCCACTGCTGCCGGAACGATCAAAGCGGTTGTATAGTGACCTAGCCATGCGAAGTACATGGTGATTTTAACGCCGAAGTATTTACAAATGTCGTCCAGGGGCTGCGGACTGAGAAAGGCGCGGACCCATGTCCTTTGAAGCTTCTCCAAAGCTGGCAACTCGTGAAGGGGAAACACCTGAGTGAAATAGCAATTTGTTGATCTGCGACTTCATAGCTGAACACTTTTCAGTTCATACCTGAGAGATAATGCCGGAGGAAATGCACTTTGGTATTATCGCTTGTCCCTCGACCAATTTGAGGCCCGGCAGACTGTGAAGATCGTGGGGACCAGCCCTGAGAGTGTGGAGCAAGTGAAGGACCAACGATTGTCTCTCTTGAGTGGTGAAGAACTGAGTCTCGTCGTCGCTGCCCTCGAAGCAGCTCGCCTCGCTGCCCACGAACTCCTTGAGGCCGCCTCCGAACTCCTGGCGCAGGATTTTCGGCAGATGGACCTCCTCCGCCGCTTTCAGCAATCTGCTCGACAAGGCCAACCGGATTGCGTATAAAGCGCTTAGAGAGAAGAAGAGCGAGGGGGTGGGAAGAGGCGGGGCTCACTTACACGCTATAGGGTGCCGTCAGGTAAAATCCGTAGCTGTCCGAGGACGCGTGGTGACGAACGTGAACGACGAGACCTGGCGTGCCGGCCCTGAGCCGACCGAGAAGCCACATCAGAGTTTCGTCGCTCGCTCCGCTCGGGAACATTACCACGACGTCGCATTCCTGAAAAAAGTAGACGCTTCGAACTCGGATTCGAGGGAGCAAGAAATATTTTGGCTCGCGCAGCGCTAACGAGGCATGCTTTTTCACGCATCCTTTCGGGCCCAGCGACAGCACACGACAGCTCATTCCAATTTTGGCACTGATAGCGCGCCGTTTGTCCTGGACGAGCTCCAAATAGTAGTGAGGTACCTGCTCGGTATTGCCAATTTACGTAGCCAGTTACCCCCGATAGTATGTTTGACCTACTAGAGTCGATAAAGCATAGTCGATAAAGCATAGTCGATGCCATCGACAATTCCTATATATACATATATATTATCGGCTATTTATATGTGTATCCCCATTTAGATGAGGTGTAGGAGTACCGGAAGACATTCCTCATTTCCTCGACTCTGATATTTCTTTCTGTTTACTGGCTTATACGAGGCACAATTAAAATTTCAGATAATTCGTTCCTTTCACTCTCTCTCTCTCTCTCTCTCTCTCTCTCTGTTATTTTCCCGCGAGCGGAGAATGACTCGTTATACCGATGTCTGCCTCTTTCTCTTCTTCTCCTCCTCCTTCTCCCAGGGACCGGTGTGTGTGTGTGCATGCAATTGCACTTGGCACAGTTACACATCGAGCAGAGCGACTACCTTCCTGCGCGAGGACTTCCATTGAAAATTCTAGCCCTCCCCCTTGCCACCTTTCAGCAGCGCGTTGTCTTCGTTAATTATCGCGGTGGAAGAAAGAATTAGCCGCGCTCATTATCCATTCAGTCATTCGAGAAGGCCTTCAGAGCGCGAGGACTCATTGTCAATGGCGCAAGGCCTTTGAGCGTCTCTACTCTAGCGTGCCTAACGAAAGCATCTTC
Source organism: Anoplius nigerrimus (assembly GCA_914767735.1). Taxonomy (NCBI): domain Eukaryota; kingdom Metazoa; phylum Arthropoda; class Insecta; order Hymenoptera; family Pompilidae; genus Anoplius; species Anoplius nigerrimus. The sequence goes on along the minus strand of OU612091.1, from coordinate 11,444,383 downwards.
GAGAATTGACAGTTGACAAGCGTGCACATTCTTAATTCATCGCTGACCTAGCGACTACAGACCAATTGTGAGTCTAAGGACGTTCGAGATGTTTGTCGAGGGTGGCCCACTTCGGTTGGACATCGGCTTCATTACTGGCGAGTGCACCCGATCCGATGATTCGTTCGCGCGAGCCAAGCTTCGTGATGGAAAGAACTCATTGTCGGATAAACGAGCTTCCCGCGAGGCAGAGAGATAGGGAGACGGTAGCCGGTTGGTATACTGTTTGGCGAGACTGTAAGGCCAGACTGTAAGGCCAGACTGTAAGGCCAGACTGGTAGCCAGTGATAAAGCGACGTCTCTAGCTAATCTGAAACCACTACGGCGTCGCTAGGCCAGAAATTTCAATTACCCGATCGGCAACGTTAACCTGGGCGACGTGAACCTGGCCAACATTAACGAGGATACATTGAGCCTGATAGGCAATCGCGATTAATAACGGGATTGGGTTTAGGAGGGAAGACGCAGGCGTTCGAGTTGCCTCGAGCTCTCCAGGTGGCAGGAAACCGTCCTCGGTGCTTGAACGTTTCAGCCATCAACAGCCAGATGAAGAAGCGTGGGTCACAATCCGAGTATATATAATATGTATACAGTAGCTTTGCGCGGTATGGCAAAAGTCCAAAGGATTCATTTGCCTTCGTTTACGATGGCCACGCTGAATCAATGCGTGGCGACTGTCAGATGGCAAAGATTTACGTTACGAGACTCTTTAGGATAGCAGCTGGCTAATACTTGTTGATTGCCCAAGATGATGTTAACGTTAACGAAGGCAAGTGAAGGAAAGTCGGAGATAGGTAGTCGATAGTTAAAGAGAAGACTGAGATTACCTGAGTTGGTACTTTTTGTATCCATAGGCGGCGGGGGGTCATCAGGTGGCCGGTGCATGGTATCTTTCTGCGTAGTAGACGCGACGCTGAAAGGGGAAGGGTGAGCGTATAATGAGCGAAAGGTTAGGTCATGCAAGAACAGGCAAGAACCATCATTATGCATGGCTTGTCGAAAGTGTGAGGTAGAAGCGAGAAAAATGACAAAAGTTGCGGGGAGAGCGGCCTTCGAGAGTCGGCGGTGTTTCCGAGTTTTTAAATAAATGAGGGACATCGATCGTGGCACACTATTCGACTCTCGCAGGGGACGTCGGCAAAACTAATGCTCCCTTAATGGCATAATGATGCGTTGACGATCCCTCGGCCAACTACGTACCCTATTCCTATGACAAATCTCTGCCGATGAACTCTGTTCGATCAATGCGAACAAAGTATGTCCGCCGATGGCACTCCTATGTATGTATTTAAGCTAACAGCGCAATTCCCTGCACGTCGCTATTGTCAGCTGCATAGGCGCGTTCCTATTCCTCACTTCGTTGCCAACCATATTTTCCACCCCAATGAATATCCTTTCCACCGACAGACATTCTATGCCCGACGGAATGCATACATTTCACTCGAGTCTAACATTACGGAAGTCGACATCATTTCCTGCCATCTTTTTTCTTCCCTCGTCTGTACAGCCTGTCATTGGAGAAAATAGCCGTAACACAGTCCGGTCTGTTGACCGAATTGATTATTTTACCGCAGACCATCCGAACGGTCCTTCCTTTTCTTCTTTTTCTTTTTCCTTAGTTTTCCAGTTGAGACCGCCCTTGCGCGAGAAGCCCATTTATATAGGTTTTTGCGGAGACGTCGCACCTTCCACGCGCTCGTATTAATAAAGTCCATAAGTAAGATGAAGGGTAAAGACTGCTGCGGCGCATGATAAAAGGAATGAAATACTGTGCCGTACGGTAAAAGGAAGATCGGAGCGATAAAACACGTATGAACGTACGTATGAACGTACGTGTGTACGCATGCATGTACCACATTTGAAGACCATTCTTTACCCTCGACTATTGTCCGCACGGCGAGGGTAGATCGTCAACACGTTCCGCTTATCTATATAGGTAGAATGGATTGACAGACATCGTGCACGTTCGCAAAGTGGTTACCGATACTTGAACATAGAGAGACACGAGCGCAGATCGAAGAAGGTTGGGTATCGAAGAGCCGTGATCAAACCCGGAAACAGTTGATCTTATGAGGTTAGCTCATCTTTCGGACGATATTCGAAGTATAAATTTGAGCCGCGAGCGTAGTTTCGTGTCGTATTTCTGGCAGCGAAAGGTTTAGACCGGCATGCCACGCGAAATAATGAATTTCCAAGTCTGTAATCGTCAGAGTTCACAGCATATTTATAAGGAAAAGAAACGTCGTGCTCCGTTGGAATAGCTGCCGATATTTCTCGTTTTCCTGCCCTGTGAGCAACCATTCTTTCGTCTAATCCGGGCAAATGTCAACAAATGATGATCGTGGGCGAGCAAATCTGCTTTTATGAGAGTCTGCCGGCTGTAGAAGAGTGCAGCTTACGGCCGCCTATATCTAGATCATATCGATTTCTCCAGGCTCGCTCAAAGGGTTGCACGCAGATAGTTGGCACATGTGTCTCTACCGAGTATGGTACCGAGTCCTTGACCTCAAAATCTTGAGCTATATTATGACAGCCGGTCAATGACTCCTACCATTCCTTCTTTCTTTAGTCTTCCTGTCCTCGTTAGCGTGAACACGGTGAATATTTTATCGGAGCATGAATATTCATTATTTTTCTCCCTGGCCCTCGGCACAAACGTGCTTTTATTTTCAGCGAAAATGGAGCCAAGCCGCACTGGTCACCCCTGCTAATACCGCTGTCTTATCGAGCCTGATAATTTATGAATAATTGTTTTTTCATCGATTTACCGCTATAACGCTGGTCGGTAAAACTAATAACAGTCATGCGCGGCTTAAATTTTCGAGCGGTAAATAATTATACCCCCGCGATCAGAATAGATTTTTGAATGAACTTATAACCCATGAATAGTTATACCGAACGAACCTTTCAGTTCAGTTTGCGTTCCTTCAACATTCCTGATCGAGAGTGACGACGGCCAAGGCGTAAGAGGAAAGGGTGTAGTCAGGGCTGAGTTGAGATTCTAGCCGACGTTTAGGGTAGGAATTATGCCCTTGAAAATCGTTCTCACATCGATAGGTCGATGCTGTGCATGCGTCGAGGGTAGAGCGGAAAGGTTCGGATACGAGGGGAAAGAAATGGCCGGGCAAGCCCGCGGGACGAGGATGGCCAAAATGCTGCCGCATTTGATATCAGATGAAAGGAGCAAGGTGGGAGGACCTCTTACGTCAGGCCGGTTACACGAGCCTCGCTTGTGTTGGTTCACCGAAAGCAGGTACATATATATAGCTTTCGGTGCACGTATACGTGGAAATGTTCTCGCTGAAAGGTCTAAGATTGCACCAAGTCTATACTTTCTCAATGTCTATACGTTACGTGTCCGTAGACGGAGGCTCTCACATGACAATATACTGAATGAACAAACGAACGTTCAATGACAACCTATTAATGGCGGGCAGTGCCAATCGAAAGTATCAGGTATCCGTTCGGAGGAACTAATCTACAGAATCTGTACTTTGGCAGACACATATACAGATTCCAGCTGAATTACGCCCGATGGGGTAATAGGGTAGGCTAGAGAAGAGTATCATCCTCGGTAGGATGTGCGAAATATATCTGTGGCTTTGGTTACGTAATATCAAGGTTGCGCGGGCAGAGCGTTCTGCAGCTTTAGCCGTCGCTCTTTAACGAGACATTGTTACAAACTGTGGTGAGATCGCAAAAAGTGGCCCGGCTTGCATCCTTCACGTTTCTCTATCTCTGTCCATCGAATCGGTGAGAGTCTAATCGAGTCGATATCAATGAAGAAGACTCGCGACGCGCGACGCGCGACGCGCGACGATCCGGCACGGATACCTATAGAACGGTCCAGTGTAAATTGACACGTGAGAATCCTCTTCAGAGCTCGGGAGAAGAATCTTGTTGGCCGCGCTCTACGAGTGCCACTTGCGAAAGGTCAATGCGCCAAAGTGGATTTTTCGCCGGCAAACAATATTCCGCGAAGACGCGAGCGTCAGCACCATCGATCCGAATTTCCATCTGCGAGACGAGCCTCTCACCTAACATGCATTCCCTCCTTAAGGATCATTTGTCCTGCTTACATTCTTATCTATCTCTGATCTTCGCCAGACATCTTACGGCGCATTAATATCCTGTGCCTTCTCTCTTCCCTATCCCAAATTGCATCCGACTAATTAGACTGAACGCTGATATCGTTGTCCCGGGAGATGATTATGTTATTGCCGGCGAACGATATTCATTTATGCTAATTCTTCGCATTATTCATGGTTGCGCATATTAAGTTAAGCAATTTTCTACAAACGTCAGAGTGGGAACACAATGGCAGTAACGAGTTCGGTCTATTATTAAAAAGCGAAACGACGATGGAGATTCACTGTTGTATGTGGGAGCGTTCTATCGAGGGCAGATAGGGTGAGCTAAGGGAAACAGGAAGGGAAGGCACGGTGTTCAATCACACCGTGGCGGTATCGACTTCGCTGTAAACATAGGAGTCAAAGCGTGCGTACGCACTCGATTCGCGTACCAAATCTAGCAAACTCTCCCTTACGATGGATTCTCATTCAGCGAATAAAGTCTCGGACACGGAGGCCCGATAACTTTCCAACTATTGACATGATAAATTGTTGGGAAATAAATAGTGGGAGGCAAGCTCAGCTCGAGTCTCAACTATTTTTCCCACCTTCGCAGAGAAGGATGAAAATCTTCCTCTCGCGGCGGTTGACCCTATTACGCATCGTTTCGTAACGGGCCAATCATCCTCTCTCCCTCTTTCTCTCTCTCCCTCTCTCTTTCTCTACCCTTTAACTTTATTTCATCCCTTCTACGGTCACAATAAATAATTAGGCTACATACAACTGTTCATGGCGCGTATTAACGATTATTGGCGAAACTACTACCCTGTCTAGCATTAAACCTTCCCCCTGAGACGTAGCGCACGAACGATCAGAGAAAATGGTTAACTTTGTTCCAATTGGCATGTTCAAAGAACTATCGCGAGACGACAATGACCGGTAGATGGGTAAAATCGTAGAAATGGCAAGGTGGCAATGAAAAGTGTAAGTGTGAAAAAGGGTGAGGTGTCTAAGGGAATTGGAGGACTTACCTTTGTCAAGGGTCTCCTTAGCGGCGTGTATGACCTTCCTACGCCTAAGTCCATCGCCGGCGAGGACGGTGGTCATCGCGCTGGCGATACTTTGACCGACGAGAGCTGAACCCTCGCCCGCTCTCGCGTCCTGAGAACCTTGAGAACCTTGAGAACCTTGAGAACCTTTCGCGCCCTTCTCGACATTCCTCTCATTCTCACTGTTCGCGCACTCGCCCGCGGTGGTCGATGCTCGCCCGTGGTGGTCGAGGAGATTGATCGGGGACCCCTCGCCGCCTGGCATAATGTCCCGATTGGCAGGACCGTCGTCCTTAACCGAGGACTCTTGCGCCTCAACTGGACTCTCGCTCGGTCCCACCGTGCACCCCCTCTCTTTTCGACACTCTATCCAACTCTATCTAACCCTCTCGCTCTCCTTCCCCTAATATCTACGCCTCTTCGTCTTCTCCGTTCTTATCTATTGCGCCCGCGCAATCTGCTCCTCCATCCGTCCTTCTCGTTTGCCGGGGCTTGCCGGATTGGTTTTGCTCCTATTATTCCCTCTCTCTCCCTCTCTCTCCCTCTCTCTCCCTCTTACCCTCTATCTCCCGTTTTCACATCCAAATGCATCCAAACCACTCGCTCGTCTCTCGCTTCACGTTTCCCTTTTATTCTGAGAGTCAGCTCAGTGCTCAGGCCAGTGTTCACCCCAGTGCTCACTCCAGTGCTCACCCCAGAGGCCAGCCACAGTGCGTCTTCTTTACTGGCTGCCACCCTTGTCTCTTTCTTCGGAGCGACGCTTGTCCGCCTCGCGGTCAGATGGTAGCCCTCTCCGGTTACTCTTCCAACACTCCGCTACCCCTCATACTTCTCTTTCAGTACGCTCTTTTCCCGCTCTTTGACGTCTCTCTATTCCGTGTATAGCCGCCCGAAGAATGGCCCGCCTCTCTTTACTGTCCGCTGACAGCTTCTTCTCACTAATATTGCCCTCCTCTCAGACATTTTATTCACCCTCAGTCTACGATAGCGGCGAGTCGAACGCGCCATCTGCGCGAAATCCCTCCAACTGCACATTTTGTCCGATCGATGTCATTCGCTAGCAATGTCGCTGCCACCTTCGATTCCGGATTTTCCCCAATTCAAGCGGATCCGCGACGAGATCCCATAAGGCTCAATAAAGCTTCCTTTAGTTTGTTCTTCTTACTCTAGTCGAGGCAACGTCTCCTGCTAGCTGGACATACTACAATCCTTTCTCAGTCTTCAGAAATGTCTGCTACCCTGAGGCCATGTGCGCTGGAGGATCTTTCGAATTCTGAGAAGCCGCGCCATCTGTACGGGGAGTCGTCGAACTCTCGGGGCTAAAACGATCGATGAACTGGCTTCTTTTTCGAACCCTCCACCTCCCTCATTCATGCTACACCCCTTTTCCTGGGGGTAGCAATGTTTTTTGCGCCGTTCCTTTCTTAAATCGACATGAAACATGTCACGTCGACATTGAAACTCCCTTAACTGAATCAGTGCTGCCAGACACGAAAGGAAGGGTGCGGAATGGGCATGTTCAACGAATGTTACCTTAGATTTCGGAGGGAATGGTAGAGAAACAGAGTCCGCTTGCCGCTGCTCTGCAAGGCCTGCAGCGTAAGTCGTACTTATCCTTGAGAATTTCCTCATTGTTTCTGCGTGAGGAATTCGAAAAATATGCCGAGATTGGGGCCAAGTGCGGATAACACGTGTGCAGATCTCTGACGCTGTCAAGTTTATCTGAGAATGTACTCGAATGCGAAGGGTGGAAAAAGTGGTTGCTGTCGGGGGCAACGACCCGTGGGAAAAATGAAAAATATTTTTCTCTACCCATGTATTATGTCGATGCGGCTACTCCGACATAGTACGTTCATCCGAGCTGCATTTTTCCTCGTACGGGAAGGACACTGGACTTAATTAAGGGTGGAACGACAACAACTGTCAACGAAGCGTCAATGTTATTTCGGAAATTTTTATTAAAATATTTGCACGCTTAACTTACACGTAATAGCTTAACGGGACAATAAGTAATTAAATTAAATAGACTTATCTCTGTGGCGTTTAAAGCGAGCGGCATCATCGTTATCAATGATTTCGATTTTCGGGCGAGCGTGTTTCGCTCTCGAAAGCTCTCGTCGGTCTTTGACTCGATGACCGAGAGCCAGTACGCGTTTGGCCCCTTTTTATAAACAAGCGTCGCGACGACTGATCGATTTTTGGCGCCGCCCTTTTCCCTCCCCCCGACCCTCCCTCCCTCCCTCCCCTCCCTCCCTCCATCCCAGTCTCCTGTCCACCTCGCCGCGCGCATCCTTTTCTTTCACTTTCGCACCGAGAAGGTTCACTGCCGGCGACGAAGGTGCAAAGGAGGCGGGAGGAGTTTTTTTTTAAATAAATAAGAATACCGCTCGAAGGTCATGCGAGGAGCCAAGGAGGGTACGGCTCGCTTCCGGTCACGTAATTCAGCTCTTCCGGTGAGAATCGAGAATCAGCTTCGGATGCACAGAGTAAGAGGGTGTTTAACGGAAAGAAAGGAAGAAAGCGGCTTTCCCCTCTCCCCCTCCGATCGAGACGGCCGAAAAGCCGACACGGATGAGCCTTCGATTGACGTCGCTATCGATTCTCCTCGTACTGCCGAATTGAGGCTGACCAAGGAATGCCATGAGCGAAGCTCATCGGTGTTGCTCCTTCTTTCCCATTGCTGCCATCGCGATCCTCTCCTCCCTGCCGACGTCGTCCTGCTTCGGCTTGGTCATGACGCATCGACCCCTGTAGCAGATCTCGGTCATGTGCGAGACTTTCGTGGTCGTTGACGTTCGCAGAACTTTGCCCAGCGTCGACTCCGTCGAATTTCTCACCATTTCGTTCTTCGTCGGATCCGTACTGAAACTTGTATTACTCGTCGCCGGCTGTGTAGTAATATCGGTGGTACTGGTGGTAGTGGTGGTTGTGGTTGTTGCGGAGGAGTCGTTCGGCTCTTTATTCTCGATGGATCCTGAAGTGGCTGGAATGATCGTTGTCTCTTGAATCGAATCCGTGGCTTCTGGCATCGTGGTCGTTCCTTCGTTCGATCTTAACGCTTCGAAAGCCGTTTGGACGTTCTCCGGCTCTGGTTGTATCGTCGATTCTTCCAGTCTAAGTGTTGTTTCACCTCCTGGACTCAGAGTTGATTCTTCTGCGGTTGGCGCGAGAGTCGAATCAATGGTGGTCGCTTCCTGCTTCCTCTCCGTCGAGCTGCCCGTCTCTTCGGCGTTTTTCATCGTATCGAAGATGGCCTTTACGTAGTCCGAGAGGGACTTTACATTAGCCTCGTTCTTATTTTTGATCAGGCCAGAGATCGATGGCGATGCACTCTCATAATTCCAGCCGGCGATCCTCGAACGATCGAAGGCAGACGGGTACCGAACTTCGCTCCATTTCTCCCGGTGATTCTTCGGGTATTCAACCGTCTTGGCCATGTCCGTTTGCGCATAGATGCGCGTCGAGTCGATAAGGACATTCATCCTCGGTGTACTCTGATCACTTTCCGAGTGACTATCCGCTCTCAAGTCGTTCATCTTAGCCTTTTGGCTCAATCCGAATACGTTCAAATCTTCGCCACTGTCCTTCTCCTTTCCGAACAATTTTGTCGGATAGCCGAACGGTTTACTCTTTCTCCCATCATTTTCTGCACTGCCTGTCTTAAAGCTATAACAATCAATTGTCACCAGTTACAATGTGATAGCGCTAACTTTCCGACGAGTAGGATAAAGTTAGAGAACTCACCTTTCCAACGTTTCCAGAGCTTCGATAGGGTCATCTTTGTTGAACTTTGACCTGGCCATGGTTAAAGATGAGTAATTGCCCGCTTTAATTGGTCGTTCCTTCTCGATGTCCGAAGGCATGGTGGTCTCGCTCAATTCTTTGAGAGTGGTGTCGCTGTCAAGTTCAGCCGCAAACGTTGGTAGAGAAGTTTGCCATGCATCGGGAGGCAGTTCAGTGCTGGTTGAGGTTGCTAAAACCGGAACGGCGGCCTCGTCCGTCTTCAGCATCTCCTCGAGGAAGTCCTGGAAGACTGATCGGCGAGTAGGCTCCACCGTAGGTTCCGCCGTCACGCTGATCGAAGGCGACTCGGTCGTAGTTAGTCTGTACTCCCGAATCGGGTTATACTTGTATTGATCGTAGCCCAAACTATTGACGGCGGAGTTGTAGTGTTGAGATTCGGCGGTGACAAAGTCGTCGGCAACAGGCCTCACGCGGACACGAACCCTTTTCCTCCGTCCAGCCTAAAGCAATTAGTGTAGTAGATGATGGATGGATGATAACCTTGATTATCCTTGTCTGGGAGGTGGAACTTACCTTTCGAGCGCTGGCAGCATCAGCAGGCGCCTTCTTCGAAACTTTCGTGATCTCCGTGGTGTCTACGATGTAACCCTCGTCCTGTCCGTTCGAACTCCAGTTATCAGCATCGGACTCATATCTATGCGGACGAAGGCTTCTCTCCCTCGTACTCTGAGTGCTAGATTCGAACGTAGCGTTAGGCTTGTCGATGTACTGTGGGGTAGTCTTCTTCCCGAAAACAGTAGTGGCCATTATCATAGATTCCTCGTCCTCGCGATTCGATTCTCGGCCATTGTAGCCGTCCGCAGAGACGAGGAGAGTGACCGAGCTGATTTCCGGTCCGGCGGTAATAATCTCTGGCGCGTTGGGGGTCTCATCGAAATCCTTGGCATCCTTAAACTCCGGCGGGACACGATTGGCCGCGAAGCTCGGCTGGAAGGAGGTCTTCGTCAATTTCGTGGACCACTGACTCTCCGCGCCATAAATGTCGATCGGGGTGGAATGAGTGTTGCTCGACTTTGACCGGCCTGGATGCTGCTGATAACGACGTGGGACATCGCTTGCCAGCTGCGTCTGATCGTACTCGTCGCGCGATGACCTCCCATCATCCGGCGCGTTCCCGAAGTTCAGCACAAATTCTTCATTCGCGTACTGAAGCAATGACATTATTATTTACCAACTGTGTATAATGAAAGGGTTTTCGGCGATTTCGGTCATTGTTTTACTACTTTGCAAACTGATTAAATTCCAATGGGTTTCAAAAAACATCGTCAATAACCAGTTCAATCAAACAAATTAAATTATAATGAATGTGAATTGAAATATAAAGACCGAAGAAAAATAATTACTAAATTGATGATATGATTTATTTCCCCAACTATCGTTAGAGCTAGCTTCGCAACTAGTGGCTGTTCATCGATTAAATGATACTCACGTTCGCGCCGTTTACATCGTAAAGATGTCCGGTTCGATCTCGCGAAGCTAGGAATTGCGCGGTGGGTCCTTCAAAGTTCTCATCGTAAGCGGGTTCCCTCTCGACGTTCGACGAGTGCTGAACATTCTGATAAATTCTCGGATAGTTCTCATCCGGGGGTAGTTCGTTGTTGGCATCCAATCCGGACTCGGTAGTGGATGTCGTCGTTGTTCGCCTTCTTCCGGGTCTCCGAATTCTTCCGCGAATCCTCGTCTTCTGTTCCTCCGGTGCACTTGGCCTCGTCTTTGGCCTGACAGTATAAACTGTATTCGACGTGGGCAGAGTGGGGCTTTCGGTTGACGTGGTGGTAGTCATCGTGGTAGTCGTCATCATGGGTGGCGTCGTTGTCGGGCCGCTGACAGGAAGGGTCGTCGGATTGGAGAAGGAAGGCCTTCTGCCGGGGGCGTGCTGATACTTGGGCCGATTCTTGTAGAGCTGCGTGTGACTCTGACTAGGGCTGGACTCGACAGCGGTCTCATCGTTAGTCAATGAGACGTGAGATTGTATCTAGGGTGAAATTGAGACGCTTAGTTTGAGCTCCCGACCCTTGAGAGCTCGTCACCACTCAATTTACTTACCTGTGCTAATGGCCTGAAGGTAACAGGCTGCTGATGGAATCTGTTTTCGATAGGATGTACCGGGCGGAAGCTCGGTGGCCTGATAAATCCGTAATCTATATCTTCCTCGATCTCCGGCGACGGCGGCGGCGGCGGCGGCGGCGGCGGCGTCGTGGTGGTTATCGGCGCCGGGGTCGTCGTAACAATGGCTCTTTGCTGCTGTTGCTGAGCGGCATGAATCTTGACGTAGTCGTAGCCATCGGTCTGAATCTGCGAGTGGCTCTGGGGCCGAACTCTACTCCTTGTCCTCGTCCCGTCTCGAGGACGATTGACGGCGCTCACGCGAACGTATTCGTCCTGCGATCCGCGAGGACGTGTTTGAATTGCCGAATCCTGATGCTGTCTTCCTCTGCCACGCACTCGTTGTCGAATTATCACGGGACTCTGGGTGGTCGTCATCGCTTCGGTAGTTGCCTGTCAAGAAGCATTGTTAAAGAATAAGCGGAAAACTAAATAAATGTTACAACAGAATTCTAAGCGAAGCTTACCTCCATCTCGGCTGTCTCGGTCGACTGTTGCAATCCGTACAATTGTTGCTTGCCCTCCGGAAGGGGCACAAAGATGGGTTCGGTGTTCTGCTCGTTATCCAAATCCAGTCCAATCTTTCCACTGTCCAGAGCCTCAAACTGCGGCTGTCGAACGGCGAACAAGGTTGAGTAACTTTGATCGTCGGTGGTGCGAGTTCTCGGCTCTTCAGTGGTAACTGCTCCACCGTAGTCTGTATTCTCCAGTTTGCCGGCGTAATAAGGGAAGTCCTTCTGAGCCTCATCGCCGGCTTCACCGTGCGCTTGGTAATTGAATCCGTTGACGGGACTTTTTTCCAAATTCTCTTGATCGAATCCGGCGGTCGACTGATCCAAATGATAGCGGAGGTCCTCGGGACGCGGATAATTGTTACCCCTGGCATACTCTTCTGCCAAAGTTGAACCGTGATGAGCCGCGTGCGTCACAGGCCGTTGTTGGGGAAAGTTCTCGGGCGTGGTGGGACTGGTCGATTGGAAATCTTGCGAGAAGCCGGTTAAACTGCTCGAAGGCTGACGGGACTCGAGATTTTGATCCGACTGATGGCCAGTTGGCGGACTGTCCTGAACGAAGGGTCCCGACGGTGCAGAAGGAGCTGATATTGCGGAACTACCTTGCTGCGAGTGATCATAAGTTTCCTGATGTCGGTGAACATTCGGATTCTGTTCGGCGAGCTCGGATTGCGAATTCCTCTCGCGACTTCTATATTTCTGGCTACGTGAGCTCGGTCGCCTGGAATGATGCTCCAGTCCGTTGTATCGCTGAGTCGTCTCCGGTACTCTTGCCTTCGTCGATTCGTAAGCTGAGTCACGATAATCCTCCGTTGTCGTTGTCGTGTATCTTGATCTGGATCTGCTATATGGTCTTCTCGTTCTGTCGTTTGCCTTGGCCGTGGGTGCTTGAGTGGTCGGTGGCCTCGTAGATACAATTCTTCCCCTAGGAATTTCATAGTAATCGCATGAAATGCCGAAAGAAAATTCGGGCCGAAGACGTCGTTGCAAATTTCTAATTAATAACTTACCGATGTCTTCCGCGTGGCCTGTACGTAGTTGTCGTCGTTGGCGTGGTAGTTGGGGGTGGCATTGTTGTCGGCATTGTCGTGATCGGCCTCGGAGTGGTGGTAGGTGCATAAGTTGCAGTGATACCGGTAGTGGTCGGTACATGAGCCGGACTGGAGCTTACCGGACCGTTGGAAAGGGCAGACTCATGCTTGTCAATCAATGAATTGACTAAACCGGGCAGCAGCGGAGAAATGGCTGGTAATTCCGAGGGCAGGCTATAGTGGGTCGGTCCGATGGAACTTCTGACGTCATTAATATCTCCGGAATTCGTTTCGTCTATCGGGGCGCCCGGTCCAGTCGGCAGACTGGGATTACGATGATGAACGTGATATTGGTCTGCGCCGTTATATTTGTTAACGACGTTTCGGTGTTGGGCCAACTCTTGATTTATGAGCGCTAGCTGGGCTGCCAGGTCCTGTTCTTTGGTCGTTGGATCGTCGCTCGTAGGAAAGGAGGCTTCTTCGAAGCTGGGCGTGCTCGAGTAAATGATTTCATCCCCGTAATTGAGGGTGCTGTCGAACTGCTGATTCTGGGTAGGTCTCGGAGTGCTGGATCTACCCCCTTCCTCGTAGTATGGCTTCTGTTTGACTCTCGCCGGAAGTTGCTCGCTGTGATAGGAGGTAGAGATGACGGAAGCGGGCTTACTGTCCCCGTAAAACTGTCTGAATCTAAACCTGCCGGCGGAATTGGCACTATTGGTGCTCGTACTAAACTGCGGCTCGTATCTCGGCGTACTGCTAGCTTCTGGCGTGTAGACCGGAGAGTTAGAAGTCGGACTCTCGTAAGTCGGAGTGGTTGAACTGGGCCCATTCTGATCGCTTCTCGGCCCCTCGATGTAGGAATTGGGCTCGATCAGCGGAGTCGGGTTAGGGCTTCTGTTATCGGCATCCTTATCATTGTCAGTGGCATCGATAGTGTTAACTACCACTGAGCCAATATGCGGCGCGGGGAACGGAATCTTGGAATATCCTGGTGGAGGATCGAAGCTAAGAGGTGCAACGAAGAAGGGCAGTTTGTCTACCTTCCGCTCAACCCGATTATGATCGATCGAGGATAAGTACGGCAGATCGAACTTTGCGTAGCCGACAGGTGGTTCAAGGCTGGTTGGACCCACGAAGACCTGAGGGGCGTCCGGTCCAACTGTATCCAAAACCGCTATCGTCTTTGCGTCTTTCAGAATTTTCAGGACATCGGTAACTTTGACGTTGATCCTGTTGGTGGTCGAAGCTCCCATGTAGACTGATAGAGGCGGTTGGTTCGGCGAGGGTGTAGTGCTACTGGCTTCTCTGAACTCGGTCTGATCGGAGTGATACTGATGAGCCCTCTGCCTTTGTCTGCCCCGGAATCGTTTGGCAGGCTTCGAAGTTTCAGTATGATGTTGCCTGTGCAGCTGCGAGTTCGCCGATTCTCTGACCAGAGGAAGTGAGAGAGGACGAGAGTCCTGCGGGCCAGCAGGTGTAGTCGCCACTTCTTCGGCACGTCGCTGTTCTTCGACGGCACGCAATAATTCTTCTTGCTTCAGCCTCTCCTCCTCTTTCCGACGTTCCTCCTTCGCTCGAACTTCCGCCAGTCTTCTCCTCTCAATCTCTTCCTGTCTCTGTTTCTCTCGCGCTTCCCGAATTCTCTGAAGCTCCCGCTGCTTCGCCATTTCCTCCAATTTCTCGAGCTCCTTCTTCTTTTTCTCCGCATCCCGTTGACGCTGTATCTCCTGCTCGCGCTGAATGGCTTCCTGCTGAAGACGGACTTTCCTCTCGAGAGCGCGTTGCTCCTCATTTAAGCGGTTGATTTCTTTCATCCGCTCCTCTTTCAGGAACTGCTTCTTCTCCTCGCGTTCTCGTTGAAGTTCTTCGATCAGCGAACGTGCGTACGCATCTTGCTCGGAAGTCGTGGATGATTCACTGTCCGGATGATTTCTGTTGTCATTTGCGATCTGCTGGGATAGTTGTGATTGATGATGATGTTGCTGCTGTTGGTGATCCTGTTGGCGTTGCTGTTGCTGCTGTTGGTGGTCGTGTTGGCGTTGCTGTTGCTGCTGTTGGTGTTCGTGTTCGCGTTGCTGTTGCTGCTGTTGATGTTCGTGTTGGCGTTGGTTTTGCTCCTGCTGCTGATGATGATAATGCTCTTCCCGCTGCTGCTGCTGCTGGTGCTGCTGCTGACGATAATGGTACTTCCTACCACGAACTCTCTTTGGCTGGCCTCGTTGAGCCAAAGTCTCAGCTGGAACGTAGATAAGCTGAACCTGGAAAAGGAACGTTCAGCGATTAGTACAAATGTTTGAACCGTTTCGCTATTAGGCTCTATCGTACAGACCTCTTCATTGTCATCCTCGGTTTGTCCCACTGGTGGCCTGGGTCCGGTTAAAGTATGACCCTTCGGTCGTTTCGCGGGATGTTCCTGAGCCTCGTGCTTAATTACATATTCTTTCTGAGAATCATGGAGATCGGTAAGCTCGCCGTCAGGATTCTGTCCAAGTTCGAGTTGCTCGTACTGCGGGCTCTTGAATCCGTGGGTCGATGGATCGATCGTCGAACTTGAAAGTTCTTCCTGACCTTCGACATTCTGATTTGGCCTCTGATGTAGGTGCTCCTGCGCCTGATGCAAAAGGAAGTCTTGGGGTGGGAAAATTGGCGGAAGTGCCTCGGAGGATGGGACCGGCGGAACTAACACTTCCGGTCCGAGTTCCGAAATGGTGGGCACTGGCTTCTCATCGCCCTGATTACTGAATCCACTGGGAATGAATGTTTGCGACTGAAAGAATAAAAAGACGACAGTAAGTAGTAGGAGCACGTAGTAGCGGCAGTAGTATCATGAGTAGTGGTGGCATGAAGAAAAATTTGAGAAACCGACCTGCAGTAATTGCTGCTGCGCCCTAAGTTGCTGCTGGAGCAGCAACAGTTTTTGAATGTTCTCCTGGGTCTTCTGTAGCTGTAGCAGCTGCTGTTGATACTGATGCTGAAGGGCCGGAGGTAGGGCTAGCGATGGGAGTGGCGGTGGGACATGCTGGGTCGGCTGGGAGAGTTGGGTCGCCGGCGAAGATCTGGGATTTGCCAGAGGGATCCATTCGCTGTTGGACACCTGCCGAGACCAACGCTCACCGCTGGCGCGAAATGATAGCGCCGTCAGCAGCGTCAGAGTCAAGCACCCCCGCAACGTCTGGAAAAGTAAAGTAAGTTTCCTTAGTTATGGCAAAGGAGAGGCAAGGCAGAGGCTACGGAGAGGCAGCCGCTGGAAAGCCGCAGAAAACCGCAACTACCATTGAGCCGATCACGAAACGAATAAGAAATCGGATGTATTTATTATGGGCAACTAATAGCATTATTAGACTTCTAATGGGAATTGCGGTTCACCTCGACTTGACATGATTGCGGTGAAGTGAAGACGAAAAAGCAACTTTAGCGCGGTCGGGGCATCGCTTCCTTGTTCGTTCGAAAGGGAGTAGAAATTACAAGCCGCGACGTGCGTAATTCGCGCCGTTATCGACGAGGAAGTATCTTCTCAGATTTTTCGATTGCGAAAACTTGCGAAACTCAGTGCAAATTTAAAGATGATCATTCTATTTTTCGTACAAAGCAGCATAATTTTGTGGTCACTTCGTGCTCGATGTCAAGTGTGTCGCAAGCGTCGGAAAGAACAACACTGTCTGAAATAGCGGGTGTGGCAAATAAGGAATACGACGAATTTCGATAAAATTATCTTTTCCAGCTCCGACCAGACTATTATATGCGAAGCCTCTACTATTATATAGGTGTCAAATGGCGACAGATGCACTTTCGATTTTCTTTAGGCGGGAGCAGTCGCCGCGAGTTCCACGAATTTCTATGCACGCGATAAGATTTTCTTTCTATAAAAATAACGGTAGTGCCGAAGGATGAAACTTTCTAATCTCAATTGTAAACAGGCATCGGGGATTTTCTATTTCGTGCTAAACTAACTTCCCGCAATGCAGTTTATCACGAGGAGAGATGGTCAGTAGAGCAGGGAGAAGGTAATTTTTTCAAGCGTGCCACGGAAATTTTCCTCTTAGGCGCAAGAAGTTACGAGCGTGCGCCACTCTCCGGAGCGGCAGAACTCGAATCTTCCAACGGCAAGGAAAATCCGTTAAATTCCGTTAAGATCCGTTAAAGGCCCCTTCAAATCGGTTAAAAATGGCTTCGAAACGGCTTCGATTGTCTCAGAGACACAGATCGCCGTGGAATTCTCCGATCCGCTTCTGTATTTATTAGAAAACGAACGGCACCGGCTTCGCAGGCCGGTTTACACTTTACAGTTCGTTAGCTCGGTCGCACTCCAGATATCGCGGCAATTCGAATCGTTGACACGCGATTTACGTATACCGAGCCGATGCTGCAGCCGGTCGATATCGATTCGAACTATTATAACATTCGAAGAAGCCGATGCAGTTCAATGTGCCTCTGCCTCCGACACATTTTTTTTCGATCGAATTGGAAGGTCGACTACATTCACCGTGACAGGCCGATCGAAACGTGATCGGGAGGGGTACTCGAATGCGCTCTTTAGAAAAGACTCGAGATTTCCATAGATTTATAGATGAACGGCCGCGATCCGTGCGCGGCCATTTCGAATGATTAAGCTGAGCCGCTGATCAAAATTTCTCGCTGAGGGGAGAGTACGGCGATTCTCGCGAAACGAGTCGCGTACTACTGACATAATTTAGATTACGCTCCCCGTTCGCGGAGCGATTTTCATTGCGGAAGATCGCATGCATCGACACGGCACGCGATCTTTCTGCTTTCTTCGCGCACTCATACTGCTGATAGCTCCGCCGATGGCGACGATGGCTTCGGTTGCTTTCGAGAAACGGCCGACGGAACGAACGGAACGAACGGAACGAACGGATCGGACGGCGAGTAAACTGCGAAATCGACTTGAGCCGATTCGCTTGAATTCTGCACTCGCAAAAGGAGAGGATTGCCGAGGAATCTCGTTGCGTCATATCGATTCGTAGCAGCTACGCCTCATTCCTCTCACGTCGTTAATTGCTTCGCTCAAAAAAATCCGATCGTCTCGCAATCCGCGACAACACCTTTCGAATTGTCGCTGCCAATTCTTAGGACGATTGATCGACGTTTAATATACGTCGATCTCTACGTCGATCTCTACGCCGATATCTACGCCGCTTGATACGGCATTAATCGAGAGCGGCGAGGAGCAATTATTTTTGACGGCGGTCGCTCGAAAAATTCCCTTCTAACCTCTCATTAACGACGGGTCTCTTTTTCCCTTTCGCTTTCGACTCGTAAAACGGCCTACTTGACTGGCCTCAGCTAAAACGACTAATCTAGCGGCACGGACGATCTCAGTGTTCCTGTCGATCGCGCTCGATAGTAAAAGTATCCTTTTCGCGTCACCTTCGTAACACGTTGACTCTCGCGTAAAACGCTTACAGCCAGAAAACGAGTTACACACTGTATTCTGAGCTGAGCATTTTTTTCCCCTGCACACGAGAGTAGAGAGCTATGGAAACAGTAGCTATGGAAATCACTCTAAATGGGAGATGAAAGAATGGTAGTGGCGGTCCTTTCAAGGCCAGTAGCTTGTACAGTCACCGTGGCTGCATTCGAGCTGTCGAAGGAAAAAAATGGGGACGTCTCACGAACGACAATCGACTCACTCCGACGCCTGAATGCCGAGACTAACTTCCTGGCCAGACACACGAATATGCCTACTGATATTTCTAGTAGCGATGCTGCCGGTGAAATGACTTTCTCCCGATACGCACGAAGCACGAGGCATGAGGCACGAAGCATGAGGCACGAGGCAAGAGAATTCGTTATTAAAGAGATTTTCTCGATCTCGTTGGTCTCCCCCACTCGCTAACATCGCTACGCTCAATTCCGTAGGCAAGCAGGCGCAATTATCGATCCTTCTCTGGATCGAGCGTACGCCTGCACACGCCTGTACACGCCTGTACGTACGAGAGTTCGAGCGTAAGCAACGGTTAAAAAGGAGGTCGACACCTTTCTCTCCTTGGAAGAAGAAGCGAATGAGTCTTCCAGCGGAGCATAGGCGCGGTCCAACCGTAGCACTGGACCCACTTTGAAGGAAAATAAACCTGCTATGCCGTTCCTTCCTTCCTTTCTCCCTCCCATCCTTCCTTTCTTACTTCCTTCTTACTTTCCATCCTCATCTACATTTCACGCTAATGGCCTCGAGTCGATCGAACGTTGTGGCGAAATCGAAATTCCGAAAAATCACGGGAGCGAGAACAATCGGGAAATGAAAGTAGGTGATAATTTCCGTGCAAAGCGATCATTCCGATTTCCGCATGATTGATGTAACCGTATAAAATGTAATTACGGAATTGCGTAGGCCGACTATCCTGTCAGCGACAGACGGCCGCATTGGGTGACAATCTCTCCCCAAACTATTGGTAAAAGCACCGTTCTCGAATCAGCTGTCACGGATGGTAAGCGAAAAGTTCCTCGACGAAAATAAAGGCTCTTAAGAGAGGGAGAAGTAGACGAAGATCGATGGACTCTCATCTACTCTTTATAGAGTATTAACGACGCACCACTATTCTAGGGATATATTAAAAATTTGACAAGTCATCCGGTTTCCTGTCGATTACGAAACGACGAAGCTATTGATCGATCGGTGATAGGGGTTGCTCTGCATTTGGACGCATTTATTGGGTCAATGGCAAGCCGTTCTCCGCTTTTAGGTACTCCTTATTCCGGCGGCCAAGTTCCATTTTAATGCAATCTCTTCGAGGAGAGTTTAGCTACGAAACGGGCGTAAATGGGAAATACGTAGCGCCAACGTTGTTTACCGGATCGTAGGTGTGCGTCGATAATATCAGTGTGTGGAAGCGTATGGGGATCGTGCGTAACCCGATCGAGGAAACGACACCTGCGAAAATGCCACACTCGCGACCTTCGGAATTTCACGCTCCACTTCTGCCCTCGCTTACCCTTCTAGTCTCTCTCGAACTTTCGTTTCTTGACATCGGGCAAAATGGCCGCGCGAGACGCGAAATTCGAGCGAAAGAAGAAACGAGAGGTAGTTAAGGGTCGGATCATTTGAGTCGGAGAGAAACTCTTCGGCGGGAAAATTAGCCACGAACAGATGACTCGCGGCACGATGCAGCAAAGTACAATTTATTATCGCTCCTAATCATAGACTCCTTTTTGCAATAATAGAGCTATAAATTCCGAGGATTTTGAAATCGTGACTTTTGTCGGGATAGTTACGAGAGTGCAGCGTTCGTGTGATGTAATTCGAGCAGAGTAGACTCAATAAACAGAATAGGAAGAATACACCTTCCCTGAGGTGAGAAGATGTATCGAAGTTACATTAGCGGCATGAATCGTGGGTAAGATGACAGTGGGAAGCGAGCATTTCTATGCGTTCCGCGTATCGGGTAGCATCGTGAATTCCCTTTGTTCGACTGGGAGGAGTTCCGCGCGGGAAAACGGGAAATTAATGATAGATGTTTACGGGGTGTGACGTGTCTACTCTGTCCGCGTGCGGCTACGTTCGAGAGGAAGGAGAACAATGTTCCTGGATAATGGCAAAGCGAGGCGGACATATATCCGCCACGCTCGGTTTGCAACGACAACAGAAGTCGAGCGCAGGCCGCGTAAAGAGTCGGGCAAGTCGGGCAAGTCGGGCAAAGCGGTTGGAAAAGATTCGGTGCATACAGGTGGAGCACGGCCGTTCCACCTGACAGGAGGCAGAGTCCGGCCAGCAAACTCGTACCACTTACGTGTCGATCGAAGGAAACTTTCTTCGCGGCCCCACCTTCACTTTCGCCTTCGCACTTTTTGGCTCTCACCGTGGGTACAGCCCCGAAGCCTGTCCGTCCAGCACGCGGCTCGACAATTTCCAATCAACGATCTCAAATCGAGAATTTCGAGCCTCGAATTAATTTCTAGATGCCGACGGGCTAACGAGGATATCTCTGATAAGTTGGGAAACGGTCACGCTTGAAATTCGGCGCGCGGCAGATTAACGAGCTGTTAGCTGCTGGGGTGGCGTGACGGAGGCGATATAAGTGCGAGAGGGACGAGAGGGGCAAGGAGGGGATTAGAGAAGAATAGTCCGAAACGAGATTGTCCGACGATCATCTCGACTGGCTGGCCACGTGAGACTCGGCCGCATCGTTTAATAAACGACGCCTCCCCTCGCAAACGCAACGATAATTACCTTTTTCTCGGATGGCTCTCCTTTTGGCAACTCTCTTTCTCCCGGCGATCGATAGAGAAACGTCGTTCGGCGGCATTTCAGAAATTAGCATCTTCTCTAACGGAGCGTAGGTTAGAGTCAATTTAGCCCTTCTACCGGGGAAACGTGAACTACCGGAGAACGAGTTGGCTGGCTAGCGGAACTACGGAGTCGTCTAACACTCGTTCATCACGAGGGGACAATCAGCAGTTGTTTTCTCGCTCGTTATACTCTATCCGATTTTCTCGGGAAACGACATGGAATTACGCGGACAGGCTGGCCGCTTCCTAAAGTCCGACGCTACCGGTCGTCATTTCCGCATTCTGCCTTCCCACGAGATCGAATAAGCCTTCTTTCCGCGCTTTCCTTTTTCTCGTCAGCCAGCTCACGTCATCTCATTGAATTTGCGATCGACGCCGTGCAACGTGAACGTAAGTCACGGTGAGAGTGTGCAAATTATCGGTCTGCGTCATATCGACTAAAGGCAGTGATTACGGACTGAACCCGAACTAGTTCAAGCGGCTCGAACAACGCTGCCATAAATACTGTTCGGCCCCACTATATTTGAATCAATGTAACAGATCTAACATAGCGTTAAGAAAGTTGAGTGACAGGTGAATCTCTATTTGACTTTTTATGTAGATCCTAGACAGGTATGAGTATGCAAATACAGGTATTATCTCCGGGCAAGTATTGTGAGAGCTGGGAAGAGAGAAAGATGAAGTCGACAACCTCTCAACTTGCGACATAAGGAGCGAAGCTGTTCACACACTGACCCCTATTCCGCTTCCACTGTTGGCAATCCAGCAGTCGAGTCGGAAGACCGCCAGTTCTTTGTCTATTATTTGAGGGGAAGAGAGAGGGAGAGAGAAAGAGAGAAAAAGATATTCCGCTACTCTGTGAGCTCTGGCAAATCGATCTTGCGGTCAGCTCGTATTTTTAATAGACGTCGCTAACGGTCACTACGAGTAGAGCACCGTCCCCTTTCGACTTTCAATTGCCTTCAGAAGAGAGAGAGAGAGAGAGAGAGAGAGAGAGAGAGAGAGAAACTCACCATTGCGCAGGGTTACTTGGCTTCCAGCGAGAACACAGCAAATAATCGTTCAAAACTTGAGCTGCCAATTCCGTAAATTTATGAGACCAATGACACTGTGACTGTCTTTCACATTTCACCACCGATCGCGAGGATCCTCTATCTTCCGTCAACTGCGAACTGTACGACTCTTTCTCTTCTTCCGTCCTCCTCCTCTCCCTCCCACCCACGCTCGTTTGCCTGACTGACCGACTGGCCCTGTCAACGCGGTCAATCTCCCGCTCGCGTCTCAACTATCGGCAGTGAGAATACGCGCTTACGGTCTTAGGATCGCGGATAGTTTGAACGGGGCTCACCCGGAATGGACAGTCTATATAGATATCCCCACCAAGCGAAGGAGAGGCTCGCCGTGAACCGGCACTGCCGGCGAACCGTGATCCAGGAGAAAGCCTCTCCTTCGATTGGCTCTCTTTGACGTCTACGTGCGAACTCCCATGCTCATTTTGCCTCCTTACACCTTTTCAATTCATGGGGGTGGCATCCTTCATCGAAAACTATACCTACCGGTCTATCTATCCACGCTTCCTTCGGCGCGCGGAACATGACAATTGAATCGGGACAATGTGATTAGCACACTGATGGTGAACTACTACGACTAGAAATGACAATGTACCAGTGGCACAATTAAATCCTAATCCCCGATCCGGCCTTACGTACGTGGAAGTAATTAATCCTGCGCCGCTCGCGCTCAGCCGATCCTTGGCAATTAAAAAGAAAGTTCCACACATTCCGAAGTAGGAAGTGCATCCCTGCATTATTACCACCCGCAATGATTAGAGCGACACACGGAGGTAAGCGTGATGCGGTCAACGAGCGTGAAGCAGTCACTTCTTTATTAGCTTTTCTAAACTGGAATGCCGACACCTCTCCTCCGATGGCAAATACATTCATTCTCCTTTAGGGATAGTCGATAATTGGGTCCTCGGCGAGGTCGTAGGGCAGCGAGATCGAATGGGGCTACGTAATCGAATTGTCTCGCGAAGCCGGCTAGAAATGAAGGATATGATGGAGAGTTTGTCGGTATCTAGGTCTCTTTGACTCGCCGTATCCTTCCCTTTCACTGAGGCTACGTAGAAAAATTGACATGCATTCGCGCGAGTTTGAGCGTGAGCCGAGCGTGAGCCGAGCGTGAGCCAAGCGTGTAAACGAGCTCTCGCATTCGTGTTTCGCGTGCGCCGCTTCCCAATCTTTTAGCCGACTAATCGAAATCGGTCCCTCACCGCGCACGGAATCTTTTCCACGCCAAGCGCGAATGTTTTCCATCTGTGTCACTCATCCTCTTTTCCGGCCAGTATACCCCATTCGTGAGACTCTTTCAGCCTCGAACGCATGCAGCAATCATCAGCGCCCCGTATATCCGGTCATTCAATTCGACGATCCTTCTCCTCATTCTACGTCCTCGGAACTTATCTTTCGCAAGAGACTTTCCGCGGGAGGAGGAAGATGGAGAACGGATGGAGAGAGAAGAGGATGAAGAGGGAGGACTGGGTGGATCCGATCACGACTCGGCAGGACTTTACAGGACGGCTCTATCGAGATACAACGAAATATCGTAGGACGCAACATCCTGATGCAGCGCTGCACTCGCCGACCTCCGAGGAGGAAACTCCTCCTTGGCATCGTCAAGACAATAGTACAATCATTATTTGAGACGCGATACTCGACTTTGCCTCTTTTCATTCTTTCATTTCTTCTATGGAAGAACGTATATGTAGCCTTGCCGTCTATATTCACGCTGTAGAGCGCGTTTGATTTTTCTCCTCGTCATTGGCTTCATCTTCGGATGAATAGGGGGAGGTTGTGGACGGAAGGCAGGGGCAAGTTTCTCATCTAAGAGCGCCGGCGACGAGTATTCTCCGGGGAACCAGTCCAGAGAGTGACCGAGCCACGATTCCTATCAGAAGTTGCATAAGAGTAACGCACATATTATACGCTCACAGGAGCAGGGCCGCTCGTGTGTGCACAGATAGGATCCTGGCCAGCCTCTCACTTCGCTCGACCGTTTCGTAGTAGACTGCATTCTAAGACTGAGCGCATTCGCGACTTTGCGCAGTTCTCTGCTAAAATTGTGTCTCCGAGTAGTTCGATAAGAAATTCCCAACATTCGTACGGACTACTACCGCATATATTTATCCGCATCGATCTTGCGTGGATAATTGGCCTGATTATTCCTTACTTTCTTATGAGCCAGAATATAAAGGGAAGAGGAAAAAGAGGAGGCGGGATAAAGAGAGAGAGAGAGAGAGAGAGAGAGAGAGAGAGAGAGAGAAAGGGTTGTAACGTTTTAGCAATGTTCACGTAACGCGATATTTCCTCGCGTAATGCATTTTCAAGCGCGAGGAAAGCAGCACTTTCCCACGACGACTACCGCCCGTACGATACGATCTTTAAATCGCTCCTTCCACTGTAGGGACCTATGTGGGATGGCTGTATTAGCACTTTTATAGCTTTACCGAGTTACGTATCGCAGTCTTTAGCCTTTATTCTCTTGAGACGGCGCGAAGAATTGGCACAATACGAAAGTAATCAACCGGGCGGAGAGGAATAGTGGAGCGTCTATAATCCAAAGTAGAGAACTTTACGCGGAAATCCATCGATCGATATAATAATCTCGCCATGTTTAAGACGCTAATAACAATGTTTTGCGTCGGAATTTATTAATGATCATCGCTACTCGTCTCTCTCTCTCCTAAAGGGAGAAGGGTTTTGTTCCTGCTCTTTTCTTCTCTCCCGGCTATCTATTAAATTGCGCAAAACAAAAATCGGATCGTTAAATCTCTGTTCCTGCAGTTTATTTATTAAGCGGAATGCTTCCTATAATTATTAGGGAGGGAGCAGGAGGAGGAAACTGGCGATCATGCTCGAGGTGTGGAAGATACGGCACGCTTCTTTTCTCTTTTGTGTCTCTATCGTGACTCCCAAACACTTTTCACTCGGAGTTAACACTGATTTATGTAGAAAGGTGTATGAAAGGTGGCGAAACGAACGATTTTGCGTACTTCGCTTACTTTCACCCTCGACGCAAAATGGCAACCTATTCATTCTGCAAATGTGTAATAGGCGAGATGGAAGGCAGGTCGATGGAAGAAGTTTAGCGAGTAGAAGGGGCCGCCGGTTGTCCTTGCGAAACTGGACCGTACTACAGTTTTCCTTTCTCCTTCCCTCCAGTGGTATCCCACTATGTATTTCGAGACACGGCACTCTCTGCCTTTCTTGCAACCTCCCACATACACGCATACCGTCTTATTATTTTAACCGCCTGTCTATCTATCTATCATCCAATTGTCACCTATCAGCTTTGACGGGATCGCTTATCCCGAGCAACATCCTTCAATCTCATGCAAAGACAAGAATTTATAATTCTTTAGAAATTCTTCATTTATTGGGCAAGACGGGTAGGACGAGATGAGATTCTGCAATCGACAATTCCTTTCCCATTTACTGCTAATCCTACAAATTATCCGCTTACCAAAGTTGGGCAATAGCCGGTCGGCCCATCGTAACAATGTGATTTTTCATTACAGTGCCAACAGAGTTTTCGTTTGATGCCTATCTCTATCTGCCTATCTCCATCTGCCTATCTCCATCTGCCTTCGCAAAGTGTTGTTCGGCACGGGAAAAGATGTCGTACGGATTTCTCTTTAGGCAGAGATTATTAGCGGAGAGGTGGAGGGAGGCAGAGGGAGGAAAATTGTCACGATACCGATAGATTCTAATTGATTGTGATCAATTGATGGATTTTGGTGAGAGGGGGTAGAGACTGTCGCGTTGCCGGTATCGGGCGCAGGTGAAAGCGACCCGCCTCTAAACTAAGCTAAAATACATTCCTATCTCTCGCGGCCTAGCTCGCCATCTCCCGCCCCGTCATTTCTTTACCGTAATTACGCTAATAATCTGACTCCGTCCAGGCTATCGGCGACACTCGTTCGCCTGCTCTCCGTGTCTCTCGACGTGTTGCTCGTAGTGTCTCCCGTCGTTAGAAACGTCGATCCTGCAGCTAATTACAACGATATCGAACAGTCTCGCATCCGTAACAAATCGTAAACGCTCTCGCGGGAATATAGCTCGATTACGTTAACGCCGCTTCCGTGTGAATAGAGTTTTTCCGCAACTGGTTGCGAGTCCTTAGGCATATTTATACGAGGAGTGCGCAACCGTAGAGTAGCTACACCGTACGTGAGCATTAACGTTGAAATGCAGCAAACAGCTAATTGCGACGCTAACGTTACGCTAAGCTAATGAAAGAAATGCTAATTGGTGATGGTAATTGTAATGGTAGGGGCTACGAAGGCTGGGTGAAGTCATCTTTCTCCCATGCATAACTGCGCGTACATTCGGAGTGTCAAATTAAGAGCGTTCCTAATTAACCGAGAACGTCACTCGGATAAGAAGATTGAAAGCAAAGCGGCTGACGATGGCGGGCCGATATCATCTCGAGCGTATTTACGCTCAGATGTTATTAACCTCTCGGACGCTCTCTATCGCTGCGAACCGGTTTTCATCGTCGAGCACATTTTCTCATTGGGGCATGCTCTACCGTTTTACAAAGTCTAGCTTACGATTTCGCGTGGATAGTCAGCTCGTTCGATCGGCAGACCAATTTTTCTCCTCCCCCTCGATGTACCGGCGATAATTTATTCATCGGAGAAAGGTCTACTACTCTCTTTTCGAAATGCCTTAATTGCGATAATGACCATTAACGCACAAATAAGTCCGCGGGACAGTCGCAGTCACGGTAGTTAATAATGATAACCGCACGAAACCATTTCGTAGCGTAACATTGTGCTATCTGCACTTTCCCAAGGATAATTGCAATTCTTAATGAATGGTCAAACGTCTGAGCGAGCGCATTTCGTAAACTCTCCCTCGTTTACTAAAAATTTAGCGACGGTCCAAATATTTGCATCCATTCTCGATGCGACATCATTCAAACCTGGACTCTGTCTCGGTGAGCCTATTCTGAAGGCATTGTCGGAGAGAAATATTCCTCATCGTCTTTGTGGCTTTATGAGGAAGGAACTTTATGTCCCTGCAGTCGAGCAAAGAGGCTCGACTCACGCCGTCATCATTAAATTGTTCCGGTCAATGCAGAGAACAATTAAATTATTCCTCCACTTCCTCCTACTGTCCGTCTTTATCTCCTAATCCTCGTACGCGGGACGGTTCGAAACACGATAGATCCGTGAGTTTTCTAAAAGGTCTGCAAGTCGGCTATGGCCTATGTAAAGTGGCGGTAACGATATCTGGCGTGACTTTCTTTTCGCAAACGGCATGAGCCGCGATATTTGCCGTTGGCCAGGTACTCCCGCGCTTTTTCTCGATTGAGCGCGGTCGTGGGAGGAGCCAGAGAGAGAGAGAGAGAGAGAGAGAGAGAGAGAGAGGGAGAAAGGGGGAAAGAGAGAGGCAGATCTTGTGTGAAAAGCATGCGTCGAGTCGACTCGCGTCGCGTCGCCGCGGCGAGTTCGAGGCCGTCGTTGCCGGATGAGCAATGAACTTGACCGGAAGTGGGTCAGGGTAAATCTTCCTCGAGCACGACGGGCTTCCTCCGCGGCATCGTGACTCCTCGACTATGACCGGCAAGTAGTTTAATAAGCAACGTGCCATTCTCCGCTGGAACGGAACCGAGAGGCGACAGAACGCAGTTCCATTTATCGAGAATCGAATCCGATTGCGGGTAGAATAAAGCTAATATCAAACAACGATCCATGTCGAATGGCGAGCAAATTGTTCGCCAAACGGAACCGATACCTGAGAGCTGAGAAATTTCCGAGTCGAGGAAAGGTGGGTTGTGGCCGACGTAAAGGTCATTCTAACAATGCTCAGCGTCTCTTACTACGTTCGGTACATATCTACTTTGCGAAATCTAATTTATTACGACCGACCGTCATTGGGCATGCTCTATTATTCGCTACACTGACCTTTCGCGGGTCAAGTTCTTTCCCATGGTGCAGTCAAGAGCTCCAGTGAAGGGAAGAGGATAGGCACAGCTGGAAGACAAAGAGACACGCGCCCGCAAATTATGCCAACCGGGAGTGGTAAAAGCACGAGTCTTAGGGAATATTCGTCGAGAGGGAATGACGAGGAAACCTTCATTGAGGATTATATCAGTCGGCGGTAATAACGACTCGGGCGTGCGAAAATCTCACAAGCTTGACAATGGAGCGCGACTTCTTCGCGCTTAAGTGCTCCGAGTTTTTAAACTGATTCCGCTTAACGATCATTTTTCCAGCTTAACATTCCGCGTGGTCTAGACGCGGTAATTGGCGGCGGATGGTTCCAGCACGCAAACACTGCAAGAAATTGCTCTTGCGCAATGAAGTAATGTCAGTCGCATCGCGAGACATTTTTCCCCCTTTCGTGGAAGGAGAAAGCAGGAGAGGCGTTTGCGCGGGTTGAGAAAGGAGGCGGCAGCCCGGATCGTTAGCCGACCGACATCCTGTATCTCCTTTTCCGCGTCCCATTAAAAAATTCAGATCGCCAAACTTTCCCTTCGGGGCTCTTATCAGCGCGCGTTGCCCTTCGAGGCTTCCTCGATCAATTTTCCGTTTATCCTTCGAGCCGAAACCTTGGCCGTGAGGCTCGCGCGATGCCGCCGTTCATCCGAGCTGACGCGCCTCCAACCCGATATCCCTGACATTAATGAAGGTCAATGTCGAGGAGGAAAGTCTTCTAGTCACTTTCCTGCCATGTCGTGGCCTCTTCGTCTCTTCAACCGCGTCGAGAGATCCTTCGACTGACCTCTCTCTTCCTCCTACGCGCGGACGAAAGTCTAACGCGTAAGAGTAAACACGAATAACGTCGGAATGAAGGAGAGATAAAGAGAGCGAGAAAGAGAGAGAGAGAGAGAGAGAGAGAGAGGCAGGGGAATCATACTTTCACATTCGAATCTCCAAACTCTGAGAGCTGTCTGTAGTTCAATGTCAGCCGCTCCCTCCGTTACGCTGGATCTATCGGGGCAGCGAGGATCAAAATAAGTGCTGCTCGAAAGGAAAGTGTTAGAGATATCGAATGCCTCTCGACTAACTCGATCCTCGTGAGACCGTCCGAATGCCTGTCAACGAAAGTTCTGCCACTTGCCGTATCAGCGCCAGAATCAGCGACCGCCTACTTTTTCGAGCAGGATGTCGAAAAATTGAGTTCTTCGAATTTTGAATCGTTCAGCGATTCCGAGTGACGTGAAAGTCAAGTTAGCGTTAGGAAAGCTAATAGGGTGGACGTGTTTTCGGGCAATGCACGTTCCAGTAAAGAGAACAATTTCATTGGACAAAAGAAAGCTGGAACCCGGACATGCACCCTGTCATTTGACCGCAAACGCCTGCTCGGACAGCTTATAGAAAAAGTTTGATTCTTATGCACTGTCAAGCGAACCGTACGAGATGCTTTTTTCGTCTGGGCATTCGCTGTCCTTGCTACAGGCTCATTCACTTTCGCCAAAGTTTTATAACGGCGCGCATTGTCTGACATAACGGCGGGGAGGCACGTTCGTGAACCCTTCGCAGACTTTCGGCCGATGGAGGGAGTCATGAAGAAGGAATTACGTAAAGCCGGTGCTCGGTGACTGCCGATTGCCGATTGCCGGCACTCCTGACGCAACTTTGCCTCGATGCCTCGATGGCTAGTCGCGAATTACAAGCCCGTCCCGTTTTTCCCTCGGCCGACCGATAATACCAATTGAAAATTGTCTCACGGAACGCGCGCGGTTACGCATCTACTTGGACGAGCAGGACTGTATTTGAATGTACCGAGTGACCGCATTCATCGCGCGTGCAAGCGGAATCCGTAACAGGATCATGCAACAGTGCCGCCAGTTACGAGCCTTCCTTCCAGCCGGCTCCAATCTGCCTTTCGCGAGAGTATATTTTTAGGCGTCGGATCGCGTCGAATCGTATGGGATGGTATCGCGACGCAAACGCGTCATCGGGACGATCTTAACCCAGATATCGGTACCGCGAGTAAGAACGGCGATGATCCCTCGACCGGAATGTGGAACAGGAGAGACGAGATCGCACGCGACCGGTCCGCTCGATTTCCACAAAGGAGAGAATTAATCGCACCTTTATGCATTAACGCTTTCGTAGGCGTGCCAAACTACCCGGCGTATACGAGTATCTCTATGAAAGTCCGATATTATCGGCCCGCCGATCTCTCGCAGTTTTTCGATTGGCTCGCCAACGAAAAAGTCTTGAGACCGAGTGACACCAGACTGAAGCCTGAGACTGAAGCCTGAGACTGAAGCCTGAGACTGAAGCCGGAGACTGAAGCCAGAGACTGAAGCCCAAGACTGAATCCGGATCCACCGGCTGAACTCGTGAAAACTGGACTGACCGGCTACAAAGTCGGTTCTGAAACTTTCGAGAGCGCGATCGTGTATGAAAATTGCCCGCTCGCTGCCGACATCCGCGTTCGGCGAACAGAGAGCACCGGACGTTTCGAAAGACAGGCTGCTAGTCACCGGTGTGTCGCTGCTAGACTCTGTTCCTAGATAAACGTGACTCAATTTCGTTCGCGGATAGGGGACGATGTCAACGTACGCGGCCGGCGGAGCTTTTGATTCCTGCTTTACGAGCGGATACAGTTTCACTTTCACCGTTTGCGCTGGCATTCTTGCATGACGCACATTCAGTCGGTTCTTTTCTGCTTCGGCTTCTGCTGACTCGTGTCGGCATACTGCTCAGGCACTGAGGCACTCTTCTCGATAACCGACCGCCTAACAGCCACGATAATGAAGTTGCGTTTTTTCCGAAATGCACAACAGTCAATAATGCGTCGCGAGAAATGATCAGTTGCAGCTTAAATTGGCGATAAAAGTGTTAAGGAGCGCAGGCGACGAAGCGTCCTGCGAGAAGAAGAGGGAAAAGTAGCCGGAGGCGGGGAAGGAAGGCGCGTGTAGAGGAGAGCCATTATCGACTTTTCACTTAATCGCATGCTACACTTTCGACCTCGTTTCAGGGAAGAGGTAGGAGATGAAACTTGAACGATAGCGGTGACGGTGGTGCGCGATTGAAATTACGCAGCGATCGGATGGGTAGACGTAACCGCGAGCCACTTTTCTACTCCAGTCAAGTAATTTCAATAGTGTATCGCTATTACGTACGACGCCAACATCTTCTTACGAATCATCGGCATCGTTGCGTGTCGAGCAATCCTTGCTTTCCTTTCCGGTAACCTTTGTCGGTCATATCGAATAATCAATAATTCCGATAAAAGTACCTCGCCTTTCGAGCGGCAAATTCATTTCTATCCTGTAACATATATGAACGTGTTTGACTACTGCTCGCCTTTACTGCTACTGCACGCTAACTACTTACGTGGATAACTTTAACGAGTTGTGTCGTAATCCGCTAATGTCACCTATAGTAATTCTACCTGCTGGGGACCACTGGGGACAAATATAGGGGAGCATAAATGCCTATATGTATGGGTCAAGCAGGATATTGGCAGGTTAATGTCAGAACGTCAGGATCCAACTCGCTCTCGGATATTAAAAGCTTTGTTTATTCTCAATCACACTCTTCACGTATTATCAATATAATAACGACTTTTATCACGCTTTCTCGTAAGTACATTTTTTTCTCGGGGAACACCGAAAACGTTCTGTCGAGTATCGAGAGCGCGTGCAATTTTCGTCTCCCATTAACTGAATCGAGGCACATTGAAAGCCAAGTTAGAATGAAGCAACTGGAATTGACGTTCGCGATATATCGCCCGCCCCGAAACGCAAACTGAACGTTTTCGCTATAAAGTTACTCTCAGCGGATCGGTAAGACCGATCCAATCACAATTGCCTTTGCTAGCACACACTTTTGTCATTACTCGCTTTCGCCTCTTCTTCCCTTCTTCCTTCTTTCCAATTCTCGCTCTCGCAACTTTCTTATAATTTGGGTAGTGTGGAGCATTTCAACTCGGTATTAATACAATTTAGTCGAGAACCACTGAGATGAAATATTCACGGAATTCATACGGCAGGCTACAAGTGATTGAGAGCGAAATTGAACAACTTTTGCTGCATTGAACATAATGAACATTATACAAAAAGGCACATTAAAGCGAAACTAGGCTTTTGTCAAGAAGCGACGTCATTCAGAAATTCTTATTCATTTACATCCTGACTGCCAAACAATCTCTGAGCCTACAGATTTGTAGATATGATTTCTATCCTTCTTTCCGAATTGAAGAGGACAAGTTAATTGATAAATAGTTGATTCCGCGTCGTATGTTAACTTCTTTTCGGCTGTATCTCTGGAACTAATGCACTTAGAAGGGTCTGGTTGCGATTTTCTTTTGTCTCTTTCATCCCTTTATGTGTGGGAAGAATGACGTCTCGCTCGTTAGAACCTCGTACCGTCACGGTGCTCAAAACCTCGTTTTTTCACGTTTTTCGACAGTTTTTTGGCTATGTCTCCGAAACTACTGCACTTAGAAAACTATAGAGTACTGCAGAAGAAACTGTACAAAAATTCGAATAGACTATCTAAATGGACATACAATGTTGTAGCAATGATAATTCAATGTCGGCATAGTCGGGGATATACCTATCATATGGTACAATTACGTAAGGAAAACATTTCTTGAACCAAGCATGGGTGAACTAAATTAGTCTGGAAAGCGTAAAATTCAGATTCCTCACTGTAACTTGCACGGTATTCTTTTGTCCAAGGTGCAAGGTTTGTCCTTGTAACGGTTTCGGGTCGCCCATTCGGTAATACAAACTCGATAACCGAGACAGAGAACTTTCAACGTGGCTAAAAAAGGTTTTTGAACAGTTGTGATAACTGCAAGCGCACGGTAGCGCCGTCTAAGAGTCGCCATAGTACAAGAATAAGTGAGATAAATAATAGTAAAACTCAGGAGGTGGGCGGTTGGGTAAGTGTGAGAAGCGTGGGATTCACACGGAAATAACCTGCAGTTATTTTTGACCGCAATCACAAAGAATCGCGCCAAATGAAAACAAAACATGCTTGTCTAAGCACACGCTAAGTTTCCTTTCAAGCATGTACATTTTTTTCATTTAGGGCGCATGACGAATTTACAAGCAAGTTTTTATTCACTTGAGAACTCGTAAAATGTTCAGTTTCAGTCAGGGTGTAAAGATAAATAAAAGAATCCTTAGCATTGTTCATGGTTTTTCGTTATAATTTCAAAATTTGAGGTACAATTTCAGACAACTTTTATTTTCGGGCAAAACATGCCTTGGTCGAAATTATCAATAAATGGAAGGCATACATCGTTCAATTCTCAACGCAAGTTATCCTCTAGTAGACAGTATATGCCAAAGTCTCAATTAGAAGGGAAAAAAGAAGTTGTAATTTTTGGTATCTTCAAGCAATACTTTGGCTAGTTCACTCAGTTCAACTTACGCGTAAGATAAGACTGAGTAAAACTGAAAGACAGTATGCACGGAGGATTTTAGCATTTCAGGATTTTAGTGCGTCAAACGGTTAGTGATATGCTAGACAAAGTATTCATTTTGATCAGGTGACGGCACTCGCAATCAATCACTTGATGCCCACTTTCAGTCGGCGATACCTGCCCTTTCCTTACCTGACTAAAGATTCGAATAAAGAAGTCGTATAACACACTGAGAAACTGTAGCATGCAAACCCGAACGGTGCGTGTACGTATAATTGTAGTGTAGATGTGTGTTTCTCCGAATGTCTCCTTGTAATTACACCACGATGCTCATGAATAAGAAAATAGTGCACCTCGATCTTGTACGATTCGTTTATTAGAGGAAACTTTATAATTTTCTTAATAATCAATCAACGAATCAATCTTTAGAGATAGAGGCAACGTTACGCTCTTCCTTTTACGCCTTTGCGGTCTAAATCGCTAACGGCTAAAGCTAACGGTAGATTAAAATATTTTGAAAAAATCCATTAATCGTTCGAAAAGACAATAGTTCGACACCTTCTCCTTCTTGAGGGATACCCAAAATCAAGGTACAACTTTCTTACTCGGGAGGGATGATGTGTCTTGGTGTACAGCTAGAATAGATACAATCCCGAAAAAAAGTCGATAGATTAAAGGGTTGTGGGCTGGGGAAGGGGAAGAAGAAGAATGTATCTTTACGCATAACTTTGGTGGAAAGTTTCTGGTTCTGTTCGGGGACTGTTCAGGGACTCTAGGTGTGGAAGTACAAAAATGGAAGAGTAGAAAACGTACGCATTAAGAAAAATTAGATGATTAAAATGTATCCCCAGAAGACCGGCCCCTCCTCTTCTACGGCTAATTACCGTACGTAGCTGTACTTTGTCAGACGTAGGTGCGAACGCATCTTAAAGGTGAGAAGGAATGACGATTGTAGTCGGAAAGGACTCCTTCAATTCACTGAACGCGTCCTTCCCGAAATTTCGTTGACTAGACGATACGGGAGCCCTCCCCTGCTTCACTTAAGATTTTTAGCGGCATGTGCACGTGTCAATTGTACGTGTAGAGTGTATAATTCCGTAGTGGAAGAAACGTTTGCTCGTTAATTCTTTCCTCCTCGTCTCGATCGGCCAGGAATAATCGGAGAAAAAGGCTTATTTTCCCGTACTCATGGCACTTTAGGCCCCGTCGCTACGGTCACGAGAAAGAATTCCACTCTCCGTCCCTCTTCCATGCATCCCGACAACTCTTAAGCGAGCATTTTAAGGCAGGCAGAGGAAGCGAGAGTAAAAAGAGAAGGAGATTTGTACAAAACGGAGAGATAAGACGAGATTAGAGCGGGAGCTTAGAACTGGATTGGAAAAGCGAAAAATTCCTGAACAACGTCTCCCTTCAGCCCTCTCTCGCGAGGGACGAATCGCCGTTCCGAATCGATCCCCTCACTTACCCCCTCGAGTCTCTTAAATTGTGCTGAATTTGTGAAAAATCGTTACTTATCGAGCGGAACTTGAGTAGAGACCGCAGACATGATGTCGATTATTAGTGGATTAGTGTGCGCTTTTTTGTAGGCGATTCAAGTTCTTCTCGTCTTTTACGCATCCACTATTATGTCATGCGAGGAAAGGATGTTCTGCTGATCTTTCATCCATTTTTCCGTATCGTGCCCTAGTCGCGAGGTCTCAAATTCTCGACTCTCTGATATGTCATTAGAAACCTGCTCTAAACGCTAGCTACTGGGCTGACCCGAATCTAACGACGCGGTACAGCAATCGGAAAAATGATCGCAGCAACGATCTTATCATCGTAGGTAATAAGTTTGACTCGAGGAGGCTGAGGAACCGATAGAGAAGTCGATAAAATGTGCGTTGGGACAAATAGACGCAATCAACGAAGTTAAACAAGTTTTGAGGGCAATCTC
The DNA here is from genome assembly GCA_914767735.1 of Anoplius nigerrimus. Lineage (NCBI taxonomy): Eukaryota > Metazoa > Arthropoda > Insecta > Hymenoptera > Pompilidae > Anoplius > Anoplius nigerrimus. The sequence continues at coordinate 11,409,191 of OU612091.1, read as the reverse complement.
TCGACACTCGTGACCACTCCAGCAACAATAATAACAACAACTGTCAGCTGGCAGACGTATTACGAATGACTGCTGATCGATGGATCGCGGGAGAGCTACCGCGCAGATCCCATCGATCCTGTTGACAGTAGAGCCCGTTTCGTTATATCGATAAATTGAAATCTTTAGAGACTAACCTACGGACACCGATGGACGAAACGAGCGGCGAACGTATGTCGTCGCTACTTACTTAATTCAATTGAATAACTACTACTCCTCCGTACGCGAAACATACTGTTCAACTATTGACACTCGGCAGACGCTCCCACGGACGAGCTTCGTAAATGTATCCGCGCACGGTAACCCACTGAAACATTGGCCAAAATCTGTCTCATTATAAAAGGCATGTCGTGCTTACGCGATATCGTGATTTCGTCGAATATTTCGGTGAGTCGCACAACCTGTACTTTCAAGCTAGTCTCGCCGCTCTTTAATCATTCACTTACACTCCGTTCACCGATCTATCATCTTACCCCACTGTCTTTATCGCGAACGAGGAGACAACGAGATCGTTATCCGGTCTATTCTCGGACTACGATACGTACGATATCGATCTCAGAGTCCGATCGCACTGATCAGGGATTTTATTCGAGCTAAATGTACTTACTGTAATTTCTAATTTTCATCCTTCCTTCGAATAGGAGCGAATACGCGGCCAGGCGCTTTTAACTAAAATCGGGAAGAAAGTGCAAAGAATGGAAAGAATGGAATGATATCGCCTCTCTGTGTTGTCGGGAGCCGAGAGCACCAAAGGAGTTCTATCAAAAAATGACCAAGTGCGTCGGCTCACTCCATTCCCTGTCGGCTCTAAGCTGTCTCCTCGTAGAAGGGTACCATCTTGGGTACGTTCGAACGAAACAAAAGGCCACGAAAGGCTACCGTGGAGAAATGTCTCTTGTCGAAATTGGCGTCTCCCGATGAGACGATAAAGAAATGGAATAAGAGACGGCTGACGAGCGAAGGACGCGATTCGTTGACGAACCGATCGCATCCCCGCTTCTTGTCTTGAAAGCCCATTTCGAGACGGCATTCTCGGAGGAGAGGAAAGCTTCGCTTCCGAATGCCAGAGACGAAGGTTGCCAATGGAAAAGGAGGATTCCTCAGTCTATTTCGATCACATCAGAATTATCCGCTGATCCCTTTCGCTGGCGATGCCTTCGGCGCAGCAGGACCGACTTGAGGATATTGGTCGAGGTTGACCTGGGACCCGCGGCTTCCGGCCGCGGGGCATTCTGCTACGCCGATGCCTTCTGCCTCTTCCTCTGCTCCCGTCTAGTATTCGCACCGCTCGCACCGGCCTGGCCACCGCCCTTCTCGCAATCGGCAGTAGGCAGAGGCTTTAATTCCCTGCAATTCAATTCATCATACTCAATTACCTGAATATTTATTTATTTGTTCATTTAATTTTGAATATGATCGTGCAATTTCATCCGCGTAAATCTCGAACCTACCTATAGTTGAGGATCTCCTCGTCGTCCGGTACCCTCGATATCAGATCAAGAATCTCGTTGTTGGGAACCGAGTGTGGCCTAACGAGCTTCCTCGAAAATTTGTTTACCCCCCAAGCGAGAATGAGATATCTAATGGGGACAAAATAGAGGACGAAGGCTCCAAGGATAGTGAGGAGCATGGCCAAATAGCTTAAATACGGCACCGTGAAGTTGAACAAGTTTTTCACGCGCTCGCAAAGACTCGCTATATACCCGATCGAATTCTGTACAGTCTGCGTCACCTCTTGTATCACCTGTAGCCGCTCCTTCAAACTCTTCTTCTCCTCCTGCGCACAACAATGATTAACGTAACGACGTATCGCGGTGCGGAAATATGACATATCTCCGATATGCGTAATCGATCGATGCGTATGACCGACCTTGTCCTTATCATCCTCGTCGTCGTCATCGTCGCCAGGCGTGGGGGGGCAGTCGTCGGCACCCATGTCCGACGAATCGGCGATGTGTGAGCTCATATTGGTAATCGGTGCGCCTGTCACCACTGCTACCTGCTCGCAAATCCACTGAGTGAAGACACTCCTCTCGCCGCAAAGCTGGCCAGTCGCAAAAGGAATGTGACATGCAGCGTCGCCAGCGTAAAAAATTCTTTCTATCAAGCTTGTGCGAGAAGGGAGTAGCCCGATTTTTGCCAATGATTGCGATTTTCTTTCATCTATTGATGCTATGGAATTATTACGCAACCTATCTGCGCTTCTATGGATGTTAGACTATCGAAAATCGAATTCGAGCACTATAAGGCGCATCAAGCTCAATTCAAACTCAATCTAAACATGCAAAGTACTAATTGTATCTTACAGGAAAGTTTGTATGTAAAGAGGTATCTTACAGGAAAGATTCAAGCATCCTTACTGGACAGAGGAAAGCTATGATCTATTTCCCCCGTGCTCGTAACATGAAGCAAAGTTTCCTATTAATTAAGCTATTATCTTCGATGTATTATACACTATATGAGTGCTCGATGAATGAAATGGAGGAGCTAGCAATATAAGAGATTAGAGAAAAATTTGATCGAATGAGGAGAAGGCAATACATACCAGATAATATTTGAGAAGAATCAGTAGAGCTAACGCCGGTATCATGTACGGTTCGAAATAGTAACAGCCAAGGATGAAAAGAACAAGTGCGATGGCGCTTCTCATTTTACTTTCCCACTCGAAGCAACTCCTACGGGGAAAATGATCCTTTAGCTCACTTTTTCATCCCCTTCTCGTTGGAAGCAGAATATATCCTACTTACTGAATGTATTTTCCCAAATCGATAAAGATAATGATGATGGCCTTTAACCTGAGGACATTCCGCAGAAAAACTTGCCTCTTGAACTTGATCTCCGGCTCCATATACTTCTTCTCCTTCGGATTCAAAGTCCTAATACACGCTCTAAAAACATTCCAGATGACCGTCAACTCGAGCAGAATTTGCGGCGAATTTCCTTTGGCCCGACCTCGGAGTTTCTTGTCTTTCAAAGCGTACCAACGTTTTTCGCCGTTCCGAATTCGGAGCAAAGGTATGGCCACTTTGCCCAGAAATTCTACCTTGTGGTCTCTATCCTCATCGTAGACAGTTACCTCCAGTACAGAGTTGATATCTTTCACGTTACTGTTGCAAAAGATTCCACTTGATAAAGCCAGCTTCAACCTCGCAGAAACGAATCTAACGGAATCTGTACTTACAAGGTGAATATCTTCTGCCAATTAGGTGCCAATGTTTTGTACTCTGTCTGCGTTTGCAATCTCGAGTTGACCAGTTCGAGAACACAGAACGGATCGCTCTTCCCGCCAAGGTCCGCAGCAGCGAGACCTTGAGCCCGATATACCTGTAAGACCGTGTCGTGAAAAGATGCGGGCTAGAAATTGGGCTGCTTTCACCTACAGCGCAGTACAGAATTGAGGGAAGGAGTATACTCGCCTTGACTGTCAAGTGACCAACATCCCGCGGCCTCTGCAACGTATTGACGATACAATATCTCTGCATCAGCTGAACCCTTTCCCTCGGCGTTTCCTCGTGCGCGGCCAGATCGCTAATCGTCTCGCTAGCCGTAGTACCGCTAATGGTAAGTAAGAGAAATATATTCCCCGATCCATCTTCCAGATCGCGCCAAAGTCTGTGAGTCGTTTCACGCTCGAGGGTTGCCAAGTCGATGACAGCCCTGCCCATCAAATCGTCCTGGTGACTCTTGTCCCGATCCCATACCGTCACTTCCAACTCCTGGCCCAAGTAGGGATCCTCATACAAGTGAAGATCGAACTGTTCGAGCCAGACAGGATTTAAAGTCTTGTTCGCTACCTTGGACTTGTACTTTTCCGTGCCTAGTCTGAAACAGGAGGAAAGGTAAGCTTCGAAAGAGTTGTTCATTTTTCATGCTAGGCTTCGTAGGGAAGACTTACCGAAATTTGACATAGGGATCCGACAATCCATCTATGTCCATGGGCAATAAATTTTTGGCTTCGACCAGCACAATGGTCACGACCGAACTCCATATCTGCGACTTGAGCTTCCTGTTAACGTCAGCCAATCGATTCGTTCTTTGAAAGTACTGAAATCAAAAAGTAGGAAACGCGTTGGATAGTAAAAAGCGTCTCGAACGTCTAAGGGTGCGGGCGCAATGTAGGTTGACGAGAATGAGAATGCCGCGAAAGATTTACGCGTTCCACATTGGGTTCGAGTAAAGACACCCACCCTTCAGCAGTTTGCAGCTCTTTCTAACGAGCAAATAACTGTCAGGCTATCGAGTGTAAAACTTCTGACAAAGGGAAAAGAAAGAATCGTGCCATCAATACCCTGTGAATATCCTCCATTTTTCCTTTGACGTTGTCTTTCAACTTGTCTAACAAGTCATGATTGTGATGTCTAACATCCTTGAGGTCCAAAATTCCAGGAGTGCCGTCAACAGATTGTTCGTCCACCTCCCTTCCGTTTCTCCAATTCTCCCTCCTCTCTCGGATTCGAGATATAAACATGGCCGGATCGAATCCGCTCCTGTCAGCTTTGCCGGGGGAGTTTTTCCGTAAGTTCCTCAAATGATCTATAACGCGGCTCTCGAGCCTGGGCTCCTCGTCGTCTTTCGATGAATTAGTAAATTTGAAATCAAAAGTTACGTCCTCGTCCTCCCGAGTTTCCCTGTTTTCCGGCTGTCGTTGTGCGTTTTCGAGCTCACCTGCCGATTTCTGCTCCGTTTCGCGAATCACTTCAGCGCCAATCTGCTCCTCGCCAATTATCTGAAGCTTCACTTCCGTTCGGTGCGTCCTCTGCTCAGCATCGGAGCATATCGCCTGTCGATCAACGATCAATCCCACCTCCCGTATCAGACGCTGCATGTCGCGCAACTTTTCCTCTGTTTTCCCAAAACTGTTCGTTCCACTTTGCTCTTCGTCGCACGAAATTTTCCGCACATTGGTTAATCTATCGTCGGATTCTTTTAAACAGTTCTGATCGCAGCTTAACCTTTCTTCCGCATTCTCGATGGGCTGTCCTTCGGCCTTAGACTTATCCTCCAGGTCCTTCAACCTTTCCCCAACTTCCCGTGGAGCATCGCTGTCATGACTTTCCGTTCCATCACGTTCACTTATCGCTTTTTTATCGAATGATTTTCTCTTTCTATTCTCAAGTAGCACATTACTGGCCGTTGACGAAGACTTGCTCCGATCAGCGATCCACGTCTCAATCGGTTGGAGCCAAGGATGTTTATCCACCTTCTCTTCCAATATTCGCTCGACTCGATCCTCCAATAATCTCTCAACGGTCTCCACTTTCTTCTCTATCGTCATCCTTAAGGATCCAACCACTCCCTTGTCCTTCGGCCGCTTCTTCCTCTCTGGAGTTATCGGCCTTGGAAGGGTAGTCTCTGCCAGAGATTCGGCATTCTCGGAGTTGAGAAAGAAAGTGCTGCCGGTTGTCAGCAAAGTGCTTGGATCTTCTGATTCCATCCTACTGACAATTTCCCCTTCTTTCCCATTCGGTGCGAGTCTCTTAGAATTCTCCTCCATTTTCTCACCGTACTCGCAACGATTTCCCTCCATACTTTCTCTATCGTCAAAAGTAAAATCGGTTCTATGTTAATGTGCGGCTGCCTAAATCCCTCCCTGCCCCTACCTTTTACTATCTCGACTATCCGATCGCCGACGTAGTTATGTCAACCCACATTGAATACTGTTTTCCCACACTCATGAGACGCTACTACTTCGCTACACGCCCGTACTTTACTACGATTCATGCTCTTTTTGTTACTGGCTGAGATCATAAAGTTTGACAGTGGAACTTCCATAATTTTTCTCGAATGTACCACACTGAATGCTGTGTCACTTAACGAGCACTCATGACATGCACATTTACTTAACGCGGAACAACGTCAATAAAATTATTACTTCAATGATCGATAGCACTCATATTTCGACATGTCGAATTGTCGCTATGTTGATTAAAACACGTCAAAAAGCCCAAATAATCAACAATTATTGGATATAACAACGTAAAGTATGTAAAGTAGTGAGAAATATTGGAAAAGCATGAAGAAAGTCTCGCAAGTATGCGTAAAAGATGATACATACGAAAAGAAGGCGCTAAGATAGTCGCGTAAGAATCGCCCGGTAAGAATAAGTACGCTAAACGACTCTAGAACTCGCAAGGCGAGTAGGTGGGATAGTTAGTAGAGCGATGGACTCATATGCAAAGGGACCCGGGCTCGATTCCCGGCACAGAAGTCATAAATTGAGAAGAAGCACGCTTGAGTGAGCACGGTAGAGCGCCGACAAGCGCGACGTCAACACGCACCACGTACCAAGCATGTCGGGTCCATATATTATTTTGCTTCTCACTCCAATCACAGAAATTCCCTAATACTCATTTTTCAGCCATTTAAAACGTTACTTAAAATTTTCCTCACTTATCTATTGGAGCTACTATAGAAATAGTATATGTTTTATACAATATCTTGACATTTCTCTTTTGGCCATACCGTGAATTTAACAATAGGTATATATATGGGAATATTTGTTATCCTTCTTTCAAACTGTATGATAATAATGTTTGTCGATTGGGCTATGAGAATCATACAGGAAGCAGAGTTTTTGATACAACGATTAACCGAAATTGAGGAAATAGATATGCTTGGTTGAGCATACAAAAGGGGCAGCTCACTTTATTATCATCCAGGATGACTCATAATCAGTATTTCAAATCGATATTACTGCTGTCATATTTTCGTTGAAATCAGATGTGCACCTGCAACGTGACCGAACCGGTACATTAACAGTAAGCACGTCACGCGATTCAGTATAATGATAAGCGAGTGTTTACATAACTGGGAATAATGCAACAATTGTTGAAAAGTCTAAGACGCGAAGATGGAAAGTGAAGGGAGAGGCCGAACGACTCTTTGAGGCGCAACAGGTGTGCTCGTATGAGCTATTTAATATGAAAGTCCAACTGAACTGAGAACGGAGCGAATGAAAATATTGTATTTGCTACAAGATGAGTCAGAGTGGGAAAACGGAATGAGAAAGGTTGCTACAGGCAATAAGATGATAACGTACGTCCAAAAGTTACGGAAATAATCTCGGTAGAGAGTTCCCTAACGTAGGAGACACGTTTTTCAAATAAACAATGGATTAGTTTTACTGAATGACACCCACAAACGTGGCGTGCACGTCGTTCATTAACGCAACCTCACTAATTCACCAGGATGTTGCCAGAACTTTTGTAGTGCATGATAAAAACGTTACACGCAGTTAGCGTCTGTGAGTCACCGAGAAAAAAAGGTAGCCCCGTTACGTAAATGTGCCTGCAATCACTACAATTTGACTGTCTGACTTGTCATGTTCCCTGCACGCCTGGGAATATTCTCGATTTTTCATCGATCGATCACTCAGAGTTTCGGCTCAGTACAGTCAGCTGGCACAATGTTAAAAACACACCGATTAAATTTCGTCGAACACTTACACTGTATTAACACGAAATGTCGACGATTCGATGATAACGTAACTTGAGAAGACAATCAGCGAAGTTCCGGAGGAAGAAGAATGGGAGGAAAATGGAAGGAGAATGGAAGGAGAATGGAAGGAGAATGGAAGGAGAATGGAAGGATTTTGTAATGAGAATTGGTCGTAAGTTTGGTAATTCCGGAGTGACGTATAAGCGGGCGATATCGCGGCAGGAAAGCCGGCGAGTTGGGAAGGTGTTTCGCCGACAACTACCGACAACTGGCAGATAGCTCGTTGAAAGTTGACGGTCAGGGCCCGACGCTACCCACCTTCCCTCTCCATTTCGCGGCACGAGGAAATGTAAACGCGTGCCAAGAAGCGCGCCGTCGATAACGAATCGCGCTCAACATCAACAGCCTTCCATTTTAAATAAATTCCCCTTCGATACACTTGTCGACCAAAATACGATCCTCTCTTTCGGACTCTGAGATTTCGAATGATCAGATAATTCAACTGATTCCGATCTTCTTATTAAGCTCTCTCGATCAAAGATTCTCCTTGCACTCTGTTTGCATTCTTCTTTCGTTGTGCACATCGCGATATCAGCGTTCTGTAGAAACGGTCTTAAAACGGCATATCAAATCGCTGACAAGCAAAATGTGTCAAGATTACCTTGCCTATATAGTTTGAAGGTATGTTTTCCATCGAGTAAGCACGAAAGTTAAATATGCTTTCGAGGCGATAAATCGTTGAAACTGGACGAGAAAAGTGTTTGCTGTTAGACATAGGTGTACGCACGCACACGCTTTATTTGTCTAGCCAGAAAAAGATAGCGACAATGCCGTCTAGTCTGTGAATCATATTACACTGTGGACGACGTCACATCTACGGATCACTCGCTGAACGCATGACGTAATTGGCGTCAATCAGTACCTCTACAGTCGAGATTACACGGCAAATATTAGAAAGCCGTGGCACAGTTCACTCTGTAATGGTACGTTCCTTTCGATTGTAATAGGATCGTTGCCGGAAGTGGGAGCGGATCTTTTAATCGGTTCTATCGATCTGTGTACGGAGCAACGATGAAGGAAACCTTAAAGATGAACGACGATGCGTCCCGAATAGAAAGGTATCGTTGAACGATAATATTGCTGACAGCCTCTGACAGAGAGACAGTCGTAGCCAGACACGGATTAACATGTGGTGAAGAGATCATTGGCTTTAAGCTGGATTTGACCAGCGGTGTCAAAACGTGAAGAACATCTTTCTGAGAAGGACGTACCTTCGAACGGCGTAACTTTATCCGGAAAAGTTCCTCTCCGCACTGTACTCGGTCGCCATTCGAACTTGTCCGACTATCTCAGCCGTCGAAGAGGGACAATAGACAACTTTCGAGCTATTCGAGCCCCGCGTCCCAGTTTAATAACTGGGAATCGAAGGAGGCGCCGCGAAGGAATATTCGAAAGGTGAAGAGCGCCGAATTAGAGTACGTCGCAGTAGACGGAAATAGACTCCGGCGAAATTTGGAAAATCGTAGAGGCTTCCATATAAACGAATTGTGCTGCGACTATGGCGCGTCGGCTTCTGGCGGTTCTATTAGATCAATAATGCCTGTTAAGAGCGTAAATAGGAAGAATTGAACGGACGGTCAGGGGCGTATGCATTGTTGCGGAGGACGCGTCACTATTATGTTACTATTGTGTCACTATTGTGTCACTATTGTGTCACTATTGTGTCACTTGGTATCGGCTAGACGGCAGTAAAGGGAAACTCCTCTAGGCGTCTTACTGATCGAGATTCGCACTTGGATGCAGGCTCGATTCGTAATCGATTGCCACTGAGTTGTCGCGGCCGATGGCAGTCTCGATAGATGTCTCGAGATTGCCATGCCACGAGAGCATGCTAAATACTTAACCGGCAGGCAGGCAGGCAGGCAGGCAGGCAAGCAGGCGGGGAGAAGGAGATTGCCGGTAATTGACATTTATTCCGGCCAGGTCTCGCCTACGGATTGACCTATAGGTCAAGGAGCAACGATAGAGCAGCGGGAAGATACGATCCTGAGAGAAGCAAATTTAACGAGATGACCGATCGATTCGGTGCGTCCGGCGCCGTATACCGGAATAAGTCGACTCGGAGAAGCTATAGGTAATGAGGATAAGGCCGACAAAGGGCGGGAGGAGAAGGGCGAGAGGAGAAGGATGAGAGACATTGAACGAGGGAAGCTAATTTCTTTCGACGCTCGAGTCACTCCTTCTTGCCGATCTATTTCCCTCTGCCTCGCGCATCGATACTTCGCAAAGCGAGAGCCCGTGCGTGCTCGAACCTATTACGAACGACTATCGGATATCGATACTGACTCGTCTCCTCGAGGAGAGGATGGACGACAATTGCAAATCGAGAGGGTAATTTCGCCTGACATTGTCCATAATCTTGATTATCGGCAAAATTCTTTGCGACCGGCCTGCACTTTTCCGCGGTCACAACTCGGTCAGACTCCTAGGATACCGACCGAAAAATTTCTACGCCGATTGATCAAAATTTGGCACGCAGAAATCTTGCCAGAGTGACGTGATCGGAAAACGAAAACATACCTGTTCCTTTTCCTGCTGATTTCTCGGCCAGAGGGTTGCGGTGAGGAAAATTTCTCCAAGATGCTGCTTCGGTCTGGCAGGATCCTTTAGCTCCAATGTTATGTCCTGCGGGTGTCCAAGTTCGAGCTGAATCAAATCTACCTGAGCAGCTCCCATAAAATCATCTTGCAATCCCCAGTCGTAATCGAACACCTGTCGGCAGCAAAAAATATCTTCCTTGACATTTAAATTCGGGAAGACCTTGCCAGGCGCATAAATTCACCTTAATGGTCAGCGGTTGGAAAGGATCTTCTATAGGCAAGGTTACGCTCTCGTCCCAGACTGGATTCAGATCGCGATGTACCGTTCGAGATTTGTGCAATAAGCGTCCGGCGGATTTTATCTTTACGTAAGGATCGCTAGCCCCTGCAAGACGAAGGAAAATTCTCTGCTGAAGAGATGGTTCCGAATTAGGGAGGAGAGGCAGGTAGAAAGAGTAAAACTTATCTGACCGCATCTGTCCATGGCGACGAGGTTCGCGCCTCTCCTGATGTGCAAGCGAAGTTGAAAGAAAGCATGCTGTCTTAGCGCCAGTTCCCGTCTTCGAGCCGCTTCGTCCGGGAACAAGCCGCTCCTCTCTTGACCCCCTCTGCCGAGGTCATCCCCAATATGATGATCCCTTTGCCCGTGTATGCCGAGTGAACCTTTCGAGGAGCCGTCACTGCCTGTCTGACCAGCGCTGTCCTCCTGCACTGTCACGACTCTCTCCTTGCCGCGTGCCAAAGGCGATTCTGTCACATTATTCAAATGGGCAATGTTAGTGTTATTAATCTATCGATCAATATATTCGATAGAAGCCTGATGAATATTACCTGGATGATTGAGACAGTGTCTGGCTGGACTCTGAGTTGCCGATGAGCTCCTGCTATGCTCGGACGAATAGTCCGCGGCATAGTCGGACTCGATGCCCGGACTCTTGTAAGACTGCTCCTGTCCGTGAACGTTGCCATCCTTCGATTTCTTCCGTTCCTTGCTTCTGCTGCGAGCCCAGCGGCTTTTCAGCGTCGCGAAGAAGGTGTGCGTTCGCTGGGCGACGGACGTCACGTGCCGATGGTGTCTATGGTGATGAACGACGCCAGCCGAGTCGCCGCTATTGTCGCCTATACTGTCACCGGTATGATGACCGCTATGATGACCGCTATGATGACCTGTACGGTCGCGTCGCGACGGCGACCTCTTCCCAATCTCGTTCTCCCTCAGCTCCGTCGCGCTCTTCGAGAGCTGCCGGCTCCCGTTCAGGTTCAGTCTCGATCTCTCCTCCGTCCGTGAATTATCTGCAAACCATCGCAAATCCGTCAGTCATCGTAGCAAACATCATCGATAATTATAACCCACGCCACAACTCGGCCGTAACGTATGCGTTTCGCTTTTTCTCTCTCGGGCAAGTGACGAGAATGTTTTTACGGAATGAGTTTAATTGAGAGAACTGCCACCGCCATTAAGGCGATTTAATGCTAAACCAGAGTTTATCGAGAAGGGGAAACGCGTACGGTTTTCAATCAAGTGTGTCTATAGGCTGGCACGGATAATGAGATAGAAATAGAGTGGAACAGCGATCGAACAAGTTGCCCCGTTCCATCCCGTTATCACGATTAAAAGTAATCCTGGCCGGCGTAGCGGAAGGGCGAGTATAGATGTCGATAAGACGAGCCTCGCGATAATGAGCAATAATTGAAGGGGCCTTAGGGCAACGGTACGCCATGCGCCGACCTTTCTCGCGACCGTCCCATCCTGTCTCCGATCCATGTTGAATACGTCCAGAATTTGAATACGGTGATTAGCATGCCGTTTTCGCCTATGAATGAATCCGTAATTGCAGGAGCTGCTCTGCGGTTTGGTTCATTCGATAACGGCGCGCAAATTACAATTAGACCGCTGTAATTTCGAGAACGGCGCAAAGCGCTTACGTAGCTGCCCGAATATTAATGCCATAAACGCGGATCTATAGTTGAATTCGGTCTCTTGCTTCTGTGGCTTGCAAGATCCGCCGTCCCGAAAAGAGCGGCATTATATTTGAAGAAAGGAGGCCGAGATAAATATCGGCCCGCGGTCATACTCACTTCCGATAATGAAGGCGCGGACAGCTCTCATCGGCAGTTGCCCATCGAGAAAACCATTTCGCGGTCGAGCACTTTACTAAATTGTCAACTATCGTCGCGGAAATTCACATTAGTACTCTCTAGACCGCTGTTAATACGACGATTCGAAGTCGGGAAAATGTAATGGTGGACGAAATAAACCGGAATAAACTACAATGTTAATCCAGGCACACTTTCCGTCACAGATGCTAATAGAATGAATCTACTTCGTTGAAATTCCCGTCGTGCCTAAATTCAATTCTCGTAACGTTAGGAATAGACTTAGAGTATACGTCGAGCGTAAAAATACCGGTTTTGACGACCAGTTTTCTTGGTGGTTTTCCGCCGGATAGCCTGAACATGAGTCAGTGCCCCCCGCTACCATCCGTGCACGCTGTTCTCTACAAAGTACGTACATACATATACATATGTAGATCTCTCATCCGAAACCGTGCACTTACAGAGAAAATTGAAAAGTGTACCAAACTCCATTTGTCGGAAATTTAATATCCTGCATGTTGACAAAGGCCAGAAATAACCTAACAGAATTTTGTCGAAAGGGTAGAGAGAAAGTTCGGTGAGAAGCAATTGAAGTTTAAATGAGCGGCAAATAAATCGGACGCGCCGAAGAGAGACGCATTGGTTAATGAAATAGCTTAAGACCGCCGGACCTTGACAGGGCCATTAAAATACTCGCCGGCGATATCAGCGATAATCATTCGATTAAAAGTGTCATTAACCTTTCCTCGCGCAAAACATTGACGACAATTAATTATGTCTCCCGACAGACAGACAGACAGACAGACAGACAGAGGAAGAGAGATGAAGAGAGAGAATATAAGAAGTGAAGCTGTTGGATGTGCATTGAACTACTAGCCGATAGTTACGATAAAAAATCAAAGAGGATGGTAGTTGAGTGTAGATGCGATAAACTGTTAGGATGTTGGAGCGATCGTTAGGGATCCGATTGGGCGTAAGAGCGCAAGCGATGTGCAATGTCCAATGTGCAGTGTGCGGTGTGCAATGTGCAATGTGCAATGTGCGGTGTGCGGTGTGCGGTGTGCGGTGTGCAGTGTGCAGTGTGCAGCGGTAGGCAAATAATATGGGAAATAAGGCATATAAGGCATGTAAGGCTAAAATGAGGTGAGACTCACCCTCCGGTATTGGATCACCGTCCTCCGAGCCAGCGAGTAGCTCAACGCTCTTGCTCATCTTATCCTCCGTAAACGCGAATTAACCCCCGGTAGCTCTGCTCGCGAGTCTTCAATCTCTTCTTGAAGTGGGCCAGACCGCCTCGTGCGGGTAACATGTTTTCGCCGAGTGACCGATCAGCCTAAGCACCATCGACCAGCTCGCACATTATCCGAATAATCACGGCGTCCACCTCGGAGATGACGCGGTATCCTCCAACTCTGTTGAATGTTCAAAATATCGACCGTTCATTGACTCCGACAGCGTCCTCGGGCAAAGGTTGGCTGCCTTTCGTTCCTCGTGTCCGAGCGAAGGGCGAGGCAGAAGGTGGAAGGCAGAAGGTTGCGTGTCTTGATCGTTACTCGGCTCAGGCCTTGCTCCCGCAGCAACGTTTACGCTCTACTTGCTAATCGCGTATGCAAGGGCAGCAACTAAATTCGGAAAGTGATACGAGCCCCGCGTAATTCCCAGTTCCCCCCCACATTACAGGTGGCTGCTGTGCTACCTCGGCTCCGAGGTAGCTCGGTGTGATTAGACCGTAACTGGGTCAGAGCGTGCCCACTCCGAGTTTCGTCTTCGTGTCCGAAGCATTACTGGATTCGTTTCACGCCCCGTAAGCACGCATTCCATATCGAAGCACAGTGCCAACCCAACGTCTAATCAATCTGCTATTTCCAATTCCTACTGCATCCCGACACCCTCCCAATCCCGAACATGTAAAAGTCTCCCGAATCGGGAAACTAAATTGATCGAACCAATAAGAAAATGATCATTTTTCTAATTATTTATTTATCCCCATTTCTCATATGGGGACAAGACGAAGAGTGTAAGTCCGATAAAGTCTAACTGGAGGAAGATGAAAAAAGAGTAGGAGAGTTTTTCTCGGGTGGCAGGAGTATCGAAGTAGGACTATATCGCATCACGGCTCGAAGACCGTACAGGTGGGTGTATTCCGATCCGTGGCAAAATATGTCGTCGCCATTATACGATAACTGGGTCAGAATATACGCCCCAGGAGGATCCGTTTCGCGACAGTGAACAGTCATGTACCTAACCGATAGATTCGAAACTTGAACGCTTTAGGATTACGAGTTAGCGAATGAGTGCGAGCTTCACTGATTTCAATTGCATTCGCCAGTCTTGACTTTGAAAGGGAAGAAAAATAACAATTTTTTCCTGTCACTTGGAAGCTTTTTCCCACCCTCCCTTTTTCTCCCTCATTCCATTTGCGGTTTCGTCTAAAGGTCGCCCAACGAACCGATAAGCCTCTGACATACGATTAAAGAACGTGCGTTGCCATTTGAACGAGTATTCCATCTTCAGGGGATGAGGAGGAGACTCTTGAGGCCGTAACGAGAGACAGAGTGTCATCTGAAATATTCTGAAAAACGGGAGGGACTGGCGCGCGACGTTCGAAGGGTTTTATTGCAAAGTGGGTGGATTTTAAAGCCCTGGCGGCGTGGGTAAAACTGGGTCAGAGTGCTCGCGAGTGGCGTCCTTAAACGTGCATAGTCTGTCGGAACAAGGGACAGTCGCGCGCGCGAGAAGGGTTTGAAAGAAAATTTCCGTGCTGAAAAATCAATCGGCTCCTTCTGTGTCTTAGGTTAGGCAGAGAGATCAAGGTCTGATGCTCGCGTAGACCTCGCTGCCCGCCGTCCAGATGCCGAAGCGTCTGGACGTCGAGACGCCTTGGATTGCGCACACAGACGTTGGCAGGGACGCGCACACATAGAACCGACCGATTGCCCGATTAAACCTATCCAAGCGTAAGCTTTTACGCAAAGCCGAATTCGAGACGGATCCGCGCCAAGCTATAAGCAACTCAAAACATTTCCGTGCAGCGCATGCAGATTAACAGCGATCGCATGGAACGGTACGGAATGAGAATTATGTCCTAGGAAGAGGCAAATGCTGACGCCACAAAGTATATCGCTGAGGATGTTAATAATTTAGCCCTGCAACTCATCGCGTTCTCGGCATCTACCTAAACGAATAAAGCTTTGAAACGATCAAGGGTCGCACGAATGAATTTGCTACTCTCTCTTTCTCTCTCTCTCTCTCTCTCTCCTTCTCCGCCTTTTCCCTCACTTATACCCTGTATGTACGAAACAACCTCGCCGACTTAATCTGCTAATTAGCAACGGTGCACGCAATATCATCGGCACGACATTTGTACAATTTTTAATATGACAACGTATCGACGTGGAAGTATATCAGACTCCGTGATAACGAAACAGTTAATTATCGTCTTACGTATGACAGTGTCGTGACAAAGCTCATCACGCCCAGCGGAAGAATGAAGCGTGGCAGTGTCACACTGATAATGAATTAGAATGTCTATTAACGGAGACCATTTAAGCCGCACCTACGAGGTAACTACGAAGTAACTACGGAGTAACTACGAAGTAAATAGGGCAATTTTCGGATAGATCGAGAGTGATCGGAGTTTCCGAGCCGCCGGCTAGTTTTCCCCCCAGTAGGCTGCGAAACACGCACGCTAGACGCTCATGTTGCAAGGGTATTTAAGCGCGTAGATCGATATGCAACGTCCGTTGGTATCGGATAAAGCAAGCTGGAAACGAGCAACGCCGCTGAACGAAGGCTCCTTCACGTCGACATTTTCACCTAGCCTCGCGTGCATGGTGTATCCCGTTGGGAAAGCTACCTCCTACCTCCTACCTCCTACCTCCTACCTCCTACCTTCCCCTATCGCCACGATCGCCGACGGCCCTACATTTTTCATTCCCTTACCGCGAGACCGGGAGAAGGAAGAAATAATAATTTGTGCGCCTCAGACCTTCCTATAAAGAATGATGGAGCTTATGGCGTACAGTGCGCAAGAGTGCTACTGTGTAAAAAGTCCCTTGGAACCTTCTTTCCGAAAGGCTCTCTAGCTGCTTCCGGAGAGTGCGATGCATCCGACACGTGACGTCCATACGCATCAGACGAAAGATTGACAACGTCAAAGAGCCACCTACCGCCGACTGGCTTAGGGGCCAACGACTTTCACGAAATACTAGAGTTCCACCCGCGGGAACAGTCAAGTAGTTTTTCTTACGATTCTCGCGGCAAGCGGAATAAGAGGGTTGCTTTTTCAATTCCGTCTAATGGCAGTACCGACTGAGAAGGCTCCTAGGCAATGGTATTGCAAGGGGTGAGAGTGCGCTTTCAGAAAGGCCAAATCAGTTTACGTTCGACAGAGGACAAAAGACGACAAAGACATCTGATAACTCGATCCCTCCCTCAGTTTGTTACTGGTAGTGCGCGCTACTACTTATGCCCGATCTAAATCGATGAAGGGGAGCTGGGCCACCTGAAACGATGTTCTCGGGGTTGGAAGCGCAATTAAAGAGAAGGGGTACCTCGCATGCGACTGTCGTGCGCCACTGGCGGTCTCCGAATTGCACGATCCACCTGCGAGTCCGGTGACTGACGTCCTTGTCTCTCTCGCCCTCGCTCTCGCCCTCGCTCTCGCCCTCGCCGTCGTCGTCTTTGGCAAGCACGCGCACGTTGGCAACAACAAAGCAGCCAGCTTCCTTGTTACGCCTCCTTCTCGACGATCTCGAAGGCACTCCGCGAGCTGGGTATCTCGCTGATACGGAACGCTCCCATCGACGTCTTTTCGACGACGCTGCCAGCACTCCAGCGCGTCAGGCCACGTGAAGATCCCATATCACTGTTCAGCGAGCGGAGAACGTGCGGCGAACGTGCGGCGAACGTGCGGCGAACGCGAATGGAGAACAGCCGGAGAATGAGAGAGGAGCACCGGAGCGGAAGAGAGTGTGAGAGGGAGGAAAAGAGAGAGAGAGAGAGAGAAGGAGGGAGGGATGGAAGGATAGAAGAGGGGAGAGAGAGAGAGAGAGAGAGAGAGAGAGAGAGAGGGAGAGAGGAAGGGCCGGTGCGATCTGGCGAAGGGCAAAATCTGAACTGGAGGGAGCGAACGTTCTGTCCCTCTCTAACCCCGCCTCGTTTTCTTCAGTCCCTCGTCTTCTCCTTCTCCGGGTGGCGCGCGCGTCACGCTCCTGTGTCCGAGAGACCACTGACAGAAATCGAGAATTCCGCCTCTCGACCTCTCTCGCTCCCTCTCGCTCCCTCTCCCTCTTGACCTCTTCCTTCCTCCTTCCTCCTTCCGCTCTTCCCACCTTCGCCTCGGCAGGGTGGGGGCCCGGAAAGAGAGAAGAAGCCGGGGAACGAGAAGGATGACGAGAGGCTCTATCGACCCAGACCGAATCATGAAACCGTGCGAAAGCCGATATGTTGCGCAGATCCAACTAATTTTCGACCGCCTTCCGCCTTTTTAGCAATCTTGCTCTTCCGGGATGCGTACTCGCTATGTTTGAAAAATAAAAAAATAACCTTACTTGTCGCGGAGGAGAGGAAGGTAGGGAGCCTACAGGGAAGAGGGAGAGAGGGAGAGAGGGAGAGAGAGAGAGAGATGAGAGAGACTGGTGGTCGCCCATTGATAACGTCGAATGTGCGCAGTAGAAGCGTGGCGCAACCTGAGAGTTGTCGTTTGTACCGACTGACACGGCGCCTCTTATTCGAAGGCGTCTCTTATTCGAAGGCGCCTTCGCGGCAGTTCTTCTCCTCCTTCAAGGCAAGAGGGTGGCCTCCTTTCCTCCACCTTTTATGTCCTTCCTGTGCCTCTCCAATAATTCCCGAACGCCGATCTCCTACGCCCATCATTCGACTTTTTCGCGACACGGAAGTCCGCGGCACAGATTCTTCGGGAGCCGCCTTTGCACGCGGAAGTGCATATCGAGAGCGAAACGGTTCCGCAAACTTTTATCGTATCGGCGGAAATTTAATTAACATAGCGACATTAATTAACGCAGACGCGAGAAGCTGATAATGTTTTACAACGCGTGCCTTTTCTTCCTGTCGGGCGCCTTAACGTTTTTTTACTGACATTCACTGTAACTCTGATTAAAGTGCAAGCGTCGACATTATTCCTTAATTGAGAAATTGACGTACATGGCAATAAAATTTACCTTGTCTAGTTATAAGACCGAGACTTGATTGGCCACCCCCGCCAAATGTTGTAACGCGCTTAACGAGCTTGTTCCTGGAATGTCTGGCCAGCTAGCCACTTTGTATACTTGCCTCGTATGTTCGAGTTTCAACAGGTTCGGAGGCGGGGAAAGTCTCCTACCGCAGAAATTCGGAGGTAGAAAGGAGCCGTTTAAATTTGCCTCTTGCCTATGATGAGCGTCCGCCATCTGTGCGAAAGAGTCGAAGCTGTGATTATTACGTGATACCAGCAATAAATGGGACAGAAAATACACTTTTCAGGAATGATTGCCTATTCAATTAGCATGTAATTAAAATTGAAAGAAACAAGAAAGTATAATTGAAACATGCGCCACTTCATGTCTCAATGCTAATGAAAGCAGTAATTAGGTAATGAATAACAGCCACTGCACAAGGCCGAAGTTATTGTTTATCTTCTCATTAACAAACCAACGAGTTAAAGTAATTAAATGATTCGTTACGCGAGCTAAGCTGAAAGAATTTTCCGATTGTTGATGTAGACCAAAAAGTATTCCTCTCGCGAAGCATCTAAAGGGAACGTGAATAAATTTCTGAAAATCTGGCGATGCCAAGCCTCCAAGGCCTGATAGAATTTGATTTATCGCTGACTAGGATGAAGCGAACATCTGGCAGATGTACGCTCTCAAGTTGACCGCAAGTATGAAAGAAGGATATTGCGTAAGTTCTGCGCCGAGAGTATCGGAAGCGTTTTCACAACGCTTCCAGGGAAGCACGTGGAAACTTTTGGCGCTAAGTCTGCCTTAGGCTCATTTTCTCGACAAATGTCAGGGTATGCCGGGCTTAACGATCGATGTAACTTTAACATTACGACATTGAAAGATGAATCGAACAATCTAACGACAAGTAGAGAAAGTACTTACACTCGAGTAGTCATCGACGTGAGTCGGTGTGCGTCGGTGTGAGTCGGTGTGCGCCGGCGTCCTCGCTCGTATGGCATTAACGAACTTTTACTACTTCGTGTTCGGAATACAGAGGAGTCTCGAGTAGAAAGAGACAGCCACGTACGGCCGACCGGCTAACGTGGCATCCAGTGGCATCCAGTGGCATCCGACACTCCGATTCTCTCTTGTCCCAATGCTCCGATGCCTTACACTCATTATCTGGAAAAGAAAACTTTTGTCAAGGGAAAGTTAATGCCGGAATAAACATTGCGTTGTCCGCTCATCGGTAACGAATGTTGTGTACTAAAGACGCTCAAACAAATTGGCTCGAAGCTCTACAACTGAAATTGCGTGCAGGGAGCTTTAAGGGAAGGTATAGTTTGTCATTCTTAAGTGAGGCCCATAATTACTTTACCGCCATTCATTAATTCTGGTCTGAACGCTAAGCTTTTCGGCCTTTCCGCTTCCCCGCTCGACATAAACGTTTCACGCTGGAAGGAAAATTCTAAACTGGGATTCGTTCGCGTAATTGCAAGCAAAATCTATACCCTGCACTACCCCTAACTGACTGCACTTTCACCGATGGTAGAAAATCTGACATATTATACGCGCCTTTACACGCCTTTACTCAATAGGACAACTTCCTTCCTCTAAGCCACCCCACAGTGAATATCTAAGTGATTTTTTCGATGCTCATGGGAATCATTCTTAATGGGAAACTCATGTAACATTATATACCCTTAACGGCAGCCTGCATACTTGACACTGATAAACTAGACATTGAATTTCCGAACGACAAAGAGAGGATTGAATATGATATGCGTATCACGCGTTGATGATGGAAATGATGCAATAGCCAATGACAACTTGCTACAAAGAACACTACTCTCCTTTCATCAATTTCCACTTTTATTAAGCAATGTACAAAATTTCGCATACACAGTATGCATAAATCGTTTCATACATCGATATGAAACACTGACGCAATCGGATACAAATAAATAATTATACGTTCGAAAATAAAATACGTAGACGAACTCGCCAATTTGTCTGTACATCGAGTCTATATTTCAGAAATTAAGCAATTTGCTATTGAGTAAAATATGATTAAAGGTATTTCCACGAAGTCGACTAGCAACGTCTGAGCGAAGGTGCTACGCTTAAAAGATATTGATTCTCACTAAAAAAAATCTTATTATGCTGACCCAACTGCAACGAAAACGTGATAAAAACTAGAAAGGGAATGGGCCGATTGCACAACGTATCGTTTTATCGTTTCGCTTTTAGTACCGCACGCTCAAGTATCGAAGTATCTACTCTTGATATTTCTCACTTACGATTTGTTATACCGTGGATCCTTATTTTTATGACAATAGTTTCGAATCAAAACGAATAGTGCACCATTTTGCGGACCGACAAAGAAATAGAGAGAGAGAGAGAGAGAGAAAGAGAGATAGGAGGAGAGAGAAAGGGGGAGAGAGAGGGAGAAAGAATAGTATTCAACGAATTGTATAGAATCGCTTTTCTATCGGGGTGTCAATAAGTAATTGGTGTAGCAGTGCCGCGATGCGTCTAAATAGGGCGTAAAACGATTGATATGTCAATTAATCGATGCAAGAGCGGCGCATTTCTGATGAATCGATATCTACTGTGTTGACGAAATAAATGAACGGCCTTGGTCCATCCGCTATCTCTGTGAAAGGGTTTGATCAAGGGATCGATGATCGCCGAAACGAGACGTAGCATAAGACGTAGCATAAGACGTAGCAGAAGACGTAGCAGAAGACGTAGAAGAAGACGTAGAAGAAGAAGGGGAAGGGGAAGGAGTATATTTTTGGAAAAGAAGCTCGATGTCATCGCGAGATCCTCGAAGCGCAGAATACTAGGACGGGGGCGCGAGCGCGAAATCAATAATTCCTTCTCGACGGGCTCCCTCTCTCTTTCTACCTCTCAGCCTCCTATTATCATTCTCCGGTGCGAATGATGCTTCGGAAGGGAAGGCGAGCATAACGAACGGACGTACAAAGTTCGGCGAACGAGCCGAATTCTTCCTCTTCCATCTTTATTACATGATACTCCTCTCTAAGCGCATATCACAGATCAAACTATCAAATGTCGCGTCTCCTTTCGTATATCATACAGAAAGCTATCGTTACTTGCAACCTGACAAAATTTCCATCCTTTTCCTAATCTGTCAGTTGGATATTGCCTTACTACGAACGGACGTCTCCACCGCCGTCGTAACATTTGCTCTCCTCTCTCTCTCTCTCTCTCTCTCGTTGTCTTCTTTTATTTTGTACGAGGAAAATCCATGCATCGCGCGCAACTACTATATTCACATTTGAGCTGTCGGTGAGGAGGATCGTTCGTAGTACGACTTACACCGTTCAATAAGCAGGATATCGATCAATTTTCATTCAAGTCCTTTATCTAATCAGCGTTTTCTATGTGTGTTCATTCACTCTCTCTTTCTCCCTCGTTCTCATTCTCTCCCTCTCACTCTCGCTGTAGGAAACGACAAATATTCCGAGGATAATTCTGAAAAGATATAATGCGGGATTGCGGTTTTTTCATCGGTCGGCTCGGGTGCTGGCAAGGAGCTCGATATATTGCAACGTTTTATTAAACAATTAGTTATCATTTCCAAGGATTCTTCTTTGCTACAGCTGTTAGCTCTCACTGTGCGCATATCGTTATGATTAAGGAACGAACAAGAAACCCAAAGGCAACGATTCGCGAACTCGATCGCCCAAGAACGGATAGGAGACTGTCAATTAACTAATCTAATATGGGTGAACGTTATAAAATGGAGAAATTGCTGCTTCATTAATATGCGTCAAAAGGTGAGTTGTAGGCGAGTCGAGCGAACAAATAGTTGCCGTTTTCGCGACTGTTCTATACACGGGAAAAATCATAGCCACCGTGAGGGGTGGGGTCGTGAGTGAGGAATGGGATCATAGAGAGCGACTTAATCAGTTACGATTCTAACCGTACTCCTCTTTCTTTTTTCTATTTTCCATTTTCACTGAATACGCAACGAAGACTAAATTATACGATAAATGCAAATGCCCCCTGTCGTCCTCCTCTCGATCGACACTTACATGGCAGCTATCTGGCGATATTCGCCCGGGCAAACGCACTTCGGATTAACAGGGAAAATGTACGAAGTGGACGAAAACGTAAACACTGTATTTTATTAACACACTTTGAATGTTCAAAATGACATGCCTGCTTATAAATCGGATCCCCGAGACGGAAACAGCGAATTGACGAAGAACAGGCAAAGGACGATAGGTGATCGATAGGTAATCGTACGGTTCTTCTTTGATGACGAATTCATTGGGTATGACGGGAGAATTGAAGTGAAACTTTCGGAGGCTCGTATGGCAAACGGAACATCGAGCGAACAGAGAAATTTCCGCGCTACCTTCTCCTCTCGAAGCGTTCCCGAGTCGCACCTTGAAATCGACATGGCAAAATTCATACCGGCGAGAACAACCCCAAATATTCTACGTCAGCTAATTGCGGTGAGTATAAATTGTTGATACGATCACGGAACGCTTCGAAGAACCGCTCAAGTCGTATATTGTAACAGGTTGTAGCTAGACGGAGAAAAAATGGGAGCAAACGATTCCCAGCCACCTCACGAGCGACAATCTCATTCGAACATCACACAATCGCGATCAGCTCCACACCCTCACTAATCGTTATTCTAAATCTTAAACGAAACGTTTATGACGAGTGCGTATTTAAATCTCTCTCTCTCTCTCTCTCTCTCTCTCTTTCTTCCTCTTTCACGCACACGCACACTTTCTCGCTCTCTCTCTCACTCACGCACGCATACTTTCTCATTCTTTCTTTTATATATATATTTATATATATATATATATATGTATGTATATATATATTCATATTTATAGCTTTATTTATATATTTATATAGGCGAATCGATCGCACTGAACTGTGTGTGAATGTAACTATGTAAGTGTAGGTGTATGTAATCGTGTAAATGATCGACACAGAGAGTTCCAGCATAGTGGATTTTTCCGCGTTATGACGGCGAACGCAGAACGCGACGACTGTCGACGGGTCACAACGACTCGTCGCGATATACTATGTACAGAATAATAATTAAAAAAAAACGAAGAAGAAGGGGTGGGGTGGGGTGTTGACAGTCAACGAATCCCTTCGTCGAGCAGGTCAATGGGGCTAAGGAGACAAAGGGGCGGCGATATTCTACCAGTTGTTCCCCCTTCCCCTTCCTCTGAATCCTCCACCTCTAAACTGTCCTCCTCTTTTGAGTCCCCTGGGCATGAAATTTCCTCCCGGCGGCCCCCTTGGCCCTCTGTCTATCCAAGGCCCCCTGGGGCCGCCACCCCTGAAGCCTCTACCTCTGGGCGGACCACCTCTCCACGGAGGGAAGGGTGTAGGTCCACCCAATCGCGGCCGAAAGATCGGACACGTCGCGCTCGGACCTTCGTGATCGAAGAGAGGTGCCGACTGAGACTCGAGGACCATCTGAGGTCCGTTCGCAGCGGACTCAGAGCTCACCGGAGTTTGAGGCCCGTTCGGCACGATTAGTCTCGTCTTTTTGCCGCAGGGCATGTCCTCGTTCTCCTGCTCGTCGAAGCTCCCGTTCGCCGCTGGTCGTTTGAGATCGTTATTAGAAGAATTCATTAAAGCTTCCAACTGTTCCGACAGCTGTACGGGCTCTTCCTGAGTATGACCCTCACCTTGATCTTGCGTCTGATCGGTAGTTTCTATCGTATCTAGACAGCTCTCCGCTCGACCAGAGTCCGGCTCCACGCGATTTTCCTCGTACTCTAGACCAGCTGGATATTGAGAATTTTCCCCCTTTTCCGTTTGATCGCCCCCTTGATTGGCCCGCTGATCCGGCGATCCTTGTGAGTGGATCGTCGCACTCGATGCTTCCTGATTAGCGGGAGCATCGCAGTCGACGAATGTGGATCGTTGTGCCTGACTACTTTCCGGATCCCGACAGGGCAAGCAATCCTGCTGTTGTAATCTTCTGTCAGGGTTAATTGGCCGCGTGCGATCTTGAATGATGTCCTCGATTGGCTCGTTATCCGGCATGCCTATTGGCATACCTTCGTCGTCGAGAATGACAACGGTGTCGGGAGGTTGCAAGAGAAGGGGTCGACTGTTCGGGATGTCTTCGGGTGATGAGCCGTGATGCTGCTGATCAGACCCACCGGCTCCCGTCGGCGTTCTTGCCTTGCGGTTGTTTATCACGTTTCGTTGCTTAAGACCATGATCGTCCGAATATCTGTCCCTTCGATTTCGCGGGAAGCCCCTACCACCTCGACCTCTAATATCATTCCTATGAAAGTTGTTGTCCCGGTGCGGGTGATCGCCTGGAAGTTGATTGTATCTGTTGCCATGAAATTCTTGACCGGCTCGAAGATTGTGTTGGTTCTCGTGATACTCGAACTCTTGCTGCGACTGATGGAACTCCTGTTGGCTCTGATGCATGGGATGAAAATCTTGACCTGGAGGGTGAAACTCCTGCTGCTGATTTTGAAGAAAGTTCGGTGGACCCCTGTTCTGGTGAAAGTTTGACTGATTCTGATGAAATTCTACCGGGAGGTTATGATGGAAATCCGGCTGGCCCGGATGGAAATTCGGCTGATTCTGATGGAATTGCGGCGGTGGCGGTGGCGGCGGTGGCCCAGTATGCATTACGTGAACATCCTGCATCATTTGGCCACGCGCAACCGGCATCTGCCCCGTTGGCAGAGGTATCATTCGCATGTCCATGTCAAGATTCTGCGAGGGTGCTGCTTGCGGAACGCCAACCCGCATGTCTCGATCCTGAGATCTTACGTCCACGAGCACTCTTCCTTTCGGCTTGCTGTCTGTCTCGTCATCTGACATTTCCATGTCAACGCTCTCCACGATGTCGCCCGGTTGCATATGCTGCCTACTTTGGAAAAATTTACGTTCAGTTCCCATGAATATGATCGCACATTTAATATCATTGATATTCGGAAAATTCGGATGAATAAAGAAACGAAAACAAATTTAACAACAGTCCAATTTGACAACAAAATAAAAAATAAAGGCAAAGATTCTTATAGCAATTAATACGACAAAAAATAATCTAAACCACGGAGAAAGGAAATAAACTAATATGTACCTCATTCAGTCTAAGCCAAAATAAATGCGCCAAATCTTTTTTGCGAAGACCACCTCAATCCGAAATAAATAACACAATAAATTTCTCACCGATAATCTTGGTCACCCGTAGGCCAAAGGTTGTTATTGTTGGACAATACATTCAACGTTGGGTCACTCGAATTATTATGATTCGCGGGACTTCCTGTCAAGCTGATTAAGTTACGATGATCTACATCTGCCGCTTTCATCAGACGATACGGTAGCTGATTCTCCGTCGTCAAAGGTATGGGTATTACTCTGGAAACAAAGATTAATACGTCAATGGGTACATTGCGGGCGATACGTGTAACTGATAGAGGTCATAAAGCGATAACTGTCTTTCATGTCATACCTATGATCTACATCCGTCGCGCTACTCAGAAGAGGTTCCTGCTGCTGCGAATCATCATATTCAACTGGATCTGTAAATCCAGACTTTTCATACATCGGCGGAGACTCCGGCGTTTCTGAAAGAATATCGTTCTTCCCTCTAATAGCATTAGGCCAAACAGATTCGCTATTTTCCCACCGATTGTCATCATTTTCCCCCGGCCATGACGGATTCATGCTGTTCTTGCCTATGGGTATCGCGGAATTCCCTATATTGCAAAGCAAGTGTTAGGAAAAGTATTAAATTAGAAGGCAACAATATGACAACCCACAGTGCCCACCTTTCTCTTCCCATTTCGAAGGCTCCTTGATTGCCTCGTTTGGTGGAGTCCACGTGGGAAATTTGGGTGGTAATTTGTTGTAACAATTCTCGTCATCCAGAAAAATTGGAGGTGGCAAAGGTGGTGGAGGCAAAGGATTAACTGCAGCAGCATTACTGGGAGCATCAAATGGGCCGGTAATGTTACTCTGACTGTTTTGACTCGAATAAGGAGATGGTGTGTGTGACTCGCCAGATAAATTTCTAACTGACAGAGGAGTACTGTGGCTCATCTGGCAATTGTTTAAACCCACGGCACCTTGATTACCGAGCATTCTTGACACTGGCGTTACGGGCAATTGTCCTAAGACGGGCGAGTGTCTATAATTAGGACGCTGCGGAGATCCGACTTGAGAGTCGGTCGTGTCCAAACCCAAGCCCGGTATACCACCAGGATCCGGTGTTGCATCGGAAGATGGAAGCACAGTTTTTAAAAAACTGGATATATTGAAATCATCTGTATTGCTCTCGTTCTTCGGTGGTCGCATATTAATTACTTCTATTGGTTTCGCCTGATGAAGATATAATACAATTAAAGACACATAAGTAGGGATCATCATAGCAGTCTTTTAAGAAATTGCATATTACCTCCAAAGACTCATTATATTGCTGTACTATACCAGTAGGGGTTGTCGACCTCTCATTAAATAAGTTTCTCTAAAAGTGTTTACTATTAAATGCATGCTCGCTAAAAAGGGTCTAGGGCGATGAAAAGTTAATGCCTCACCATATTACCAAAATCCATATTTCCTCCCATAAAAGAAGAAAAGTTATTAGTAAAATCTCCTGTTTCATTGACTTGTACCATATCGGGTGCAGGTACAGGTACAGGATCATATTCGTGACTGTACGATCCGTAGAGTGAAGGCGGTGCTACGTCTATTATTGTTGATTGATTTGTAGTTTGATTTTCGTCTCCTGGAAGTTCTATGTCACTGTCAGGACTCGGCGATGGCGCATTTATGTCGGGTGAAGGAATCGGTGACACCAACGTCGGTAATAATTCGTCCAATTTTTTCTTTAAATTCTTAACGCGGCTACCAAAATTCCGATAGGCCTATGTGTGAAAAAAGGTGAAATGACAGCTATTAAATAATCCCTTGTTTATCGAATTTTTGAATTTCAATCCAAACAGCTTACTCACATTAGTTACTATCTTAACTTCACCGCGTTGAGTTTCATAAAACTGGTCTGCTTGCTCCAGCAGTTCTAACACTTGCGTTCTTTCCCTAATTTCTGCTTCAAGTGCTCTGACATAATTTTCCACATTCCTTACTGCCATGTCAACCTCCTTTTCTGCATCTTCAACCCGCCTCCTATCTTTTAAGGATGCACATAATTCTTCAGCATTCTCTATATCGATATTACTTTCACGTAAGTCTCTTAGTCTTGCATCTGTTGCTTGTTCCAATGTTGCACATGATCTCATTGTAGAAATGAGCAGTGCAGCTTGAAATTCATCAGGCAGAGACACAGGCTGTGGCTCTGGCTTTTTCTTAGGTGCAGCTGAAATGAGTCCTGACAAGTCTGCCAAAAATTCCTCATCGTATACTTGTCGTTGATCCCAGATTTTGAAAATTCTCAGTATACGATGTTTCACTTTCTCGTCCCTGACCATGGTTGTTGCTCTTTGAAGAGTTGTGCCCCAAGATTCCACAAACTCAAAATTTTTCCTTTTAGAGTACTGAATCACATCGTTCGCCAAATAAAAAAGTGTGAGACGGTGCTCTACTTTCACTAAATAAACAGAATACATACGTTTTGAAAGACGGTCAATATCATAGTCTGATGTCAAATTATTCTAACAATCTGATACAACAATTTTGTTCAGAAAGTTTATATGAGAAAGATTATGATATTGAAAATTAAATATGAAAACTTACCTTTCTTCAAAACCTGAAGCCATGTCGCAACAATTTTCTTGTGATGTTGCCTTCTTTCAAGACACCAGGCAGACAAGCCTTGAATGGACTCCTGAGAGTCCTTTAATGTGTGGAGCCTTCGCTCAAAGAGCTCCACATCAAAGTCACTTGTTGCCATTTTGCAATTGTATCAGACACTTACGGAATAATTAACGATTCAACTTTGCATCATATATAGGAGTGAACCACCGAAGGGAACACGAGATAAGACGCCAAGGTATCATAGGTAAGATGCCTACCTAGCCAAACAACCTAACCAAACAGTGTACCGCTAACAAACTGGCCCTGTCCGTGTTAAGTCACAAAAACGTATATCTGCGAGTCCATCATTTTAACAATTAATTAGTCACGAATTCCTTCGAAACGGTTATTACGTTCTTAGTGAACGAAATATCCAAAATTCCGCACAAGCACTCAAGCTAAACCCAGTGAAACCGACACGCTTTAAAACGACGTTTAACTCTGTTTTCGTTAATGTAGATTGATCGAAAGGATCAGTCTTTCAACGCGCTCAGGAAGGACGTTTATAAACACTGAATGCTACTTCGCATAAGTCACGTTTTCTCTCGGAGCACGTACTTTAAAACTGCTGTATTCCGTACGACCGATCGTGAAAACAAGAGGCCGCCATCTTTTTGGGATCAAAACACGGTCGCGCAATGGCCGGCGCAACTTCAATAGCGTGTATAGTTAACGAACGAACAAATCAATTCCCACTATCTAATATGTACAATAGCAATAAACATATCGTATTCAGAAATTTTATGTGGTAAACTTTGTATATGATTTACCCTTACGTCCTTCACCATTAACACATTGTTTTGTAAATGTTCATAGGATACACCAACATGTAAATGCGGCTTGATACTTATGAGTGTATTGTAGGTTAATAAATTAACAGTAATCAGTTTAACGCTTCATGAAGTAGAAAAGAAGCGACAGAGAATTGTTTGTACTATCGGCGCATGACTTGAATTGTGGAAAGACATTTACATTTCTGAAATTGTCCATTTTTTCTCTGTATTTCACATATTCAAATCATGCATAGCACACACACCTGCGTATTTGCAACGAATGCCAATGATCTGCTGCATCAATTTGCATATTTACATATCCTATCAAAACGTAGCCATATATTCTAGATAAATATACGGTGTAATTTTATCTTAAACATAATATAAACATGTTACAATTAGAATAACATAGATAGATATTTTTGATTAAAAATAAAAAGATGCAAAAGTGAAATTAAGGAATCGATAAAATTGGAAAAAGCAGTACAGGTAACTGAGTTAACATAAGTAGTAAAACAAGCTCAAATCTGTTGCAATATAGAGAAAACGACAATGTTGAACGATATAATATAATATTACATGTCACAGCAGTATCCAAGATGAGAATACCGGCAGAGGTTTTGTCTGGCGCGCGAACGTATTGCTTCAAATAGTCGATCGTCAAGCACACCAAACACTAAAACAAGTTTTTCATGTCAATTAAAAATATATAAGCAATACGAATAAACACGCCAATGCGTCTTTGTTAACATTACATCGTGTGAGTGTGTTCCAGTATATAATATTTGTGGAAATGGGAAGAAATTGTACAAATCAACGAAAACTTACCAAAATAAGAGCTGTAGAAATTGCTGAAGCTGTTCAACAAACGATTCTGCGCACGCAGCTTCTCAATCATTGGCTAACTGCATGCATAGCTTGCGACATCTTACGAAATTTTATGTTACTAACAATTTAAAATTTTTTAAATACGTCTTTGAATTCTATAACTACACTCTCAACAACATTAATGTAAATGATATTTGGAAAACATTTCTGCACAAAAAATATTAGATAAGGACATTTTGTTTCGTTCTTAAAGTTATGAATAGGAAATAACAAACACGTATAAGTTATGGTAATTGCGTAATTATACTTTATTAAGAAAATAATGTGATAGGGCTAATTAACGCCTTTTTCCACCTCTCCTTTGGTTTCCCCCTTTCTTTTTACCGCCCTTTCTAGCATTCTTTCTTTTCTTCTTTTCAAGTAATTCGCGTTGTTTCAATATTTGCTCTGGTCTTTTTAATTCTGCCTTCGCCTTCACCTTTTCTTTTACCTTTTGATTATGCCGTGCCCAATGAGTATTAGGAGCTGTACTCAACTTTTTCAATTGCGGTGTCTCGTCTTCACTATCAGAGTCATGAGAGACTCCAACTTTGCTTTTGTCCTTCCATTGCGAATAACGATTCGTTTTATAGGATGCAGGAATCCATGCACCAGATTCTGTACGGATTTTCCCACTTTTCTTATTATTCTCGACATTAACCATCTTTTTCTTTTTACGATCCCATTTTTTTACTTGCACTTGCATTCTTCGAGATTCCGCACTATCTGCCGTTAGGTCCATCTGTGCGCTATCCGCTTTCATACTGAAATTATTTACTGCCAATCCATCTTCAGTAATTTTATCTGGTGCAGCATAGGGTATATAAAATTCCTCATCACGTGCTGAAGATCTCTTCCTCTTTTTAGAAGTCTTGTACAAATCTTCCATTGACCTTCTTTTTGGTGTAATTACGTTTGTGAAAGCAGCATCAATTTCATCTTGACTGCTTGATGGCAAACTTATCTTTCTACCTAATTCCTCTTCCATATCAGCTGTTTTCTTCTCTGAATCCTCGATCCTTTTATGATGATTTCTAATATTTTCTTTATGAAATTGCCTTTTTTCCTTCATAACTTTATAGTCAGTGGACGTTGCTTTCATTCCAATTTCAAATACCGTACCTTGTGGCCTGTAGTTTTTCATTCTCGACAATATATCAGCCTTTTCTGACGTCGTATCAGAAAATTGCGGAATTACACCTGCTTCATTAATGCGCATTCCTTTGACTCGCTTGACGCTCTCAACAGATGCACCTGGCCGCGATCTGATGTATTGCTGGTAACCATTGTTGCAAACTTTTTCCATGCTTACAAGGTCTGCTGAGCTTTGATGCCAGTTCATTAATTCCGCAAGTTCTTGTTCCACCATGGCTTGTGGCATTTTTCCAATTGCTCCTTTAATGTTAAGCTGTGTCCCAGAAGCTGGAATTATTTGCAAAGGACGGCCAAGAAATAGGTGGAGGTCTAATAGATATGCATGTTCGTCTGGGCTTACAATGTTATATGCGGTACCCGCGCGCCCAGCACGTGCACAACGCCCAACTCTATGAATAAACAGTTTACTTTTTGCGGGAAAGTGGAAATTTATGACGTTATCTAAGTATGGTATATCTATTCCTCTTGCTGCAATATCCGTTACTATGAGGACCTTCACCTTTCCAACTTGAAACTTAGCTGCATTAATTTTACGTGCAGATGGATCCAGATTGGAATAGATAAATGTATTGCTAATTTGTGCTTTATCCAGAATCTGATGAATATATTCTACATGATGCATTGTAGCAGCAAATACTATTGTTTGGGACTCTGCTTTAATAACGTGTTTTAATAAACATAATAGTACAGACATTTTTTCTTCTGGTCTACAAGCAATGAAAGATAATTCCAACTCTTCTGGCAGTTTACTTTCCACATCCAACCGTAACAATACAGGATCACTGAGGCCAGCTTTTGCAAAATCTACCAGAATTCTGGGTAACGTAGCTGAAAACAGTAGCGTTTGCCTAGATTCTGGTAGTCTATTTGCAATTTCATTAATCTGCTCCCCAAACCCCATCTCAAATAATCTGTCTGCTTCGTCAAATACTACATACTCAATACTTTTCAATTGCAAATCCATTTCCACACATACATGTAAGAATCTTCCTGGTGTTGCCACAATAATATCAGGATTGCCATGAATTGCACCAAACTGATGTTCGATGCTGTCTCCTCCGAGGATGACAGCAGCCGTCAATCCAGTATATTTACCTAACTCCTTTATGAACCTAAGTGTTTGGAGTGCTAATTCTCGAGTTGGAGAAAGGATCAACGCCCGTGCTCCACTTTTGGCCTGCCTTGTTTTGAGCTTCTCAAATAGGGGAATCAAAAAGCAAGCAGTCTTTCCACTACCCGTTCTAGCCATAGCAACAATATCACGTCCTTCCAAGACTAAAGGGATTGTTTTCCTTTGTATGGGTGTAGGTAATTTATAACCGCGTTTAAGAATTCCATTTAGAACAGGAAAACTAAGAGCCATAGCTTGAAATCCACCGGATTTCTTGCCAGCCTTCTTTTTTATGTTTGATAGTTCAAATTCTTCATCATTTTCCTCAACCTCATCAGGGTTGGCAAAACCAACAAGTTCGCTTTCCTTCATTTTGATGGTTTAAACACGTTTTGTTTGTTACTGTTACGTATACACCTTACTCGTCATAAAAATATCAAATATAACGACTTGCACGTGAATTGTAACAAATACTATAATACATTTGTTAAAATTGATGAGACTGGTTCTTCGACACAACCCAACTCCGACAACGTGTTTACGATAGACATAACCTCAATATTATGTTTGTATTATCGACATATCAGGATGTACTGCAACGAGGTACTCAGAGTAGAAAACGGCTCAATAATCTGATCAAATATTTTTATTAGAAAATTGTTGGGTTGGCTACTAAGAAGTATATACAAATTTCAGTTTTATGTTTTA
Source organism: Anoplius nigerrimus (assembly GCA_914767735.1). Classification (NCBI taxonomy): domain Eukaryota; kingdom Metazoa; phylum Arthropoda; class Insecta; order Hymenoptera; family Pompilidae; genus Anoplius; species Anoplius nigerrimus. Next base: position 11,376,451 of record OU612091.1, on the reverse strand, counting down.
TTACAATAAATCATTGTTATAGTACATTAAACTTATTTCTTGGTACCCTCCGCCTTCTTAGCTTTGCGCTTTTGAGCCATCATCAACTGCGCTTTAGGCTTTAAATTGTGCTTCTTTGCAAAACGCTGGTTCCTCAGGAACTTCAAATCCATCTATACACAAATAGACATAAAGAAATTAATTACAATTCACCAGACCATTATGTCCCTATACTTAACGAAAATCGTCTAACTTACCCCAAGCGTGGATTCGTGTCTGTAACGTTTAGGTTTTTTGATACCATTACGATGGGCTTTTCTGTCTGTAACAACATTTACACACATTACATTCTTGTGTACAAAATATTTTATGTACATTCAAAGTAATATGAAAACAATACTTCTGACAGATAAGGTTATATGACATACATTATAAATAATGGAAAAAAAACTTACTCTGATTGTGATTTGTATGATTCTTTGACTTAGCCATTTTTTGCTACGGTTCTGTGCTGAAAAAAAAATTATTATTTAAGTACAATAGTAATGCTCTCCACAAAACGAACCTTTGAGGTTATACGTAACAATAACAACATAGACATATTTGATTTTATAATTCATAATCTTAAATATTAAGGCCTATAAACATTTCTGTTAATACACTGAAGTTTTTACAGCAATATTTATTACATACGATCAGGATTAAATGGATAAATATAATAGAAATCAGTTATGTATCTTTGAAAGCGTACATAAACTCACGGAAACGGAAGTGATAAGAAAGGGTTACCAGAATTACAAAATGGTGCTGTTCTTTAACAGTTAGCAAAATTTCCGAAAGAGGTCAGCATCTTCCAGCGTCGATAATTTATTGGCCCGTAAGAATACGCAATCCGTAGAGTAGCAGACAGCTCTGTGATCGGAGGCTGTCTGTGTTACAAGATGTTTCGTTCTGTTACGTTGCTTCGTAAGTTAATTTTTGATACACAAGTGTTTCTACGTTTCGTTTAAGTATCGTTTAAGTAACATGACATGTCATTTTGCTGCGGGAATGAATCCAGAATATCAATACCCTTCCAAAGTTGTCAGTTAATGATGACCCAGTCTCAGCATTAGCATTCCCAATTACCTTACATACTCCTATATTGTAACGTTCGTCGTTGACAATGCAGAATCTTGGCATTTGTCCATTGATTTTTGCGCCACGATTGCTTAGAGTTACATCCCATTGTGACATTCCTCCATAGTACTATGTAAAATATTACTTGTTATTAGAAGACAGAAATTCCTGATTTATTTGAGTAATCTGAAAATGCAATATTTGTTTAAAAAATAGGAAGCGGCCAGCAGGGACTATTGTCCCTGTTGGGCCATAGTGCGCCAGCAATAACATGCCCGGCATCGCAGAAGAATATGGCAACAGATATTCCGTTACCTGAAAAAGCAAAGAAGGAACCCTACAGCCCATTTAGACCTAAGAATTCAGTGGAATTTGCTTTGGCCAGAGTAGATGATCTCTTAAATTGGGGGCGCAAAAACTCTCTGTGGCCATTAACATTTGGATTGGCTTGCTGCGCTGTAGAAATGATGCACATTGCTGCTCCACGTTATGATATGGACAGATATGGTGTTGTATTCAGAGCTTCTCCAAGGCAAGCAGATGTTATTATTGTCGCTGGCACTTTAACAAACAAAATGGCACCTGCCCTAAGAAAAATTTATGACCAAATGTTGGAACCACGATGGGTCATTTCTATGGGAAGCTGTGCTAATGGTGGTGGATACTACCACTATAGTTATTCTGTGGTCAGAGGTTGCGACAGGATCATACCTGTTGACATATATGTACCTGGTATGCAACCTCCTTACATTTATCATATCATCCTATGCATAGCATGTTAAATTATATTATTTGTTCAATTGCAGGATGTCCCCCTACGGCTGAGGCATTGATGTACGGAATTCTGTTACTGCAGAAGAAGATAAAAAGGCATCAAAGTACATTAGAATGGTACAGAAAATAATGAAGAGAATTTTTTCTAAATGAATGTAGTAATAAATGTATAACTTACTTTAAGGTTGTAATATACAATTAAGAAACACAAGAATAGAGTTGTTATTTATGAATATTGAGATAGAGGGTATACAAAAAATAAAATAACTTTATTGCGTCAATTATATATAATTCCTCCTATATGCTGATATTTCCTTCATATCCAAAATATAGCACATAGGCTTTGTACATTGTGTTATAATTGGATAGCAGCATTTACATGAAGATTGTTATACCATTAAGTCCTACTAATCCCACTCGCCAATGACATAGAATTATGGAAAATGTGAGTTTTGTTAAAATAGTCTCAGAACAAAAAAAGCTCCACTTACCATATTTTTCCAATCAATTGTCCATTTTAATTTTTATTTGCTCGTGGAATCTATGTTAGTACGATCTTGATACTAATATTGGTTAAAACTGACAAATGGGATACATCATCACACTTTCCCTATTTCAAACTGATGTTTTGTTTTATTATTATATAATATGTGCAAGGCGCCAGATTAATTGAGATAGGACGAAAACACTTTTAATTACATCGTCCCAGTTTAACTTACCACGTATTAAGGCCTCTTTAGTTCTCTTTATGTATTGCTCTAACCATTACTAACTATAGGTATAAATCTTATTATATTAATATTATACCTGCATGTACAATGTTTCCCGCAGAAACATGAGATGATGTATATATGACAATGATAGATTAGATTTGGTATTCGAATTCCTCTCAAACTATCATCCTAGTGGTATCAACATACCAATACAACTGTACAATTTGTTTCGTTCTTGTACAATCGTGTAGCTTCCATCATACTGACGTTAATTAACACCCACTGGTCCACAGACCAAATATTTAATATTGATGCTTACTTCGGTCGCTATGGATCGATGGTGCACACGTAAATGCACCTACGCTATATCCAATTCCAGAAATTTTTGGTATCATCCATGCGACTTGTAATATCTCGTCTACATTTACTGGCATACCCGATAACTCTTTTTTTTCCTGAATGAAACAATGTGGGCGTGCAAATTTTCGTTCGTAATATACAGGCATTATATCCACATTAGTACAGAAAAAAAAAAACAGGACAATAAAATTGCGGATTCACAGAAATTCTTATCTTGCGGATTTGAAGTATAGCGTTAGTCGGTGTATCACAAATATCGGCACATGCATGATTGCTTGTTTACAGTTTGACAGCATAGTTTTTACATCTGATCAGCAATTGTAATGTTCATAAGACACACAATGTTGAAACATGTACGTGCCAATAATAAATGGATATTCCGTAGTCTCATAAACACATTGACCGGCGCGTCAAATTATATAATTTTTTCACGAGAACGGTAGTGATTTGTAAACATTTGTAAACATTTGTAAACAGTTTGTAAACATCCATTGTATTTTAATATTACTTTCGTAAGTTTGCTGATCATTGAAACTTCATGGATATTTTGAATGTCGAGATAGTACCGAAATTAAGCATGTAAAAACATACTGCTAATAAGTTTTTCAACTTGTATGCATCATTGAGTATAGGGTCAGCTTTACTGAAAGTAGAAATGATAGTCAATGTGTCATGTGATACTTGAATGATTATATATACACACACGCCCACGCACGCACGCACGCATACAGTCTCTCTCTCTCACTCACTCACACACACACACACACCCACATATATATTACGCATATAGCGATATATATGTGCGTTTCAATGCAAACGGTATTTAATACAAAATCGACTAACGAAATCTTGGTAACAAATTACACTGATGCATTGCAATTTATATACAAATATAAATTCGTCGTGCTTAGATATATTTACAAAGTTACGAAGAAATTCTACTGAGTTCCCCATATACAATTCCGTGAATTCAATTGTGGTGAGAGTTTGAATAAGCCGCGAATCAAATAAATACCGATGAAGATCAAAGGGTAAGTCCTACGATCAATCGGCATGGTCATGAGTAGCTCCTCTACGATATTAGCACCCGGACTCTATCGTAATTCAGCCTTGACGCTTTTGTCGTGCCAATTCGTGCTTGCCGTGATTCTTTGATGTTTCGATTGAACGGGTGAAGTCGAATCTTGTCATGTATTATTAAAGAATGGTCTGAGACGTGGACGGCGGGGGATTGCTCGGTAAAGCCGGTACAGGGCCGTCTGTCCATTGAATTAGCGTATGCTCGCTCATCTGTGTACTCTGGAAGTGGTCCTTTAACAAGGTTTGTGAAAATGTACGATGCATCTGATATGCCTCACTCTCCCGGTTTGGATCTCCACAGATTCTGTACAAATCTGAAACAATTACGATGTGAGGAGACTGTTCGTTTAAGACGACATTAGAAACGTTATCCGTGACAGGACGACACGAATTGAACGTAATACCTTTTAAAATTGCAGTAGCCCACAATTGAACGTGTACATCAGGTATTTTCGAAGCCAGCTGCATCGCTGGTGTAACCATATTCATGGATTCTCTCGTGTTACCTAAAGAAAGAAAAATGTGGCCCAGAAGGACAAGACTACATGATGTCAGTCTGTTCAAATCTTCCGAATTACCCATCTTAAGTGTTTCTCTAAGATATCGTCTAAAAAAGAGGCACATTTAACTGGATGCAATAATTACTGGCTTAATGTAACTAGAAAATCGTTAATCGTGAACAATTAATTACGCACTTGGCCTCGTTGTATCTCGCTCCAAAAAATGCTTGGAGGCCCTGAACGTAATACGCCGCTGCTCTTAAGGAATGCGAGTACGACGGGAGAGACTCTGGATTTATTCTTTCCAATAAAGCCCCTAGTTCAGCATCTCTTTTTGTTCTGAGATACACTATAGCCAAATTTAGATTCGCGAAAGTCCAAAGTTCCCTCTCCTGAGATGTCTGTGAAACAGAAATTACAGTACATACAAACGTGACAAATTTCTAATGTCATATTCAAAAATCTTTCGCATTCTTACCCTGAGAGCTGCTGTGAACTGTGCTTCCGCAGATTCCATGCAGTTCATAGACATCGCGTATAAGCCTAGAAGGGCATGCAACTGCGGTCTATGCCCTTGTAATAATCTGGGTTGTCGTCGACACAATTGGCAAGCTTGTGAAATTTCTGCTAATGCTACACTCTTATTTCCCATGACCAAGCGACACATTACTATATGCTCCAATAGCATTAATTGGAACACAGACAGTATAGGTTTGTTGTCAACAACTGTGGTAGTAAAAGAAAAGTTAATAATGGTATAAACATGAGTAAATGTTATGTCAACTGTGTCCTGACTCACTTTTCAATTTTTCAATTTGTGTTAGTGCTTTGTCAGTGTATTCCTGTGCTTTATCCATATAACCAGCTTGCATGGAGTGCATAACAGTCACCAAATAAACCAACACGTATAAATGATCCTTTGGCATCCATATAAACATATCACCAATGTTACTACCGGTAACAACATCATCTGATGGCCAACTTGGAGACATTATCGTTTGTATACTTTGTTGTAACTGTTTCAAGCAAGGTTTGACACTCTTCACCTAATTAATAATAATATTAGTTGCAGAGCTTGTTTTGGAACAGCCAACAAATATCTCATAAAATGCATAGAGATTTTACCTGACCAGCCATTAGAAAGTGACAAACTTGCAACACTAGGAAGTAAACTTTCAAGTATTCTTTTTGATGCGGGCTACCTTGCCAATTCTCTACATGATGTCCGGCTGTATTTAAAATTGGATGAACCTCAGTAAATTTTTTATCTATTAACAAAAGCATACACCTGCTCAATAGAAACAATACTCTGGTATAGCTTGCATTGCTGATATGCGAATAATCTACGCCAACTGCTAATAGACTGCTCGCAGCCACAAAATCTTTTTCAGAAGCATGTATTTGCTGGAACAATAATACATATGAAAAGTAAGGTCTTTAAATATTGTAGATAGAAATGATATATGTGTAAATACTCACTGCAAGCTGAAAAATAAGTCTACAGTGCCAATAAACATTATGTTGAGATAGTTCTATGGCCTTCCTTAGTATTGGCTTGCTGAGGTTTGGTTGTTGTTGTTGTTCATATAATTCAGCAACCACACTAGCTGCTTCAAACTTGACGTCATCAAAAGTATTTATATTTTGACTTAGTCTCCACTGAAAATGCAATATTCAGGTAATCAGTTAGATCATAACATACGATGACGAGTAGGTTAGGATCTTTCAATCAGTGTAAACTGTTTCCCAAATGGATAACAGGTCACCACTGTCACTTGTTTAATCCAGAGGCTTTTAAAATATTGTCAATACTCGAACTGACCGCTTGCTCCAGGTGAGAACGAGCTAGGTCGATGTTTTTCGTATGTGTTAGAAGAATGTTTCCCAGCTGAAGGTGAGTTCTGGCTTCAACTCGAGGGGGAGGTTTAAAGTTAAAAACTGCTTGCAAACACTGTATGCACGATTTAATGTTCGGTGGGCTAGATGTACGAAAGTTTTCGGCTAAGCCTAATAACGACAGATACCAAGCGTCTTGGGAAGACGCCATTTTGACATTTCTCTACGAGCAAATATCGCCAATCCCGCGGACTGCGGTGCTCTTCACAGGAAACAGCTTGGCGGGCTTATTTGGGTAACGTCAAACTTGACGCTTCTTCCATTTAATGAAAGAAAATGTAGATTTACAATAATTTACATTAGTGTAGCTTTCACGTCACTCGAGAATCATCCGAAACCGCTTTATTGCGTAATGTTTACGTATGCATATATAAGTCGTTGCTCTGGGGTGTAATTGAAGTTATGCTTCTTCCACTTTCCCTTAGATGGCAGTATATGATCGAGACTAGGACGGTAAAGGTAAAAAAAGACGTGCTCATCACCGATTTGCATGAAACTTTGCAGAAACATCAATTTTTGCATAAAAATAAGATCTGTAAAAGCCAAAAAGCGCGCTCTCGTCTAATTCAAAAGTTATTAAGCGTTAAAGTTTAGTTATAAAATCTGCCTCATCGGCAGCGTGAACGACATCTGCGCATGCGCACGGATAAGTTTGCAGGTAAAGTGCGCGTATTTGAAATGAAATAATATTGAATTGGCGACAGCTAGGTGTGGGCAAGGCTTCCCTTTTGTAATGTTTAAGAGTTTTCAATCAAACAATGGCGTGAGAGTAGGTTTGGGTTAGATTTTAACTGCCCAAAGTGCAACATTATGAAAGGGAAGCCTAGCCTACATTTTTCGAATCTTGCTGTATGTTTTATGGTTTCTGGCCAATTCCTTTCGCATAACGTAATTGTAAACAAATTTTCCCGCTTTCCATGGGTTTCCAATAAACTTTCCATGCTCATGATTTCTTTTACTAATACTTACCGTATGTCTTATGGTTTTTTCATGCTATTCTTCGTACTCTTATATAGCTTACTTAAAATTAATTTCTGATACTTTCTATGGGTTTTCCTGCGCTTATAGTTTTGTTTAATAATATTAACCGTATATCTTATGGGTTTCAGATTTTCCTTGCGTTGTGATACTTTCTGTTTACGATGCGTCCCAGGAAAAATTTTTTGTCGAGTTGGAATCACCCAGAGGAGAGCAACAACTGACTTTAAACTAAAAAAACATGGTATGTAAAGTAAATAATTAAATTTAAACTCATAGTTGTAACCACGATGTACCTAAGGTATACGTGTTTTCGACCACCAAGAATTTTACACAGAAATCAAATGGAGCGGCAGTCGGCGTCTATAACTCTTGCGACTTCCTTACGTTTCTGCTTTCCTACTGAGTTTCGCAGTCAGAGGTAAGCGGGTCACAGAATAGTACAAGAAGTCGACAAGTACGCACGACTTCTTGTATAGTTCTGTGACCCGCTTACCTCGGACTGCGAAACTTAGTAGGATAGCAGGAGAGGTAAGGAACTTACAAGAGTCTTGACGTCGTCGCTCGTCCCATTTGATTACCATGTAAAATTCTGACTGGCGCAAAACACGTATACTTTAAACTCCTCTCCATTTTATCGATGTTAGAAAACCTAACCCAAAGTGCAACATTATGAAAGGGAAGCCTAGCCTATACCCAGCCCTTAAATAATTCAAAAAGTAAGATTTGACTGGAAGTCAAATTTCCCCTTCGGGGAAAACAAAAACTAGTATTATATTCCATTATTATATACGACTGATGTACTGCGTACGACAGATATACTTTAGCATACTTACTTTGAATTGTACAAGCGTGCGAGAACGTAGGAATATTATATTTAGTTTACATACCTTTTATTAAGGAAAATGAATGTATATTATTCAATGGTTTTACAATATATCAGAAATTAAAGGAAAATTAGCGTTCAACAATTACTTTCCTTACCCACCTATTCCCCATCGTCGTTTACAATAGTTATAAGTCCATCGTTGTTCATTTCGGGAAGTTCAAGATCCATAAAACAATACTTCGAGAATGACAAGATAACTAGACACCATCAGAACTTAGGGGAAGCCATAAAGTCCGTAAAATATACGGTAAGTATTGTTAAAAAATACTACAAGCGAAGAAACGCCATAGGAGACCCATTACAAATGATAGAAATTAATTTTAAGTTAGATAAATAAGAATACTAGCAAAAACCATAAAAAACCCATAAGGAAATCATGAGCTATACTCTCAGTATCAGTAAAAGCAATCAGAATTACAAATAGCCTATGGGAAGTATATAGAATATGTAAAACGAACGAGAAGAGAAAGTTGGAACATAGAGAAGTACAGAAAATTGGGCAAGATTCTGAAAACGTTGATCGTCACGCTTGACTGAACACGCCGAGTTTCGCAGTGCCACCTCTTCGGTACTTCTATGTTCCTGTTACTTGGTCAGATTTTGGGAAAAATTTGTAAAGTTCGCTCGTCACGCTTGACTGAACACGCCGAGTTTCGCTGTGCCACCTCTTCGGTACTTCTATGTTCCTGTTACTTGGTCAGATTTTCGACATTTTCACGCTTGACTGATTCCAGTCCTAACCGGGACTTTAAAATTTTTCCCATTTTTCCCGCTTGACTGAATTCAGTCTTAACTCAGATTTCGCCCTTTCGTATATTTTATGATTTCTCGCTATTCCCATGGTGTTTCCCATCAAAATTGAATTCTTTACGATACGAAATGAATAGAACAGTCGCTTGCCTTCTACTACCATGGCATTCCTATGTGGTCCCATGAGATTTTGGCGAAGTTGGTGAATTTTGTTACGGCAAAAAGAGGTATGGTTTCGGCGAGGGATATTGGATATATGGGATCTTATAACTAAGTAATTAGAGAACACAAAATTTTGTTTAATACATATATTGTAAGGAAAAATAGTATACAGTAAAAAATTGTTTCTTACATACTTATAATCTAATTTCCATACAATTGCTGTACTTTTCGCATACACGCTACATACATTATACTCAGCCAACATACATACATACGTATAATTTCTTATATAATAATTATCTTTGATAATTTAATATTAATATAGTCGCAAAGGTAAATAAGTAACACACTAAAAACTGTCTTGATACGATCAAAACTTTTGCTGTTGAAGCGGCTAAGTAAGACCAATATAACGATCCGCATTTTAAGTAAGGAAGCCAACAGCGAAAGCAATTTTGGTTCATTTAGTATGCGTACTGTAAGAAACAGAAGAAACCCGTCAAGAAAATGTATGTTTATCATAGGTTTAGATCGCTGGTCCAAAATTACAGGCGATTTTCTAAAATCGATAAAATGGTAAGGGGTTTAAAGTATACGTGTTTTGCGCCAGTCAGAATTTTACATGGTAATCAAATGGGACGAGCGACGACGTCAAGACTCTTGTAAGTTCCTTACCTCTCCTGCTATCCTACTAAGTTTCGCAGTCCGAGGTAAGCGGGTCACAGAACTATACAAGAAGTCGTGCGTACTTGTCGACTTCTTGTACTATTCTGTGACCCGCTTACCTCTGACTGCGAAACTCAGTAGGAAAGCAGAAACGTAAGGAAGTCGCAAGAGTTATAGACGCCGACTGCCGCTCCATTTGATTTCTGTGTAAAATTCTTGGTGGTCGAAAACACGTATACCTTAGGTACATCGTGGTTACAACTATGAGTTTAAATTTAATTATTTACTTTACATACCATGTTTTTTTAGTTTAAAGTCAGTTGTTGCTCTCCTCTGGGTGATTCCAACTCGACAAAAAATTTTTCCTGGGACGCATCGTAAACAGAAACTATCACAACGCAAGGAAAATCTGAAACCCATAAGATATACGGTTAATATTATTAAACAAAACTATAAGCGCAGGAAAACCCATAGAAAGTATCAGAAATTAATTTTAAGTAAGCTATATAAGAGTACGAAGAATAGCATGAAAAAACCATAAGACATACGGTAAGTATTAGTAAAAGAAATCATGAGCATGGAAAGTTTATGGGAAACCCATGGAAAGAGGGAAAATTTGTTTACAATTACGTTATGCGAAAGGAATTGGCCAGAAACCATAAAACATACAGCAAGATTCGAAAAATGTAGGCTAGGCTTCCCTTTCATAATGTTGCACTTTGGGCAGTTAAAATCTAACCCAAACCTACTCTCACGCCATTGTTTGATTGAAAACTCTTAAACATTACAAAAGGGAAGCCTTGCCCACACCTAGCTGTCGCCAATTCAATATTATTTCATTTCAAATACGCGCACTTTACCTGCAAACTTATCCGTGCGCATGCGCAGATGTCGTTCACGCTGCCGATGAGGCAGATTTTATAACTAAACTTTAACGCTTAATAACTTTTGAATTAGACGAGAGCGCGCTTTTTGGCTTTTACAGATCTTATTTTTATGCAAAAATTGATGTTTCTGCAAAGTTTCATGCAAATCGGTGATGAGCACGTCTTTCTTTACCTTTACCCCTAAATGCCTGTAATAATCCCGTATAGTAGCGTAAAATAATAAAAGATAATACAATATTATCATAATAATGGATACAGAGCTAAAATACCTAAATTAAATCGTTCTTAATTTAAGGGATAGATGCATGTATTGGTATACAGAACATTAATGCCATAATTTGCGTCATAAAAATAATTTATTTACGTTTTCCGAGGTGTTAGATACACCGTAGAATGGTACTTGGACTCATCTCTAGTGTACGAAAAATATAAGTCAAACAGAAGACTGTTACAATTCTGCTAAAATCCACATTTGGTGTCTATAGGGTATAGAATGTAACATAGTCAACATGAATGTACTTTAATTATCCACAAAATCTGACAATCAGGTATCAGTAGATGGTGTTATCATTAGAAAATTTTGAGACACCATTTCGACCACTTTTCATTTTTGCAGCATTGTTCGCCACAGGCAAAGATGTTACGAAATGAGAGAGCATTCTTCAATTTTGAAGGCAAGCTAGTTAAGAATGCAACAGTCATCTTTCAAGAAGAGTGAAAGATAGAGCCAAACATCCAAAGTTTGGTAAGGTACGGCGGACAATAAGATATTTACACGCTTATAAGACGTATTACTACGTTTCTCTTATTTAAACATTGGTTCAATTAATACTGTACAGATACTGAATACAAATGACACAAGAATAGCTTTAGTATCACACGCATTAATTTTTAATAATGAAATGTGTGAAACATCGACGTGCAACCGGTGCACAATTTTTCAATGAGTCCGACTGCATCACACATCAATCTACGTTCGACGTAAATCTTAGTCTTAATAATACTTATAATTTGCAGTCGCTAGTAACTATTTAACCATATAAAAAACTGTTGCAGTCAAAAATTCATAATAACTACCAACGCTCTCAAAATTGTAATGTGTTCGCGTCATTATTCCTAGTACGAGTTTTCCTTCGACTAGTGATGTAAAAACATCAAGATAGAGTTCCGATATTCGGATATATGAAACACAGATAGAATATTAACATTATGAAAGTTTTATCGTTACAATACATTCTCATAAAAAATGATGTGGAATGTATAGTGCTTTAGTTACTATCAATTTACAATCCCCAGAGCTGTTTTCGCTTTATTGCCCAGTCCGCGAACTTCTGTTGAAGCTTTCTCTCTTCCATTAAAGCAGCCGCTGCCTGCTGAAATTTTTCCTCGTTTCTACGTATGTACATTTTCGCATCTTGCTCTAGTTGACTAATTTTTTCCGGCCTTATTTCAACCATGGTTAGCATCTCAGTTAAGTACGGATTAAACCTGTAGTATACGTGGTCCGGCAGCAAATCATTCAACATCGTATGGACAGCTGAAAGTAAACAAAAATCTCTGGTTGATTAAAAAAAAAAGGGGTCGGCGAGAGAGTGAAAGATATACTGTTCTGAAAAACGTAATTTATCATATGTACCTTCTGTATCAGTAGCGCTGTCTAAGATCTTGAAAAATTTATCCTTCCAACTGGAAAAAGCTGCAACTTGTACGGACTCTGTGTTAGTATCGCCTATTTTTACAGGTACCCTACCAGTGCCAAACGAAATGACACACTGAATAGGACAGTTGGGCCACAGTTGCTTCGCTTCGTGGAGAGCAACTGCGCAAGGATTGTTCACTGATATGCCTCCATCTTGATGTAAAAAGTCGCCGCACTTAAATTCTTCGAAGTAACTTGGCGCGGCTGCCGATGCCCTTATAGCTTCCCACAATTTATGTCTGTGAGAACCGATGTACTGGCTCTCTACTCTGTACGGTAAAGTGTAATTTCTAAATACGTACGACATAACTCGTGCGTGATTTGCAACCGTGGAGACCGTTGCAAACTGAAAAAGACACAGTACAGTTTAGATCTACCACTTTATAGGAACATGGTACGTATCCTCTAACGATTTAGCATCTGACGTATTATATGTACCTTTGGTGCATTTACATCCCGACTCGTTTTTATTAGAACTCTATCCCCCAATTGCTCTTGCAGTAATTTCTCCCAAAGCGCCGTATCATAATAAGCGTGACTCCAAACTAAGCCACTTGTTCCTTTGAGAGCACTCTGTGTAAACACTCGAGTGCTTAATTCTTTGTACAGTTCGGAAATTTCGTTTAATGACTTCCTTTTATGACCACCTAAAAATATTCACAGATAATGGTATATATTATAAATGAAAATAATAATTATATCTATATTTTCATATACTATGATGCCAGGCAATCCTTGCTCATTATGTTACTAGTATTATTCTGACCAGGAATTTTACACTTAGGATTTTAGACAAAAAAAAATTCTTACCCATTATATGACCCTGAGCCATTACTGCGTGTAACAAATAATAGGTTCGAAATTACACTTTTTTTTTTACAAAAGGTCAATTAGTATAGAACCCGAGTTATTAGTAATAAGAAGACTCATACAAATGATTAGTAAATGTAAGTTTAAGGCAAGGGATATTTTTTTCATAATCGAAGCAACAAGTATATTTACCTAGTACACCGGCTAAAATGGCTCCAGTGCTCACACCGCAAATATAGTCGAACATTTCATGTGTTTTCTTGCCAGTGAGTTCTTCAAGTTTTTTCAACATTTCTATCACTAGTACACCGCGAATCCCGCCACCGTCGATAGACAAGATTCTGATGCCGCGACCAGGCAAAGGGTCGACATGACCCAAGACAGCAAGAGCTTCTCTAATAGATGCTGAACATTATGAGAAATGTTATCATTAATGCCCTTGCACTTTCACGTTCCTTCTAAAAGACAGACAAACATGTGATATTGCTGACATACCTTGTACCTGTTCATCTTTAGTCTTTTGTCTAGCTCTGAGTAAGATTGATATTGCTCCCTCCTTGATAGCATAATGCCTGGCATCAGGATATTGGTCAATATGTACTAACAAATCCTCTACTCTTCTCCATTTTGATGCAGCTGACTCAGCTGTGGCAATACTGTTCAAGACGTGTCGTGTTCTCGAGACAACGCTATGCTTAGGAATGTTACTCTGAACGTTTATCTTCCATTTTGGCATAGCAGTGAGACGTGTCTCTCTGTTCCTACTGGTAACTTTTAGAATCAAAGCCGCAAATGCTTGGGCTACACTGTGGGAATGGTCCTTGATCTCTTGTTTTAATTCTGAAATTTCTTGCCCCGTACTTTTCTGCAAGGTAAGAAAAAAATAAGTAATGGAGGTAATTTAATATGAGTACTTGTAAAGTCAGTTGTATATACCTGCTGTATTGTTGGATGAGTAGGGCTCTCTGTTCTAGGTTCTTTATGATTCTCTAGTGAAATAGCTACAGTCTTTTCAACATTAGCACTGTCTTTATCTACAGGTGCATTTTTTACAGAGTCATTAGACTTATCGTTATCAGCCAATGATATTTTTCTAATGATTTCAATTTGCATAGAAGTTGCCTTTTGTAACGAAGAAAGCCACTCTTTGGATAGGATGCTATGCATGTTTCTGTCGTCTGTAGCCTTATTTAGGTAATCTTTAAGTTGAGTAAGAAGTTTCCATTGATTTTGCATAGACATCCTTGATTTGTGCAGAGCATTTACTGAATTCAGTAACCTCTGTGTCACATTCGTCACATTGCTCTCAGTATCTTTTCCTGCTGCACTATCCGTAAATTGCCTATAATATAAATAATAATTGTTTTGTCAGCACAATATAGAATAGCACAACAATTTAAGAGTCTTTCACAGTTATTATGTGCTACTCAACACTGAAATGTATGTGAATTTAACCAAGTTGGCATACTATTATTTAAAGTAATTTAAAACGTACAGTTTTTAATGACGAGTAAATGCATTGTATTTCAGATGATTTATTATAACGTGGCTGGCCTTGGATACTCAGTGAATTAGTGAGTAATATTACTGTGAACGGCGACGAAGAGGTTGGAATACGTAGGCAGTGAGTAGTCACTGCCACAAACAATACTCGTAAACATTTTGAGAGATCACGTCATCACGCGGTACACATGCACATGAAAGTTAAACTCGTGTGGTGTTTCGGTTCAAATGTTTTGTAAGCAACAGGATGACAGAATACGTGTCGCCATGTTATTCATGTATCTCCCAATATCAGCTGATCAATGGAACACACTACCACTCGAGTCCTTTTTGATCTAATCGTTCGATGTCAAACCTGACAAGTGCAAATACTCGGCCGTACGAACATAAATACATCAGTAATCAATTTGGCTAACAAGCCCCTCAGACTATATAGACTAATTTAGAAAATAGTAATTCAACGATATAGATTGACCTATGACATTTCAGTGTTTTGTACACACTGGTACACACACAGATCAAAGGTCGCCATCTTACGCGCAATTCTACGAATTGTGTGATCCGCTAATAAAGCACTATTTCATAATAAAAGCGGAAAAGATAAGAACGACTGGAGGGAAGTAAGAGTTCGCTCACCTGGTTAGGGAAACACATCTCCGACAATGCTTTACGTGCGTGTTCACTGACATCGCACTAGGATGCAAGCACAGATAATTTGCCACCGATTCACTGAGAACTTTGATGACAGACTGTATAATTCTGACAATAATTAAATTAGACCGCACAGGTTAGACTGAACTGTTCGCCTTGACCAACGGCTAGCCAATACACTTTGTTCTTCGAACAATCAGATGTTGAAAATCGATGCTGAAGACCAACACGAATAGACACAAGTCACCAATCGTAGCTTCTCGTTCTTTCGATTTGAACTCTCACAATCAGAGTAGAGACAGTATTAGAAGACGATTGTAACTTGAAGGGGTGAAGTCGCGCCAAGAAGCGCACGATTCTAATTTCCGCTGCTCGAGAAGTTTCGCTGCTTTGGCTATTACTAAACTGAGCCGACCGCGCTCGTTTCTACTTATATGAACGTGAGCCACGTGTGACGTGGTCGCGCGAGCCTACGAATAAAGTGTCGTACGATAGCGCCGGACCAACCGGGATCGTTGGCACGCTCAATCGATTCGCAGTTTGACAAGTTCAACGCCATTATCGTGCATCTTGTTTACAGCCAAGGATGTTTTCACTCCTAACTATTCTACACCAACAGAGTGTATCCTATACTACTTAGCGCGTGACTGCTTCTCCGGAAACCTTCTGCCTTCTCGTCAATAGCCATTGCTCATTGTTTAGTCTCCGTAGAATTGCGCTAGAAAAACAATAATAGTACCGATATCCGCGATAACTCTTCTAATCTGTTGTTATCGTTAAATGATCCGCTTTCGGCCACTTTCGGCCACTTTCGGCGCGTTTGTTTCAGACGCGCGCTGAGACACGCGAACATTGCTGCGTTCCACAGATCCCCCCTTATCGCTTGTTTTCATTCTCATCTCAACGATAATTTGCTGCAAAATGTCTGTTGGCAGTTTTCGCCCTTATGACGGATACTCGAGGATGACGCCGACGCCGCCAACACCACCACCACCACCACCACCACCAACTTCCGATATGGTCGGACACCCTTACTCGTTCCTCGATGAGGAAGCTTCGCAGGAGAGGCCGAACAAGATTGATTTGAAAGCAAGTGCACAGCAAGCTTCTTATCTCGCCTCACCATTTACCTATCCCTTCTCCATAATTCTTGTCACGATTGTTATGCGACGCGCTCGATAATTGATAATTGAGCTGTTGTAGACAATTTTTCTTTTCCTGTAGGTACGGGTGTGTCAAGATCTTGAAAGCGATACCTCTTGCGGCGATACCAGGGTACTATTTTTAGATTAACGATTTGGATTTATGTAGACATTTTTGAGAAAGTCTATTTTTCCGACTCTACTTACTTGATCTAACATCGAGGAAAGTATCTGCCGATTATCGAATATACGACTGCAGGAAATTTTTGTCTAAAGTATCACGAGAATGATTTCGGGTTTGGCTTAAGGGATCAAGATACCTATTACGAGGAACTCTCGCACAAGGTGGCAGTGTTAGAAACAAAACTTGCAGCAGAGATTCGTGCGAGACAACAACAGAAGTAAGGACAGTAAGACACATTATCTCGTTTAATTTATCTGGTGAACGTCGATTTAAATTCCCCATCCCGTTTAAGCGTTCTGATGTCCATGAACGAAAAGAGAGCGAGCAAAAGATTGGCTGATAAGTGCGAAGAGATAGAACTGCTGAAAGTTGGAAAGCAAAACGTTGAAGCGGAATGTAAGATGTTGAAGGAACGACTTGAAGTTACATCGAAGCATCTGAATGCAGTCGAGGCTCTATTCAGCGACGTTAATGAGTAAATGCGCATAATGAAGCAATATCGGGAATCTTCTGATTTATTAATGCAGGTTTGCAGGAAGTATGAGAAATCGAAAGAAACAATACAGATACTCAGTCATAATGTGGACATCCTGAAGAAGAGCGCGGCCGAACACGAAGAGGGCATGAGACAGAAACACGAGCAGTTTCTCAAGCTCAAGGAGCATGCGATCGAGAAATTAAATTAGTGAGCGAATCTCAGATTACTCGTGCCAATCGATCGCATTCGAATTCAGAATACGATTCTTTTCAGCGCGAACGTACAATTGGATCTAATTCAGAAACGTCATTTTACGGAGAATTCGAAATTGCGCACAGCTTTGGAGAAAGCTGAGTCAAAGGCACGGTTACTAACGGAACAGTTGGAATGTAAGACGAAGGAAAATGTGGATCTGATAAAGTGAGTGTTGCAGGAATTTTAGTGACACAGACGATTATTACAGATTACTATTAAATTTTCAGTATCTGCGACAGTCTACTGAAAAATTTGGATTCCATGTCCGACTGTTCTTTTGAAAAGCTGGTGACGGCAATTTGGAAAGATCAGCAAGAAAAGAATGTGATATTTTGAAGTACTTTTTTTCCTCCGGTGACGCCCTATTTCTATGACTCTCTTATTTTTGAAGGAACAATATATACGTTGAAAGTACGTTGAGCACGTGGCGCTGTTATTCGAACGGTTCACTAGCGCTGAACTCTTATTTGCCGGAAGCGCGCTAAAGCTTAGTCAGAGATTAGAATTGCGAGTCGATTTTCTGACGCAACGCAGGTGTAGACTCACGTGCGATACAAACATCTGATGTTAGCCTTCAACTTGTAAGTCGCGTGGATCGCACGACTCTCTTTCTCTCTCTCTCGCCTCTCTCTATTGGCTCAGCAAAGATACTCCCAAATTTTATTTGGCTACGGAGTAGACTGACCGCGTCGCACGATTTTCTAGTATAACCATTCGTGAATCACGGCCAATATTTAGGAACAACGCCACTGGACATCGCATCTTCACCGAATTCTCGTATCCTTTGTTGATCGCCTTCAAGAATTTGTTTTCTACGTATCGTAGACCTTATATGCGTAGAAGAGTGCCGCCGAATGAATAGACGTAAATATTTGTCGCTCATTCCTAGGCGTCCCTGCAGGGACGGAGAGGGAGAGGGGGAGAGAGAGGGAGAGGGAGAGGGAGAGAGAGAGAGAGAGAGAGAGAGAGAGAGAGAGAGAGAGAGAGAGAGAGAGACATAGACATAAGCAAGCAAACACAGAATGCACGCGCACGATCTTGCGCTAATAATAATACCGTCAACGACGCCCGTACGGCAGACTGTAAATAAAATTCCTGTTACGTTAGACACGTAATACGAGAGAGGTGCGTCACTGACGCCACCGAATGAATGGGGAAGAAAAATCACATGTTGCCAGTTGCAAAAAGGCAGAGGTAGTTTGGTGAAAATTGTTTGAATGAACGTGCATCGCTGTCTCCGGTAATTGACGGCAGCTTCTGGCATAGCGACGCACTTGTACGCAGCGCGTTGCCATGACCGTGTCGTGTCAACCCCTATATAAGGGTGAACCGTACCCCGTGAAAGTTTAGATGCGACCCAGCGTGCGTACTGTCGTGTGATACCTATCTTCCGGGCGGGGATATTTGCCGCGTCGGCCGTCGATCGATAGAGATCGTTCCAATTGTCAAGCGAGTCTTTCGTCAAAGTGTCAAGAGGAAGGATGTACGAGGGTGCAATATCCATCTTCGCGGTATTTATCGCGCTCGCGGTCATCATGCGAATTACTTGCCCCATCGGTTTCACTACTGGTAAGGCAAACTCTCTCATACGAGCGCAACTAGTGTCATCCGATAGTTTCTAATGTCGATCGTAAGCAAGAGAATTAATTGAGAGGAAGAGCGGCCATAACGCGTCTGTATCCTTACTCGAATTTCTCTGGCTATAGGCAACTCGCAATGAGAATCGGAAAAATCTGTCGAGTCCACCCCCTACGTCACTCTTTCGATTTGCAGCCCCTCTATGCGACCGAGCATGAATATGTATGTCTTTCGCCAATGAGTGAACATTTGCCGCTCCTAAAATCGTAACAACAATCGAGATCCCTCCTTCCTGGCAGGCCCTCCCTATCCCCCCTCTGTCACGAGCAATTGCGCGTTTGAATAAAATAATCATCCCTTCTGGACAATTTGCTCTCTCCGTATCAAATGTGTCGTCGTGCTCGCGACAGCCCGACACGCTGACGGGTGCCGATGACTTTTTACGATGGCACTAATATCGCGCACCTTTTAATCCCACGCTAATGGTGTACGAGAAGGGTCGATTCGACCCCTGCCGAGCAAGAGAATTATCTACGAGTCGCTTCACTTATTTCGCCCGCTTCTTCTCCTCTCTTTCCTGCCTCTGCATCTAACTTTATTTCGATCGGCACAACAATGCGATTGCAGATTCTTCTACCGGCGAAAAGAACTGAAATTATAGGAGGACAATGTCGAGCGATCCACCCTCCGTTCCTTCCCTTCATACTTTTTCTTTCTTTTCTCAGCGAATCATGTCAATTCCCTGAGGGTCTACAACGTCGGCGTCCTGATGGCGTCTCACCTCGACAGTCCCTTTGATCTTGAAAGATGCGGTCCGGCGGTCGATCTCGCTCTCGCCGAAGTCAATGAATTTCTCGGCGTGCATAACGTACAATTGCGCAAGGTCCAGGCTAGGTAAGACGAGCATCCTTTCCTACCGTCACCGACAATTTTCCTTTTATCCTACGACCTACGACATTGCAACACTTCGAGACCGTCAAGTATTACTCTGCTAGGTCAAAAAGAATCAGTGGCAAATGTAAGATTAGTCATGAGATAGTGTGTAGTCTCTGATTATGTCACACAGTTCGGTATCCGATGTTCAACGTCGGATTAAAGGCGCATAAGTACTCATTATGCTACAGTTGTATCATTTTCATCGAGAAATATCACCGAGAAAATGAGTAATGCGATCGGCAATTGGTGATAATATTAGCGGAAAGTGGAAGAAGGGAGATTAGCAGGGATATCACAGGACGAAGAGAGAACTTTATTGAATTACGTTTTTCGCATTACATTCGATCATTTCTTTCTTCCCCCTTTTTTCTTCCTTCCTTCCTTTTCACGAAGCGTGCTTCAGCGGAGGGTTGAAATATCAATTAGCGCATCCAATCACTGGACATTGTCCACTCGCCGAGATGCTGATTAATCCGTGACGTTTCGAAGCTGTTACATTCCCCTGAAGCGTAGCTATTCCATAAGGACGATGTCGATCGGAGGTTCAGATCGCTAATCACCGCTTCGGACGTTCAATTATCGAATATTCGTTAAAGAGAACATCGATGCTCTCCTGTTCCGCGTACTCTCCGTCTCAATGCGAAGCTTAGCTTTACCGATCGTATCGCAACAGGATAGAATCGTGAAATTATTCGTCCTGTAACATGATCGCATTATGTTTGCCCTCACCGAACAATCCATCAAGCTGTCCCCTTTATGAAATGATATTACCATTCGGGACGCTATACGCTGTCACGTCCGGGTGCGTCACCTGAATTTCGATTTCCAGCTATCCATCCTGCAGCGGTGCCAGAGTGCCAGGCCTGGCTGCGGATATGCACTTCAGGGATCACGTAATAGCGTTCATCGGGCCAGCCTGCGCTTTTGCCCTTGAGCCGGTCGCGAGATTAGCAGCTTACTGGAACAGCCCCATCATAACGGGCATGGGAGACCAAGTATTCATCAATCTTTCTTTCCATTCAAGATTGGCAATTTCAAAAAATATTTCTTTATCCTTTCCTTCGCATCTATCCTCGAACAGCATCGAATCGCGACAGCACGCAATGTTTCATTCTCATCCCTCTCTCAATCCCTTTTACGCTCTACGAGTTGCTCGTTCATTCTGAACGTCCAGGAAAGACACACACACACACACACTCACACACACATATACAGACTTTCTCTCTCATTGTCAGTAAGACGGAATCCCTCAGTTCTATCGTCGACTAACAGACAACTTTTTCCAAGCCGCCTTCGGAGGGTGAATTGTCCGTAACGGCCGGCATTCTTGGCCGAATTCACAAGTGGAAGAACGAGACTTCGGTAAGAATTTTTAATTCGTTATTTTCTGCGAATGATTGTTAGCCTCCAAATATCCAAAGCTCGAAGCCAGATGCCCGAAGCATTTATACCACAGACTCTATACTTACTGCCCTACCTTGACCGATAACCTGCACCTACATTTCCCCTTAATGAAGCATCCTAATTGGATGTGCAACTAATTATGAGAATTATCCGGCTTATACCCCGGAATTAAAAGATATCTCGTTACCATATTTTACCTTCTCGGGGTCTGGATCTAATTAAAATGATTGCGCTTCATATGTACATGCGGCCGCATTCTTTGTTCAAGGGAATCTTCAAAGACAAGAGCAAATATCCAACATTGACCAGAATGTCTTATTGCCAATGCAGACTCCGATTAGTTTTCTCAAGCGTGTTTAAAGAGTTCGG
The DNA here is from genome assembly GCA_914767735.1 of Anoplius nigerrimus. Taxonomy (NCBI): domain Eukaryota; kingdom Metazoa; phylum Arthropoda; class Insecta; order Hymenoptera; family Pompilidae; genus Anoplius; species Anoplius nigerrimus. The sequence goes on along the minus strand of OU612091.1, from coordinate 11,354,689 downwards.
CTGGTCCCACGTCGCCCTCATTCTCGACAGATCAGATTTATTTTCGTTAACGGTCGGGAAAAATTTGGAATATGGACTTCGAAAGGAGGGTCTCTTGAAATTTGTGAGAGAACTCGACGGAAACTCCGAAGATGAGTCCTCTTATCATCTTTACTTGCGCGATGCAAGTATGTACGCACGAGGCAAGTAATTTTCTATTTACCATTTTCCTTCTATAGATAATTGTGCGTAACATGCTCCGTGCACACTCTAATCCAATCACTCGTACTTCTTTAGTGCTAATATTAAGCGTACGCGGTACTTTGGTGAGAAAATTTATGCTGGCAGCCCACAAATTGGACATGACTAAAGGGGATTGGGCTTTCCTTGACGTTGAGATATTCCAGGTGAGGCCAGGAATTTATTCATTAGACGTTCATTTATTTCATTTTAATACAAAGATCGAATATTTGCAACTATCTGTCTTATGAACAATATCTGTAGGGATCCTATTGGGGCGATCATGATTGGGAAGTAGGTGATGAAGACGACGCTGTCGCTAGACAGGCTTACCAGGCGTTGCTAAGAGTTTCCCTCCTGCAACCTACGAGTCCGAAGTTTCAAGATTTCGCGGATGACGTTAGAGTTCGAGCTCAACTAGATTACAATTACACGTTCTCTGAGGGAGAGGAAGTAGGTAATCGAGAATTAAGACGAACCCGAATAATGTCTAAAAATTGAAATAGGTAAACTTCTTTATCGGTGCATTCTACGACGGCGTTTACTTGCTGGGTATTGCCCTAAACGAAACTTTAGCCGAGGGTGGAGACATAACCGATGGAATATCGATAACGAGGCGTATGTGGGATCGGGATTTCATTGGCATTACGGGGCATGTGAGGATAGATGACAACGGAGACCGCGATGCAGATTACAGTATATTGGATTTGGACCCTATCACTGGAAGGTCTGCTATAATTAGCTAAAGTCTTCATACTCGCACGCAGAGGAAAAGTTACCGAAATTATCGAAACAAACACACTATTGCCGATTGAATAGGTTCGAAGTAGTAGCACATTATTTGGGATTAAATCGAGAATACAGTCCAGTGCCTGGGAAAAAAATTCACTGGCCCGGCGGTAGAGAGGGACCGCCCTTAGACGTTCCTGAATGTGGATTTTTAGGAACCGATCCTTCCTGCACCTCCAGTACGGAAGCTTACACCTTTGTAGCTTATACGAGCTTGGCTTTGTTCGTTTTCATGCTCGTGGCCATCGCAGCTGCGTGCGTTCTTTATAGGTAATTCAATAGCAAACGAATCAAATTACGACTTTCGTGAACAATTGACCTTTTACATTTAACAAGGCACTTGAGACTATCGGCTGACCTGAACAACATGTCTTGGCGCATTAGACCCGAAGAGCTTCTCATAGAAGTCGGCAAACCTTTCTCTTCAAAAATTAATTTGCATCAAGCTATCTCAGAGGTGAATGTATGTAATGAATATCATAATAGCCTCGCTACAGATCCGTGTAGAGATTAAACGGATTATGTCTTGCCAGAACTTTGGACTGGAACATCGTATTCGACGGGGATCCCAGGTAAGCTGCGGATCTTTACCACCCTCTATTGTCTTTACCACTATCGGCATTTATAAAGGCGAAAGAGTTGCGATAAAAAAGATCACGAAGAAGAAAGTAGTAGATGTCACGAAGAAATTATTGTGGGAGATTAAGCAAGTGAGAGACGTTACATCGGAAAATACAGTAAGGTACGTTCGTATTGTATCTATAATTTTCAATTGCCGTGTCTGATGGCTCGCACTATATTTCAGATTTATTGGCGCGTGCCTCTGTTCTCCGTCACCGACCGTTTTAATTTTAACGGAATATTGTCCGCGAGGATCGTTGAAAGACGTTTTGGAAAACGATGCCATTAAACTCGATTGGAATTTCCGGATGTCCTTAATTCACGACATCGTCAAGGTAGAGCAGGTGCAGAGGCAGTGCTACTCACTTGATCCCAGGGTGATTCTTCGCTTACGTTTCATTCCCTTACTGTATCCTCTCCTTTCTTTCCAGGGCATGGCATACATTCACGCCAGCGAAGTATCCACACACGGAAAGCTCAGATCATGTAACTGTTTGATTGACGGCCGTTTCGTTCTCAAGATTTCGGACTTCGGCTTAAAAACACTTACTACACCGTCTGACTTAATCATGGACGATAATTATTATAATAGTTAGTATTCCTTTTTTGTTTACTTTGTCATCCTGTCTGTGGACATATTACGCATTGATAACATTTTAGAATTACTATGGATTGCACCCGAATTACTGCCAGTAACTGTTACACCCGGAAGCGTATCCACGCAGAAAGGAGACGTTTACAGCTTTGCCATAATCTTGGAGGAGATTGTTGTTCGCGGCGGTCCTTATGACGTCGCCAAGACGTTCATGACTGCACAAGAGGTAATTATATCTTTCCAGTGATTGTTTGTTAGCGGAAGCATTTAATACTACATCTTCCACCCATTCGGAAGATTGTAAGCAGAGTTTCTGCATCTGAGGCAACGCCGTTTAGGCCGGAAGTTACTTTAAGAGATTGTCCGGCTGACATTCTCTCGCTGATGGAAAAATGCTGGAACGAAGTTCCTGAGGAAAGACCAACTTTTCACGCTATACGAGGAACCATTCGAGGAATAATGAAGTATGATTACATAAGAGTACATGTCAATTAGATCATAGGATTCGAGTTTATACAATGCACATGTAATAAAATTAGGGGCTACTGTGAAAACCTGATGGACGATTTGTTACGACGTATGGAGCAATATGCGAATAATTTGGAAGCTCTTGTCGAGGAAAAGACGGAACAACTTAGTTTGGAAAAACGTCGAAGCGAAGAGTTGTTGTATCAAGTACTTCCAAGGTGGTCAACTATTTTTTTCGTTTATTTTAAATGCCCACTGCCCAAGTGTAATTCGTCAAGTGTATAAGATTTTATTACTCAATTACCGGAATATCAAAACAACCATAATGTAATTGCAGGCAAGTGGCTTGTCAACTTATGGCCGGGGAGCTGGTACAGCCTGAACAGTTCGAGTGCGTTACAATATACTTCAGCGACATAGTTGGTTTCACCGCACTATGTGCTCAAAGTACACCGATGGAAGTTGTCGATTTTTTGAACGATTTGTACAGCACTTTTGATCGAATAATTGGTTTTTACGACGTTTACAAGGTGTCCAGGCTCGATTCATACGTAAATAAATTCTACACTCAATTACATAGATTGTTGACGGTGTAAACTCGACTGTTTCAGGTGGAAACCATTGGGGATGCCTACATGGTGGTGTCTGGTTTGCCAGAAAGAAACTGTGATGGACACGCGAGAGAAATTGGTTTAATGGCGCTTGCAATTTTAGACGCTGTTCAGTCGTTTACTATAATGCATAAACAGGATGCACAATTGAGCGTAAGAATTGGAGTACACAGTGGACCAGTTTGCGCAGGAGTAGTTGGTCAAAAGATGCCTCATTACTGTTTGTTTGGCGACACAGTGAACACGGCGTCAAGAATGGAATCATCTGGGTTACGTAAGTATCAATGTACCTTTTATTAATCGTAGCAACAGCCGAAGAATATAATTTTCCGTAGCATTGAGAATCCACGTGTCGGAGGCGACAAAAAATATCTTGGACAAGTTCGGAACCTTTGACCTCGAGCTTAGGGGTGAAGTCGAATTGAAAGGGAAGGGTAGAATGACCTCATATTGGCTGAAGGGTTGTAGCGAGCCAGATTCCAGACCACCGACTTCGAAATACCGTAGGCACAGCACCAGTCCAGCGGAAAACAATTTAAATCCCTTAATATTTCCACCGAACAACATATGCACGCCAAAAGCCAACAATACCTTCATTAATTTGTCCGACTTGTAATCTTCAGATTAATGTTTGGTTAAGAAGATCGGCAAAGGATTTTTCGGACAAGTCAGTATTATAAGGACCCAATAAATGATATTGAATTTATTTAGGCTTATCCTATTACAATGATATATTCAGATAGGTTTTTACATGAACAACACCTAATGTATAAATAAGTAAATCTATAGTGGCCTCTTTGCCGGCAGGCACGTGCATTAAATTGATATTAATTTCATTTTGATATTTCAAATGTATAAGATTATCGCAGACGTTTATCCCTATAATCGAATCTAAGCTTGTCGAACGTAACTTATTAGACACCTCTAGCTAGAACTTACACAATGCATTTCATCTTGCGTTTTTACGACCAAGTCCAAGTTTGTGAAGAACAATGCTAGATCGAAGGAAACAGAAGCGAACGTGACTTTTGAATTTCGCGTTGTTGCACACCCACGCATTACCGTATTAGTTTATTCCTCCTAATCCCTTAATCGTTACATTTTCATACTACTGCGTTACACTAGCACTTTTTTTTTTGTTCTTATCGCCATTTTTATACGTTAGTTATCTCTACTATAAACGACGATAATATCTCTCTGTAATCTATATTCTTATTATCGTTACATTTAAGATTGCGTCAATGCGTTTCTTGCTGCATTATCTTGTCAGATCGATGTCGTCAACCTACTTGGATGCCAGGAACATAATTAGTCTGGAAGAGAAGGGCCCATGCAATCAACTACCAGATTATTATAAAGTGCGAGAATAGAGTATGTGCTCCTTAAGTAAGTGATGTACTAGTTGATCGAAATAAAAAGTACCTGAAACTGATGGCCTTTGCAGCGAGAAGTCTATTGCACTCGGCGGTGTCCGGCAGCGGCAATGGTAGATAAGGGCTCTCGTTATCTTGCTCTGTGAATTCAAATCTGTGAATTCTAGGTTGAACTTTCATGTCGCCGAAGGGTCCTTTCAAGATCAAGTAATGCAGAGGCAACGGATACGTTGTTTTCGTCTTGAGAATTAGCTGGGCAACGGGGAAAGATCTCAATACGTTATCCGCACATTATTTTCTACACTCCTGTCACCTACTTGGTAAGTCATGTCGCGCTCAGAGCTTTGAGTGGGATCCCGTTGGCTATTGTTGATTCTTGCTTTAACAACCCACTGATTGTTGAAAGCGGTAAAGCGGGATGTCTCGTAAAAGAGTTTGTGTACAAACTCATCTGTACGGTACGGCTTCATCTGTAAGTCTATAAATAATCAAGGTCCTACAGCTGAGTTAATTCTATCGGTGTGTGTGAGATAACGGGCGGTGGCAGAAGATGTTTGGGGGTTTGCGATAGGGGCATCGTAGAAGGTGAGTTAATGTTAATACAGACCGTTGAACGTGATTTTCTCGTACGACAAAAGATCAAAGACATTGTCATACAGTCTACGCTCCTCCAACGTTCGTGCATCGATGTCTCGAAGGGCCTCCATCACGTCCAAGCCAGTGCGCTGAGGATGAACACAGAGAGCTTCGTGTTCTGGCCCCTCATGATTCGGACCTCTCCAAGGACAACCAATTCTACTGTATTTGCAGCTTGTTATTCTGTACAACCATCAGTAATCGTGTAATCAGTTCATATATAAAGCGTTAATTGTCTGTGCAATATGCACAAAGGAAGGGTAGTCGGGCTTAGAACATCTTTATTTGCCAATAATCAAGAGAAATCAATAGGTGCCCTCATCGACACAGAACGCATATACATGCCTCACCTTATGTTATATCTACAATGACATATGAGTGGACGACTGTGACCTACAAAGTGCGTGCTATTCAGAATGAAACAGGTACCGATAAAAAGCTGATACTTTGTCGATGACCCTGACAAGGGTCGCTCGCCCATTCTCCAAACATTGAGAAGTGTTGATTTACCTTTCCTCGCACATTGTCTCCTCGTGCCTTTCCAAAGAATTTCGCGGGAACTCCTTTGCGCAATATTGACATTCGGCTGGTAATTCTGATACCGCTTTTTCCACAGCAAGATTTCTAGATGCAGACGTTTTGCTGATTTCGATTCTGCAGTTTGGACAAGTCGCCAGCTCATCTCGTAATCTGGCATCTGCGAGGACATGAGTGAAGCAACCAGCACACATCAAGTGTCCGTTAGTACACTGTGAACATTATCGTAATATCCATTACTGGCCTGTCCGACATGCTTCGATCGTGATACATGTCACATAAGGAGACAATTTTCAATACAAATAAGTATAGGAGCAATGAATGATATTTTGCTAAACGTTAACGTGCAAAATAATATTCTTGCATTATCCATGTTTTAGTTTTTAACGATTGTCATTGGATTCGATCCATGATTATGTCTAATTGCCGATTCTTATATTTTGCACGTGCTAATCACTGTTGTAAATTATTCTTGCGCGCAAACATGTTACGGCGAAACCTTGTAACAGAGGTTTAACGAAACTAGAATAACAAAACTAATGCCATGTATATTACCATGATATTGATGTTTAAACCTGAAACACAAAATCGTATGCGTACTATTAATTATTTACATAAACATCAAATAGTTATGCTGTATGATTAATGAGTGTTACCAGTGAAAATAATTATTACTAATGTTGCTGATATTTACAGTAGAAAGGAAGAGAATAGGATGACATAGGGGACAAGTGAAAAAGGGTATTATATGCGAAATAACTAACTAATAACCTTTCAGAACGTTTATTTTGTTTAAAACTTTCAGCTATACATCATATACAAATTTTCCAAAATATCGCTTTCTCTCTCTCACTCTCACTCTCTCACTGTTTATCATAATTGATAGTCATCGGGAATTTCGCACGTTTATAGTAGACTTGCTTCAAATTTATCAACTTGATTTTTTCTTCTCTCATTTACTTATAACAAACAATATTTTGTAAAGGGAAACATTTTTCACATTACGCAGTGATATCCTATATGATGATTTAGTGAATTATTTAATTTCCAACTATTCTACTTGCCTAATGAATTGTCTTTTACATGATACCATGAACCATGATAGATATCCAATTATTCTTTGGTTTCATGTATAATGATAACGATGAAAAGATTGTATAAGATAAAGAGTGGTGCAGGATGAATAGTGTAAATGTCCATAGATGAAGAGGTACAAGAATTAATTGTTTGTATAATGAAAAAGACTGTTGTTGTGTTTTATTAGCATACGAAATGATTTTACAACTATACCTTTGACACAATTTAAAATATCTTCCTTTACAATAATCCTAGCATAGTTGTTTACATTTTACCTTAATAACATAAACTGATCCTTTTCAGATGTGAAGTGTACAATTGTTTTATACGCAAAAACAACGGCATAAGTAAAAACATAATATGGGATAAGTAAAGAAAAAGGAATATACTATTGACAGTTAAGATTGTTGCGAATCAAATGATTCCGGCATGCATTCATACATTAATATTATCTGACACATTCTGTACTAGCTTGAACATCATTATAATAACTGCTGCCTTCGTTTTTATATGATAAATAATTCCTATGTGCATGGATGTTTGTAAGAATAAATCTATACACGTATGACCATGAGATTTGTGCAACAATAATGTGCTCCGTTTTATATTTCTTTTTAAAAAGAAAGGTAGACTTAATGTACCATCTTTACCGAAAAAGATAAAGGCTTACCTACCTGTGCCACTCTTATACTCCACATTTCTATCAGGGTAGTTCAACAAAGTTTTACTTTGAACAAATAATAAGCGGTATGAGTTAAGTAATGCTCTCTGCTAAGTTAATGTAAAAAAGTGAAAAAGCTGATAAAGAAAAACAAAGGGAAAACAAAAAATAAAGAGATAGAGATAAAGATAGAGAGAGACGGGAAGAGAAAGAGAGAGAGAGAGAGAGAGAGGAGAGAGTGAGAGAAAGAGAGAGAAAGAGAACGAGTGAGTGTATTTGCACAGAACTGTAAGAGCAAAGAATAGATAATAGACAAAAGACAAAAGCTGTAAATGAGACTTCAAAGCCAGAACGCTCCTAGAATCATTGGTCTGTTCCACTCTCTTACCTGCTCCCTTCATAATCTAATATGGAACGTGTTTAACATATTTGATTCTATGTTATTTAAACCATTGTGAAATGATATTACAAATGACATATATTGAAAATTGACAATATATATCGAGTAAAAATATTGACCAGAGGGTGGCCTTTCACTGTTGATGAAAATGTCGGGCAGAACGTTTCTTAGGCAGAGATGATTGACAAGTCCCGAAACGTGTTAATCCGATTTATTATGAGAAAAATAGTAATCGTTTGAAGGACATTGTAACGAAGCGAGAATTTGGAAAAGGGGGTATAAGACTTACCTGATAGACGGCCGCCCTGGGCAGATCGAGACAAACTGCGCAGCACAGAATGCCACCCAGTCGGTGCTCCAACTTCTGCTCGTTCTTTCCATCGCTCCGTAGCACTTTACGACGCTTCTTGTCAGGCTCGAGGAAATCCTCGATTTTCTCGAGATCATCGCGAATTGGGGCGGCCGACGCTGCCTGTTCAGAAACACTGCTTGAAGATGCAGGCTCGTTGTCCGGATCAGCCATATTGATTGTTTTGATTTTTCCTCAGTGAGGAGCGTGAGAATTGCGCAGATGTCAAATGCGATGGCGTGTGGGAACTTTAATTGAAACAGAAAGGAAAAGGTAAAGAATCGCGGCCTCCTCACCAATTTGCATAAAACTTTGCAAGAACATCAATTTTTGCATAAAAATAAGATCTGTAAAAGCCAAAAAGCGCGCTCTCGTCTAATTAAAAAGTTATTAAGCGTTAAAGTTTAGTTATAAAACCTGTCTTACCGGCAGCGCGAACGACATCTGCGCATGCGCATTGATGTCTGCGCTTGCGCACGGACAAGTTTGCAGGTAAAGTGCGCGTATTTGAAATAAAATAATATTGAATTGGCGAAGGCTAGGTGTGGGCAAGGCTCCCCTTTCATAATGTTTAAGAGTTTTCAGTCAAACAATGGTTTGAGAGCAGGATTGAGTTAGGCTTTTGTTTTCCCCGAAGGGGAAAACTTGCAGCCAAATCTTACTTTTTGTATTATTTAAGGGCTGGGTGTAGGCTACGCTTCCCTTTCATAATGTTGCACTTTAGGCAGTGAAAATCTAACCCAAACCTACTCTCAAATCATTGTTTGATTGAAAACTCTTAAACATTATGAAAAGGAAGCCTTGCCCACACCTAGCATTCGCCGATTCAATATTATTTCATTTCAAATACGCGCACGTATCTGCAAACTTGTCCGTGTGCATGCGCAGACGTCAGAGCGCATGTCCAGACATCAGTGCGCATGCGCAGATGTCGTTCGCGCTGCCAGTAAGGCAGGTTTTATAACTAAACTTTAACGCTTAATAACTTTTTAGTTAGACGAAAGCGCGCTTATTGGCTTTTACAGATCTTATTTTAATGCAAAAATTTACCATTACACGAAGTTTCATGCAAATCGGTGATGAGCACGTCTTTCTTTACCTTTACCCAATGGCGCTGTTGCGTCGATTGTGGTTGTTAATCGGTAACGTTGCCTGTGACACGAAAATGGTAAGGGGGCTACATAGCCCCCTTGACGTGGGACAAAATTTAGCATTGCATGTTATGTCTATCCAATACTTCGTCAATCTTCAAACATTCTCCAAACGCTTTACATTATTACCGTGTAATAGCAATAAAAACCAAACATTTAATACACGTTCAGCCGTTTAATTATTTGATAGACATACATTGTATTATTAAAAACTGCCAAAACTGCAATAAGAATTACTAGGATATTAACCATCATTCTTTTCATTATTTATTATTTTACCAGCGTGCTTTTATTGACCAAAATGCACGCATCGACCAACGTCCTGCAATTGAATGCTTGAACCTTCGCATTTTTCAAAATGACCACGCCCAGCCACAAGAGAAAATTCGAACTTATAGACTCCGAGCGGATCTGGACCGCTCAATTACCGGCAGTTAGAGCCAATTTTTAGCACGCCACCGTTGACTCAGATTTTTCGCCCCCTCACCCCTCCTCTGCATCCTCTGCATCCTCAGCAACCTTCTCTCGCAGCAAATCCGTTCGAGCATCAATTAACGTCCGCTAAAATACGCTCGACTACTAGACAGCGATGAACTTCCGACGATCGGATAAACAAATGCAAATGATCGGCAAACCGTCTGCCGCCCACGCCGACATTTTCCCTAGCAAATATGCAAATTTCTGTGCGCGCGCAGTTGACGGACGATTTCCGTCGACGAAAGTCCGGCAATTAGCTCGGCAACGATAAATATTCAATGTCAAGCGATGTTTTCATGCAATATTCAGCGAGTAGCATTGTCGGATCGTAAGTCCTGAGGATGAGGACCAGAACGTGGACATTTTACGATCGTTAGATCGCGATCGAGGATTGCCGGCGGCAAGGATCGTTTTTTGACCTTTCAAGGTCGTCGCACGCCCACGCGCTCAAGGGGTGTAAATGTTTGATCGAGACTAGTACTGGTGCAATTCCATTTTACTCGCTTTACTTTCCTGCGTTTTTATAAAATGTTAATAAAATTATAATAATGTCAAATTATAATATGTTAAATTAAAATATTTATAGCTTCAACCACTTTAAGTCATTGACTATCACTTAAAGTCATTGAATTGTAGTAGATATATGTAAAACACTGTCGGAATTCGCCGAAAACCCAATATTATACATGAAATAAATAAACTGTATGTGATTGCTTATTTTCCTCTAAGGAAATTGGGAAATTTGATCTAAGGAATGTTCTAAACATTAGATACGGTATCTGGCTATGGAGTGGGGAGAGCCCAGGCTCTCTGGAAAGAGGACCGTTGTCAAGTAAAATTCCTCAGATCGTCTAATAATTTTCTAACATGTCATTATAAAAATTCAATTGATTTCGTCTTACACGGTGTGATAAAAGAAACTGTTTTAAACACATTATTTAATTACGGTGAGTGCACGTTGAAGTAAACGTTCGACTCAAGTTCCTGCAACATGTTACTCATGCCACTTTCGTCATTATTAGCACATACGTGTACATAAAGAATTGACCTTGATAGCATTATCATGATTCTATTCAATTTTAGGTTTACTTTCCCTAAAAGTAAAATTTGAGAAATTCATTTCCTTTTTCAGTGAAAAATGCTTCTTCGAAAAGTTCACCTTCACGCATTTTTTTCTGAATGAAGACCGAGAAGCTGGCCGAAAATAGTCTCGTTTCCGGAGCCTGAGTGCGGAAGCCGCAGTGACCTTGAACTTTCGTCGTCGCAGGGGTTGAAAAAGGGGAGGCATGCATATCCTAAGCTGTCGGAATTTGCCTCGGGCAATGGACAGACGACGGTAAATCAAACGTTTGCCGACTCCGAGCCGAACGATTCTCGTCTATTTTGTTTCGTTTTATGGACGCGGGTAGAAAGAGATTCTTGAAAGGCGTCAGAAATTGCTGGGGGATCGTCGCTTGCGTAGATGCACTTTGTTGGGAAGCCAGAAAGCGTACACAAGTGTCGATACGCTGCAGGACCAATAATTATAGCAGGACAATACCTTCCGGGCAAGTTAATCTGACAATGAGCTTTATAGGCTATGTATAATTTTGCTGCCATGGACCGCGACCAACTTTTGTGCATTATGTGCGTACTGATAATATGGATATTTTATTCCTCAAGCCAGAAAATTTTTCAAATTTTCAGGTTACACTGACAATAGTACAGTATGTATCTACATTTTTGTTCTTTCCTCATCGTAACCAAAATTGAATCTACTTTTCAAGTATTTAGCTAATTAAATCTAACTTTTTCATTTTTCAATCTACATTCAGCTGGTCGTGTTCGTTCAACCCAGATCAATGTCGCATCTATATTCTTGTCCTTTTCTCAAGCCAACTATAATTGCATCTATTTTTTAAGTATTCTGAAACTTAAATCTAAACTCTTTGCATTTGAACATTTTGCCTTTCGTTCTTCGGTCTACATTCAAGGGTTCTTGTCCATTACAACTAGATGAATGCCACAGCTACATTTTTGTCCTTTCTCCAACTCAATTAAAATTAAATCTATTTTCTAAGTCTGCAGGGAATTTTAGGTTATGTATCATTACATTTTGTTGCAACAATAAATTCGACAGCGAACTTTTGTGCGTTAGGAACGTACTGATAATTGAAGCATTATTTATTGACAAATTAGTACATCGTCGACATACAGTGTATAATAGAAGATATTATACAGGTTCGCAGTTTATTTTGTTGCTGCGTAGTTATAATGTCTTATAATCTAATTTTTAGAGAGAAAGGAATCGTGGGATACTTTCGTGTTTATCATCTCTATTACTAGAACCTATAGTGTATCTATAGTAATTGTTCATAGTTTACTCCTTTAAGAGCTTCAAGCAGCCAGCTGCCAGATTTTGAACTCCTAACCTCATTTCTTGGCGCGCATAAAGTACATATTACTCACGACGCAAAATAAAAGAAGTATACACTTTCCTTCCACTATCCACTTTTAAAAAACAAATGCTTAAATCAGCCTCGCTCAAGACTTCGCTAAATGCGCTTGTCCCACATAAGACATAATTATCCGTCGACCTTCAACATTGTCCGCTCCATTTATCTTTCATTCAAGAATTTTCCCACTGCCAACTAGAAACGCTGTCTTCGGCAAAGCCAATTTCCGGCCGATCGTGGCTGAAAAGTTAACGATCATAAGCGTCTCTCAGGCGACTTCCGGTGGAGGATCGTGAAATTTCATCGCAGATTTTGCGGAAGATTTAAAAACGTCCCGGCTTCGCTCCTATTTAGCGAAACGGCCATCGATTATTCAGACTCGGCCGTTAATTATTTTTAGCGTCGGCGAACTTCCCGTCATCGTTTCAGATACGATGTAATCCGGCCGTTATCAGGCCGCCGTCGTTAATTGACAACGAAATCGCTGGCTGACAACGGCGTCATCATCCGAAACTGTCGATGCGAACCTTTTAACGGGGGCTGTCAAAAATTTGACTCTTTCGTGTAAACTCGCTTTTGACTCGGGTCGCAGTGGAAATTGATGTTTTTCAGCACAATGGAATTTTGAGTGTTATTGAAATGAAATTCAAGAGAGAGATATTTTGATAACGAGTGCTTAGTTTGAGGAAGCCTGCTTTAATAGAAGTTCGGTTGAAGATTAAAGAGAATATATCAAAATGAGAAGAGTGTTACGTAAAGCGCATTTATGGAAAAATTCTTTCAATATTCAAATATATAATATTAAATAATAAATGTACAAAAATTACTCATAATCGATTAGACTTTCAATATTCAAATTTATTCTATTTTGAAATTGAATATCTAACCGATTATGAGTTAATTGTAAAACTGAAATCGAATGCAAGAGTTTATAAGAAAAACATTAAAAGTCATTGCAAAACATTACATCAAATTATTATATATTAAATTAAATTTAAGTATTTATAGATTTTTAGGAAAGAAATTATACCTGTTGCAATAAGCATACATGTATAATATTGGGTCTTTGGCGAATTCGGTCGGTGTTTTACGTGTATCTACTACAATTCAATGATTTTAACTGAAAATCATTGACTAGGTGAGTCAAACTTATAAACATTAATTTTATCTTTCCAATATTGTTATTAATTCTTTTCTTATTCTTTCAAATCATAATATGTTAAATTATATTATTAACAGCTTCAATCACTTTAATTTATTGATTTACAGTTAAAATCATTGAATTGTAGTAGATATCTTAAAAACACTGACTAAATTCGCTAAAAACCCAATATTATACATCTATCACTGATGGTCAATAACGTCTGTTGCAACCTTACTTTACAGAACAATATTTCAATATTAAAACCTACTCCACTTTCAAATCGAGTAGCTGAACGACTCCGGCGGTTTCAAAGAAAATTATAACCGTTACCAGAAACTAATTATCAAACATTCCCCACGGCCGCAATCCGCATCAAGAACTACCCTTCATTCCAGAACAAAACGTCTGACTGTACCAGCGAAACAGTTCCACGTTCCGTGCTAAAAAAAAGAATGTTCCCAGCGCGAGTTAATAAATAAACTGTTTCGCCCACACAGACTTTCGCGACTCGCCTACAACGTTTCATTCCAACTTTTCCCCCTCCACCCCCCTGCAGCCAACTAAAATGCCGCAAGCTGACAAAATCCATACGCGCCCAACGCGGCCGTTAATTATTATTGCCGTTCGCAGGCTGTATTACGCGCAATGAAATAAATCGAGCCTTTCATAAAACATGAAACAATCGGCCGACAGCGTCGCTTTACTCTCCGGAGGGCAGCAAAAAGAGAGAAGGTAGCGAAAAAGAGTGGGAAGACAAAATAGCCGGACAGAACCGTGCGCGCTTCCCTGGAGGCCGATGTTTTTCGTCTGGTCTTCTTTCTTTTTTTTTTTGCCGAACGTATGCATTGTTTTTCATTCGCCGCCCTTTACATTCTTTATCGTGGGCCAGCTGGGGGGGAGGATAAAATTTTCAACGCTCCGAGGAGCTAATTGCACGAGGTTACGCCGATTTTTAGCCACGGAGGGTTGTAATTGGCCGGAGGGGTGTTTTTGGGGTGTCGTAATCAGAGACAATCGAGGATGCTGGGTTTTTGGTTCGTTTGCTGGCTGCGTGCGATGTTTGCCTTCGGTATCAGTTACTGGCCTCTCGATGCGGGATTCAGTATGGTTTACAGTTATTGAAGGTTACGTAATTTGTGTACTGGTATTTTTTATTTCTGGCTTGATTATAGGTTCTTTGGATTGAAATATCGTTTGCTGTTTTGGAGAGTTTCGACTGCTTATTACATTTTTTAATATTGTGTTTAGTATCTTTAGCACCTTAAATTTCATAACGTTACGGAGTGAATCTAAATTCTTGTATATGTGCCTTAAATATAAATTTTTAATCTATCAAAAAATTATATATAATCTCTCTGTGAAATTTTGTTATATCTGTCTATATAAATTTTGTCTCATCACACCTGAACATAATTTCAATTGCCTTATTCGTTTGAAATTACTCTACATCTCTAGTATTATACAAACCTTCACAGTATGATTATATATTTGTATAATTTTCTCTTTAATTAGATCTACATTCTTGTACTAGATTTCCTTTAATACTAATCCTTAACTTCGCAAGTACACATTTTATTAAGATCACTTTTAATTTAATCTACACTTACTACTACATAATTATTTCTACCACGTTCTTCATCAGACACTGAAACGCTTCGCACTTCAATCCGACAGAATTTTCAGGACTCTCTCCACTCACTTCGTCACAATTAGCTGAAGAAATTTTGTCCAACGATCGTCACACACCCCTGGGAGCGAATGAACACTTAGTCGATGACAAGAATCTTGGTAATTCGTACGTTGAGACGAATCCAATTTTTCAAGCAGCGTTAGCATTTCGTCTGTTGGAATGAAGAAATAGAAAAAAGAACATAGAAGAAGAAGAAGAAGAAGAAGAAGAAGATGAACAAGATGAAGAAGATAGAATCAGTGAACATCTCAGCAGATAAATTCTCTCCTTCAGTTCATCACCAGAAAATGCAAACGATAATCGATATTGATCCCACGCTGTCCCTGCAGATTGAGGCTTTTGTACGCAAATCTCACTTTCCCTCTTACTCGTCCGTATCAAAATTTGTTTTCGCGTGGGTTTATCTCACGGACGAGGATGCCAGGTTAATTTTGACGAAGAATAATAAACCGTGGGCGGGGGGTGGAAGCCGTGGGATGGGGGTGGACTGATTTCCGTCGGAAAGGAAAACTTCAAAGGGCGAGAGTCGAGACGAAATTAAGTTTGTCTTCACGCACGAATTATTCAACGCTTTCCCGATTCGACGAACAATTCGAGCGAAGGTTTCTGATCTTCGAAGAAAAATGGCTATCGTCTCGAAGAATGCTCTTTTCTTTCGTCTGGGATGGATTCTTTGAACTGCGAACTGCGTTTAGGTGGATTTTGGCGAACGTGAAGATGGCAGTTGACAGTTTTTGGCGACCGATCGATTCCGATTAAATTGTGAAACGCGGTGTATAAATGTGAGTTTCAAGTTCGAGCGTTTGAGTCGGGTGGAACGTAACTTTTCGCAAGTAAATTGCTGATGAGGTGTCTGCGCAATAAACGCGGAACTTTCGAATAGAAATTTAATAAGCTCAACTCTGGAACTGGCTCGGAGGAAGCTTCTCAGACAAGTCAAGTCAAATAATAGCGTCAAAGATTTACTTAGGGCTCCTACTTACATTTGCATCACCATTAACTGATTCTGTGACGGAATTCGAGACAGTCGCATACAAGATTAATTGCTTGATTTTCAAACATTTTTTAAGGGCGATCTCGTTACATCTATGTTACTATTTTGCAATTTTTATGATAGAACAGAAATTTTTCAAACTTAAGATTCATAATAAGCATAAGCATAAGTTTTAAAGTTGATCAACTACGCACCCCTTCATTACAAAAGTCGAGTAATTCTGATATTAAACTTACATTTATAATATTTATCACAAGTTTCTGAAAGAAAGCTCTTAACTTTCAAATAAAAATGTAGACACAAGGCTTTTTAAAATAACAATTTGTATCGGTTGACTGTGCAAGTCACTATTTCGGACTTCAATAGCATAATCGAATACTGTGAAAAAACAAACCAAACAAGCAGAACTCCCAAATCTGTTGATCACACATTGCACCCCAAAAAATAACAAAGAATTGGAATTATTTGATTTCAAAACGACTACTACGTGTTTCTATAGTAGAACGCAAACCCTTGAAAACTAAATTCAACAAATGGAACTTTCAAAACTTGTTCATCAACTACCTGATCCCAAAATATTTCTTTGGGTTTATGTCCTTTAAGAATTATTTTGCAATAAAAACAATAAAATCGTTATTAGAAGTCTGCGTGACAGTCGAAAACTCTTGAAACGCATACTTCTCAAGCCTCTTAAGTATACTACCCACCCCAATACAAAATAAAAAAATCTGCAATTATTGTTAAGAATTATTTTACTTAAAAAGAACTCTCCATTACAACCCTTCTTAACATAATCTGAATGTATTAATACGCATAATTCTCACGCCTGTTAACCTCGCAAGCAATCAGAAAAATCTTAAAATCGAATAAGATCGTTAAGAATTTTTTCAAAAAAAAATACTCTCTATTACAAGCCTGCGTAACTCAATCCGAAGCTATTGAAATGCATAGGCCTCAAGCCTCTTAACCGCGCGAGCAGCGAAAAATCGAAAAAATCGGTGTCAGCGTCGTCCGCGAAACGGTTAAAAAAAATCGTAACTTGCCTCGTACGGCCGTACGCTGCGCACTTCCCCAAAATCCGCTCTTGCGCCCGGCGCACACGCGGCGTGGGAGGGTGGGGGAGGGGGAGGGGGAGGAGGTGGGTGGCGAAGGACCTGCGCAGAGAGGCAGCCTCTGGTCGGGCGAAGAAGAGGTAAAATCAATAATTTCCAGGGTATAAAAGATCCTGCCGCGCGTAGCGTCAGTACCTCTTCGTGTCCCGGCGAAACAATAAGTGTATTCCGCGGCCTCCGACTCTCAGCGTCAGGCGAAACTTCACGACGTCCCACACACTCCCGACCCACCCCTACCACCACCACAGCCGCCGACGACGTCCGTTCACGGCAGCCGAAAAAACCGACGGCCAACATCCGCCATTTCCGCTTCGCGTTCCGGGCGAGTCGGCGTCCCGAGGGTCAGGAACGAGAGTACGCGCGTCGATAAGGGACGTCAAGAGTGACAGAAAGAGGGGGAGAGAAGAAGAAGAGAGAGAAAGAAGAAGCAGAGAGAGAGAGAGAGAGAGAGGGAGAGAGAGAAAGAAAGAAACAGAGCCGGCACAGAAGCCGGCCGTCCCGGATACGCCAACATCTCAGCACCGAAGCGAAATAGAGAATTTTTTGTTCCGTCGGAGAGGTATTAACTGTCGCACGACACTGTAACACGTAAGCGATCAAAAAAAAAAATTGAAACCCTAGGATTAAGGCGGCCGCGAGCGCAGACGTCGCTGGCCCGTCGGCCGGACGCTGGCGTCCTCGGCGTCGGCGAGGATCGAGGGTGGTTTCGCAATTCGCCTTCTGGAAGGGTGGGGGGGGGGGGGGGGGTTTCTTTATTTTGGGAGAGTGATCTGTGTTCCCGTGAAGAGTGTGAGTGACTTTTTTTAATCTTGTGTCTTTTGGGGCGCGAGTAGATTTTTGAATTTGATTTTTGCTCGCGAGTCTAGTGTCGAGGATTCTTCGCCTGCCGATCACGCCAGCGATTGGTCGGGGTTCGAGGACGTAGCGATAAGAATAAAGCCATATGTTTAGAGAGATGAACTTCTTACGAGATTTGCATACATCCACACCGATTGAGTCGAGCTCCCCCGAAAAAGCCGAAAGCGTGGGAGTAGCGACCTTACTCGTTCAACGAGATTTGCATACATCCACGAGCAGTAAAATCGTGAAAAAAAAAAGCTAACCCGTAACCGACGTCGATGTAAAGGAGAAGGTCGGAGGAAAGAAAAAGTGACGCTCGCCGATCGAAATTCGCGAAATTTGGCGCTTGCGAGGCAACGTGACGCTCCGATTGGATGACCGCGGGACGAGCGAGACGATACTCTTTTTCTTTGGCTCCGAATGTTCTTTCCACACGGCAAATAAACGTTTTCACGTGTGGCATGGTGTAGGCCTCCTGGGGATCCCCGCCATGTAAAAAAACGGGAACGCGTTCCGGCACAGTACCCCTTGGGTGACGAGGAAAGCTGTGCCACTTTGTGTATCTCGTCGCATCGCAGGAAAACCTGCGCGAGATGCTCACCTCATTTTCAATTATACCGCTAACGAGCGTGAGACCTTCGAGCGGGGAGGACGGCAAACATTTTTCACGGATTCCTTTTGTCTCTTTTTCCTTTGGCGGGCTCGAACAGAGAATATGATCACGTCGATTAGTGGATGTAACGGGGGAATACTTTTTTTCGGTTTGGGCAAGTCTTCCTCAATGGTTGGCAAGAAAGTAATTTCGGTTTTGTAGGGTGAAGTCAAATTCAGATTTTTATATGCCAAGAAGGAAATATTTTAACACTGACAGTAGTTCTTCAAAAAAGTCGTAACGCGAATACCTATTTGCCAATCCAATCCAATCTCATGGAACTGAATAATAATGTAAGAATATTTGAGGTGGATATTGATTCTTTTTGTTGTGGAATTAATGTGGGGAGTATGATATTGTTTTTGGATTGGAAAATATATTTCAAGCGGATTTTTTTTTACTTTCCTTTCTTAGCGGATGAAATTGCTTTTCGATATAGACAAGTCGTATGAAAGTGAACAGTGTTTTTGATATTATTTGAGATGGACGTTAATATTTCTTGTGGTGGGAACAAGGTGCGAGATTCAATATTGTTTGTTTGTGCAAATAATTCCGAAATGTTCTTTTTTCCCAGTTTGTTCGGTCAAATGAAACTGTTTCCCGAGCAAATGACGTTTACGTAATAGAGTGGAAAAGCACTTGGAACATTATGCAGGCAAACAGCACATTTAATTCGAGTACAAATTGGGGACCGGAACAAAGGATTATTGAGAGTCAATTTATGACCTGATTGGAAGAAAATTTGTTTGCCGTTTGATTACGAATTAGCGTCTAATTGTGTACTGCTCGGCATTCCGTCAGTAATTGTTTTACATTTTATTTTCGTAACGTTCGAAGTTGCTGCACTTATTTTCTTTTGACGCGTTCCACTTTTAACAGGCCGTCGTTAGGTTTTTATTGGCTGAGAATAGCGAACGATTGAATTTGAAAGAAGCCCAAGTTTTACGCCTCTTTCAGTAGTTTTTAGTAGTATGTCCAAATGTGGTTTTAACAGGTTTAACGGATTTAACTTATACCGTTCTCTGTTAGGCGAAGCTCGCCTCATTGGCCGTGAAGAATTTTTATCGACCGTCTCCAAAAGGCTTGGCCACTCGATAATTAAAGCTTTTCAAGTTTTATGTGCCTTTTTGTTGGTATTTGTTTTGTGTTTCTCCGCAGCCATTCCGCAGCATTCGCAGTTGAACGCCATTTATTCGCGTTGAAGTACGAAGTGAAGTGCTAATAATAAGATTGTTGTGAATAGTATTTGTTACGAAGAAAAGAAAAATAGGTTAATAAACAAATTTTGACGTGAGCAAACACTTGCATTCTTACTTTACATGTCTTATCCTCCAATTTCTTTGAGACAACGAAAATATTTTATAACCTTTTTATGTTATATTTTAATCAGTGTCAGTAGTATGTCTGCATTTCTGTTTTTTACTCAACCTTAAAAAAATTAATTATATTTTCCCAGTATTCTGCAACCTAAATCTAACAATAAGCCCATTACAGTTCTACATTATGTCTTTCATCCCTCAATCAACAAAACTATTTGTTGTCAGCAGGGTTTAATAATGGGAAGGATGGTTTGATGGACTGGTGAATGGTTTAAAGAAATATATATAGATTAGAAATGGACTTTCATATATGTACACTTTACTCATCCGCATCTATGCTCGAGGAGGGTCGCACAGCGAGTAGGAAGAGGAAGCTACCCTCTTCCGAAACTTTGTCCTTCCTCGACTATCGATCTATCGAAATTGTGGTCGCACGCGCCAGCTTACAAAACTATCGACTATTGGAATTGCTAGAGTGCACGGGAATCTGTATAACTTAAAAATATCTTCATTTTACAACACTATTCAACAGATCTCTTCCATTAGATCCACATCTACCACCTCGCCCTTTCCCAAATCCAACCAAAACCGAATACACCCATTCAACCGCAAGCGACTTCCAACGATCCATTACTCTCCGCCGTTCTAAACTGCACTTACGCCACGCACTACCCGCACCTAATCTCACTTCCGAAAAACGGGACGAATCGAAAGTTTCGCCTGGGTATCAATTACGTCGCTCGCGCGCGATCCTAAATTTCACTTTAATGGGAGAAATTTGTAGGTATTAAGTGCCCTAACGGGGCCCAAGCGATGTCGGTCCATTTCTTCTCTCACGGCGAGCACTGAAACGCGAGAGCCCGCGGATAACGATCAACTTCGCTGGAAAGTCTCATTAACGGTGGCGAGCAGGAAATTTCAATGATTCATTGTTCGCCGAACGGCGGCGAGAAAGGCATCGCGGAATACCGCGAAAATGAACGAGGCAATGCGAATTACGGCGACGCGGAATGTTTGTCCTTAACACCTCCTCTTTCTCCTCATTTTTCAACACTTTTTCTGCCCTCTTACGTATTAGTGTGTTTCGGTAGGAATGGCTGCTGGATGATCATTTTTTGTTGACCATTGTAGGCATGGTATCTTATTAATTAATGCGTATATTATGCGTAGGGGGGGGGGGGGGTAAAAATATTTTTTCAATTTTGAGGTGATGTCAGGCCGGCAAGAAAGTAATTTCGGTTTCGCCGTTTGAAGTAGAAGTCATGTCTTTATCCAAGAATAAAGATATATGGACCGTTTATTTTGAAAGCGGTGTAAGTCCGTTATCAAACAGAAATTAAACATCACATAAATAAACCGTTTACACCACGTCAATCATAAATCATATGACATCTCATTTTTTTTTAAATATGGACTTGCCAACATTTTCAAAATAAACGGTCCACATTAAGGGTCAAAAGGGAAACATTTTAGCACTGATGGTTTTCAAAAATATTGGAACGCATATCTGAAAACCGAAAATATCTTCTTGTCAATGTAATAACTGATAGAACTTAATGTGACATATTTACCTCTCAAAAACCAAAAGCTTTCCATATGAACGTCTCATATATCAGATTCCAGATATTATAATAGACAGACTTCGATTATATTAGAATTTGCATGTATATTTATTTTTAAACACCTAAAAATGCCGCAAAAGTGTATAAAGTGTCTACAACAGACTTTTATCCCTAGCAGCAATTTTCATCAATGAACGCTGTAACATCTCACTCCACCTTGTCACACTTGACTGCTTACAACATCCCAATACACCGCATATCGATTTATCTACCGATCCGAAAACTTGAGAATTTCAACCGCAAAGGCATTTAAACGTCACTTGACTCTTATCGAAGAATTCTTTTAAGGGCCCATTCACGAACCCACCGACAGCCTCGCATTCGGTTCAAACATCCTCGTTAATTACCGGACATAATTGAACGACCCGCGCGTTACACGTCGTGTAACGTGGACTCGTGTAACTGCAACGGTGGCACAGTTTTGCTCGGCCGCCGTTTCAATTACGCACCCGAAAGAAAACGGTCGAATTTTACGGACTGCATGCTTTTACGACACCTATACCACCTTCATCACTCTTTGTCTGAGTTTCGGCGCTCTTTACGAGTCGAAAGCGATTTTTGCGGCCGATTCAATTTTTACGGACGTTTTCGTTCCAAGCCACTTTCACGTGTGTCGCCGACTCTAATGACCTTCTCTCTTTCTTTGTCCCTGATCGTCACTGGCCTCACGTTCGTCTCGGGCACCTGAGACAGGAATTTCGATTCCATTGCCGAAAACGGCCTGGTTTTGGAATAGCTCGACGAATTTGAATTGGCAGCTGGCGTGAGGAATTTTAAGGATTCGACTGGGGTTTGGTTGAGAAATTTTTGCTTGCTTCTGACAGAGAGATTTTCTTTGGAGTCGCTTGAGTTCGATGCAGGACGTTAGTATTTATTAGTATAGCAATTGAGCGCCGATTTTTGAATCGTAAAGGGTTGTTCGATTTTGGTGGGGCTTCTTTAAGTAGGAATCAAAAAGTAAAGAAAACGAGAAATTTAGTAAGTAGCAAAAGATTCTCAAACGATTAAGGATACTTTATTTAGACTTTAACCCAATTGGAAATTATTTTATTATTAGTATTTGAGAATAACTGTCAAACGGTCTAAACGAGAAATTGTAAAAAATTACAATGTTTAATCAGAGATCGCGTAGAAGCAACAGAAGTAAATGACACAAACTTTTGCCCTGCTCAAACTGTCACGATTCTCAGAGAAATAAATGACATAAACTTTTGCCCTACTCATGCTGTCACGATTGAACGATGGACGAAATTGAAACTCGAAAGAAGACACACGAGTCTGATTCGTTACCGAGAAAAATCAGTTTCCGAGCGTCGAAATGAGCGAAGCTTCCGGTCGAATGTCGCCAAAAGATTGACGAGAATTAGTAACGATCCGACGGAAGCCCATTTTTTCTTTTTCCCTCCTCCAATCCTCGTCGCGGGAAATTATTACTCCGCCGAGAGTTCCGCCGGGAACGAATCTATTCCGAGCGGCCGGCATGTCGAACGAATGTGAGGGAATGGGTTAATGAAGCATTCGGCGTGATTAAAGTGGGAGGAGGGGGGGGGGGGGGTATCGGGAATCGATAAGGGACGCGCGAAGGGATGCTCGAAATGGCTGACGTTCGAAATTTTGCGTTTGAAGTACTCGAAACGGACATTTCCGATTTTTGAATGACCCTGTAGACGTACTCGATTCGAGTTGGACACTCATTTTTTGAAATGTAACAAACTTTTACTTGAATACTGAAAGTGGGGTAAATAAAATATGTGATTAACATTATAATAGATTTGCTTTCTTTTATAACTGTGAAAGTTGGTGGAGCAAATAAAAATTGTAGCTAGGAATGTTTTGTAATTGTTTTCATTTTGTTATAAATAATAGAACTGGCGGAGGAGGAAAATATTTGTCTTTATTTGGCGGTTATACTTGAACGATTTGATTCAATAAAATTTGACAACTCTTTTGTTTGCGGGCGAACGATACTGTTGCGAAAACAATCAAATTGGCCGGCATCGAAACATTTCCGATTTCGTATTAAAAATCGGCCGACCGCGCTGAAACGCCAACAATTCCATCCACTATTTTCGGCGCAGCGCAAACAACAATATTGACCAAAATATTTGCCTCACCCTCCGATAAACATTGCGCGAACGACGAATTCGGCAAACGTTCGTTCATCCCCGACAATTTAAAGCAGAACAAACAGAAATCATTCCGTCCACCGCGCGTTTCTGTGAAAAGAACTGAGCTTCTACCTGTAGCGATTACCACGCGAGAAAATCTCTATTAACACGAACCGTTTATTTTGAAAGTGGCCACACGACTCTGCCTTCTCCGATAACGATCCAACGTCAAAATGTTCAAACAAATTGCCGCGACGAATCCGAGGCGACAGAAACGATCGGGCCCTCAGTGCCGCAAAGATGGCTTCCCGACGGCAAAGTGGTAACCCTGCCTGCCGACAATTCCCACATCGTGCCCCATACGTCACTCGACGCCGAATCTAATTCGTTTCCCGCTACGCGCCATCTTTCAAGCACCGAGCGACATTCCGCCCGTAATGCCTTTACGGACACCATCCTCATAATCAATAACCTGGGCTCCAATCGTAGATCTCACATGCAATTCCAGGCTCACAATCTGATACCCGCCCTCGCATACGTTCAAAGTCTGTGTGAATGTGTAGACGCGAACGTGACCGTGCGAGTGCGTTGGCAAACAGTCGAGCAAATTCGGAGAGCTTGCGTAATCTGAATTGACATTTCGAAACGGTATTAGCAGCCGAGCACGCACACGCGGATGCCGGGTGGGTATGTACGTGTAATATTAGACGGGAGGTTGCACGGATCGATAACCAATCGAGATGAAAGATCCACCGCATGCAATTCCGTGCGAAAATTGAACGAGACGTCGCGGGAGACGGAATTTCTGCTCGGTATCTGATGAATATGAGGGACGTATGCGAGTGGCGTGGGTGTGTGAGGCTCGATTTGCATGAATATTGCCTGCTTCGGGGTGGGGGCTGTTTTGAAGGTTCGAGGTTCGCTTGTTCTTTCGATGGAAAGGTCGCGTCGGTCGTGATTGTCTTGTCGAAGTTGGAATGGGGTTGTTGCGATCAGTACAATGTTTGCGTTAGTGTATATAGTAAATGTATATCAAACTTCGTATAAAATGCTTTTATCAATTAGTGGTGTATCGTAATGCTTGTTTACTTCAAGTAGAAAGTTCACTATACCGGTAAAAAGTATTATTTTAATACTACCACAAACCTACCCCAATAGTATTATTACAATGCAAGCCTGAATATTTGCTTCTCCTCCGCGTTCGAAATATAGATCACCAATAAAAGCAATAAACGAATACTACATCTCCATAGAATCTATCTCCGACAAGCGTCTTGGCACTTTTCCCAATACCGGATGCACGTTACATCGTTCCAATTGTTTCCATCCCTCGTCTCAACCCTCAACCTTCCTCCTCCGCCATTGAGAAAGCACCGAACGAAAGTTCCGCCAAGGTCTCCCAGCCACTCGCGGACATCGTCAACAGGAAAGTGTGTCATCGAAATCGATAACCAATCAGTCCCAAAGATTTCCAGAGCGAGCGGATTGGCGGAGATGAGAAAATAAAAAGCGAAAGCCCCGCGGGTGAAAGACGTATGTAATTCCACTCGGCGAACAATTTCGCGACGTTCCGACTGACGATTCGCGAAGAGATCGGTTTCGATATGCACACGCTACTTTCAAATCCGCTCCTTACCAACAGGTGTACACTCTTTCGCTTGCATTGTGTCCACCTCCCTTTCTCCAATCCCCTGTCTCGTACGAACAATTCTTGCGGCCAGGTTACTGACAGACCTGGCGACGCGCGAGGAAAAGTGAGGTTAGGCTAATTGTTTGTTTCGCTGAGTCACGCTTTTGCGGATGTTATCTGTGGCAGGTAACAATTTTCGAGACGGAATCAGCTGCGACACGCAGCCAACTTTCACATGTACTCGATTCAACAGGTGTACATTTTTTTTTTTTGTGTACCTACGTTGTTTGTCCGATACATCCCTTTACATAGGCACACTTGGTAAGGAAGGAAGTAGGAATTATACGGACAGATTAAAATCGAATAACATCCGAATAATATCGTTGACATAATGGTAGACGTGAACAGTTAGGTTAACCATGCAATAAATATCCAATTGCAAGCCTTTCATCTATCGAAAACCCGTCGACATAAAAGCCTGCCTCGTCAACCGTCCTGACGCCCACTCACGCTACTGTTTGCACTTGCTAAAATCCAGCCCCCTCTCCCCTCATCCGCTTCATGTCGCATCGGTCGTTCTCCGAGAAGTTATCGCTCGCTATTCCCGTGTCTGACCTCCTTCGCGGGTAGGACTCGCATTTCAGCGTTCATTCGATGTGCGAAGTGGCTAGCCTGTCGGCCGTTCACGATACTCGCGACCCGATGTTCGCGCACTTTAGAGGATAATCATTTTCGTCCCGCCGAGCGGCGTACACGGATTTCGATCGTTTCTCGCCGCTGGAACGTCTTCGTTTTCGGCGAAGCCGGTGGCGTCTCGGTAGTCGGGAATGGACATTGGGTTCAATGCTTTTCATGCTAATTCGTAGAGTCGTTCGAGTCGTTACTTGTCCGCTCGGGGTTACAAATGACTCCATTCCGCCGCCGGCGGCGTAGGCGAGCTACCGAACTTTACTCTCTCTCTCTCTAGGTTTAAGGGAATTGGGGGTGTAATTATGAGAGTGGCTGAAGGTTTGATGAACAGCTGTTTGCTTCATTTAACGTTGTCCACTGTGTTTGGGTGAAAATTAGTATTCCATTACTTAGAAATGGAGAAATGTTTTGTTACGCTTTTTTTTTGTAGTATTAATGAATCATTTTTATTTAGAGAGAATTGAAGTTTATTCTTGGTACGATTGAAGAAAATTAGGGATGTAATTATGAGAGTGGCTGAACGTTTGATGAACAGCTGTTTGCTTCATTCAACCTTGTCTACTGTGTTCGTGGTAAAGATTAGTATTACATTACTTAGGAATGGAGAAATATTTTGTTACGCTTTATTCATAATGTTAACGTATTCTTTTTCTTGAGAGAGAATATAAATTTTGCACTTTATTTCCTTCAACGAAATTGAGATTTTATCTGAATTGAACGTTTGATGAACACTTGTTTTTTCTATCTCTGTTGTTTCCTGCGTTTAACAATCGGTAAAAGTATTTTACTAACTACAAATATTGACATTTTTTTTCGTATTTCGAATTAGGTCACTTACACGATCAGGGTCATGATTGTTAATTCTAATTTGTGGAATTAATTTAGACAAAGTAGTAAGATTGAAATATGTAGCCCTATCTGCCATATTAAACGGTAATTTAGCCATATCATAGCTAGTCAATTTGTAAGCCACTTCCACAAAATTACTGGCTGCCATTAATGAAATTGGATCCTGAATTTAATAACGGTAATGAAAATTTATAGAATTAATCTAGTCGGGCCAGGTAAATCGACCTACGCGGAGAATTTTTTCAGTGGAAATATCCAATTTTCGCGCAAAATTTCCACCGACCTAGAAGCATTCTCTTCCTCACTCCGGTTAATACTATGTAATATTAAGTTCCGCAGTAGTAGCCTCATTCAACTCAAACTTAGCAATGTCATAATTATTCCATTCAGTTCAGTACCCAGCACCCGCAATATTCCACAAAATTTGCTACCGAGTATTAATGAAGTAAACGCTTGCTTCCATGAAGCGAACGCTTTGTCGAACTAATTCCCTCCGAACCGGGAAAACTAATTTATGTAATTACATTCTTCTGTTACATCCGAGTCAGCAACATTCGATCCACGATTCTCCGAATTTTCCACAAAATTCGCCGCAAAGCATCGATAAGCCGCAAACTCATTTTCATAACCTTCGTTCAAATTCCCGGAAGTAATCCATTCGAAGCCGTAAAAGTTACAATTAATTACTTTACATCGCATGTAACTTGTATAGGGAGATTTTCACAGAATTTCTCGCAGATTATTTGGGAAAACAATGACGAAGCGTTCGAAAATATGTTAATGCGAGTTTGTGGAATTGCTCCGTAATTAGGAGAAATTCGAGTTCTCGTCCGGGGAATATCAAAAAAAGAGAAACGAGCCGAGAGGAAGAAGCGGAAGCGGAATATTCTGTTTATCAAACTAATGCGTTCAATCGCATTAACGTCAGCGAGTTCCACTTCGAGTCGAACGAAGCTGATGCATCGCGTGACGTTATGCTCTGTAGGACGGTCAATTTACTAATATACGCCACGTACGTGTGCGAGCCCGTGTGTATGTCTGCGAGCCTGCATCGCCGAGTTTCTCAAATAATAATCCCCGCACAATTATCCGGAGTGTGTATTGACGCGGGGTAAAAAGCTGAATATGGAGGAAGGTTGCAATCTGTTAAGTTAAGTGCAATTTATGAATTGTGTGGAGTTCGTAGGCAGTGTTTTGCATAAACGGTGTCCATTAGTTTCCGATTTTCATGTCTTCCGTCGGAAGTTTCACCTGTCTGCGTCTAGTTCAGAATCGATTTTTTTGGCGGGCCGGTGAATTGGGGGTAAGAAGCGTTAATATTAAAAAGGAACGATCTCTCTAGAATTATGTGGAGCCTGTATTGATGCAGGGTAGATTAGTGTTAAGTAAAGTGCAAATGTATGAAAGTTGTATATTAGTGGTGCGCCAGGAAGAATGGAATTTTTGTACATATAAATTGTATGCAAAGAATTGCTTGAATAAACAATATTATATATTAACTATTATTATTACTCCACACTGTACCTCCAATATATCAAATATTACATATGGACCGTTTATTCTGAAAGTGGTTTAGGTTTATTTCATAAATAAGATGAAATATCACATAAGTATTATATAATATAAAAACAAATATAAAATCTGGTTAAAAAAAATCGATACCATTTTCAAAATAAACGGTCCATACATCTATTTGTACCAAACACAAAACAATTCAAACCTTAGTTTATCATCTAATGTACACATCTCCGAAAGTCAAGCCTAACGCTCCAGCGAACCAGCCAAATATTTCTCCACACATTGAACGCAAAATGGCAACACTTCACTCCCACAATATAAATGCCACGCATTAAGTCCGGCGTAAAATTCGAGAAATCCCGCCAACAGCAGTTAGCGAGGCCAGCGTATCTAAATACAATACACCAGATGCCCATCCATTCTTATCATTGTCCCTTACGCAAAGCTCTTACGAAACTGGAATTCCCGGTGCATGACGGGGAATTAAAACGAAAATGAAAAGAGTGTCGCGCCCGTTTCGAGCTGGCCATTTCGCAACGTCCACCTGGCGGGGACGCCTTTCGAAAAAGTCGGCGTCGCAGAAGGAAACGAAATAACACCTCGTCGCACACGACGTGGCACGAAGGAAAATTGTACGAGCATTGTTCGTTACGTGTCACGCTTACGAAGTTGGCGGTTGCTTTCAGAGGAAGAGAGAGGGAAAGAGTGAGAGAGAGAGAGAGAGAGAGAGAGAGAGAGGCCGATGTGGAAATTTTGAAAGATTCCGACGCACTTTGCGCCTCAAGTCTCTTCAGCTGTTAACGTCTCTGTTCTCCGAGTAAACGGATGTTTGACCTGACGTTCAGTTTTATGTTCTGTAAAGAGCGATGGATAGGTGTGGGTGTCGCTTTAGGTGTAATTTATGGAAGAGCGGGTTCCGTTTATATTTAAGGAGTTGAGGGTACTCGTAGTAATGTACATCTCTTTTTACTATTAGGTGGCGTTATGTCATTGTACCGGCAGTTGCTTAATATGAAGAAATAAGGATTTATGACAAATAATAGAATCTTTATCTACTTAACGTTGATGTGACAAACGTCTAAGAGTATACAATTAAAATTTTAAAATTCATTCCCGGAGCATAATAAATTCCCCGTCTTATATAATATTTTATACTCGCAATTCAATTAAAATAAAAACAGCTACACAGTATCTGATTCTCACAATATTTCATTGCAAAGCATTCATCTCTCTGCGCTTCGCACGCAATCCGTTGGCAAACGAACGCAACTGACGTATTGACTGATAAACGACGCGGATGAGAGGACTCGTTCGCTGACACGAGTCAGATGAAGAAATTTCGAGATCCGCGCCGCTCCGGCCGGCCATTTTGCGCCTCTCGCAATTTTTACTGGCCGCCGGCACTTCCGGCGAAAGATTCGATTATGGCCGCGCATTGTTCGGCCTTTAACGAGTCCGTTTTCGTCTGGCTGCCGACCCTGCCGCCTGCTTTCACGGCACATGAAATGGAAAGTCGTAGATGTCCTTATGCGTGGCGTGCGCAGGCGCAATTTCGGAGGATCGACATAAGTGGCCAACAGATCGGCCGGGCGAGAACAACAAAAAAAATGACGCTCTTGTTACGTGTCTCTGCGAGTCCACTTTTGACTCGCTTTCTTTCGCCCCGCTGCCTGCGGAGGGGGTGGGGGTGATGAGTTAACGACGAGTCCAAGAATTTTGGCAGGCGTGAGAAGGCTGGCTTTCAATTTGGCGCTTTACTTTCGTTTCCAATCTGAGACTCTTTTTATATGCTTAAAGTTGTGTATGTTCGAAAATCAAGTATAAGTACTACTGCTGTATTAGGACGGGTAATTGAAAAATTGTATTAACAGGCAGTTTTATTGAGGAAGGAAATGATTTGGAGAATACCTATATGAAGATTCTCTAACATTTTGATAGTATCTATGATCGAGACGTGTGCTTCACGTTAAGTAAATGAAGTAATATTTCACTGTCGAATGCGAACCTAGTCCTTACACGCTTGATTTGATCGTAATTTTCGGAATCTGCCATGCTGGGCGAAGACGTGACACGTTAAATTTTATGGAGCGCTATCTCGTGCCGGACAATCCGCGCATTACGATCAATAGGACGGTCCAGCCTATGATTCGAGCTCCACAAATGATAGATCCTGCGAATTGTCTATCGCACTCATCACAGTCTACGGACCATTAAGTCCGTAAGTCCTACGGATTATAGATCTTAGGAACGGTAAAATCCACAGATCGTATAGCTACCAGATTATAAAACCTTACGCATCACAGACTCGGCAGATCACAAGGTACGCGCCATTACGCAAAACGTACAAACACGTCGGATCATTACGCTGACTCAAAAACTTGCACCCGCGGATTGAAAAACTACCGCTAAAGCCCAAAAGGACGAGTCGAAACTTTATAACCGCATTCCAGACCCACGTCTGCTTATGAAACGCACGTACATGAGGAACGAAAACTTTTCTCCGATATTATGCATCATTTTTGTCAACGTATGTATTAACTATTATGCTAATGCGTATGTAGGTACTTCGCGCTATATGTTTGCTAAGCGTATTTGTTTGTTATCGATTCTTATTTTTTTGGTACACATTTAGGTCATTATGCCTCAAAGGGACATATAAAATACAATTTCTTAATGCAAAAAAATAATAATAATTTTTAAGGTGAAAAAGAATATTTTATTCCCAATATTAAATTAGGGATTTTGGAATTTATATAATTATACTTTTACACAACCTTTTGTGCACATATATAACACATCTCAAATAAGCGCCATCTTTACAACCGATGACCCGCACCAAAGAAACGTCCAGGCTCGAGCGTTTGGCGAGCGATCCCGACTTGTAAAATCGAATGCATCCGTGCCAAGTGCGTGCGCATAATGCGAGCAGAACAATGGACGGCGGTGAAAGTTTTCGGCTGCCGGGAAGGTCTCGAATTGGCGAGAAATGTCGAGCGACTCGCCCGGAGGACGATTTTCGCGCGAGCGCGTTTCGCGAAGAATGGCGGAGTAACGGGGCCGATTTTCGCGACGCTCGCAACCGGCTTCGTAATAAGGCGTAACTAAGGCGTAACTAAGGCGCGATGGAGTCGAGGAAAACGAGCGTTATGTCCGGCGAACTCGTTCAATTGAAGTATGCGATCCCGTTCACTCTCCGTTAGCAGTCGCCCGCAAACTCGGATTCCATCGTGCGCGCTTTTCCGCGCACGCTTATGCGCGATAGAGGTTCGTTAAGGCATCTTCTGCCATGGCGAGAGATCATTCGCGATCCGGTATGCGCAATCCGGTATGCGCGATCCTCTTTCTATAGACAAAATACAGTTTAGCATAACAACAGCAATGATTATCACAATTACTCATAAAATAACTTTTAAGTTAATACTCTTCACACATATCCTACACATATCCTACACATATCCCACAATTCAACTTTGACCGTACCACACCTTAAACTTCCAATAAATCCGTGTGAGACACTCCCTTCAGCGATCATGGCACCCAAATTTCGAGCACCGCCGAGTTAAATGAACCTAAATCCCGATCACGTTCAGCCATCAGGCTGATCGACTCTGTCCTGGCGAAAATTTCGTTTGAAGGATGCTGGGGCGCTATTTGGCGTGGCAAAGTGGGTCAAAGCACTTTCGTATGCAAAGTATCGGCTCGTGACGCTGCTCGCCAGAACTGTTACATCTAATCAGAGTAGGAGCTTGGCAGGCATCGAGTCTGCGCGGGCGTGGACCAAAGTGCCTTTTGCCGTCGTGAATGACATCCTCTCCAGGTCTCGAGCTGTTAACCGAGAATATGCCTGCTCGGTGTTTGCCTGATCGCAAATTTTCCACCCGCTACCAAGTGCATTAGGCCATTTTTTAACGTGAGCGCTGAGAACGACTACTCATTGGGAACTTTTCAACGTTTCGAGAAAGATTTGCGTCCTTGTAATAAATGATCAAGCGGCGTGCTTAATAATGGTGTTAATGTAAAATAAGGTTGGAATGAAATTCGGTTAATTTGTGGAATAAGAGGATTCAGCAATGCAATTACCTAAAAGGTGGATGTCTTTGTAGGAAGCTTCATGTGGAGAAATATTGGCTAAGACGGCGTCGTTGTACATTTACATAACCGAGAGCCTCGAAAGCTAATCTAATCAACTTCAATTTTGTTCAGTCTAAACCCATTGCTGGAAAATTGAGTTTGCAGTTAACGTTTTTAACGATGAAGAGTAAAACCATGGAACATGATAAATTAATAATAATACAACTGACTTTCTAGGCTTTAGTATATGATATATAACATTTTTAGCTCAATCTGTCTTTTCTCCGTCTTCTGTGAATAAATAATATAAAATGTATACACAATTCAAATTGATTTAACATTCTGTCTATACCTTTGTCTACTTCTCATATCTCAATAAAAGTACAGCCCGAACACCTCTCTCTCCTCAAAAATGAACTCTTGTACCGCAAAAGTTTCGGAATATCTCCTGCGGTCCACGAAGCGTCCCTAAAAATTCCGTTTTCCCGGAAGAAAACCGAAAGCCGCATGCCTGCGCGGACTCCATCGACCCCGCCGCCGCCGCTACCGCCGCCGCTGCCACCGTACAGTTATGATGTCTCGTAATAGGCATTCGGACATTGTCGCGATCAAGATAACGGCGCTGGCGTCCAGGTCCACGCGGCATTGGCGCGAAATGACGTTTCGCGACAGCTCGTTTTCTCCTTGGCAGGCCGCGAATGAATGAGCTTATCGTTATCGTCCATCGCCGCGCGCCGCATTTATGCCGGCAAAACTTCGTTTGATGAGCGCGACCCATTGTCAATTCGCCGGCAGCGAGAGGAGAGGGTAGGTAGCCGACGGCAGAACAGTGGCGGGGGGGACAGATGTCGCGATCAAACAAGGGGAAAGTTTTTGTCCTTTGTGCATTGCGATTGCTCGATTGTTCGCCGAGAGTTCGCACGAGGATTTAGCCAGTAGAAACTGCGGTGGGATGAGGGCTTAGGTGGGTGATAAGAGGTTTCTGATGGGGGTGGGAGGGATAATCGAGTTTAGATGGAGAAAGGTAAGAGTAATTTTTTGGGATTAAACTTGAGTTTGTTAGGCAAGGTGACGGATTATACACGTGAGAAGATGATAATATTCTGAATTAGTTAATAGTAGAAAGCATGAATCGATTTCTTTCGGACAATAAAGTAATGTATTTTATTTTTGGTGTCTACGTCTTTTTAATTGCCAGTCGTGGCCTGCATCAGGTGCATTTACTCGTTCTGTATAGTATCTTTGATCGGACTATCGATTTCGAAAAGTCCATCCTGAATTTCACCACTTTCGACCGGGAGTCTAGACCGCAGAAAGTTCTTTCCATTCAGCGATTAACGTATTCACTGTCAGCCACATGCGGTGAACATTGCGTGTATCTTAGATAACTACATCTGTACTGAACATTTTTGCTCACAGTACGAACGCGATATAATTGCAATTCATACTTTATAATCATTTTTCTCCTATTTCTGCTAACGATAAGGGACTAGAAATTCGTTCTCAATTAACCTGACATTAAAAGTCTGCTTATATGCCTGTAAGTAGTACAATAATATAATATAAGATTATAAAAATAGAATAAATATCGTTGTTCGTTTCACACTTGTTATTAACAAAAGCGAATTTCAGCTAGGTATCTTAAAATGCTAATATAAATATATATGTGTATTATATCTGAAGTGACTCTATTTCCTGCTCTACGGGTCATATATGGCTGTAATATCATATGATATCATATCAAAATAATAATATATAATATTGTATACCTTCTATCTTCTAGTGTTCCTTCATATCAATATTTGATGTAACGATGGCACAACTTGTATGAAAGAGATCTATATTAAATTTTTATATATTATATATAGTATACGGTGGAAATATAGATTTCGTTCGCTGAATGATATACATATATTACTTAATACATATATTAATTATATAATAATGGTATATAATATAATAATTATATAAATAATTATTAAAAAGAATATATAAAATGTATTAATTATAAAATAAGAGCATAGCAAATATACTCATTACGCGCAATAAAATTTCTATATTTCCACGGTATAATTGCGATCTCGACACTGAATTCCGATGGCAGAGTGCGATTCTCCCATCTTAATTCCGTCGCCGGCGGTTTTCATCCGTTCGGCTCCCGATGGAGGCTAAATATATCGTGCCGCCGACGGACAGGCCGGCAGACCGCAGAATTTCACGGAAATTACAGAGATCGAGGATCGGCGAGCGCGATCGTCGCCCGTTCGTTCTGTCCAAGAAACCCAAATACGTCGGCACTGTCATCACGAGCGATTCCGCCTGGGAAAGCTAACAATATCGGGCCCCAAGAAATTCGCGGCCGAAGTCGCCGCAATTGCTTGTCGATGGCAAGCGGAAGACAAGCGCAACTTTCTTTGATCGGGGCCGACCGATCGGCCTCACTTTGGCATTCGCAATTATAACGTCTTAAAGACAGCGAGATCTGAGGCTTTCCGCCGCTTGCTGCAGTGTTTTTCACACTGTTTTCGATGTTGTGGCAGAATTTTCGAATTTTGGGCCTTGGCGATTGTATTGATTATGTGTAGGTGTCATAATTATACCATAGAAGATTTTATATTTAAAGTTGTGTGTAATTAAAGGATTTTGATCATACAAATACATTTTTGTGTGTATTGCCCCATCCTAGTTTATTTCTCTTACATACTGAACACTGCTGGTTCATATAAATAAAATAATACCCAATTGAATTTTGATCATAACATGATTATAATCATCAATTCTCTCTTCTTACTTAACTTAACCCATCCAACATAAATATAAAAAATCGAACTGATGAAGCATGAACACACACATCCGAAACAATACTAATCTCCAAAAGTGAACAGCTGCACACCTAAATTGTAAACACAATTACAAAAGTCTAGATCCCCCTCACTTGACCATCGCAAAAAAAACATAATTCCATTTCAATATCACAATAGAACAGGACGCTATCTCGTGCCAGAGGTACGAAGCTAATCGGAACGGAACGAAACAGCGAAAATAATCTGAACTCTGACATCCAACATTGACGTCTGATCGATTCGCCTCTCGACGCGAGTGAAAGTACGCAGACGTCCCATTTTTTTTGCCCCTCTCATCCCACGGGAGAAACTGGGTCGCGGAGGGTTAACAGGAATGGAGCGGGAACCTCTCTAACGATTCGTGCGATCCGTCCGATCTGTCCGATCCGTGCGATCCAGCGATCCGACGATCTAACGATCCGCGCTGCGCCCGGCCAAAGGAATTAATGGCGGCCATTGCGGGGGAGTATAACGAGGATGGCCGGTAATTGAGTCGCTAAACAGTGTCGGCTGGACGCGAATTAGACACGGTGCGTCCGACGTGCGGGTGAAATTCCAATTTGCGCCGCGGCGTTAATCAGCGTCGCGGTATTAATTATGATCAATTAAGCCGCCTCGGGCCGGCCGGATTTTCTTCGCCGCCTTCAACGGCCGAAACCGACGGGTTTCCGTCAACAAGCAGCTTAACCTACTTGAAGAGTGCCTCTCGGCTGAGGAAATCTTCGATTGAGCTGCTCGCTCGGCGAATCGATTAACCCGTGTTATAGGATGCCGTCTTGTACAAATGCTGCTTATACATGTATAGATTATTTGTTCCCATCATTGTTTCAAGGTCATTTAATTTTTAAATATGATGTTGCATAAAACTCATGTTATCCACTGCAGCACAAGGACAGTGCTCTACAAAAGTTTTCCCAATTTTCATATCTTGCTATGCGAATCCGTGTTATACAATAAAATGACTACTTGTACATTAAGCACGCATCGTGTCGCGTCCATCGGGGGAAATAATCGCATGACGTGTCCGACGCGTCACGAATCGACGTCCTCGAGGTCGAAAGGAATCCGGCTTGAGTCACGACGGACGAGCAGATCGGAAATTGTGACGGGATGACGAGCGGCCAGGACGATGTAGGAGGCGCCGAATTAGGAGCGTGAATTCGAATCTCGAGGCGTGTATCCCTCACGCGCGTGCTTTTCCAACGGCGACGGCTTTACAGAACGGAACGGGCAGTTTCTCGTTTCCTACTTTTTAATTGGCCGCGCGATGATAAATCCGTACGACTTTAATTGAGCCCGCAGAAGCGGTACCGACCCGGCCAGGTTGACTTCGGTGAAATAAAGGCTGAGCGCTAAAAGGCGCGCCTGGGTCGGTGGTCAGCGAGAAGATGAGAGGATGAGGATGAGAGGACGAGATCGCAGGAGTACAATGGCCTGTGCGAATGGCATCTGCGTACGCCTCTCATGCCTCGGCTGTATGCTGAATTGTCAGGAGAGCAAAGTTTATTGGGAGGCAATGCACACTGAGAAAGCGTGAGAAACACTGTGGTAGCATATGTTCGGAATGTGCTCAACATATTCGAAGGGGTAGGATAATTTTGTATTTTTTGTAATTAAATATGAGACCGTTAGTCATGATGACGAATTATATAGACGATAAGATATACAACATTTTGGTATTGTGATAATCGAGTTTAGATGAAGAAGAAGAATTAGAAAATACCAAAAATTCAAACGACCTCCCACTTCTAAACCCATAGCAAGCTTCTTACGCACGAGCCGACTCAGCGCTGAAAATCTTGGCGCGTCGAAACTTGACAGCGCTGATAAGACACAGACGGCGGAAGGTAAAATCGGTCAGCATCGGCGTCGTTGTGCGTACGCTCGGCGTCGTCGCTAGAAATTGTGTATTGTGACCCAGTGACACGAGGCGGTCGGCAGATACGTAGCAGCGACCGTTACTGCGTGCTGGCGTTTCGCTCGTGTACGCTCGTGTCGGCTCGTGTTCGAGCCCGAGGAGACCGACGCGAGCCGCCTCGGCTCTCCCTTTTTTCGAATCGCCGCGCCGCGCCGCGCCGCGCCGCGCCGGCATCTTTCAGGAATACCGGGCAGAGCCCGGCATCGACGCTCGGCATTCCTAAACGATCGTTATAGTTATCGTGCGACCGGCCACTCAAAACGTTCAGCGAGCAGAGGGATCTAATTTCAGTTCAATTCTTAAATGCTGTTTTCCGTCCATGACAACAGTCCCTCTAACGTTTCAATCCCGACAAATGATCACGATACCGTCACAGAACCCATACGCGAGTACGAAACTGTTCCAACAACTTAACCGATCATCTTCCACTGTCAACTACTTTCCCAATTCTTACCATTCCACTCACCGAAAGTTCTCGCTCCCCACGAATCTCGAATTACACGCCCAGAGTACGTAGAATCCATAAATCGTAGAAGGGAACGCTTAAATCGAACGACCCCCCCCCCCCCCCCCCCCCGCCCCCTATCATTCTGTTAATCCGATCCCAGCTGCGACCTGTAGAAGCTGCCCTCGTCCATCCACCAGCTCCTTATCGCGACAATCAGCGAATATACCGGCGAGAAAACCGTAAGGAATTTCGCGCGAATAATTGTATCAGACGTATGTTAAATATACTTAGCGACCGTGGCTAATTGATGTTGACGATGAATGTTACGGACGAATACGCTCCGTGCAGATGTGAGGAACGTGATAGTTGATCAACATGAGTCGATCGGTGGGATATAATTACCCATTTTTATACATGTCGTTTTATACAAATAATTTTATTGCAATATTAATTTGTATATAAATAAACCGTTTGGACCACGTTAATCATAAATTATATGATATCTCATTTCTTTCTTCAATCTTTTATTCATAATAAACGGTCCATATAAAAATCATAGAATACCGAACGGCAGGAATTCAAATATAATTTCCATTTCATCGCCATATATTCTCAAGATAAAGAAGGGACACGAATTTTCATGATAGCTAACCCTTATATCTCACTGAGTGATCACATATCACTATATATCCAAACATAAGAATCGAAACGTTTAACAGTAAATCGCCAAAGCCAAAAACAATTAATTTTTTTTTAATGTAAAACACTTTAGAACATTGTCTTGGCAAAAAAATAAAAAAATACAACATTTTTATTTTAATTTCAGCAGCATCAAATACAACGCCGCTCGAATATACTCGAGCGTGCACGTTAAGGGGTTAATGTAACTAGTGTCAAAAAGAAAAGTTCGGATGACCGTTACAGGGTCGTAACGTTCATCGTCAATTGTATCAGACTCTCGGAACGCTTCTCGAAGGTTTGGCCGGCCCTCGCTTTGAGCCGTTCGCTTTCGACTGGAAACGGCGGGAAGGGGTCGCCGGAGTGAGAGGGGATGGATTACCGTCAAGGTGTAATAATGTTAAGGCATCGAGATTAACGTCGGAGCTGGAAGTGGTAATTTCGTGTGCCGACAGATTACTGTCGCCATCGGGTTCTCGCGGTCGATTCGCCGACAAGCGAGTTTGGACCACCTTTCGCGAACGGCTCGCGAGCGGCTCGCTAAGCGGAGCGAAGATCGACGTCTCCTGATCCGCCGATGCTCGTGACGCATTTGTCGGATGAGGGCGTCGGCCGTTTTTGCCATCGGCCGCACGAACGGCCGAGCCGTGAATTATCTCCGGGGGATGACGAGTTACGAAAATGTTTTTCAGGATTTCTCTTATGCTTCCTCGGTGGAAGTACAGGTAACCCTCCTATAACACGGTAGATAGGTTCCTAGAAAGCGCTGTGTTGTGTGACACCGTGCTCTATGAGACCCAGAGTTAATACAAAAAGGGGGGTTACATTCCAACATTTTATAAAAAACAGATTTTTGTGTTCTGTTTCCATAGAAGCAAGTTAATTGAAATTGAAAAAAAAATTAAAAAATTGACGCACTACTTTTAAAATAAACGGTGCAAGTAACGACTGTCATTACCTTAAAGTGTCCTGCATTAGACTCATACAAACGTTTCACACGATCATACCTAACTTACGACAATTAAAAATTTTCGATTCCGCCGCCGTCGACACCGCCCAAAAGAATTCGATCGGCTCTTCCGAAGAACATAAAAAAAGTGGCCCCTGCCGTTCACCGTTGCGTGTAACTTCCTTTTTTATCATTCTTTTCCCAACCTTTTTTATTTCCATCGTGGCCGGCATGCTGCCCTTATAACGAGCCGCAATTAACGAGCCCGATACCAGCCTAACCAGTAATTTCGAGCATTCGTATACTCTGGGATAGAGAGAGAGAGAGAGAGAGAGAAGGAGAGAGCTTCTAAGTCATCCGAGAGGCATCATGGCGAGCTCAGGTTGGGCTAGTCACCCTGCCGATGCAACATGCGCCGATCCCGACATTACATTATTCCACTTTCGAACCCGACATTCATTAAGCACCGAGGAGTAACGACGTTAGAAGCGGAGGCCAGCTATCTGTAGAGAACGTGAGCCTACGAAGGAGGACTCCTACTCTGTCCTCGTGTCCTCTTTGCTAATCATTCTTCCTATAAAATATAATCCTATGCTCGTCGTATTTATGCTTTGGGTTTTATAAAATTCTGGGCTTGTTAAAATTTAATTATTGCTCTTGGGAGGTTAATCTTTAATGAGGATGAACTGATGAAAAGATTTTACGGTCCTTGTGTGTATTTTGATAAGCACGTCATGTCATATCATTCACGTATTGGGTGTAGTATAAGTCTGAGCTTGTGAAAATTTAACTATTGCTCTTGTGGGGTTAACCTTTAATGAGCATGGACAGATGGAAAAATTTTACTATCATATATGTGTGTCTTATTATACATTGTCAAGTATATTATGCATTTCAAAGCTTTATTTTAAAACCGTTCGTTGGAATCATTCAGTAAATGGTAGAATTATTTGTTAATCTAATATTAGAAAGCTCTGACTCGGACTTCACTGACACTTTCTTAAAATAGTATCCAATTCCCTGCTTTTTACGTATTCTCCAATATTTAGTTATTCTACTTCCGGAGCTGATCCGCACCGAGAGTCAGTAACACAAGACCAGTAAGAATATTCAGCAAAGAGCGTAATCTTATTAAACACCGCACGTCCGGTCTATCTCTGTCCCATCGAAAATTTATTTCCCCCACTCCCGAGCGATTAAATACCTCGCGTTCTAATTAAATTTTAATCAACCCACTCCCGCATCCCGCCATCCATTAAACACCGAGAAACCGCGCGTACCAAACTGTGCAGCGCAAAGAATTTCCCTCCGCGAGGAACTGCGATTCTATGCAAGCAGGCGCTCTACAAAAATAAAATCTCAATATTCACAGGCTTCATTCATCAAACGGATTTCATCGGAAGGCGGCGTTCGTCCGCCATTCCCACCTAACAGGCGCACTAATTAAGCGAGCAAACCGTACGCTAACCGAGCCAACATCGTCTTCGAGACCCGATCTCGCGATACGTTACAAAGTTCCATTAATCCACATTTTGCCGAAAACGAGGCTCGTTCATTAAGCGTACGCATAATCAAGGCCCCGACGTGAAACTAACAGTTCCTACCGATCCAGTCATAATCCTGCCAAACGAGAGATATCGAATCTACTCGCACACATATTTTGTCAGGCCTTCTGGCCTGGCGTTAAATACTGCTCGGACTCGACGAAATACGGGTGTCATAATGTCACAAAGCTACCACGCACCTGACGCGTGTTAGAGACACCATTCTAGCCCGCTTGGGACGCACGAGCTCTGCTACTTACGTGTGTGCGTGCGTAGGGCCTGAAACGTGCGATCGCGTGAGCGGCAGCGAAATAAAGCGAGAGACGAGTAAGGGGGGATACGAAAATTATTTTCAACGATTCTGGAGCTTGTGTGGGGAATCTTAGTGGACGATTGCGTTTTTCTATTCTTTGCGTTTTTGGGAACGATCTGGATGGCAAGAAAGTAATTTCGGCTTTCAAGAAAGTAACTTCGGCTGGCATTAAAGTTTTTTATTCACCGTAATTTTCACCATTAGTCACATTTATTAATATACTAAATTTACTAAATTTAACATTAATCACATTTAAGTTGCAGAACCAAATACAAAATACATAATTTATTACAGTTTATTCCTTCCGCAAAAATATAAGTTTTATTTCACACTACGATTTTACTTTACCGAAATTACCTTCTTGCCACCTAATGTCACAATATACATATACTATTCTTCCCTCCTACTATTTCCCTATTATTGTATACGCTAATGTATTGAACTTGTGAGCGTGGCCTAAAGTTGAACGGTACGAGAATTGTCTTTGTCCAAATGTCGTTAATGAAAGGACGATCAACACCAGCCAACGTACCGAGTGTCTTTATCGACTTTTACGGAATCGACATACGAGACAGCATACTCATGCATGTGGACTTTAGGGCTTGAAACGTGCGATCGCGTGAGCGACGGCGGGAGAGAGAGAGAGAGAGAGGGAGACAGAGAGAATAAGCGAGAGATGAGTAAGAGGGAGCACGTTTAGTTCCCTTGCGAGAAGAGCATTCTTCTCAAATTAGTCTTATTCGCTTTCAGCGCTAAGTGACCGACCGACTCGGACTTTGAGTTGAGACTTAAACGTGTGTGTGTGTGTGTGTGTGTTGCCGGTAGGTGTTTGCCCAACTTTCCTTCCTCGGCGGTTAGGTGGCTATGGGTGTGTTCTTTTTTTTCTCATCCTTCTCCTCGCATCGGAAAGGGATTGAGACGTTCGCGTCCGTGATAATGGGATGTGATCGGCTGTAAATTATGTTGGACGGACGGTGGGAATGTGTGGAAGTGTTACGTGAATAGCAGGTTGTGACATTGTGATGTAAAGTGTGTGGAATTACGTGATGACGGTGGATATCGTCTCGCGGCCGGTGAATGTTTGAATATTTGATCGCGCCGATGCAGTTCCTGTACTTTCGTATGGAAATTACACGAATTTTGGGAATAATAAAGCACTGGTGAAATGGGAATTGTAGGTTGTGAGGATTGTAACGTAAAATGATATTGCTGTGGAAGTGGGTTCCTTCTGTAGCCTGTTAGATATAGCTTTTGGTCTTGTTTACGTAAAGAGTATGAACAGTGCATCGAATCACATTACATCTCCATCCTTCGATGTAACTGTATAACACAGTAATTGCGCTAGTTTTGAGGCTGATCTATTATTAGAATCAACAACACCCGTACGCATAAATCGAGATTCTGGTTTTACAGGTACGCAAACTGGTCCAAACTCAAAAAATTGCCACTCTTAAATTATCCCACGCCATTGCAAGGAAACGAGAAGCTCGCCATAAGTAATACGTTACGACACTTCGACATAAACCATTCGACAACTATGTAACGCTTGTATCGCGATAGTTTTGAGACGGGCCGATTATTAAAATAAACGGTGCACGCATGCGCATACATTTGACTCGAGTATTCCGGTTTGAAACCTTTCATCTTCCGATGCAATGCAGATTGACTGGCCGGATGAAAATATAGCACGAGCGAAGTTGCACCTTGATGCAAGCGTCCCATTACATTAAGATGTAACGTGATGATTAACGAACATATTCAATTACATATTGACGCAAAGTAATTAGACAATAATTTAAGTGAGTTAATAATCAAAGAAATTGTCACCAGAAACATACAGTATAGATTGATTTAAACTCTTTTTGCGATAGAAAATCAAATAAATATTGGGGCAATATATGAACCGTTTGTTTTGAAAGTGGTGCAAACGGTTTATTTATGTGATACTTAATTTTTTTTTAAATGGACTTAGCCAACTTGCCGAATAAACGGTCCATATCATATGTGT
Source organism: Anoplius nigerrimus (assembly GCA_914767735.1). Lineage (NCBI taxonomy): Eukaryota > Metazoa > Arthropoda > Insecta > Hymenoptera > Pompilidae > Anoplius > Anoplius nigerrimus. The sequence continues at coordinate 11,311,350 of OU612091.1, read as the reverse complement.
TACCATATAGTTGATAATAGTGTCTTCTAATAAGCTCGATGAGAACATTGCTTTATGTAAGAAGTGATGGTCAAACGCTTCGGCAACCAAAAAAACTTGTACATGCGGAGTCGACCAATTTGGCCAACGAACTGCCGATGTAAAATAAAGTCGAGGCAAAGGTATAATTATTATGCAACAAGGCCGGCCCAAACAGTCTCAGAACGTTGACTCGCGTCTTAGAAAGGACAGCTTGTGTATGCACATAAATTTCCATCGCACAGTCTACTTTCGCATCTTCCACTTGTATGCAGATCCAGTCCGCGGCACTCGACGAATGGGCCCGGCAAGTTATGGGCTTTTGCGCGCTCGGCGGAACTTACGATCCCGCGGGAACGATCGGCAAGATTCCCGATTCTCCATGCCCGAGGAAATCGTAGATTTCATTAAGCGAAATCGATGACTCGCGACAGTTACGGCACCGAGACGACCTCTCCCGCCGAAAGTTTCGAAATCTACGAGAGCGTAAATCAATTGGAAGGCGGCGAGAATCCGCGAGTATGCCCGCTTCGTAAAACCTAACCTCGAAAAGTTCGCACTCTATTTATGCTGCCCGTCACAGGCCGTTATCGCGCCTTCTCTACCGAAATGGAACGATATTGAGACGGGGAGGCAACCGTTCTGTTCTCAAAGTTTCTTCCGATCCACAAACCTCTGTCATTCACAGACTCTGCGCACGCCACTTACAGGGCGTTCCAAAAACATAACCTGAACCGCGTGACCGTTAGGCCGTCCGAAATTCGGCCGATAGGCTGCCATTCTGGGATCAGAATATTAGCTGGCCTGGATTAGGTCGAAACTGGAGAAGCGATCGTCCAATTAGCCATGATGAGATCGAAGGGCCGCGGACTGAACTGAAGGATGAGAGTCGGACAAACGTGGCGGACGATGGCGGCCAGGACGAAAAAGACGGAAATGGGTTAATTAATCTCGCTGGCGCGTCATTACGCGCAACGATCCAATAACCCGTTTTGCCAGGCTAAAAATCTCAGTTTCATCAGCCGTTTATATGTATTTCCACTCTGAATCGCGCCGCGGTAGCCTATAATACTTATCGCTAACTAGTGCAACACTATATATTTCAGACTCACGCGTTGCCAATTAGTCGGGCAGGTCTCGGCACAAAAGGCGGCCGTTAATTGGCGAGCGTTTGCTAGAATTCGGGCGCTGCAGGCTTGGAGCGAGCGCAAAATTTTTCACGCGCACCTGTTTTAGGCGGACTGACTTACAATTAGATGGGACCGTTAGCGCGAACGGGGCTTAGCTTTGGGTTAGCGCAGCTCAAACTTATCCGCTTGCTGCATTCTGCAAGCTCGTACGTGACCGATGAAGATGTTAGGTCTGACGATTTTCGGAAAGGAATGGAATGTATGAAAATTTTCGTTTCACTTTTAATGAGATCAGATTTTAATTTTTGTTTAAGTCGTCTTCTGGCACCAATTTCAGAATGAAATTATGTAAGTTAAGCTTGGGTTAAGTTATGCAAATGTTAACAGTAAGTTTATGTTATGTATCATTATATCCCATAAAATAAACCATTATGTCAGAATCCATTAACAGCAATACCATTTTTTCCTTCCAATTAACGCAATATCTGCTTATCAATCACTCTTTCGAGAATCAACATTACCCAACTTATTCCCCAATTTATTATTTAAGAATTTAAGAGACGATAAAACAATCCACCCAAAAAATAAAACCGTATATCAGAATCCGTCAAGAGCCGTACTATTTTTTGGTTTCCACTCAAACCAATTTCTACCTATGAATCACTCTTTCAAGAATCTACATCATCCATCATTTTGTAACACAATTAAAAAATCTATTCTACTACTACAATTCCACTCCATGCCGGCTCCATATCCACTTATCAGTCTCACCTTCGCCTAACCCAAGCCTCGAAAAATTCAAAAATCCACCCTTCCAACAAAGTCTCACCGTCAACCACCGAAATCCCGCCCCAAGTCCATTCTCCGCCCAGTCCAATTTCCGCTTATCACCGTCGCACTTTCGGCTAATCTATTCCTCGGGCCAGAGATCCGCCCGGAGTTACGAAGCAATTCCGTACAAAGTAATACGTTCACGGTTTCGCTCTCCTATGCATATGAAAACGGGCGAAAATACGCTGCTCAGCCTTTACACGCTCGATCTCGCACACACACACACACACACGCATACGTTCAACCGCTGACGGCTGGAACACATACACACGGACAAGCTTATACACGTTGAAAGCTCATGCACATGAACCCGCATGATCCTCCCAGCTTGATATAACGGACATGAGTCCGCGAGCGATTACTACCGCGTCCGGTAACGAGGGTGTCACTTATATTCCGAGTTGATAGACGTCGACGTTCATCCCCGACGCGAGGCACCGAAAATTTCGCCCGAAACTTTAATCGGCTGTACTGTTAGCCCGTCGGAGGCGCGAACTCCTCTGATCGCAAGTCGGGATCGTTATCGGCGAGTGGCCGAATAATGAGACGAGACGTAAGCCCTGCCAACCTGCAAACTGTCTTTTTATCGAGTGCACCACCTCGTCCTGTCAGATCCTTTTCCGCATGCTGTTCTCGCATTATCTCGGGGTTTGGTGGGTTGAGGGTTAAACGGAGAGAGATTGTGGCGAGAGTGGCTCAAGTATGAATTGTGCGAAAATTAGAATCATTTTTCTTTCAATGTTGGTGTAGATGATCAGAATTTGTCGGATTAGTATGGCTTTTTTACTATGTGTTTTTGACGAGTGTTTCAAATATTTTGTATGATGGTAGGATGAGTGCTATATGTGAGGGTAATTAAAAGTTTAACCTGCCCGAAAATTATTTTTAAATAAATATTTTTATTGCAATAGTTGCTATCGACATTGGTGATGAACTTAAATGTTGCATTGTTTTCGGGATCTAATTTGATAATTGATAAGATAAATCTAATTTGAGGACACTGAACTTAGAGGCATGGTAGTTTGATATTTGCTAATTGTAGGTTATCTGTGGGATATGAATTACATACTGTATATAATATTATTTTGAATAAGTAGATGTTTTGTGATGTACCAATGCACTTTAGACGTATGTTAGTCTATTAATTTCTGGTACTAACTGCATTCAAACTAACGTGCTAAATATCTGTTTGCTACTTTTTGTTTGTGTATAGGATATGTACTACATACGGTACATAGTATATATGTTGCATAGACACCATAAGTCTGAACAACTTTTGTTTGATATTATTGGGAGTAAACAATTTTTACCCAAACAAGTGCTGTAACGTATAACATCGCTGGCATATACAATTTAGCCAATAATATGCACGATATCAAGACATTTTGTAGGTTAGCTTAAACATTTGAATACAATAATTCAAACTTACCGACGCCGACCAAGCTGCATCTCGAACGCAGGATTATTTCAGTGAATACTGAAGCTGGATTACACGTCCCAAACCAACTTAAATCAGGAACAGCTTAAAGAGAAGATCTGGAAGAGAAATTGCCATTAGTACATACGGAATCTTCAAAAATCGGGAAATTTTATCAAATTAAACGTACCGACAAAATCACTGCACGAACAATTCAAACGACACCACTAACACTACGCCACCTGTGGCAATAATGTTAATCGAAGATTGGCAAACTTAATGAATATTTCAAACATTCATATAGAGTGCCTGAACCGCCATCTGGTCGATGATTCTCATACAAATATTATTGATATTCAATTTTTCAACCATGTAAAATATTTCAGGAATACATTTATTGATACTATCCATAATTATGTCAGTACAATTTATGCAGCATCACTTAATCAGCGTCGTTATTATTACTGTATAATCATCAAATAAAAATATTATTTAATTTTTTATTAAAGACCTATTATATTAAAAACATTATACACAATTTACATATATATATGTCTTGTTTCAATCCTGTGTTTAATTTCTTTAGTTTAAATTTACGAAGCCTTTTCTCTAGAGGAAATTAAAAAATAAAGGAAATTTCAATCATAACAAGAGCTTCGTCAATTTAAACTAAAGAAATTATACACAGTTTTAACAGTAAGATACAGTGTCTTTCCCACCGAAAAACTGAGCAGCAATAAAAAGTGGTTTGGCGTTAGCGAAAAAATTCACACTCATCAATTCAATGAACCTAAACCAGACAGCGCCACGGGCGTCCAGTTTGAATAATCGAAGAGTCAATAAAGCACGCCGATCTTCAATTATTCTCTTGACCACGGGTGGCGTCCATGTTGAGTGGTCGTTTGAAAGTTTCGAGTCACGCGTCCGTCGTTCCGCGCAAATTCACCGAATTTCTTGAAATCGCGAGTGCTCGTTTCCGTCACGAATCCGAAAACTCTTCCCATTGTCCTGCCAAAGGTGTTCTTGGTCCGAGTTCGGCAGTGGAACGTAATCCTGCTCCATAATCTGCCTTTGAAAGCTGACGATGGCCAAGCGTCGGTTACGGTCTGCCTCGGTAAGTTTTGAAACTCGACAGTTTGCAATCGAATTACGAATGGCCGGGGGTCATGCGAGTATTTTGTTGACACAATCTGTGTTTGGGGTGGGCTGTGGTTATTGAAAGGCACGATGAATGGAGTATTGTTATGGAAGCGTACGGATGCGTACTCGAGGATGATTATGGGAGGCTGAATATAAATGGAATATTAGTGGGTAGGTTGTTTGAGGTGAGGCTACCTGTTGGACAAAGTGGCGTTCGAGTTTAACGGAAAATCGACGTGCCTGCATTGTATGCAGCGGCTTGGAAATAGAAATATTCTTCGGTGTTCGTGATTGAAAGAGATTTGAAAGATCTTTGAAAGTATTCTGGAACCTATACATTCCAGGATCGTTATTATCATCAATTTATCATTAGTGTTGCTATTGCTCTACTAAGCATGTGAACAATGGCGCCAAAGTTTCTTAAACATTTGTGTTCATTTTTCTTCATTAAAGACAATTCTTATATGAATCAATTTTCTCTATTAATATTAAAAACTCACGTTCAGGTATATAAAATTAATTTACTGCTCCAAAATTTAGATAACCTATAATTTGTATTATCAATGTTAAGACAATCAGTGATGAATGTATGATAATGTTGACAATGGAATTTGTAGGTTACGTAAATGTTGGAGTAGAAAATTAGTTTTGTATATCTGAACGTGAATTTTAATATTGATAGAGATCGTAAACAAAAGAGGCAAAAAGTTCTATTATCACCATTAACATATTTAGTGATGAATTTGTGTTAATGTTGATTGACATATTGATAACGGATATTACTTGATAACGGAATTTATAGGTCAAACGTCAGTTTTAATATTTCTATTACCACTATTTACTCTCACTATTATTGTACCCTCAACACCCACAATTACCGTGAAAAACGATCATTCCTCAAATATTGTGCCCTCCCTCCCTTCTCTCCCTTCCAAATTACAATCCTCACACCTCTCGCCAGCAAAAATACTTTCGCTTACAATCACTCCAAAATTCTCTTCCTACCCCCCCCCCCCCCCCCCAGCCGTTCACAAAAGCATAATACCCCCATCATCATCCCTCATCCCGCAAAAGCATAGTCTCCTCATCCTACATCCTTCTACGTCAGCATAACTTTCTCGTCTGCCGACACAAAACGTCCGCTTAATTCGCGCATCTTCTTCCTGATCGTCTCGCTTTCGTCGTCCGTTCATTCGCGATAAATTCCTTGGCTACCGTGTGTCGACGAATTGAATAGAGGCACCGGTCGCACTTGACCCGGCGACAGGTCGGCACGGGGTCAAGCTCCTCTCGGCGGGCTGCCGCATTTACGCCCGTTTGTCACGAGTCCTCGTCCCTTCGGCATCGTCGGCATCTGGCCACTAGCTCGTTGCAAAAATGATTCATCGCTCCTACCGGCCAACTCCTGACCCTGATTCTCTCCTGTTGGTCCCATGTTTCAATTTTCGTAGCCAGTCGTATATCAAGTCCATTTCTGCCCGCTTGCTTGTTCATCTATTAGGATTGATTTTTCATTGAAGTAAGGTTAAATGCATTTGATCATGAAATATTTGCAGAGTAGTACTATGATATTTCTAAGTTCTAATTCTGACTTTCTCAGTGATCTTGTATGAGGAAGCAGGATTTTGTTGGGTTCTCAGATATGTGTTCGTTAGATTGTGTGAGGAATGTAGTTGAATAAAGTAGTTACGAACTCACTAATACCTTATGTCAAGGGACAATGTCCCAAAGGCCTATACAACATAAAAAACACAGTTAAACACCTATTTTTCACATGCCCGTAATAAGCAATTGAACGCCAACGATTCAGCATTGAAAGCACCATGAAAAAAATCTTCAGTAACACAAAAAAAATGCATGACCTCTTTTCCTTCCTGGAAGAAGCTAACCTGTACCACTTAATCTAAGTGATACTAATGTAATGTAATGTTATATATAATATTATCTTTTTATTGTGTATCTTTTTTGCATATACACACACTTGCCCCTGTACCGAAACGTCGCTAATAACCCTTACTTGTGGTTGATGAAAAACTAAATAATGAAATTAAAAAATAAATAAATATAGTAGTTACTATTTTGTAGCTTTTTATGAAAGGAATGTTATTGCTGATTCTGCTTGTGGCTGTTAGCTTGGGGTTTTTATAAAGTAATCTACATTTTTGGGTGGTACTTGGGAGGATCATAATGAGGTCAGGCTTCGAAGGTATCTCCTTTATTGCTTTCGTAACTTGAGTCTCATCTGTCTGCATCTTACGATGCTTAGAGATTTTCATCGGTATCCAACTTTCTCTACGCTTCCCCGCCTCGATTTTTCTCTACCTTCAGCCGAGTGTACTTGAAAATCCGATATTACATCTCTGTGCTCCTCTTTCAATTTCGTTCACGTCCCCCTTTTCTTTGATTCTCTCTCCTTCAGCGGTTCTTCACTTTTTCGCTACACGATTTATCGACTGTATCTATATACAACCTGTCTGCTCTTGCAACCTCATTTGCGAGATCTTCAACTATTACTTTTCACGAATTCACGATTTATATTCTAACAATTCAGTCTCAATTTTGCCTCTCCTCATTATGATGATTATACCTTGTTTCTCTCTCTTTTATTACTTTCATGTATAATAATCAGGCCGTGCTCTGTTTGGTGTTTCCATTATCGAGGCTTGTCTATATTTCAATCTTCCCATTCTTAGTGATCTGTATCAGTACCCAACTTTCTCTAATTTACTTGAAAATTCAATGTCGTTAATAGCTTCCATAAATTCCTGAGAACTGGAATATTTCTCCTGTCCAGTGATCAGTTCCATTAACATAATTCCTCTCACCTTATTTCCTCGTTACAATTTTTCAACCAGACCCCCTTCATTTCTCAATGACTACACATTATTACAAAAAAAATCTAATCAAGCTCCTCTATTACTCCCAAAAGTCCAACATTACTGTATCACAAACTTAAGTATCCAAAAATTCTTGCCTTTCCCACCCAATCCTTTCCAAACTCCAAATCTTGAAAATCGAAAATCGTTCATTTTTACATCCCCCTCTCCGAAACTCTCCAATCACTTAAACGTTTTAAAGTCCAATTTTCCACTCTGCAATGGCATTCTTATATTTTATTTAGATTGTTAATAATAATATATGTTAAATATTATTAATTATTAATTTATGTATATACATATATAGCATTGTTTTCTGAGTTACATATATTGATACGACATACAATAATTAATAACTAAATAATTATTTTGTTAAATGATTATTTAATGATTATCATCAACAATAATACACTAAATTTATAATTCAATTATACATAGTCGATTGCAATATTCTCATCATCAATAACGATCATTTTAATTGCAACTGCTTATTATAAAATAATAATTACACATATACCTTCATCCCTTCCCGTTTCCCCTCAGCTCTTCCACCCCTCGCAAACCACCCCAAAAATAGCTTCCAACCAATCCAACTCTTTCCACACCCTCAGACCAGCGACTCACTTGTCCACTCAATCTCATTTTCTTCGCACCTGCGCTCACCCTGTCCAGGCCTACCATCCAAACACTTCGGTGCCCCATCCTTTGTCCCTACCACTCCAGGCATGAAACCACCCTCTCTCTTTCTCCGACGACCTCGTTCCCGGCGCTCGCCAGCTCGGGAAGTAAGTCATTAGAATACGAGCAGTCAAGTTGATCCCGGGCGTGATCGTCTTCGCGTAACGTTCGAAAGGGAATTCGATCGTTCGCGGAGTTCTTAGGGTCACGCGTGGGTGGATATTCGTGACAGGTTCGGTAAAGGGGGCGTTCCGGGTGCCCGATTTCACGGCCGACACTCGGACATCCTCACGATGCGGGCGTGCGCGCGCGCGCGAGCGCTGAAAGTTCAGCTGATTAGCCTTCGATAGTCCCTGACATTCGAATGTGGTCGGTTCTGGAGTTTGGATTGAGAGTTCGGTAGTTGGATATTAGAGAGGGGATGGATATTTTTTGTTGTATGTACTGAATGTGTGGTGGAATGATTATAGGCGTGGGATGGATCGGTGGGTTTGTAGAAATTATTAATTAAAAATGTTTTGTTTGATGTGAGTTGTGAGTTGGCGGATGTTTTTGGGTTGAAATTAGTTTATTCTGGGTTCGACGAAAAAAATCGCTATGTACTCTGTGCAATCTGAAACCAGTTAAACCAACATAAAAACATAACTTCTACTCCATTATTTCTACTAACTCTCAAAATATTCTAACATATCATTGCCAAATGTTTATCCATTAATTCTTATTCCAATTATTCGCATAAAAATGAATAAACCACCTAGATTCCATACAAAACCTGAGACCACTTATCCTAAGCTGAAAAAATGTCACCAATTCAATTATCTCTACCATCCCTATTCTCACACCTCCGTACCTAACACCCAAAACATGCGAACATACCATACCAAAAGTCCATCCATTAATTCTTATCCCACTTACCCACACAATCGACACAAAAATCAATACCAACTCTAAAAAGAGTTAAGCAAACACAAGAAAATAACTTATACTCCTTTACCTTAACCTTCCACCTACCGTCCAAAACTGTCCAACCTCCAAGCATAGAACTAGACCGAACGGCGCTATCTCGGCGCAATTCGAAAAGAGGATGGAAGAATATGAGAGGAAGGTAGGAAAGAAGGTAGGAAAGAAGGCAGAAGGAGGGAAGAGCGGCGGGTAAGACTGGGTAAGCACCGTTCAGAATCGGGGTCCATAACGAACCGGCGCCGGTCGGAATGGCACGGGGCTCGAGCCGGGCCCGTGGCACTCTCACCAGTTTTTGAAGTTTTCGCTCTAGTTCGCCAGTCTAATGAGCAGGCCTTCCTACCAGCCGGGACGAAGAATAGGCCGCGTCACGTGGAAGCGCGCCTTCCATTTAATCTAATTGCTTCCCCGATTGATAAGCTAATCCGTCCCGTAATGAAGCACGCGGAAGCCGGGCAACGAAAATGCGAGGGTAGAGACACGGTGAAAACGCTCGGCTCGTCAGCCTGGAATCGCGCCGACACGCGACCAACGACCGACGCCGAATTTTTCGTCATCTGGGTGCCAAGATTTTTGTAGCGGGTTCAGTGCTATTGGAGGTTGTGCAAATTGTTTTGGCGACGGTATCGGTTGGACGGGATTATTTTTTGATCGATTGGGGAGGGAAGTGGAATGATGAGTTTTTATTTCGGTAAAGGGAGGTTGATGGTTTTGTGGATAGGGCCGATTAAATACTAGGGTTTTTCGATTGAAGAGTGTAATTGACAAAATAAATATAAGAGATTAAGAGCAATGTCTAACACTAGTCTAACTCTACTTAATATTTTAATTATTATACAACTACATTGTATTAAAGAATTTTTGGCCTTCAATTTTCCCCTTTTCAAGTCTCAATTGACCAAACTGGCCGAAATGATATGTATGATTATACATATGATATATTATCTATGATTATATATAATATTTTGATTACAATAACTTATCAAAAGCACACCATACGAAACCTCATCAACCCCTAAAGCATCTAAAACCACCCCAACCCCCACCAACAAAACCAAGCAACTCCACCCTACCGAAAGAAAAGCAAAAGTCACCCTTCCGCACCTATCGCTCCATTCAAACCTCCCGACCACGAAGCCTACAAAACATCCCAGTCCAAGCCTCCAGCCAACTCCTCCCCATCAGCCCCGAAAAAGCCGGCACAAATGCCGAAAGAAGCGATCGAGTCAGCGGGAAAAAATGCAGCCGGAGCCGTTCGCTCAGTTGGAAGTGATTCACGAAAGGGAGGAGACGGCGAACTAGACGGAGTCGGACTAAGCCAGGCAATACAGCCTTACGTTTGCGGCAATACATTGATGTCGTGCGATGGACGAGGCTGTATAGAATAGGCCGGTAAGAAGGCGAGGAGGCAAGAAGCCGAGGAGGCAGGCAGGTAGCGAGGAGAGGAGGCCGTCGGCCTCGCACTGTTCTCCGAGAGGTCGACCCACTTCGTCCAAAGGCGAGAGGGACCGTACTGGATGCCAGTTACGTGCATACGCGCGCACACAGACGCTCCGAGTACACACTCACTGTCTCTCTCGTGCCTCTCCGCCGACCGCTACCCCCCACCGCGCGCTCTTTCTCTTTCGGCTCTTGCCGCGGCTTAATTAACGCGGTGGGAGGGGAGATATGTGTCTCGGGAAATGTCGCGCACCTTCGTCTTTTCCGATTCGGACCCGAAATCGGCCGCCTGAGCAAGCTTTCGGTCGGATCTTTCGAGGTTAGGGGAGGAATGTTTTGTGTATGTATTACTACCGAGATTGTTTGAAGGAAAGTGGGATGTGTCGATCGAAGGTGTGAAGACTTTTGGGGGTGGGTTGAGGTTGAGTTTGTGGCCTGTTAACTGTAGGTCGGGAGTAGGAAGTATGCTGGACGGTGTACCTTTCGAAATGAGGGCTGTTCAAACAGAAAAATTGGAGCGAATGCGGCGTTCCACATTCTTATCGCGCCAGGCGCATAACCAATAATGCGTTCCACATTTCCGTGGAACTTAATACGGGCCCAAATTTTCTCCCCATAAATAATTTTAGGAGGAGCATTATCGAAAATGCGAATCAAAGACCGTGGCCCACATTTCTATCGCGATGCCCCGAATTTCGGCTAATCGGTCGGTTTAATTGACAAGTTTTTAGAGAATCGTCGGGACGGACGTAATCAAATGTCGGTATCAAATTCAGTTTCTGATTTGCTGTTTAATCGTCTTAATTGCCAACATTTCCAACTGCGTCGATTAAGGCTGTTTTCTAATCGAATCTTTCAGGTTTTCTAATTCTGGATCGTGTTACTGACTTTTTCAGTTACTCCAACACTTATTTTTAATTATGCTACTTAATCCATAAATTTTCTAATATAAAACATCAATGCTCTATGTCAATTCAATATATTCCTGCAAGTGCAAATATTGAACGACTCCACTCATCCACCATTTACAAACTGACCTTACCGACTTCAATCATTCGCTACATTCTTCCACAACACTCTAATTCCTACTTGCCAACCGTTATAATCTCCAACTTTCTTCCAACTTCGCAAGAATTTCATATCTCACCAATCTCTCAAAATTCTCAAATATCCATTAACCTAACTATAGTCATCATATTGAATATACTCAGGATACTCAGGACAGTCAGGATAGGCAGGAAAGGACGGAAAGGACAGAAAGGATAGGAAGGATAGGAAGGTTGGTAGGATCTTCGCTCATCGATCGTCCGGCTCGTTCTGTCGGATCTGGTCGGATCCGGCGAGTCGCACGACGTCGGGTCGACGATCGATCGGTCGGCATCCTGGCGGGAGACGACACGTGGTTTCTGCAGTAGCTGCCTGGCACGAGGAGGCTCCCTACTACCTCCTGCCACGGCTTCCTCGTCCACGCTGGACGCAATGAGGCGATCCTCAAAGCGCGACCGGTAGTCGAACCGCGTGCACGTGCAGTACGAAAGCGACTCGCTCGACGTCGAGAGTCCGCAGGAGTCTCCAGGAGCCTCCAGGAGTCGACTTCCACCGAGTCGGTGCTCGAACTCTCCCGCGAGAAGACAGTATCCTTCTCCAAGGGACGACCGAAGTTCATTCTCCCGATATTTTGGCTACCCGAGCTACAAAAACAATCGGTGATTTTCGATTAGTGGAGCAAAGTTCTAGGTTAGACTCAAATTGTACCCAATTTTGGAAAAAGTTCTTTTCTTGAGAACTGTCTTTGGAAAGAAGTGAATTCGTATGTATCTTTGTTCAGTAATTTGATTATCGTGACTTTTACGGGTGATCGAGGTTAAAGACTGTCATTCTGTGAAAATTGGGACTGATATCGAGCTTCGAGGCTTTGGAACGGGAAATTGTTGAGTTGTAAAATATTTCATTCGACTGTCGACAGTCGGGAATCGAGTGAAACACCGACGTGGGCAGGTGAAATTGCTCGCACGTCGGGAAGATTGACGGACGAACGTGGAAGAGTTCGTCGGGACGAAATTACCGTCTTCGATGACGTGCAGGATCTGCTTTGGCAGGAAGCGAGAATCAAGATATCTGTCAAAGTTCGCCGATACCTCAGGAACGAAAGCAGCGTTCCACCGCGTGAGTCAAGAGAACGTACCGAATTTCCATATCGGAAAGATATTTCCATATCTTTATTGAGTATCCAACTCAATAAAGTTGACAGCAGGAATTGACAGTTGGTCCCGCCGGTCGAAAGAGCCGGTAAGAACAAATTGACGGAAAGTATCGAACGATAAACCGGAGTAGGAAGTCGCTGGCAGAAGTCTGACAGTCGAGAGATAAAAATTGCTGTACAGGATCCGCCGGATAAACCTTGTTAGACTTGGATGGAACGTGTCCTGTGAAAATTGACGGGATTCGACGAACTCCGAGAAAAATGTCGAGAAATCGATGAACAGGCACGGAAATTGAGATACCGAATGTTCGTTCGAGAATTCTGAAGAACCGAAGAAACATGAATGTACCTCGTTAGACTCTATTGACACCGGCGTGCGAGGTATCCAGGTGTAAATGCTCAAAAATTGACAGCGAGACCACGAGCAGAATTCCGAGAACGGATTACGATGTCGAAATGCGACAACCAGCACAGAAGTACGAAGTTGATCCTGTACAAATAGAAGAGTGAAAGGGAAGCATTTGATTCGCCAGCGCCGTGCGTCGCGAGTTAGACCGTTCCAGTCAAAATCCGAGTGATCGAAAGTGACCTTGAACTGGCCAGTAGCCAAAGAGCTCGAGTGAGAGGTGAGCGGAATCCGAAGTGATCTCGATAGACTCGTCAAGGTCCGACAAAAGTGAAGAGTGACCCAAAAACTTGCCAACCCTCAATCCACCCCAAAATCATCTGACAGCAGTTTTCAAGGCCAGAGCGTCGAACGCAGGTGTTCACGATCGACCGATCGGTCGATGCTGCCCGATCCTCGTCCTCCTCAACCTCCCCAACCTCGGCCAAGGTCACGAGTGCTACTGTGCGGATCGTCGTTGCGGTTTGCTCATCCAAGGACATCCTGTCGGATCCGCGGGAAGCTTCGGCCGAGTTCAGCCAACTTCGAGTTCGGCCAACTTCGGGCTATCCTCCTCCTCTTCGGCAACCTCTTCAGCAACCTCTTCAGCATCGTCTTGAGGAACGACCGCGATCGTCCGAGCCTTGCCGAGCCTGGGCCGGGAAAAGATGAGGACTCGCGAGTCGACGAGAAGCTGAACGTGGTCCAGGCACGTCACTTCGAGATACGATCTTCATCCGAACGGTGAGTCCGCTCCGTAATTGGATTCGAAGTTTATGTTTGCGGCCGGGCAGGATGTGTCACGCTCGACCCGCGGATGGGAGAGCTCGTGTCGAAACTTACGGGACACCATTGTGGCCTGACGATTGTCTCGTGCGAACGGGGAGCAGTTAGCTCTGCCGAGGAGGCGGACCTTTTTTTCTTCGGGGTCAGAAGAGGCTGGGGGTCTTGCGGTATCTTTAGGGGAGGAATGGGGGGGTTGAAGTTATTGTCTCGGGATTTGGGAGTGTGCACATTTTTTGGGGTCAGCCGTGGATGGGGAGCTGGACGCTCGCGAGGGAATCTAGGGTAATTCCGGGTGGATGACCTTGGGCCTGTAATGCCACTTTTTTATGGGCGCTGTTTTTGGCGAATTTTGCAGGGGGCAGGTACTTGGGTTGGTGAGAACGGTTAGGTGGTCACTACACTTTTATGGCTTTGATGTTTAGGAGTTTGGGGAATGAGTTGGGTGACCTTGGACATTAAAGGAATGAGGTTGCTATTTTTATAGCGCGTTTTATTATTAGGTATGTGTATATAATACTATATTATTAGATATTGGGTTAGAAAAGATTAGCATTTTTTGGTTCGAATATTTAAAAATAAGTATGCAAGAGAACCTTGGTTGTTTAATGTGATTCTTGTCTGACTTTTACATAATCTATTGACTCGAATCATTAGAGCCACAAGAAAAATCATTTAATGTACTGACAGTATTCTATTTGTACAAAGAATGTCTGTCGCCAGCGAAAAACAGTTTTACAAGCCTGTTAACCGCGCGTGCTTCTGAATTCGATGCAGGCAGAGAATTCAATTGCGAGCGATCGCTCAAAAACAGCGGATGCCGAGTTGGAGGAAAGAAAAGTCAAAGTTCTCACGCGAGATCGTGAGACAAACGAACGGCGAGCGTTGCCAAACAATTTATCAGCGGCGAACTGCGCCAAAAAAAATGCTGCAGCCTCTTCCCTTCTAACTCTAAATCGATGCCTCCCCAGGCGTGAAATGCGCACCGAGTCAATTCCGACGATTGGATCTCCCGAAAAAAGAAGCAGAAACAATAAAACGTTGCCCAGATACGATACACTCGAATCGTAAATGTGAGCCTCCGAGCAAAACCGACCAAATCGAATCTCAATATTGGATTCGTCGAGCCAGTCGAAACGGCCCGACGTGTCTCGATAACAATTTCTTCGCAGACCGCTTCGTTTCAATAAATTTTTTCAAATAAATTTTTCATAACGGCCCTTGGACGACTCAGACAAAAATATTGATTTGGAAAGAAAGTATTATTCAGCATTAGATAGGGTTCTGATTTTTTTGAAGAGCTTCTGTGAGTGTTCAGATATTTTCCTGTCGGCATTTGATATTAGTTACATTTAGGTTGACAAAAGTTTATTCCTTGTGTAAAGATATGAATTCGTTTTCACACCACAAAACCGATATTACTTTCTTGCCAACCAGATACTTTCCTCGAAGGCCACAAGTATCAATTGAATAAATAAACAATCAACTTTTCGGCAATTACGTTAACTATTTGAACCAACGCTTAGACATCATAGGCAACTACACACTTCTCAGCTTACTATTCAAACACGCATAAGCTGCCTCGTCAGTCTTAAATTACTTCTATCTTTTCTGCACTCTTTGAAGTTTCGCACTCTTTTGAGACTCAGATCCCGGGCAAAAAAGTTGCAAATCGTCGTCCGAACGTTGCGAGGCTGCTTTTTCGGGATCTAACGAGTGTGTAATGAACTCCGTTTCCTCAGAGGCAGTTTAGCTCGTGCAGCGTCGAAGTTACCTTCTCCGAGGAGGAATGGCACTCTAATTACGAGAGTTTAGAGGGTTACGGGAGCAGCCGTACGGTTTCCTAAGTGTCCGCGATTAAGTCGTGAGCGAGGATTTTACGCATTGCTGAACATCTCGGGATCGAGATAGAACCATAACCGGAGAACGATGTCGGCCGATATAATTGATATCGGCAGCTGGAGCGAGATTAACGGATCGATCCGGCGAGTGTCGAACTGACAAACAAATCTAAGCTTCGTTTTCCGCTGTCATTCGCGGCTGATAGTCGAGCCCGCTTGTAATGGATCGGTTAATGGTTGAGGACTGGTGGAAGAACTTGTGGCCGAAGATATTTTTTGGGTTTATTGCTTGCTTGAAGAAGTACTTAGAAACAGTGATTTATTTTTTAATATAATTTAGGAAGCATATGGTTGTATTCAAGTTATGTAGGGATTATATTGAAATTTTTTTGAACGCTCTTAGAGAATTAATCTGTTTTATACTTCGCTGTATCTTTTATTCTGATATTCGAAAAATAAGTGTTTCAATTTTTATAATTAATATTTCATATTTTAATTGATAATTAGAGTTTAATAGCTCTAGTGTTTTAATAACATGTTAATAATTAAAAAAATTAATAATACTTTACCCAAAATTCTTCACATCTTGTATTTTAATATGATTTTTAATAACTTAGTGTTTTTGGTACTTTTTAAATAATTTACGTTATAAATGCTTATAGATGAATCAAGAGGAAGTTCAAACCATAACTAGTTATTGATCTGTTTCAAATCTCATTTTTCATCTACAAATACTTACTAATTGCAAAAATGGTCAGTAATTCCATTAACCACATTACATTACAACAATCTGCTTTAGAACAACTCCTACCACTTTATGCTCAATTTCTTCATTACACAACACTGATTCCGAGTAATCGAATAGAAACGTCAGACCATAGTTAATTATTTCTTACCTACAAACCAGATTTCTTTTCATCCAATGCCTTCGAATAATCTAATGGTCAATAATTACGCATCTACAAACACTTTAGAATCGGAAGGTTTGTAAATAATTACATTGCATGACAATAATTTTCATTACAAGAGTCTCCACCGCTTTACGATCAATTTCTCCGCGGTACGAGCATTGTTGGCGCACTTACTCAAAAATTTCGGTTAACAACGCTCGTAACAGGTAGCCCGATGGCGGATCGAGGCCATAAATCGCGAGTGCGGGCCGTTTCTCGTCTCCGACAGTGAATATCCATTGTCTATGGCCCATCTTTCTCTTTCTCCCATTTCTCACTTTCTCCTCAGGACGGATTATAAGTCCGCTTTGTTCGACTTCTCGCCTCCTAGACCGTTCCCTCCTCCAATCTTCTTTTCCGTCCATTTTCCCAAGCGTTTTCCCCTCGCTGCCACTCTGATTGCCAGCGAAACGACGTAATTGACATTTACGCGATATATAGAAAAGTGAATATTTCCGGGGAATGCAGACGATTTTTTCTTCCTTTTTCTTCAAGCTTGCCGGAGAGTCGCGTTGGAGAGTGCGGCGTACCAACTGCGCATGCGCGAACGAAAGAGGAAGGTCGCTCTTCTTGTCAGCGAATTATCTCTTTTGACAGTGTCCACGTTTCTTGGATTCCTCGCTGTGTAAAACGATTAAATTGAATTTTAGTAGAGTACTGGAATACTTTCTTCTGCTGTAATTGAAACAGTGAAACTTTGTTATTGATGATTTGAGACTGCGCTGAGGGTATTGGTGGTTTCTTTCGCGTGGAATTGAGATTAACTTCCGGTTCTTACCGATGTCATAAGTTAGATTATGAATTTCAGGTATGAAAATCCATAATGTTTCCTTTAAAATTAAACATTCGTCAGCAAAGAAGCATCAGGAATTCAGATCCAAAAATCATCGTCCAATCTCCCAACAGAAAGGTACCAAAAACCTAGTACACCCAAAAGAATCCTTCCCACCTTCATTCTCTCCACTTCCCCCCGCCGGAAGTTCGACGAGTGGCAGGGAAGCGACAAAAAGCGAGAAACACAACCCCGAAGGAAAGCTTTGTCCCGGCAAACATTTTCGCAATTACGATCGGGTCCGCGGCCGGAAGTGACGCCTCATCCGTAATAGGCGGGATCATTATCGGCATTGTAAAAGTAGGCAACTTGCCACGGGACAAAAGAAGCGTAACCCACTTATAAGGTTAACGCGGAGAATAAACGGACGAAAGTTCTTGATCGCGTCCTCTTCCTTCATCTCTGCCGCTGCCCCTGCCCCCCCCCCCCCCTCTCCTTTCCACTCTCTATCCCTCTCTCACTACCTCAGGCATCCTTCGCTTCATTCAGGCTCGATCGTTACCGGCATTAATGTGCAAACAGTAAATTTGCCGGTGGGGGCACACACGCTCGACTACTTAAATTAGCCTCACAATTAGCCGGGGCAATTATTGTGATTAAGTGAACGTGTACGTAGGATTTCGTTATTAATGCGGAGTCAGCTACCTGCGGGTATCATGCTAATCGCGTTGGAAAATTGTACAATGGGAAAGCCGACACTTTGTTCTTAGCGCTAATCGCGAACGATTGGGTTGGCGAGTTCGCTTTCATTGTTTACTGATTTGCATTGAATGAGTCTTGAGGCGCATCGAATTTGCTCGCTATGCTTCTTCTTTAACCCATTAATCGCCGTAAGACAAAAATACGAAAATAAAAAATGAAATTAACTGTACATTTAGAAGTTGCAGTCATGAAAGAAAAGAATTTGAAATTGTGCCCCAAAAATGGGACATTGGCGGATAATGGGTTAAGTACTATTACCATTTTGACTTGCGTAGTGGAAGTGGGTGGTGTGTGTGTGTGTCAATGGAAAATACTGTTTTTCAAAATTGTTTTATGACAGCTGAGTTGTAAGTATGGTTTCGTGTAATGCAGTTGGTAACAGGATGAGTTTGTGCCCTTTCGGCCCTAAAACACTTTCGAGTGTCAGTTCAGGCTACGTGCGCAAAGTTGTCCAGAGCTTACGCGGAACAAAACTGGAATACAAAGCAGCCGTGTGATTACTTTTACTCCAATTCAGATAACGTTTGCAATAAAGGTGTTCGTAGGTCGACCTAACCCCGAGATATGGGATCAAATTTACGACCGACATCGTTTCAACTCTGTTGCAACTGTCTCAGGCACTTGACACAGTAGTAAAGTACATTTTTACGAAATACACCGGAACTATTTCAGTAAAGAATGTAGTTCGTGGAACGCTCGCAGCATTTTATTTGATACTTTCATTAAAGTAGTCTATTTATTCTGGAACTTAGCAAGTTCAGCTAATGAGGAAATTATCAAAATATTATTTGTATCATCTAGTTAACAGAAATATTATCTTTAATAATATTTTATATATAATCAATATAATTATTTCTCTTTTCATACGTGTCCGCAAGTTACTTTCATTCCACTCGTGAATTATGAAACGGCCTCTACGCTCGCATTCCTAATTAGCGAAACAAACGTGCGTCATCAGTCCGTCCGTTCCGTTTTAATTTCGATATTCCCACGTTCACTTTCACTCCTGCCGGCATTTAATTTAGCCTGCCTGCAATTCGGACGACATCCGATGACTTCACGGATGAGTTCGACGACTCATACGAGGATGTTTACGGGGAACGAGGAGAAATTAATCCGGTTGCCTCCACCTTTTCGCTTCGAGAATCCGCCGACAAGCGGCCACCTCCTGTTAGATCACTTCCAGGAATGTTTGATTTCTTTTTAACGGTGCCACTTCTGCGAACCGCACGAGGATATAGATTTCTCCAGCTCGCGATCCAGTGATTTAATACTCGTTGCTCCGCGTCTGATTATACGCAGTTAACATTTTTACGGGGCGCAACGTTGACTCTTGCGGAATTGCGTGTCGCGGAAAGTGAGCTCATGTTCGGCGGTGAGGGCTCCTTACGATCCTTTATATGAGGATGTGGAAATTGTGACAGTGAAAATGTGTGACGGAAGTGATGCTCGAGACGATGATGGCGATTGAATTGAAAGGAAATCGAATGCTTTCCTGTAGTTACAGTCTTAGCAAAAGATTAAGTTGTAGAAATGGAATAGACTATATTTAAGTTGAGATTGTTAAGTGTTTGTTTCAATCAAATTAAATGTGTACTTATATGTGTTCTTTTATCAAAAATAGACTTAGGCCACTTTCAAAATGAACTGCTCATTTATGTTACGTGTAGGGATTGGAATAATGGAAATGTGTGATAAGAGTGATAGCAAGAGGTAGTAGTTATGCTGAAGTAATAACAGTCTTCATAATAATAACATTAGAAACAATAAAAGTGATAATTACGTTACTATTAGAAATAACAGTACTAGCAATGATATCAATATCAATAATAATACCAGTAATATTACTACTAATATTATTAGTATATTACCAATAACAGGCATATTGGAAGTGAAACTTCCAACAGCAACACAAATAATAACACCAAACATTAACAAAAATATAATTATCTCAAAACTAATCAACATTCCACCACTAATCCTACTACATACACCGCAATAGCGCCAAATATGCATCGTACTCTCACCATGACAACTACAGCACCCACGAGCACTAACATCATTACCGACTGTACCAAAAGCACAATTCCAGCGCTAACAGAGCAATTAACCCGGCCACAATTAATTCCCACAAATCATGTGGCGCGCCGTAAAAAAATCCGGCGTCGTAAATCGAAGTTGGCCGGCATCGGGATCCATCGCTCGGCCTCGAAATAAATAATGTTAACGGAATCGTCGAAAGGACCGCCGGTAGGAACGATCGGATTGGACGATATTGCTTTAACGAGCCGATTAAATTTGGATCGCGGCGCCGGGCGGCGCCGGGCGGCGCGACTCTCTCTTTGCGCGGAATTACAACTGAAATTACGAGTGAATGGGCCAATAAATATACGGATGACAGGCGTCGCGACGCTTTATAAGGCGGCGGAGATCAGTTTCAGTTTGGGCCATATCGAGCACATCGGCTTGCTCCAGTTCGACTCGCATATTTGACGTTCCGCGAGACCAAAGGATCCGCCTTTTCTTCATAGAAAGTATCGTTAAATGCTTTCGATCTGGGACACTTTTGCACTTTGATCCGAGCCGCTCATTGCACTCGAACTACGGATAGTTTTTGGAATTGATGGCATAGCGAGTATCAGAAGAGAGCTTATGAATTGAATAACAGTAGTATCAGTTTTTAGTTATGGAATCATACTCCATTACTAGAGTTTTGATATCATATATACGAATATATTTAACAAAGGTCGAAACATGAATTATTTTCCACACCCAACACCCGATCCCTATTACCTACATTATTAATCCCGAGCTGAAGAGTCAGACGAAATCAGAGTTTGCATATATACTAGTATCTGAGACGAAGAAGAGCACTCCGGCTCACAGTCAGCCGGACTTAGAAACCTCCGTCTAATCCGGCGGCCGAAAGGTCTAGTTCTCCGAAAAAAAGTGTATCAATTAAGAAGGCAGCGTACCGTCGCTGGTGCGGGCCAATGAGATCGCGCGAAGCTGAGCATCCCGATTCGCGAAAAAACCCAGTTGCCCCGCGAAGCTTAACTCCGCAGCTCGTTAGAGTTTCGCGCGATAGCGGAATTCGTTTCGCGCAAATGATCATCCTGGCGGAGAATACGAGCGTACGTTAATGTCATCGCCGCTTGGCGATTTGCTGATTTTTGGGGTCGCGACGAGGAGAGTCGACGAGTCACCGGCCACGACTATAGAGGACAAATCTTTTATGGGCCGGGGACCGTGACGGCGAAACGGTCTAACGGATTCGGCGAGAGAGGAATGAGGGAAGGAAATGAGAGAGTATTCGCGACGAAGAATGGGATGGAGTGCGCCAATGAAAAAGTCTGGGGCCCATCAGTGATTCTCTGTGTGCGTAGAAAAAAGAGAATTTGTATCGTAGAACGATTACGTTCGACTGTTTTTAGGTTAGAATTGGAATTAGTTCAAGCATTACCAAGGATAGTCGTATACCAACATATTCATTGTGTGTGTATGAAATGTCCTTGACTGGAAAGGAGCGACGAAAGGAAATGAGAGAGTATTCGAGCTAAACAATGGGATGGAGTACACGAATGAACAACTGCGAAGCCCACAGTAATTATCTGTATATGTCGAAGAGAAAATTTGTATAGTAGAACGGTTACGTGCAATAGTTTTTGGGTTAGAGTTGGAATTTTAGTGCAGGTTTAAATTTGGGCATTGCTGAGGCAACTCTACAGACGAGATGTGTAATAATCTTGACGAGAAAGGAATGGAACATTTAAGTACCTCGCTATCATTCTCTATATAAGTGGAAAAGTGTATTTATTTTGGGAAACAAGTATATAAAGTTTTCTATGTTAGAATTATAACCGTATTATGAATACACTGCTATTTATATGACAGTCTAACGCATATGGCGATTGGGGAATGAAACGATAGAAAGATTGAAAATTCGCGAAAAAGAATGAGAAAGATTATGTGAATATAAATAATAAAAGAAGAAGAAAAATAAAATAATACATTAAACTAAAACTTGATAGATTGTGATAGGTAATTTATTTAACATTTACACACATCTTATAAACGGTATTTATAATCGGTTTATTGCCACTATACAATTGGACAAAATTTCACATTCATTTTATTAAAATATTTAAATAAAATCAACACTCCTGTAACTGCTATATGCAATTACATGACCATAACAAATTACAACTACCCATTACACTGAAGCACACTCGAAAAATTCGAACATAGCGTACATCCACCGAAATCGTCCAAAATTCTTCCATCTCGGCAGCGTACCGTGACGCCGAAGAGGGTCATGAATTATTTACGACGAGGACACCGTGTAGAATCGCGAAACGCAGGCAAGGCGATGAACATAAAGTCGGATAAGGAAGAGAGCCGAATCCGGCGAACAAAAGCGGCTCTAATTTGTTCCGAATCGGCACATCTGCAGTTCGAAACTAGAGCGGAATGGTGACGCTTAAGTGGATAGGTAGACTCACCGCGTTTTTGCTTTGAAATGCGTACCGATCGTTTAGAAGATATCCTTTAGCACCGCTGCTTCTTCTTTTTTTTTTACGCCTCGCTCCCCGTTAACGTCTCACGCTTCTCAATCTTTATTTGCGCAGGCAAAAAGCTTCGCCGTGGGATCTGCTATATTGGTTTTGGAGACTCGACACCGTGTCCGAGCCGACTCGAATCTACAATACACATTTCACTTTTGGCAAGGCGGACTGGCAATTAGCATATTTACAACGGTGGGCAGGCTCAAAAAGTTGCTTTAAGCGGTACAATTAGTTTTGCAGTTTCTGACTAATTTTTGTGCTTCGAGTATATATCGAATTGTGCTTCTTTTTAACTACTAAGATTTTTGGAAGAAAATTGTTGCACGTTTAAAAAATCAATGTAGAAACCTGAAAAGTTAGACTTAATTTTTATAACAACTTCAGATTTCGTTACATAAGACAATTTCTATTCCCCTTCTAAAATAGTCGTTAATTCCGCGTTGAGCAGACGCGTCGATGCGAATCTCTTGACAAATTGAGAGTGGCTACGGAAACAGAAATGAGCGGATTGGAGGAAATTGATGATAGTCGAACATGTACGCCAACGCTTGCTGATCGACTAACGAGAGTAACGTCCACTCGCATTCGATGAAAGTGAAGCGATCGTTAGACCGTCCAGCGATTAACGGTACCTACATCGACAATGTTTAATAGCGTAGCACAGTCTACAGGGTGTGGCGAAAAACATTCACCGTCAGAGCATCGATGATTACATTTATTCGCTTAAAAGAAATGCGTTTGATACAAAAAAAGAACCTCAATGGATTATTTTTAAATTGATTCGTTTCACGATTTTTATATTAAACATAATAGGTACATTCTTCGTATTTGTACGTTCTATAGGAATCCAACTACAAAGCAATGATATAATAAAAACAGGCAAATTTTTCATTACATTTTTATGGGAAATTCTTCACAACAAAGATAGTATATTTAAGTTCGGTATTACCACCCTCTGAAAATACTAAAGTGTTGACCGTGCTCGAGAATTGTTCACAACATTTCGATGTAAACCCTCCATTACAGTCGAAATTTAATTTTAAAACGTCGTAAAGCTTCGTGTCCGAGTGAATTTTCGTGCGTCAATGGCGGACCTGACGGTTTTTGAAACATTCATGGCGCCACCCAGTAGAACTTCGGGCCGATTCCACATCTCATTACGTCGTTACGCGAATTTAAGCGTCTCTCCTTAACGGCCATATTGAAGTCACAAAGGCAGGGTCCCGTTTGCGAAGGCGCGAATTAGAATACCAAAGTTGTCGACGCGGAAAAGCGATTAGAGGGATCGGGAGGAGGCCAATTGAAAGTAATTTCGACGTTTCACTTTGACAGAGCCTACTCCGACTACTGTCGAACTGTTTGTAACGGTTTACTTCGTAGTTGGCGAGCCTATTCTTGCCATGCCTTCTTAGGGCCTCAACTTTGAGCCAGTCTGTATAATGACACCCAACGATCTAGCTAATTAACGCCATATTCCTTTCTACGCGTTACGTACCTCAGAAACGCTTGTAATTATGAAGTTAATATGACGAATGATGAATATACTACTTTCACACGCACGAACATATAAGTAAATGCCGAAATTGACGAATTAATACATTCAAAGGTAAATTGATCAGCCAATTTATTCCTAGAAAAATTGGCAAATCATTACATTCAAACTGAAATTGATCAAACAATTTATCCCCATAAAAGTGAACCATTTCAATTCTTTCAAAGCTGAAGACATTCGAACGCGTTATCATTCTTTTCTTCACATTTTCATCTCATACTACCTTGCAGTCAGCATAACTTGCGATCTGACAAACGTTCAGGTTAAATGTCAAACAATTCCAGGCGGCAGACCGCACTCGCGTCGGCCGATCGAAAACTCGGCGGGCCCAAATCACAATCCGTGAACCGTATCAGAGCCGCGCAGGCAACTGGGTATCTAGGTCTCAATCTAATCCCGAACGATAACGCTTTTATGTACACTGTAAACGTCTCTTAACGCATCGTATCCCACGACGTACGCAGCGCTGACCTAGAGAAGCGTCCCTCGCTCGGTAGACAATGAATCGTTTAACTGTAAACCGATCGCGACTAATCAGTGAAAGTGCCGCGAACGATAGAGAGTCCTGCGTTGGTAGCAGCCGCGAGATCCCCCCTCCTCCCCATCCCGATCCTGAGAACGAATTGACCCAGTTTCTGGCGGTCAGATGACGTTGCGCCTTTGTTATCTCGCGATTTTCTTCCTCGGCTTGACATCTCGAAACTCTCGCGCGAGGCGTGTCCTTTCATCTGACCGAAATCTGAGCTCGTAATCTGCGATCCTGATGGTACACTTCTAAACAAGCTCGTGTCTCTGTAGTGTCATACACAGATTTTTGTGTCTTCTATTTCGTTGTGAACATAACATATACTCTCCTGTGTGTCTATTGGCCATTTTTTTTTGGTTTGTATTATTTTTTTATAAGTTTATATATTATATTGAAAGAAGAATATTTGTTTTCAAGTGGCTTTAGTAGACATGAGCATGTTTAGTGTATGCAGGAGACTATCAGAAGCATAGAAATAAGTTAAGAGACTCAAATATGTATATATATATTTCAATATATCATATACAAATAAATGTAACGTGCTCATGCATAGCAATATCGGCCATTCATTAAACATGGGGAGAAAAGAGAAAAATTTCTAATAGTACTGAAGTCAACTCGCTATCAGATAAGCCTTCTCGCGTTACACCGTTACAACAATGGAATCCCATTAGTGGCGCTAGACTCCGGCAGAAGTCATTAAGATCTCCGGCTGTTCGTCGTCTTAGGACACGTGAGAATATAGAAATTGCAAGACTGGGAAACGAAAATTTCTCGCCTAACGAGAATATAATCGCAGCGCGGCGATTCGATTTCGATTCACGATCGACAAAACGGTGGCGGGTAATAGAGAGCTGAGTGAAAATGGGTGGCTTCTTCGTGCAGTGGAAACAGGCGTTGTCCAACTTTTCACTTGGCAGTGTCGATCGGTCGAAGGTGGACGAGCTCTTAATTATTCACGATCGGACGCTAGTTTATTAATCGAATGGCTGGGAGGCACATTTTTTGACTAGGTGCTAAAACGATTCTGTGATTTCATGTTTGGTCGATGTTTGAGTAGCGGAAAGATGAAAGACTTTATTGATATGATGGCAGGAATAATTTGGATGGTAGTAATGTTGAAGGTGATCATTTAGGAAGATGCAATTGTAATTGTAATGTGATCTTGGCAATAGATGTAGTGGCGTTGCTTTCGATGATATTGTCTTAGGAAAGATAAAAGTAGCCAGAGAGAATAAATCTACGTCCGCCAACAGTAACAAAAGTTGACCGACGTCGATGCCGGGAACATCGGACAGAACTGAGTTCTAAAACTGACTGACTGTACACAGAGAGCCGACTTCTAACGCATCAGTCTTGCACAATAGGAGTTCGCGGACGTCGAAGTAAATTGCGCGCGCGCAAAAAAAAAAGGAAGAAAAATGAAACGCCGCGTCTCGAGCGAGGAGGCTTCAGTGAAAGCAAGCCTAGAAACCGCGACTTATATCGGGACACATCAAACGTCTTCTTTATAATGGGCCGACTCTGCGCGAAGGGGGTGGGGGGGAGAGGGCAGGGGGATGTAGAAGAGTAAAATTTTCCCTGCGAGAATCGTGATCACTCGCGACGGAAGTCGCAAACGTATATCCTCCTGGAAGGAAACATCAGTGTCAATTAGCGGAGTCCCTCGCCTCTGGCGAATTAATCACCGACACCTGCGCAACATCTACACCGTGGTTGAGAAGTAAGAGTCGCCGGATACTCGGCCGGGGACTAGAGATTTCAAAGTGTGACCGTTATGTGTAATTACGCGGCCAATCGGTTCGGACTTTCCATTTTAAACGGTGGACTATAGTCTGTCAATTACGGAACGATGTGAACGCTATAGTCGTATTAGCGTGATTGGCAACAAGCAATTTACTTCGTACTTTTGTACCGGTCATTTCAGTACTTGTCTTTATGTTACACTTTCTGTAACGTGGGACAAGAATTCGTGGCTTCTTCGAATTGTTATTGTAGTTTGCTGCATGATTAGACGTTTAGTTAAAAGTAATGAACTCTCGATACTGTATATGAGGGTTGCAAACAAGCAGTTGTTGACCGTCAGCCATAGATGTATAATCATTTTCACTGTAATTCGTTTAAAGTGATTGAACATTTTACTTATTCAAATAACCCATCAACTAGGTATGTGTGTCTTCGGCCACTGTACGGTCATGTCCGTCGTACGGTCGCTAAGTATATCAATAAAAAACCCATCAACTATTTGAAAAAAAAACAAGAAAGAAAGCCTCGTTACCAAATGTGAAAACGACATACATTAATATTTTTCAAATCTGATTCACTACAGTTAAAATGATCGGTAATTAGCCGATATATTAGAACACTGTCCGAATTCGCCGAAAGACCCATCATTCTACAAATCTCGACACAGCAAACCTTTATGACATTCCTCTTGCCAACTTTCACATTCTAGACTTTACAGCGTAATAGCAAAATTTGTCCTTGCACCGCTAATTACGCGCGTTTGAAGAGCGCGAAGCGTACCTCTCACAGTCAGAAGCGTAGTCTCGCAAAGAACAATAATCTGCTTGCCAGACTGCGCAAGAAAGCACTGACGCGCGCGCTTGCTCGCGCGCACGTTCTAAAAGTATCATTAGCCTTGCGCCGAGGCTCTTAATCGGACACATGCGTTTCCTGCACCGATATCGTTAGCCCGCTAATTCGCGAGACGAATAGGCGAAATCGGGGTTTGTATGTGTGTCAATTGAAAAATTTCACTGAGTAAAGCGGTTTCGAGGTGGTCCACTCTTGGGCTGAAAATGGACGCGGCGGAGTGCGCCGATGACAGTCGCGGTGGGGGGTGGCGAAGAGGGGGGGGCGGGAGGGTAACAGGAGGAGGAGGGCGCTAATGAGCGAGTCCCTGCAACTTGTTTCACATATGCGAACACGTATTAACGTGCATGGCCAGATATGAACGCGGTGCACCGTAATTTCGGATGAGCAGGAACGGTGAGAGCAAAGGATAAATGTTTCGTTTATCGAATTTTACTTGGATGCCTTCTGGATTATTATTTGATGTACGTGTTGTTTAAATTTTTGTTGGTTTGTTGCATATATGATTGGTGAGAGATTTTGGCGTTACAATTTTCGTATGTGTGTGGGCATGTAAGGAATTATCTGAAGTGCTTGAAACGCAAGAAAATGTAATCTCGCAGTTTCTAATCTATCATGTAGACCGTTTATTTTGAAAGTGGTGTAAGTCTATTGCAAATAAATATTTTATTTATGTTAAATTATTTTAAATTATATTATATTAAATGTTATATTATAACAATCAAATATCACGTAAGTTAAAAGTTTACACTACATTAATCATAAATTATATATCTCCATTCTTTTTTTACTTACACCACTTTCAAAATAAACGGTCTACGTACACATATACCTAGAAATTATAACATATAATTTCCAAATTTAATTTTATACGGTTGCCTCTGTGGAAACTATTATACAAATTCTAATATCTCACAAGACAGAAATTACATACGATCATATACAAAAATGACAAGAAATTAACAATTCATCAAAATTGAACGTTAGAGTATCGCAAACTTTTCAGTAACGTTCTCCGTCCGAATGGAGGCCTATTCCACACCACCCTGTATATGGCCGGACTCTTATTTAAGGTCCCACATACGCGCCGCAACGGGTCGCTATAAATTTCGGAGTGCATTCTTCATACGAGATACCGAAAACAATTAAGGAGCCCGCGTCCTCTCGATCTCCCCGCGAGATACCAGTTGCAAATGTGTGTCAATTATAAGGTATGTGCCCAGTGTGCACGCGTGCGCGCGCGCTTGTGTACGTGTGTGGGGCGAGTCACGCAACTGGGACGGGTTACATTTGCTTCTTCTTGCTCCTCTTCTTCTTATCCTTATCCTTATTCCCATTCCTCTCCTTTCCTTTTTTCCACCATCGGCGATAGTGAAAAAATTGTCCTGAGAAGCTTCAAGGATTTAATAACCGGCCAATTTCGTAGGTCCTTCCGCTATTATAACATGAGTTGACCGCTGACTTATGCCATTACGATTGCTCATAATGAACCTTAAAAACGGTATGTCGAATGTGCGAGGGATCAGTACATGAAAAATTGAACAGCATCCGTCATCGTTTCTTTCATCAGGGACTTCTCTTGGGGATGAACACATTTTATTCGGCATTCTTGGCACATTTTTTCGATAGGAGAGATTGAGCGGTTTCCAATTAAGGGGACACGAAAATTTAATGCATTTCCGCTCTGTATTTTACTCAGGGATAAAGTTCATTTTAGACATGACAATTAGGAATATTGGAGTTAAGAATTTTTGTGTTACTTCTGATGTGACGTTATACAAATAATAAAAAAACTCCTTTCGCCCGTTATGGCAACAAGCAAACACTCGAATCCAATACTTACACGTCCACATTCAAATACTAGGCCTACTTAGCTATCCAATACTTACGCATCCACATTCAAATACTACGTTAACTCTTTCCTTCAGAAAAGAATAACCCTCTTCACCCCGTCATCGGCACAAACGCGGACCAAAATCCCGTAAAAAAATCACCGATCAAAGACCGTTTACAAAAAATTACCGGACACCCTATGTAAGGTGCACATACCGTACTCTGGATTCGAGGTGGTCCGCTCATCAGAGGTAGAAATCTTTGCAGTGTTCACTGGCCATACCCTTCTCTCTCTCTCTCTCTCTCTCTCTCTCTCTCTCTCTCTCTTCCTCTGTCTTTCTCTCTCTCACACACACACTCTCTCTTCCTGCAAAAAGCAGGTGCACGTGACATCTCGTTACTCCGACAAACGCGGACAATGATAAGAGTCCCCCCCCCCCCCCCCCTCTCCCTCTCCCGCGGCACTCATTAACACCATTAAGATACACGCCCAATTACGGGTGAAACTGCGAATTTGAGTTTCGGGCCCGGGGACGAAACACCGACGGCAATTATGCGAAAGTGTGCCGTGCAAAAACGGTGCCTCGGCTGTTACATGTGTGTGTGTGTGTGTTCGTTCTGTGTGTACGTTCGAGAATCGATCGCGAAAAAGCTCGCGTGCGAATTGTCGGGCCGACCATTCTTGCCAATTGCGCATGCCTTCGGGGGGCCAAAGACTCGGGGTTTGCGAAGGTCTGCGCGACGTTGACGCAAGGTTCCGACCTTCGGGGTCAGTGGGATGCGAGGTTTCGGGCCTGGAAGTAGGATGAGCTTTTTTTTCGGGGTACGGTTCGGGCGCACGGGACGGATCGAGGACGACGCTCCTGGCGTCGATTGTACAATTTTCTATTGGTAAGAGTGGAGGGGGTGGGAGGGACGTGTTGAGATTTGAAGGAGTGTGCTTTTGAACTGGAGAAGGTGGATTTTTTGAAATTGAGAATTTCGGAGTGCACGCTCTGCGAGAAGTTGAGAGTTACTTCATTCGGCATGTTTTAAGTTGGAACTAAAAGCAAGTTTCAGTGAAATAAAAAAAAATTTTAAGTATGTAAGAAGAATTTTTTCATATAATAGAACAAGTATCGATACACGTTAAACGTGAGAAGTATCGCGATCGATTCAGCAGTTGGAAGCCGGTGAACGTCGAGTTCAGTACTGTTTCAAGTGTGAGTGCACTTCTCGTATTCCGTCCACTTCAGTTTCTTAGCAGTTAGCAACCGTTTTACGCTGAGAGCAGAACAAACTCCGGGAGCCGTAAAGTTGCCACTTCTTTGTGCTTCATTAAAAGTTATAACAGGCGCTGATGACATTATCTGCAATATCAACCTCCTTTAATCTATCGGCCAATATCACCTTTTCACACGGCTGAATACTCTGAGCCAAGAGTTTCAACAAAGTTTTTAAGTACACTTCGCAACCTTTTCCTCAAGCACTTAATATCTTGATAAATATCTGCTTTAATCGGTATGTTTCTACTGTGGATAAATAATTATGTTTCTGAACAGGTTATTATAAAATTAACTAAATTAAGCATATGATTAGTATTCATCTTGATAATTTCTATTGTCCATACCCAGAATGTTCAAAAGAGATTAATCAAAATACCCAATTAAACCTCGAAAACACATCCACATCCCCTTCGAAAACTCCACCAGTCACAATCATCAAAATCAGACTCAGCATTCGTTCCTACGCGAAGCTCAGAGGCTCCAATCGAGAATCGAGAATCCGGAAGCCTCGGTTGTCATGACCTGCCTCCTCGTAATCGGCCCCTCCCCCCTCCAGCCCCCACCTCATTCTGGTGCTCGTTCATGCTCCTGATGCCTCGGCTGGCTCGCGGGCGTACATGACACCCCGAGTGTGCGAGAAAACGACTCTCCGTCCGCGTCTGAGATCTCGCGCACGCGCATGTATGGCGAACTGGGTCACTTTTACCCCCCGTAGCAAGCGCGATCGCGATCCGACGATCGAAGATCGAGATCGTTGTCTTTCGTGGCGCAGGTGTGCGTCGACGGCACGTGCTCGTACGTGTCAATCTGCGAGGCTGTGGTCGTCGTCATTCTGTACAGGGTGTCGCGAAATTGTCGGGCAGCGACTCGCTTAATTGGCCGGACCGGGTCGACGTCGTTTTTTCACGTTATGTTATTGTGCGTGTTATTGTGTATGTTAATATTCTATTGTAGATGTTGAAGAATATTTTTTGTGATACACAAATTTGATTCTTGCATTTCTCAATAAATTCATTGTAATCAATATCAGTTGACAGAATATATAACTAAAGGATGAATGACAAAATCAGACAGAGAAAATATCTTATACATACTAGAAATTCAATTAAAATCATTAAATATTACAATAAATTTGATATACACCATACACTTGAATTATTATTAATTATTAAAGCAATTATTTATGGACCCCTCTGACTCTGAATTCTTTCACGGTGACAGACATCTACGACACACTAACGCTGTAAAATAAAACTAACTGAGTCTTCAGCACGTTACACCCGTGTAACGTACATCGCTCAGCAGCCGTCCGCAGCTTAAAAACTCGTAATAAGAATATCAATGGCGTAAAGGTCGGCGGTAAAAAAGAACTGTCAACCAGACCTGACACGCGGCATGTAGCTGTAATATAACCGTTAAGCCGCGGCACTATTGCGTGTGCGGCTTGAAACATGTGCTGCCCGACTGAATCAACGTAATTGCGTGGCCATTCTCGATCATTTCGACGATCAATAAATCGGGCCCCGACCCTGGATCACGATTGTAACGCCGCTTCTTGGGCCCCTATACCTTGAACAGCCCGTTGTAAACGGAGCAAAAACGTGTGCAATGTGGAACGCACTCTCTCACGTTCTAATATATTACATGTCCGCTGATTCTTTGTTACTTGAAAAATATACTGTTTTACCCTAATTTTTCGTTTATTACGTGATCGTGTGCAACAGATGTACTGCATAATTTACAAGTATTGATTGTAGGGTGGTAAGAATTGTAACGTTACATTGATGTAAATTACGATTTTTCTTTTATGGTTATACAGTTACAATATGTAACTGTGTGCTTGTTTATATTATTAGCAAGTTTTTTAATTAATGGTTGTAACGTTACAATATTAATCTAAGCTTCAATTTTGCATTTTCTATACTATCACTATTGCATACAATCATATATACGTAGCATAACAGCAAAATCGTGACTTACATCAATGCAATGTTACAATTTTTATCTTGTCACGGTATACACATATATACAAGGCTGTTATCGCTGAATGAATCAAGGGCTTGATTCCTTCGACTGTAACGCCAGTCCCGAATCTCACGTGTCGTAATTCACGTCTCGTAAGGGGAACAAAAATGGAAGAAAAAAGGGGCGAGGAGAAGGGGGAGGGGGGGGGGGGAAGACACAAATAAATGCCGCCTTAATGTGGTCTCGCTAGCGGGACGCATGTTCGCATCGTAAAATCCGGCGAATTTATGCGATCGTAGATTAACGGGACGGTGAAATTTCGCGCGGATCGGAAAATTTATCGGTGCTCGAAATGTGGAAATAATGCGGTCGCCTGTTAAAATATCGTCGGGTAGGTGATATACGAGAGTCTATTTGGGAATCGATACGCCGTTTTAAAATAATGAAATACATCCGCGCTCTGGTCCATTGAATTTGCTCCCGATTTTCGAGTTGAAGAGAATTTGATTATTTTTTTGCGCGCGTAATGCGTGAATTGTTGGTTTACACGGTTTAACTCTGACGTAAATAATGAAACATGACGGTGATATCAAATTTTGGACGCGATATTGTAAAATGAATTGCATTGGAATCGTTCTGGTTTAAATTTTCTGAGTATCAAATAATATTCTGTACAATTCGTGGCTATATTGTATTCATCACTTCCCTTATACAATCAGACCCCTCACACGATACGGACAGCATCGAACGCGCACAGCGTACACCGCGGCTACACCGGCGTACTCCCGGTCGTAGCCGGAAGATTCGTGGCGACTGGTCGTCTAGCGAATGTCACGGAATAGGCGAGAAAAGTTGCCGCGATCGTGGCGTAACGGGCGGTTAACAGCCTGCCGGCTATTAAAATGCATCGTCCGTCGTTGGGAACACCCTTTCCAGCCCGTCATAGAGCGCCGCCATAAATTTTACCGGGCGAGCAGGCTGCTCTAAATGGCAGACGGTAGATTTCTACCCGGACAAAACGGTCCCCACTTACGATGCGGACTTGCCAATCATCGATTCAAATAGTCAATGTTACCCCGCCGCCTTACGTCAATATCTGCCGTTCAATGCCATAGAAACGCCATAGAAACGCCATAGAAACGCCATGCCGATCCCGCGACCCGTAACGACACTCTGACCCATATAGAAAACGATGCAGGCGAATCGAGAATCGGCACAGATCTTCTCAATACGTTCTGCGTTAATGTTTCACAATATGTTTTGTGGAAGATCACACCTTTGATCCGGTGCTGTGCGCTTGTATTCTTTGGTATGGGTTGTATGCCGTTCTTCTAATGGATTGGTACGATCTGAGATCATTCGGATGATTCTAGTTTTGATATGTATACTTGTGCTTTAGGCCTTTTATGACTGTTCAGCACTGAATTAATATTCGATTATGATCTTTTGACGATGCATTTTTAACAAATTTGATACAATTAACATAATTGCTATTTTATTAGGCATATGATATGCATACTGAATGAATCTTTTATTATCATCTCTTTACAAAGATGAATCATAACTAATTTTATATAAATAACTTCCATGTTACTTTGTTATGCATACATTGTAACATTAACATACTGTTACAATCACTACATACAATCGAACGTACAATCTACAAACAGATTTAAGTCGACCTACTCCTATCCTTTCATCTTCAAGTACTCTAAACTAATCTCCCATAACTCCACCTAACTAATCCGCACGAAACCGTAGTCTACATTTCGACCTAATCATTCCGCACACATACCCGAACCTTCCACTCAACACACACACCCACACACACACTCCTCTCAGCTGAAAATTGAAGAATCATCCGTATCCGCATACAGCTTGAAACAAAGCTACCGTAAATGTGCTAACTCTCTCGCGCGCATGTATGATTCATACGAGCTTCCGCGCATGTGCGAGCGCACGTCCGGCCGATTGAGACGGACGATTCTTTTTTCTCTCTCTCTCTCTCTCCCCATCCTTTTTTTCACTCCGCCTAGACACCGATGGCAGATACGGCTCGAGGCGGTCTCCTCCAGTCTCCTCATCTGCCGTGCCGGCTCATTCTTCTTAGTTTCTTCTTCTCCTTTTCCTTTTTTTTTCGCCATCGCCCATGGCGTTCACCCATCGACCTTCTTAAGAGAGATCCGCCGACTTTTCCGTCCATCGTCCTCGATCTCGACTCGCCTCCGTGTCCGAATGCGCATCGGAGGCAAACGCATGGCTTCGTCGGCACGGAGAGAATTGCTTTTCGAGAATTAGCGCGGCGATGACACGTTTTTGATTAACGGCCGGCCGGAGTCTTGTCGGACGGACGATCAACTGGCGGCCTCCTGGGCGTGGCCTTGAAATTCTCAGATCGCTGCCGGGTCGATTTTTTGGGACGTGCGACGGAAATGTGGCGCGTGCTTAGTCGGGGTTGGCTGCAATTTGAAAAATGTTTTGTGTCGAGTGGGCGGGAATTTTGTTGAGGTTAGAGCTAGAGTTTGGTAGATGTGGAGAATTTGATGAAGATGGATTATGCAATTTGTGTGGGTTTTGTTGAAAATTGCGCGAACACAAAATTCCTCAAAACAAACGTTAATTCTACAATTCATCTCCCTACAAAGTACCAAGAATTCATAGATTCTACGAATCCAACCAGCGGTCCAGGAACCGATCTTTGCCGATCCTGCACATCTTCATACTTATCGCCTATCCCCCCAACCCCCTTCCCCATATATACTACTAATCACTTCCCGTAACTCACGATACAAGATCTCGTCGATCGATAAGCTCCCTGGCGCGAAAACGAATTTACACCCGCCTCTAATTTATTCGCTAATACTCCCGCGATCGACAATCGCAATCGTCTCAAGGACGTCGAGCCGCGGGATAATTAACGTAATTAACGGATCCCGCGGAGGTCAGCCGCGGATGTAGAGTTCACGGGATTTATGGCCGACAGAGTTTATGAATCCTCAGATTGCGCCGACCGGCGTTAGATTTACGGAGTACGGAATCCGTTCGCCGTCCATTAATTACGGCTTATTGACGACAGGAGTTATTTCTGACCCCTGCCATTCGCAGAAACTCACAATCTGACAAGTGAATTTTTTTGCCCGGCCGAAACGGCCAATTTTTCTAAATTCGACCGCGCGACCATCGATCCCTTGATTAGGCGCTTAGAGCGACGAAAGAGTGAGAAATGAGAGTGTGTGGGTGCAAATGTCGAGCTAATGTACCTGAGAGCCGCTTGGCACGGCGATACTGTGCGAAAGTCGCGAATGACGCTGCGGAGATGAGAAGATGGCGTGCGGCAGTTTTCCAGCGTAACGGCGTCGCGTACCGGCGTCACGTACCGGCGATTGTCGGCATGCGAGGTCTCGTTTGACAGTCGGGGAAAAATGTTTTGACCGGCACGCGAACCTCTCGCGGAAGAAAGGACGCCACTCGCTCGCCGCATGGAATATCAAACTGTTGGCTTACGAGCGGTATGGCTAGAAAGCGGATAAACGGCGCTGTTCCTAAATTCTCGGTGATCCCTACGTAAATTGGACAGGCCGGCAGTAAGATCTAGGCATCGCGTTCAGGATCAATCCTTGACAAATAGGAAACATCGGGAAATGAGTCAAACATATACAATAATAATATATATAAATATAAATTTATACTTAAATAAGATTTATATATTTATAATTTGTTTTTACACGCGCACGTATAAACTGTATTACTTATATTTTTATATTTAAAAAAATATAAGTAATAAAGTTTAAAATGAAATAAAATTATAAATATTTTTATAATGATACATATATCATTCATAAATGTTGTGCAATCGACTGCTTCCTGCTATGAACTGTACATATATCATTAGAATATGCATTACTCCCATACTTTGCAGACAAGAAATGGAAAAATGGCATCTAATACATTACAGTAGACAAAAAACAGAGCTTCAAAAATGATATTAAATTAAATTATATTAAATCTTAACTTTCCTTGTCATCCACTGAAATACCATTGATCCCAATTATTTTCCTCCCTATCCAAAATACTTATTTCATCCTCCGTTCCATTCAAATACGATGTAAGGGAGAAAAATACGGTATTCACGGTGGACTCAGCTGCATCTGGTGCTGCGGATCGGCACGTCCGTGCATCCGACAAAGCTCGCACCGGGTCGAAGTTCCTCGACTTCCTGCCGGCCATCATTAACGGGCCCGGTGAATCACACGGAGTCACACGTATCACTACGGAAGAGTCTCGCGCGATACTTTCACTGGCTCGCAAGGCACATCGCGATTCTCGAGTCCACGCTCGGAGCCAATTTGTTGCCACGTACGTGCGCGGAGTCAAAGTTATTCGAACGCGTTTAAATGGTGGCGAACACATCCAAGTACATCCGAACGCGTTCAATACGGATTCGAACCTATTTAGTCCAACGCATTCGAATGTGTTCGAACGTATTTAATCGAACGCATTTTAATGTATTCGAACGTATTTAATTTAACTTGAATGAATTTTAATTTATTCAAACTGATTTGAACGTATCAAACAAATCCAAACTCATCTAGCTTCATTCAATCACTCACAATTCGAACGTTACTTACGTTTCATAGCAGAAAGAAATTTGAAAAGTCCAAAGATGGGACATTGGGCAAATAATGGGTTAAACGCACACTCGCGCATACGCGCGGCCGAGTTCATGCATTCTCCTTCCGTGCATCGTCGGTCGTTGGTGCACGAGCGGGAACGCAAAATAGCAGGACGTAGGCGGAAGTTTGCCCCGAAGTTACGTGAATGACGGAAGGTATAACGGCAATTCCACGTACGATATTGCCAGTTACCATTCTTCGCCGAATGGAAGTCGTTCGGCTCCGGAATTTGTTGCGCAACGACTTCGATCTTAGCGCGGATTCCGTCCTTCGCCTGTTTCGCTTGTTTCGCGTTCTTTTCAGGAACGTGTAGGTGTGGGGGATGAGGCGGCAGCGGGGGGGGGGGGGGGGGCTTGTGAAAGTTCATTTTCCGTCGTAAAGCCGTTTCTAGGTCGATTCTTTATGATCCCGTGCGCGTCGGGGAGATATGAGATGCGATATATAAGATCGTAAAATTTATGAAAGTTATATGTCGACTGTTTTTGTATATAGCCCCCGCGGAGGGTGGGCTGTATGTGTGTTTTGAGTTTATGGCACTATGCTCGATGTAGGGAGCAGTCGTTTGGCAGATTTCATCGTTTACGAGTTATCGGTAGTGCGCTGATGTTATCAGTCTTCTGTCAATCTCGAATTTTTCACTTTTGTCCTGTGGAATGTATCCACCGATCACTTTCTAATAATTGCAATAACTTACATGTATGGTTGCCATTTACCAGTTACAAAAAATTAATATATATATACGATGAACGAAGATCGAGTCGTTTCGGCTGACAATATTCGTGCCACCCCGTATAGAGAAGCGACATACCTCTTACAATTCCACCTATGAACATGTCAGGCCAGAACAGGCGCAAAGAAGCACAAACAGGAACGGCTGGGACTCTAATTGCAGCTTTGGCGAAGATTAATTAAGGAGAGTCAGCGTTGAGTGATAAAATCGTCTAAACGGAACTAACGAGCGCGTTGCTCCTAATTGTCGAAGCGAGCGGATAAACGATGCCTGCCCGCCATTTTTCGATCCCGAAACTCGAACGGAAATCGTTCGTTTCCATCATGGCGTCTTCTTTCTGCCAGCGTTACTTAAATTCTCTGTCAAACATCATATTAATTCGTTGCCTTTCCTTTCCAACGTCACTATTTCAAGTAACAATAATATTAATCCTATTCACATTTAGTGAACAATCAATTATTATTTAAACATTTTTATTTACATGTATTGTTCTTTATAGACACACTTGATAATTATTACTGATATTATAATTATTAATCTATACTAATATTTCTCTAAGTAATATTATATATATGATGATTAATAAGTAAATAATAATTATACCAAATTATTATTTATAATATGTTTACATAATGATCATTATTAAGAATAATATATCACACTCAATGTGAAGATTGTTCTTATTATTGTTTGAAGAACTAAATATATCCGTTTAACTGCGTTCCTGTATTAGTCAAACTTGTTGAGACGACTTACTGTCTCTCGGTTCCATTTGCAATGAAATGAAGTCTGGCTGGACGCGAGTGACCATTCAGCGTCGATAATGACGTCCATTATGCGTCCTGCACTTTCTCCGAATTAGCGGTAAAACGTCGTCTTGGCATTAGATGTGGCCAAGACGTTTTCCTTTTACTTTCCGAGACTATTGTACGAGTCGCGCATGCGCCGAGGATATTGAGGGTATTGTTCGTCGGATTGATGTGTGACAATATTCCGTCGGGAACCTTACACTTTTTGCCCTTAAATCACCTGGAAATGAGTTGGAAGATTTATGAAAAGTTGAAAGCATTTTGTGCTCCTCGTCTGATTTTCTAGAAATTTCTTAGTACGTTGGGTGGAATGAAAATGAAAATTATGATATGTTAATGTTGGGTAGTAACTGCATGTGACGTATAATCATACATCATACAACTACTGTCCAACAATTCCGCACAAATAATGCTCAGTTCTTTGAAATGTTAGCAGAGATTCTCTTTTCTAATGCACTGAATCAATGATCGAAATTGCAAATGGCATCGGCCGAGCAGTTTACCGCAGAGTATTACGATAAACCGTAGCTTACGTCATCGCTGCCTCTCCTCCTCCCTCTGAAATCGACGATTATCCACGCGCCACTAAATTCGACTCCCTCAATTATTGGCACGCGCGCGCCTTACATTTTGACCTCAATGCAATTCGTGGGAGGGCTCCGGGCTTAATTGCGAATCGGCACGAATTATCATGAGACGTAACGGGAAAACAAATTGCGCGTTCGACGACTTCCGTACAATCTGAAAGCTATCGAAACGCTGCCAAACGAAAAATTAACAAACTATCAGAGATATTCCTCGAACGTTAACGTAAATCGAAGTGTCTAGACTTACATTTCTGAATAATATCAGTAGAAGCATGAAAAACAGGTCTGTAAGATTTCATTTTTTATTCATGTAAAAATCCTGTAAAATAAGGTTGCAAGAACCGGTTGTTGATCATCACTGATGGATATATAATATTGGGTTTTTAAATCAATAAATTAAAGTGATTGAACCTATTAATTAAATTTAATTTAACATATTAGAATATGAAAAAACAATAAGAATTTATTGAAAACTTCAATCTGTTTGATTTACTGATTTACAGTTAAAATCATTGAATTGTAGTAGCTATATGTAAGACACTGGCTGGAATTCGCTGAAAATCCAATATTATACATAACAATTCCGGTAATGAATAATGTCACAAATTCATATTTTGACTTTCATGGAACTGCCTCATCTGAAGTGACACTCGAAAATCTACAAACTGAAAATTTCACTGAACATACTAGCAAATGCACAAACCTTACCTCAAAACTGTCTTAAATCGAAACGCTTTGGATGAAAAACGTCCCAAGACCAACGCTCTCAAACGAGATCATTCCGAAAGTGATCACCACGCTCTATCTATCGTCCGTTGACTCTCACCGCGCCGACAGTGACGAATGTCGACTTAAATCTTCCCAGGAAAACATTTTTCAACCTCCCTCCCTCCTCTGACTCACCAAACTCAGCCCTCATCCACCCGGAAAGGCAGAATCGAAAGTATCCAGATACATTAGTCATCGACACTCCCGACTTAAAAGCAGCCAATCCCGACACTCGTTCCCAGCGGCTCTTACGAAACGCTGGCTCATAATGATCATAATGCCAGCGGAGCGTCTTTTATCGCTGCGGGTCATAAGTGACTTTAAGAATTCGGCCGGGCGCACTCGAGAATAAATTGTCGAGTCCCGCGAAGCTTCGAGCTTCCTGGAAGTAGTCGGCGGACGACTCTCAAGGCCGGCGTGCCGACTCTTTATGCGATTGTAAAGCCGGGGAATTTTTATCGTCGACCGTTTTGCGCACCGACAATTTTTTTTAACAGTCCCGACCGCGTCAGCGAACGTTCGGATTTTATCGGCGAATTTCTGCTGCGAGACGCTTCGCGAGTCCTCGCATGACGCCATGGCGGTTTCGCGCTGGGTGGAAAGTGGACCTTTACGATCGCGTGCCTTGGTTGCAATTTTTGGCAGGGCTGGAATAGAGGATCTGTTTTCGAACGGCAGAGAATGGCCGCACTTCGCGAGGGGGACAAAAGCTTCGGGATCGATTCGTCTTTTTTTAGACTGGAAGGAGGTCGCCAGTATTCGTAATCGCAACTGGATTGGAGGGGTGTTTTGGGTTGCTTCAGGTCTCGCGGCGCCATTTTTCGCTTATATTAGAATTCTGTAAGGTGGGTCAATGAATTTTTAAGTGGGAAGGTCGATTTTTTCATTTATTACGGTTAATAATTTAATTTATTAGTCGACCGATCAAGATATGTTGTTTCATTATTGGTAATTGGCGCGTAGTTGATAGCTACCGAAATGAGGTTATGTTAACAGCAATAACTGTTTCAATCAAAACATCGACACGTACTAGCATCCCTACTCAACAATCCGCAAACAAGGAACGTACTCTACATTTCGAGCTCACCGCAGAAAGAATCGGATCCAGTCAACGTCCCCATTTCCCACCATTTTCGACCGCGTCCCAACCATCCATCCCCACTGGCATGATTTTCGTCCGTAAATCATCGGTCCCGCGACCGACCTCAGATAATTTTCGCTCGCCGAGCATGGTCCAACAAAAATGGGAAAAAAGAGCAGCAGCAAAAGGGGTATCGATAGGTATAGCCCGATGAAGGAATTCGGTGAGAACCGTCCAATTAATTCCTGGGCCCGGGGTCGCCGTCGAAAGCCGAACGATAAGCCGGCTGATAAAGACGTGCCGGAAGAAGGTGGGCAGAAGCTTTCGCGAAGTTTAAATCAGGTCCAATTAGCCGCGGTTACGCGTCGGATAGCGTCGCCGACATGCTCCTCCCACTTTTTTGCCCCCCTCTTCCCCATCTGCCGTGCTTGTACCTTTTTTTCCTTCACCTCCGAGACCCTTCCTCCCCCTGCCCCCCGCTCGCGATCCTTCGAGCAAATTGAGTCGATGCCGCGGACGACGCTGTCCAATTACTTCGATCGCGTCGATGCCGTAATCGGTCCAGGCCTCTGATAAGTGAAAGAGCGGCCGTGGAAGCGAAGACAGACGGCTTAATTGATAAATAGCTGGAGCGGATGGATTATGAGGAGCGAGGATGGAATGCGACCGATCGACGCTGCCGGAATGGGGAAGCGTGAACGTCTGATTTTTAGGTGAGGTGCGCACGGTATGTGCGGCTATTTCGGAATATCGTTAATTTCGTATGATATATAAATTTTATAATTAGTTTTTGCAATTGAAATAAATTGTGGAAAGCATTTAAGTTTAATTTTGAAACATTAAATGTGTAAGGCTATATTGAAAAAAAGTAAGATATGACATAATTTCTGATTAGCGTGGTGTAAACGCTTTATTTATGTGATATTTAATGCCTTTTTTAATGGACTTAAAACACTTTCAAAATAAACGGTTTGTATATTATTACAACAACATCTTACCAACACCAACATGATTCTCCCCGAAACAGTAGAATCGAAAACTCGAGTGAAAACCCTACTCATACATTTCCTCCGGAAGCATAAATAATCCACCACCATCGACCTAACCTGAAAACTGC
This sequence comes from Anoplius nigerrimus, assembly GCA_914767735.1. Classification (NCBI taxonomy): domain Eukaryota; kingdom Metazoa; phylum Arthropoda; class Insecta; order Hymenoptera; family Pompilidae; genus Anoplius; species Anoplius nigerrimus. Next base: position 11,269,098 of record OU612091.1, on the reverse strand, counting down.
ATACATCACTCGAACCGCCGACGTGAAAAATCAGTTTAAGCCGAGAATCTTTCTACAGAATGAAACTTGGACAGTTGAAGCGAAACTTTTGAATTAATGGCACGCGTAGAGGGCCGCTGGCGGCAAATCGTTATTGCCGGCGTCGAACGGCGAAGTCAGAAGCAATTAGCTTCGAAAAAGGAGCTCGCCCGCCGTCGATCCCGGCCAATCCCGGCCAATCCCGGCCAATCCCGGCCAATCCCGGCCAATGCCGGTCAATCCCGGCAGCGTAGTCCCATCGCACGTATCTGAAAAGGTTGAATTATTAACTCGATGCCAAAGGACGCGAGCTCGTAATTGCTCGCCAGCCACGAAGCGTTTATCTCGCTCCCGGCCACTCGGACTTTCGTTCGGGGATTAGTAAGAGTAAAACGTAATGCTCGGAGACACCGATTAACGGTAACGGTAAACGACTTACTCCGCTGGTATTCCCGGTGCATGTTCAGACGCGCCGGCTATCTCGCGTTTATGCGCCGACGCGCCAAACTCTACAGGTCGTTTCAGAGTCGTCGACGACTCGACTGCAGTCACGAATTCCATAATCAAACTTCGAGAAATCGAAGCAGTGTTAAGCAATTAACGACATTATATTATTACATCCTTTACATGATATAATCTAAAGATATGGAGTGACTACATCTACATGTAAAAAGCCAATTTTTCTTGCACTCGATGCTTAATCATTTTTCCCCGTAGCAAACCGGATCGGAGAGCCAGCGACCTAACAGTTTTCACCTCCGCGAGAGTATCAGAATTACGTTGATAGAGGGTAGAGCACGCCAGCGGTGCGTGTATCACTTGTTCCGTAATTAAAGTTCCACCGGTCCGATGGGGGCAACTGATAAGGCCCGCTGATAAGCGTCGAAACAAATTAAACGTTTTCCACTATGCCACTAATTCCATACCCTAAGGAACCGTAAGCCAAACTCTCCAACGAAAACTTGTCCTCTGACCAAAAACTCAGCAACCCCCGTTCTACATTTTACTACATTTTTTCATCTTTAATTCTGCCCTCTCAAGTCTTCATTGGCCGGATTTGGTCAAAAGGCGCGTTTATACATTAACTGCTAAATTAGTAACATTTTATCGTTTCGTCCTGGATCCACTGACGGACTCGTTTCTTGGGGGGGGACATTTTTGGGGATTTTCTAATTTTCAATTCCAGCCTTTCGAGGCTTCATTGTCCAACAGGCATGTTTATACATTACAGTGACGGCCAGTAAGATGGTTTTATCCTAATTTAGCAGTAAATATAATGTAGAAAGATTTGAGATATTGAAATTGAAAAACAAAGATTGATCTTACTACAATAGGCTCTAATATATTCTCATATAATTGTCGGTAATTTTCGGTAAAATTATATGCTGTCTAATGCAAGCCATTGCGACTATAATACAGAGTAATGTACAATATTTTTAATACTGTTTTATAGTTCTAGCTTTATCTTGATATATTCTTGATTTTATAACTAACTCCATTGAAGAATTAGCACAAAATTGTCGCAAACGTTTCACTTACAGCCCGATCGGATCCTTTTCAACTCCCCTGCCAGCCAAACAGATATTCAGCTATAAAAAAGTCTCTTAAAAATCTGGACTGTCGTCCATTTTCCGAACTGCCAATATGCGCAGTAGCGAGCGAGGCCAAACTAAGAGGGAGGGGTGGCCAAAAGAAAAAGAGTGATATTTGCGTAACGACGGCATCGACGTCAAGATTGATGCTATCCACTCCCCCTCTTACCCCCACCCCTCTACCTTTGCCAACGAAACGACGGCCAGCCGATCTACGAATAATGCAAATTTCCGTCCGGCGCGCATGCAAATTTGCGCATACGACTACGAGCGACGACGGCGGGATTTAATCGAGAAATAATTTCAACCCCCCCCCCCCCCCCCCCCCCCCTCCACCTCCTCTTGCCACGAGGACGATTAGGGCGCCCTTAAAAAATTCGTGTCTCGACTTCGGCCCCAGCGACGCGGGGGTAAAAAATTCGAGAAGGAAGAAAAGAAAGAAAAAGTCGAGTATGGAGGACGAGTGAGAGAATATTCCCGCCTCGGCCGAGATTTAATTCGCGATAGGCAGCCACGCTAAGAGCCCGACGTTTTTTGCCAGGGCCGTAATCGCTCGGACGCGTTGATGTATCGTGCCCTTGAGCCGATTTAATTATCGAGCGCGAGCGGTCGATCATTGAAATTTCGGGTGATATTGGGAAAGGCGGGATAAGTAAACGAGACGGTGTTTGTTTGGCTTCAATGGAGGGGGGGTAGGGCTGATAGGGGTTGACAAGGGGGTGGGAAATTTTGATTGGACGCGCTGGTACTTCATTGACAAAATTGGAGCTGCAGATAAGAAGTTATGTACTTAAAAGTGAAATGATAGTAAAGATTGTTGGTCTGTGCCTGAGAACACTGTTAAAATCTGCTAATGTATAATGAACAGGTTAGAAATTAAAGTCGAAAGGTTTGTGCACTTGATTGTGACCTAACCACAAAATTCTGTTCGATCGCTAAAGTTGTTAACGAAAAGCGAAAGCATGCCGAGAGAAATTTGCTCGAAAGTCAGGCTTCCCTCAATGTTTTTATCCTGAGATTCGTAGAGGAGAGTCCAAGTTCGTTCGCGAGTCAATGAGACGTGGAGTTCACGGATCATAGAGCCGAGGTAGCTAGAGTTCGACGATAACAGGATCTATAGACCGTTGAGCCTGGAGATAATAAAGTTTAGTGGTCATTGAATGCGAGTACCGCCAGTGGTCCACAGTTCGACTGAACTGCGAGCCCGACGATTCTATGGACTGCTGCGTACTGCAAATCATATCGTTTATTAATTACCCGAGCACGATACCAAGTTACACGCTGTAAAATTAATGAACCGCAACTCGGTATCTACCACATTCTCGTTCGATGATGGCAACGTTAAATGTTTAAATTGTTCCGGAGTATCTTGCGCAATATTCAGCTTAATAACTTGTAATCTACATACGTTACAATTTCATAAAATCAAAATTGCTTCATTATGTTGGAAAAAGCAAGTCATGAAGTTGTCATGTTTACCGAACAATTCATTATACAGTAAAATACATTAAGTCAAGATTTAAATACTTACTACTTTAGTACCAATTAAAACTTCTATTCTTCCCGTTTGATAAATGCGTGTCACGTGTCAAAAACGGCTTTTGCCACGGCCTGTATAGTTACCTCTATCAGCGAGTAAACCGGTACATACTTAAAATCTCATATGCCCATTAAAAAAGCATAAAAACACAATAGCACACGCTTCAATGCAAAGGAATAATTGCAACATAACCTAACACCGATAAAGTACAATTCCGTTGGAAAAATTGGCACGCGTCCAATTGATTTTTTCGTCGACTCCGATGTTCGCCGTTTTTGCCACGGCCTGTATGCATACCAGCCTGTACGGATCCGTACGTCAGCATAGGCGTGTATAGGGTCATATATGCCTGTATATGCCTGCGTACTTACGGATGAATGCACGTTCGACGCGGTGGCGTTCCACCTATTTCCCATATCGTGCTCTCGACGCGTATATCCGCCCCTTTTGGTGCCGGTATGCCTTTAATCAAAGATCATTATCATACCGCGATACTGTACCGGTCCGCCCGTGACCGGGCTTACATATTTACTATTACAGCACGCGCGGTACCGTACACAACCACTTCATAATGCGATTCCGATGTAAATTATGTCGGATCGTGTGCCAGCGCACGTTGCTCAACGACTTCGACGCGGATGACGAAAGATGCTTCGAGCCACGGTTCAGGGTATATTCACTCAAATCGGGATTCTTCAATTTTCTGGCGATAGGACATAGATGTGTATGTTCTAAAATTGGGCTGCTTAGAGACGTTAAATATCAGATGTTTTCGGATTATAGTAGGTTGCAAGTGATACATTGGATATGCGGATAATGATCGTTTATTTTGAAAGTGGTGTAAGTTCAAATTTGGAAAAAAATTAAATATCACATAAATAAAACGTTTACACCACGTTAATCGTAAATTATATGATATAATATGAAAACATCTGATATTTAATATCCCAAAATATCAAAATTTTATTTGACATTTAATTTCTTATATATTTAATTTTTTTAAATACAAACTTACACCACTTTCAAAATAAACAGTCCAATATCACAATAGAAAAATAAGAATTACATAGTCGAACGTTGTAATACTGATAACGAACAAACATTCAAAGAGTGAAAATATTTAAAATACTTAGCACCTAACTGCCAAACCACATTGCGCTCCCGGTATCTACAGCCTAGCAGAAGAATTGAACGAAATTGCCGAGTGAGAGCCTCCGACAACAGGCTCGGCAACAAAATATCAATTCGGCGATGAGAAACGATTGGATTTAGCGTCGGTGCGATTGAATAAGCCGATTCGATCGTTCCGATTGCGAGTCGGCCGTGGAGATAAGTATACGGAAAAGAGGACAAGGGTGCCGCGAAGGGAATAAAGATGAGGATGATCGAGGCGCTCTATGATCTATAAGATCGACGCTGGCCGTGTCATTAGAGAGTGCCGGGTAAGCGCTGCTACGATCGGGACGAAACTCGAGGGAGGGGCACGGTTACATTCCTGCTTCCGTCGATAGATCAATCACAGCATCGTTTTGCCCTTCTTTCCTCCCGTTTCTCCGTCTCTTCCCCCAACCCCCTCTTCCGATCCTTTTTCCTATCGCTTACACTCGTAAATTGTTCGCCGAATTATGCGCAAGGTGGAGTTGGGTAAGTGTATAAACGAGCTCTTATCAATATAATATGAGATCTTTTGTAAGCCAAACTTACTAAAAACTGGGGTGCACTTATATTTTATTCATTTTAAGTTGTTTTTGAAGCTATTTTAATTTACGAAACTTAATTGGTACAATCCTTCAATAATAATCGGTAATTAACCCATTTGCATCAACGATCTGAATGTCTAGCGTACGTTATACATCCGTTGGTGATAAGTGAACATCTACGCGAGCGGATTTTTCCGCGTTTGGTGATACGTAACAATTGACATATGCGGATTATTCCGCTTACGGATGCAGTATAAAAGCAATAACCTGCATATTGGCATATCTGCATATCTGCATATTTGCGCCTTTCGCATATATCGATAGACTCGTAAGACTGTATGTTCGCCTGTCGCAGTCAAAGACTCCAAAAACTGCACCGAAATCCCGAGTTTGGCACGAAATCGGCGTCATTACGTTTCGCGAGTCATAACTTTCTCGCCGCCCGCTCCACTCGCCACTTCCCCCACTCCGGCGCGTCGGGAGCGTCGGGAGCGTCCGGAGCGTTGCACTCCCCTCCCCTAGCCCGCCCGGCCGAGCCTACCCCCACCACTCGCCGGCCGGCTCGACGGCCGAGCCACAGCCTAGGTAGGAAACTCGCGTGCAAACTGGCCTTTAGCTGAATGGGACACGGCTCTCTTCTTCCTTCCAGGCCGCGAGAGTTACCGCTAATCTGTACTTGCGCTCAGCTGGCGTTGCCTACCGCGCTTACATGCGAGGACATACAGTTACTCACCTCGAGATTCGGACGACGAGCGGCAGAGCTGTGAGACTCGCGCGTCGGAAATCGAGCTTTCTTCTCGCTTACCGAGGGACGCTTTTTGGGGCCGGAATGTTGGTCACGGTGCGTGACTCGGGCTCGTTCGGTGCTTCGCGAGGCTTCGTTTTTTCGGCTGATTGATTTGGGGAGTTGTTTCGGAACGGCGAGCGTGTATTGGGGATTAATGAGCTTGGTTTTGGGATATTGGTAAATTGCGGGGGGTGAGATACTCTTTAATTTTAGCTTGGTACGAATTCTTGGTATGTGTTAGTTGGTTTTGGTAAAATGTACTCGTTAGTATACGAGGTGTATACATATTTGATGCATAAGTGAAGGTAATAATTAATACTGTGTCTGATCATTCATGACATGTCGAATCTGAGTTTTGCTTCAATTTCGTAGTAGCCTTTTGCTGGAATTTCCGAACGGAATGTTCGATGGAACTCTGTAAACAAACGAGGATACCGAACATTGTCCGGCCAGTATTAACAGCAACTAGACATTTTTTGGCTCCTCTTCCGAACGATCCGCGAGTCCAGCTTCTCTTGCATTTCGTCGTTCGGCTTTCTTCTCCCCCGTTGAAGGAATCCCAACTCTGATCCTCAAAGCCGATATATCAAGGACGACACACAATTCGTCGTAGGAGGATTCCGAAGTGGCCGCAGGCAAAGAATGGCATCGAATCGTTGAAGCTGACGCTCGTAGAGAATGTCAAACGCATAAAGCAAACCTATCTAAGAAGTCAAGCGTTTGCAAGAGAACAACAGAAGTTATTAAAGAACATCGGATACATTCTTACTAAAATTCTGAATTATTATTGCAGAAGGAAAATAGTAATCAAATGTATACAGCCTGAATAATAATAATAAAGTGTATGCAGCATGAAGAATAATACATAGGAGTAAAACTGCACGAAACAAAAGTTCATAAAAATTGTACAGCTATCATACTTATCAACCCCCAAAAAGTCCTCAAAAAAGCGTCATTCACATCGCTTCGCCGTTAATTGCGTCACGCGCGATCACTCGCTTTTCTCTATTTCTTATTCGTCCGCCGCCTTCGTCCCCCTCCCCCCCAGCTATCCTTTTTTTGTCCCCACCTATCCTAGCAGCCCATCCTCGTTCCTCATCCTCGCCGAGGCCCGCATTCTCGCTTCTTGCGGCAGTCGATGAGATGTCCGCAGACTCGGAATGAGATGAGGAAAACGGTGCCTCGCGCTTCTGTATTTCTCGCCAGGTCGCAAGTTCCTTCATTCTTTCTCTCTCATTCTCTCTCTCTCTCTTTCTTTCCCCGCCTCCCCTCTCCGTCTCGCTGGAAGTCTGAACGCAGGAACGCGCGCCGTCTGCATCAGGCCATTTTATTAGCAATTTCGTTCGACGTAGATCGATAGCGACTCCTTTTAATGGGACCCCCGGTACATGACGTCGAGAATGATCTAAATTTCTGAAGTGTAGGGGGAGGGGGAGCATTTGTTGCTTCAAATGTTCCAGAGGATATTTATGACCTATATCTTGCTTGAGTGGTTCATATAACGGATTGGAATTGGAAAGCTTTGTATGATAGTTTTATGGATGGCTGTAACAATGCGAGTATGATAAGTTCATGTTTAACAGCGGGGCTTGGGTTGGAAGTATTAAACTCTTCGAGGTACATTTGTAATAGTGATGTCAAGTTATGTTTGTTATAGGAATACATAATTGATAAATATGATTAAATAATTCTAACATTAATCCTTTAGCGAAGTTCAAAATATACATGTTATAATACGAAAAAATGTTAATATCTCCCAATTTAAGACTCTGTCACTATCAATCACAGAATCACCCATTACACCACCTACACCGTACACCTCTCATTACCCCTCACACAATGCAACAAAAATCCCGTTACAGTACGCACACCCCAGCATTGAGACCTCCATTCCGATACATCACATCCTATTCTCTCGCTAATCCGCATTTAAACCATCGCATCGCGCCAAAAATGATCAAGCAGCACACTCTACCGTCGACATAAATAACGCCTGCTTCGGAAGATCTACCGTCTAACGACCCGAGCACATTCAACTTTCGACACCCCATCATTTATCCGGCCCCTCCGAACGCACACACACACGCACACACACACACAAAGACAGACACACTCCCACCTAAGCTTCCGAGCATCCGACACCGGCGAAGTACCCTGCAATTTAGACATCGCTACGCCTAATCCCGAAGCGAAGGAATTAGATTGACGTGTTATATGAGAGATCGGCGGATCGAAAAATGGAACTGTCAAAAAATGGCCGTCGGGCTAATGGATCGCCGACTATGAGGAGGACAGGGACGTGAGAAAGTTTTTGCCGGGCGAACAGTTAATACGAGCCGGACTCCTTCGGAGCATTATTAACGGGGTCCTGCCAAGGCACGTCGCGGTATGCTTGCTGAAGAAGCGCAATTGCCAGTCTTGTCCCAGTGTCGGAGACATGCGTCGTTGCTTCATCTTCCTCCGTTCGGATTCCTGCCGATGATTAGGTCGACCGGTTCAACTGTTTCCCCCTTCTTTTTTTTCCCCCCTCTTTTTTTTCTCCGTTTTTCAAGATCCTGCTTCGACGTTTTTCAGGTTATCGGGAATATGTCGAGTGCAGGGTTGGGAGGGTTGGGTGGCGAGGTTAGGGGTGGAGTTTTTGGGGGCTGGGGTTGATAGGTTAGGTATAGGTTGGCGGTGATAGGTTAGGCGAGAGGATGACAATTTTGATTGATGTATTGGCATTTGACGGGATTAAGGTTTGAACCGACGTAATTTGATGTGGGACGAGGAGTTCTATTAATGCGTATTTTGGTAGATTGGGATGAAATGTGGGGTAGAAGATTGTAATATAGGATTATACGTATTTAATTACTGCTGAGTTAACTGGAACTATAAACTGTACCGTGCCAGTGTATCAATCGTGTACAGTATTTTCACCACAGTCCAATTCCAACCATATTCATCAATGTAAGCTATTAAACAGCAACTATCCTTAAAAATTAAACACACCTGCTGCTCAAAAACACAATTACCAGCTGGTGAATGACTCTATCCATCCAAACCGGTGAGCATCAGTCAACCCACACCGAGCCTCGCCCAAACCGCAAGAACGAACCTTCAGCGGTCTCGATGAACGCGAATGAGCGAAGGAAGGAAGAAAATAGGTTAAAAGGACCGAGCCAAGGAACCGCGAATATTCGGCAACGGCGGAAAGCTTCCTCTCGCATCTCCGGACTCCGTAATTCCCATCGAGGACTCTGGGATGCGAAGTTGGCGTTTCGCGAGCTGAGATACGTGAGAACCGAAACGCCTCTCTCGGTTCCGCTGGCTTCCACCTGATCTGGTCTTAATTCATCGGCCGATAACGGATCGCTAATGACAGTTATCGATAAGCGAGAGTTCGGCCTCTCTCTTCGTGGCCGACGAGTGCTCGGAGTCCGGAGTCCGTGAAGAGTGCACTCAGACCACGAAGAGAATGCACGGAGCTAATGAAAAGTGTACACAGATTATGAAGAGAATGCAAAGAGTCCATGATGTGTACACACAGGCCATGAAGAGGTCTTTCGGACCACGAAGAGAGTGCATGGAGTCCATGAAGAGTGCACACAGGCCATGAAGAAGTCATTCAGACTTCGAAAAGAGTGCGTGGAGTCCATGAAGAGTGGACTCAAATCATGAAGAAAGTTCACCAAGTCCATGAAGAGGTCACTCAGACCACGAAGAGAATGCAGAAAGTCCACGAAAAGTGTATGCAGGCCATGAAGAGCATGCTCAATCCACGAAGAGAACGCATAAACTCCATGAAGAGTCCGCGGAGTCCATGAAGAGTCGATCCGGCTGGCTGTGACCTTTAGCCGCTCTTTATCGCGCGAGTTCCCATCGAGGAGGATGGGTGGACGGTTTTTAATGAGAATACTTAACTTGATTGCGAGCGAGAGCACGCCTCGTAATGAAATCCCGCGGTTCTAATGGATTTGCTTAAAACACGGTTATTGCGGATGCCGATATGCTCGGTATGAGGACGTGGGACCTTGATGAGAAAGTTTGCGCACGGTGGCAGATTTTTGAATCGCTCGGTTGCGTCGTGCTGCTGGTAGATTGGATTTTTTAATTGTAGCATGACGTTAATTGGGAGTTAGGAGAAATTTTTCACTGCGGTAGTGTGCTATTTATACAAGTTTTTAGGTTTTGCTGCTTTAGCTGAATTTCTTTTTATATTTAGCTGAATTCAGAAAACATTGTTTGTCATAACAGAATTTTTCACTCCAAATTACATATGTCCAGCGAATTAAATTACTAATTAAAATATTAATTGTATTAACATTTTTAATATTAAATATATTAAATAATACAATTTTAATTAAATAAAAATAATGTTAACATATTGATTAAATTCACATTCTATAACCATAACCCAAATAATCAATACAAACAAATGCCCCGACTAAGAAATATACGAAGAAACATTCCATAAAAGCATTCTACCTCAATACTTCCGAAACCTTCTAAGCCTACCCCAGCCTACCCCATGAAAAACTTCACCCCTAACTCCGAAAATTCCGCATGATCAAAAATCGAGCGAGGATCCTCCGTTAATCGTCGCCCGCGCATTTTGACATATTTCCTCCCGATGACCTTGAATACCTGAAGTGGCCGGCGGCCGTAGGATGTGCCGCAAGAAGGACGCCGAAGAGGAGCAGTTTGCGGCCAGTGCGAACAACGAGGACGAGGGAAAGAAAACAAGAAGGAGGAGGCTCGCCAGTCGGGAAGAAAGACGGGGAGCGTCGGGAGAAAAAGAGAAGACGAAAATGAAGAGGGAGAAGGAGATAAAGAGACAGAGAGAGAGAGAGAGAGGGGCGGCGAGTGAGATGGAGTGAGAGGGGAGTGGAAAGAAAGGAGAGGAGGCGATTGGCTACGATGATAGTCAGCGGTTGTATACCGGTTAAGCTGTTCAGTGCCAGTCCGGCGTTCGTCACGGCTGAACCTTAATGAAACCTCGAGTTTCGGGCATAGATCACCGCAGTCGTCGATCATCGATCGCGATCGACGCCGGCCGAGTGTCGAACTTCGCCGATGAACGCCGGATGTGACGCGAGTTTCGCTTCGGTGCGGTTGACAGTTGACATTTTTAAGGTTAGGCGCTGAACTTTGACGAGTCTGCGAATTTTTGATGATTAGTGAATATTACGTTTTGAACTCTGTATGAGATTGGGCCTCAACTTGTGACTATTAGAGACTATATATGATAAAAGGATTTATTGGACGAATCGATTGGTTCGAGCAGTGACCTTGACTTAGAATCTTTTGAACTGTTTTTCCTTTGATGATCCTGTGACATTGATCCGTCAGTCAATTTTGTCGGGAGACGTGTTTTCGGAATGTTTACGTACGCGCGCGAACTTGACTAAAGCAGTTCAAGTTCAGGCCTTCGAACCTGCGTCCTTGACACTCGACTCCAAGGACTCCGTCCTCCTTCCAGCAGTGAGAGTGAGACAGACGTTGATACGGTAACGTTTCCGGTTAACGGTGGCCCGCGACCTCTGAACTTTCAGCCTCGCGTCCTTGACACTCGAGGCCAGTTCCGCCGAGAAGATGAATCCGATCTTTGACATTTAAAATCGCCGACCTCGTTCTCACCAACTGAATATCTCCCGGCCGAACCTTTTCTTTCCACATTGTCTCTTCTTTTCTTCTAACGGACGGATTGAGGTTACGATTTGGGAACTCTGAGGACGAGCGATCTTCAGGATCTGCAGATCGAAGCTTCGATGGTTCGCTGCCTCGGTCATCGACTGCCGTGAATCATCGGCTCGATTCCTCGAATTTTTCTCAACTGGATCGACCTTCGGCAGGATACGCTGAACCCTGTCGTGTTTACGGATCGTTCGCCGCGAATTTGATCCCAACAGTCTGCCGGGGCACCGTGAAATCGAGGCTCGACGCACACCATCTAACGTTGGACGATCAAAAAACGCAGTTGCTGAAGAAGGTGCGACGAAGAAAGAGAAAATAAACATAAAGGATCTGAGTCCAACCAGTGAAAGTTTAGAACACTACATATTCAAGACGAAATTTTAAAAGCTAATTTTAAAAAGCTAAGACCTAACCTGCAAATTATATTTATCACATATTACACTACTTTGGACGTAAATACAAATTTGTACCACTCCTTTGGTTCACTGAAAATCGGATAAAGCAAGAATCGCTCCCCTGACGAGAAGAGTGTCCGTCGACGTCCGCAGTTTCCTCAAGGTCACCGGCCTTACCAACATGAGCCACCAGCGTTCGAGCGATGAGGATAGCTCGTAGCCAGGAAGAATTGGCGAGAGAGGCCGAGGAAAGTCTTAGCACAGGTCCGTTCTTCCGCGAATCCGTTCCCATCGACGTGGACGGAGCCTGGTCCGCCATCAGCGTCAGGATGACCGGCTGAATCATCGTCGGTAGCCAAGCGCGATTCGCGAGCGAGCTGCAGCGAGGAACGGCGAGACAATGGCGATTCTCTCGGCAGGGCGACGTTCCTGCCGGATGCGCATCGGCAGCCAGCATTCGCTCCCAGACAATGACGCATCGAGGATGAAGTGAGCAACATCCGCGGATTCGTTCAGGACCGCAGAGGTCCAACAGGGACCCAGGTATGAGAGCTATCCAAATTTCTGATCCAACTCCCACTTGTCTTGGTCTCGAAGAAAAAGTATCCTCTGGTTGTTGAACTCGCGCTCACTGCTTTGGGATGAGAATCGGAGTTCAAGGCTGAAACTTCCCGCTACTGAAGAAGAGAGGAGTGAAAGAGTCAGTTCTTGCGGAAGATTTGTTCTTGCGAAACTCTTCCTTTCGGATCAGCTCACTGTTCGGCTTTTTGCCGGATGCAGCGCTTAAAATCCGCTTAGCTTCTTCTTCTCGGTGTGTTTTGGTTCTGTCAATTCATCGCTGTGCACTTTCTTCGGGTTCTTTGCTTTGTCTGGCTTTCGCCAGGCTTCCGCCGTTGCATTGTTTTTCGTTTGGCTTTCAGGATATTGTACTTGTTGATTGTATCAGCTGCTCGCCATCTTCTCAGCTCCGTTCACTTCTACGTCTATTCATCCTCCTTCCTCATTCGCATTCATCTCAACATCTTCCTCATCATCCCCCACCCACTCTCTCGCCCCCTCGTCAGCTCTCCAGGCCACCCCCAGGCCGCCGGCATCTGTCCTTCCCACCCATCGCTCTTCCGCCTTTCCTTCCGTGACGCGGAACGCGGCCTCGTGCTTCCTTGACGTGTTAATTCGCGCCGTCGTGCTCGCAGCTGGTTAGCCGATCGCGATAACAGTCACGAGAGAGGCCGGGTACCGATTCTGTCGCGTTTAGCCCTCTCGCAGACTGGACGGCGCGCGTACGCGCGCGAGCGTACACGCGCCGCCCGAGTGTCAACCTGTCGCTCGGCCTGTTATTACGCTGATCGGAGCCGATCGGCGACACGCTTTTCTTATTTATTATCGCCCAGCGCACCGGATTCATGACGTTTCGCGCCGCCGTCCGTTAGCTGGAAGGATTCTGCTTCTTTTCTTTCGGATGGCTCACTCAACTTTGACAGCGATTTTTAAATGTGACGATTGTCAGGTTCGAATCTGATGATTGTTAAGTTCTGATGGTAGCAATTGTCGGATATGAATGTGACAATCGTCAAGTTCGAATGAGACCCAAGTCCTGTCCCAAGCTAATATCTATTCCTCTCCATATCCCGTTATCCCAAACTCCAACAACACGGCACAATGTTCAATGTTCGTCAGAATCGAAGCGAACGTCCCGAATCGTCAAGTTTCCCGAGTTCAACGACTCTCCTCCTTACTTATCCGCCCCAGCTGATTCGGAATCGCGTCCCTATCAAGTATCGTAAAGAACGTGCTTCTCCGTACTCCATAAACTCTCACTGCCAGTGCCTCCAAGTCCGCAAATTCTCTGATATCCGTCCGCTAAACGGCATAAACAGCCGGACTTATATATCTCGAAGCAGTTTCCAGACAGCTCGTGCTATCTGAACGGCAGAATCGGAATAACAGAACGCGAACGAGTGATTAGCATTTCGCGGCATAGTGATCGCAGATTACGCCGGGATTAATATGCGCTCGATCCATGATCGATCAACACCGTGGAACTGTGAAAAGGGGGCCTTGGCTACCGGTTCTCAACTTCAGTTGGCGCCATGCTCATTTTTTTGTACGCGCACCTTTGTTTTGCTCGGTGGGATACCGTAACGGTCGGCAATTTTGGTTTTGTTTGAGGAAGTTGGTCTTTGGTTAATGTAGGTTAATTTCGTTTCTTTGAAGTGTGGACTTGATTAAGTTATGAAGGTGAGACTTAAAATTTGTGCAGGTTCGTTTCATTAATTTGGCTTTTGGTATTAATATGTAATAAATAAAAAATAAATAAAAAAAACAATAAAATAAATTACTTAATATATAATAATAATAAATTTAGCATTAATTTTTAATGACATTCTGAAACATACAATTGATTAATATTCAAATGTATAATAGCTTACAATTGGTACAGATTAATTTTGTACTGTTCATGTCGAAGACTGCCTAAGAAAAATATAATTAAATTGTACCACAAACTGATTTCAAATTGCATCAAGCTCCTACCAAACTCCACACTTTAACTAAGGATCTTAATTCTATTCTCAACAAAGAATCTAAGATTGTCAATGACTTTATTGCAGCACACTATATGTTCTACTGGCTGTTTTATCTTCTTTCACTCTCTCTCACTTGCACACACCCTTCTATACAATTTATGTCTTCGATCATTGCCATGCTATGTCCAACTCAACTTCCGACATTTCCTTACCGTCGGCCGGACTCTGATTACTACATTATGTGCCGATGTAATAAATATATTCTCCGCCCTTCTGCCTCTGCTTCGCCGATCGTTCTATTACATGGAATTACGTCGTCCTTTCTCTCTTTTTTCTGGCCAAGGGCCACTAAGCCGACATTGAACTTCCGTCGTCATCAACTCAGCTCGCCATTTTACTAGAACTACAGGAAAAATTGTAACATTTTTTTATTGGCGTCACTATTGACAATTGTTGCCAATCAGCTGGCATTGTCATTGACACTGACGAAATGTGGTTTGTGATTCAGTGAGGAACGAACGAAAAGTCTCGTAGGGTGATATTTTTACTGACATTCAATGAGAATATGTGTCAACTGTGAATAGTAGTGACAATTACTTGAAATGCTTTCTATCCATAATACATAATTAACAATTGTATCGCCGCTCCCTCACATTCAAATTTTCAAATATTCGATAACGTATGACATCGTTGACACGATTAATCCCAAACTTTTTAATAAACGAAGATTTTTCCAATCAAATAACTGTTACAAACATTTACCTTCAAATCCGTAACAGAACTAACAATTCCAAATAACTTCCTTCTCCCAAAGCATCCAACATAACTATTCACCAGACACGACAACCCATGCACCGGCAAGCCCTTTAAAAAACGCACAAAAAGAATCGCCAAGCGAACTTCCCGGAGAAAGAATTCTCAGGACACGGAAGTGAAGAAAAAGAAGAGTGGAAGTCAGAAGTTCGTCCCACTTTAAATGGGACATTTATTACTCAGCTGAGTCAGGGAAGGAGGGGGTGAAAGGAGGGGAGGGGGGGTAACAGGGTTACTCGAAAATTTATGCACGTTAGACGGGCATAAATCCGTGAACTTCGGCAGTTCCCGGGTAAGGCATGCGAATGCTTTTTCTGGCTTCCTTCGACACGCGACTTCGCGAGCAACGGTAATCCGCAGAGCCGTTAAATCGATCGAGCATAACGCGACGTTAATCGATTATCGATTTCGTAACAGCCCGGGGAACGGTGCCCGATTACGGACGGCGAAAAATCGAACGTATCCTGTTTAACGTTTAAGGTCTATGGATTTTTGCCGGTAGAACAATTGGACTGCTTGTTTTTTTTTAGAGTGATTTTCGATATTTACTCATTAAGTTTCTTAGTGTGGAATTTGTACATTTTATAGTAGAAGTCGTGTTGGTGGTAGAATATTTCACTTTTGTAGAAGTATAATGGAAGAATTAATTGTTATGATATTGGTGTATTTTGTTACCTTATTCGGGTAACGTATGTTAGTTTAGATAGTTGAACTGGCCATTCAAGAAAGTTTGAACTGCAGTGTTCAAAGTACGGAACACGCATTAAGTGCTTATATTGGCACTGTCACAAAATATCAGAATCTCTCAAAGTAAGAAATCCAATCAAACTCAAGTACTCATAAAACGGTTCTGGTTTTACCTAGCAAATCTGAAGCAAGACATAAATAGGAAAATCAAACTTTGCGATCCACCCAACCGAAAAATAACACCCTAACCTCACAAAGCAACAATCAAAACGAAGCTCAAATACTATTCAAACTCTCCTACAGAAATCTGACCAAGTTACACCAAGCCAACCTAAAGCAAAACATCTCTACGGCAAACAAGAAATCCATCAAGCTCCCCGATCCAGCCAACCGAAAAATGACTCCCTAACCTCAGTTGCCCGCCTCAAAAAAGAACTAACCTCACCGGCATAAATTAATTATCCGGCAATGAAGCGTCGTAATTCCGAACGGCCTCACCTTCGCATAAACGGTCGAGCTCGTCGATTTTTCGTCTCGTTCGCCTATCCCGCAACCGTGCCAATCGTCTTATTAGTCGCACCTCGCCGAGACGGAAAATGTGCTGGCTCGCTCCGAAGAGAGAAGGACGCTAATTCGATCAGGTGGACAGTCCACGGTTCGTTGCTCGCAACAATTAAAATTCTTGCGGTCCGCGGCCGATATCGGGCGCATCTCGGCTCGTCATTCACAGTTCACGGCTACTCTTTTGCGCCTCGATTAAGCTCAGAAATGACCGTCCATTAATTCTATTCATAGTCAAGGCGAGGGCAACGGCAAGTCGGATCGACCAGTTTTCCACGCCGGTAGAAGCTCCCGAAGCCTTTGGCGCGTAAAACGCGCTCGAGTTTCTGCCCGATTTCTCGTTTTCTTCGCGGCCGTGGATACCGGTTAATCTATGCCGATTACGTGCGCGGGAGCGCGCGAGCGCAAACCGCTGCCCATCTGGACGGCCGGCCGTGCGGATATGCACGCGCATGGGCGTGCGAATGGTATCGGGTGCGAGTGCTCAACAATTTCCGTTTTGGGGCTGATCTCCGCAGTTGGCAGGGGGTGGTTACAGTGGGGTTAAACTGAATTTTTGGTATTGGGGGGGGGGGGGGGGGATTGAGAATGAACGTACTTTGTGTATAATGTTTACAATTGTCAGGGGTTGACAAACTGTCTATGTTATGAGATATTTACTTTCTGCATTCGAAATGGAATTTTGGAATGTAGAATTGTGAAATATTTAAATATGTAAGTAAGATACGTAAAAATATATAACAGACGTATAAGATAGAAGAGAGATAGGATTTGACAAATGTACAAATAGAAGACTTAGAATCTCAAAACTGTGTAATATGAAATTTATTTATGGCAAAGATATAGAGGTTACAAACATTCAAACTTAGCAAGCTTACTCAAAAGAACTAAAATAATCAAATATTGACGTTTTCGGCATTTTCCCTGTAACGCTCATAGATTACTATACATACATGTATCTATGTAAAATTAGGTTGCAAACAACCAGTTATTGACCGCGAGTGATTCGTGTATAATATCGGGTTTTTAGCGAAACTGTTCAGTTTTTACTATACAAATCTTTTCAAATATTCAAAATCAAAATTGAATCCTACCCAGACAGCCTCGAATGAGCAGAACTCAGCAGCAAAGCGACTCTTCGCGCTCCAACGTCTGAAGCGTCTCGTTCCCAGCAACCGGAAATGAGCGTGCATTTCCTTAACGCGCGAACTTTCGACCCCGGCCGTCTCCGAGGGCGTCGATACGGCAAATCACCGTAATTACGCCGAGGGTGCACCTCCCGTGATCAGGGCAGCGGAAAATTCCGGCAATTAGATCGCACTCCCGATATTTAAATGGCCGGCTCGCGCCAAAACCCTCCGCTTCCACGAGCGTCCATAATGAGCCGAGTCGACAGACGCGAATCATTACGAATCATTAGGAATCATTACGCGCCAATGCGCACAATGGCCCTAGCCGCAGGATTAACCACGAATTAAGGAACCTGCGCCTTGGACCGTGTCCTCCCACGGAAACCTAACCTCCAACTCCGCTTTCCGCTAATTAACGATCCTCGCAGGACGACAAATTTATACGGCGCGAATTGAGAAGGATCTTTTTTTATGGGGCGCTTGTAACTTTCGTGTTAGAATAGTAGTTTTCTGGCTGACGTGAACACTTTGTGGATTAGTTCGTCAAGTTTTTATAATGCAATAAAAAATTTAAATTGCGCATTATAATGCATAGGTACGCCACGTCATAAAAACTGCCCCTAAAATCTGACCAGTCATACTCATCTAAAAATATCTGAACAGCTTCCAGAAGCGTAACTTTAATTACGTAAAAATTCCATCCCACGTAATCATGACGCAATTAAGATTACCGTACGACTCTGCAGAAGTCAACGCTTCCCGAAAGCTGTCGTCTGACAATGCGGTCCAAGGTTGGCACCCGCACGAAAATTCCTCCATCCTGTTTACCTTCCCCGTCTCATAGACAATAATCCCGGCGTATGATTAATGCCGCCATTAAAGTCGGCCGACAATCGCATCGCCTGGCTTCGCTATCGGGAGCGAAATCGTGAGACTCGGCTTCCTGACAATTAACGCGGATCCGCGGAAAGTGACGAAAGGTTCCCATCCCTCGCGGAATGAGAATCGAAATTCCGCTCGGCGTCGACTAGCAAAACTGAACGCTCGCTGGCGCGCGCGCGCGCGCGCGCGCCACCTTTAATCATCGTCCATTTCCTGCCGACGCTTTTTTCTACACGGCAGCGGCACTCTTATTAAACGCTGCCACGAAAGTGCGTAGAAGGGAAGAGGGTAAATTAAATTGCCCACGGTGATTAACTGCCGGGGTAACACGTACTAATGCGAGCGGGAACGTTCCTAGCGCTGAACACAAATGCGCTGAACACAAATGCGCGCTGGAACTTCGGCCGAAATTGGATAAGTACCCGGTACACTTTCTGTACTAGTTGTACAGTAGTATGGGAGATCGTTGTCTGAGTTGAGGAAAGAGTTCTGATTGGAGTAGAGTGCTGTATGTGTTTAAATGTTTGCTGTAGAGCTTGTGCTTACTGTCTTCGAAAGTGTTGAAATGTTTGGAATACAATTTGAACGTATTAAAAATCCTATTTATTCCACGTTATATCATTCATTAGTCTGACAGCCGCGTGCAATTCCGTGCCACCCTCTTTATCGTGATTTTGATACTCATTCTTTTTATCGGCTCTCGCCGACGCACGAACAAGGTCAACGAAAAGCAGCCTCACGATCCTTGAGGTTAATTAATTTGACGTCCGTCGCTCGTGCGCGTCGACTAATTACGACGCATCACGGATTATTAGACGTTGCATAATGCGCCTATGCATGCAGGAGGCAGCCAGGTGCACGTGGCTGCAAGTAAAGGGTTTCATTCCTTGGGGAGCCAAAGAGAGGATTCTTCAACGTCACTTTTGTCCACGATTCCCTTTCCCAGAAACGTTTAAGCCCGCCACCATTATCTCAAGCGGTCGAATTAATCTGCAAATATTCCTCGGCCTGGGACTGATAAAATACGATACATTAAACAGCACTTTCTCTAATTCCGCGCTCTCGAGTTTATGATGGGAACGTCAAATGAACCGGTGGACGTACCTATATTCAGACGTAGAAATGAAGCGGAGTATCCGAGATACTGATGAACGTGTCAGAGTGTTTCAAATAATTAGTATTATTCAATTACGGATGTATCATGTTAACATTCGAAACAGTAAGATTTAAATGATTAAATGCCTCATATGCCATGTTTGCTGTCTAGCTGAAGAATCATCATGTTACATGTCATGATACTAATGTACTCTATTGTTTTCTACTTCATGCTACTTTCAATTCTCATTTCACTCGGTCACACAATTTCTGCAGGTAGCCATCCTACAATGGAATCGGACGGATAGGAAAATTGCGAAAACTTTTGTACGACACTATATAACACGAAATTTGTTAACATACTTAAAAACTAAATTACCTTAAAATACTGACAGGAAGAAATAATGAGCGATAATTCTATTCTGATATTATATCGTTCAATAGAAAAAAAACATGTTCTTGTTTGATTGTACTGACAATGAGTAACGATGAGTAAGAAATCTATTAAATTAAGATTACATGAAAAAAAATATCTTATTTGAACAGTTATAACAAAAATGAAGTTGCTTACATGAAATGAAAAAAAAATTGTTTTCAATCAATTTTCTGAACATATCTCCTTGTACTGGCCCTGAGTCTCTTATAACACGGTCTCGCACAACACGGAATTTTCTAGAACCATCTACCGTGTCGTACGAGGGCTAGCTACATATGAAAAAAATGGAGAACCACTATTCAGAAAAGCGAGAACGTCCCACTGTCCGAGCATTATCGGAGTCTGTCGACGACCCGCTCCCATTTCATCTTAATCGTCCTCGTTCGGCTCGGGTCCCTACGCTCTCTCGGTATCTCTGGCAATCGGGCGATCAGTTCGACGCGAGAGGATCGTCGCGGAGAAACGGAACACGGGATGCCTTCGCCGTAAAAGGTTAAGGGATTCCTTTGGTATTGAGCGCGGCACGGGGTCAGTGCGGACGGATGTCGGTAGCCGTGTACGTGCCGCCGATGAAAACGTGTCATCGACACCGGGTATACGGCGGGCCTTTCGGCCGGATGAACGATGCGGACGCTCTGACCGAACGAGTGCGAGTAAGAAAAATGTTAGCCCTCAAATAGACGCCTTGTAGATCCGATCTTCAGATCTGCAGTTGAAACTCTGAACAGGGGCTGATGAGAAGAAAATTCGATGAAAACTATCCTGACTTGCATATGTCGTAAAATAGGTCGTGTGACCAATTTCGTTGCTTAATTCTTTGACTGCAAAGGCGTATATACACGGTCTCAAAATTCTACCAATATATACGAAAGGCATACATATAAGGCCTGTGAACTTTTTTTACTAAAACAGATTTACTGATGTACCAATTGATTCTAGATGGTGTTTATTTATAATTTTCTCATAATTCCCAAGCTCCACCTCGCTATATTCCATAATCTACAGTGACACGACCGCATAACTACTCCCTACAAATCGACATATCGAAATTCTACCCCCGAGTCCACCCTAACCTCCAAAACCGTCCCTACCAACTTACGCACGTAAGGAGCGCGCGGCCGCCAGCGACAAAAGCGGCAAAAAGCAGGATCACTGGGTCAATCGCCGACTCTTTTTGCTCGTCCTTGACTCGGCCGGCTCTTAAAGCGACGGCGGCTGCGGCGGCAGCGGCGGCGAGGAGCAAGGACAAGTTTTGCACTCTTCGCTTCCCCTGACCTTGCCCCAGAGAACTCATCCCACCGTTTCTGCTCGCGGCTCGCGGCTCGCGGCTCGAAACGCGTCAGGACGAAGAGAGAGCGGTCTTCGAACTGGACTCTGCCGTTCTCGGTAACGGTCTCCGATCCCGTGCATCTCGATCAGAGTCACCTTCCATTGCCTTCCATGCACGCCCGTGCGCACGCCCTCCCCTCCCCCCTCCCCCACCCCTCCCGTAACTGCACGATTTCGATTCGAACGTCGTTATGGGATCTCGGCACGAGATCGGTAGAACGCGGATCCGAGGTAGGAGAGATCGTGGATTCGACGAAATCGGCGCCTGGGGGCCGGTTACGTCTTATTACATTGTTACCGGGCGGCAGGTCGCATCGGCTTCTACTTCTTTTGAGGTTATGTGCGCCGGTAGTCGTCGAAGTGGGCTAAGTTGAGAGCGCGGGGCAATTAAAGTAATTTGTTCGGTATGTGTACGTCGTTCGCTGTGATAGATGGACTGAAAGAGTATTTTGAGGTTTTGGGTTGAGGTTATGGTCTAAGTTAATGTTGACAAAAGTTAAATGTTTTATGAATTGGTCCGTTTATTTCGAAAGTGGTATAAGTCACATTATTCATAAATTATATATCTCATTTTTTTTTAATTATAGACTTACACCATTATCAAATTGAACGGTCCAATTGTTTATTTGACCAGCTTTACATTATTCTGGATTAAACCACTGGAAAGGTTACTGTGATATGAATTTTTACTTTCACATTTTACTCTCAAACCTTGATCAAATTGTTGACGTGTATCCCTCGTCACTTTCGTTCCCTTGTATCTTTTTTTCCTGCCCCCTCTGAGACCTCCTCTTCATCATTCCGTGTCCTTCGTTCTCTCCTTCTTTCTCTTCTGAACTCGCTCGAACAACTGTTCTCGTTCTCCTTCCCCCGCGGAAATATGTGTCACTTTTTGCTCTGCCTCATCATATGGGAGACAACGTCGATGTGGAGTAACGAGACATCACGGCCCAGTTCTTCATTTCTTCACTTCTTCACTTCTCTTCTCTTCTTTACTTCTTCAGTTCTTCGACCGCTAGCTCCACGCACTCCTCCTCCCTCTCTCACTCTCTTCATCTTCTTTTCTCTACAACCACTTCTTCAAAGCTGTTCACACGCCTATATTCTTCTTTCCCTCGACAAAGACCATTCAAACTCTGCTCTTTGTATTCCGTTAATAAATCTCCGTTTTTGTCGGCGCTCAGTTATCTTCATTCTCAGTTACCTGAAAGGCTAAGAATTAGATATGTACTACAAGGCCTTTGACGTATGAAAGGAATGTACTGCAATGTACAGAATAATATGACTATATCTTTACAGGCATGTGATTCTATATTTTGTCAGAACATAAAAAACTGTCATTTGCTCCAATCCATATACATTAATTCATATTTCTTCGAAATATGAAATATGACATTTCTCATTAATTTAGTTTAAACATTTCACTTATATGATCTCCTGAAAAAATAAACGGCTCATATATCTAAAGCACTAAACCCAAATGCAAGCATACAAAAAAATCTATGCTTTGCCATATGAATGCGTCCATTAGCAAATATCAATAACATCAAAGTTAACGTACCGCCGGCATATAACTTTTCATATCCACATACCGAATGTCAATACCATTAACGCCACGTTCAATACATCAATGACGTCACACGTCCGTTCACTTCAAGTCCCACACAGCGAACGATAATCCTCGGCCACGGAAGGCCATAAAAGCCATTAAAAAGAAAGGAGTCGCCAGCAAGAAAGGCTACCTTCTCCACGTCTTGCCGATAATACATGAAATAACATATATTCCACGCGCCATAAAGCCGTATAGCATAGTTCATTACCGATTCGCGAGACGCTTTACGACAACCGATCTCCCGGCTCTTCCCGTCCCGCGCATTACGGATTCCGTGTAAGCTGGGCATGATCTATCTAATCGCGGGCAGCCATTTGCATAATGCGAGAGCATCCTTCATTAGAACCAGTGGCGAAGCCATAAACTTCGTTCGGCCGAGGTGTCCGATTCCGGGTGGTCTCGCCGTACGCTTTACGCCTTAACCCCTCAACGTGCACGCTCGAGTATATTCGAGCGGCGGTGTATTTGACGCTTCTAAAATTAAAATAAAAATTGTATTACTTTTTTTACTTTTTTATTTTTTTTGCCAAGACAATGTTCTAAAGTGTGTGTTTTACACATAAAAAAAAATCGAGATTTAAGGCTTTCGCGGCCATTAATATTGAAAGTGTAGGTTTCCGGATGGCCGCCGCGATTGGGATCAGCTGCTTGCCGACGTTTCGCAAACGTTACACTTTGCATCATCAGGGCAGGTTGCTCCGATACTGTATCCGGAAGCCTATACTTCCTATATAAAAAAGATAGATTTTTTTTGGCCTGTTTATTTCAAAGAGACCGTACGTTAAGGGGTTAACTTTTCTGAGCGTCGCTCGATTCTCGGACTCGCCGAAGAAATTCGGAATGGGAATACTGTGCTGATACATCTGGATACTGATGCCGGTGGCAGAAGTTATGCGATGGCGCGCGTAAGTAGAGTTCGGTTCGTGTCGCTGGGAGACTCGGACGGCGGGAGAGTGTGTTAGTGTGTTAGTGCGAGCCGCATACGGGATGTCCCGTAATTCCCGGGGAGGCCGGGGGGGGGGGGGGGATGTATCGTTCGGGCGAAAAATGGATTGGGAGCGGAGTGGAGGTTTTGGTTTGGCGGATTCGATATGACAGGATGAATAGGCGGTAGTTGTCAGGAGTCCGATTTTGAAGTGTCAAGTTTATTTAATTTTGAATGCGATTTTTATTAATCATTTTTCTATTCATGTTATTCAATCTTGATCGTTTGTTCTCGCACCTGAGGTCATTATATACATTGACGAACTATGAATTTCATCATAGCTACAGAAATATGGCAAGTAAACGAATTACGAGATAACTCGTAGTCGGTAGTCAAGGTATTAAGATAGTACATAAATTGAAAATCTACTTTGATATCACGAGTTCCGACGTAGTGATTAGAAGTTAAACTGATAATTACTCCGCAAACCTGAAAGAGCAATTACACTGTTTCATATAATTATGCATTCAAAACCATTAAAAATCGTGATACATAATCTTGATTTACTTACTAACAGTTATTTCTGCCCATCAATATAATATGAAGGCAAAAGAATTTTGCCATAAATATTGAAAGGCTTACACGTTTATCATTTGCTGGACTGACTGCTTACGCTGTTCATAAATCAGGTAACATTTTTGCCGCGCACGTATTACGTGACACCGTGTATATACCCGTATGATGAGGAAGTGAGAAGGATCGAGGATCGGGCGGGCAGAAACAGTTTTCTCGATGCTGAAGCATGCGAGCGGAAGGGAACGAACGTTTGCATGATACATAGTCGTATCGTCTTCGACAGGATAGAACAATATCCAACTGTTCGAAAGGTGTTTCGTGTTAGGTACCTCTTTTCCTCCTCGCCGCTTCTCTCATGCTCGCTTCTGCGTTTTTTAATTTTGCCCGGATAAGTTATATATTTATGTACAAAAGGTTGGGTAACAGTATAATTATACGAATTCCAAAGTCCCCAAATGGGGATCGTAGCAGCTAATGAGTTAATGTAGTTAGTAAGAGACATTTTTGAAACATTTCTAAATTTTATATTTTGGGCGTAGATTGTAGTATAATAGTATTGTAGAAAATAATAATTTGCGTGAATTTGTAAGTAATTCTATTTAAAATCATTATTGCACTATATAATATACATTTCAATTAAAGGCAAATTGAAAGACTCATAATTAAATTCATACATAATAATGTGAGTGCACAAATTTAAATCTAGAGAATTTCATTTGAGACAGAAAATAATTTCACGGCGCAATAATTGAGCAGAAATTCTAATAAAAAAGAAATGACAGCCATCCCTGTTACGTAATTCTCGATCTCCGCCCGCCAAGAAGAATGTCCTCCTACTTATAATTCCGAACTTATCTGGCCGTCAACAAGAATACCACCTAGTTGGAATTCTTGACCTCCGCGGCGCGTTGACAAGAATGTAATTCCATCTAATTCCCCGTAAAGTTTATCGCCTGGGACCTTTTTCATTCCGTGCGTCGACCGGCACGCGAGTGTAATATTCAAATCCGCCTCGACCTCCAAAGAACATCATCCAACCAAACTGTTTCCACCCATCTCGACCTATCGTCGCCTTCATTATCGAACACAACGACACTTACGACGACCGTCGGCCATAACCGAACATAACATCTCACGCGAGAAGTACATCGCACAAATCAGACTCAGTCGCACGCGACTGCAATATTTAAATCCACTTAATCCTACGATTATTCAAATTTTTATGCCCCGTCCTTCGTCCGCAACGGACATTAATGACCGAGCATCGACATGGCCGCAATCATAATTCACTTACTCCCCATCCCATCTCAGGCCCCACCCCCCAAAAACGTAACTTAATTCACGCAAGAAGTACATTCGATCCTTGCCGCCACACAAATCCGATTGCAGCATCGTTCGGATACACCTAACCTTTTTACCTCCTGTTTTTCTCCATTTCGGAGTCGTCAACGACCCCTCTCCCCTCTTTGGTTTCGTGCTCCTTCCTTAGTCTTGGTCGGCTTGCCAAAAGGCCGCGAGGGCAAAAAGACAGAGTCTTGTGAGTCTGCGTACGGGCGAATCGGTGCCAGGGCGACAAATTGTTCCCCAAAAACGAGGCAAACTGCCATGCCCGAATGGAGAGGATCGTTTGGGAGTGCGCAATTGCGAGGATGACCCGGTATGCGAAAGCCAGAATTCGAGGAACCGAGAGAAGGAACCTCGGATGGGAGGCTGTGACTTTTCTCTTTCGACGTCCGGCTCGGGATTCAGACAGAGACGAAATAAGTTTGAGGAACTTGAAATGAGGATTGCGTGATCGCAGATTTGTTTGGGTGTAGCTGTAGAAGTTGTGCGGATGGTGATGGGAATAGTGAGTTAGGTTACGTAATTGGTATGAGAAGTATATGGTGTTTAATGCGAGTATAGAACAGTTTCTGTGTTATATATTTGGTATTGTAAATATATGACAATATTAATAACAACAATAACAAATTTATAAATATATAGTAAGAGATATGGTATAGAATGTACATCCTATTGAGCAGAAATAGTAATAGTGACCATGATTATTTTTACGCTTACAACTTTGAATTATAAAAGTCGTTTTACACTTCCTACTAACACGCAACCCGAAACATATTTAAGACATAACTTATACGCATGATAAAGCATAAATACTTCTGATTGTGAGCTCCGAAACTTCAATCAGCGCCCGAAGCGTCAAGAGTTCGTCGAACTTCTCGGCAAAGATCCCTCGAAGTGTCATCGATATTCCTCGAAGTTGGGTCGCGAAATGTATAATGCGAGGCATAAGACAGGACACGGAAGACCGTACGCGAAACGGTTTAGTCTGAAAACATCGATCGCAGCATTCGCAGTCGGCCGGTGCACAGGGAACGTCAACACATTTCACGCCACATAAATCAAGTGGCACTAAATCCTTTGCCACGCTCTTTCGAAGGAAGAACGCGCATGTGGGTCAATTCCTGGTGATTTATAACGAGCGTTTAAGGCGGACGCGGGCCTCGCTTAAAAATGACCGACCATTGAGTTACGGCGATCTTTTGCTCGAGGAATGCTGAGGGCCCGAAAAACTTTTGCACCGTGTATAAGGGATTATCGGATGTCAATTCAATGCTTTCGACTGAATACCTAGTAATCTTGAGTTCACCCGAATATTTTCAGTTTGGTTTGGTAAGGTTTGGTAAGGTTTGATTATAAAATACGTAGCTACATAATATCAAGAAAAAAAGATGCTGACATAACATAATATTCTAACGCGTCAACAGAGTTTTTAAAGTTATTTTTATTGTTTTTGATATCTATGTAGATAAAAACAAAATAAATTTCTGGACAGAAAAAATGCAACAAAAATAAAATAATGCAAAGTTCATGAGGCAGAGAATTCCAAAATATTAACAAATTTATAATTAGTATCACTAGCTTTTTTATTGTGCACGTAATGAAAGGAAGAGTGAATTTCTGTGGATGCGAGAAGAGAAATTTACATGTCAACGGCGTAAAATCGAAAGCGACGATTCGCGATGGCGATTATATCTAAACGCGTCGATATCCAGGCGGATGACGCATAAGAAAGTAACTGTCGTGAGAGCGTGACAACGTTTAGTTTCATATGCTCGTCCGGCGATAATACGGCTCGATACGAGGCGGAAAGTAAAAGTTTCGAATCCCAGATCGATGAACCTGAATCGCGCATCTTGCCTCACCTCAATTCATAATTTATCAACTTTTACGTAATAGAGTACAGTCATGCAAATTCAATATATTATTGTCTTATTAAGGGAAATATTAAGTCATCTGCTACATAACATACAATGTCATATATTACAATTTGATCCTACTATCTATTGCATTATTAATTTCATACAGAAGAATTGAATTCAAACCCAAAATATGTCCACTCTACTTATCGTCTGATACTTGGCATTGCAACAAATTAAAAGTCATATATCATCACATACTGCAGCCCCAATTCCACAAAATAAACATTATCAATTCCACAAAAATTCCAGAACTATCTTCCAACACCGTTAACTCAGCATCCCACAAATTCACTCCCAAGTCGCCCCAACCTCCAGAGTCACTGACCTACAGCAAGCCGTGCGGACGAAATTTGCAAATTCATGGACTCCGTCGCCGACCCCGAAATGATTGGCCGTCGATTCGTCCGACAGTTTCCCGATTCTCGGCCGGCGTCTCGATTCTCTCGGCGAAGTCTTTTTGAATCGATCTGAGAGAACGACGTCGGCCGTTTCTAGGTCGGCAACGAACGAGATCGACTTATAAAGTCGCGCAATAAGTCAACTGCATTCAGGTCTCGTTCGACTCTCTTGTCCGCCGACCGGCCGGAGGACTGTTTTACATCCGTCTTTCCTCGAGATGCAGCAGTCAGTGACGTCAGTGACGTCACAATGCTTCAAATCTTTGGATTGCTCGACCATCCGAGCCTTTATCGGACTGCCCTTTGGCCAGCTCGGCCTTCTTGCCAGATGTAGAAGCTGTGCCCATGAATGGAATACGTTTCAGGCTTAGCGTATGCAAGCGTGGACTTTTAACGGACGCCAGGAGGGAAGCCTGGGATGAAAGGATGTGTTAAAGTGATGCATTGGACCTTTTGTTGTAATGGTTGAGGGATGTAATGCTGTTGGGTTTGAGTTAAGAGAAATTGTACATTTGGGGAACAGAAGGGAGCAAGAGGGATGATAAAGGTGGACTGTGTTCGGGTTATGTGTATATTGTGTGATTAAGGTATTGTGTATAAGGATATTATTATCTTGTATGTGACATTACTGGTTAATAGATTGATAGTGGTATGTTGTTCAAATATGTACCAGAAAAGTCTAGAACTTTACATTAAATTAATCACAAATTGCGTGATATCTCGTTGTTTTCTAAACGTTGAGCTACACCTTCAAAATAAATGGTTCATAATGTTTGATCTCTGAGCCAAAAAACATTCTCAATTATAAAGAAAACAGATTGATATCTATTCATTTTGAGGTTATGAAGTTTAAAAAGCAAAACCTGCTTAAATACATACCAGAAAATAAAGAAATGTGCACAAGGAAGGTTTTGCAGCAATGTCTGAAATTGATTTACCCTCAATGAAAAGTTTGTATACGAATATCAATGACACGCTACTACTCTAATCATAACAAGCGCTATAACTCAAAATAGAAAGAGAAATTCGTCACGTAACAGCTTCGACAGGAAAAAATAGACGATGTCGACTGAGTGTACAAGTGGCAAGGAAGGTGCGATATGAAAAGGAATTAAGAGAGTCACAGTTGTGCTGATTAGCATCTCGACACCGTCACTTTCAACCGGCGTCCATTGTGCGATCTCATTAAATTCTGCGCTCGCACCCGCCGATCCGTCAATTGTTTCGCTTTATTGTAATTCCGTCCGTCGAGAGGGAAAACGTGACCTTAAAGTTCGTACTTTGGCGAGCTACCAACGCACGTGAGGAACGAATCGCATTAGACTGCGCTTATTAGAAACTGAACATGCGCTTCTGAGCGCGCCGGATGGTAGAGAGTGAAAGATGTCCAAACATGGAAATCCACTATATTCACACAGGAATCGCAATTATGCAACAAGAACAAAAAACATAGACAAAACGTCGCAGGTGAAAGAATCAGTAAATTTCATTTATAAATCCATCCGCTACCAATGTCAATAATTTGTTATTTTCTCCTATTTACTTTATAAATTTTATCTGAATATTTATAAATCTGAAATCTGTCTATATTTGTTATTTGTATTTCTCTAACATAGTCAGCTTGAAACTAGAATCTGTACATAACTTAAAAATGATCAAAAAAACATCATCAATGAAAATATATCTTTAGAAATGGAATCCTTAGTTAACCACACTGTATAGAAGCGAAATGAGAAAATTGGTCGAATAAAAGTGAACATACGTGCAAGAAGGGGTTGAGAATGCTGCCGGGAGAAGTGTCAGTCGCAAAAATAGGCTAACGGATCGCATTCGCGAAAGAGAAGCAACAAAGATATGATTGATAGTGGCCGACTATGGCGGGCGGAAATTGACGGTAGGAAAATAGCTGCGTGCATAGGACAGCGGACGGTTTGTGGAAACGAGAGGGGAAGGATGATAGGCAGAGGAAGCAACGAGATAGAGAATGCCTCGGCTGGAATACGTGAGCGTCGGTGATCTTTGACGTGGAAAAGGTAATAACGAAAGTCATAGAGGCGTAAGTACGCCGTGAATAACTAGATGCACACGTGCTGCACCTGATGGGATCATAATACACGTAAACGTTTTGCCTGGGTAAATAACGTGGATCACGCCGTTTTCAGAGTGTACCACTCAAAATGGGCGTGGATTGTCCGCCATTTCCGATGCCAAAAATAGCTCATGGGAATAGTAAACTGAGCACTCATTCTGAATAATTATAAAAATTTCATAAAGAAATTATAAAGCTAAGAAAGTCTTCAAGTAATTCTGATTACTTTTCTGCCTCAGACCAATGAAAAATAAATATTAAACATTATAAAAATATAGGAACCAAATAAAAGAGTTGAGATACTCTCTAAATAATTCTGATTACTTTTCTGCTTCAGACGTCTGAAAAGTAAAAATTTACGTTACTCACACATCCTATAAAATGATTAAAAAATTCTCTAAAATTTCCGAACTCGATTTGATTGTGTCCACTGCTAGCGCGGCCGTTATCAGGTTAGCACGCTAACGAACTACGTGGCAAGCATTTTAAAGCGGAGAAATTGAAATTGCGCAAATGAAACGGCGCGGGGCAGGAATTTATGAATTTTATTCGGGACGTTCTGTCTGTAGCCGGCGCCGTTGCGTGCCAATTTTCAGTTCTGCTGGCTTTACGCCCCCCCGGAAGTCGGCTAGGGTAGCCTCCCCTTTAAAGCCACTGTCCCCAAGCTTCATTTTCGCGATGCTGAACGCCAGTACTCGGACACGTACGAGCTAAATTGCATCCGCTCGGGAGCAGAAGTCGATGCGAATTCTGGAGAAGCTCCAGCGTGTACACATCGATTCTCTCGCTCTTTGATTTCCACTCGAGACGCACGCAGCAGACCGCATATAGTTCTCGAAATGCCACCGGAAATAACCGCTACTCATACGAGCTTGTCAATACAATATTTATATTATTTTACAAAGGTGACTGGAGGAATGGATAAGATTAATTGGACCGTTTATTTTGAAAGTGATGTATGACGGTTTAAAGAAAAAATTAGATATTGTGAAAATAAGAAATTGACACTAATATAATCGCAAATTATTTGGCATCTGATTTTATAAAGGAAAATGGACTTATAACGTTTTCGAAATAATCGGTTTAAGTTTAAGTTGCAGAAATAGTGTTGCATTTAGTATTATTAGATAAGAAATTGATGTTCATTGTTACGATGTTTTTCTTAAAATACTGTTATACTATTATATAATTTATATATAAATGTGTACGTGTGTATCTTGAGAAAGGAATACTTTCATGCAGTACACCGTACGTACTTACAAAAGGAAAGGTTTCACGTAGTTCTTTCTCAAAATTTAACCTACTTTCCACTCCAAACCGTACACCATCATTTATACATAAACATGTACATTTTGAGAAAGGAATGGTTTCATGCATTTGTTACTCAAAAGTGAAACTACTTTCCACTACAAACCGTACATTATTGTTTATACATAAACATGTACATGTACGTCTGAAGATAGAAATGGTTTCATGCACCTGTTATTCAAAATTGATATCACTTTCCACTCTAAACAGTACACGATCATTTATACATGAACATGAACATTTTAAAAAAGGAAAAGTTTCGTAAAGTCGTTACTTACAATTAAAACCACTTTCAATTCTAAACCATGTACCCTCATTTATACATAAACATGTACATCTTAAGAAAGTAATGTCTTCATGCAGTTCTTACTCAAAATTGAACCTACTTTCCTCGAAACCGTACACTACAATTCTTACAGAAAAATATACATTTTAAAAAAGGATAGGTTTCATCCACTTATTACTTTCAATTCAAATCACTTTCCACTCTAAACCGTAGATAATCATTTAAACATAAACATAACCATGTAGGTACATCTTAAGAACCGAATATTATACACTTGGAACTCAAAACTGAACTTACCATCCGAACCCTGATCAATTACACCTAAGCGCGCGCAAATGCAAATTGCAAGTGTTCGAATGAACCGAATCGAGCGTTACGATACTCGTCGATCTCGAAACCTCGTTGGGCTGTACCTCCCTACCTTATTATCGGGTGGTAAGGTCCGTAAGATCAGCCTCCTTCGACTACTTTGACTACTTTGACTACTTTGACTACTCTCTAACCATCGTCTCTCCACCTTTGCTTTCAGGGATCAGAATGCGGTGGATCGGTTACGTGGCGACGATTCTCTGGTGGTCGGGCATCGCCAGGTCCCTCAGCACGCTGAATCGAGGTCACAGTCAGTATTAACCATTTTCGCTTGCATTCAGAGTTATTAGCGCGCCGACGATTCGCCGATCGTTTTGCGCGCGCGGATCAGAAGCGTCAATTTCGGCCTTGTTATTAACGAACGCGGACGATCGGGAAAGCGATGAGATTTCGAATGGGCACTGTTGCCGGGCCGTGGGACGGCAGCTTGATTAGAGTAGTCGATCGGCTTATTACAAATTTTCAGACTGAAAATTGTAGCGAAAAATATAGATACCCTCGAATATTAAATTTCTGCATTCGGAATTGAAAAAATACACCTAGTTGAATATTTGACTCGCGGT
Organism: Anoplius nigerrimus; assembly: GCA_914767735.1. Lineage (NCBI taxonomy): Eukaryota > Metazoa > Arthropoda > Insecta > Hymenoptera > Pompilidae > Anoplius > Anoplius nigerrimus. The sequence continues at coordinate 11,236,543 of OU612091.1, read as the reverse complement.
CGTACCGGAATCGAAATTACAAAAGCTCGACGCCACCTTCCCATTATACGGTATCAGTCCCGTCTCGAAACGATTCGAACGGCGAACGTTCGGTCTCGCACCGATGATTTCTCTCGCGACCCGCCCCGAGATCGTCCTCCATCCCGAAAAGCCATAACACAAGCTCTGAAAATTACCCCCCCTCTTCCTCATCCTCCTGCGTTCAGCCATGCCGCCCCGGTCGAATGTGTAACGCCTAATTGGAAGGAGAACTCGGTCAAGGTGCAGTCGGTCGTGCGAGCGTGAGAAAAGAAAAGCGAAGATCCTGCTGGCATCTTATCGCGGACGGATGGAGGGTGAGGTTCGACGGAAGGTGGTATCGTTCCTCTTCCCGTTTCGGGATTAGACTGCGAAAATGGCAGCGGAGGGCGGGGTCTTCGGCGCCGGATGGATTTTCAATTACGCGCGGCTCGAATTATCCTCAGGAATGTGGAATACTGCGCGCTACTGACGGACTCGATGCGTGCTCGAACTTTGAGACAGTAGAACAATATGAGTACAGGTAGCCCTCCTACAACACGGCATTCTATAACAGATCTCATATGGAACAGTATCACAGTATGGTAATGCTCATTGAGATTTTCAAAAATTAAACTAAAGTACACATACCAAAAAGACACGTATAGGTTAGCACATTACTAACCGTAAGTCCAACAATTACTTTTACAATATAACTTTAAAACGCAATGTTATCCGAAAAATCTCAATCGATTATGCCACGCTATAAAATACTGAAACTTTCGAGAATGTTCCCTCCAGAAAAGAGGCGCGAACGAGGAATATAATCCCGGAAGGGGGAAACCGTCAAAGGTTTCGTGAAAGGCGACCGTCGAGGCTTAATCGCGCGAGTTAAGGTCCGCTCGTTAATTACCATTAATCACCATTAATTATCGTCACCCCCGATCCGCGCGACCTTACATCGCCGACGACCCCGTTTAATTACATGGCGAATTAGCTCGTAGGGTTCTTAGCATGAACTGTGCGTTATCACGCAGCTCGCATTACATGCCAAGCCTTGCCTGGATGTAATAAGCGCGTTAAGTCACTTTTACCGCTTTCCACGGCCATCGATCCCTCGATCCCGCGATCGGCCGATCCACATTCAAGATCATTGAATTTTAAGACTCAACCGACATCCTACATTCATTCCCTTCGAATATTAAATTCGTTATTAACGTAAATAGGGTTGCAACAAACGGTTATTAACCGTCAGTGATAGATGTATAATGTTGGGTCGTATGTTATAAACATTAACTTTCTTTTTGTAATTTTTTATAAATTTCTTTTCTTATTCTTTCAAATTATAATGTGTTATATTATATCATTAATTGCTTCAATCACTTTAAATCATTGATTTCGAGTTAAAATCATTGAAATACTCCACTTTCAAAATAAACAGTCCATATGTAAAACACTGACCGAATTCGCCAAAACCCCAATATTACACATCTATTTCGATATTAACGTACGATGTAAGCGGTAATACGGCGATAAAAAGTGAAAAATTGCTGAAAATGTAGAAAGTGTGCGGTAGATGTTTTCAATCTGTTCAATTATCGTAATGGTGCGTTTGTTGGTCGGTAATATTCTGTGGTTTGTAGTAATTGGTAGTCGGAGGTTGAATTTAAGTAGTTTCTGTGTCACTGCACTTCAGTCGAGAAGAAATCGCAGGATTTTTCTGTTATCGTTGATATTACAGTTATCGTCAGGCTATTTGTGGGATAATGAGTGGGAATTTGCGAGTCGTAGTTTCTCGGATGAGATATTTTCTAACAATCTAAGGTAGAGATCAATACCTACACAAAATTATCCCAAGACTACATTATTCGTTTATAATGTACGTATAAAAATACTTTAACCATTCCCGATAGCGATAAATTAAACCTACATGTACCGAACATATCCTATCGAAGCTTTCACTCTCTCGTCACCCAACGAACTCACCGTCAATTTTTCATCATCACGCAACTCAGATGCGTCGACTTAACACGATCATGCCACGAATTCGATGACAATTAAAGTCTCACGCGCCGCTCATTAAGAAATAGAGTCCACTCGGCCAGCTTACTCTTGTCCGAGGTGAAAGTGTACCACTTGCCGATGAGAGGCGAGTCGGCCTGGGCACGAGAAAGAAAAAAAAGGATGCCGGCAGGGTAGGAAAAAACGAAACTTAATTGCCGGAAAGAGTGCGCGGACTTGGGCAAGGGTCGTTAACCCCGGCCGCGAGTCCGTGGAAAACGTAAATTGCCGCGCAAATTACGACTTCGGAACTCGCTGAAGGCTGAAAGCGTTGGAAAACGTTCCCGCTTTCTCCGCTTTTGAATCGCGCGCGCAAATTGTGCGTACAGCGTCTGACTGGTAGGGGACGTGAGCCAAACGAAGGAGGGGCTGAATTCGGTGGCGGCTGACATATCAAAGGTCAGAAATTGCACGCATCCTCGATTACAGTTTTCTCCCGTGATTCGATGAGAAATATGCAAGGTAACTGTACCTCCTTCGCGCCGATCGGTGATGCAATAAAGTCAATCCTCCCGCTGGAAGGGAAAAAAACGATAAAACAAAAAAATGCCGGATCGCGCTGGAAAAGGAGGTACCCACTCACGAACGAGATCTCATTATGCGAGCGGAGCAATTCCGCCGGCATTACGCTTAATCTCAATAATTATGCCGCAGCAATTACGTCTGCCATTAAGCACGTGCCTATATTTGCCAAGTCCATCGGGCAGATACGCGAAATGCACTTTGACCGACGTAGTGGTACATTCTCAAAGAAAGCATCGAGATGGGGGTCGCAGGGAAAGAATTCGATAGCCTGAGATCAAGAAAAGGACGAAAGCTTGGGCCGTAGAAAGATTTCGAGGATTAAGGTTAAAACAAATTATAGAAAATTATTCAGGATTAAAATAAATCAAATTTAAGGCACTTAGAACCCAAGAAACAATTGAAAGTAATGTTCCTCGGAGACGAATACAACCAAAAAATAGTGAACTCAATGAGAGAATGAAAAGCGTGAGCCAGCCTTCAGTGACGATAAATTATGATCACGAACATGGCAATGGCATTTAAGAGAGCCGAGAGAAAAGACACTCAACCTTTGCTTACTACAGAATTATGCGTAAACCGAACACCGCGGCGTGCAAAATTGACGCTGATCGATTCATTCCCGATTATAATTTATGTAACACGAGTCCGTGACTTCCGAAGATAATTCGTCCGTCATTACGGTAATTGACATTTAATTAGTCGCCGACGTAGTTCCGCCTTAATTAGACAGACTCGTGATTTACGACCCGATTACTTTAACGATCGTCCGCAGACTGCTATTACTGTTATTCGAATTTAATCGATTATCGACATAATTCCGATACCGGAAATAGTGCTGGCAGCACTGACTCTCAAACAATGTTCGATCGTCGTTCATTCTTAATTTGCTATCTTCAACTCTCTCTCACCTTCGTTATGGCCTTAATTCTCAAAACTAATTTATTGCGTTTAAATTAAACAGTTAGTTAGTTTTATTACATCGTTCCTTTACGATTTACACTTTCACCTTAACTTGACTCGTACTATTTGGACCGTTTATTTTGAAAGTTGGGTAAGTCCATATTTTAAAAAAAAATTAGATACCGTATAATTTATGATTAACGTGGTGTAAACGGTTTATTTATGTGATATTTAATTCTTTTTTAAACTGACTTACGCCACCTTCAAAATAAACGGTCCATTTAAATGAGATATTCAACTTTGCTAAAATCTACTCATTACAAGTAATTTGATAGAGATTATTGACTTGACATGATCTGTTGATTCCTGATACGTCATCAAAGAATAGGTTGCTTGAATTTTAAGTTGACAGAGAATTGCGTCTTGCAAGTTAATGCTTCGCAACGGATAGAGTATCTCTTCTCACTTCCACTCGATCAGCATGCATTTACTTTCTATTAATTTATTAATGGGATACCGGGCAATCAGGCTACGTTGGCCGCGATTATGCGCGTATTATTTATGAAAATTTTCCTTCGCGGCCAACCCAGTTGCGACCGGAAAAGCAGACAATCAATTCAATTAACCCCGCGACCGAGATTCGAGCCGATCGTCAGCTACTTGCCCCCGTTTACAATATTCATTCGACGCGCATTTACTTTCCATTACAATTCTCAATAAAAGTTATCAGACTGCGACGTTCGTCTGTGGAATCTGTAAACTGTTCGTCGTTAACTGCTCGGCCGCCGATCGTTTAACAATCCGTACCGGAAGTATAACGCGTAAATGTCAGACATTAATAATGATGGCATTGTAAGGTGTTCTATTGAAACTTGAACTACTTGAAATTGTAATTATTCGGGAATTAAAGAACAGTTTAGACGAGTATACTCGGAGTACAGGAAATTATATTAATTGATCGTTGCGTTTATGTTTTTATTATTTCATAAATTATTATATATATATGTATAGATAAATTTGTTGAACGTCATAAATTATTGATATTGATAAATATCAAATGAACGGGTGGGTTTGTAAAAATTGATTTATCTGTGAAATCCGTTTGAAAACTCCTTAATCGCAGTCTCAGTCGACTCAAGGTACCTTGACCTTCCCGCAGGCTACAAGATCAGTCCGAAGCCCTGCCGCGTGCTGGGCATCAGCGGCGAAGGCACGTGCATGTTCGTCTGGGAGTGCATAAAGTCCGAGGGCACGCACGTGGGCGTGTGCGTCGACACGTTCATGTTCGGCAGCTGCTGCGTGCACAACACCACGTCGAACGCCATAAACGCCACGGCCGCCAACAAGAACGGCCATCACGGCCATCACGGCCACCGTCCCAGTCAAGGTCAGCACAATCAGTACCACCACCAGGTCACCCATCACAGCCATCACGTCCACTACCCTAGCAACACCCCGAGGCCGACCTTGGCCGACGCTCTCGGCAACGAGTCGACGAGGCTGACCTTGACCTCCCTGACGACCTTCCCGTACACGGCGAGCACGTCGCGGCCGACCGGCCATCATCACTCGGCCTCCACCAGGCCGGTAATAAGCTCGACGAGGCCACTCAAGGTGCCCAGCAGCTCCGGGAGGCCGTTGCAGAAGAGGCCGCACGCGAAGCCGACCTCCGAACATTCCGACAGGCTTCAGACCTTGCCGGGCTCCAGCTACTGGAGTCAGGGCACCAAGAGGCCCGGTCACGATGCTCAGAGTCCGCAGCAGAAGACCAGGCCGGAGGAGGGACAGGGTCAAGGTCAGGGCCAAGGTCAGGCTCAAGGTCAGAGCCATGCGGCTGGCGCCGGGGAGAAGGGAGGGCAGGGGGTGAAGGTGGAGGGGTTCAAGGACAAGGTGGACGAGGACCTGAACGGCCTGGTGATCAGACTGCCCGGCAAGGAGCATGGGAATGAGATCAGGCCGAACAGGCCGAGCAACCAAAGACCGGAGAGGCCGGACGAGAAGACGGAGGACGCTGATCTGAGTGGCCAGGAGACTGTCAATCGGCCGAATGTCAATTCAGTGGAAGAGAATGTAAGTTTTATAAGAGTGTTAAGATACTTTGTACTAATGTAACTTTAGGGCTGTGTGATGTTGAGCTAGGTTCATTGATTCTGATATAATTAAAAGTTTATGGTCTTTCGTTTCTATATGTAGAAAATACGAACGATATATAAAAATAAGAACTTCAAGATATCGCGAAGACCGATGAGACATTATGAAACATTTAAATACCTTCAGTATTAGAGTTAGCTATAGCCAATACAGAAACATGTCAAGCCTCCGTTATCGAAGCTGAATCAGGTAACATCGAATAACGTATGCGATATTACCCATCTTCTACCGACAAGAAATTCCGAAAGTTCCGATATTAGAATCGCTATTCAGCAGGCTCACAATACAGTATTCCGATACGTACCGGCCCGGTTTTTTAATATTTGCGTATTCGCAGGAGACGGCCAAGGATCAAAGGCCGAACGTGAACTTTATTCATACCGAGCGGCCTCAGTGGGCGACAAAGCCGGGCACCCAGAAGCCAACGACAGACCTCTCAAAGCCGTATTTCTCGATAAAGACGACGACGTATCGGCCAATCTCGATTAGCAGTCAAACCGACGCTCGGCCCAACTTTATTTCAAAGCCCGACAGTCAGGACACGACCCGCCGTACGACCACCACCACCAGCACCACCACCAGCACCACTCAGAGACCATATTCCACCAGTCAGTCCACCAGGTATTGAACAGTTCCTGTCACCAGGCCCGAAACGACGCCATTTGCCGCGCTGAAAGCAAATCCGCGAAACTTTCGGTGCCAAAGAGAAAACCGTTTTCCACGCCTGGCACTCAGCAATTTCCATGGTGTTCGACGGCACTTGGTACAGACTCTCGGAACTTTCTATTGCAATATTTACCTTGCTGGGTATTCTAAGTATTAAGGTAGTCGGGGAGAGTGAGTCAAAGTAGGGAATATTTGCGAGCTTTAAGTACGTTAGGGGTGCAGTCTTTGTATGTAGAGTTAGGCATTGTAATATGAAGTTATTCTAGCATCAAGTACGGCAACATAAAAAGAATCTGATAGCTTTAACTTAAGTAATTTAGAGTAGTCTTTGTTATTAATGAGTTTTAGATATAAAAATATGAAAGGAAAGTGACTCTATTACAACCAGTAGCTATTACGTACAAAAATATTAAATATATGGTAAATAAAAATTCCAGTTTTCCAACAATAGATAACCCAATTTAAAACAAGCATTAGATTAAATTTATAGATTTTTCTGATCGTTAAGTATTGTAATATTGACATCTTTAAATTCACTAATTACCATGTTTAGACCAGTTTTTATCCTATGAATATTAAGAATCAAGAATCCCGAAGCAAAGTGATTCATACTAACATCAATAGGACAATTCCAAATCAACCCCCCATCTTCATTAAGCCTATAACTCAGTGTCAGAATAAGGGAGTGATCCTAAAACTTTTCTTTCATTCTAGCGCAGCCGGATCCGTACCACAGACCTCACACTGGCAAGTGACCACAGAGCCAGCTTTCATTACCAAGCACCGTCCGCCCTCCTCGTCCTTAACCAAGCCGATATCGACGTTCGAGACGACTAGGCCACTGGTGTCGAGTTCGCACTTCTGGTCGGAGAGCAGCTGGACGCCGCCCAGGCCGTCCTTGAAGCCACACTGGACCGATCATCCGAGCCTCATGCAGAACGGCCCGGAAGCCTTTCCGCATCGGCCGAGTTTCAAGCCGACCGAGCCGCAAGAAGTACGTTTTCCGTTTGACGGACGTTAATGACCAGGCCGCAGATGCGATACGCGGCCGAACGTCGGGCTGCACGGCACTTTTCAATTGGCCGACTGCAATTTATTTCTTGCCACCGCCATTAGTACGACCCTGATGTACGCGCGGACGCATGTTTATTTGCCCGTCGCTCTGACGGAAGGTTTTGGCGCGTGGGAAAGGTTGGGCGGTACGATTCTCGGTGGGTGGAGAAGAGTGCTGAGGTTGGAGGATTTTCGGGTCTGATTACGTTTTCGAGGGGCGTGGGATGCTGAGGGATGTACTTTTGTAATGGTGACGGGCGAAGAATTTGAGATGTGGAGCTTGTAAAGCTGATGGCCTGAAATTTAGGTCTCTCTGACGTGGCAGTTTTTAATTGAAGCCATGGCGGAAGGAGAAAAGTATGGAGATTGCATAATTGAGAGTTTTAAGGTTCTATGTTACTATGTAATTGGGAATGGGGTAAGGGCCGTCAGTGTGGCAGTTTCAAATTGAACTATTAGAGGACTCAAAGCTGCATATATGGCAATTTCTAATTTGAAACTACAGATAAACCATTGCAAACGAAAATGTACATCAATACTTAATCCCAAAATCTCATCAGCTCAATCAGCCCAGCTCTCACATCCCAATCCCAAACTGTGAAACTTCCAGACAAACCAAACCATTCCACGCCAAAGAAGCACCCTTCACAAAACCATCTTCAGCCCCAGATCCTCATCGTCATCAGCATCCGCAACCTCACCTCTACACCCGATCCCAGAAAACACAGGAAATTGAAAGCAATCTCTCCCAACCGACAGAGTACGGAATACCACAAGCCGCTGGGCTCGGCCCACTACATAACGACCTCGCACTTCGAAACTTCGACTCGTCCAAGGCCGACGAAAAAGACGACCACCACGACGAGCACCAGCACGACGTCGACGACGACCAGCACCACGTCCACCACGACGTCCACCACCACCAGCACGACCCAGAGGCCCAGTTCGAGCTCGATGACGTCGGCGGTGACGTCGGCGGTGACGTCATCCAGCACGGAAGCCAGCTCCTCGAGGATAGGAAACGTGCAGACCGTATCCGCTGCCAGCGAGAGCAAAGGCATGCAGTGCGGGGTGCCGCCACTCTTCCCAAGGCCGGAAACGAGGATCGTGGGCGGCAAGGACGCGCCGTTCGGTCGATGGCCTTGGCAGGTGTCGGTCAGACGGACGTCCTTCTTCGGATTCTCGAGTACGCACCGGTGCGGGGGGGCTGTACTCAACGAGAACTGGATCGCCACCGCTGGCCACTGTGTAGACGAGTGAGTACAATCTTGCATTCTTTTCTTCATTCTCTCAACCTGCATAAGATTATATGTATATGTATACACTTCCGATTCGGTGTTATAGCAATTGGGAGAATAAAAAAGATCGGAGCAATTATGTAAAAGCTCAATTCTAAACAAGTATTTCTAACTGAATCAGATCAAAAACTACAGCCAGAAATAATCAACTCTCTTTCCATTCTTTACTGTCAACTTACAATTACTCGCAAGACACTTACCTGGCCTCAAGGTTTGGCAAAAATTCGTAATCCTGCACCTCTCGCATTTTAATACGTCCCTCTGAAACACTTGGTGCATTATACACCGCATCAAATATTTGCCCTGAATAAATATGTCAGGTCCGTGTTTACCTTCGCGGTCGTACATCAAGTTTCATCGGACGCGATGTGTTCCCGTGGACCCCTTCGAATGTGTGTGTGCACCTTTGCGGTCGTATGTCGTGTATCGCCGGACATCGTGTTCCGTTTCGGCGTTTCCCATGCCGACGGGCATTCGGCATTAAACATTTACTCGGCATGAATAGATTACGGACCGTATACGACCGTTGAAGTCGTATATCGAGTTCCGACCGACGCAGTTTGCCGCCAACATTCCTGCCCGGAAACCTATTCAATATTAAACATCCGCTTAACATGAGCTACAGAGTAATATGTTATCATTCTGTCTCAGGCGTACTTGATGGTATAAATACTTTCAGCATTAGCGCAGGGATAATGAAGAAAAGTTTAAATATAACAGTGCTCTTTCTTTGAATACTCAGTATTGAACATAAGTTAATTATGTTCAATATGGTAATTTTATGTATTTTCGGTGCGTACTTCCTTTGAAGCTTATTTCATTCAATAATTTAAATATCAGTTATTGTACTCGATTACCTATATTCCTATTAAATAGACTAATATACTAAAGAATGTTGTAGAAACTTTGAATACCTACTGTAACTCAGTGCAAGCTTTGCCTATACTAGAATTCTGTTTTCAAATATTTACCGGCATCTAAACAAATTACGGTTAGTGTCACTTCCTAATGCCTATTAAATCAAATAACTTAAATACCAGTTAATCTACACAATTTCCGAAATTCCTACCAACTACATAGCATTCCTCACATCAGAATGTTACTAGGAAACAAAGTAGGAACTTTGAATACGTACCGTAATTCACTGTTGCCCAACCAAAACACCTTCTTTACCAGGAAGCCCAGAACGCCCCGCAACATTTAATTCTACGCCCGGGCCAGCTAAAAATCACCTTTCACTCGGATGCAGACCGAATTACGTGACCCAGTCGACATTACGTGCCCTCGCACAAATATGCGGCAAACGTACGCGCCCCGCCACGATGCAAATTGGCCATGGACGTTTTCATTAGAACAATTGGGCGACTCGTCGGGTCAGAAAGACCCCCCCGGCAATTACCGCGTCTTGAACCGAGGGATCCGCAAATAAATGGGAGCCCGTGTCATTATCCGCGCTTCGAAACGTTACGGACTCCTTCTCCGACATCTTCATCTTCTTCTCTTCAACTTCTTCCTCTTCTGTTCGACTTCTTCCTCAACTCTGTCGCCACTTTGTTCCGGCGACGAAGGATCTTATCAGGTTTATCGGTCAGTCACAATAAACTACAGTCTGGGCCGGATAATAGCTAAGAATCAGAGTCGGAATCGTAGTCGGAATCAGGAGACGCTGACATCGTTCCTGCGTCGGGCAGAGAATCATTGCTAATTGCGGAGGTTGTTAACTATTTGGTGGGTAAACATTGGAACGGATACATGTTGACTCTTGCAGACGGGAGGCCTGTAATTTGAGTTAACGTGCAGGTTCCGGTTGTGTGCAAAATCAATGCTCGCTCAGCCTGGCGTAATACTTGCTTTTTGTTTATGGTACCATTTTGGTGGTCTGGATATTAATAAAACTGGCTTGATTAATATTTTGACATTGGTACACTAATATCAGGGTAATTATTGATGTAAAATAGGAAGTGACTGAATATTACTTAACGAACAAGAAATAAAGATATAAACATATGACTTAAAACATGTTAGCTTCGTCACTTGCAAATGATTCTTTTTTTCAGTCTGCTAACATCGCAAATCCGTATACGCGTCGGCGAATACGATTTCTCATCCGTCCAAGAGCGACTTCCTTACGTCGAACGTGGCGTGGCAAAGAAAGTGGTCCACCCCAAGTACAACTTCTACACGTACGAGTACGATCTGGCCCTCGTCAGGCTCGAGAGTTCACTGACATTCGCACCTCACATATCGCCGATTTGTCTGCCGGCCACGGACGATTTGCTAATCGGCGAGAATGCGACAGTTACAGGCTGGGGAAGACTGAGTGAGGGTGGAACATTGCCTTCAGTTTTGCAAGAGGTACTGTATCGCTTCACATACTCCAGAACTTTCCAACAATCCGTCTATTTGTGTTTCTTCAATTTGTATCTGGAATCAATTTCATAACCATCAGAGAATTACATATTTTTTTAAATTAATTTTGTTGTTGTTTAATTTTTTAAATTAATATGTGCATGAAGAGTTGAAGTAGAAGAATGTGGACGCTGAGCATTTTAATATTTGTTGAAGGTGTCAGTGCCGATAGTCAGCAACGACAGATGCAAATCCATGTTCCTGAGGGCTGGCAGACACGAATTTATACCGGACATTTTTCTGTGCGCTGGCTACGAGACGGGTGGGCAGGATTCTTGTCAGGTAAGGCTGTAAATCGCGACAAGACGTTGCTTCGCAAAAGCTCAAAGAATCATGTTTCTCACTCTCGCTCACTGAAAACATATCTTTTCTATTTATATATTTCTTCTATATTTATAACAATTACCTTAAATAAAGCATACAATCTTCTCATTCTATAATTTTCATACAGACCAAAATCAGCAGTGCGTTTCTAATATATCTATTTAATTATTATGTATTGATTAATTTTTCTAATTTAAAGCGAAAAATGCCGCCACAAAATGATTGTAATGACGTTTCAGGGTGACTCCGGCGGCCCCCTTCAAGTTCGCGGCAAGGACGGCCAATACTTCCTGGCAGGCATAATTTCGTGGGGCATCGGCTGTGCAGAGGCAAACTTGCCAGGCGTCTGTACGCGAATTTCCAAATTCGTCCCCTGGATCCTGAAGAACGTAACTTGACCTCGCCAAGCGTTCAAGACTTCACGTTCAACTCCAAGGTCAATAAAACGCAGCCAACACCCGAACGAAGAACAGCTCACGGAACTGAAGCTGACACTGCCAAACGCTGACAAGCAAAACCTAAAGATTCGCGTGATATTTTCAGTGCACGGATTACATTCGAGTTAGTGCGAGTCAATGCTGAACGGGGCATGAGACATTTTGATCGTTCATCGCGAACGAATGCTATGCCATAGAAGTCGACGTTCGTTCTGTCCTGTCAATCTGAACGTCCTTGGAACCCGTTCAGCGGCGTGACATTGTGCAGATTGAGGAAGTTTTAATGGATATTCAAATGTTGCGCTTAAAGCGGGCCTAGAGTGTCTTTCAAAGCGAAGAAGGCCCTCTGTGCCAGATTGCGCGTCGAATCGAGCGAATTGGGTCAATTTCGACCCCGGGCGCGTTTGATGTGACTTGAAAAGTGCATCGGTGCCCGATTCGTAGGCTAACAGTGAGAACTATTTACTGAATAGCTTCAAATACCGAGTTTTCGGTCGTTCCACATCGCAAGAAGCTTGATAAATTGTGAACCAGCGTGAATCGTAAATATAAAATCCTACAAAATCATAAGAAATAGGTAAGAAGTATAAACACTGTGACTCGTGATAGGTAAATTACTGTAGTCACTGATTATACTGTGGCCGACTTCTCACGATTTGAACGATCAAGACTACTCTTAGTCAATTTGTGCCGGCTAGCAATACGTTTACGTAACTAATACTACTCGAATTCTTGAGACGGGGAGAACCTAATCGCACGGAAACGTTAGTCAGAAAATCGTTGCATATTCATGTCGGCACTGCGATCGAAAGAAATGAACGATACTTGCCCCGAAAGTTTTAGCCCACGCTAGCTTAACTTATTCCCTGACTTCGCAAATGACTGCGGAGCGAAAGCTTCAAAGTGGAAGAGAATAGAAGAAGAGACAGTAACGAGAGACGCTTGCTGAGATCGCTTCACGAAAATGTATTTATATATATATATATAAATATATATATATATGAATATAAAGCGAAACATTAATATATTTTTCTAGATCTACACTTGGGTCCGCAGACGACAATATGGTCGCCCTGTATATGAAGAGAGTCTCATTTTGCTACACGGAGTCCGTCGATTCGCGATTGGTAAAAGGATTTGACATAAAACTGCAAAAAGAAAAAGAAGGTCAAAACCTTGCGTCAAGTAGAAGAATAAGACTAAATCCACACTCGTGTTCAGCGAAACGAACACTGTAAATGCTATATTCTTGCCCCTCGTTTTTTTTTTAATTACTTTTGTTGTTAATCAGCGACTGCTTGGTTCACGCTAATTATCGTTTTTTTCTTCTTCATTTATCGGGAATCGAAGATCGATCGACGAGTCGATCGTCACGAACGCCCATCCTTTCTCGCTCTCACTTTATTTACAATCTTTTCTTTTATCAGCTTGTACAAAGCACCTTGTATACTTTGGCGAAAGAAAATGGGGGGGAATGCGTGCGAACTAGAAAGAGAGAATACAATAAATATATATAATTGTTTATATATAGACTATAGGATTATTTATATATATATAAGATATTGTCAAATAAATATGCGTTTATTACTAATCTCCTTTTTATTGCCTATTGAGTTTCGTAGACTTCTGTTAGTAAGTTTTGAGGGTTGGGTTAAAGAATTCGAGAGTTCAGAGGATCTTCGACGCGGCCTGCTATCAGAGTTACTGATGTTTCTGCGTCGATGATGAAGTACAGGAAGGGCTGCAGGGCTGTAAAAGGCACCGGTCCTGCCCTTTCGAATAGTCCGTTACCTAAAATATATCGTTTTTGGTTAGTAAAGGCAGTCGGCTGATCACAATGTTCAGAAACAAGTAATGCAGCAATACAATTTACACAAGACATTTACAGAGAATATTTTGTACAAAGTATAATATATGACGTTAGTAATGCTGAACAAGTTAACACTGAAGCTGTAGAAAAGGTCTTGCCAAAGAACTTGCTGTTACAAGCTATAATGTATAAGAATTTCATATAAGAACTAATTATAAGCCCTTGTTTTGGTTGAAAGTCCTATTGTATATTTAAATACTTTTTACTCTACCGGTTGAGGACCCTGCAAGGTGTGGATAACAGAACTTTCAACTAAAATAATGGCTTGTAATAATTTTCTTACAAAAAAAATTAACAAACGGTGGAAAATAAGTACACACGATTTCATATATATTTGTAATAGCATCTTGAGGTAGCAAACAAACAGAATTAACAGCATTTAAAAGTTAGGCGTTAACTGAAGCTACAGAGTGAAAGATCATGAATAGAAATATTGAAACTGATCCCTGAAAATAGTAAAACTTTGTAAGGCTACTGAAAGCAGCATACTGCCAACAGAAGAACCTGGAAAAGAGAAACTTATCTAATGTGCGCATGAAAAAAAAAGGAGAAGGCCATGATCCCAATGACACGATTTGCGATAAGAGAAACCGAAGAAAAAGGACTGAATCGACCCGACGAACTTCGGCTTGCCAGTCAGCGAACGGAATAAACTGCGGAACTTATCCGTCTTCGAGTGACATTATCGTTCGTTTCGAGCTTTAATTGGCGGCCGGGAAAAACGATGCGTGACGCGGAGCGGAGACAATTTTCGTTTTGCAAGAATAAATGAATGTCGGCTTCCCGGTAGGGAGCCGAGGCTAACTCGTTTTCTCGCTCGCCTGACTCACGCAGGATATCGGCGATTAGGTCGGTTACGAACTTTACAACAATACTGAGAAAATTCTCGACTCCCACCGTCGACACTCGGACTCTCATCCCTCCAGATTCGTTAATTGCTATATAAAGAGGCGAGACGTTCCGACGGACGATTAGCGAGACGCGGATGATTGAGTGGAAGCTGACTGACCTTTTCCACTTCCGCGCTGAGAAGAGCGTAGAATCGGAGGCTGACGTTGGGAAGTCGGCAAGGGAATGGGAGAATGATGACGGAGAAGGTTGGCTGGGAGATGAAGCAGAAGTTTTGGGGGCGATAAGGGTAGAAACAGGTGGCAGGACTGACGTCTAAGGAAGTACGATTGGATGGCAATGCGGTGATGTACCATTTTTCAAAACGGGAGTTGATATATTAAAGTGGAAGTATATATAAAATGTGTAGATGCTTTTTTGTCGGTTGGCAAGAAAGCATTTTCGATTTTCAAACATAGACTTCTATTAGTGTTAAAATACCTTCCATTTGGCAATTTGATGTAAGTCACATTTAAATTTTCAGTTTTCAGAGTTTTATACCTGAAACATTATAACTTGATACGGTATTATTTGAACTTCTATGATATTGTATGCCACTTTCAACTGATATAATTAGATGCAGTACTGTTGGGAATTTTTCAATTAATTTCAATCACAAATGAAAATAACTGATAGTTCCAAAGATATCAAAGATGTACACTAAACAGTATAAACATAAAATCAGAACCATTCAAAAGTATAACATTCTCAAACCCATTTATCCCTTACCGAAAAATAAAAGTTGACCCGATCCTCGGGTACACAGCAAGACAAGAATACCAGAATCAATACCAACACTGTAGAAAGGCAGCCGAACAGCCGGCCAAAAATAATCTACGTAAATCCTCCCATCAATTTCCCAAGAAACTCAACCTGCCAATCAACCCACATAGCATCGACCTTCGCCCATAATAAATCCTCGACTCGGTACACGTCTCATTATCCGAAAGCCATGCAATTTCGAGCAGCCTTTCGAAATTCGCCAGGCGTCGTTAGCCAGGATAATCGTCCCGAACGAAAGCCTCAGGATCCGTCGGGAGGATTCGTAAACGCTGAGGATCCCGAACGTTTCACCGAACTGGCGACGAAGCAGTAAACGCTCCTTGTCGGACACGGTGGTGGACACCGTGGTGGACACTGGCAAAATGTACACATTGTCGTTCGGAAAATGTCCTCGTCGGAGGCAGGCGCGCGAGACAAATTGCAATTTCACTTCGAAACGGATTGCGACCGTTGCGTCACAACCTACTATCTTTTTTCTGCCATTTTTGCGCCCTTGAACGTCGCTTTCAGTCGCAATTCAGGAACTGAGAGTCCACGATTAGCTTTTTTGCCCCAGCCTCTTCTCACCTCGCGAATGTTCTGGATTTATTGGGCTGGCAACTTTATTATTGCGGATCTTGTCAACAGATAGTTTTAGCATATTCCTTTCATTTGTCGATGTATTCAAAACACCTAACCGATATAGTTTTCTTGTTGTTTGGACTTAGACCGATGATGATGAGATAAGGATGACGTAAAGAATGTTAGAATGGAGTGTTATATAGAGAAAGCAGAGAAGTAGAAACCTGGACGAAGATATCGGTAGGAATCCCGGCGAACGATTCGGGGTAGTGGGAGATTAGACGACTCACGGGAGTGGGTTCTGTCTGGCTTCATGTAGTTCCTGATGTTTACCCCGATGCTCTGCTGAACGTCCCTAGCGTAAACTCCAAGGTCGGTCGTCATGGGCGACAAGTCAGCTACTCGAGGTTCGAAAACGTCGATGATGCCAAGCTGCAATATTTTAAAACAGTTTTTCACATTTGCATAAGGTCTCCAAATCTCTGATTACTGAATCCAAGTTTTGGTTATACTTGAAAATGTAAGAGTCTGATAAAACTTAACATTGAAGTTTCATACATGCTTGTTGAAACATTTCTATGAAATGCAACATTTATAACATTATAAACAGTAAGTACGACAGTAAATCAGTAATTTAAGTAATCATCGATCAGTAATATCAGTAAATGAGTATAAACAGTAAATACAATTCAAAAATCTGCCTTTTAAAAACTTACTAATAATTAATACTTCAACTTAAAATACAATCCATTAATTACTGACTGTTACACGCTTAGAATAATGCTTCCCATACAATCTTCAGCTATCAAAGTCGTAAATCATTACTCACCATCAACCATTAGACCTAGTTTATTATTGAGAACTCTACCACAACCACCTCCACAAAAAAAGTCCTGCCATTCATCGTAAAGAATCCACAACCCCAAGGACAACTCGAAAACGCACCGGAGCAAAGCGCAATAAATCTCTAAATCCGTCTCGTGGACGGAAAAGGCTGAATGAAGGTCTTTGTGGGGCGAATTGCGGCTTCCAAAGGCAACTCTGACTATGCTATCATGATGTTCGGCACAGTTCCTTTGTCAGCCCTTCGCGTATTACATCCCCCTTTATCTGTCTCAAGCCCCTCGGCGTTCCGTTTCATCGGAGGCTATCATCGTGAGATGCTGAAGGTGCACTCGGGGAACGGAGGCCTAACGTGGTTAAGTAATTAGGAGCTTAATGCCCGGGACTAATGGCAAAATATCGAGCAAGCCGCACCTGAAGATGACATTTTGATCCGACGTGGCGCAAGATAATGCATTGCGAGCTGTCAAAGGTTTTTAAGTACGGTACATGAAGGGAATGAATTAGTTTTATATTCCTTTGTCGGCGTGAGAAAGTATTTAAAATTGTGAGAATGAATGAATTTGGAAGTGTTCGAAACTTGGAAGATTTGATTTTGTACTCGATGTTAAAATCATGAAGAACATGTTCCGTGTCTGCTCTGAAATTGGCTGATTAATTATTCAATTCTTATAAGGAACTTTTTAGTAAGAATCGAGAGTATCAGAACCTACAATTTACAAGTTCTTACATCTTTCGTTTAAATATTTAAGTTACTGTAATCAAAATATATATCATTACTCAATTATAAGCAGCCCTGCATGAGACTGTCAATTTATCATAGCCTATAAGTTGCAACCTTCTGAACATCCATCCTCCCCATACCTCTTAAGAGTTTATACAAGTACTGACATTCGAGACGCCACACGCCGCCATTACGAAAGCCCAAAATATTTTCTTCAATTAAAGCATGAAGAGGCATATAAGGGCTCACCCTTTGAAGGAAGGGCGTCAAAGTAACGAATCCTCGTAGCATGAAGGACGGAATGGTGGCCCTGACCCAAGTTGGCTGCAGTTGCTTCCTCAGCAGCCTCAAGGACTTCCCGTCGAGATCCCTCGCGAGACGGTGGGCGTCCGATCTATCGGTGGGCATCAGTAGCAGCACGTTGTACCTGGGATCCTTGACAGACAAAGGGAAATCTTAATATAATTGGAAGCGACATGAAAAGGAATAGCAATGAGCATCGGTAACGAGCGACCTTCGCCGGGCAAGAAGAAAGTGGTACTAGGCTGCGCGATACGTTTATTAGGAGACTTTTATTAGTCGGACTGCGCAATAAAGGATGCGTCGTAAAAATGATTCTCACAGACGTCAGAATGAAGGCGAGCTCGTTATGCCGTGCATTCTTAAATGTTATCAGATGATGGCATGCGATTATTTTCTATCGCTTGTAAATTATTTGCAAGTCCTATACATGAAATTACAGAATTTCATATGAATTGTTGTGTGTATTGGAGGATTTGGTTGCTTTTGGCTGATTTCTTAACTATTTTGGGGTGTATCTTCGAAACTATTGTGCTTAGAAGAATGCAGTTACTATTTTTGTATATTTTCATTGACCTCGAAAAATGGCTGTATCTCCGAAACTATTAGAAGTTCGAAACTTTTCTTGCAAATATTAATGCAGAAAAAAATTTAATATAAATACCACGACTTCAAATTCCATAGGATTTTTATTCTAAATATTTAATTGTTCTGACTGGTTAAAGACACATTCTACTTACATCAAGCGGAAACTCGAGGGCGACTGCATGAAGGGAAGGGAAATAAGCGAAGGGCAGCACGGCAATGTATCTTGTCGCTGATACGGAGGACACGTCACATCCGTTAACCAGGAAGGATATTTCCGTCGAGTCCCTCACGGAGGCCTCTCCAGTACTGGAAGGATAAGCCTTCCAGATTCCGAGATCCTGCATCCAGATACCTTCGTCTGCAACATTTATAAAATCTGGCATACAGGCCATACCACCAGTCAACCATTTAAATTTAATAATAAAAAATTTAACCTTCCAAATTCTCAATTTAATTTCCTTCATTTCCACATTAGTACCTGTTCTATACATTTATCAGTGATACCCCCTTTATCAAGCAAAATGGAGGATTAAACTCACCAGGATAGCTGGAAAAATATCCTCTGGGACTCCTCACACTCCTCTTCCTGATCCGATTCATCGAATCATCGGTCACGCCGGCCGAACTGACAGTAGTCGCTCCCAAATCGCTGGCCATCGTCGTGCTGGGAGAATCGGTACTCGAATCCATCATCACCGTACTTCCATCCCCCACATCCACCGCCGTACTCGTTTCCGGTCCGGCCTGCGTGGTCGTCGCATCCACATTATCATTCGTCGTCGATCCTTCCGTAGACTCTCCATTGACATCCATCCTGGCAACGTTGATGGTCGTCAGCATCGAACTCTCCGTCATCAAATTCATCGGATTCATTGTTGGATTGGCAGTCGTGCCTTCTACGCCGGATTCGGTGGACTTGGTGGCCGCTGAACTTCCGGTAGTCGAAATTTGCGAATCGGTTTGCGTGGTTGACTCCGAATCCGTTGACGGAGTCGTTTCGATAATCTGCGTCGTCGTGCCGGCAGTTTGGTCGAGCATCGTTAGCGGGGAGACGGTCGTTTCGCTGGCAATCGTCGTCGGAACGAAGGTGGAAGTCGTTTCCGCTGGAACGGTCGTTGATTGAGGAGTCGTTGCGGAATTGGCAGTCGAGAGCGGAATATCGGTGCCAGTTTCCGTCAAGCGGGAGGACGGGCCTGTGTTCATGGTGCTTTCCAAAATTTCCACGTCCGACGTGGTGGGTGATTCCGTTTGCGGCGTGGCTTCAGTACTATCCGTCTCTGCACTTCCGTTAGTTCTTTCCGTCGGACCATTTTCCCCGCTCGCTGCGTTTCCGTTCGTTGGAGTATTGCCGTTTGTCGACGTACTTTCCGTCGGTTGAATATTTCCGTTTGTCGGTGTGCTTTCACTCGTTGGAGTATTGCCGTTCGTTGGAGTGTTTTCATTACTTCCAGGTTCTACGCCATTTGATCCAGACTCTGTGTTGGCTGCAGACTCCGGAGCCGTAGTTACGTTCGTCTCCTGCTCGCTGCTCGACAAATCGAATCCGTAGAACCTCAAAATGTCTTCGTATTCCGGCCGAAGAGCAGTGTTAGCTTTGTTCAAAGTCAAGCCGCCCAGAAAACCGTCCGCGTTGAGATACGTCTTGAAATTTAATTGATAACCATTCAATTGTACTAATTCTGATGCTAACAGACTTTGTAAATTACAGCATTTCATTTTTGGTAATACAATTTTGATACAAAATTGTGTTTTGGTAATAAAAGATCTAGAATAACATTCACATTACTTATTTATTAAATGAGTAGGTGATTATGATAGTGATGGAAGTAAAATTGTATACGATTTAAAATGGGCTAACTATTCATTTTGTATAATGAAATAAACAATTCAAACAATTCTGTATTAAACTTCCCATAAACAAATAGACATGTATAACATTTAACACCCCTTTCCAGTCGTCTAATTAACATACACATATGGACAATTTATTTCGAAACTGATGTAACTCCATATTTGTTTAAAATTGAGAAATCATGTAATTTCTGATTAATGTAGTGCAATCTTTTTATTTATGTAATATTTAATATTTTTCTTAAAATGGACTCACTCTCAATCTCCGATGAAGATCCCGGAATCCGATCCTGGTGACGTCCCTATCCCTGGGCAGGCCCAAGGCGTTCTCGATCTGCAGGCTGCCTCTGCCGGCCGATCCCTCGTAGAGAGCTGCCAAGACGAAGCCGACACCCGTCGGGGAAAATGCGACGTTCCCGTGTCCTGCGTACTGCTGCAGGATCCTCACCCCGAGATCGTTTACGACGTCGGTTACGACGTCGACCGGACGGCGCACGACCGGTTGGTACCAACGATCGTGATTGCCTTCGTGGTACGAGTAGGCAAGTGTGAAAATCGCTGCGGCAAAACGCACTTTGATCACACCAACCTGAACACCAACGCTTTGCGCGGCTTTAAACGCTCGGATTGAGAGCATTCGAGGCGATATTTTTAGGATTTCAGTCAACTAACCGGGGCTGTCGGTCGCTACATCTTTCATCGTGCTGGCTGGCTTCTCATAAATTCACTTTTTTTGTTCTCAAACATATTGTTTTGATATGGGATTACTGTAAGGCTTATTCTTGATAAGAATTTCATAGTATTAATATATTTTTTGTCCTATTCTAAAATCTTTATATGGTGATACTAATATTCATCATTTTTAACTATCTATTGTTGAGTTACAATGCTTTAAATTTATCTTACTACACAGTACTTGACAAGTATCTAATAAGTCGAAATAACGTTGAACAACGTAATAACTTTTCAACAAAGTCATTACACATTTGACATGTAATCAAGCTGAATATGTAAAAAGTAATAGTTTGATATCAATTTAATACATTAGAAACATATTTCAGTGTTGAAAACAGCCCCAATACCAACAACATCATATTCAATACCCAGTATATCCAATACATATCCAATATCCAATACACCTAACCCAAACGCCCAATACTCACCGACAGCCTCGGTCCCGCAACCAACAACAAAATGCCACCCCAAAAATGCCACCCCAAAAATGCCACCCGAAAAATGCCACCCCAGCCCCACACTACATACATGGCGCGCACAGTGCGCAGAATATGAGCCTCCACATGATTCGAATCTCTTCTCCTGACGTTCGCGCGTCCTCCACCGGATGGGCATCAAGACTGGCTGCACACTCGTGATTCCTCGATTGACTGAGAGCTGCTCTACTCCTCCTATCAGACTCCGGCCACTCTCCTTAGGCACCTCCGACTCTCCCTCCGACTCTCCCTCTGACTCTCGCCACCGCGTAGGGCTACCAGAATCAGTCTTGCCAGCTGTTGGCCGCTGACTGCTGGCCGCTGACTGTTAGCACGACGAGGTCCGCGTTCAGACTGGCCGGCTGAGGATGGTGCACCGAGAGAGCAGCGGCCGGGCCGCCGGCATTTTTGAGACAGGGCAAGGTCGCCAGGTAGATAACCCCGGCTGTATTACCGTCTCTATACCGTTCGCGGATCGTTCATACGAGGCTCATATGCCGCGAGCGTCGGATCATGCTGCCGAGCCGGTACGATGCTGCCAGGATGTGTGCGAGAGGCTGCCACCGTGTTTATGAGGGGTATGTTGCTTGTTTTGGGAACGCCGGCTCCGGACGGAGGAGTGGATCAGGTGGTGAGAAGCTGGAACTGGATAAAGGATCTTTCGGAATGTAAGTATTGGCTGCAAATGAAAGTGGAGTTAACAGAATGTTGGGACGTCGGTGGCTGCTTGAATTCTGAGTGGGTGGATTTCAGGATTAGCTTGTGGCGGTTGTAGGTTCATACCGGTGCCTGTAACTAGAAAGTAAAGAAATTCGTCAACTTTGTATTTGGATTCTAATGTCTTCAAACATCTATGAGAATAAGTAAATGACAAACGATCCAACAGAAACTTTGACAATATTAATTTTGATATTGCTCTTGCTGCAATAAGAGCAGATTGATAATTGCCTAAATGTTTGAGACACAGCCCCGTAAAAGTATAACGATACCTGTACCAATTAAAATAATGATTGACTCTGCACTTAAGTACTCGCTGTCATTATACAGTTCGTACACTGGCCATACGTCCCCGCTCCTGGCAGACCCTATCCACACCGAGAGCATCTACTTCTTATTTACAGCACAGATACAGTTCAATTACATACCAATCATAACCAACATACCACCCATATCCTTCGGATCTCGTTATTATACCGTTCATATACTGGTTACAGTCCGCACTCCTCGCACACCTTTTCGTATGCCGCTAGTATACCGTTACCGTGCCTCTACTAACACATACGCGACTCGCTTACCGATCGTCTTTATTTATCCTCGCGGCCCAGGTACCCTCCGTTTCGATCGTTAACTTTCCATCGCAATCATCCGCCTCAACATAATCGCACGGATATCGGCCGATGCATCGAAAACTGCATCGTAGGGCAATTGCGACGATTAAGAGCGGACCGTGTCAATGGGAAAAATGCAGCGGCCGCATCAGATGAGATTAACCGCTCAGACAAGGAAAATCGTTCGGATCGGCGTGGATTTATCTGCGGGCAGCGGCACGTTAATCCAATAAAATTTCTCGAAATCGCCGGCTTAGCCGCCAACAAAGACGGAGCGAACGTCATCTCTCAAAGCAGTGTTTCCCAAACTAATAAAATGGGAGCCTCAGCCTTTTTTATCGCAGCCCGATAGACAGTCCCTGACAAACGAAGTCTGGAAAAAGCATTACAGAAAGTCTATAAAATTCCTGATAGGAGACAGTAACTGAAATGGTACTTTGAGCTGGATAAGCTGAAACTGTACCAACATCAATTTTAATACTTTATTTTACTGTGTAAACTCTTTATTCTGAAAGTTATGTAACATTATTTTGTGAGGACTCTATTAAATTAATTTGGATTTTCTAAAAATTACAATTTTCCAGTTTCAAAGTAATCATTCCATTAAACTATGTAAATCAACATGAAGTTTTGCTTGAACTTATTGAAATTGTTTAGTTGCCCTACTATGACAAATGTCAGGACAACTACTTGATCAAATTCAATTGAAACTTAGAGAAACATCTTTACCTTTACAATCTGAAAAAATATATTCCATACTTTTTGAAATCTTCTGATTGTTCATGATATGATTTGGGAGACACTGTTTTGCTTCACTTCTGGACCAAGCTCTCATTCTATCGTCTGGAGCCTATCTCGCAGGATGGATCATAAGCTTTAATGAACACCTACGTGAGCAGGTCGATGATCCTCTTTTTATCAGAGGTCTTCGGCCCAGCGAGCTGCCCAGTTTCGTAATTTGGACGGGGCAGGGATCGGACAGAACAAAGATAGAAATGTTAGATACGGTGGAGTAACGGATTACGTTGAGTGGCCGCGAAGGTTGCGTAAGTTGATGTAACGGCCTGTATTGATGGGACCTGTGGACCATTGGGCGACCGGTGTAAACATGTTCCCGGGCCAGGTGTCTAAAACGCAGGGTCGATGCAACGGATCCGTAGAATTGGATAGCCGCTTGCGCAATCCTAACTGTAGTCTAATGTAACAAACTCATGCCTGATGTACAGGTCGAGGATATTACTCGTTTCACAGTTTTCATTATAATAAATACAAAGAGCAGAATTGGTACAATTCTTGTAATAGGACGATCACCTCTGTACCCTTAACATTAATCTGATTTGAGAGAGTACTAGCTACGTGCGGTTTGGAGAAACATTACATATGCATCTTCTCTACGAAATAATCAAGAATAGAAAATTAAAAAGCGAATGAGAAGAAAAAATGCGTTAGTAAGAAAAGTATCGCGAGAACAGGGCGCGACGCGAGCAGCGAGCAGCACTTCTTTCCAGCCGACGGACGAACTCTCTCATTTCTACATCCCATTCCCGACTTCCTAGCCTCCTGAATGACGGGAACTTCATAGCTCGTTCGTTTCACTTTTACGATTTAATGACTCAACGCGCGGTCTCCTTCGCGCAACCTGCCCAGAGCATCGGAGTAACATTAAAGTATCACACGACCCGATCTGGCTTCCACGACTGTCGTCGGATCAAGCTTCCTTGACGACACTTCCGATCCCGATTAACCGTCAGCCTGACATATATTCAGCGTGCGAAGGTCAAACATTCATCATCAATAGATATTCTGTCACCGGAGTATGATCAGAGACATAAATCTTGTACGTATACCATTTACTGACAGAGAACGTATGAGAAGATTGTGCGGATTGTTATGATAAAGACTGGTTGATGTAATTATTGGATGCAATGGACGTGCGTCTTGTGATCTTCGTGTGTTCTCATATTCAATGTTCGGCGGTGCTTCTCATTCAGGCATTTTGCGTGTTCCTCCGTTCGGGCGGAAGTTGTCCGACTGAACGTTTGCCACGGCGGACGAGGGTGTAATAGAATGTTAATTGACGAAGTAAACGGTCGGAGTGCTTTCACTCAACCAGCTCTATTCACGATTTTTGTACGGGATCCGTTACCTGTATCAATGCAGAACAAAATTTCATGTACTGTTTCAACAACAAAAGTATAATTCACAGCCAGAAGAATGAAAAGCCAAGCATCGTGCAACATGAGCAGATAATTGCATCTGCTTTGAAAAGTTCCTGTTGAAACTCGATCGTTTGTCGCGCATCGAGTTTGGCCAGCGTTTATTCAAACGGTCCGGCACGATTCGGCTTCCTTTGTTGTCGCTCCTGCCGACTGTCCCGACCAGTCCCGACTTCCACCCGGTAGAAGCTGGTGGAAGCTGGTGGAAGGAGACGCTTCAGAAGCCGGTAGCGATTGGGCAACGATTTTCAGCTCGCCTCCACTTCCCGCGTTGCCTCATAATTCTCAGATGAGCGAGCCGAAATGATTCCTATCGACGGACTCGAATGCTTTTTCCATGCAATCTTCGTCTTCCCGTCGGCTGCCAGAGACGAAACGAGTGCAACTGAGACCGATCGAAGCAGTTTCTTTCCGTTTTAACGGTAAAGCTAAAGAAAGACGTGCTCATCACCGATTTGCATGAAACTTTGCAGAAACATTAATTTTTGCATAAATATAAGATCTGTAAAAGCCAAAAAGCGCGCTCTCGTCTAATTAAAAAGTTATTAAGCGTTAAAGTTTAATTATAAAACTTGCCTCATCGGCAGCGCGAACGACATCTGCGCATGCGCACGGATAAGTTTGCAGGTAAAGTGCGCGTATTTGAAATTAAATAATATTGAATTGGCGACTGCTAGGTGTGGGCAAGGCTTCCCTTTTGTAATGTTTAAGAGTTTTCAATCAAACAATGGCTTGAGAGTAGGTTTGGGTTAGATTTTAACTGCCCAAAGTGCAACATTATGAAAGGGAAGCCTAGCCTACATTTTTCGAATCTTGCTGTATGTTTTATGGTTTCTGGCCAATTCCTTTCGCATAACGTAATTGTAAACAAATTTTCCCTCTTTCCATGGGTTTCCCATAAACTTTCCATGCTCATGATTTCTTTTACTAATACTTACCGTATGTCTTATGGTTTTTTCATGCTATTCTTCGTACTCTTATATAGCTTACTTAAAATTAATTTCTGATACTTTCTATGGGTTTTCCTGCGCTTATAGTTTTGTTTAATAATATTAACCGTATATCTTATGGGTTTCAGATTTTCCTTGCGTTGTGATAGTTTCTGTTTACGATGCGTCCCAGGAAAAATTTTTTGTCGAGTTGGAATCACCCAGAGGAGAGCAACAATTGACTTTAAACTAAAAAAAGATGGTATGCAAAGTAAATAATTAAATATAAACTCATAGTTGTACCACGATGTACCTAAGGTATACGTGTTTTCGACCACCAAGAATTTTACACAGAAATCAAATGGAGCGGCAGTCGGCGTCTATAACTCTTGCGACTTCCTTACGTTTCTGCTTTCCTACTGAGTTTCGCAGTCAGAGGTAAGCGGGTCACAGAATAGTACAAGAAGTCGACAAGTACGCACGACTTCTTGTATAGTTCTGTGACCCGCTTACCTCGGACTGCGAAACTTAGTAGGATAGCAGGAGAGGTAAGGAACTTACAAGAGTCTTGACGTCGTCGCTCGTCCCATTTGATTACCATGTAAAATTCTGACTGGCGCAAAACACCTATACTTTAAACCCCTCTCCATTTTATCGATGTTAGAAAACCTAACCCAAAGTGCAACATTATGAAAGGGAAGCCTAGCCTATACCCAGCCCTTAAATAATTCAAAAAGTAAGATTTGACTGGAAGTCAAATTTCCCCTTCGGGGAAAACAAAAACTAGTATTATATTCCATTATTATATACGACTGATGTACTGCGTACGACAGATATACTTTAGCATACTTACTTTGAATTGTACAAGCGTGCGAGAACGTGGGAATATTATATTTAGTTTACATACCTTTTATTAAGGAAAATGAATGTATATTATTCAATGGTTTTACAATATATCAGAATTTAAAGGAAAATTAGCGTTCAACAATTACTTTCCTTACCCACCTATTCCCCATCGTCGTTTACAATAGTTATAAGTCCATCGTTGTTCATTTCGGGAAGTTCAAGATCCATAAAACAATACTTCGAGAATGACAAGATAACTAGACACCATCAGAACTTAGGGGAAGCCATAAAGTCCATAAAATATACGGTAAGTATTGTTAAAAAATACTACAAGCGAAGAAACGCCATAGGAAACCCATTACAAATGATAGAAATTAATTTTAAGTTAGATAAATAAGAATACTAGCAAAAACCATAAAAAAACCATAAGGAAATCATGAGCTACACTCTCAGTATCAGTAAAAGCAATCAGAATTACAAATAGCCTATGGGAAGTATATAGAATATGTAAAACGAACGAGAAGAGAAAGTTGGAACATAGAGAAGTACAGAAAATTGGGCAAGATTCTGAAAACGTTGATCGTCACGCTTGACTGAACACGTCGAGTTTCGCAGTGCCACCTCTTCGGTACTCCTATGTTCCTATTAACTCGTCTGATTTTGGGAAAAATTTGTAAAGTTCGTTCGTCACGCTTGACTGAACACGCCGAGTTTCGCTGTGCCACCTCTTCGGCACTTCTATGTTCCTGTTACTTGGTCAGATTTTGGGAAAAATTTGTAAAGTTCGCTCGTCACGCTTGACTGAACACGCCGAGTTTCGCTGTGCCACCTCTTTGGTACTTCTATGTTCCTGTTACTTGGTCAGATTTTCGACATTTTCACGCTTGACTGATTCCAGTCCTAACCGGGACTTTAAAATTTTTCCCATTTTTCGCGCTTGACTGAATTCAGTCTTAACTGAGATTTCGCCCCTTCGTATATTTTATGATTTCTCGCTATTCCCATGGTGTTTCCCATCAAAATGGAATTCTTTACGATACGAAATGAATAGAACAGTCGCTTGCCTTCTTCTACCATGGCATTTCTATGTGGTCCCATGAGATTTTGGCGAAGTTGGTGAATTTTGTTACGGCAAAAAGAGGTATGGTTTCGGCGAGGGATATTGGATATATGGGATCTTATAACTAAGTAATTAGAGAACACAGAATTTTGTTTAATACATATATTGTAAGGAAAAATAGTATACAGTAAAAAAATGTTTCTTACATACTTATAATCTAATTTCCATACAATTGCTGTACTTTTCGCATACACGCTACATACATTATACTCAGCCAACATACATACATACGTATAATTTCTTATATAATAATTATCTTTGATAATTTAATATTAATATAGTCGCAAAGGTAAATAAGTAACACACTAAAAACTGTCTTGATACGATCAAAACTTTTGCTGTTGAAGCGGCTAAGTAAGACCAATATAACGAGCCGCATTTTAAGTAAGGAAGCCAACAGCGAAAGCAATTTTGGTTCATTTAGTATGCGTACTGTAAGAAACAGAAGAAACCCGTCAAGAAAATGTATGTTTATCATAGGTTTAGATCGCTGGTTCAAAAATTACAGGCGATTTTCTAAAATCGATAAAATGGTAAGGGGTTTAAAGTACATATACGTGTTTAGCGCCAGTCAGAATTTTACATGGTAATCAAATGGGACGAGCGACGACGTCAAGACTCTTGTAAGTTCCTTACCTCTCCTGCTATCCTACTAAGTTTCGCAGTCCGAGGTAAGCGGGTCACAGAACTATACAAGAAGTCGTGCGTACTTGTCGACTTCTTGTACTATTCTGTGACCCGCTTACCTCTGACTGCGAAACTCAGTAGGAAAGCAGAAACGTAAGGAAGTCGCAAGAGTTATAGACGCCGACTGCCGCTCCATTTGATTTCTGTGTAAAATTCTTGGTGGTCGAAAACACGTATACCTTAGGTACATCGTGGTTACAACTATGAGTTTATATTTAATTATTTACTTTGCATACCATCTTTTTTTAGTTTAAAGTCAATTGTTGCTCTCCTCTGGGTGATTCCAACTCGACAAAAAATTTTTCCTGGGACGCATCGTAAACAGAAACTATCACAACGCAAGGAAAATCTGAAACCCATAAGATATACGGTTAATATTATTAAACAAAACTATAAGCGCAGGAAAACCCATAGAAAGTATCAAAAATTAATTTTAAGTAAGCTATATAAGAGTACGAAGAATAGCATGAAAAAACCATAAGACATACGGTAAGTATTAGTAAAAGAAATCATGAGCATGGAAAGTTTATGGGAAACCCATGGAAAGAGGAAAAATTTGTTTACAATTACGTTATGCGAAAGGAATTGGCCAGAAACCATAAAACATACAGCAAGATTCGAAAAATGTAGGCTAGGCTTCCCTTTCATAATGTTGCACTTTGGGCAGTTAAAATCTAACCCAAACCTACTCTCAAGCCATTGTTTGATTGAAAACTCTTAAACATTACAAAAGGGAAGCCTTGCCCACACCTAGCCGTCGCCAATTCAATATTATTTAATTTCAAATACGCGCACTTTACCTGCAAACTTATCCGTGCGCATGCGCAGATGTCGTTCGCGCTGCCGATGAGGCAAGTTTTATAACTAAACTTTAACGCTTAATAACTTTTTAATTAGACGAGAGCGCGCTTTTTGGCTTTTACAGATCTTATATTTATGCAAAAATTGATGTTTCTGCAAAGTTTCATGCAAATCGGTGATGAGCACGTCTTTCTTTACCTTTACCGCTTAATGCAACAGATTTCAGACATGAGACTGACAATGAGACTTACAAAAGAGTGGTAATGATAAATTGTAAGACATATGTGGGCTGTTTATTTTGAAAGTGGTACAAGTACCTACCTAAAAGAAATTGAGATTTTATATAATTTATGAGTAATGTAGTGTAAACTTTTTATTCATATGATATCTAATTTTCTTTTGAATATGGACTTACACCACTTTCAAAATAAACGGTCCATATAGTGGTTGTTTAGTAGATACTGTTGAAATTAGGGTAAATTCCTGTTCTGAAGATTATTTGACGTTAGACTTCATATGATGTTCTAGTGGTAGGTGTTAGATTATTGACAAGAGATTAATGCGACATGTAACCATAAACTTTATGCAGTAAATAATTGTGACGTTATAAGTAGTTTACGAAATGAAAGGACGTATCAGTCGACGAGCTTTGATCACTTTCCGCCGATGCCAGTACAGTTCACAACAGAGTAGAATTGTTGCTGAAAAGACTCCTAAAACAGAAACAGAGTTAACCATTCCTTACCCCTTAAAATTGCAACAATTCACAATCTATATGATGCCCGTCCAGAACATTCTGTTTCCATTACTATGTACTGTCATTCCTTATATTTATATAGTCATATCCATCCAACAGTAATTTATTCCGATTCGTATCAATAATTCTCGTTATTTGTCAGTTTTCAATACTGCTGCTGCAACTTATAAAGAACGTACCCATGAACAAAACGAAAAATATTCCCTGCATATCAGCCACGTTGACTTTCCTCTTGTTCGCCATCGGATCGCTTCCTGCCATCTGCCAGCATCGATCCTTAGCCGGCATTTGTTCGGATATCCACTTGTTCATCAAGCCAGACTCGTGCATGCGATGCAATCTGCGCATTCAAAGATTCCTGAACTGGCGGCTTCGCGGTTCCGATCGAGTCAAACTTACTCGTCAAACTTACTCGACGTTGATGCTCGTCAGGTAAGGACTCTTCTGCGATGCAATCAGGGCGATCGATTCGTCCATGAATTCGTCGCTGCTCAAAGAAAAGTGGCAGCCGCCGTTCGCGCGCAGATCCTTTCTCATCAGAAACCTGTTTGGGAACGAAACGAGTGCTTACGCGAGAACAATGCGTCGATAATGAATTTGATAACATTTCATTAATCCGCCATTCATTTCTGCTCAATTTTAACATTAATTGCATTTTAAATTAAACGTTATTGCGAAAATAGCCAATTTCACATTATCCGAGTCTGTCAAACCTGTAACGTTACATTACTTAATTACTTGAGAGTATTCAAAAATGAATCTTTATTTGAATCCAGCAAACCGATAATGTCACAGTATTTGTGAAAAATGATATATCACATAAATAAACTGTTTACCCCACGTTAATCATAAATTATGTGGTATCTTTTCTTTTAAATATGGACTTACACCACTTTCAAAATAAACGGTCCATTTAAGTACTTAGGAGTAACCAACTTGACAGTCAAAAATTAATTATGATAAGTACAATAGTTAAGAATGGACTTAAGATATTTGTAAAATTATCATTTTGAAGCGATAAATATGAGCCACGCTGCTGGAAAGATATAGTTCAGTCTGGCCAATTACGATAATTGGCGAACATTATACCTCAACGAACTTCGCCAATCGATCAGGACGTGTTTGCCTTCCTTAACGCGCCTGATCACTTCTTCCTCTTGCGACTCGTTGTGTCTTTCGGCGTAGAGCAGCAGCTCCCGATACTTCTCCTCCTCGGCGTTCTGAAGATACTCCTCGAGGAAGCTCCCATTGGGGAAGCCCCAGGTTATACTGTCCCGGCGTGCCAAAAGGTCTTCTACCGTCAGGATGGAAGCGTCCATCTTGGGGAAGGTCAGGAACGCGACCAAACTTCCGGAATACGTCGCCACCACGACCATGACGATCAGCCACCAAGTGCCGACCAAAATTCGAGCGCTGTCCGAGTGCGGAAGGTACATTCCGCCTGTGACAAGGTGTAACAGTGCTCTGAATTTGTGTCAGACAGGGCTGAGTGATTTGAGGTGATATGTAAACAAACATAGCAACTGCGGAAAACAGGATTATGTATATGCAGATAGTGAAAGATATGACAGATATGGAGCGCATATTACAAGATCTATGTTATTGTTATATAATTATAATTACACATACTTTTAGTTATTGCTGCCGCAGATTTTCATATCTACCTTACCTGGTATATTAAGACTTTAGCTACAATAAATTAATGTAAAGTTTAAGTTTCACCAGAATTTACAGAAACGTCATTGTCTTCAGAATTATTGTCTTTCAACTATAATGGGCAATTTATAGTTATAGATTATTAAAACACAATTTTTTTTAGTATTTGCAGGGATAGAACTTCATAATATAGCAGCTAGATCTTAGTGATATTAAATGAATATGAAATGTATACTTCACTACTTCTTACAGTAAGATTACTGTAAAATAATTGTTACCATTAATGTAAGTGACCATTATTGCCAATTCACTTAGATTACAATTAAAAAATATCCCTCATTTCCCGCAATAACAGAATTTGTTGCTACCCACCTCAGTAATTAAAAGATCTGAGTTCAAAGCAACGTAGAACTGTCTGAAACGTTTCCTTCGCATCACAGTCGTACCGAAAAAAGGGAAGGCACGACGAGCGAAATAATTTGCGTCGCGTCTGCCGTACTTACTCCTCACGGTATTTCTAATAAAGCCACACTCGAGGGAAAAGTTAAGACATAACTTTACCTTGCTGAAGAAGAGCCCCGTAGACGTACCACACGCATTGCCAAGACGAGTTCAGCCCGGACGTGTTCATGCTGCGCGGACTGTACTTGTGAACCAGGTACAAGATTGGACCCATTATAATAATGGCGACACCCAGGCAGGCCCACGTCTAAAAGCCGAGCGAGCGTGGCTCTTCAAGCGAAGGTAAACGTAGGTCGAGTTTCATGAAAGGCTGAGTACGCCTTCCTTTGCTTTTTTTCTTTAAAGCGCGAGCTTTACGGCGCCACTTTCTTCCCCGTCGGCGAGAAATTCTTTTTCCTCTCGGCGGAGAGACAAAAAAAATGGAGGGCTTTCACGAGTCGCGGGGGGGAGAGGGAAAGAGTTGTTGGCCACACAATCGGCTTCGACCGGCGATTGAGAGCCTCGCAACGAACGTACGACCGTAATTGCGATACTTTACCGACGAATCGAGTCGCAATATCGTAAGCGAAGTTCCACTTTAAGTTGGACTCGAGATTTAAGTTGCGAGTTTACGGCACTTGAGAAGCTATCGAGCCCTGTATTGTCTGTAGTGGTGATTTAGTCTTAGCAACGGCGGAATTGGACTAAACTCTAATTGGAAATATGAAATTGTCGAGTGTGATTACCAGCAGTGTGGTTCTGCAAGTATTAGTATTGTTGTATACCAGTTCTGTTACAATGCTAACTTTGCTACTGCTACAATTCCACACAATTGTAGTTGAGAGTATATGACTTTTCTTTAATTTTCAATATTTCTCTGTATGATTACCATTCATGAAACTCTGCTCTATAACTGACAACTTATTCTTAATATACATATATTAATGTACAGAGCTCACTTTAGCAAACATCATACAGTAAAAACTAGAATTATGCATTTGACCCCGTTCCTCACATAACTCCGCGAACTTTCTTTCTCTTAATTACCATTGAACCAACCTCATTAGTAAAAGGTGACGCGAACAGCAGCACCCTCGAGAGCTGCTTCGGCCTCCCGGCGAGAAAGCTGTACGTCTGAATGAATATCGGTATGGTAAAATTAATCGAGTTCCTCCCCATCTCGTTGACGGTGTACGCGCACGCGGCCATCAAAACTTTGTTGCCACGGACCATGCTTATCACCTCCTGCGGTATATGCCTCATGGTCGACGTCAGAATTCTGCCCTGCGCGGTTAAAAAGCCGTGAAGATGCGCAACAATTATCACGTGAGCAAATTCGGCGGACCGTGAAAGTCGTATGTTTGCCGAGCGTTGCATATCTCAGCGTCAATAGACTCTTAACAGAGCGTATCATCGGATTACGATCATTCGAGCGTGACACCTTATTAGACAAGTCATTACAAGTACGCGTTCCTATATCGTGTGAGACCAAATAAACTACACTACTACTGAACTAAACACATTATTGAAAAATGTCAATTATTACTGTAGCAAATTCTTGATAAGGACGTAAAATAAATGTCCAAACGTACAAGAAACACACCGATCTTTCCTTGATCTTAGACACGCTGTAAACATACATTCCATACAAGGAGGGAGCAATGTTACGAATACCTTAACCAAGGACATCGCGAAACAGCAATAATCCTGATACAGCATTGCTGACATTACATCGATCTGCCGAATGCATTACCGGAGCATTACACGTGATCAGATTATTTCTCACCGCATCAATCTTTGAGACGCGCGTCTGATTCCAATATCCAGTTCCATTACCGGTGACCATGATGACGGAGTAAGTGAAATTCAATTTTTTAGCTAAATATTTGATGACGTCGAACGTCAGGCCGCCGTACTCGACCTTTCCCTTCCCGTTGACCGACACTACCTGCCAAGGTGGATTCTGAAAGTAAACAAGCGTCATGCCAGTGGCACATTTTTGGTCGGAAAATCATTTTCTCGCTTAAATGCATTCAACCTATCTGTACCGTCTCGACGCAGCTCGATAAGAAAGAAAAAGTTTGACGAGCACGTCGTTAAGTTTATTCGGTCGGAAAATGATGTTCTCCCGTCGGTTTTCGTTTACGTTTACCTACGTGGCACGTCGCAATCGGTAAGGATATGCCTCGGAAACCGTATGCAACGTGGGGAAACATCACGTCGGACAAGTTCGCGCCGCCGTTCGTCGTCCAGAAGCCGGTCTTCTTGGTCCGGGCGATGCTCTTGGCGCCGAAAAAGAAATTTCCCCACGTGACGGCGGACGAAAATCGCCAGACTAGGCAGCCACCGCAGGTTCCGTCAGGAAAGTACTTGGAATCCGATAGCTTTGACTGTCAAACAGTAGCATTGTGTGAAAAATTACAGTACAATTTGGAATTGATAGCATAACATGCAGATATAATATGAAGAAAGAGTTTACATATTCTGAAACGGGATATTTGTTATACGTTGTGAACGGCTGTTAGATAAAGTAAAATTATAAACTCACATTCATGAGGCGAAGAATTTCTGTTCTTCGCTGAAACTTCGTTAGTTTATCGAACTCAAGCTTTCGACCTTTATCAGTGTTATACAGGTCTAGTTTGCTGGTTAGCAAATATTCCAAGGCGCCGGCCAAGGTCTTCACAAATCGCTGAACGTGACACAACGGGTTCACCTATCGGGACATTTTCAACATTCAATGTTTCTGTACATTTTATTGTTTGTATTGCGAAGTCATTACACTGCACGATGACCGGAATTCTGTTGCATTATAAATGAAAGCCACGTTTCCTCCCTCGGACAACAAAACTGCCAAAGATGTTATGTTCCTTCCATTTTGTTTTGAATAATCAGTGATTACATACAACCACTGAGTTCCTGGATTGACCAATTCCAAAGACTTAGCCTAACAAAACAATGTATATATACAGTCTAAACCTAAGTTAAAAAATTTGTAACATTTTTAGACAGATTTACTTTTTACAATATAAAATTCAGTAAAATTTTAGTATATATTGTTAATTATTTAATGCTGACTATAAATAAAAAATTGAATGTTTATATATACTGGCGTTTCAATGAAATATTAAATGTTGACTATCTAAAAATGGAATGTAAAATGTTTTCCATTTCCTTACAGCTTCCATAACATCAGAGATCATCTCCACGTTGACTATAATCAGAAAACAATTCGCAGATTGTTCAACGCTGATGGTCCCGAGCAAGTCTTTAATGTTCTGCCTTCTGACCAACTCCGTCTCCGAACTTTTGAACGTGAAAAGCGTCCTCGACACCACGCTACTCTTTTTCGTCGGTAGCACATCCGAAAATGCTTTTATTACTCTACCCACCGTGTCCCTATCTAAAAGAAAGAGCTTCATCAGCTGTAAAATCAAAAGCCATAAAAAAAGTATAAAAATTGCTTATTCTCGTGTCGTTCAGTGGTACTAAACATAGGATTAAAATAATTTTTACTTGGATCACTTTCATGATAACTGGCACATTAAATAAATATTTGAGGAGAATGAAATTAGATATCTTGTTACGATGTAAGAATTTCATGAGATTAATCACCGAATGCTTCGTCGTGAAACACGTTCACATTGTCCCAATCTAGAGCATCCATCATTCTCAGGTCCAGGAAGATCTGAGGCAGCTCATCGCCTGGCTTGACGAGTGGAACGCTTATTCCAACTGAATTCGGAATTCGCGGGCAATCACGATCTTCAAAT
The DNA here is from genome assembly GCA_914767735.1 of Anoplius nigerrimus. Classification (NCBI taxonomy): domain Eukaryota; kingdom Metazoa; phylum Arthropoda; class Insecta; order Hymenoptera; family Pompilidae; genus Anoplius; species Anoplius nigerrimus. The sequence continues at coordinate 11,200,549 of OU612091.1, read as the reverse complement.
AAACCAAAAGCTTAACATCGATTGTCTCACCAAACAATTCAACTTCTTTGCTTCGTACCGGTTATAGCGAGATGGACCAGCTCTCCTCTTCTTGCCACTTCGTACAAAAACCAGGTCTGACGACAAGTGGCGAGGGACAGAAGGACAGTATATCCTTCAAGGATTGTTGAAAACATGAGAAAACATCCCTAACTTCTACCCCTTCCAAAATACTCCTTCCAATTACCCGCGATTTTGCTAAACTTTTCTCGCAGTTTAGCTCATTACGTAGTCAAAATTTAGCATGCATAAACTCAACAAATTATCTTCACTTCCCATGAACCGCATGTAGCAACTATTAAGCTTATATCGGACGTGCAAATGATTCATTCTGCACACGATGCATGAGAAGATTTTTTCAAGGATTACATCGCACGGAAGGCGGTATACAAAGCTTACAACACATGTCCTGAACGATGATAAACAGCTCCTGATGTCTAACATAGGCTACAAACTTCATCGTAACACGATACATATGATACACAGCATACGCCTTACATGACAAACAGCGGAGCGTACTACATAATTAATGCATCACACACCGTGAACACCACCTGGTGCCTAACGAGGTTCATGATAATGATATGTAGGGTACGTGTTGCACGAGAGGTGACGGATGAGATTAAGGACGATGGACGAAGGACGAGGCTTACCGTGATGAAGAGTAACGTTGGCATCGCGAAAGAAATGTACGACAATCTCGGACACGTTCGTCTCCTTCTTTATGGTCTCCGTGATCAGGTCGAACATCCTGTCTATGGTGTCAGGATTGTCGACCTTGCTGGCGAAGAAATCGTTGTCGACGACCACCGCTGAGTTTAAACAACGTCTCACATTATATCAGATTTGTAAACATAGAGACAGTTAGTCCTTTAGTGCCAGGCACGGTATATGAATTATCAATCCTCGGTGAACGTTATGACGACTTTCTTTGGGAGTGGATATGTCTGTCTTCGACAAGGGCTGTAACTAAAAGTTGGCGACTAGATTTGCGAGCTGATTTTTATGAGGTTCAATATTGAGGCCTGTAATAGTACATGATGATGTAACAACTTTGTGGTAAGATTGTATATAGTTTGATAGTAATAACTTTGGATATCTAAAGACAGTTTCGAGATCGTTGATATAAATCAGTAACTAACTATTGTCAAGACCAATATCCCCTGTGCCTTGATCTACACAACAAACTTCATAATTTCCAATTACTAGATTAAATATTTCAGGTAACACTCGACACTCAAACCTAAATGAACTATATAATGTCAATTTGTCTAACATAATTAAAAGTACATCTACAATCCTACCAAGAAACAGACTATTCTCATTTTCATTCACCTAACTGAACACAATCCCTTCTACCTACACCCCCATACCTGAAAACCATAACAACTGTGTCTATTCCACAGCTAACATTTAATCTTAGCCCTATTAATGCCTTTTACGGCGACTGATCTCGATTTGAACATTTTGATAGTTAAGCTGCTGCTCCTGTGAGTTAAATATTGAAAAAATAATTAAAATATCTTAAATATCTTGAAAATTATGACTTTTTAAGCGAATGCACTAATTTTTGCCCGCGGTAACTCAGGAACAATTAATCGCGACGCCCAGCATGTAATGTGTTAAAACCCGAGAAATCCTACTCCCCAACCAAGGACCCATCCCCAGGATGAACCCAACACTAAAGGTCGAACAGATGAGATGATCCTCCTACCCATCGTGGCATTCGTCGTGATCAGGCTTCCTGTTCGATCGACTCCGTTCCCAAGACTCTCCGCGCACAGTAAGATGATCACCAGACAGATCATGTCTCCTTGTCCAGGTTCACGACGAGCATCGCGCGAGACCCGCCCTCGGCATATATACGCACGTGGACATCGATGAATGATATATCAGTTCATCAGTTGCCGGCCGTGCACGAATTATCCGCAGCAGTCCTTACTGGCGAAACGCAATCAGCGGGACTCGTACTGCCCCGACGGAGGCTTCCACCTCCGCTTCCTCCGCTTCCTCCTCTGCTCTGCGCGTATCGCGAATCGGCCGAAAGGTCGGCGTGTTAATAAGTTATGGTGGGACGATCGAAGCTGGCTAGAACTGGAACGCATCATTGGCCTAGTTCGAGGCGTCGGGATAGAGGCCGGAAGCGGAGACCGGAAGGTACGTCTTCGAGCTAGGTGATTAAGGTTCTTCTGAAGCAGGCGTCATGGTGGAAGGTGGTCGGTTCTCGACTGTGTGATGTGTATTTTTGGCGTGTTGGGCAAACTGTGTGGTATGGTGTGAGACTGATAGACTTATGAAGTTGACTGTGTTGTGTAGTTTTTAGATGGAATTGGCTGCTGCATGTGGGTTCAAGTGAAGATGTAATTGTGTGCTCTATGATGTGATGATGTAGACTGATCAAGTATGGTGGTATGCATGTAATTGTGTGTGATCCTGGTGGTGGCCAATGGGTTGATGGAATGGGTCAGGATAGTACTGGAAATAAATGATTCAATGGCATTGGTCTAACAGTAAGGGTTTCAACATATTAAGTCTAGAAAGGCCTACTGACATTATAAACCAAACCTAGTTAATGATTGACTTCAGATATGTGATATATTCGTAAGATGCAAGGCACTGCAGCAGGATCAGTGCACCTAAAAATAGTGGTTATGAAATGAAAAATAGTTTCAACTTTATTTGTATGGCATGACTTGTGCACCTACTGTTCAATGCAGGATACATTTATATATTTACCTGAGTCGATTGTGTTCTTGCGTCTTCGTGTTCTTAAGAGACAAAGTAATTCGAATACAAAAAAAGTTGAGAAACGTGTACACCAAAAAACATGACATTTATTAAGTTCCCATGTTCTTCTTCAGACAATTGTTACACTCTGAAGAAATATCACTGTTCTTAGTACAACAGAAGTCCGTGACAAAACATCACGCTTCATTCGTGTTATACGAAAACTAAACACAGTGAAAAAATACATATAAAAAACTAGCCTGTAATTTCGTAAACCCTAAAGCAGAACGAACTGAAATTACAACAAAGAGGTTGTCCGTAAATGGGGAAGTCACTGTTATTTTCAAGTTTTATTTCACGTCAGAAACTGCCTTATATCAATTCTTAGAGAAGGTAAACAATAAGATTTTCCTTACCTATAACTTTGACAAATCCATTTAAAAACGTCGAATTTCGCGTTAGATCGAATGAATCGTGCTCATCACTCATTCGTTCTATCCGTATTCAAATATCTTTACAACTGTATGAAAAAGCATGATACACATTATTGCCTAAATTCATTCCGAGTGCGGTGTGACAAACCAGTTTTCGTAAAAGTAACTAGACAATTTCGTACTTATGCCAAATTAGACAGTTCATAAGCTTTGTGAATGTACTATACAAGTAGGCCCGCCCAAAAGTCAGTGATGCCACCCATCGAATTAAAGAAAAGACCGGGAATACTTTTTCCGTTCGAAGTTGCACCGACGCAGGAATGAAATATAACGATATAAAAATTCTTTCCTAAATATCATCGTATTTGCTGCCGCGAACAGTTCAACTTCCTCCTGAAGCACACTTTCATGATTTGAGTCGATGGGGCCCGTTCGACTCTTGGGCGGACCACCCTGTATATTACCGACTTGTAATGAGAAAAAAAAAAGAAGAGAATTAAACGTTTATTGTATACTTACTTAATGCCATCACTGTACGTCAAATATCTATATCAGTCTACCGATGTAATGCATGGGGATATATGTTAGTAAATTTACAAAGCGCGCGGTTTATAAAATTCATTAGTACGTATGACAATAGGTATAATTGTCGTTAGTGTGCCATAGTATCGTTCTGATAAATGCATGGAACGTTTTAATGCTCTAGCTCGGAACGTACCGATTTCGAACGATGTATTCTTTGTTCCATTGTTCGATCAATCATTCCGAAACATTGATATCCAATCTCACGCAACTGAAAGAGGATTACATGCATCGATCGTAACGTCCGTTAACGAACGTTATTGAAAAAATATACACTACACTTTGCATCATCGTGAAAACGTTATATTGTCAACAATTGTGTCGTGACGTAACATAAATCTGGATTCTCGTACGAAGCCCGTTTTAGCGGTTCTACGATGATTGATGAGGCTGTTGAAAAACGATCGTGAAAAACTGTAGAAAATGAAACCCATGCATTACGGTAGTTTCGACATTCATGAAATTCTCTTTAGACGCGAAATCGCCAAAACGTCAGTCTCAACTAAGAAAACAAGTTTCACATTGCTCGTCGTACCGTTTCCCACCCTGGTCCATTTGATCCTTTCATGCGAAAAACTATATTCGTTAATGATAAACCACTGATTTCCTCTACGCCTATAGATATGCTAATCGGTATATGCTGCAACCAGGAAACTATTGTCTCGAATTTCGTGAATAAATTACATGAATATGTTCGTTCGAATTAGCGCATCCTTAATCAATTGTATAGATCACGTATGACTATGAAATCTTAAATAAATTTAAGTAAAATGTACTTATTCTTATACACGATACATCGGCCATCAGAGAGGTACAAATTATAATCTTAATCGCAAATTAAGATAATAATCTTTTTTTTTCCTTCCATCTTCGGCTATGACCGTATGTATAAATACAAAAACATGAAACTCTCCATACTAGAGACGCCGAATGTACACGTAATAAATACAAGGAATAATGTAAATTTTGCAAGATTATTACGTATTTAAATTTAAAATGTTAATATCCATCCTAGAGAAATTTCGCTAAAAAAAATGGTAAATTACGAAATATAATGTTACAACGCAAATTAATTTATTAGAACAGTGCTGTTTACACCATTCCAGGTTCTTGTTTGAGCCGCTATTTCTGAGTTGTTGACGTTCAAGCTGCAAGTGAAAGATTTGACGCGTTAGTAAACATCATGCCCTACGGGAGATGAGTATAATCTTCTCGTCTATGCCGAATACGGACCTGTGAAACCTTGTGGCGGTTGACCCGGCACGGAGTACTGTGGTCTGAAGTTACCAAAGTTCGCGGCACCCGCGAACGTTGCCGGCAATTGGCCGCCTGAGAAGCCAGCCGGGAATTGTTGGGCCAGCAACGCTGCCTGTCCCGACTGAGAACTGCTGCCTCCCGGTGCCGTCGCGGCCAATCGGCTTAAGATTGACCTCTCGGACATCTGCAGTCTTTGAGCAACAGGAGGGATACGGGCTAACGTTGCGGGCAAACGACTTACATCCGACTTCATGTCGGATAACAATTCTTCCAATTGATTTAACACCTGGAACAATCAATAAGCGGGCCATGAGTTCAAGGTCATTGATGTGCGAATGTCGATGCTTGGAGTTAGGTAAATGGCATTGTCACGCACCTTATGTAATACAGCATTGGCAGGCTTATTACCGGCAAGACTTTCTTTGCTGAGATGTTGGTGCGATTCGGCAAGGCACTCGACCTCGGCAAACCTTGCGTTCAAGCTCATCGCAGGATGATTAGGATCTTGCGTTAAATTCAGGTACGCAGCTCGTCTTAACTGTTCCTCTATAACTAACGCCTGTTCTAGCAGTTTAAAACGTCTAGCCAGAAACTTGTTTTTAATCTCTAAAAAGTTACCCTTCCCTACGTCCATTTTAAAGGGCTCGTTAATTATTGCGAACCTGGAATTATAAGTTGCAGAGTTAGCAGGATACGTATATGTACATATATTTATATATAGATTTTCAGTTCTTTTTATCACCGATTCTTCCAGTGCATATTTTGTACAGACTGGAAAAGTCGGGTGATGAAAACCTGATACTTACCGGATATCATTTTGAATATCTTGCCAACGGCCGTAGCCGTGTGTGACGATACCGGCCAACAGCCAGTAATCGTGTCTTCGATGCCAGATTTCGTACTCCCGACCAGGCACAGCCGCTTTCTCCTCGTTCAACCACAAAGTGTGCAACTCCGTGAAGCCGCCATCGGCTATGTTAAACATGAACTTGCGTTTCGGCTTGATGATGTCCGTCTCGCACTCCTTGACGTCCTTATCCTTAGTATCCTTCTCCTAGAATAACATAAAATTGTAGTCACGGAGAATGACACCAAACCATTACAGCATTGTGTTAGTAATTAGTTAAGTGTAAATACCTCTCGCTTCTCTGTTTCTTCCTCGTCGTCCTTAACAATAACAACGTCTTCCTCGGACTCTGACTTGGACTTCACTTCGTTGTTCTCTGTTTTCTCGTCATGCTTGACGCCCGACTTCTCGTCCTTGACGTCAACTTTGTCGGCTTCCTTCTCAGCCGCCTCGCCGTCTGCCTCTTTCTCGTCCTTTCGAACCTCCTCCTTATCTTTATGCTTCTCGCTGTTAGCATCTTCCTCCTCCTTAGGATCCTTAGGTTCCTCCTTCAGATCTTTTACCTCAGCGGACTAAAGGTGCGCAAAAGGAACATTGAAGATTAATAAGAGAAAAGGATTATAAATGGAACAGAAAGTGTCGCAGATCATACAAATGCGCAGAAATACTAACCTCTTTCTCCTTCACGTCGTCCTTGCTCTCTTTGGACTCAGAAGCTTCGGAGTTGAGCTTATTCGTTTCGTTCACCGCATTGCCAGGAATTGTGATTGGCGTCGGTGTGGCAGCTGGACTTGGACTAGGTGCATTCGATGTTGCTGGAGTGGCACTTGTACTACTCGCACCTGTAACCGTATCAGGAATGCCTTCCACCTTCACAGGCTCCACCGGCTTACGAATCATTTCCGGCATGGAATAGTATCCATTTATGTGCTCAAACTCTTGCACCTTTGAAATAAAACACGAATGCTACAGCTACAAGCCCTCTGCATGTAAACAGGGGTATACATTCTATATTCGATTGCAATCAGGTGGCATGGGATTACATAATTTCATATTTTTCCGTTTTCACTTGACTGCTCATTCGAAGGAATAGCAGAACAGCAGAGTGAGGAGATAAAAATTGTTTGCTTCTTCTCAGATTCAATGCGCATGACGTTGCGGATGGCATGTTTATTATCGCAAACCAATCATGCGTACCTTTTTCCTGATGAGAGACATAACACCTATCCGCGTTAAAACATGTTGACGACTGAGGCCTTCTCTGGGCACGCCGTCGGCAAAAGTTTCGGCGTTGTCAGCCCCAGGCTCGCACAAATGCCGCATGAAGAGTGAAACGTACGCCTTGAAATTCTTCTCCGACTTGCCCCTTAAGTCACGAACCAGCCTAAACCATTCGAGGTGTTATCCAACCGAAAAATCCTCTTTCAAAGATCCCACCAAAGTTACCCACAAAAATAAGTCAGACTTACCACTGAGAATTGAAAGCATCCTGTGGCGGCATGCCATATCGCATAATCGCGTTGAGAAAAGCTTTTCGTTGTCTGGCATTGAAGCCGAGTACCTGTTAAACAGAATTTCAATCGCATATTAGTCACGTGCAGCAAAAATGTGATCGCAACGCAATCAAGGCCATCCTTTCGCTTTCGCGCAATTGGTCAAGGTTTCTCTGTTGCGACTGTGGCAGGAAAAGAGGGGGGAAAAAAGACTAGGAATTTGCGTAGAGTAATCACCTCGATGTTGCCATTGACTCGAGCGAGAAGCGGTGGAAGAGGCCTGTCCTTCTCATCCCGCCTTTCCAATCTTCTTCTGCTCCTGCGCGACAACAAGTCACCGTCTCCCTTCTCGTCGAAGTCATCGTCCTCCTTGTCGTCATCACTGGGCGCACTGAAGTCACTGTTGTAATCCGAAAGATTCTCCTGCCACGGCTGATCGTCCCTGGCACCTTGATCCCCGGTAACACCTCCGTCGTTGTAATTGACTTGTTTGCGTACTCTCTTTCCTGTAACATAAGGCAGATCAGTCGCTGTAAGGTTCCAGATGCTCCCAGATGCTTCCAGTTGCTTCCAGATGCTTCCAGATGCTTCCAGATGCTTCTAGATGCTTCTAGATCAACAGACCGTGGATTCAAGGTTGTTCGACTGACCTTTGCCTAACGTTCTGGCGATGTCCTCCTGCTGCTGCTCATAGTGGTGTCTCAAAAGTTTGATCCAGTAGGCAGGATCAGTATTCTCGGCCTCCTGCTTAATTATCTCCGTATCCGCTTCCTCTTCCGTCTCGCCTTCCTTCGTCACGTAAGAAGCGACCTTAAACGAGCTTAAGTACTCATTAGCCCAATTTTCTTTCTGCTCGATGCCCTCCTTACTCCTATCTAATAATTCGGCAACTGCCTTGTCGTCATAATGAATGGCCTCGTCCTCCTTGCCTTCCTCTTCCTTGAACAGTTCCTCCGTACCTGTCGGCAAATAATACATAACATAATACTGTGTTTTTGGCGAATTCGATCAGTATTATACTTGCACTACTAAACTTCAATGATTTTTAACTGAAAAACATACTCATAATCAGTCTGAAACCTGATAAAGCAAAGAACCATAGACATAAGACTTTTTACATTTAGTTTCACCACTAATGTCTAGGGCAAGTGGAAGAGTTGTGCAAGAGTTGTGCAAGAATTGACTACGTACCGAAACGAAGAATGTCATCCAACTCCTGCTTGCTGAAATTCGCCCCTTTGCCACCCATTCCTGGACGTACGACCAAATGTGTGAGCATCATCTTACGTTTAGCGACCTGCGTCACCCGTTCCTCTACAGAGTTACGCGTGACGAACCTGTAGATCATGACTTTGTTAGCCTGTCCGATTCTGTGAGCTCTGCTGAACGCCTGAATATCGTTATGCGGATTCCAGTCAGAGTCGTAAATAATAACAGTGTCGGCTGTGGCCAAATTGATACCCAGGCCACCGGCGCGGGTCGAAAGTAGAAAAACAAATTGTTGAGCACCTGTCGAATAGATTTCACAGCTTACAACACGGTATTGGAAAAATATATACAGAAATTAGCAAGATATTGAACGCTATGTGAATTGTGTAAATGTTGTAATCCGTAGAAGAAAGATGAAGTACCTGGTGCATTAAATCTATCAATAGCTTCTTGTCGTTGAGCCCCAGTAATGTTTCCGTCTATTCGCTCGTACTTGTAGCCCTCGCCCTCTAAATAGTCCTCGAGTATATCTAACATCTTTGTCATTTGGGAAAATATTAGGACTCTGTGTCCGTCATCTCTTAATTTCTTAAGCATCTTGCTCAGAAGTACGAGCTTGCCGGCTGCTTTTATCAAAGCGGACGTTTCGTAGTTGCCGTTGGGACCGGTCGGTGCTTCCTGGGACGCGGCTGGGAACAGGTAAGGGTGATTGCAGCACTTCTTCAGGTCCATCATGATGTTCAGCAGCGAGACTTGCTGGCCACCACCCTTGGGATTCAGGGCTTCAAAGTTCCTTGTCAGAATGTACTTGTAATACTTCTTCTGCATCGGTGACAATTCTACTCGAACAATGAACTCCGACTTGCTCGGCATGTTCTGCAGGAAATAAACATAGGTTACTATGACTAGCTAAATACTAGACTTCAATGATTTTTAACTGAAAAACATTGACTTTAACCCATTATCGGCCAATGTCCCATTTTTGGGACACAGTTTGAAATTGTTTTCTTTTAATGACTGCAACTTCTAAATGTACAGTTAATTTCATTTTTTATTTTTGTATTTTTGTATTTTTGTATTACGGCGGGTAATGGGTTAAGTAATCAAGGTCATGGCGACATAACGTTGCAATTATGGAAATATCCTTGTACCTTCAAAACGTCCGCTTTCAACCTCCTGAGCATATGTGGTCCCAACATCTCGTGCAGTTTCTTAACTTGCTCCTCCTTCGAGATGTCGGCAAACTCGTTCTGAAAAGCGGCTAAGTCGTTGAACTTGTCCCGGCACAGGAAGTTCAACAGGTGGAACAGTTCCTCCAAATTGTTTTGCAGAGGCGTTCCGGTCAACAAAAGTTTGTACGCGATATTGTATGAAGCTAATAGCCTAAAAAACTTGGACTGATTCGACTTCAATCTGTGAGCTTCGTCCACCACCAATACTGCCCAATCGATGGACCCCAAGCAGGCAGAGTCGATGGATATCAATTCGTAGCTGGTGAGCAACACGTTGAACTTTATTTGCGAGGATCTGATCTTCGATGCTCGCCCACCGCGTACAGCACCTTCTTCGAACGACAATTCGTTCTCACGAATCACTATCCGACTGTCCTTATCACCTACATGGTAAAGAATGAACCAATTAATACCATAACATGGCAAGAGCCGCATACTTATGTTTCGTTTAATTATGAATGAATCTACTGACCTACGTAGGTGACGCAGTAGAAGTCTGGTGCCCACGTTTCAAACTCTCGCTCCCAATTGATAATGGTTGATAAAGGTACGGAGACGAGGAAGGGTCCTTTACAGTGACCTTCCTTGTACAGGGAATACAGAAACGTTATCGTCTGAATTGTCTTTCCCAGACCCATCTCGTCTGCCAAAATGGTGTCTATCCCTTGGCCCCACGAATACCTCAACCAATTCAACCCCTGAACAAGCATAAAGCAATTTCACAGTTAAGAGATTCGTTACAGAGGCGTACGTTTGCATGGATGTATAAGAGTATGTACTTCTAACTGATAAGGATGCAACTGCATGCCTGTTTGGTCCAGATATTCAGGCTGACGTTCGTATTTCTTCTTGAGATCAGTGGTAGGCTTGTCCGGAGGCGGAGTATATCTCTTCGGCGTCCTCTCTTCATCGTCGATAATCTCACGAGTCTTCGACTTCTTCCCTTTGCCTTGAATGACAATAATAATTGCAATACACCACCCAAATACAGTGATTATTATAATATATATTATAATTGTTTTCTTTAGTTTAAATTCACAAGCCCTTGTTATGGTTGAAATTTCCTGTATTATAAATATTACATACATACATAACAAGAGGTTTGTAAATTTAAACTAAAGACAAAAGGATAATTATCTTAATCTAATATTTTTCTTTCGCCTCACCTTTCTTGCCCTTGCGAGAGGAATTGCCGTCGCAGCAATTGGCGGCCCTAAGATCCAAATAATATTCGATCGCCTGCTTCAAGCCTGGAATGTCTTCGTGCTCGTCCTCCCACGTCGCCTGATCGTATCCCAACTCTCGCCATTTGACGAGATATGTCGCCCTACCGTCGCGCTGGAGTCGATGATTTATCACTCTGTGAACGACAAGCCACTCCGGCCTGACGCCGTAACGATAGAATCGCTCCTCCAAATTGTATTCGTCTCTATTCGTGGCGCCATCTTGCTCCTTTAATCGCTTCACGCGCGAATCACTCTCGTCCAACGGCTCCTCCAGCTTCGGAGGCTCGTCCATATCATACTTTCGCGAATAATTTCTGAAAATGGGAATACAAACTGAAACTGACATGCATGTTACGAGAACAGCAAAGTCGATTGAATAGATTGAATGGATTGAACATAGATTGGCAAGAAAGTACGTTCGGTTTTCAAACACAACGACGTAAGTTCTGTCAGTGCTAAAATACTTTCCTTTCGCGGCAATTGATACTTGCCACGTTCAAGTTACGGAGCAAAATGAAAATACATTGTCCATTAAAGTTTATTCTTTGGATAAGAATGTGAGCTTTGTCACACACCACAAAACCGAGATTACTCTCTTGGCAACCAAATAAAATCCTGGCGTTTCAAAGATGCCACATTGCAGTGTTGTTGTTCTGATATTGGACGCAAATTGAAATGAAGGACGTTAGTATCTGAATTCGGGGCTCACCTGAACATCAGAGGATGAAAGACATCGAGCTGCAGTTCTGTAATCCAGTCGCAGTGCCAATATGACATGTCAGCCCACTTAACAAAGAACTCGCGCATCTTTCTTTGTTTCGGCGCCGCTTTGCTCGTCGAAGGTTCCTCCGACGGCGTGTCCGAGCATTCCTTCCACCTCCACGTCAAGATTTTTGCAACTAAACATTGCGCAACAACGATGATTAATCGACGCGGACTCAAGGAATTGTCGGAATCAAAATTGTCAAACTTTCCGCTTACCCTTTCCACAGAGAGGGGGACAGGAACATCTTGGACATTTCCAGTCGCCGTCGGGAATTTCCGAAAGAGGAGGGTTTAAGCAATGAGTGTGATATGCACTCGTACAACTATCACAACATAACAGTTCGCCGCCATCTTTACATACTCTACAAAATTCCATGTGCTCGTCGTCATCGTCCGCCGCGCCTGCGAATAAACAAACAATTGTGGTGAATGTTCGTAGAAGCGAGTTACGATTCGCGGTGAAAGAATATCGGTACCTTCGCCTTCGCAATGAGGACAGCTCCACTTTCCTTCCGGCGTCTCCTCCAGTTCCGGCTCTAGACACACCAAATGATAAGCTCTGGGACACGTATCACATAATATGATCTCGCCGCCTTGTTGACAGACTTCGCAATAGTCTTGATGATCCGTCTGCAGGGAACAGAGGGCGATGATAATGTTCAGTCGTCCGGGTTAACGGCGCGAAAGTTGGAGGGCATCGAAAATTGATCAAATAAAGGCAAAACGTATGTAAACAGCGCGAGTCAATTAGCCAATGCGTCATAAAGATTGCGGAATGGGAGATTAATTGCGAAACGTTTGGGACTCGTTCCGATCTTACCTGAAGACCTTCTTCGCCGTCTGGAAACTTCGAGGTCGTCTTCGTTTTCTTCTTCTTCTTCGTCTTGTTTCCAATTTTGGTCTTCGCTTTTCTACGAATTGGCGGCTCGGCCGGCGGCTCGACGCTGCCTTCTTCGGCGCCGCCTTTGTTAGCCCCATCGGCGCCCGGCGCGTCCTCGGCGTCGGCCAACATTTGCTCGAACTCCATGTCGGAGTCCCTGTCGGTGCCCGCCGCACTTCCTTCCGCCTCTTCGTCCTGACAATCATATACAAAGGAGCCGGTTATACCTGCCAAGTCAAATCTGCTCCAGAAGGAGATCTAATTCAGTAATGGTTGAGAACAATGTTCAATGCTGAACGGAACGAATATTCAATATTGAACAGAACAATATGTCAATTCTGAACAGAACAAATGTCCAATATTGAACAGGAAAAATATACATACCGAACTTCCTCTTTTGCGCTTTCCGAGTTTTATCTTCAAAGTGGGAACCTTCGAAGCTTTCTTCCCCTTCTTCGCCCTCGAAGCCCTCGACTTCCGCTTCCTGTCGCTGTCCTCGTCGTCGTCCTCTTCATCCTCGGGTTCCTGAGCCGGACCACCACGACTGGTTCGCGCATTTCTACTGTCTTCGTCCACATTAGTGGTCGAGACGTCTGCGTCTGGCTGCGTGTGCGGATTCAGTTCAGAGAAGTCTCGCCACTTTGCCGCCACTAGCATCATAAGCTTCGACATTGGAACCTGAACAAAGGGGCAGACGTGTACAATTTTCTTCTCCAATCGTGCGCAAACAAGATTTAAGAATATTCTCGAACATTCTCGAATACTTGAGAATATTACGTATAGAAACACTCACCTTCGGATTCTCTTTTGCCAAAAGAGGCCTAACATGTTGTTGAAACAATTTGTACGTGGTAAGATTCTGAAAGTCGGCGTCGGAATATTCTATTTGTACATCGGTTAATCCAAAAGTGTTGCACACTTCCTCTATGGTGGGCATCCCCGTTGTCGGCTCCTGACTCTGTGCGGCCGATGTGTTGTGACTGGACGATTTTCTGGATGCGGACTTCCTGCTTTTCCTGTTGCCAGCGTAATCGCTGTCCTCGCCGGCCACCTCGCCGCCTTCGCCACCGGCGAAGTCACTTTCCTAATGTCGGACATAGCAAGCATCAGTAATTGTTATCCACCCTGTGTAACGCGCGTACAATCTCAAAGCGCGTAAATCTTGTAAATAGAAAAATAATTACATCTCCGGAGTCAGACTTTTTCTTTTTCTTCTTCTTTTTCCCTTTTTTATCCTCACTTCTAGCTTTTCGTTTCTTTCCTTTCTTCTTTTTCCTTTCCTCAGGCTCATAATCATCATCTTCTTCCTGCAAGATGGAATTTTTGTTTGGCTTCATATGAAGATGATAATGAAAAAAAAAACAATTATGCAATGATATGTAAAGTTTCTATGTAGATATAAATTGTATTAAAATGTAAATGTAATTTACCAATCTTTGAGATTCATCAGCATCAGATGAACCATCAACTTGTTGAGTGATATTTGGTACTTGTCCACCAGTTTCCTCCAAGTCATCTTCTCCTGAAAATGCATTATTAATATTATTAGCATTAATTACATTAAAATATAAGGGAATCATTGTTAACATGTAGCAACAATGGTCCATAACTCTTAAAAAGCCAATCATATTCATATTGTAAATTTAATTAATATAATGCACCAGGAAACTGTGACACTCATTTATATTATCACTAGGATGCAACAATTTAATTACATCCATAGTAATCTGTAGCATAATTTGAAATATGCATCAATGCTATTGGCCATGTAAATATGGACAATATGCATCTGCCATATCTGTTGTATATAAAAAATCAATATATGGACAATGGTTACCTGTCTGGTTTATAAAATCAATAATACACAGATAATAACAGAAGTACTGTATATGTTATTCCATCTCCCTCTGTTATGAGCACACATAAACATCAGCCCACATAGAGGTTTTTAATTAAGTTTCCATGCCTCACAATGGAAATTTCTTGCAAACAATACGAATTTACATATTGCTAATACGAATTGCTAATATCAGCGAAGATGTACACATTGTATATCCTTAATTAATGTATACACTTCTCATTGCACCTATTCCGCGCACTAATTACAATAAAGCTTCCAGGAAACGATGCCATCGCGAGATATGCCATTGCACGGGTTATAATTTATAAAAATCGATCGCGAATACTTGCAAATTAATTGCTCGGCGGTAGCAATTAAAAGGGGAAGAAGAAAAAACCGTTACCCTGATGAACGACGATCGGCGGTTATCGCGAAAAAGTCCATTTTTTTTTCTTTCCTAGAATCAGTTTCAAGGCCGGCCGATAATGAGCTAAAGTGATTTTTTTCGGAAAGAGTATTAACCAAATGCAATCGACTTTCGGTAAATGCTTTGTCGAGTGTTTGGCCGCCATTTTCTTTGAAAGGGCACACGGCATTCAATGCCCGTAAACTGTCTATATTTTGCATTCGTAATCTTATCATCGCCTTCTGTCTGTATAACCTCTGCCATCGGGTCAGTCGAAAATTTGCCCGCAGATACCGCCAATTTCCTCGTTCAATTTCCGAAATAGCTGTCAAAATGAGATTTGTTTCATTCGTCGACCGGCTGCCTGTATACGCTATTAGAAATGTAATAACGGCACTAGGTATAAAGACGCTGCCCGAAGCATATGCAATGAACGTCCGACCGATTGGCATTGCACGCGTCCGCAACACTGGATTTCCGTAAAAAAATTCGTCGAAAACAAATCCCGGCGAGGCCGTTGTTTATTCCGACTCGCAATTAGAGTAAACCCCTCCCCCCGCCTCATTGCCAAGCTAACGAACTTTACGGCATAGTAACGATGCATCGGACCAAGAAATGTGCTCCGTACCAGCACGTCACGTCCGATGAAAAAAAAAAAGAGTCGAAAAATGTTCCACGTTAAATCCCACCCACGAAATGGAGAAATATTGTTCGAACGTGCGAGCACGACAGACGCACATGAGCGAATATTCTCCCACGTAAACAATCGCACGACGTGCTCGCGGGCTCGATGCCGATCTCGGCTGCCCCAGGTCCAAGCTAAGAATCCGACGATTGCCGCGAAAAAAGCACCTTCTATCAGCCATCGAGATCCACGTTAGTCAATCATAATCTGACCGTCCTCAACACTGTCCTCCGGCGAACGCGGCAGGTCCGTTATCCGTTCCCAGTGCTCGCTATACGAACAAAAGTATCGCTAGTGCTACCTGACAACGAGACAGGTTAACCGGGAGGGGGGTTCCATTTTGTGCGTGACAATCGTGCGGGTCCCGCTCGGAGTCCGGTGAGCGTCGGCCAGAACGCCGTTCAAAAATCCAGGGTTAACCTGTCCCGCGCTAGTCCGTCATCGTAAGCCCAGGATATACCTAACCCACGGGTTCCGTAGGATTCGGGACGCGTGGGAGTACCAGTGGGGCTAGGGCATCAGTTGACATGGCAGCCATCGGTACGAAAAGCGCGCGTCCTGGCGTGCTCCCGAGGATCGCACCGAAACTTTTTCCCGGCCCTCGTCTCTCCCTAGCTCACACACACACACACACGCAACACCACTCTCTCTCTCTCCCGCTCGCTCCTCTCCCCCTCTCTCTCTCTCTCCTATTTCCAACGGGGCCCCTGGCGTGTGCGAGGAAACACTCACCCGCGTAACTCTCGTCGACCTCCTCATCGGACGCCATCCTCGGCGATGGCGATGTTTTGCGCACCCTCGACGCGGCCGACAGCTACCCACGCACCGCTTATCCTCGATCAAAGGCTCGCGAACGCGCACGGCCACGGGAAATGCAACATTAAACGCTCTGGCCACGGAGTCTCACGAAAACGCTCGGACCACCGCTCTCCTTCGCGCTCACTCTCGGCGTGCCGTCACTTCGGCCACTCTCGAGCGCCGCTCGGCTTTAACGCTATAACGCCACTGTTTCCCCTGCCGCCCGCTCGCCATTCGTCGGTTCCACTGGCTCCGCCCCCCACCGCTCGGCCGGCCGGCCGTCGGCCTACCCCCACTCCGCCGCCCGGCAATTATTTTCGTACGCACAGGCGCCCCCCCGCGGCCGCGAAACGGACGTACACCTTCGGCGAGACCACGTCGCTGGGCATTGATGCCGATGAATTTCTGGAGGGACGCTTTTTGAGATCTTACCCGAGGGGTTGACTTTTGGCTCCTGCGAGATTTTGGCATTTCTTTGTAGGCAGTCGTCGCTCGCGAGGTTGAATGGAATAGAAGGAGGGAGACGGGATCTTTGTCTTTTTACTTGGAATTTATGGGCATCTGGTGCAGTGGGATTTTTTTATGATCGGGGATTAATGTTTTTAGGTTTGACGGAGAGGAAATAGATGCTTGAGATTTGGGTCATACTGTAATTCCTTTGTTGTTATTGATTATTTAGAATTCGAACTTTGCGGATGACTGCTGCTTTTGCGGACTCTTTGTTTTGGTGCGGTTGGATGTAAATGTTTTTGAGTATTGTGTAAGATGGGTGAATGTCTCGATCCAGGCGGGTTTTATCAATTGCTGGGGTCTTATATATAAGATTCATAATCTGCTTCCTTTTGTTTGGTCTTCGAGGATTAAAAATGAATGTTTTTAGGTTTTGTGCAGAAAGGTCTATTTCTGTATTCAAGCTCTTTCATTTTTACACTCATTGTGATTTTGCATTTAAAAATTGTACTGTAATGCTCTCCAGTTCTGTGCTATAGCGACACAATCTGTGGGATTGTACATTTTTTATAAATCCTTCAAGAAATGTTTTTAGTTAATATAGTGCATAGGAACGTTCCGTATGTGTTTCGTACTCCGCGCGGCGACGCAGTAGAATTCCTCCCTTTTTTATTTTGCGTACATTGTTAACATTCTATGGCAAGTTTTGTCATGGGAGAATATTGATTTTTTGTTACGTCCGTAGAAATGTTACGTTTGGCTGCGTTCGAAAAACATTGAACTTTTCACGCACGCGTCCAGTCCGTACTATATGTACTTTATGAACTGTATGCATATTTCATGAAGTATTGAACATCTAAAAAAAAACTTGTGTACGTTCTACCACATAGTTTTCAATGACGTTCAGTACACCGTTTTTTTTTTGCATATCGCACTTTTTGAATGACAAAGACGGGAATCAATATGACTAGCTTTTAAACGCTTGTCTATACCCAGTAAAATGTTAACATTCATTAGCAGTCAAATAATAATAGTTTGGAAAACATTTAAGGAATTCATTATACCAACTAAATTACAGCTTTCAAAATAATAGAAAAATGTATAAACCTGCACTCCCTTTTTAAAAGTGCTTATGGCAGATATTTTCATCCCTGTATCTCTAAGACTCTTTTTAGTGTAATTTTATAGATTGTCTAGACAAATCATTAATAATATTTATATACGGAACAACAAATTGAAAAAGACTAATTTGTTCTGTGACAACTTACAATTTTCCAAAGCAGTCAGTCATACTGTATCCCTATAAGCGATATGTATATATTTTTCAATAATAGCACAATGCACAAAAGATAATTTTTTATTAATAACTCATAGTACTAAAGAGATTAACAAACCAGTTTCACTAAACCAATTATTATAATTTTAATGACTAACTAAATCTGAATAAACATATTATGATATATGATGTAAACATTCTCCAATGCAATAGTCATGGCCATTGGTGGTGACCTAAAATATGTATTACAATGAAAAACACGTATATACAATTATTAAGAGCGTTATTTGAATACATTGTTATATATATATTTTTTTTCTTTACATAAGCTATTTGTACATACTTTAAATATTTTCCTACTGAACACGGAGGAATTCTGATAGTGATTTACTTATACAATTGTATGTGAGGATATATTTACAAGATAGTATATTTTCAAATTATCGCAAAACGTTATAGGAATTATTTGCACACCTGTGCTGGAATTTATGATATTTTCTAAAAAGACTATAATACCCTTCAATGATGGAAGTAACACTTCATTTGGCCCATTCTATGTACGTTTTATTTGTCAGATTTTGCATGCATTATCAAACAAATAAACGAATGTGCAGTTTCATCACCGCAAGACATGGCATTTTGTTTGTCCTTATATTGAAACAAACGACTACTACTGATATGCTCTATGGATTAAATAATGTTGTTAATATTTAAGCGAAGCAATCTTATCGGTTACATTACCGCTGATTTATCCATATTAATTCGTAAACAATTTAAGGTCCTGCGGCAGGCCTAAGCATATTACGGAAAAGCGAGGCTAAAATCAAGACAAGTAGGACTTTGCAATAACATTTACAATTTCGATAAGATAACACTTTTTTTTGTTAATTCATGTTCTTTTTACGTCAAGCATAGTGTGCATAGATAAATGTAAAAAATCGAGCATAAATTAACATTTTGTCTAGTACATATAGTATAAGCCTAAAAAGCTTTGAAAATATAGAGAATTCTAAATAAAAACGATTGTAATACTGCACGATTACTACATAATCTTCATCTGTCGTAACATATTCATTAATCCTCGAAACTGGTAATACATTTACTGGGTCGTACAACACATATATATTTAACTTGTACATATATTATGTATTAATATTAGTGTATTAAATTATGTTTAAGCTACATGACTTGTTTATTTGTGTATATAAAACGTTTAACTATAAGCAGTAAAACTGATATGACATAAAAACAGCAATTGCCTTAAGATGTGCTCAGATAAATATTGATCGCACACTATGATTTCAGAAACATGAATGCAATAATCTCAGCAATATGTCTTAATAAGGGCAACTTAAAGCATGATTACTTGATAGGAAACAGATACATTAAGAAAATATACTGTGTTTACATCAAAGGTAAAAAATATGTAACCTTTGAAATAAAATTCCTCAACCATAATCTACACTGAGAGCACTGAGTCCTTTCTTCTTAATAGCTTCTGCAACTGCCCGTTCCAAAAAATCTTGCTGGTCAGTATCATCTATTCTATCTGCGTCCCAATGTACACCATGGTACTTTCCTGATTCTGTTGTATTATTGATTCTTAATGAATGTGTAGGACATGTTGTTAAAGAGCTGGATGCAGTTTGAATACTTTGAGTGGGGTTGGGTGAACAAGGACATTGCCTCTCCAAGCATTCATCACTTGTTCTCTCCCTTAAACTTTGATTGTTGCAAAAACTGTTAGCTTGAGGAACAAGTTGTGCCGATTGAACAAGACCATGATTACGAATTGCCATCATCACAGCTGCATCTTCCATTTCATTTCTCCTAAATATATGAACTGTATTGTCTTCTGCAGGGTGATAGGAAGATGGTGCCATGATATAATATTCCAACACTTTATTAATAGTGTTGTCAACAAATCCTTTGGCCACTTGACAAGCCTGCCATCTTTTTAATTTTTCCCTTGCATATATCTCCGCATCATCGTATACCACTTCTGCTTCCTCCATTACTTCTTGTTCTTCATTCAATAGATTATCCTAATAAGGTAAAAGATCACACATTATCATGAATAATGAAAGGTGCTGTTATTAAGTTTGAATGCCAATCAGTGTAACATATTATGAAAACATCTTAAATGTTTTATTCCCACTGTTACGCGTTCCAAGTATTGAATATTAAAACAGTGCTTGGGATAATTACCCCAGGGTAATTATATTCTAACAACTACTACTTTCTTATAAGTAATTACCGTCTCACAACAGTTTCCATTGGTTTTGATAAGTCCTGTACACTGTCGTTTAGGAGGAATGGGCCTATCATGATCGTCCGTGTCTGATTCTTCAATATCGGTCGCCATAGTTTTTAGTTAGTGCGTTATTAGATTGATATTATTAACAAATTATCCGGTGCATATAGAGCACTTCCTAATCCGTTACTAGAAAAAGCACTTAAAATCTTATCGAATTTCCTGCAAGTCCGATTAGAACTGCACTTTTAATGTCCTTTTATCTCATATGCTTGTTTACGTTTCAATGTTCTGTTGTGGATGTTATTGATGCATAACTAGAATGACATTGAACAAATGTGAAACTATAAACTAAAAGTACTTTTCTACACAACCCCAATTGCACCTGAGCTAAGTGTACGAGAAAATATACACGACATTAAATGGCACGAGTCACTCTGACAGCGTCAAAGATGGCGACTTATTTCACCAGATTTCTACAATAGAAACACACTACTCGGTAGAAAGACATTCCACATATGTATAATAGGATTTCGGGGCTTCTAAGGCACAAATTTGAAGACAAAATTGTTTTTTTCACTAAAACTACTGACACGTACGTCCGAAATAACAAATTAATTTCAGAAAAATCTCCAACAAGCTACATATCAAAATAATAAATGATGGAATACAAAGATTGTTAACATTTATTTTTTTTCATATTTGCAGTAGAATGCATGTATTTTGTGGTATAACTTTTATAATAATAACTTGCCTAAAATCAAATATAATTCTACAAGCTGTATATTATAGAATTATGCTAAAATTATAATTCCAACTGACACATGTCATAAGCTGTAAAAAGTTATTTTTTAACGCAGTGAAAACCACATTTTGCATTATTTCCTGTGGGATACATCAATTTATTGCTTTTAGTTCAGATGTATTAATCTTAGATAGCACTGTGCTATTAATAACATTAAAATATAGTGGATTCACATTGGGATAATTTTCCACAACTATTATGGTTAAAACATGCATTACATTTTAGCATAGCAAGTGCTAAATTAAATGTCTTATGGGTATCATTTCTTCCATACAACATATATTACACCCTTAATTCCAGTACTAATATTCAGAACAGTATATCCACTGATGAAAATATTAAACAGAAAAAATATAGCTACAGATTGTTTATGACAATGGCATGCAACATGAATTTGAATGAAGATAGACATAAAAAGATGTCACAATGATTTCTGTATATGACAAGTTTGTTATTACCAAATAAATATTTGATTTACCAAGTACAAATGTGTGATTCCTTTAATTATTAATGCATAAATAAAAATGTGCAAATGTAAGTGTTGGAAATTAATATATAAGTTTAGTGTTTTTCAACACAGGCATACTTTGTATGTCACAGTCTAAATGAGCTGACAATAGTGTTATATGAAGTGAATTTAAGCAATTTTTATTTTCTTGATATGTTTGTGTATTAATATTCTGCAAAATTATTGTCATATATTTATTATTTCTGTGATTATCACAACGGATACTCCCGTAGAGAAATCGAAATGATTTTCCTTCATGTCCTTTTGAAAACATATTTGTTTGGAATTTCGAACAAAATTTGAAATTTTGAAGAACACTGTGAATGGCCAGAGAAGTACCTACAGTACCATCTTTTTCTTTTATGCGTACGTGTACAAAATAACACAGAATCATTTCCTCGCATTTCGCGGCTATTATATTTTGTGAATGTAATATCTGAACGATTTTGTTCTGTTCAAATCAAATTATCAACGAAGTAGTAGTATAAGATGGCGTAAACATGTGCTTACAGAACGTAGAAATACTTTGACGTCTATTCTGTCACGTGAAACACTTTTACCATTGATTAGAACGAAATTCTTATTGACATTACAGAAACACTTGCTAATTGGAATGGCAGCTTGTGGTGAATATATTCGTGATCAATTTCCAACGATAGACGATGAATTGTATCAATATGTGGAAGGTGGGTATTTTAATGTAACCTTAAAGAGTATGGAATACGTGCCAAAATTTTACTCAGATGTCCAACATAATGATCTTGTTATGTCTAGGAATTTTAGATAGTTCCAAAGACGATTTCGAAGACGGAGACGAGGTTTATGAGGCTATAGGTGAAGTATTACACGAGGTTGAAGATAAATCAGAACGTGAGGTTAGGTCTGTAAAATCATATTCACATTGTCATATTTTTTTTTTTAGTGTAAAATCTTTCAAACATAACAGTGATACAACTTATTTTTATTCATAGTACGAATCATTAGGCGAATTAAGCTTTTATGCAACTTATTTCATTTAATTGTATTATGTTATGAGTCTTTCTTATTAATAATTTTTGTTTGTAATAGTGTTACATTGTTTTCTCTTGCAGACAAATATGTATCAAATTATTAGAAATACTAAAGGATGGTTCAAAGGATGCAAATCTAGGAAGAAGAAAAAATGGTGTAAATAAGGTGTTAAATGCACCTGTGCATTTAGGTGCAATGGCAGCCACTTTGGAAGCACAAGTAGACCAAATTAAAAGTATATGGGTAACAACAAGAGATGATGGAATGGTAATTGTTTAATCATATATTGACTATGCACATGCCAATTTGTCATGTTTGTTGCATTATCAGCAGTAAAAATAAGTCAAATAGATTCAAAAATCGCTGTACCAATTAGAATCAAATAATATATAATAGTTACACCTACAGCAATGATACTAAGATGTTTTACATAGAATTCAGTATACAAAAAGAGAATATGTCAACTTATTACTTGATAATGGTTGTATCTGTATCAATTATGTGACAAAGTACCAATGTGAGAATAATGGTCCATGGCTTACTGTTAATGACGTGCCTGTACAATTTGCAGAAAGTAGATGCCAAAAAGTTAGAAAAAGCGGAAGCAAAGCTACAGCAGAAGCAAGAGAAACGGGTCAGTAGCGAATTACACGCGACGGGCCGTACTAATTTAATAGGCAATAGTACAGATTCCGCTAGCGCGAGTCAAATGACCAGTAAAAAGGATAGTCGAGCGGACAGTAGAGGGGGCATTACCGAGAGTCAGGACATTAGGATAGAAAACTTCGACGTCGCCTACGGGGACAGAGTCTTGCTGCAAGGTGCCGACCTGACTCTGGCATTCGGCAGACGTTACGGTCTCATCGGCAGAAACGGCTTTGGCAAGACCACGCTACTTCGCATGATATCCAGGTATATTCTCCCCACAATGTCCAATCGACCTTCTAATCTCACTCCGTTAATTCTCACTCGCAGTTGAGCCAACAACGCGCATAACACATCTCTACCTTTACACATCATGTGTCCCAGTAATTATGGAAGTGGCCTACCTGAAAAGTTTGAAGAATCTATACCGATTGTTTACTACCCTGCGCTTGCATAATTACCGGCACACTTATGCGTTATTCTAATGGCGTGAACGATCGGGAGATTAAGAATTATCGTTGTTGACACAGCAAACAATTGAGAATACCGTCCCACATACGCGTTTTACATGTGGAACAAGAGGTGGCCGGCGACGACACATCGGCACTGGCTTCCCTCCTGGAATGCGACCAGGAGAGGAGCGCGTTGCTAAGTAGAGAAGCGGAGCTGCAAGCGGCGATAGAGAAGGACGGTGGCAAGGCCAACGACTCCTTGGGCGAGGAACTGGCTCGCGTCTACGAGTCCATGCAGCTGGCGGAGGTGGACAAGGCGCCTGCAAGGGCGTCGGCCATCTTGTCCGGTCTCGGATTCTCGGTCGAGAAACAGTCCTGCCCGACGAAGGCCTTCTCCGGCGGTTGGAGGATGAGACTAGCTTTGGCCAGGGCGCTGTTCTCCCAGCCGGACCTGTTGCTACTCGACGAGCCGACGAACATGTTGGACATTAAAGCTATACTCTGGCTGGAGAAGTATCTGCAGTCCTGGCCGACGACCTTGCTCGTAGTGTCGCACGACAGAAACTTCTTGGACACCGTACGTCTCATTCAGTGCAGTTCCATGTGACTGTGAGGTTTATGAAAACTTTCTTCGTAGGTACCTACGGATATATTGTACCTGCGCAGGCAGAAGATCGAGGCGTACCGCGGCAATTACGAGCAATTCGCTAAGACGAAAGGCGAGCGCGAGAGGAATCAGCAGAGAGAGTACGAGGCACAGCAAGCGAAGAGGGCCCACGTTCAAGTTTTCATTGATAGATTTAGGTACAACGCTAATCGGGCGTCGAGCGTGCAGAGTAAGATCAAGATGCTAGGGAAATTGTAAGTCTGATCGTTATCGTTAGGCGAAGGCTGCGTAAATGATACAATTTTACTTTCCTACTGCAGACCAGAATTACGGCCGATGGAAAAGGAAACTGAGGTCGTACTCCGTTTCCCGGATGTCGAACCATTGAGTCCACCGATACTGCAACTCAATGAGGTCTCATTCCGGTACAAAGGCGCCGCGAATAATATATTCACCGGGGTAAATCTAACGGCGAGCTTACAGTCGCGAATTTGCATTGTCGGCGAGAACGGAGCCGGTAAAACGACGTTACTGAAAATAGTCACGGGCGTGCTGAGTCCGACCCGTGGCACGGTGCATGTTCATCGCAATCTCAAATTTGGATACTTCAGTCAGCATCACGTCGATCAGTTGGATATGCATGTTTGTCCTGTAGAGTTGTTGCAACATCATTTTCCAGGTAACGCACGATTCTTCATCAATTGGAACGTTTATTTTGAAAGTGGTGTGAGTCCATATTAAAAACAAAATGAGATATATAATTTATGATTAACGTGGTGTAAACGGTTTATTTACGTGACGATTTAATTTTTTTTAAAAATGGATTTCTCCAGTTTCAAAATAAACGATCCAATTATCATATGTACTTGAATGAACGATACAGTGTACAATCTGTTCATGCTCGTTTCGCGTGAAGTATTACAGATTATGTAAGCTTCCGTAGGACATTTTTCAATGACCAGCGATTAATAGCGCTGAATTCGTTATCATCCTTTGTCCTCTCTCAGGTAAGCCCATCGAGGAATACAGACGGATGCTGGGAAGTTTCGGTATCAGTGGCGACTTAGCCTTGCAGACCATAAAGTCCCTTTCCGGAGGTCAAAAGTCGAGAGTGGCTTTTGCTCTCATGTGCGCCGCCATGCCGAACTTCTTAGTATTGGATGAGCCTACGAATCACCTTGACATTGAAACGATCGAGGCATTGGGGAAAGCATTGAATAACTGCCAGGTATATCACTCAATCAATTTTATATCTGATTAATCAGTCATCGTTTCTCCAACTACCAACGTTCTACGTTTCAGGCCGGTGTAATATTGGTTTCCCACGACGAGAGACTGATTCGCGTGGTCTGTACTGAACTCTGGGTTTGCGGGAATGGTTCTATTAAATGCGTGGAGGGAGGATTCGACGAGTATCGCAGGATCATCGAGAAGGAACTCGAGGCATAAGCTACCGTTCACCCAAGGAAGATTGGCGACACCGAGCTACCCCTATACCGAATAATGCAACGCTATAAGAATTATAGACCGATTGACAGTTCAATTAAATCGATGACAACTATGAACAATTTCATACATTTCCTTTTTCGGCGTTACTATCTGTCCGTTATAACACTGAAGTTAGAAGTTTATTTTCTGTTGCTGAATGTTTGTAACTTTTTAACCCTTTTACCAAGGAAAAAGGAAGTTGATAGAGACTTGCTGTAATAAACTTTAAAGGAAAAATGTCTATGTAAGCCACCGACAACTTTTTTCAAACCGCTACCGATAAAATCGTCGCGCATCAGCGATAAGGCGATCGCGAAGATGGTTCGAATGTTTTGCGAATTTACGAATTCGATTGATTGTGAGTCGCCTCGTGCGATCCCAACTTTGTATAAACGACTAGGAACTCCGTATATAAATGATTAGAAATGGACATCGATAAATGTTTATTTATAAACAGAAAAGCATTGCGTATACACTATTAGAAAGTAATGTACATAGGAAAAGATCGTAATTTTCCTAAACAATAAACGAAAACGTAATTATATCAGTATTACATAGCCATATAAATGACGTTAAACACGATGCAAATCCAAATAGATAATTTGTATACATAATTGTTAAAAAAGAAAAACAAGAGACAAGAGAACCAAACCGAACAATTGAATCTCCAACTGGGCGTCGTGGAAACATCTCAGAAGCATCGGGGGCGTAAAAAGAGTCATTCGGAAGAAAAATAAATTAATAATGATTAGAACAAGGTTCTCAACACGTCAGCGAGGCTGCGCTCTGCGACCACTGTTTACCCCCAGCTGAAATATTTATCGGAAGCATACCACTGGGAATCGATGATGGATGCAAAGGCGGGGCTGGGGCTTGCTGTTTTGCCGCTGCAATTGTTTAAACATCATACCATTACCAATCTATCACAACCAACTCGAATACGCGTCTCTTAACCAGTTCTAAGACTACTCAGTGACACCACTACCAGATTAGAGCTGACTTTAATCAAATGCTTAAGCGAATAGGTCATTCTAGAGACGATAATTGATTCTGTCCGCCGTTCTTACCGTTCCTGCTGCTGTAGACCTTCGCGAATCCTCGAAAGGGTTCTGGCAGGGGAAAGCTGGCGACTGGGTGGAACAAGTCACCGAATCGCACTTCCAGGTCCAAGGAGTTGTTGACGGAGTGGCCGTTTCTCATGGAGGAGCCTCTCGTCGGCGGAGTTGGCGGAGGTGGAGGAGGCGGTGCCAATCTTTGATGCGTTTGCGCCGGACGAAGAGGAACCGGCGGATGAGGTGGCGGAATGCACGGCGCTGTCACTGTCACTCTTGATGGCGGCGGAGGTGCTACCCTGGTAACTCCTCCGCTGTTCGTTTTCGAGATAGGCGGGGAAGGTGGCTTCGCCACTGGCGGTCTTAGAATTCGATTCGTCGGCCTCGGTTGGACCTCGTTGAGGCAGTCTTGTGACTGATGAAGAGACTGTGGGGTCGGGGCGAGAACTGGGGGCGATCGCGGCAGTCTCATGCTTTGAGCTCTTGACACGCTGGTACTGCTGGTCAAATTTAAGTTTTTAGGCGGTGGCCATACCTTCTGGTTCATTGAAACTAATGGCTTGGCATATCCTTTCAAGCCGTCCGTGCCTGAGGTCTGGTCAGTGTTACTCTGTACCTGTCAAGCAGTGGATTTGGGTTATGATTTCAATTGTTTTGGTGGTACAGTATGATGAAGGCCAAGATTTGTTTAAATAGCAGTTTAGTATTAGTATGATTGAGAAACGTTGCAGGTGTGGTGAAATATACATACCGGAGGTGAGAAGACTTGTGGTTTTTGTGCAGCGGGTGGTGGTACGGGCGGTGGTCCTCTTTTCATACTGTGATGCATAATTGATGCATATACAACGCCGCTGCTATTATTCACATTGCTATTAGAGTCTCTATCAGACACATTTCCTCTAAGTCCTGTAGGTTTCAGCTTAGGCATACCACTTGAAAATAACCCACCTAGTCCAGTTAAACCACTATTGTTACTAACTGATGTGTTAATGCTAGATCCATTATTCCCATTATTACTGGTCGTGTAACTTGATGACTCTCCTTTTATTTTACCTAATAAAAAAGAATTTAACACTGTTATTATACATTCTATGAAAAGAATACTAGCAAATGACAGAGCCTTAAAAAGCTTATGAAAATTTAACAACTTACCACTAACAGCGGGAGCACTTTTATCATTTGTCACTGTTTTCTTTAATGCCTTCCCAGCTCTAATAGACTGAAGTAACATGGATCTGCCATCATCCCCAGATGATGGATTATGTGCATTAAAAGTTGGGGGTGGCGGCGGCGGCGGTCCTGGCATGGTTACTTATTCCTACAGAGCGTTTTCAAACATGTAGGCACAACTTATTACTATGTTTTGTAATCAAAAGTAAATAAAATTACAATATATATGTTACAAAATATGAGCCCACAATCTCGCTTTGCTGGCACTACAGTACAGTGTATGTTACAATGAGTGTAATAGATGTGAGAAAGCTAAAGAACCACTGAAACGCTATTAGACAAAAAAGATCCTGCACAGAAGAATGTCAAATGAGGTTAGCGGGAACAAAAATGCTGGAAAGCAGTGAAGTTTTGTGAATATTGTAATGATAAAGCCATGACAAACTATCACCATTGAAACTGTTTACAAATACTTCCTGTCATCGCGCTATTTACCTGGTATAATCAAAAATATATTTCAGTGACATCAGACATGCCGTGGAAAACTTCAAACCTGCCGCATTTCACATTTACATCACGTTCGTCGACCATTAATTGCATTCTGAACGTTGCAAAATCATTTTCGAACACGAAATTTAACGTAAAACACTGGAGCGAAAACGTTTAAATAGACAATAGGCCTCATCCGTTAACGCTGTATTAAACAAAAACTCTACTGGATTCCATGTTGCAAATGATAACTTTATCATGACTGATCATGACGCATACGAATTATCGAGTCATACGTATACATATATTGACCACACTGCTAAATATGGATACTTGAGGCTCATATAGACCTCAATTTTCTAACATTTATAGGTCCCTGCCTCTTGTACCACTGATCACAGATTTCTTCGCCAACTCTGCCCCGAATGTTGTGTGCCCACCTCTATTGTCGAGAAAGTAGATATATGGAGCGTTAACTCTTGCACAATCTCCCGAGAGGGAATATTTGGGGTAAAGGTAAAGAAAGACGGGATCCTCACCGATTTGCATGAAACTTCGTGTAATGGTAAATTTTTGCATAAAAATAAAATCTGTAAAAGCAAAAAAGGCCGCTCGCGTCTAATTAAAAAGTTATTAAGCGTTAAAGTTTAGTTATAAAACCTGCCTACCGACAGCACAAACGACATCTGCGCATGCGCTCAGACGTCTGCGCATGCGCACGGGCAAGTTTGCAGGTTGAATATGGGTATTTGAAATGAAATAATATTAAATCGGTGAAGGCTCGGTGTGGACAAGGCTTCCCTTTCATAATGTTGCACTTTGGGCAGTTAAAATCTAACCCAACCTACTCTCAAATCATTGTTTCATTGAAAACTCTTAAACATTATGAAAGGAAAGCCTTGCCCACACCTAGCCTTCGCCAATTCAATATTATTTCGTTTCAAATACGCGCACTTTACCTGCTAACTTGTCCGTGCGCATGCGCAGATGTCGTTCATGCTGTCGGAATGGCAGGTTTTATAACTAAACTTTACCGCTTAATAACTTTTTAATTAGACGAGTCCGCGCTTTTTGGCTTTTACAGGTCTTATTTTTATGCAAAAATTAATGTTTCTGCAAAGTTTCATGCAAATCGGTGATGAGTACCCCTTTCTATACCTCTACCTAAAATATATACAATTATAAACGATACGATCGCAGGCGTACAATCTGTCGCAGTAGAATAACAATGAAATGAAGAAATTGGAGATTAGATTAAACAGCGCATCAACTCCTATTCTATATTTTATTTGACTCTTCGAAGATCGACAATAAATTCTCATTTTCTTATAAAATCTAACACCATTAGATCTTTATTATACTTTTCTTATGCTTGTATTCTATACGATTTTCATTTCTTTATTTGGGATACATATCTTTCCTGATAATTGTAAGCGGTACACTTACATATAGTTTTACACCTATTAAATAATTTACATCCGTACTTGCCCCTGTTCTTATCGATTATCAAAATCGGCATAAATTCGACTTATACGATATTCCTTTCTTCGCGCGGACGATTCAACGATTCAGATATGATTACTGCGAATAATAAAATTTTTCCATGCAACAAAATGTTAATATAGTTCATTGATACTTGAACACGGAATCACCGTTGGTTGTACCATAATTTGCCGAACTACCAAGTAATAGAATATCATATCAGTGCTGAGGATCGTTTCGAACTTCTTCAAATATAACTATGTATTCTAATCGCCGCGAAAAAGTGTAGTTATTTTAAATGCTTATAAATAGTAACTCTCTATAATACTCAACAAGTCTCAATTAATAAATTGCTTCCAAATGACATACATTTTCTTTGGTACATAAAGAAGTACAAAAGCGTACACAGCTTGTAATAATTTTATACGTGCAAGTAAAAAATCTGCATGGCCAAATGACAATCCGAACTCTACGCTTTGACTAAAAAAATACTGCTCTCGTCTATACACATAGAAATGCGTATCAATAAAGTTCTTTAGACAGAGGCAATTTTAATCTTTATTAAAACAGACTAATTTTATGTACATTTTTGTTTTGTTGAAACAATATACCTTAATTACTTAAGAAGACTACGCAATGACAAAAGGTATAGTAGTGTTAGTGTATAATCCATTAGGATTTTAAATCGTCCTTAATGTCTCTAGGAATTCAGTCGTAACACTCGCGCTTCGGACATACTATCAAAGGAAATTTACTGTGATTAATACTTTGTCAGTTTTACGTTTACTCGAGTCGGATTTTATAGCTTTGTACTAATTTAATAAAAATGTCGGCAACTTTAAATTCATAGTCTCGCGACAGCATTCATTGTACACGTGATATCTCCTTCTTCTATATAGAATTAAGTATTTATAAAAACTTGAGTCTAACAAAACAAATCTCAAATCGTATAGCAAACAACATTTGTCTAACAAGGGTAGCTGGAACAATTATATATTTCTTAAATGGGAAGTAGATATGCTTTCTAGGGAGAAAAGCATCGCTACTCGTTTCAACAAACACTGGAAAAATGTAAGTTATATCAAATTAAAATCGTTTTTCTCTATAAAACTGTACTTTGTACGATCCTACTATATTTCCATCTCAATGACTCTACAGACTTCTCTTACGCTAAAATCTTTAACAAGTATTTATGCATGTCAAGACAGACCTATTTCACTATGTTCGGTATTTAGAAAAGCAACTAGCGAAACATTCTCGTTCGGTAAGACAGTAGAGATTTTGCGGCAACAATAATTCATTGCGACTCTTTATTTACTACAGCTTTCACTTCTCTCACTAAGCCATTGCATGATCAGTGGCAGAGTTGTCCTCACTTCGTAGGAAACAATTTCCCGTATTTCGTGGTACAGTTGTACGTATAGTTTTGCAGGCGTCTATAAAACAATATTGACAATGATAGGTAACGACTACGCGTAAGAAAATCATTACATCTACAAAAAAATTAAACGACTCATCGACCTCTCCTCTACCTACCGCAATAACAGGAAAAAAAACGTGAATGGTTAAAGGAACATAGACTAAATTATCTGAAACACTTTACATGAATAAATGATCGATGTCGGGGGAAGGCTTCGTACTAAAAAATAAAAATATGAAACACAATCGTAAGTGAACACTGTAAACACCCAACAATCATGCTGACTCGTTTTTGGTTTACAATGAGTTAATTCGTTGAATTGATCTCAGAGCTCTAAAAATCGTCCTTAGATTCATCTACTTACAATTCTACAGAATATACAAGAGGATGGGAGTGTTTCAGCGTACATATATACAGAAGTTGGGGCATTCAGAATGGGGCCACCTAATTATACCCGGTCGCTCGCGAATGCGCAGGAACAAAGTTGCAAACCGGCAAACGGACAGACGAATCTGCTTGCGCACACTTTTCAGTCGTTTCCTACTTGTAGGCAACTGTGCTTCTCTCAGATAACAGGGATAATCGAATGATCCTATCGATCTGCCCCAGCCCCGCACATCCTACATGAAACAAGGAACAACTTATCTCGGTCTTCCTCCTTACAGGACGTAGAAAGCATGGGGACCACCGTGTCGGCTTTTCTACCCGACTGATGGTAGGCCTACTCGTTTCTGCTACGCGTCTTAACAAAGTTACGGTGACAATGCTACGAAATTCTTTAGCAGTACCACCTTTCTCGACCTCTCATAGAATAACTGTCGTTTTTAAAGCGGCTGCGCACATTCTCGGCGCGTCGATCTGGCATTCGAGCCCAGGGCTCGAACGTGCCTTAAAAAATTTTCGCGCGCGTTTTTTTTTCGTACGTTTAATATCCTCGTTTATACGCCTCAAGTGAGTAGCGTTTGTTCAGTCTCAGAAGGCGCGTTGCGACAGTTGTGTGTTCGAAGTATGTCGGGATTCGCTGCAATTCTCTCTCTCTCTCTCTCTCTCTCTCTCTCTCTCTCTCTCTCTCTCTCTCTCTCTCTCTCTCGGTTTTCCTTGGACTGGCGAGGAAAGTTTTTAAGGCCCTACTTACTCGGGGGCCGTAAGCAAATCCTAGGCTAGTTCTCTTTTCGATTTCGTGTCGGTGTAGAACTGAGACGAGCTGTTGCCCGTCGTGTTGTTTGTGGACGCTACGAGCAAGTATCGCGTGAGTAGGTAGACGACCGCCTCGTAGGTGGCCATTATGATGGCCGTGTTAGGGATTTGCCTGATCAGCTGAGTGCTGAGGCCCCTGTAGAGGCCCTTGGGCCCTTCCTCCACCCAGACGACGTTCAGCGTCTGCCAGAACGAACGGTACTTGGTGCCTTCTTCTCGTAAACGTGTTCGCGCCACTTCTGCACATAGCAAGAATACGGAATTCATTACATACATTTGCGTATACGGTTCAATGGTCTGTATGTCTACGGTTCAATTGTTACGCCCTTGAATCTGATGAATGGAAACAAGTTTGACGGAATAGAGTAAACTTGAATCTATCTTAAGTTCTTGATAAACCTTGTTTCATCTATACTGTAAAGGGTGTTCAGGTGTGTACGGTTCAATTCTTAGGCCTTTCACTCTGGTGAGTGGAAACACAATTCAAAGAATACAGTAAAATTGAATAAATTATAAGTGCTTGATCAACCATGCTTCATCTATGTTGTAAAAGGTGTTCAGAGATTTTGGGGATTATGTTACGTGCAGTACTTTATAGAAGATGATGAGCTGATTTACGAACCAACATGAAAGAAGGATTTTTTTTAGGAATATTGACGGGTATCATTCACTCTCGAGATGATCAATGACTCTCTACGATTGTACAACGTGCTGATCTGTTGATAGACGTTTCTTTGGATAGAATGGTCCTGGTTCTACTACGCTACGGATGGGATCTTGCACTGAGTCGTTCCATTTGTTTTGACCGCTGTCTTACCGTGTGGATAGGCAACGATTGATGCAATCGTTTTCGAGAACGAGCCTGCTGCCATGAATTCGAAGAAATCGCGGAAAGATTTGCTGTCCTCCGCTCTAGACGTTCGTGATCTGTGAGAAGCCAACCAAGTCTTTACTGCCTCATATATTACGAAGTGTATCACAGTTTCGCTTATCCCAACGTAGGACGCTACGATGCCTTTGTAGAACCCTAGGGCACCCTGAAAGTTAAAATAATTGTGACATTCTGCAAATTTTAGCCTTCGGTTAATTTGCTTTCAGACGAGTTTTTTGTGACCATATATCATGGAACTTGATGTTCTCCGATCGAAATTACACTTTTGGGAGATTCTCTCCGTCATCTGGCAGCCGAGAGATGAATTTTGACGCAAATTTGAGAGCTCTCTGACTGGCTTATCGCTTTACTATGGTAATGGGGGACCTAAGTATGGTACTATGGCATCACTTGGACCTCATAGAACATGAAAATATCGATGTTATTCCGGGAAATTTATGAAAAATATTGGATTATCTACTAGGTCGAGAGATAGGTTTTAGGTATGTTTAGACTATGAATTCTTACTATAAAGTACTTTTATCATTTTCTTAGCATTGTACCATCATTGGTGCATTGTTTCGTGCTTATTTCTGCCATTTCTTCGACAAAGGAGTATTTTTGACGTGTTTTGAACTATGTTTGACTGTCTTATCGGTCTAGTATGAAATTCAGCTACTAATTGAAGGTACTTTGGTATCATTTGAACCTACCTAAACGTGATAGAAACGTTAAAAAATTTTCGGTCTTATTTTCGATTCATAACTATCCTATCTGATAGAGTTTAACTCGCCCTGAAAGTTGGTTCCAAGCAAAGTTTCGAAAACGCTTAAAAATTAGTATTTTATCATCTGTACACCATATAATATTTCTGGGCTACATCCGTGGGATTTACAGTCAAACAGAGTTAAAGACGATTTTTAACAATCATAACCAGACCGCTTTAAGTGCTATAGTTGCGGAGATATGGCCAGAAATAGGTCAGAAATGATAAGAAAATGACAAAATTCGAGTACTGAATGTGACAGTGAAACGTCATTTAATCTATAGAGTCGTCCTTTATTCAACGCAAAGAGTGATAAAGAGTACAGTCCAAAAACGCAAGCGGAGCTTTCCTACGTATAGTAGTTTCAGGGATGCGGCCAAAAATACGTTGAACAGAGACGAAAAACAGACTATTGTCTATGGGGCGCTGATGCTATCCGCTTATATACAGTTGTTTTCCCACTAAATTCGTAGAATTGGGTCAAAAGAATTTATTGCTTCGCAAAAACCGCACCCCAAAATGTATACTAGCTCAGACATTCCCGCCAAAATCAAGAGGGTATGTAATGAAAACTGTACGTGTATACAGATCCGTTGTGAAAGAATGGAATGAATATAGGCATTTAACGTCTATGTGAAAGAACACTTTAGATAATCTACTAGTACGTACCATAATGTTTATATAATGTACACGTACATGCTTAATCGAAACTAATAATCAGAATATGTGATGGGATACGTATCAGTGCATTCAAAGAAGGTCGAACTCTTTCACGTAATTCAGTATATTAACTTCGCTGCCACTCAAATGGTAAAATGTCTTACCGATTGACGATATATCTTCCGCATACATTCTATCGCGGTAATTTTGTTCGTCCGGTGATCCAATTGAAGCCTAGTCTTAATGAACCAAATCGGGTTTGTTAGCGTCGACGCCACGAAACCTGCAAAATAAACGGTCAGTTCAAGTACTTACATAATCGCAAAAAAAGAAAAGAGAAGAAAACATACGTTAAAGGTATCAGATACAGGCAGATAACATTTAGAATGTAAGCGGCTTACGGAGGAAAGATCACGATAGAGAGATTTTCGGATAACGAGAGTCGAGCTGCAGAATTCTGCAGAACAAAGCCGCTGCCCGGGGGTCACTGCGGACCCCCCGCCATCGCTACTATCGGATAGAACAGGCGTCCAGGGTACTTGACGGAATAATTAGAGCTCTGTATCGGGGGGAGGGGGGACGATGGCGAATCTTGCCAAAAAAGATAAGCGACGACGCTCATTCTATCTCCGCTAATCGTGCTTGTCTAAGCGCAATGATTATAAGTGATCATGATACATAGTTTGCGTGAACGCCAGTGACACAAAAAACCTTTCGCAGCACCTATGCGAACAAGACTTCCGTCGAGGATTTGGACTTTGAACTGAACTGCAGTAAATAAAAATTTCTTGTTAAAGGAATCTCACCGGCGGCCGAGCTTTACGAAACGACTGGCTACATGAGGAACACACATCTTCCGTGAATGGTACGTGCAACAAGTAAGGGAAGAAACGGTGTTTTACCGTCGAGGATACTTTGGCGAGCTGACGAGACTACGTTTCTTTTTTTTTGTTTTTGTTTTTTAACGAGAAGGCGGCGTTGTTTGTTGCACGAACAAAAAATTCATAACGCTGTCCGATGGAACAGTCAACGCTGGCACGTTTGCCGTTCGGCATGTACTGTTGACACGCTAATTGGCCACTAATTTCCTTCGTCGCCCCAAGTGCGTATCGAGATGCGACGCACGCTCTCTTACGAACTTTCTTCAGCAACGATTTAACGATTGCTTTGGAATAATGTACCTTTACAAGTCTCGCCAACGCACGTGGATAGAGTTAGATGGACGCCCAGCGGATTATCGGAAGACAAGTACGACAGTGGTTAAAGGAACGTCATCCCGAAACGATGGATGGGTCGAGGAGGACAGATACCTTTGGCCTCCAAGATCACCGGATCTTACGCCGTTAGACTTCTATCTGTTAGGGACAATGAAAGAAAAGGTTTATCGAATGCAAGTCACGTCGAGCGGAGCTAATAATTATCGGCTCCGCTGTTAAACATCAGTCAAAATTCGGTTAGGACGTTCCTGAGACGGCATTGGCAGGCCTGGCACTCTACGTTAAGTAAACAATTAATTGTATTGTGCCCGCGAAGCTCTTTGATATTTAATTTATATATGCATGTATATATATTTTTTTGTACTTATAAAATATAGTGGTAAGAAACCCGATGGAATATTGAAGTTGAGGAATATAAGTCTTGCTTGAAATATAGTCTTAAGAACGGTACTGAAGTTACAGTCGTTTAAAGTGCTTGGAAAGGCGTTCGGTGAATGTCGAAAGCGGCAGCATTGAGTGCAAGCTTCCTGAAGCTTCAAGATGACGAACGTGCCTCAAAAATCGAGCCATTAATCTTAAGCTATCATCGCTTGACTGGGCGGGAGTTAGACGGAGAGTTAAATGTAGGTGAGGACTCAGAGATTCATCTTATGGCGAGTGGTCTGTGCATGAGAAGAAACGTTACAAAGATGGTTTTGCTATGATGTTAAAACACATAACGTGGATTAAAATATGTCAAATTACTTTTCTGCCTTTTAAGCGCAGTTCATGGATTATTTACAAATTATTTCAGTGATCCCAAACGTTTCTTGGTGTGTCTTTTACGTTATTCAATTCGCGCAATACGAATACCGTTTTTCACGAGAGTGATAAGCATCTAAATAAATTATCTGGTTTGCCTTATTAACACATGGATCATTACATTACGTGTCATTACGCAGTGCACGACGTTATCTCAAGTCGTACGACGCATGTATTAGGAGCACAAGAAATTAGAATCGTGGCAACAATTATTGCGGTCCAAAATGCACAGGGTAGCTTATACACTTTCTGCTTACGTCTACTTCGTAGGTCTGTTAGCACGCTTTAGCAAAAGTGTAACTCTCGTGCAGAACTGTACGAATCCATTGAGGTATGTTGACTTACCAGCGCAGAATGCGGAAAAGACATGAACGATCGGCGTGTCCGGAGGTAGAATTGTGTTGAAGGCGACCTTGCTTTTCGAGTATGTACAAAAATAGATCGCCCGCGAAGGCGCCACACCGACGAGATTTGGGCCGAGACCTTTAAAGAGACCGCGCGGCCCTTCGTACTTCAGGATATATCTTATACATTCGAAGATCCCGGGTGCTGCAGGAGCGTGAGGCGTTGGATTGCCACCGGGTGGTGTTGACACACCGCAGTGCGAGAGTGCTATCAGGGAGTATCTGCAAAGTAAACAGAAGTTCTCAAATTAGTTTGCTTAAGAAAACTATTCCTTGTATATCTTCATATTTCGATTCCACCGCTGACGTCTTTGATCCTAGAAACCAAATTGTCAGTTCAAATGTTCATGAAAAATTATAAAGGGCCCCAAAGGAAACAGGTTTCTTCTGTGCTGATAAGGACGTGTATATGGATAGTTTTCGATCCGCTGTAGAACAATAATAATCTGTCAATGACAAATAAACTGTCTTCTGCAATTTGTGAAAATAATTAATTTTGTAAAATTGTTGTTTTTCAACAGACACTTGGCTGGTTATAATCAGTGTAGTGAGGGATTACAATAGAAAATTGAAACAGTTTCAGGAATTTGACATACATTCTCGTATATAGTGAATAGTGGTAAACAAACATGAGAAGAAAACATGTGATGCAACTTCTGCCTCACCTAGTATATCCTCCTGTGCATAACCTCCTTCTCTGTTCAGGTGTAGGAAAACTTTTGCAGGTGACATGGCCGGAAGTAAGTTCTTTATTAACTGGTGGAGGGTAAAACCCTGATGAAGAGGACTGCAATCGTGTCTTGACAACTTCCAAAGGACAGGTGACTATAGCTCCAGCTGTACCGGCTGCTCTGCTTGTGCAAATATATAAAAAGAAATGTTATTTTTAACATACAAAGTTCAACAGACCAAGTTTATTTATTTACTTGATTCTATTACGTAGACTATGATAGATTTTAGTTATATTTTATTATATTGGCCATACTTTCTTGGTATCTTATATAATGCATTGTATGCAAAGAGATATATGCCACAAAGTAGATATAAAATATCAGGCAACTCTAAATATTGACAAAATCAGCAGCAACATACAATGGTATCTAACAGAAACAAATCACTTTTAAATGTCTGGATCATGTTCAACCATGGTCTACCTAAATACTAATAATATTAGACATTATCAGATGTGCCAAAAAGATTGTGTACAGTGAGAAAGATACTGAACAGCAACACCAACAGACACTACATATAGCCTATTTAAGTAACTGAATGTACAATGATCCACCAAATACACCTTCAGGTGATATTGTTTCTGTATAGTCGCAAAAAGAACTGTTTTGGCTGACAACTTTGCTGAGACTACTGACAATATGTCATTTTAGATAACGTTGAAGTATGCTTCATAATCAGACATTATCTGAAGAATTAGAATATGGCTAAAGTTTACACCAGTGTTGTTATTGCCATCCGTGTCATGCGCTTTAAAGAGGCCTAGGAATATGGAAAGCATTATCTTGGATGCAAACAAGGCCTGACATATACCTACGAATCAAAATAATTTGGCGAGATATAAAAAGAAACGGCGTCACGTAAACAAAATAAGTATAATGAGACCTCTACACACAGAGCGTGAACCTCCCACTGGCATTAAATTCCTCCAATATACAGCGTATAATGGTAACCTATGTATATCGGAATAGATGCACGGAACTGTTACGCAGTTCGTCGACGTGCGTGTTACGCGGACAAACTTAACACGCATCTTTGCATAAAATCGGAACTGCAACGTCGAAGTGTCGTCGTAACAATCCCGGCGCCTCAACGTACGCCGAATCGGGGCGGGCGGAATTACAAAATAAATGGCCGTGACGCGTCTGACAAAATTCGGTGCCCGCAGAACGTACTTGCGATCCTAATTACCGTCCACATGTCCGATTCATTAAATTTTGGCACCGAGCACTGTTAGCGCGCAGTTCGCGATTAAATGCTGATTGCGCAGTGGAATACATACACCACTCGTCATTTCGGTCCACAACTTGTGGCACGAGCCGTGTGCATGTATTTGTAAAATCTGACACTGCGCAGAAATGCACTGTGCGTACACTGTTGTGAAATATTGATGTAAGTGTTGAATAACAATAATTGGGGAAAATTGGTTGCGGCCCGTTTGGGCGAAATGCACCCGGAAGCCAGCCCAGTCTCCGGTTGGCCCTGTCGTAAACATTCGCCTTTTTGCGGCACAGTAACGAGAAAAAGTCACGACTCACCCTCCAGCAATAAGATGTATCGCAGTGTCGCGATCCCACATTCTAAGACGCAAAATGTTTTTTCAATTGTTACTTTAGCAGCATAGACCTTTTAATTGATGGAAGAGCGGGCCCCGCGAAACACTGTATCACAGAAATAAACTTCACCGAAACCGCGAAACTTGACCTTGCCACGGCAAATGTTTTAAGCGTTGCAATTATATTTTTGTCCTGGCCAAGCGGAAAGTATAAATTGAACAAGAAACACTGCCAACATATACTACTGCTTCTGAACAACTGACCACAGAATCTGCAATAAAACATCACGAGCGGCTACCAGTCTGTGCACACCGCAGGTTACAGTTCAATGTAGATAGGAAACTTAGAGGGCGCGCATACGCGATGTTCAAACTTCATACTCTCATCTTCATCCGCCGCGACAATTATCCCCTTTATCGGTACAGGCAATTTTTTTAAATGTTTCCTCATTGCCGTTTCTACGCCATGCATTGATATTCTAGAAATAATAAAATGGGGGGTGTAACAGGTGCAGGAACTTCACATGCACGAAATTGGAGAACTTCTCTCTGAATTGAATTTCACTGAAAATAGAAATCGATTTAATGTAAAAAATAAATTCATTCATTCTGCAGTGGAAGATATGCACTTAAAGAAAATGATAGAAAATATGTTATATCGTATGAACAAAATATTTTATTCATTTATGAGGTGTTCTTATATTTTATAGTTTGGCATTGTCGTGGTACTATTCTTCTCTTGTTCAACGCATGAGCTCATAGAGTCTAAAAACGTTGAGAGCGTGCAAATTTTCGATGACAACAAACGGGCGTATACCAGGAATGGTATTTTCCTTAAACTTCGTCCACTCAAACCAACACTTTGTTCGCACATATGTAATAATCTTTTACTATTCCCTGTAGCTTTTTTATTGTCGTGGTCTTTTGAAGCTTCGTGCTCTATAGTCGCTAAAGTATGAAGTGGTTCAGATTCCATAAGTCCGGTCTGTAATGTATCAGAAAATAGAAAGTTATTAACATGATCAGAGAAAAGCAGGCCATCAGATTAATATACATACCCTTATCAATTCGTTAATGCAGGAACTGTAAATTTTGTATATAGCTTCTTTAGATGGATGACCAACGTATTGTTTTATATCCGCTCGGTCAAGGAACGCTAAGTCAATAGCTTCCGTCAAGTTACTGGTCGTCAGAATCACAACATTTGCATAATGCTTGATCTGATCTAATTGCGTGAGCAATGCGTTAACTACGCGAATTGAATCCGTGGGTTCAACTTCGCTCGCACCTGCCTTCCGCACATGTGCCAGAGATTCAATTTCATCGATGAGAATAAAGATCAACGCTTTCGGATCTTCCAGGAGCGTTCTTACTTCGTCAAATACTTTCATGACCAATTTTCCACTCTGTAAATAATAATAAGAATAAATATAGAAAAAAGTTTAGGGCAGATGCGTTGCAATGCAATTATTATAATGCGTTACCTCGGAAAACCATTTTGAAAATAAGCTATGACTATTTATTTCAATTAATTGCCCGTGAGTAAACCGGTCCCCTAAACGAATAACAGTCTTCTGGGCAAGAGCTCTGCACAAACTACTTTTTCCTGTGCCAGGGGGTCCATGTAATAGTATTATTTTGTTACAGTTTATTATGTTAGGATTTACTTTATGATCTGCAAATGTTATTGCTGCCTGCACAAATTGCAATAGCTGAAAGAAATTAATATTTTTTAGAGACAGGTTTCAATTTTTTGTGATAAAAATATCTTTGTATAAAGTTAGAATACAAACATTGTTTTTCAAATGTGGTTCAAAATGTAAATTCTCCCACAACGTGTGAAAATCTTTGGACGGCAAGATCCAGTGTGATGCTACTGATATCTCTTCATTTTCATAAAGCATAGTTTCTGTGGCCGCATCCCCATCCGATAATTTGTATATATGAAATTTGGTGAAAAAAGTATTTCTTTTTACTTTCTCCTATAAATGAACAAAGATTAAATACATTTAGCACCTAAACACAACATAAATACTTGCATATAATTTATAATCATTTCTGTACATTTTCCTGACTAGATGAACAAATAACAGAGTCAACATATTCTTGCAACAATTTATAATTAATGTGTTGCTTGTCGATTATAGAATTTATGACATCTAACTCAACATCTTCATCGGTTATTGCTTCCTCAACCAGACACTCAACTTGTGTCCTGTTAAGCACACTGAAAACAAACAAGGTACAGATACATATTACATCAAAAATAATGTGCAGGGAAATAATTAGTCAATAATTCAACAGGGTTCAAAGTTTGTAAAAACACCTTTCAAATAAATTAAAGATTGTAATACCTAGTAGCCTTTTGACAAACTTCCACATGTAGGCATATACGGTCATCCATTATTGTATTTACTTTTGTGAAAAACTAAGGTAACTTAAACAACGTTGTACAATATGTGCGAAACAATCATTACTTTATGGATGCAACACTATTTGTATTATTCTTTGCTTGTTGCAAAACTGTCAAGTGTATTCGTTTCAAAGTTGTTACTGCCAATAAAATGTTCCTGCACATAAGTACATCCCTGCTGATCCCTGCACAGAGCTGGAAATTTTAAGATTCCAAATGCTTAATGTTACTAGGTTCCACAGAAATTAATATAATAAGCAGTAATTGCATGTCGGATAGCTGTACAAGTTTATCAGGGGAATAATGAATAAAATATATAAAAAACCATTATTTCAGAAGACACTTGTGCCTATTTGTTCGATAGTTTAAAGAGGATTATTAAGATTTCGTTGTCACATTCGACGTTATCAACAGAGTCTGGTGTCAGATTCGAACGCTGCACATGGCACATATTAATACTAAATTCAGCGACAGCAGTTACAAATTCAATTTGAATAGGGCGACGTCTGATACATAATTCCAAACAGAATAAGATTTTACAAATACATGTTGAACGTTGAATTGTCATTATTTATACCAATAAAATCAAAGTCAGCGAAATATTGGCACACAGTGTATTTGATATTCATCTTAATTAATGCCGCATATTCTTCGCTCAGAAATGTCTACAAAGGTTTTAAATTAGGAGATAATATTGGTTAATTGTTGCTGTTTTTTCGTACATTCCTTTGTATATCTGTTACCGGAACATTTGAATAGTTTCGCAGACGCATTGGCACTGTGAACTATTCCCGATTCCGGCAACAAAGAGTAAATTTCCGCGGGAAATCTATTGAATGATATATTTCGTGTTGACGATGTTTGATATATATCGTGTATAGATATACATATATCATGGCAACACGACCCAGGATCACAATTAGGCCATCGAATTGTTTCGATCTTACCGAAAAATGATTCAACATTCAGCTTATTCCGATCTTTTAAGCAAGAAAGAGTACCTGAAATCAAAGTGAGATATTTCAATTAACTTGCCACACCAAAGAAAATCAATAATGCAATTCTGTTGATTGATTTTCAATTTACGCAATTTTCATAAACTGAATAACGAAGCAAATTATATGTCTTCAAATATTGTCTAAAACGTGAGAATCTTACCTCTCTTCAAGTATCATGCCGCTAATTAAACTGAACTGTTTCAACCAATATGGCGGCATTCCTCCAACCAATCAGATCGAATCATGTACCCGCCTTATTCAAATATTTTTAACTGTGAATTTACAGCAATTTACAGCCATCCAATACAGTTCAAGTATTGGTAAGATACGGTAATTGGTCTTTTAGCGCAAAATATTATAAATACATCCAGTATTTGCAATTTTAGCACGCTGCTGTTCCATCTCTACCGTTTAAATAATATACTAAACAAACCCAAATATACAAAAATGTTAGTAGCATACCTTGGCGTCCTTGACACAACGACCCCTCAAGTGTGCC
Source organism: Anoplius nigerrimus (assembly GCA_914767735.1). Taxonomy (NCBI): domain Eukaryota; kingdom Metazoa; phylum Arthropoda; class Insecta; order Hymenoptera; family Pompilidae; genus Anoplius; species Anoplius nigerrimus. The sequence continues at coordinate 11,156,910 of OU612091.1, read as the reverse complement.
TACAATCGAATTTAAATATTTCGATTGTTCAACAGCATCGTACTGGAGGGACGCACAATAACTTAAACCCAACCTTAACCGATGATTTTACAATACTTCTGCAAGTTGATGGAGAAACAACAAACTTGCACTTTTCGAATGTAAACATCGAATGTAAACATCGTTTTCGAACAAAGTGCAGTCGATGTCGCTTTCAGCTGCTTTCAGCTTGCACAACGTCGGTATGCAAATCCGTGTTCAATAACATGTTCACGATGCGGCAGAGGGCGCCACCACCTAGGTCGAAAATTTGAAAAGTGGAATTGTACGTTTGTACTCTATGATCGACAACGGACGCTGTGCCGTTTCGTATTTTCGTACGATCTTTTAACGGACAAAGAGTTGACGGTTGGGGAACGAGTTTGCGGTTAGCAATGTAGTGTTTAAAAAGTTCCTTCCCACTTGCGTCGATGAACGGAAGCATTTGTTAAGTAAGCATTTAACGTTAATTGCGCGTCAATATGAGTGCTAGCACCGACGAGGATGAGCGTAGGAAACGTTCTCTGGAAGTTGGTAAGGATATGGTAAGTTTAAATGCAATCGTATTTTTTTAATTAATTGAACTGTTACACGCAGCTGATTAGATTGTGACACTGCAAATTGAAAATCGCTCGTGTCACCTAATAATACCCGTTCCCGATCTGGATATACGATGCCATTAATAGCTGCATAGATCTTCCATCTAACTCTTAACACAGCTTAGAATTTGCAATACTATTATGTTCTCTATAGTACATAGTATGCTTTAATGATAAATAGTTTCTAATTATTTTACGGGTGCGATTATTGAGTAATCAATTTGCTTAACGCAGTTAGAAAAATATAAAATGGATAGACTGAATAAACCAGAGAACGAACTTTCTGATGAGGAGTCTCTACATAATGACAAATCTACAGATTTTCGTGGGTCAAGTGTAAGTTAAAATGAAATCGGTATTTGTACTACAAAAACTATTTATGTTAATAAAATCTATGATCTGAAATAATTTACTAACAGCTATGATTTTTGTATGTGTCAGACAAATGAAGGTCTATCATCCAGAGACATTACAAGAAGCAGTATTAGCATGAGTGAAGGGGAAGGAGATGGTGATCTAGAAGGAATGGCGGGGCGTGTAGCTGAGTTAGAACAACTGTTACAAGGGAAAGAGGCGATTGTTGAAGCTTTAAGTACAGAAATTGATTTCCTCAGAGCAGAAGCACCGTCACCGAACTCTTCACAAAGCCAGAGCAGCAGTGTCCAAGGTCGTGAGATTATATCATTGTACAGAACAAGGGTAAGTTGTGCTCTGTTTAGTAGATATGTTTTCTTCACTTCATATATTAACTTTTATCTTTTACGTTAGTTTCAGGAATTTGAAATTGCAATAAACCAGAGGGACAATTTAATAGAAGATTTGACATCCTCATTGGAACAAGCCTTATCTTCTCGAGATGCTGTTCTTGCAGAACTTAACAGACTTAATGCTATGCAACTACCATCACCGGATGTGCTAGCTAAAAATGTACAGGAAAAGGTAATTTTTCCAGACTCTGTTTTTACACACTCTATAAAACGAAAATTACATATCTGTGTTATGAATCCTAAGATTGCCAAGATGGAAGCGACAGTGGCTGAACAACAGCTGATGATCCATAAACTCAATGAACAGCTGGGGAAATCACAAGAGCATGTGCAAACCCTTGAGCTGGAAAAGGAAACACACACAGCTGAAATTAGCGATTACAAAATGCAAATACACAACCTGAATGAGCAAATTCGGTTAGGCACCGCGGAGAAAGATTTGAACAGCGCCGAAAGCTTGGAACATCAGAAGCAATATGAAGCACGCATCGATAAAATCAAACAAAACATGCAACACATATTGGAAAAGTTTACATTGGAGACGAATGCGAATGCAGCCCGGCATCAGCAAGAGTTAAAGGTACGTCGAATACATATTTATGCCATTTCAAAAAAAGATAATACCTGCTCTTTCAGGAGTTATCGTCGAAGCATGAATCGGAAATAACGAACATTCAAATTAAGTACGAAGAATGCTTGAAAGTAATCAAGGATGAGAATAAGATGCTGGCTGACCGCTTGAACAAGTTAGCCGATTTGGAAAGCAGGCACGCCAAAGAATTATCCGTCTTCCAAACCCAGATGGAGCACTATAAGAGGACCATAAAGACCTTGAAGTCGGAACTGGTTAATCGTACGGAGTCACAGAAAACTGCAGAGGCACAGATCAGCGTGTGCAAGCGAGAAACTGAAGATCTCAAAGTACAATCTGAAAATACTCGACGCATGCTGGAGCTGAATCACCAGAAGGAAAAGGAGATGCTGAACGAGCAAATAAGGCTGCACAAGATTCAGCTGGAAGAAGTGACGGCAAAGCATTTAGCAGCAGCTGCTCTCTTGGAATCCAAGGAGAGTCTGGAACATTCTCTTCAGCAAGCCTTGACGAATGCAGCTTCTTTAAAAGATGAGAACAATGTTCTGAGATTCAAGTTGGACGATCTCTCATCCAGATACTCGGCGGCACGATCGCTGATAGAGAACAATCAGCAGCACGAGAGAAGCATGAGCTGCAGAATACAGGACCTGGAGAAGTCGTTGTCCAGGCTGAGTGGCATCAACGTCAGCGTACTCAGCGAACTGAACGACACGACCTATCAAACCATAGACGAATTCGCCATACAGTATCAGTCCACCCGACAGAAACTGGAAGAGAAGCAGGAACTGGAAAAGTTGCTGGTGGAGAAGATTCGTGGGCTGGAGGATGACGTTGCCAAAGCGAAGGACGAATTGGACAGAGCCAACCTGACGAAGAAGTCTTACGAGAAGCAGCTGAAGGACATGAAGAACCTCTGCGACAAGCTGAGATCCGAGATTTACGCTTTGAACGAGAAATGTCAGGCCACTCATATTTCAACGGAGGAAAGCAAGTCGTCGGAGCAGGACATGAGGGAGATAATAGCGGACTTCGTCAAGAAGATAGAGAACAGTCGGCAAGAAGTGGAGGCCTTAAAATGCACCGTGGAAAAGAAGGACGCCGAGATCAGCGACTACGTTAAGCTGGTACAGGATTTGGAGAAGAAGACGCAGAGGGCAGAGAATGAGTGCGAACAGTTGAAGAGTGGTTTGGCGGCAGCTTGGGCGCAATGTGCTGAAGTTGAAGAAAAGTTGAATCAGACCTTGGCAATGAATGAAACTAGAGCAGACGTGTCCTTGCCTGCGCAGTACAATGACTCTGTGTGCAAATGTATGAAAAGTAACGTGGTTGGCAGTAACGTTACTTTGGACAATACTGACAGCAACAAATCTGAAGAAGCTAACGAGAGTAGAGAAGAGAACAGCAAAGAGAAGACTTCCTCGGCGATGGGGCCTCTTGTCAGCACGAAGTATGAAAAGATGCTGAAGGAGATGGAACATCTGCTGGGAAAGCAACCGAATTTCGATATGGTCTTAGAAAAATTGTACGACAATTTTGTGTCTTGTGAAGAGTTGACGGTGGAGAGAAACCAACTTTTGAGTGAAAATGCGACCTTGAAAGGTGCGATGCAGAATGTGGAGACGCTTAAAGATTTGGTGGAGCAACTCAAGGCAGACAAGCTCGAGCTGGAACAGCAAGTGGAAAAATCTATAGAGAGACACAATGCGGAACTGAATGCTTCCAAAGTGGACGCTGCGATGGAAATCAAGAAGATACAATCATTCTTAATGGGTGTAAAGAAAGATAGCAGAGGCAAGGTTGACTTCGACTCGGAGTTAGAAATATTTCATCCTCACGAGATAGAGGAGTTGCGAGCGTTCTTTGAGCAGAAATATTTGGAAATGGAGAAGCAGAGTATTGGGGAGATATTGGGCGAACAAGTGAGGAAGGTACTGGACGATGATGACAGGGTTGAGAGGCTGTCAAGGAGTCCTTATTGTATCGGCGCTGGTGATGGCGTGGTCCTGGCTCTTGAAAATGATGAATTTGCAGCGGCCGCTTATCAAGCGCGCAAGAAATCATTTCTGGGTGAATTGGAACTCAGAAGAGTGGAAGGTGCCGATAGTAACTTGATGGCCGAGAAAAGATTGGAAGAACAGGAAAGAATGTACGAAATGTTTAGAAAAGATTTGAATGAGAGAGGTCACACGGTCATCACCGTTCATCAGGTAAGAAACGTGACTGAAGCGATTGAAAAATGTAAGACCGACTTTGTTACGTTTGTTTTGTTTGCGCGTTTACTTGAATTTCCAGAGTTTGTCAAAAGTACGTGTTGCAAAATAGCTTTTTGCGCTCGCATGGAAATATCAGAAAATACTAACAATGTGTCATTTGGAGTTTAAAGAGAGATTAGCAGGATAACTTACATAGTTGTTTTGAACCATGATTGGCTGTGTTCTGTTTTGGGTGTGCCGATTTCTTCCTGAACCTTTCACTGTTCACACACACTATCATCTCGAAGAATCAGAGATTATTCGCGAATTACTGATCATTTCGGGCATAACTTAATGTAAAGAACAAAAGAAGTGACAAAAATTGGGAAAGATGACAGTCGCGTATCAATCACTCAATTTCCTTGTCCAATGAAAACTATAATGCCCCCTGAATTATTTTGTGACTAACAGAACATTGTGTGACTTTAAATGTGTGCATGCAGCATTGTCAGACAGAATGGGATGTGGATGCGTTGGAAAATTGTGAGTTGCTACAGCTGCGAGCTGCGTACAGGCGCCAGTTGGAAGAACAGGTAGCTCAAGCGAGACTCGATATTGTTCATGCTCTCCAGGAACAAATACAGGTAGCATAAAGCTACTTGCACGTCAATGTTTGTGTGGATTTTTGTCCTATAATTCTCTTAACTTCTGTTTACTTTTTTTTGTTTGTGATTAATTTTTCATTGTGATTTTTTTTTTTTTTTTGTGTGTTACTTCGACGGACCGTACTCTGTTAATTTGTAGAATTTTTTTCTGAAATACGTTTACCGTATTGCAGTCGTTCCTGTCATTGGAAGAAGGTTTAGAAGACAGTTGGCCGCCGGAATTGATTCAATTACGGGATAAACTCACGAACAATGCGAAAGAGGAAATGCAAGCTTTGAAGGACTCGCATTCTGCCGAACTCGCACGTTTGAAAGAGGAGTATTCAAGAAATATTGCTAAGGCACTCGAAAGTCATGAAGAGGAAATTAAGAAGTTGAATTACTTTGCTAACTTTGCCCATGCGAATTCTGGTGAACGATCACCGCAAGAATTAAGCATTGTTAAAGAAAGGTATTAACATTTACATTAGCATGGAACACTTACATTATTATGTTTCTAACGACGCGACTGTTTTACTTTCAGAGATAATCTGCAGAAAGTATGCATTGTTCTGAAAAATTTGATTGAGGAACTGACCAAGTATTTTATGGTTTGCGAAGAAGAAATCAATAACACGATTATTACTGAGATTTTGAAGGGACAGGCGTTGGACAATATGTACAGTCCAGAGAAAGACGTGGGACGTGCAGAAAAGGCGAGTCCACAGGCTGACAACAAAACTATCGACGTGGATAATAGCATTTTGAACTTGACCGAGCAGAAAATGAAAAGAGTCCATTTTGCCCCACAAGTGACCGAGTTGGTATCCATTATAAACAGCGACAGCGTCGCTCTGCAGAACATCGTTGAAGAGGACGAGAGCATAATTGACAAGTTAAGAAAGCAATTAAACGCCTGCGTTCATCGTTTGAGATCCGAAAGTGCCAATATTCTTGGCGTACCTCTGTCAGCCAGTGAAGAAAAATCTGTACCGTTGTCTAATGAAATGGTATGGATGAATCAGATAAGTGACGATTTCAAAATGAAAATGAACCAGACCGAGAGCTTGATAGCCAGTTACCAAGAAGAATGTGAACAGCAGAAGATAAGAATTATGGAGCTGGAACGTAAATTGGCATCCGCCAATAACAAGAAAGAAATTATTACTGAAGGTTACGGTGAACATGACGATATTGCAGACTATGATATTACGCTACAGGACTTTTCACAGTTACAAGAAAAAGGTGAGCTTCATTATTAACCTTTACAGGGCGAATGGCCCAGCAGGCGACCGTACGGCGGATACAGGGTCTGCCCGGACCCATGCGAAGAAGTCAGTAGTTGTAATTGAAAATTAGTTTTTCCATTTAATTTTTATTTTTTCAGCTTGTAAAATAACGATTTACAAAAATATTATTATTACTACCTAGTTGGTAAAATAATTAATGCACCTCTGGTGTATGCGCAATATTTATTCGTCTTCATTATATTTCACACATAAAAAATGTGATCTATTTATTTTATGGTTATTGTAGACATGTTTGCACATTTCTCGCTTCGACAATCGGCTTGAGACCACTGTCGACGGCATCTTTGCGAAAAACATATTTTCTTTCTTCTACTTTGCTCCAGCTAGAGATAAGAGAATGAACAAACTCAAGACAACTGTCAAAGTTCGACTTTTTATAAACACTGGCTCCGAATGCTCCCTGTATCCGCCCATCGAGTGTTAAGTTTGAGTGTTCAGTGGTTGCATAGGTGTAACAATGGATTCACTTTGCAGCACGACGTATATTATCCAACGGCGGGGCAGACAGTGCTTACATGCTTGAAGTGATCGAAGAACTGTGCACGCAAAGTGACAAGGTAATGGACGATGCAAAGAGAGAAAAGGAGGATCTTCAACAACAGGTAAGCTTTGGCATCGATTCCTCAGGTAAACATTGTCGGTCATCTCACGATATTAAAAACTATCGGCTTTGGAGAGAAGCGAGAATGTCATTCATTTCAACTGTCACGTCAGAATTGACTCCTTTTAACTGAAGGCCATAAAAGAAAAAGCTCACAGACACTTCGGAAAATTCGCTTACGGAATCTTGGTAAATATGTGCCTTGTTTAGATATTGGCAGCTGATAAACAGTTACGCGCTACGCGTAGATTTTTGGAAGAGCAGGCGAGCGAGCGTGAAGCCGAACGTGACGAGTCTGCGAGGCAGATACGTTGCCTGCAAGAACAACTCAAAGAACGTGAACGCGAGAAAGAACGGGATCTCCGCATTAGTTCGGAGGTAAATTGTTCCCTGGCACGACTAACCATTTCAAGTTCTCCTTAATTACTCTTGCATTCCTTCTGTTTTTTGCCATCACAACACTGCACTCGATTACCTTGCGTTATGATTTTTGCGACAGGACTAGGTTCATTGATAAATTAAAATGATGAAGTTTTTGCTTTTGCGTTATGAATTTATCGTTTATCGTTACGGATATAAATTCGTACGTTCCTATAGGAACTATTGTCACCGATATGTAAACGCTTTTGTGGGTGTGGCAGTGGTGTACTGAGCCTCATGGAATTTTGCGATTTTCAGAATAACAATCTCTCTTTCTCGCATAGTGAAATTAATAACTTCCAATAACATTCATGATATTTTTTTACTTTTACACGAACTTAAGTTACGGATTCCTTTGAGCGGTGTATTTTTCACACTATATCTGCAACTATTTTTTTTTTTTTTTGCATAACACCATAAGTTTACTTTTTTTTATCCCGAGCTTAGATTGACCGAATTTAGTGATAACAATTGAAAGGACTCAGAAGTAGAAAATGCAGAATTTTGGAATAAGTGTTAAATCAATCATCTGAGCTCGGGTTAGAATAAAGTAGACTTTGAATGATCGTTTTGCGTCCGTATGAGAGATGACGCTAAATATGACTGTGAACTACAGGGCAGCTTACAACTTCATGTACTACAGTACACTTATGTGGCAGGGTGAATAATTTATGCCCGCTCGTTAGCATCTCACATCGTACGCAATACGATTGATCTCATTAAGTAGATTAGATCCTGCATTTATTATAAATGGGATTAACACGAGTTTTTCTGCACTATGGTTTGTGGCTTTCTGTTTGTCGCACAAAGCAGACCTCATTATCACGTGAACCATCGTCAGACACCTCTGTGCTTCAAGCAACTGACATCGATGTGCCTGTGAGTGATACTGTACTTATAATAAGATATACGTATTCCGGCATCCGTGTTATTCAAACGCAAATTTATATCGTTCATTATCTGGAGAGTCTCTTGGTGTCTACCGTTCGTACGTCATTACATAATCATACATTAAGGAACAAAAAAGAATTGCAGTCCACATAAACAGATAAATATGTTCAATGTACTGGTTGTGGTGTATCATTCTTTTAATCTTTATGTCTCAGATCGTTTGAGGAACTTTTAATCAGAAGTACCCTGTATGCATGCCACTCGGCAGCAACGATGGTTTTTTTTTTATTTAACAGCACCTATACCCTCCGCAATGATAGTGCGATTTGCATCATGCGACGGTTTATAAAAAGAACAAGGGCTTATTACAAGCGTGTCAGACAAAAGAAAGGTTTTTTTTTTAACTTAACGTGTATATTGCTTCATAACAAGAATAAAGTACATGTACAGGGTGAGGAGTCTAACTACATTGAGTAACATTAATATTATGAACTGTAAGCCCATTTTGTAAGAGTCGCATGGGATTTGGGGCCGGTTCTCGTTTCTTGGAGCAGAATATTGATTACGCGGTGGATGATCTTTCTTTTGAAATTATTTTCGAATCTGACGAGGAAGTCCCTTATTTCGGACTTCCGGTCAGTTCGTAATTACAATTTGCAATGCAGGTAGAAGCGATGGAATCGCGGATGAGAGAGATGTCCTCTCTGGTGTCCGACACTGAAGCGAAGAAGTCGGAGAAGGAGTGTGAGCTCAAAGCTGCGATTGAGAAGATATCCGTGCTGAGAGAGATAATCGGTCACTTGGAGCAACAGCTGCAAATGAAGTCGAAGAGTGAAGAGACCCTGCAGCTTCAGATACTACAGTTAGACGCCATTATAGCTGAGCAAACGAAAAATCAGGAGGAATTGGCCCACGAGTTGGAATGCGTCAAGATGAGCCACGAAGACAAGCAAATGGCAGATCACATTGCTGTTCTGCAGGTTAGTAGACGGTTTAATAAGACTATGTGGATTTCTTCTGCTAGAAGTTCAATTCAAGAAACAGAAAGCATCATTTGACTCTGAATCTTTAGGAGGAATTGAGAAAGCACAAGATCAGCGCAGAACACTTCAGCGAGAACTCGCCAGTTCTGAAGCAAATGCGATCCGAGATTCGCGAGATGCAAAGCTTGCTGGACAAGAGGATCAGCGAGCTGGAGTCTCTACACGCGTGCAGTTCCACCTTGAGCATCAGTCAGCCCAGCGAAGACGTGTCTATCAGGGAGCAGATAGAAGCTGCCAGATGCGTGACTCCTGACGATCCGAACGCCCCGCCTGTTCTGCCCTTGGACCAACTGCTCAAGCTGAAGCAGAAGATGCTGAAGCAAGTCAGGGCCGAGGAAGTAGCATTTAAGAAGATCAAGGACCTAGAAATGCATTTATCCGCTCTGAAGGACCAAAACGAGGTGAATATGGGTTCTGTGAATTGCTTTCAAATGAAATTCGCGATTACTTTGGTCTGAATGCGTGCTAATGATTGGCTGCCGCTTGTAGGACTTGCTCACGGAGCACGAAATCTTACAACAGAGAGCGTCGGAGCAACTATTCCAAATGGAAGCCATGCGTGGCCGTTTAGAGCAGCATAAACAAAGCGCCCCGTTCGCTCAGAGGCAGGCAACCTCCCGCTTGGAATTACAGTTGCACGAAGCGAACACGAAGCTTCAATCGTTGGAACGTTGCGTCGCTGATAAAGACTTGGAGGTAATCAAATGGACCATTTATTTTCAAAGTGGTGTAAGTCCATATTTAAAGAAATATGAAATATATAAATTATGAATAATTTGATGTGAACGGTTTATTTATGTGATATTTACTTTTTTTTAAATGAACTTACACTACTATCAAAATAAACCATCCAGATGAGAATATGTTCCTGAATACATACAGTATTTTTTGTAATACATGACCGACATTAAAAATAATTAACGCCTAGATAAGAGACATGAAGAGTCAACTGGACAGGACCATTCAATTACTGCAAGAAAAGGAATCCGAAATAGCAAACCTCGCCCAAACGAACTGTGACACTATACAGAAGTTGAAGGATCATTTGAAGGTCGTCGAGGACGAGAACAGGACCTTACACGTGAGTCAAGAATTGTTCACCTATTCCTTAGCGAGCATACACGAATATCTGTCTGTCGGTCCTCAGTCCAAGGTCGGCATCCAGGAACGTGCTCAGCTGGAATTGCCCCAGCTCATCGACAGCATGCTGGCCGACAAGAACGAAGAGATTGATCATCTGAAGGAGCAGCTGTCGAAGAAGGAGAAGCAGCTCGACCTCTACTCGTCCCTGCCGCTGCACGACGCCGAGTTCCGGGAGTTCGCCAAGCAGTCGGAGCCGAAGAACAGCGCTCGCACCCTGAGCGACGTCCTGTCCATTCACTCCGAGTGCGAGGAACTTCCGGAAGCCATTCGCGCCGCGCCCAACTCCAGTCAGATCATGCCGCACAGCGTGTCCGGCCTCAGAGTTCCCGTAGTGTCGATGCTGTCGGGGAACGTGACGGACGTTTCTGCCGTTCCGCAAATAGATCCGAGCAAAACGATGGAGCAGATCTCGCCGCTGGATCTGGGCTCGCATTCTGACAATGCAGCCAGCCCCAGTCCTCACCACTCACGGCTGTCCATTGGGATCGATCCGGTCCAATGTGACTTCAGTCAGGAGGCCGCTTCAATGTCCGCAGGTAAATTGTTATTCCAATGCGGAGTGGATTATGTTTAATATTGTGTTTTAGACGAATTCGGTCAGTGTCATAGTGTTTGACTAGCAAACTTCAATGATTTTTAACTGAAAAATATTTGTTTTAAGTAATCAAGCTGAACATATTTTTCTTCGTTTTTCTTCATTCGGTCTGTGTTTTAAATAATGAACTATTTACCAATGATTTTAACTATGATTCATTTAAACTGGAGTATTCTATGGAACGCTTTGAATTAAACTGTCTTGTTCATGTGATTGCAGGGGATCAGAACAGGTTTAACTTAACGTGCGTGAATAATTCGTCGGACATAGAAGCAAAGGATATTAACGAGTTCCTTCAGATGCATAATGAGAAGATACGAAGACTGGAAGGTCAGTTGGATGAATTGAAGAAGGAATTGGACTCGAAGGCAGTCGCTTTGGAGAAACGTGAACGTGAACTGTCCATTTTGGAAGGGAAATATAAAGAACTTGAAGTTGAGCTCAAGGAAACTGCGGAAACATTAACGAACGAGAGGAACTTCTACAAGAACCTTCACGAATTGTCCCAAGTGTCCGAGAATAAGATAAAAAAGGATCTGGAAGAAGTGGAAAATATTCTCAAGCTTAAGACGGAGGCCCTGGAACAGTATGAGAGCAAGATGCAGATGAACGAGAAGATCATAACGGAATTGAATGCTGAGAACGTGACGCTTCGCAGCAATGTTCAGAATGGCAAGAGAGATGAACACATCAAGAAGTATGCCACTCTCTTACAAGAGAAGGTAAACGAACTGGATCTCTTAAATGGTGCTTTATTGGAGAAAGATGTGATGATAGAGACTCTTCAAACGCGCAATCTCGAGATCGAGAATGAGAACAAACAACTGTACGAATACAGATCTAAGTATCAGGCGTGCAAGCAGGAGCTTGTGGAAAATCAGACTGAAGTGAAAAGACTGACGGAAGGACTGAACAGTAGGGATCAGGTTATCACGAAGTTGGAAGGGATGGCTAGACGTTCTAGTCTGACTGGTGCTTCGTCGCCGGCAGATGAAAAGGATCAGGAAATCCATCATCTGCAGGAGTACATAAAGGAAAAGGACAGGGTCATTCGCCAGATGCGCGACGATAGTAAGAGTCTGCACAGAGCGTTGGAAACTATTCAGAACAAAATGAAGGAATCCGGAAATGTGGTGGAGTTGAGGAAAAAATTGAAGGACGAGCGCAAGGTCAACGCAGAGATGAAGAATGTGATCGAGAGCTTGAAGAAGGAACGGAAATATTTGAAAGAAGCATGTGCACGTAAGTCTTTTATACTATGTTAAAACTTCCATTTTTAGTTTGATAATATCGGTTTGTTGCACAATAATATTTTTTGTATAGAACGGTCGCAAGACGAAACAGATATTGAAGATATGGTGCAAAGGGAACTGAACTTGTCAGCTCGATTAGACAAACAATTACTGAACATTATCGAAAGTGACACGGAAGAGCAAGCTGTTCAAAAATCAGCGAAAGCTTCAGGAAGCACCAACGATAAATTACAGCAAGCTGAGAAGAGCATAGAAGAATTGAAAAAGCAGAAGGACCAGTTGGATGTTGAGAACAGTATGCTTAAATGTCAGATAGCTGAATACGAAGAACGTATATTCCAACTTCAGTAAGTAGTGAAGTAAACAAATTAACTCATTTTGTTTATTAACTTGAATATATAAAAACCTATTAATATTTCAGGTATGAGCTAACAGAAGAATCGAAGAAGGTTGCAAGACTAACGAAAGAACTTTCCGCAGAGCAAAGTGCCATACAGTGGCACAAGCAGCAAGCTGAGAAAGAGCAAAAGACTCAATTGCTCGAGCGTAATCAAGATATCGAACGTATCGAAGTAAGTTTCGAAAATGTTGGCGAAACATCAAATCGACCGTTTATTTTGGAAGTGGTGTAAGTCCACATTTAAAAAATAATTATGTATCACATAAATACAACGTTTACACGACGTTAATTGTAAATTATATATCTCATTTTTTTTTTATTTAAACGCACCACTTTTAAAATAAACTGTCCAAATGTTTATTTTTGCTCGCGTACCACATCTTGATAAGCCTGTGCCTCGAAAACTCAATCGCAACGTCTTGTCAAGCTTTTGCAGGCCAAACTGAAGCTATCGCTGGAGAACGAAGAACGAGTTCGCAACGAGCTGGCCGAACTACGTCAAGAATACAAAAATTCAGAGGCTCAGTTCAGTGTCATGGTAGAGAAGCTGCAGTCCGAGAAGATGGACAGCGCGCCGAAGCTGAGTGACATCATAGAGGCCGAGAAGAAGAAATACATATCGCTGATGGAACAGTACGAGAAGGAGCAGAGGAAGAATGTCGAGTTGCAGAACACTCTTATAAAGCTGCAGGCTGAGAAGAAAAGTATTGCGACTAGTCACGAGCTGGCCGTCGAGGACAAGGAAGAGATAATGAGTACCTTGGAGCTGACGAACGGAATTAAGAATAATCTGGAGACGAGTCTCAAGAGGACGAAGGAGGAACTGAAGGAGAGGGAGGAGGAATGCGAATGGCTGCAGCAGAAGATAAAAGCCATGACCAGTGCCAAGAGCAAGCGCCAGGGACAGCGAACCAGCGAACAGAGCGAATTAATGGGCCTGAGGAGGCAAATTAACAATGCGAGGGACGTGATGGTGAGTAATCAAACGTCTGAACTGTTAATCGTACCTTGCTGTTGCAATTTTGTAAAGCGTCAATTAAGCATAGAGCATTAAATGTCCCTTTAAAGGGAAAACAATGGAGCGCACGCTTGATACTCCGCAATTAGGTTTGGTAATGTGTGTAATGGATTCGGTTGAACTTACCAGGCGGACTTGGAGGCTGACATGGAGCAGTCGAAGAGACAATTGGAGAATGCCACCGAGCGTGAGCTGACATTAACTCGGGCACTGGACGCGGCCAAAGCTAGGGAGGCGGAGCTCGGCGAGGAATTACGGCTGGCCAAAGTCGAAGGGAAGGAATTAAAGGACACAATTGCTCAATTGCAGCGGGACCTCACCGCTTCCTTCAAGCGGGAATTGGACATAATGAAAGGATCTGGCGACGCTCACGCGAACGACGATGCCAGACTTGCCGACGAACTGATGAAAGTGAGGACGGAGAAGGATCGGCTCGCCGTTTACGTCAAGTCGTTGGAGTCGCAAGTGAAACAGAATCGGGTTGCGCAGAATGCTTACACTCCGGGTGGAAACACTGTTGAGAAGGTAGAGACTTTGTTTACTGTCACGACATTGATGCTTATGTAAAATCAGGTTGCAATAATGCAATCGCTTATTGACAGTTAGTATACATTTTTAATATTGTGTTTTTGGCGAATTCGGTCAGTGTTATACTAGTAATTACTGAAGTTCAATTATTTTTAAATGGAAAACATTGATTTTAAGTAATCAAGCTAATGATATAAAAGTCCTCACTTTTTCAACTTTAATACATTAAATTATATCATCTTATATCAGCTTGATTACATAAAATCAATGTTTCTCAGTTAAAAATCATTGAAGTTGAGTAGTTACAAGTATAACACAATATTACACATTGGTGCTGATGATACATTGGACTACATGTAATGTTTATTGACCTCACAGATACAGCACTTCTATGGGAAATACCTGCGTTCGGACAGCAGGCGGAAGGCACTAGCATATCAAAAGCACTATTTACTGTGCGTACTGAAGGGCTACATGGTGTCCGAGGAGAACACGCTCTGCATTCTTGCTCAACTGACCCAGGCACAGCGTTCCTGCACAAGGATAACTCAGAATCGCAAGAATCCAAAGACTCGGTTCAAGTCAGTTATCTTCGTACTCATCAGCATACGTAGAATGAAGTGGCTGATCGTTCGATGGCGCACCGGTAAATGTGTTGGTGCTGATACCTTGCTGGGATCCGTCGACAATGCGTACAATATCGTAAGAAAATCATCGTCCAATCACTCGCCACCTGTCAAGGACACCACGAACTCGTCCCGGTAAGTAAAATCGTTCGTTCATCTTTCCATGAAAACGGTCAAATTTATTCGTTGCACTTTTATACATTGAATTTTTGGACCAACGGCTTGAAATTGTGAATTAAATTGTGGGAGTGGGAAACAAAGAAAATGTTGATCTTTTCAGAGGACTCAATGGTTCTGCACTGGAGCATTACTGTCATCGATTGAAGAACATACAACAAACGTTAGGCTTCGCCATGATGGAGTCGAGCACGAGCCATACTGTTACAGAGTAACGTTATATATTTTTAAGACTATATTGTTGAACGTTAAAAGCACACGCTGTTTTTCGATGCAGCACGAGATTGACGCGTAAATAGGAGTGGGCGACCTTTTTAATGTAACTCTCCTCTGCATAGGATCAGCGCATAAGCCAACAATTTAATGTGGCATACGTGGGATTGCTATTTCTAGTCGGTAACGCGATTTACACGGAACAATGTAAATTCCGTTGACACGAGTAGAAATTATACTGAAACTGGGCATTTTACGTACCCCCCCTCCACAAACTGTTACGATGTTTGCAAATATATTTTTTCTACTATCGATGTAACATTTGTAGATTGAGCGTTACGATGCCGTTACATGGTAAGTATGACGATGAATTTTAGAGACGAGTATACGTGACTGCAACCGTTTTTAAATGTAATCGAATAAGTTTCCCACCATTTACCGCATGTCTTTTTACCAAAGCGACAAACATTAGTGTAGGCATTATTTTAAGTTTTTATCACGCGTAAGTGCCTGTATGTACTACGCTCATTATGAATGCAGAGTGCCTTGTAAATTGTACCCACGATTACTATTTATTCCTTGTGTATGTGTACATTTTTATAACTATGTAAATAAAACTTTTAGCAAAAACCTTTGTATTACACGATGTTGCCGTGCCAGTCGAAATATTTCTAAACAAAACAGTTACATATCGTGATATCTTGTATTAAAAGGTGCTAGGTCTAAACGACGCATGTGTAAACAGTCCCTGCAGAATGTTGTGCCTCTTAAATTACGATATCGTGCAAGCCTTACATACTTTAACCCTCAGGTGTTACCATAAAATTTTTACTTCTTTCGACTTTGTATAAATATCCTTGAATATTCCGATGGAGAATCTTTTGCTGAAGATGCTCTGTATAACAACATTTCTAAGCATATTCTATTTACATACAGGGAAGAACATGACGTTAACACAATCCCTTGCTTACCTTAGACTTTGCCAAGCGAAGTCATATAGTCTCAGAGGTAAAATAAGCTACATGCATCATGTTCTCCGTTTTTTATTTCGACAGTATACATATGAAGACTTATCCCGCTTATCGATACAAAAAAGTAAATTTCCCATCGTAAGCAAATAGCGTATTGTGCTGTATATACGCATGACATGGTATACTTGATTATCGTGAAACATTGATTCACATTTTATTAAATTAAATTTGGCAAACGGTACATTAGATTCTTTGTCTGAATAAACCAATTGAAAGAATTCAAAATGTGATTGAACGGAGACAGTTTTACTAGCAGCGTACTTTTGCTAAGTACGTACCTGTGAAAGGATAGTTAAAGTGTTTGTTACATGCACGGTGGTCGTAATAGATCAACGTTTCACTGATTTCTGAGTCATCATATATCGTTGAACAATTTCATTTTTTTTTATTGAATATAAGAAAACAACCACGAAACTAATAGAATTCGGTCGTTACTGATCTTACGACTGGCATTGCAATGAACTGAGTGACTCTCGCAAATGGAAGTAACGGCGCTTCCTTTCAAACAATTTCAACCATACTTCTTGGCGATTTTATCGTTATTTACATATGTACAAGAGATTGTGATAAAATAGATCGTATCCAGCTATGATTACACATCGTTGGCATTTCTAACATTACGTTAAAGATATCCGAATGTAATCTAAAGGTTTAAGGCTTTCTCATCTTATGTATTAACACGCTATTACCTACATAATGTGAAAATGGAATATTACTCCAAACGTATATCATACTGTTTGTATTATGTCGGTTTGAGATACAGCCTTACCGTTTAAAAAAAATTACTGTGCTTACAAGTCTCGTTAAGGTTTCTAATACTTTCTTTTAAAGACGTATGTTATGCAATATGCTTATTACACTTATATGTCTATAATATTTTGTTGCAGAAGTAGAGGAAGCTTGGCAAAGGATTGCACTATGTTCAACACTTTTGTCTCTAATGCCTGTCAGATAAATATCTTTGCAGTCGGATAATGATTCGTTTAAGATATTGAGCTTTAACCGAACAACAAAGTGAGCACAAACTGTACCGATATTAAACAGCCAACGAAAAATATTCCCTAAAATTCTTGTTATTCCGGTGCCAAGATAGCAAATATTCTTTGAAATATCAACGGAACAACTCTGTATATATAATATACATTGAGGTGCATATGAACCAACAAGGATGTCGTAAAGCTTGTACCATCAAATTACTTGTTTAAGCGTATTTACCGATAACGACGGTAAAAAACATAACAAAACTGGAAGTCTACGTCCGAACATGTCTACCACACCGAAGATCACCTAATCCGATTTGCCTGCCGATCAACGACGCCGTTTCAATGTCCACAAGCTATCAAACAGACCAACAGAAATGGTGCCTTAATAACAATTCTCCCAACAGATCAGATGACATAGAACACAATGAATAAACTATCGAAAAAATTACCGTGTGATCGGAGGTAATCATCCACCAACAGCACCTACAACCTCGCGTCCTCATCGTCGTGCCAAGTCACTTCAAGAACCTACTCCGACACCCCTCCTGACCTTGACCTAACTGTACCCCCGATTGGAGCAGGCATCCTTAAAGTTAGTCGCGTTGAAGGGTACGAAATAGTCATCGTGCAGCTGCCTGATGATCGTCTCAATAGGACAAAGCTTCGAGCTCTTCCTAGTCTTATCAGTATCATTGCCGCGTTCAACAACGTAGCTGGCACTGTAGAAGTTGGCATTCCTGCAGAACGGTATCTTCTGCGTGAAGTCCTTGCCATTTATGACGACCCGGAAGTAGAAGTCGCTGGCACCGTGGCTCTCGCTACGTGGATTGATCTTGTAGACCTCGATGACGAACCTTGAAGCGTAGTGCGGCATGACCACCCGGTCGGCGATGATGCCCATGGCCGTAGCCAGGTACTCCAGGGTCTTGTCGTGGCCGGAGTAGAGTACTATCTTGGGCTTGGACTCGGATATGATGCGCAGCATGTGGGAGACTATGCTTCGCAGAAGACCGTAGGCTCGCAGGAGTCCGTACTTCCGGCGACTGTTGCTCCTGGCCAACTGCTTGGCCTCCCACTCGGTGTAGGCGAACAAACCTGTCACGTGCTCGCTGCGGACGCAGATTCTTTGAGTCTCGAAGTCCACGCATGGCAAGGTGGCACCGTGACAGACGTAGGTCAGGAGGGCGTCCCTCAGGGTGCTGGGGTCGCTGGTCTGTGCCTGATCAGGAATCTCGAACACCGCGCTGGAAGCTTGCCTGATGAGGTCCGCGACCGCAGGATGCGACTTGAGGTGCTCTGACATTTCCTGTTTCGTTTCAAGGAACGCCTTTTTAATACGCCGCTGCTCAGCTGACACGGTTATTATTAACGCGATATCGGTTTGCGATAAGCTCAGCGGGTGACTTTATTTAGACTCTTATATTTAGCGTTTAATATTTACAGAACTACCAGGTCATGGAAGGTATAGGCCACTCTCGCGGTTCTGATTTTAGATGATGTGTGGTATCGTTGACTGGTTGCTTGTATGGTGGTTGAATAGTGGGCTTTATAAAGTAGACTGGACAACCAACCAGTCGACGATACTACACATAAATAACAACAGTAATACCTTTTATCTTTGTTTCTTTAACTATATTACAATAAATTACGGACAGCACACTGTCAATATAATAAAAATGTATGCAGTAGACTGGATAAAGCTATTGAACCACTATACCGCTTCTAGATAGGTCGTTGATGTCTTGTAATTGAAGGATAGCTTACCTTCAGCTGCTGTTTGAACAACTTTTCCGCGGCCGGGCATGCGCAGTCTGTGTTGCAAAATGCGTAGCTCTGACTCTCCTGCAACACGATCTTGGCCAAGTTTTGAAATCCTTCGTTCTCCAGAAACGCGTAGAGCAACGCCACCGCACTCTGTACAGTTCTTCTGTATCTGGTACTGTATACAATCACGTCCTTGCTGGATATAGTGCTGTTGCTAAGGTTGAGCTTGTAGTAGTACGCGTTCCGTAACAAAATTCCAGTTTTCAGGAGCTGGCCGATGCCCAGCGTGGTTAGCTGACCTATCCGACAGTCTCGCGAGTTTATTGGCAACATCGGAAAGCCGTGAAATGGTCCCAAGAATTGTGCCCATGCTGTGCGCGAGTAGCTGGAGACGTTCTGGAGGAAGTTCAGGTAATTTTGATAGAGGACGTCGAGCTCCGGCACGGCACTGAAGTCGCCGCCGCAATTTACGGTGCTTATATTTCTTATGTGAGCCAGCGGTCCTCTGTCTCCGTGGCGAATGAATATTATCACGCCACCCAGTGTCAAATTTCCATCCATTTTCCCTGGTTCGCATCGAAACGTTTGTAAGTGTACAGGAGTAAAAGTTGGAGGAGTTCGATTAATGCTTGACTGTGACGTTTTCATTTGTACAAACAAAGGTTTAAATGCTTAATGGAATATGAACAGAAAGGTAGTGCTTAGTAAAGTGAAACTGTGATAGAGAGAAAGTGTTTGACATTTTATTGGGTTATTCAAGAAGTTTGTGGAAGAATAGGGAACTGAGGGGGAGCAAGAGTTCAAACTTCTTGAGTAATCCAATAGCATTGTGTTATAGTACCTCATCTTTATAATCAGGGGGGCTCCTTCCCTTGTTTATGTGCGTCTGGTGGTAGAGGGGTTGAAACAATGTAAATTAACTGAATATATTCTGCGAATGAATACAGAGCGATTGTGAACCAAATAACTGAATATAATGTGCGCTGAAAATGTCAGAACGGAACAAACTGAAAAGTTATCGCAATTTAACTTAAATCAGCGTGACGTTAATCATACAAATAAGTAAAAATTATGTAGTAACGAGTCTCATTTCTGATTTTGTTTGATTCCCTGTGGAAGTTAATATTTCAATAAAAATATGTAACTTTATATACCTTCCATGTCCGTCGTAATGTCGCCAGGCGAGTTACAGAATCGAAAGATCTTCTTCGTTTTAACGTCCGCTTTAAAGTTTCTAGGATACTCTCGGATCAAGACATCGTTCGCCAAGATTTTCGTTTGAATTGAGCTCTTATCATCGACGCCGATAAACTTGTACATCCCTGCGAAGCAAAACAGATGTTCGCATAATTATCCCGAGAGAAGCTGCCTACGATGTAAACTAAGGATCACGGTGTAACGTTTCAAGAAGAAGTCAAACAGGTGGCAAATATCTTTGCCTTCCAACTAAAAGCACGATACAGTTGCGATTAAAACAACATGCTGCCGGAAAAAATGGATACCATCATGGACTCTGTTTACATCCGACAGCAAGTTTTAATGAGTTCAAAGATAAATCATCGGTTGATAAATATTGATTATTTTGTAAGAAATTATTATAAGCCCTTGGTGAAGGTGCTGTTGTATATTTAATTACTTTTTGTACTCCACAGGTTTTGGTACCCTACGGTGTCCTTATCAGGAGTCTATTGCTATTGTTGCATACTAAAGGTATTCAAGGAATAGTTATCCAAAATTTTGTTCTTCCTCTCCCACTGTCTCGTTGCGCTTTAACGTCTTTACGTGGACCGTTTATTTAGAAAGTGAAATAAGTCCAAAGTAAAAAAAAAATGAGATATATAAATTATGTTTAACGTGGTGTAAACAGTTTATTTACGTAATATTTAATTTATTTCTTTTAAATGGACACCGCTTTCAAAATGAACGGTGGAGATGACGATTTACAATATCGATTATTTAAAATCTGCCAATCCCAGCCAATTTCCGGAGAACACACAACAAACAGCTTCGAAGCAGCTGTCCCAAAAAAGGTACATTCAACGTCCCAAACAACGGTCTCTCACCCTCGGCACGCACTCTCCAATATTTACCCTCCCCCCGCGGCGAAAGTGAATCCTCCGAACCTAATGCGCCTAACCCCCGCGCGAGTGACGTCATCGACGTCCCGGCCGCGGAGCGTTACCTGCCACCAGGAGGAAGATCCAGACGCTGAGTATGACGTAACAGTAGAATGCCCGATGCTGATAGGAGAGTCGCACCATCTCGATGAGCATCCTCCGGCCGTGCCCGTAGGCGGGCTAGAGAGGACGTTCTCGATGCGTGCGTGGGAGACGATGCCCGACGATGACGACGATGACGACGATGACGGGGACGCTGGCGATGAGAATTATCGCCCCGTACCCGGGCCCGTGGGCAGCGCGAGAGATGAGGATGGATCGGTCTCCGGCTCGTCGACGAAGCGGGTCGAAGCCGCATCCTCGGGATCAGATGACCTCACGTGCGAGTCGTCCTCGGGACGGACATTGTTCACTACGTCTTCCACGGCGTCGAAAGCGTTCACGGCGTCCACGCTTACCTCGGCTACCTCGGCTACCTCACCTACGGCGGCCGAACCTTTCGCGGACTCCAAGCCAGCCGATATCATCGGGTGACCTCGAGGAACGACTACACCTTCCGCGAGCGTCACTCGCCGATGCACGACGCGGCGAAAAAATCGACTTTTCGCATCTCTCGCGGAGCGCGAGGTCGTCAGTCCTGACGGCAGGAGTAGGTTAACAATGCGGCGCGTGCGCGCTGGGGCGGCTTCCGCGCCGCACGCCACCACCCCCTCCGCCACCCTCCGCCACCCTCCGCCACCCTCCGCTTTCGAGAACCGGAGCGGGGTTGCTTCCGCATCATGCCACGGACTTCGATCCCAGAGATTGGCGATGAGGCGGGATTACGTGGCTGTTCTGGCGACTCGCTCTGTTTCGCCCGCCAGACGAATGGGTCAGAGTGAGAGGTGGTTCTGAAGCGAATTAGATTTCGAATGTCATCCGATGGGTTATGATAAAAGTTTGTGTGAAGCTTCAATTTTGTATCTTGACTGCAGAGGGTGGGAAGCACTGGTTTCGAGTACCATTTTCTAGATGCCTGATGGATACAAAAAAAAGGCAAATAAATTAGAGCTGCATCTACTAATGTTGCACACCTTTCAGATTTCTTTTAGAAATTTAACAACTCAGAAATAATTAGGAAAATGTTGGTTTGATGTTGAACAAATCGGAGATTATGAATACCGCATTTTTCTGAGATTATAGATTAGTAGTAACGTATCTCTGATGTTTTTCATATTTTTAACTTTGCCAAAACAAAATTTGAAACAATAAAAACTTTCTCTGGTCAATTTTCGTCACAAGTCGTGATACAGAGTTGAGACTTCACGGAAATGTTTCTTCTTTTATAAGCTATCGATTGGCTCGTCGAAGATTTATTTCGGTTTTAAGACACTTTTGACCATCTTATTTGGCTGTACTTTTGTTTGTTTACGTTTGGGGAGTTTGATGTTTCATGACTTTGATATTTTTGGGGCCATTACGGTTCCTGCGTTTCACATTCATTTGGCTCGTAAAGGAGGAGAGTCGTGAAGTAGTTTATATTTATCGGCCTGGACTGTTTACTGATTTTGCTATAAATCTTATGTAAATTCACTTTTGGCTAGACCGAAACTCAAACTATTACAAGTCAAATACAATAGTAAATACAAACTTATTTTGCATATAAAGATTAATTGAAAAAAACGATTATCCCGTTAACTTATAATAGACTTACTATGACCAAATCAGCAACCATAAAAGGTTGCACAAGAAAAACAAATAATTTCATAAATAAGTAGAGAGACAAACAAAATCCAATTTTAACATAGACAAATTTTCGACTCGTGACAATTCCACAAGTTCTCTGCTAACTCTCTTCTTTTTCACCGAAAACCTGCAAGAAACAATCATTACAAGATCGCGTCCAACTTTTACACTCGTATTCCTACTACCTAGCAAGCAATCACGTTCGCCTCATGCAGACAACGAGCGCGTTCGGCTCTTGTTGTTCGCAGAAGAGATCCGATCAAAATTCGTGTGTCATTGTACTTTAGAGCCGAGTCCCGCCAAGGCGGGGGCGTAGTTATCAATAAGACGCAGACCGTACGATGTAACCGTACGCGCGATTACAACCGGAGAGCCGACCGTCAAATAACTCAGGCTAACTGCTTTGATATGAGAGTCTGGCTACTAACCGCCAACAATCTAGCCATCAGCTTTAAACGGAATATATTTACAAATGTATGTAGGTGCACGTACGGGTCACTTCTACCCAATCGTAATGATATCACACAGGCGTTCGCGGATCGGCCGTATGTGGAAAGGAGAGAGAAAAAGAGGGATGGCCTCTTCGCCGGAAGTTGACAAGGATGATGTCACCGTCCGCTCGTAATCTTGACGCTCTCTCACTGATGCGGCACGCAATGGGATTCGAAAATAGTTTCGAATGTTTGTCGTTGGCTTCCTGCTATTCGTCGTTATTCTCTTTATTTCTGTCTGACCGTGGACTCTGGTCAATTCGATGTCAGTTTTCTTACTAATTTTCACCTTGCGGGTAATCGGTAGGAAAAATAGCCTCCCTCGAATTCCTTTCTTCGCGGTGGGATGGGAAATTAGCGGAGTTTGCTGAGGGTATGAGAAAAAGGAGTGAGACGTAATTGTGAAATTGAGCAAGAGCGTCCGTTATGACAGAACGGTGTACTTGCGTTCTCAAGTTGGCTTCTGCGAATCTGTGTCTGTTTAAAATTGGCATAGCGATGCCTGTGAATATTCTGTGGGAAAACGGAGGTGGGCAAGTGAGATGCATGCTTTATCGATTAGACGCAGGTACCTGCCTACGGAAAACTTAATTCGATCGTAGATGTCGCCCGCGACATGTTCAATATTTCCGCACTCGAATAGCTTCTTTTATTGGCTTGGCAACTAAATGATTGCGGATTTTCTCGATAGATAGTTTCAGCATATTCTTTTGATTTCTCGACGTATTTGAACGACCTAACCGATATAGTTTTCTTGTTGTTTGGATTTACACCTAATTTGATTAACCCCTTGATGCACGGTTTCTTTGAAATAATAATGTGTTATAGCTTACAATCCTATGTAAGTTATAAATATCGATAAAACGATTTTTTTTTAGCTTTCACATTGTTACTTTCAATTCTCGATTATATTCAAGTGTGAAGAATTATAGCAGCATCTAATACAACGCCGCCCGAATTATATCGAGTGTTCACAGTTTGGTCTGTTCAGCGCGCTTAAAAGCTCGTTTAATGCGCGTTTAAATGTTCCTTCAAAATCGGCACAAACTTTTCGGACAACGCAATACGTTAGCTTATCGAATTTTGTTGAGAGCGCGTGGCCGATATGGAAAGTTTAAACATTCAAACATTCGCGGGCTGCGGACGTGTTGACTTTGACCGGTCAATTGCGACACTCGAGTTTCCTTGACTTTTCGATTATTGCAAATCGTTGAAAGGTAATTTATCCGAATGGCCGCTAATTAAGTCTCGGCCGATTGATTAATACGCGGCCATTTCGGCAAAATTTTGCACATTTATTTCGGCTCGCCGGAATTTATGCAAGCGCTGCAACAAAGCGAACGATTTCGAGTTTGCAGAGATCATTAACGACTACCGTGATTCTCGTATTTATGCAGATTCGAGCTTGGATATGATAATGTAACACGCAAGCATGCGGACGTCGAAGGTACATTCCAGCCAGTTTTGTTCCAGAATCTGTTCGTTAGCCGACATGACACATCACGCAATAAGTCTCCGGCCTGACACATATATGGCAACACTATTGACAGATCCATATGATTTCTGGACAGTGCCAACTTTCAAACGAAAGGGGTCAAAATTTCATTGCATTCTGACAATTAGTTTATGGGTTACAGCGGTTTTGGCGACTACAGTTTCGTAATTTTCAAAACAATGGATAAAAATAAATTTCATGCCTTGTCAAGATAAAGATGTTTAAATTGAATGAATTATATTTCTAATTACTTCCCCATATACGGTATTCCCCAGATCCGGGCCACAGCGACTACTGACCCTGCAGACATCAAAAAGATGCACTGGGGGAAAAGGTTTGCCTCAAATGAAGAAGCGACTGCCGAAACAGGGGCCTATTTCGAGAGCAAAGGCAAATCGTTGTACAAAAGAAGATGTCGAAAAGTTAGAGGAGCGTTGGAACGGATGGAACTCTTGAAGGTGTGTTAATGGATAAAATGGAATTTTTGAAAAAAAATGTCTTGTTGCTAGTTGGACCAGAAACTTAATCAGGGACATATTAATTCCTTGCGATAACGTGCAATGTAAAATTGTATAAATCAATTGTTGGTAACCTCTATCGAAACGACGGACCAACCTACCGTTTCCATAAAGCAATCCAATTCGTATTCCAGGAACTTACGAGGAATGTCCTACCGTAACAGTTAGGAATTTATACACTTTCATAAAGCGAAAAGTGTTCGGAAACGTCTCGCGTTCATCATCGAGGTGAAAGTTTAAGGCCCGAGCACCTTTACATTGACCACCGAATGAGGTACGAAATTGTTGGCGGGGCTTTCAATTTATCACGCTCTCACACGTTTCCGATGCCTTTTGTTTCCTCAGAGTCGAAGTTGGAAAAACAAACGTCTCGGATGGCCAGGAAGCAGGACCAGCAACAATGCTTCGATGTCCAGGACTGATACCGACAAATATCTTCCATTTCTTCTGTTAGCCCTATCTTCTCGGGAGCTGCATTGAAATGCAAAGGTTTCTTTCCAGCAGCGGACTGGCGCATAATCATGTTAATTCGCGCGGGCTCTTATCCGTAATTCAGATCGTCAAGGTCGACGCTTCGAGTCTGAAAATTAGGCGAGTGTCATAAGCATTTGGCAGGATTTAACGGCGAGGTAAATTGTTTATACCAAGGACTTGTTTAAAAGGAAGGCCGCGAGTAAATATGACGATTAATTGGGAAGGTTGCGACGTTCGTTTACTGTGCATCATGAGCAAAGCTTTTATTAACGTTTATTGCTCGTTAACGGAATAAATTGATAAGTCGAGCTTTGTGCAGTGCTCGTCGCGGTCGATTAAATGTTTTCTTTCGATCGCTCGCCTCGACGGGTCGCGATAATCAATTAAAAGTCCGCCGGATCTGTTTCAGATGCGACAATGGCAGAGTTATCTTGCATTACATCTTGTTGCGATGAATAATGGCGAGGAAGCAAACAAGGTACACGAAGTCGCAAAAAGGGTAATTACCGGCGTTAGTCGTTGATTTTTCACAGTCGGTGCAGGTAAAGTTATATTTAGCATTATACAACGCAATATACTTATTATATTATAAATATATGTATAATATTGTGCTTTTCGCGAATTCGGTCAGTGTTATATTATGAAAAATGATAAAAAGAAGATAACAGTTAATAAGTCTGACCCTAGTCAGCAATCTAATCGATCCTACAAGCAGTAAGCAACAAATAAAGTAAATACCTTTCCTGTTATAAATAGTTGACAGAACTTAAATGGATTTAAATGTTTGCTTCGACTTTACATTCGGATCCTCTTCTGCAAATATTCCACCTCCACCATCCGCACATTCAACAATTGTCTCAACGGAAAAACATAGTATGTAGGTTAGTATACTTCTCGCAGATTATTCTGCGAGCGGAGGATGTTTTTATCTAAACTTATCCACTTTGCTCTCAATAGTCCAGTTCGCCGGAAGTGGACGCACATCGCGTTACGCTTTTGCATCGTTTAAATACTTCTGGCGGAATTTGGTCATCACTTTTTTACTCTCCCGTAGGTATGGCTAAAGTTCAAAACAAGTCCTCGCAAACGAATATTTGCTCGCTCTGTCAATAAACGTCCTTACGCCGGTATCTCAGATGTCTTCACTTTCATCGAACGCACATGTGCGCAGATTCGTTTTTGCGCATGACCGACGTATGTACTCCATTTTCAACAAATATAGTAACTGCGCGAGACCGCCTTTTTTTTTGGACATTAAACCGGTCGTAAACAGTTGAAATAGGATCTGGTCGTCTATGCGCGGTTCGGGTCGTGTTTCTGACCTGTGCTTCGATGTGTGAGTTCAAATGGTTCATTTTTTGCTGAGAGAGACACATTGTTATTAGTCAGAGCGATCCAGTTTGAGAAAATCTAATTTTAAATTATATATCTTTAATCGTAGTATGTGCAAAAATATGTATACAACTTTCCATTACGAAACTTTGCAAAGCGCGCTGTCCGATTTTTAACGTAATTCTTCAATGTCCTTCAAACTTTTGCTTAACAAAAGCTGAGCGATCACTAACACGACTAAAAAAATTGCTCAAAGACGAAAAGAACCATTAATCTAACCACCACCCCAATTCTTCTTTCAGCAACCGACGAGCCAATCAAAATGCGCAGCTCGCCCGCAATTGCGGCGGGTAAAAAAAGGAAGCCTAGTGAAAACTGGATAAAAATCTTATTTCTCCGTCATCCGCATGGGAGCGCATAAATCTTTGGCGAGGGAGGCTGTGAATTTCGGTAAGGTCCGTGACAAGTTGGAATTCTTTGTATTTTCCTCTCGGCCGCATCCGGAAACGTAACTGCGGCTGCGCGGCGAGGACCCTTTTTCCAGAGTATCCCTTGTTATGCATCCCCTTTCCAGGAATTCGGCCGAAGTACCTGCTCCCAGGTAGAGAAGGCCCAGAAGTGCGCGTATTCGGTGTGCGCGGGATGATCGCACCTGCGGCTGGCCGACTAACCTTCTAGGCGGGGCTTTAGGTGGCTGAGAAAAACTTTTTGCGAAGATAACAAAAACGACACGGCGCCCCGTACGTCTTTCCCGGATCCGCGATGGTTTCGTCACGACGCCCCCGTCACGACGCCCTCGTCACGACGACGTCGGCCGCACTGGCGGAGGATCGATTATTCTTCAGTCCGGTTCCCACGTCTCTTTCTTCGGACGACTGCCGACGATGCGTCGGCCAACGAAACGTGGCTCGTTCGCATGCCGAGCGACGCAATAACAAATTTATTGTTTCAGGAAGGTGCGGAGATTCCTTTGTTCCTCGGGCCTGATATAAATCGCTTGATGCGAAGGAGGTTGTATTCTCCTTTTCGAGAGAGCTTGGGGTTGGATTATTTATGAGCTCACATGATCGTTTCATTTTATAATGAATTTTCTTGGTAATTGAGTTCTTTATTTTGGAAGAGAAGTTCGGCTTGACACCTCTGAGATGTCACTTTAATGAAAAATGACAACTTGTAAAGCGCGAAATTATTTGTGCCGACCATCCAACGTAGCTAATATGAAAAAGTACCATTTTTAATTTTAGCTTCAATTTCGTTGACAACGTCAAACGTGAATTTCACACATCTCAGTCGACGAAACAAACTGACTTATGCGAAATTGACAATGAAGGTCTCAAATGTCGACATTGCATAAGATCATTATTGAACAACTGGACGTTACAATTCAGTTCAGATGGAAGATTTTGCAATTGGAATGAATTTTCGTCCGTAGGAAAAAGTTGGCCTATTGTGCCGTGGTTCGACTCCAACCTTCACGGTTTCTAAATGTTGTGATAAGTGTCGCGCCGGGTGAGAGGAACGGGCGTCCTTCGTGTTTCAGTATCGAGCGCAACAACTTTGAGAACAGAAACTTGCGCAAGCTCTCGCCATCGAAGACGGCCGGCGTCCTTTCTCAAACATTCGAAGTGGCCAGACGATCTTCTCATTTTTTTCCCTCTCATTTCTCTGTCAATCTTGCAAACTCGTTTGGCACTCTGTACCTTGCTCCGATCTGTTTTCTTCGCACTCCACTGCACCGTTTTGACCAAGGTGGTCCAACCTTCAAGTGCAGGGCTATCAGGACTCAATTTCATAAGCAGTATATTTATAATCTACTTTAACCCATTATCCGCCAATGTATCATTTTTAGGACACATTTTCAAATTGTTTCCTTTCAATAACTGTAACTTCTAAATATATAGCTGATTTTATTTATTTTTTTCATTGTTTTACTGTGGCGGTTAATGGGTTAATCGTTTTGACGTACTATTACTAATGGAGTGTTGCTCTTTTGATGGAAGAGTTGTTCAATTGAACTTTGGCGGTAAATTTGACTTCGGCGACAATGTCGAGCGCGTGACGCGTACGGGAAACAGTGAAGAAATATATCGCGCGATCGGAACGGACTGGCCGAGCTTTTTATCAATGCCGAGCGATCGAGCGGCAGTTAGAAAGTCCGCCGAGCGAATTCAGGCTTCTGAGAAGATAGCTCGGCCTATTGCCGAACTTAATCCACTCTCACGACGGAAACCGCGCTTTACTGCCGTTGCAGAAATTACGTCCCACGATGCGGCGGGGAATAACACTCATCGTTACGTTCATTTATTTCATTTTCTAAGACGCACGCCTACGGGTATACTAAATATTAAGTCGTGAGTCTCTTCAGAAATTGAACGCTAGTAAATCAGTATATACATTGATGTATGGACCGTATATTTTAAAAGTGTACACCAAATTAATCGGAAATTATCTCAATCGTTTTAAGTGTCTAATAATATGTCAACATATAATCATGTATATTGCATGTATAATATTTTACAATTAACCGGTCCGTCTATTATATCTATAAATACTGCAAGAGTCCTCCACGTATAAATAGCATCACATCCCAAAAAATTACATTTTTACCACATACTTAATAGACTTTCGAAATCTACATACGCCGAATCATAAAACCGAGAAACGAAGAAGTTCAATATTAATAACATTAATAAATGCATAATTCCTTTCGCGTTAACGATTACGAAATACTTAATTGACCGACCAAAACACGTATGCCACGTTGTTGACTCGACGACGAACGCTGGCGGGCAGGCTCGAATCCTCGCGAACTAGGAAGGAAGTATCAAACTAGATAAGTGTAGCAACGCTCATTGCATCCGTCGACGGCAGATCGCGTCCGATTTCCGTGACGAGCGATTCGCGAATCGATCCTAAGAGATAAATCGTCCGCTCGCCAATGACGACATTCGCCGCGGCGGCGCTCTAGGGTCTCTATTCGTCGGGGCCGCAATCTGCGCAGGCCTTTCATTTAGCAGGTGCACGCACGGTGCAGCAGGTTGCCCTGCCGGAACGTTGCGCATTGGCTCCGCTCGGTGTTTATTTAACGGTACGGGAGCATTCCGCGCCCGGCCGTACCAGATAAACTCACTTTCCTACCCGCGCCGCGCTGACATTGCCGATAATGAGCGGATCGAAATTCATTCCCTCGGCGCTAAGTGGAATGCGCGCGAATCGATTTAATTATTACGCTCCCGGCTTCATATTTTTTTTTTTTAATGGGCGGAATTTGTAATTGGGACGGAATCGAGGACGGCTATTTGAGGCCGATGAGCGAGTTCCGATTTAATTATCGCTGGAATGGTGGATTTTTCAGGCGCGGGAACTGTAATTGAGGTGTAGGGTAATTTTGGACGATGTGAATATGAGGATTTTGCGGTTGTAGGGAGTCAATGATGTAGGTGGAGATGTGGGAAAAATTGTACGTTGTGAGAATTATGATGGAGATGGAACTAAAATTATTTGGTGTTGTAAACGTTATATTTGTATTATTTCTTTCGCGTGTTTATTTCGCCTGCATTTTCGGTAGTCAAATTTAACAACATTACTATTACTAGTACTTTCAGTATCAATTATTCAACTATTCCCACAGTAACAATTTTCTTTGAATTCCATCCCAACGCGGAATATAACACTTATTTCCAAACATAGTCACCTAAACCAACAAATCCAAAACATATATCACATTTAATTCAAATATTAAACTTTACAACTACGGTATCGCCTACGATCCAACCCGTACTATTATTTAAAAATGTTCACCTACTACGAAGCATACATCACATCCAATTCAATCCCAAACTGGCCAACGTATCACCCACGACGCTCCCCACACTATTCAAAAATGTCCAGCCTCTGCACCCCAAATCCACAACAACCGACGTCCCTCAACTCCATCCAGCCTCCCAATTCGACACTTGTCCGTAAAATCAGACTACCTGCCCGTCAAAAGACAGGCACCCCAACCCCAACCTTAGGCCGTTCGACTCTCCGGCGTCCCATGGCAGCCCATGGCAGCCTTTCGAAAGGCGCGCGCGATCTCGGCGGTGCTCGGCGGCTACTGGGCGCGCTGCGTGGGAATCGGCAGCCGAAGTTTGCCGAGCGCGATGCCGAGCGGTCGCCGAGCGGTGGCCGAGCGCGTAGCGGTGCGTACAAGTGCCGCCGATCGGCGAAGAGCACGATCTCGTGAAGCGGGAGTCTCGAACTGAATGCCGGACAGTTCGAATCTGGCATTTCGCGACGTACGGTCAGGCGTCGGGACGCACTTCGGGGCCCCTTTCGAGAAGATCTGAAGCGTCGCTGTGAACGGCGTACTCGGCGCACTCGGCGGCTCGGCCAAAATCGGCCAGATGACAGTGTCCGATCGGTGCGTGTTCGCGGGATAAATCGGCAAGGGAAAGAGGAAGGCTAGAAAGGTTGGCCAAACGTTCGAGATACGTGCATCGCTGGTGCTTCGATTTGATAAAACGAGTGTGTGCGAAAGGGAAAGTAATCGGCG
The DNA here is from genome assembly GCA_914767735.1 of Anoplius nigerrimus. Taxonomy (NCBI): domain Eukaryota; kingdom Metazoa; phylum Arthropoda; class Insecta; order Hymenoptera; family Pompilidae; genus Anoplius; species Anoplius nigerrimus. The sequence goes on along the minus strand of OU612091.1, from coordinate 11,125,410 downwards.
GGGAGTCATCGCTTGTTGTTTTTCGTTTTGAAGTGACGTCGGAACACGCGGGAAAGTGAACTGCTTCTAGGCCGACGACCAAAAGAGCGGAGGCTCGAGCAAGAAAGTAAGGTGAGCTGCGCCGCGGGCGAATCTTTTGATTTTGGTAGAAATTCAGCGCCGGGAGAGAGGATCGTAGGCGTTTGGCGAAAGTGTCCGTTTGTTCACTCGATTTCTGCTCGGGCTAGGTTCCTTTTCTTCACATTTCGCGGTTACGATGGACGAATCGTGACGAAAGAATGCGATGTTCCAAAGAGAAATTGCAAAGGACCGAACTTAATATGCAGAACGCGGTTCAGATCTCACGATGTTTAATAAGATTTCTTGATGGAATGCGTGCGTGTAAGCCTGGTAGCTTCTAGGTAAATTCTCATTGACTGATCAGAAGGTGAAACCGTTTGCACGCCGCTCGTGAGAAGAGAGTATAAGTAACGACCGGCTTAACAAAAAGCACCGTACGATGCTTTTAACTCCGAATTAGCTCGGATTCTAACGATATCACATAGCCATTTTCTTCGGCCGGTCAGAGAGCAGCATATCAAGAAAATTGACAGAATCACATAATTGTGTAACGTTCAGCCGTCGTTAACCGTCAATGAAACAATAAAAAGCAACGCCCCCATCGGCTCAAACCGCAAACAGTTAGCGCCCAATTATGAAAATGGGTGTCAACAATCGATACACTTTTTGTCCCGCGAGTTGCAAAAAACGAATGCTCTTCATCGGGTTTACTTAACGTCTTCCGCCTCGTTAAATCACCAAACGGGCCGGCGGACCTTTAACTCCGACGTATTCTGGTAGCTTCTTTTTTTGGTCCTTTTTTTACCCCGGCCCCGAGTTATAAAATGCCATCCGACACACGAGCGCGAGCAGGCCTTTTGATATGGCCTGCGATGACGGGTCAATCAACCGCAATGTTTATACCCCTTAAGTATCGTTCCCGTAACAAATTGTTGACCTCAGTGCGAAGGGGAATTACATGTTAGTCGTGTATCGACAAATCAGTCCTGATCAGGAGGGTCGCAAAGTACCGCAGCTAGCTGCTTCTGCTACGAGTGACAAAGCCTCTGCATCCTAATTGAATTTCATCTTGCCTTTTCAAATTTCTCCTCAGAGTTAGGTGTAAAGAGGTAGAATTAACCGGTCAACGCGGTCTCTTCTCAGAGCAGCTCTCAGCTTCTTTTATTTCGTCTTTATCCCCAAAGATTCTCAACATGTTGAAATTTTGGAATATATTTTTGTTCCCACTAAAATTACAGTTATAGCACGCACGATAGATATCGTTGTCATGACACAGAAGTCATGACACCGTGCAATTTCTCCATGACGGATATAGTCGTCAGGCACAGCTAAGTGGTAAAGGTTCATGCGAGCGAATGAATTGTTGAAAAACGATTCTGATATTTGGGTTTGAATTGGTCGCGATGAAGAGTGGAAGTGTCTGGAAAGGCGAAGGTGACCTTCGAAAGATGCTTCCTCCTGGCGTTCGATGTTTTGAGTCGGTGGCAGACTTTTACTGAAAGCATTCCTTCCTGCCTTGGAGACTGTCGATGTTAATCGGTCTTAATTGATGAAACTGAGCAGCAAGACATTGTAGAGTGGCTGTAGATTATCGAGCGAACTGATTTTGCATGAATAAAGAAATCGAAGAACTGGAACGCACGTTTCCTTTCCAGCGATTATAAAATGGAGTCGGATGAATCATAAAGCCTTATTAACTTTCATCGTTAGCTGTTGCATCTGGGATGCATCGTTTGAAGAATATGTTGCACGCGTTCAATTCCTTTTTACGTGAATGTTTATATCTGCTTTTATCGCGGCAGAGAACCACATTCTGAAACAGTCGGCTTTGAACAATTTTCCTCTCGCAACAATGGACGATTCTGGAACGTTGTAGAAGTTGCACTCCCCTTTGCAATTAGTGCATTTGTACTCAACACATTCCCTTAACATTTTACAGAATTGCAAACTTCTTTTTTTTTCAATAGCTAAATTTAATTTAGTTAAAATAATTATATAAATATACATATTAATTATTATATATAAATTCTAGTATTTCCATTGCATTTCCATCGCGCTACACTCTCAACGTACGCCCAAACCATTTTGGCGAAAAACCATAAAATTTGCAAAAAAAAAAAATTCGAAACACGCCAGAATGGCATCGCTTCCCATTACGCACTTCCAGTCAGACTCGAATTGAGCGACGCTCGCATATACAGGAAGATCCGCTTTCTTTTTCTGCGTGTGCACCCTGCGATCGTTCCCGACGATTCCAGCCGTACTCTGTCTGCCGGAACGCGCACGATATCGATTCTATCGATTATGTTGCCTGTCGCTCGCCGCTCAATTTCCTGATACGGCCCCCTACCTCCCCCTGTTACCTCTCTCAGTCTCCCCCCCCCCCCCCCCCCACCTCACCCTGACCACCCCCTCTTCTGCTCCCCATTCGCGAAGCCATAATCGTCCGGGCATTCTTATCACGTGCCAACGATTGGCCAGCGAATTATACGTGCCGTCATTTAAGGCCAGGACGATCGACGGGACGACGTAAAACGAGAAGGAAGTCTTGCGGAGAAACGAACGTCAGGTTGGAGATATGGAAGAGTTCTTTCACTTTCGGCCGATTGCGTTGAGTGCGTGCTCTTTCGTCTGGGCTGGTTCGGTTGATTGTGAGCTCGATTCTCAGCTAAATGGGGGGAGGAGGGGCTGGGTTTGCTGGAATTTTGTTTGGGGGGGCTGTAAAGGATGCGTGTGAGGCAGACATTTTATTTATTGTCAATATTAATTATTATTTTGTGACTGAAGGTTGTTTTTAGGATTATTAGAGAGATTAAATAACATTTTTCCTTTACTTTTTAGAGAGATAAAATAGAATTATAAAACATATTATGGGTCGGTGCTTCTGGGGCGATTAGTATAATTTTAGCATGCAGGTGTGGAAACTTATCATATTAAAGTTATCTGCAAACATTTGATTATACATATTTCACCGTTAGTCCACCATTGAAATTTATATGATTACAATATCAGCGCGTCGTTAATCCTACCATGGATATCGGGATAACAATCAAAATATTGTTTTGTCCCGTCGCGAATTATTGCACGAACCTACCGTGCGCCTCTGCGGAAGTGTTAAATTCCGTTATTAAAACGGCACTGAATTATTCAACCCACCCATCGTTCACCACCCTCAAAACCTAATCCCTCGCCTAATCCCATCAGAAACGTACGACGGCTCCGATGAAAATTGCTGGACTGAATCGGAACCCCATAAATTTTGCTGGATGCGTGTGAGTGTGGGTGAGTGTGTGAGTGAGAGCGACAGAGAGAGAGAGAGGGAGAAAATGCGCGCGTCATTAACAAAATGGCGACGGAAAACAAATGCATCGCCCTACGTGAAACTTTGAACTCGGCCGGGGAGATAAATCGAGGCCGAAGACGGCAGAAAAGTTTGGCGTACGCGAGCGTCGCTTCGACTCCGGTACGTTACTTTCAAACCGGAAGAGATTGGTATATAAAAGGAGGTTAATTTATCGGTTACGAGGAATCGGGCGGGCAACCGTTGGCAGAACCGACGGGGCCTTTCCGTGCTCACTCATCCAACCTACCCTGCCACTCTCTCCTCCGTCAATATGACGACGTTTCTCTCATTTAAATATAAGCTAGTAACGGACTGTTACGTCACATGGACGGACGTCCTTCGATAATCGGATCCGCGACGTTTTCGGATGGAGATCAAAACGGGATCGGGGGAGTTCCCACTGACTTCTCTTTTTTTTTTAATCTGATGAAGACGATTACGAAAGTGGTCAAAGTCAGGGGAATGTATATTGACACTATTGACAGCTGACGGCAGACGGCCAGAGTCAGGAGTTCCGAATCACTTTCATTAACGGCACTCGGCGATGAAAGTAGCGATGGCTTTAAATTGTACGTTAGACCGCGCTTGTGTGGGTTCTTGTGGAAATTAAATGATATTGAATTTCGAGTGCTTTCCTCAACTTTCGTGACAACTGGCACAATTCATGAAAGTGGCCTAAGGGATTGGAGAATTGTTTTAATTTCTCGCTTCCTTTTGTACAGCGTATGTCACTGGTTTCGTAATTATTCGTTGTAATTAAGCGTGAACGACTTGAGTTGCGAAGTTTCAGACATTTTAATCGTAGGAAACACTTTCTCGGACCAGTTTGGTTTGTTTTCGGTTGAGGGCATTGTTTATTTGGGACTGTTCAATGACGTAGCGGCTATGCAAGAAGGAGGTTAATTAGATTGTCGGGTAATAGGATAAGAACGAGTATCCTGATTGTCAGGCAAGAAATCGTCGATAGTAGCCCGCAATGATCTGGGTGATTAGACAATGGCCAGGCAAAAGTTTCCGGGAGCAGTTTCGTCCGGCTTTCTTTTTGTAAAACGAAGGGAAAAAGTTCCGCAGGCAACTTTCACGTTCCTGCCGTATGACGAACTTTGGAATAGAATGCCAAAGAATAATTTCCTCGAACAGTTCAAAGTCGGTGTTCTCCGATCAAATCAATCAAAATTCATATGCATCAAACTTTGGAACCGAATGCTCAAGCTCGCACATTACTCGATCATGTTCACTTTCACTTTGATACATGGTTTCTCAATTAGACTCAATTCAAACTATTTCTATGTCCACACGTTTGAAATAGGGTAGCCAGCTTATAATCTATTGCATATCACAGGATCATATTAATTTTCAGTCCGATAGTTTCCCAATTAAAGCTGACGTGTACGGTAATTGACAGTTTGAAGTATGTTTGGGACATAATTCATTACACTCTTTCGTTTTCACTTTCGCGTAGGGTTACTTAATTGAAGTCAATTAACATTTCCAAGGGAACTTTCGTCTAGGGCCTAATGGATTCGCCGACTTTCCCAAAGGCGAGAGAAACGAATTCGGTCTCTTCCTCGGTGACCGGTCGGTGTTCTGTTACAAAACCAATTGCGACATTTCACGCAGTGCTCGGAGAACTGGTTCCGTTATGGTTCATTACTACTGCCGACTAATAAACATCATTGGCTCGGCGTATCGGTGTACGGAGATTTACCTTGTAAAACACGTCACTACCACGAATCGGGTCAACAGGAACACGATAGCGGCTTCTTGTTTTGACGAAATTTTCTCGCGTCCGCCCGATCAGCGTCCAGGCGACTTTTTTTCCAGTCGAGAAACTCAAAAGTGGAACGCTCATCCTTTTGTTATTTGTTTAAGGCTGTTCGATTAACATTTGGAATCCATAACAATTATCTGCGCGTTCAGCGGTTGCAGTGACCTGTCATTTATCTTAATCACTTTACCCTATTTTAATGTGGATATCAGACCGACATGTAACACAAAGTCTCAATGGAAAGTTTCGATATCTTCCGTAAGGAGGTTTCCTAATGCGTGCATTTTTTTGCACGCACATGAAAATTATTATTCTACTCCACGGATAGAAATCTGCAACGATCGTAAACAGTGGAAAAGCGTGAAACGTCTCAATGAAGTATTCTTGCCGATTCAAAAAAGGTGTTCACTTAGAAACTTTCAACGTACAGTACTCTTTACTAGCAACACGTTAAGTGTATAGGTTTGCAAAGTGTTGGAAACTCCTAAGGGAACCAGAAAAATAAAACAGTACAAGTGCAATACTATTTACTAGCACAAAGGAGTAGAAATAGTAGAAAAAGAAAACAATACAAGTATAGTACTATTTACTAGCACAAAGAAGTAGAAATGCTGCAGAAACGTAACGAACTCGGTTAATTCGAAGGATTCTTGAAAAGCGTCAACTGCCAATCTGCCGTAAAACTGTCACACATCCTCATAACGGGAAGTAGGTCAGAATCGAGCTGAGTGCATCTCGAGTCAATCTTTGCTCCCGTCCCATAAAATTTCGAAACAAAAGAGTCGCTAAGCGCTCGTAATCCGCCAATCAGCGGACACCCAATCACTCTCACGCATACTAGGAGTGATTAGGGCAGCGTAGAAGCGCGCGAATTCCGCAAACTGCGAGAAGATGATCGTCGACTTGTTGGCTCATCGTTCGCCAGCGCCGCTGTCAATTAATCAGCCATTTCTTTTTTCAAACGACGCCTTCGACGCTCCAACACGTTCAACCCGACAGTGGATGCAGGTCGTGGAAGCGATAACCTGAGTGTAATGTCAGTGCATGCGCGATGCCGTCAGTGGCATCGGGGAGATACTCGCGGGACGACATTATAAAAGGCTGATTTATGTGCATAATTTTCAAAAACGCCGCGGCAGCCTTGTCCCGATTCGATCTACGTTCCGATTCGATCTGCAGTCGCGAGCTCGGTCACTCGAAGGTAGATTGTTGCCATCGACTTAGTGGACTTAGTAGATTTAGTAGATTTAATAGATTTAAGCAGATTTCGTAGATTTGGCAGATTTCGTAGATTTAGTAAATTTAATAGATTTAGTAGGTTTAGTAGATTTAAAAGATTTAGATTTAGCAGACTTTCCAGCAATTTCCCAGCATCTTGCTAGCCTTCTGTCGCCTGCCAGGACAGAAGACGCAATTTTTCGATGAAAAATGGCCAGGCCGTTACGAGGAAAGAGTAATGCTACGTCAGTTGGCGAGTGCATGCGAGAATTTATTGTCGAGAGTGTGAAACTAGGATGGTGCGTAAGAGACCGTTATCGGACTCGCGCCGCTTTTCCTTTAATTATGCAACTCTCCATGAAGTTGGAAAGAAGGGATTCGAGGAGTTTCAGTTGAGGCGAAGGTGGGCGCGTTCCGTGATTTGTGTCATTGCGGGAGAGAAGCTGCTGTCAAGTTACGGCTCAGTGCTGGAATGATGGCGTTTGACGTCCAAGTGACAGTTACTGCGTCTGACTTGTTCTTTCGTTGTTCGAATTTAGTCATTGTTTGCAGGAGGGAACTTGTTTCAACGTATGAACCTTTCGTGTATGAACCTTTACGTCTAATATGTATATGACAGTTGGAATATTTGACCGTTACAGATCATAGTCCGGTTATCTCATGTATAGCTTAGACTTTAGCACCGTTATGAATAAAGAAATAGAGCATTATTTATAATTGGATATTTTATTTTAAAAGCGGTTCTTTTTAGATATCACACAAATAAAAAGTTTACGCTGAATTAATCATAAATGATGTAAGTAATGTCTCTTTGTTTAAGTACACACCGCTTTCAAAATAAACGATCCAATTATTACAAGGGCCACGATGAGCAAGTCAAAGTTGAGATTGGAAAAGTTGAATATCATTGTCATTAGTTACACGAGTGTTATTGTTATAGGGATACTGAATCTTGAGAGGACATCTCTTCCATTTTGATCAATTTGTTTATTTATTATTCTAAATTGTATTATATAATTATTGATTATTCAACGTACAATTATTCTTATACGACCTCATATATGTCTCCCAATAATTTCTCATATAAAACACTGTTACACTTCACATTGTATACGATACGTACAAACCTTAGACAGCACGATTTACTTACAATTATTTTTATATATCCTTAAAAATATCTCACTAAATTCTTACATAAAAGACTGTAACAATCCACATAGTACACGTCCCGTAGAAACCTGCATCTCAGCATCGTTACGGACCGATCAGGAGCCACAGTTATCAGCAACAATACGAAAATTACTGTTATCCGCCCGGCCAAGCGGCAGTTTATGGCGCGGGCCGTACAATTTTTCTCATTGCACCCACTTTCCGCGTTTTATCTGTTTCCCTCGACTCCGGCAAAAGAATTGAACGCTCACGCACCGGCGAATTCCGGGCACGGTTTATGCCCACTTTGACCGTGTTTCCAAAGAAGTTCGAACGGCGATCCCGAACGAATGGCGACTGGAGCCTGCTCGCAATGTAACGCAAAATAATCAACGTCTACAACCTGCACGACGCCCGTTCGCGGCGTCGACGAACGTCCGGGACGCAATTACGGGATCTCGGTACAGAAACGAGACTGCGGATCGGTATCTATATTTAATATCGACGCGTTTGACTGCTACGCGCGTAACAGGACTTCGGGAATTTTCGTTTTAACGAGCCAGGCGGAAAAATGCGCCAGCTTCTTGCCCTCGCAGTCCATGCAGATAACCCTCCAATAACGCGGTAGGTAGGTTCCCAAAAAAACGCACTGTTGTGTGAAACCGTGTTCTATGAGACCCAGAGTTAGTACAAAAAGGGTGATGACGTTCCAAAATCTTAGAAAAAACAGACTTTTTGTCGTGTTTCCATATAAGCTGTTTAATTTGTAATAAAAATATAAATGTGCGTATAACACAAAACTAAGAAAAGAACAAAAATATTAACCCTGACTGTTGCTTTATTCGAATTGAGACTTTTTCCAATGTGAGATACTTTTTCTCTTTTTAAAAGACGATCCGAGACATATCTTTACTGCTAAAGAAATGAATATCTACTTAAACGTTCTTTTTTATCATCGAGCAAACATAGCTTGGGGCAAAAACTTGACTTTCTAAAAATGAGTCGTAAAGACGAAATTAACCCTTAAACATATCGCGGCTGGACGCAGACTTTTCAAGTACAATGTCGTACTAAGGTTTTCGCCATTTTTTTAATGTATTAGAGGAAAACCGTGTTACAGGATGCCATGTTGTAGGAGGGTTACAGGAGGACCTGTACTCGTAAAGCATTGATTTTGCGAAGTCTTGTAAAGGACTGCGATTTGGTAGGCCTGATCGTTTGCCAGGAACGAGGATGCGGCGGTTTATTAGTCCGCGAAATCGATCGGGAAGTTCTTACGTAACGAAACGATGTTCTTAGATGGTTGCACATGTACCCGTATGTTCGGCGTTACATAAATATCGTTCGTTGGCGAATTATTGTTGTCGGCGAAGCGTGTGTGGACGATGTGAGCGTCGGTGGGAGACGTTTTGATTCTTTGTCAATTTATGTAAGGTGTTGCTTGGATTCATGGCGTTAGGTCAGACTTTTCTATCTAATTTAATGGTGTAAAGATTATACGCAATAAGAGGTTGGGTTATATACGAATTGTAAATTCTGAGCAAAAATGTAGATTCTAGGAAAATAACGTGAGTTAGGTAATATTGCTTGAGTTTATAGTGTTTCAAATGCTCGGGAAATATGTAAGTCAAATGTATTGCTTGGCTTTATGAGGGTGCTGTAAAATTAAGAACCGGTCAGACAATTATTATAATAACGAATTATTATAATCTCGAACCGTTGGATACGATAATAACATTGCAATAAAAACATAGTTGTTCTTGACCGGAACGGAGCTGTACAAACATCTTCTAAAATTACACTTGATCATAAAGTATAACTTTTTGTTATTATGATAGCTTATAGTTTATAAAAATACATTTCGGTTTTAGTGGTAGTTCCCGGAAAATGATTGGAGTCATTTTACTTGAATTTATGACAGTAATTTAGATACACGAATCTAGTCAAGAATTAGTGAGATAATACCAGCTTGCGATTTATAAAAATTCATCGATCCAAACTCATTCAGTATAATTTGCACATCATTTATTTACATGGCATGTCTTGCCACCGTAATATTCACGGTTTACAGAACGAACAAAACACCGACCGAACGGCGGGGACAAGAGAAAAAAGGTGTTAGCGAAACTCAATTATTTAATCCATTTACGCAAGTCGCCATGCCTCGAGCCCGACAATAAACGTCGGCAGAAAAGACAAAGAGCGTTATAATTGCGCGTAATTGCTGGAATGGTGAACCTTCTTGCGCCGCTAATTGCTGGGACCGCCAAAAATTTGAGGCATCACTCATGACACAACATCTCATCCACAGAAGCACAGACGGCATAGAGTGCATCTTAATACCGTCCTATAAATTTTCACTCTAAAGCCATTTGCACGACCACTTTCAATGCCATTGAATATGCATGATTTTTCGAATCGGGCAAAACTGGAATGAAATATTTTAATAACGGCAAAACTTTGAGTGACCTCGTCATTTGGCGTTTACCTCCGGCTTCGGACAACATTTTTGCGTCGGTTGTGCAATCGGCATTCCGCCGGATATTTTTAGGTTAGGTTACACTACAAACTGAGGATAGGTGTGATTATAATGTTGGATTTGAGCGTCGCTGCGAATTAATGAGTTCAAATTGTCGAGGATGGATGGCAAGGAATGGTCAATAAGATACTGGCCTGAAATATTTTAATAACGGCAAAACTTTGGGTGACCTTGTCATTTGACGTTTACCTCCGACTTCGGACAACATTTTTCAATCGGTTGCGCAATCGGCATTCCGCCGGATATTTTTAGGTTAGGTCGCGAACTGAGCATAGGTGCGATTATAATGTCGGATTTGCTCGTTGCTGCGAATTAATGAGATCACATTGCCGAGGATGGATGGCAAGGAACGGTCAATAAGATACTGGACTGAAAACTGAGACTACGTATCTCGGGACACGGTCGTTAACCGGTCATTATTTAGAGCGTCCTCTACGCTTTAATCGTTGGGACGCCATTACTCCACAGCTTGCGTTTGAAAAAACAAAAACGTTACTCGCATCAACATCGGCTTTCTTCCGACGATTGTCCCAGAGTAATTGCTAATTATCAGAATATAAGAGTACGCGCACAGCCATGGATGCCAACACACTCGAAAATTCCATATGTGCGTCAGCAGTGTAAAGTTAAAGAAAGATTATTGCTAGGGGAGAACGTAAATGCTCGCTGCGTATCATTTACGTATGTAAACATGTATATACTTGAACTACGCTTCAAGTTAGAGCTGATTGTTACGTCCGAGTTGAACAAAGAAGCTAATCGCGGAAAGTATCTCCGGCCTGCTCGTATAATGTTTATCGTGGAAAAAGACGGCTAATGTGGGCGTCGACTTCCTCGACGTTTCAGATATTTTCGTGATTCGTATTATTATTAAATCTTTTCACCTTCATCTTCACTTTCATCGTCCGTGTCGTCGGCGGACCTTCAAGATTCAAGGAAGCGTATTATACTGCCGGCGAAATTGCCCATTCGAGATTTCTTATCGTTAAGCTTTCAGTATTAATCGCGTGAAATCTTTAAGCGGCGAAGCAGTTTAGGTAATGACGAAAATAATATCGCGCCTTAAGTTCTAAATCGAATACCTTCCACGCGTGCGGTCGACATATGGACCGTTTATTTTGAAAGTGGTCTAAGTCCGTTTCAAAAAAATATATATATATCATATCATTTATGATTAACGTAGTGTAAACGTATTATTTATGTGATATTTCTTTTTTAAATGGTCTTACATTACTTTCAAAATAAGCAGTCCATATATCGAAATAGTTCTCAGCAGGATAAAAGTTCAAACAAATTATTTTATCAACCTTCAATTTCTCATATCCTTTCTCAGGTTCAATAACAATGCAGAAAAATAATCAAAATTCATCTTTATTGTTTATGACGAAACTGAGACGTGCATCTTACTCAAACAATTGTGCAGTTTATTTTGAAAGCGGCACAGTGCACTTTCTTTTCGAAACGTGACATTTGATATTTTTTATTTGAACGTAGAATCGCGCTTGATGCAATCACTGGCTTGACTTTTGAGGGAATGTGACGTACGTCACTTTCAAACGTTAGCCTTGGGAAGGGAGGCGGGGGTGAACGAAATATTGCAATGTCTAAATATTCAATGAAACGGAATACGTGCGAAACATGAACGGCCGCCGTTAGAAACTGTGTAAGTGCGCAACAATTTTTTTACCTTAATAACAAGCAACCGCACCGTGTCGATGTGAAAGCATGACGTGACCAGAGAAAAAGAGGGAAGAGGTTAGGATCGAGAAGAGTGTACGTGCGTGCGAGTCGAACGGAAAAATGGCTAACATTGGCAGGAAGGGGAAAGGATTCTAAGATGAGAGTTACTTCGTTTATTTATAAAAAAACTTTCGTTTTTTCCGCTTACCAAAACTGCACTAACTTTACTCGGTACAAGATACTTAACTTTTTTGACATAGAAATGTTAACGTACTAATTTTCTTTTAAACATGTGTCGAAGCAGACATTCTTCTTTCAGTCTGATTTCTTGGAGTACAGATTTGACAGCATTGCTTTTATATACGGTATCTATAAACTCATTACATGATATATATTAAGTTTATTGACGATATCATATGTTACTACCATTGTTTGTGAACGAGTCGATAAGGATATTTGGGCTCATCCTTTATTTGCAGCCCGCTTCTCGTTAATGCCGCATTGTGCGGCCATTGTTGTTGTTGTGCGAGTTGTGTATCGAAACAAATGATAAATAATAATTGTTTTACCGAGTTGTGCTCGTGAAAAACAAGGCGAAAGTATCGTTGACTTCTCGTATCGCGTTCAAACCGCACAGAAGGTCATGAAGTAGAATCTGCAGAGCACTTGTGTATCGCATTGCCTGCCACGTAGTGAACTAGATTTTAGATGCTGCTTGTCATGTTTTTTCATGTGAACGTACAAGTTTCTCGTAACTTATTCGACTGAACTTGATATTGAATGGATCATTGTTTTTATATTTCAATGAATAGGCCAAATGCCACATAGGGTGGATTTAGGAGATTAGTGGTGTGTTATTTGATTAATATTCTTCCATTTTGCATTCTTGGGGCAAGTTTTAGAATGTTTAGGATTCATATAGGCGAAAATGATGTTTGAATGCGATGCGAATTTTTTAAGCCGTTGAAAAATTGACCTTTTCGGGCCGTGAGGCCAGAGGTCTTCCTCAACTGATTTGCCTCTTATACAGTTTAAAGAAAAGCAAAAGAGATGCACAAAAATCGCAACGACAGCCTCCTAAGTGGTATAGTTTCAAAGCTACGGTCAAAAACCTGTCAAAAAATGCTGAAAAATTGCCGTTCTGTCCTCTCTTCTGTATAGATTATCCCTGGGCAAAATGGTCCATGTTTAAATTGAATGAACAGTGAAAAACAGTTTAAATATCGCAACCGGACTGTTTTAAATGCAACAGTTACTGAAATATGGCCAAAAATTCATGAAAAATTACGAGAAATGTCCACATTATCGAATCGACCGCAATCAGGCACCATTATACAGAAATATAACAAACAATCACAATGTACGTCAGAGAAGCATATGTGCCCAGACTCATTTTTGGCTGACATTTCAATGTAAAACAAAAAATGAACGGCCATCGCGCAAAAAGATGTGTTATTCGCGCCTGAAAAAAAGGCTTCGATCTTCCATTGATCTGTATAATGGAATCGTCGGCGGGCGGCAAAGGTGACCTTAGCTCTTGAAAGAATTTCTGTAACGGCAGCTGAACTTGGTCGGGTTTCGTGAGTCACTGGAAGGATTTGTCAGAGTGGGCTTGTGACACATTGACGAGTGTGCACGGTGGCGAGAACAATTCAGCGCTCGCATGCCCGGCCAATATTGAGCTGCATGCTATCAGAATTGACACGATGAAGCTTGCCTTCGAGCCTGAATTGGCATTTCGTCAGTGCACTTCCCGAAAACATTTATCCTGCGCGTCACTTCCGCTTTTCGGTGCGTGTGCTCAATCGCTCGCTCGACGAACGTAGATTCATTCACACTTCTCATGTTTCAGTGCTGCCCATTGTTCATAATACGGTTTATGTAGATAGTTATGGGGCCTGTAACTTTCTTTCACGGCTAACTTGTATTTGGCGGACTGAGACACATTGTTTTTGAACACAAATTAATTTACAATTTTTTAATATCGCACAAACTCTTAAACGTGAACTCATCTCTTTATCAGGAGCTCTTAGTGACAGTTATAAAATATATTCCACCCCTGTTACAATCACAAAACACATTACACCGTATTCGAAAAAACTTATGCCATAATACACAAACTATTCTAACAAAACCCTGCGAATCTCATTAATAGCACAACTTAATTCTTTCCACCCGATTAATCTGTTTTCCCGCGTTAATAAAGACGATCAAAATTTACGATCGTTTAGACGCGATTTCCTCATCAGTCCCCGGGGCGGCCGGGCAGTAATAGAATTTTATTTCATTGTTCGCCTCGATTTATCGAGCATGCTCCGTTCACTTATCGCCTCGCCGTCGCGGAGTCTTTAAAGACGAGGTCAGATAAACGTTAGACTGTTATTAAAGAGCGAAGTGCAATGCGCAGCGGCGCTCATAGATTGATATCTTCAGGTCACTGGGACGTCTTTTTATCGTGTCCCGCCAAAGTGCGTGCACACAATCACATGCCTATGCCCCGTGTGCATCCAACTTTGCCAGCAGGCATCCCCTATGCTCCACGCTTCTTTCGAAACCGTTCCGACTTCCGGCCTGAGAATGAAGATTCTTGCCGGAGCTCTGACAATAAGCCACAATTGACACTGCTGGTATTATGTGGGACTGAGTGACAGTTATTGGACAGTAAGATACTTGGCGTGGGCACTATCAATGTTATGCGAACGATTCTGATTCGTTGTTTAGGAAAAGTTTGTCTTTATAATCATATTTTTATAACACTTATTGCTATGGCGCGAGTCAATGTGTTTGAACTTATGAAGTGGCAAATAATTGTTTTACCTACCTCAGTTAGTGCCACAGAATGTTTAAGAAAGCCAAATGTTTCATGAGAGGTAAATTATTAATAAGATAGGACCAGAGTACCAAGTTTTACTGGTAGTTCTAGTATTAAGTATGAGCAAGTGGGATTCTTTTGGGATGAAAAATGAAGTTCCGTAAGCGGATGTCGTGGAACGATGGACATAGAAAAGAGGCAGTGAAGAATTCTAACTTGTAGTAAGATGAGTTCAACTCGCGAAGAGTTCCAAAGTTGGGAAAAAAAGTTGCCTCCTGTAGTTCATTGTTTGAGAAGTAGAAGAACACGCGCCTCGACGTGATAGAAGTAACAGAATTACATTTCCCTCATCCATGGCTTTGGCACAGGGCTACGGAATCAATTCTGCTCAGACGATTAACATCAGAATGCAAAAACTGGGGGGAAAAACTCAACTTTGAATAATGCAGACCGTAATCAAGACGCATTAAAGACAACTTGAGCAATATCTAACCAGGATCTGAAGCCTGTCGCTTTGAAAGATCAGAGTAGAGTGAATACTACAGTGTAAAAACGTCTATAAATCCATGAATCACAGTGAACGTTATGTTCTTCATTAAAAGTCCGCTGTCAAGAAAAGTCGAGCATGAAGGGTGGTTTCCATAACGAGCCGGTCAACTCTTACCTTCGTTTCTGTTCCATTTCCGCTGAAACGACACATCCTGTCGGAATGTACTCATCCTGGGCCGGTAAAAGTTTCCTGACGCCACTTTTTTTCTTCATGACATTCGCATTAGGCAAGTCGTCGACTTCTGCGCAAGTCTCTTTCGTTCCCGGATGGCCGTTTCTTTTTAAACGGACATCGTCCCGTGGCCAGCCGTTGCATAAGGGAAAGTTTAGCGTCGGATCCCGCGAATTCCTATTATTGCATTCCGCATAATGTGCGCCAAAGGTTGCATACGTTCGTTGCGCACACGTTGCACGCGTTGCGCGCATCCTCACCTCTTGCCGCGAACAGATTCTGCGAAACTAAGCGACTCCCTTACCGAGAATCGTCGCATACTTGTTTCGTACGTTTATCATTTTTAAGATGACAGCACGTGTTGAGTGCGTTATCAATTTGTTCACTCGCAGCGAACCGTCAATCATCAATTTTCCTCCATTTCAACCATGAAGCAATAAAGACGTAACTGGAAAACGTTTCAAACTAATTGTCGTGAAATCGGTGTGCTCAATCTTTATGATTAATTCAAGCAACGTACTGCTAACGTATATGTGATTATGTATAATTACCGGTTAATTCGATAAATATTCAAGAATCCATCACATTTATCAAGTGTAGCGGTGATTAAGTATAATTGTCGTACTGTTTCCTTAGCACATTTACTTGTTACTTTATTTTTTTTATTAATCAATGTTTACATAAATTTAATCTGTAATATTTGATTTATCATTGTTTTCGTTGTGTGTTTACATTTAATTAAAAATAAAATATATAATATGTTTTGGCCGTTATACAGAGAGATGGATGATAGGGAAAATTTAGATAAAGGATTCTTTTTTTAAATTAACGTTAGTCTTGATTTTTATAACAAGTATGCACTAAAGAGAGTTATGGTGTCTTCCTACCAAAGTATGATAACATTTTTGACCATTGGGACGATTCTATCAAGCAACTTCAATCATAATTACCGTACACATACATATATGTATCATAAATTGAGAAATATTTACAATTGTTTCAAGCAACGTATTGACAACGTAATTACATATAATATAATCCAAAATCTGAACAATAAATTCAAACAACATATTGATAGTCTCCATATAATAAATTCAGAACTATTTAAATCATTCCAAGCAACATATTGACAACGCGACCAATTATATTTAAGTAGTATCACATTGCCTCGTGTAACAAAACGCGGCAGTAAACGAGCGCCGACAGTCTCCATTGACACCTTTTTATAATTGCCCGACGTCCGCAATCCGTACACTTGGAGCGTTCGCGCCTCATATACCACACTAGTCAGTCTCACGACCGTCAGGATGAAAGTCGTAGGACCCGTACGACTTTCCGCACATGCTAAATGCCTGAACGACCTCCTAATTAAACATTGTGTCACTCTTGGCCGTCGGCGTGCGACTCGTCCGATTGTTACGCGACCCTGTTATTCAATCCGTCGAATTTTGCTAAAAAAAGGTACAAAGCAGGGGGGGGGGGGGGGAAGAAACCTGTCGATCCGGGTCGCTTCGGTTACCCAATGCCAGCAAATTGACTTTCTCCCGAGACAAAGCAGGCGTCGATTGGCCTATGAACTTGATGAGCGGCCACCTGTTTCCTTCTTCTTCTTCTTCTGTTTCTTCTTCCTCTTTCCAAGTCACTCTTTCCACTGGCGACTCGTTTCATGATGCCGTGGCGCGCGCGCACGCGACATTCTTCGCGGCATATAGAAACCTGGCTCGAGTGCAAGTGGTTTTAGAAAGTCGTTCACCGCCTCGCACGAATCCATTTTCGAAGTCAATGTCCTTCCGCTTCGCGAAACATTATAATGGCCAATGCCACTTTCGAGGCGTTGCGCAGCTTCTTTCGGGGCAGGATCCGCGGATTACGTCTCGTCTCGGGTTCGATAGCTGAAAGTTTACGCTCGAATGGATTGGCAATGTGCGTTGAATCGTCAATGACTTCCTTTGGGAATCACCGGAGGATGAGACGCGGCATGTCCGCTTCTTCCGAAGAAACGGGAGAGACCGAAAAAATAATTGGGACAGGCGTTGAAAAGTAGGCTTCGGAGCGAATCGAATGACGGACGGTAAAATTTACGGAACGGACGACGGCCAGCTTGCACAATTGGCACGCTGCTTTTTGCAACGTTCGTATGTGACACACTCAATGCGCTTCGCGCACTTTTGACTCTCCGTTACGGTGAGTTAGAACTGACATAACAGTTTCGTCCCCGTAATTAGTCAACCTGACTTACGTAGTCGATGGAGCGGTAACGGAGGATTGCGGCTAGGTGCGAGTCGCGCGTCACAATTTAATGCCGAGTACAGGTAGCCCTCCTATGACACGATATCCTCTAACGCAGTTTCGCTATGACGCGATTTATCAATTGTAGAAACCCTCCTATAGCACGGCATCATATAACGCGGTTTTCCTCTAATACGATAAGAAAAGTGCGAAGACCCTAGTACGACATTGCAATTCAAGAGTCTGCGTCGAGCCGCGATATCTTTAAGGCTTAATTTCGTCGTTTTTGGGTTCGTTGAGACCCATTTTTGGAAAGTCATGTTTCTGTTCCAAGCTATGTTTGCTTAAAGGTAAATAAATAACATTTAAGTAGATATTTATTTCTTTTGCAGTAAATATATGTCTTGGATCGTCTTTTAATAAGAGAAAAAGTATCTCACATTGGAAAAAGTCTTAATTCAAATAAAGCAACAGTCAGGGTTAATATTTTTGTTCTTTTCTGTTTTGTCTTATACATACACTTATATTTTAATTAAAAATTAAATTGCTTATATGGAAACACGACAAGATGTCTGTTTTTTTATAAGATTTCGAGACGTAACCGCCATTTTTATATTAAGTCTGGGTCTCATACAACGCGGCGTTTCCTACGATACGAATAGATAGTGTTATAGAAGGCTTACTTGCACACGTTTCGAGCTCGTACGCCGAAATGTGATCCGATTTGCGAGTTTTGAGGTTAGGTCGATTAGACGGCCCTTTTCATGGCTATCGGACGGCGTAATTATGACGCGTTCACGCTTCTTTGACACGACGTTACATTACGTTACATTACGTCCTTAGGATTGTCAAGGTTTAGCATTGAAACTGACAATTGAACGACGATGTGCTCTCACGTCGGGTTCGGATGGGAATTTGCGCTGAGTACGTACCATTACGTTTGAAAGTACTGTCATTCCGTCGCCGTAAAAGGGACGTGGATTGTGTTAGTTCTGTGATGTAAAGCATGTTAAAGTTTCCGACACAGCGAACGTCTTCGCGAACTCACCGAAAGAAAGAATTTGTTCGATTAATCAGTCAGCTGTGGCTATCTCTTCTCAGAGCAGCTCTCAGTTTGCTTTATTTCGTCTTTGCCGCCAAAGATTCGAAACATATTCAAATTTACGTATATATTTTATTTTCCGCTGAAATTACAGTTTAAATAGCGAGGAAGTGTATTTTACGACAAGGTTGTCAAACACAGCTGACTTGTTAAGCGTTGAGCGAAGAAATTCGAATTTCAAGCCAATTTGAATGGGGTATCTTTCGCGCCGAAGACAAAGAATCGATTTGCTCGCTTTGCGATATGCGAGCCGCCTGTTCGCGATCATGACAATAACAGTTGCTGCCTATAGCGGCCAGTTTTATGCCGTTTTTGGGCACGCTTACTTTTTGTGCATATAGATACTCGAAGGTCGCATACTTGCACATCCGTTATTGTCCTATGCGTCATCGAGTCAAGCTTTTATGAGGTGTCGATGATGATCGCTCACATTGTTCCGAAAGGTATCGATCATTCTAACGTTGCGAAACTCTAAGTCGAACAAAGCGTTCTACAACCTTCAAGTTGGAAACAAGTAAGGTGCAGTGGGGTAATACTGTACGCGGGGCAAGTCCGCACTAGGCCCTTATTTATTCGAATATACGTTGCATTGTACCAACTGTAAGGATAGAAATCTTACTTTGGTTAGTATTCAATGGTATGGATAGTATTCAACATAGGAGGCCGTCATGTATTCTGTGATTCCCCCGTTTAACTCGATCGACAAAGTTAGTATTACTAATAATAATTCCGCTTTTGCCCCATAATATAAAGATATAAGATAAAATCATTTTTAAATAGGTTGGTGCAGTTTTCCCCCTCTTCTGGGGCAAGTCCACCCTAGCAGCACTGTTTTTAATTTATTAAGAGAACCATAGGTTTCAGAAGATATTTTTAATTCAAATTAATGCAACTTAAAGAGCAAACCATGCGCTAAATAAAAATACTAAAATTATTAGGTTTTAGTGGAATAGATAGAAAATACATCAGTTTAAAGTAAACTTTACAATGTATGAATCGGTTTTACCCCACTCCGCCTTATGTATCATATCAATCCCTTCGCATTGTCAAAGAAAAACAATCGTCTTTACTTACACTTACCGCTTATAAGAATTGAAAATAGTAAGAACACCATTTTCATACTTGTAACCTACTGACCTACTAATGCCATAATTACAAATGCACTCCTACCAGCAATCCTTCGTTTTGATACGCATAACCTGCCAACTTCATTAGAAGAAAAATCAAGGAAATTCGTGGAAAGTCATTCTACCGTCTGCAAACCTATTCCATATAGGACCTAGTAAAAATAGTAAGAACTTTTATATCTGCAACCTACTAACCTACTGACACTGATCAAACGGTAGTGCCGTTAAATAAAGAATCAGATTGATGTACAGCTTTGTCAAGTTATCAACTGTTATCAATTGTACACGTTATTGTTATAATTTTCATGCACTGTCGATGGCCGTACTAACCGCAACGAAATTTAATTGATATGTTGCAGATGTGGCGAAGCCTGACTTGCGTCGATGACTTTCTTAATCGGGCGTTTCACAAAGTTGGCCTCATAGTCGGCCGACACCCCGGCTACTTCGTAATCATACCGATCCTTGTGACCTGCATCTGTTTCACCGGCTACCAGAGGATACATTATGAAATCGATCCCGAGTATCTATTCTCACCTGTAAACGGCCCCGGCAAGGCTGAACGATCTCTGGTTGAACAATACTTTAAGGTCAATTACAGCCATCAGTTCAACGTTGGAAGAATTACGAGACCGGGTGAGTCACTTTTAATTCCTCATTCGCAATCCTTATCGATGCAGCTCACTGCTTTTACTCGATTCGACCGAATTTCGCTAAATAAATTAATTTTAGATATATAAACTAGGGATATATAATCATATTTTTTATGTCAACACATTTTTACTACTCAATAATTATTATTTGCTTTAAAAGGATTTAGTATATTCTTATGTACAGTTATATAAATATTACATTATATATTTAATCTAATAAGTACTACATAAATTATTTTTTCAACAGTTTTCAAATATGTCCTTTTTAGATACGTAAACTAGTGCCATATAATTATATTCTTTGTATCAATACATTCTCCCTACTTAATACTTAATTTTTGTGTTTTACTCATTGAGTATTCTACGATACGAAGTAGTTACAGATGATACTTTGATGACGTGTCGCATAAGTAAAAATAAGAAGTAAATGTTCGATATTTTCAAATTGAGTCGCTGACGTGTGATTGTTTATCTTGTGGCTTTTGTTAGGTCGGTTCGGTCACGTAATAATAATACCGAAAGATGGCAAGCCGAACATGCTGAGGAGCGCGATTTGGAAGGAAATGCAACAGCTCGATGAACTAATTCGAGAAACTAAGGCAGTCTACGACGGCGAGTCGTTCACTTACGAGCAAATCTGTGCACGATGGCTCGATCAATGCTTCACCAACGACATCTTGAACTTGCATTACGTTATAGAGTAAGTATCGTCACGGTCTCATTCAAATCTATCCAATCAGCGACGAAATTCAACCTCAAAACTTTTCAACATCACAGCTCGTGTTACATCTTCTCTTAGCCCATTACCCGCCACAATTCCAAAAATAAAAAAAAATAAATAAAATTAGCTGTATATTTAGAAGTTGCAGTTATTAAAAGAAAACAGTTTGAAACAGTGTCACAAAAATGGGACATTGTCGGATAATGGGTTAAATCCACAACGATCGTGACACTTTTTACAAAATATGCTACATGGATTTTTGGAAGCTTGAATACTTTTGATGAACCCACGCAACTGCTTTCTTCGATCGATGAAAGCAGATGGCAGTCTGCGACAAGGAGAGTGCCAGTCTCGGTCAAGGGAACAATTGAATAATCTCAGAAAGTATAAATGTTGAGTCGGGTTAGTTCAGAGGACAAAATGCAAAACTCTGTAATTGGCTCGTCCTTCGCTTCGTTTCCTCCGCAATGTTTGCAGCCGGAACGTATCTATCAATCCGGTCTCTGCTATTAGACAAGCATTACCCTTCTGATCGGGACACACTATCATCCAAGGAACACCTTGACTTTTTCCTACCATTTTTTTCCCTCCTCGTTCGAATTACGGCGCTTCCGCTCGTCAAATCACGGCTTGTCACCCGCTAATTGTTCTTCCCGCGCACAACTTTTGTACGTACATCTTTGCCCATCCTAAGATCTGCCTTTCCTTCTTTTCCTGCTAAGCTCCTTATCGGCCGGTTTAATTGAGGAACGTAATTGATCGTCCGCACAGCGAACCGAATCGTTCGGATGGCGTGCAACTCGGAACGTTTGTGTTAGAAATTATCTCCCAGTGGCAATTATGTCGTTTGACACGTTCGTCCATTATGAGAATTGCCGGTGAGCTTTGCTTCTATGTTCGGTAAGTGGCGTAAGAGGCTCTTATGCATGCGGTTTACGAAATTAATCGAATTCAGACGTCGCTGGGATTTCTTCGAAATCATTCTTGGTGGGACGGACGTCCGAATTGAGACAATAACCGGTAGTTTCTTTAAACGTTTCGTTGTAATGGAATGAAGTCTAGTCACTGCCAGCTTCCTCTCGAGCATTCTGCTAAGAATTCTCGCCTCTTCGCGCGTAATAGTTTTCTGCGCTCGTTCCTCGCGTTTGCATACTAAAAACTGAGTCATTGGTAATTCTTATAGCAGTAGCTGACTGATTTTCAAATCGTATCAGTAATGATTAACGTATAGTAAGAAATTGTTGGCCAATTCGGTTAGTGCCAAATACATGAACAGATTATCAAAAATGTTTTCTTAATTTCATTTAGTATGATGAAACAATTTAACTTTCTTCTCATTTTTCTGTGTACCTTTCCACACTTTAAATTACAAGGTTGACAGAGATCAAGTTCCAAACAAAGGTCATTTAACTTTCTTACCATGCTTGTATATAAATTAACATTAGATCCATCAGCGTGTTGAGAACTCGCTAAATCTTTACATTCTTCGGACGAATTGTAACACGGGTTCGAAAAATGAAGGGGGTCGAATTTTCCTTCGCCCCTTTATTGGAGTCTAAGCAGTTGGTAGCATTTTCCAGTGATGTGGAGAAGAGGCAGTTAAATCTAACCTTTCCGGTTATGTTCAACCCGGTAACATGGGACACCCATCTGTTTCCCGTCTTCTTTGGCGGAAGCGTGATCAACGACGACCTCACCATCGAGTCGGTCCCATCAGTTCAACTCGCTTATTTCATCACCGTCGACAGTCCGCGCCAGGATGCAATGTGAGTCATTCTATGTATTCTATCGGATTGCCGGCCGTTCCTCTTATTGCTAACTCCTCTGTATGGGATTTCGGCGAAACGCATTTGGCTATTACACATGAGACACCGTCAATGTAAAGTGTATTAAGTATATGTCATACAGCAGATTTAATTTTCTTTTGCTGCTCTTGTCCTAGGAGTTAGCAATATTTGGATATATTATAAGGATCTCTTAGTATTTTCTATCTCTTACCTTATATCTGGTCACTTACAATTAGGATATATCTATTTATATTTTCATTTAACTTATCAAAATGGTTAAAGTCAGTATGCTTTAACTTACAAAACAGTAAGCAACGTACCATTTGCCAATCTCAATAAAAGTGAAACTCTATTTAATAAGTAAGATTTTCAAAGGTAATTATTAGGATAGGTCAAATCAGTGTTAAATTCGATTTGACAATCGAGTGAAATGAAATGAGATAAAAAATATTCATACATAAACGACTTTACTTCGTTGTACCTAAACAGCGGAGCCGCCTGGGAAGAGGCTTTCTTGGACGTCGTCGGGAAAGCTGAGGACGGCGGAGTCTTCAAGCACATCAGCACGGCCAGGTTCGCATCGCGAACGCTGGAACTGGAACTTGAGGCGAACACGAAGACGGTGGTGCCGTATTTCTCGAGTACGTTCGTTATCATGGGCCTGTTCTCCCTGGTAACGTGCATGATGACTGACTGGGTGCGCAGCAAGCCTTGGCTCGGTCTTCTCGGCAACGTCTCTGCTGCCATGGCCACCGTCGCTGCCTTCGGACTCTGCATGTATTTGGGAGTCGACTTCATTGGCATAAATCTAGCCGCGCCGTTTCTCATGATCGGTGAGTTACGTTACTCTTATACGATTCAGCCGCCACTTTCAATGAGCTCCGCTTCGGTATACATTTAGCTCTAGATGTGGAATATAAACATTTTTGTGATCTTGTACTTTCGAAACAGCTTTGTTCATGTATGAGGCTTACTGAACCACCTTGGATAGCATCCTGTCATATATGGATCGTTTATTTTGAAAGCGGTGTAAGTCCATACGTAGTAACAGTATTAATATGCCGCAAATTCTGCAAAGTTCATATTTAGTATGCATAAATAATTCCTTTATACTTTGTTAACCCAAATCGACTATCTGACATCTTTCTCTCATTTAATCGGCTTACAAACAGTGCTGTCAGATTTTACAAAAATTGTCTATATCCCCCATATAGAACTTCTTCTTCCCACATAAGCGTCAGACAGGATGCGTCTAACGTTGAAATTAGAATATAATACAAGACCGACATCGATCCCAGCCAATCCTAATCAATAATGGATAAGCTGCCTCGCTTAAAACCGTTCCCTCGCCTAATTGCGACACGCAGATTTTGAAATTGGCCGCACCGCGCTCGCTTCGATTTCGAAATTCGAATTTGGCAGCGAGCGATTTTGAACGTTCGAGCGCGAAACCGGGCGCCGTGCAAGGCGACGCCGACAAATGCGGGTTAAACGTATTCGTGACGTAGCAATTCGG
The DNA here is from genome assembly GCA_914767735.1 of Anoplius nigerrimus. Lineage (NCBI taxonomy): Eukaryota > Metazoa > Arthropoda > Insecta > Hymenoptera > Pompilidae > Anoplius > Anoplius nigerrimus. The sequence continues at coordinate 11,100,985 of OU612091.1, read as the reverse complement.
TTAATGCCGCGCGAATTGTAATTGGCAACAAGTTGAGGCGTGCGCGAGAGCTGGCCAACGCGGATTGGAATTGCATGGATGCAGAAATGGCGGTGAAGGCACGCGCTAGAGCCAAGGCTGAACGTCTCAGCGATGGACGATTCTCTTTTTTTCTGGCTAAGAGCCGTATCGATAAGCGCCGATCGCTGATCAACGATTCGCAGAACGCGCTCGTGGCGAAAATGACAATCGGATGCGAAGTCGTCGGCTGAGAGTGGGTGGGAATACTAAAAGTCGCTTGGCTATGATGAACGGTCCAAAGTACTCTATTACGGTAGGAATTTCATATTGAGAGCTTCTTAGTCACTACCTTTTTTTCGTTTCCACGTAGTTGAGTGTTAGAGATTTTAATGGAACTTAGATTTACATTCAGGTAGATAATCTAGCAGCATCTATCAGGTTGGCAAGAAAAATTAGATTTTGTGGTTTGAAATAAAACTGATATCTTGGTGCAAATAATAAACTTGAATCGACCATGTATTTTCCGTTTTGATTAGCGATATTTTGCCGTCTTTCTGACAATTTAAAAATTCCGCGTTCAAAAGACTTCTGGACGTTATTAGCCAATAACTGAACGCTGTCTGTTTGAAAACCGAAAATACTTTCTTGCCAATCCAATAAAGGCTTACAATTAATTAGTAACGGTCAGTATCTATCCGTGACCGTATAGAATATTGGACTCCAATAATTTGTGTTAATTCGGTACATTAAGCTGCATGCTGTATCGAATGTATATTTCAGGAAAGACAATATGTTATATATTGCCACGTATCTGTTCTGCTATTATTTAAACAAATTGAGTACACGGTCATTATATTTGAGAATCTTTAGTACAAACTTGATTTAGAGACAGCAAATACTTGAAGCTCAATACAATAGATATAGGTATATGATTCCTATGACAAAGGGGATGATGCATGCTTCCCGATGAAAGATAATTTTTTATTACCCAGCGTGTTACACACACTGCATACAGAGTTTCATGGTTCCATGATTTTCCTTTACCTAACACAAACGTCACCTATTACAGCTAAACGCACACAAGATAAACTTTACACATTCAAATATCACACCGCAATATATTTAAATATAGAAATTCTCAGAGAGGCATCGTAAATAGCATAAATAACATATACTTCTAGTCACTGTATTCAAGTTGAAGTAATTTCCAGAACTTTCAATTCGCTTATTCAACTGAAGCTATAGAGAGACACTTAATACGCCAGTAAGAATATCTGCGTTCACTGAACCGTCCGAAATTTCGAGTAGGTCCTTGAGTATCGAAGACAATGACTGGTAGAACAGTGCTCTCCAGGCCCGACGCGACAAAGGGTGCCTCCCGATGTCGTAAGAATATTTCTTATTAGCCGACGGGCCACTCGCGTTGCATACAGATATTTGTCGCGCAACGATATCGTTCCTTCATAGCGCGCGAGGAGGCCAGGCCGTTCGTCCGTGCTACATTTGACCTTGGCGCACGTTCGTGCCCGAAATTGTGCCACGCTAAATAGCCAATTGAAGATAAAATCGCAGACGGGCCTGGTTATTAACGGATCTTATCGGAGCTGGCCCAGCGAAGAGTCACAATTATCCTGCCAGCCATTGATTAACACTGGGCCAATCGGTCAGGACTCTGGCCCTATCTTAATGATTTTTCTCTGATGAAACATTTCATTTTAATTCTTTACTGACTTACAAAATGGAAAACAATAAACCTACCCACCCCAATGAAAGCTAAAGAATGATCAACAAAACAAAATGTTTCATAACAGGAAAGTCTTTCTAAGGTCTGATCAGATCAGTTGGACTTGGTAGTTCCAGTCTTAATACGCAATCCTCCAGCTCGCGACTCGCATCTGACACAAATGTCGAGCGTAGACGCGAGCGCATGTAAATTCCGACCGCGTGCGTTCCGAGCTTCGAAGGCGTCGAAGGCGTCGAAGGTGTCGAAGGTGTCGAAGGTGTCGAAGGTGTCGACTAGCACGTAATCTTCGAAGGCTTCCTCGCTTTCGTCCGCCGGGAGGCGAAAATCAGCGAGTCCGCATACCGGTTTCCGCGCGACTACTTTCCAATTACTTTGTCCCATATGTTGATCAAGATAAAGGCACGAGCATCATTGCGGTAATGGCTTTTACATGACGTAGAATTAGCCTCATCTTCGATGCACGTACGTGCACGCTTCTGTACCGTGCACGTGTACGCGTTCGTACTATACGGGACCATGTACAGCGTGTACACCCTGTATAATACGGACATGTATGCGTGCCATTATTGGCGAATGTAATATCGAGAATGGCTCGTGATTATTGGCTAAAGCGTCGATAATTAGACGCTTCAATTATGACGAAATAACTGATGTCTGATCGAAGCCGACGACACGGTTAGAAGGTTTGAGGTTATGTTTGCGCCGTATTGACATTTATGGGCAGTGACATTTGGAACGGTGCTGGGGATGACTAATTGTTGAGGATCGAGCGATGGTAGGCGACGTTTTTAATTTTGGAAAGCTGGCATATCCAGAGGCGGAGATTTATGAAAGTTGATTGTATGATAGCGGCTAACGAGGATCGACCGATTCTAACACTTTCTCCTATTCCTTCCTTTTTATCGTGCTTCGCCGTACGGGACTGGCATGTTATCGCAGACGATGGCGGCTCTTTCAATTGCGTGAATTGACTCTTCTTGAAGACAAACGCCAATTATACACTCCGGGACGTTTGTTGAGGCCATTCTCGCCCTCTTGAGTTAATACCCTCCTAGATGGCGATCGTAGGTTAAGTCGTGCTGCATTAAAGGTTTCAAGAACGAGAGACTGATTCTTATCGCACAACAAGGTTCTGATACAAAGAAAACAAAGAATTGCTCTGTAAAACACACACTTTGGGATCGATTCTTCAATTTATTTTTTGCGAAAAAGATATTAGAATAATTATATATAATATATACATAAAATAATATAGTATATATAATAAATATAAGCTAATTAGATCATGTTACAATAAAGGTGCATACAAAAGTCTACCACAAAAGTTTGAAGCTTGCAAATCATTGCCATAAAAGATTCATAAATGGAATTAATCCCATTCCATAAACAATCAATTCTTGAATTTACGTTCCCAAGCAAAAAATGCAAGCGTCAAGTCAACTACTTGTTTACAAAGTTGTCCCATTACAAATGATTGATCACTGCATCAAAGGTTTAAGAACACAACGAACAAGCCTCCAACACTGATAAGAAATCATTCGGTACATTTCATAAATAGAAGTATCAGCTCCCACGGAACATTAAATCTCTGACTTCATATGAAAACGAAACAAAGCGGTAATAACGTCCGCTTTAAAGGTTTCAGTACGGACAGAACAATAAAAGTATCCACACTCTGAAAAGATTGAGTCCCTCCGAAGAAACGCAGGACAGTAGTCAAATGAACTACCGGCCCCGTCAAGTTGTCCCATTACGAGCCAATGATTACACGTAACTCGGACGTTGAATATTTCTTCGCCGACGATCGTCTACCCGTCTCGTTCTACGATTGATCGTAGGCAAAATTGTTTGTGAAATTTTCTGCAATCACGTCTCGGGCCAATCAACGAACCCTACGAATCACGTACGAATATAAAGTGCCGGCAATAATTCACTCGCCAATGGCCCGCCGTTGGCGTAGCTTCGTTATTGTAATGACACAGCCACCAGTATCTACAATGAAGGATGAGTAATGACAAATCCCGTAATTCCTTTCGGTCAGGAGACTGACTCACGCGATACCGCATTATTATCATTAACACTCGTGAGAATACAAATGATATCCCCGCGCATATCGAAATGCTGGGCCTGATCGAGTGATATCACATTATCCGCGAAACGGTTCAATTTTTATTTTTAATTCATTTCAATTCAACATTTTTCTCACCAATAACGGTAAGGAAATTCTCAGCGTGCGATTCGTCACGTTCGAATTATAAACTGATGTATGGTTTCTCTGCCAGGTTGGCAAGAAAGTAATTTCGGATCTGAGGTGTAAAATAAAATTCACATTTTCGTACAAAGAATGAAACTTTACTCAATAATGTATTTTTTATTAATTTCAATGACCTTTCGTTATCTTTCCGGCAACTTTTTATAACTTACGATACTCATCAGCAAACAGCTAAATGCTATCTATATTTGAAAACTGAAAGTACTTTTTGCCAAACCAAGAGTAGCCATTTCAGTTCTTTCGACCTGTATTCAGGAAAGAGATTATTTCCAAGAACTTTCAACGAATCCAGAATAAACGCTTTACATCTCGAAACTATATTGTTAATTTGCATTAAGGAATGGACAATGTCAACAAGCGCCCGAGCGTGTGGAAGGTTAAGTTATAAAATTGGGTCACAGCTTTATTGCCATCCTAGTAAGGATAAGGAAACCGTGAATGCTCGAGTTATCACGATCGAGGTTAGGTTTCGCGAAACGTTTCGAGACCCTGTCGAAATGGGGCAAAAGTTGTCTTTCGCAACGGAACGCAGCGAGACTCGTATTTGTTATTCCGCGCGGACAATGTGTCGTGATCCGAAGTCCTTCTTTTGCGTCACCTCGGGGGGATATAATGGCAAAGTGTATTGTTCTAAATGGAGCAGGGGTTACTTCGGCAGAAGCGAGCTCGGCCCGAGCCTCGAAACAAACGGACGAATTAGAAGGAAAAGGTAGCGGGATTCCGGGTAGTGCGTTTCAATGGAAAAAACTTCTCTTACCCTCGCCTAGTATGTATGCATAACGAACGTAATGCGTTATTCATCCGCGCGTGGCACTTTTTGCGGTTTGTCGCAACTTTTATTCACCTGCCCGCCGACATTTTGTATACTATTTAAGTACCGCCGAGCGTTGGCGCACAACTTATGACATGAATACATGAATAATTAGCACTAAATTTCTATTTGAACTCTTCTAATCTATTAATACGCCAGAAGCTGCATTCGTAACATTGTCAAATGTATATAATTATAAAAAACAGATTCTTCTTACATTTATATACTTATGTAATTTACAGTCCAAATTACAGTTATATTTCAATTATGTCTACATAGTGAAGAAAATTATTGACATTCTTTATATTTACTAATTTAATACTAGTTTTGCTTAATAGAAATTTGCCTAATCTGTACTTATTTTTAACCGTGTGTTAATATTTACAAAAATTATATCATAATTATTATTATAATAACAGGTAAAGTGAAAGTATTTAAATATACAAGACTTTCAACCAAAACAAGGGCTTATAATGAGTTACTTAATAGAAATTTTTCAGTCCTACGATAACAAATTTTTATTTGAACTGTACGTCCTTTTGCATTGTGGGTTAAAGGAAAGTGTTGCGGGAGGAAATAATTCTGACTTTGCTTGATAGGTATTGGGATCGACGACACTTTCGTGATGCTCGCCGCTTGGAGGCGAACGAGCATTACAAAGCCCGTACCGGAAAGGATGGCCGCAACATTGAGCGAGGCCGCCGTCTCAATCACGATAACATCTCTAACCGACATGATATCTTTCTTCATCGGCATTCTCTCGCCGTTTCCATCCGTCCAGATATTCTGCATCTATTCCGGTACGTAAACTTTCAGCCTACTCTTATCATCCATTCACGCCACTCTCACACATCAAACGCCTTCTAAGTACCAACCTCCTAGTATCAGTAGCATACGATAACGCATGAACCTATGATGAAACATAAATGGACCGTTTATTAAGAAAGTGACGTAACGTTCTGACTAGAACTACTTCCAACATATGCCATAAAACGCTTTCTCAGTTTTACTGTTTGATAATTAACGGTCTATATACATTTTATTGTAGACTATGTCTTATCCTGCTCGAGCATTACGACTCTAAGAGAGCTTCTCACGATCGTGTGATCGGACACACTTCCCAACATTCAGCCTCGATAATCAAGCGTTAACGACCCAGCTTTCTTTCCAGAAAGCCTCGCCCGCATTACGTAACAAGTGGCTTAACATTAGAACCGACCAGTTTGAATTAATCGTCTGGCCGTTCTCACTTTTCTCTCGTGAAACGTTCAATTTTCTTAAACATTGGCACTCGTTGAGGCAAATTATATATTATGCGCGTATTCAAATGATTAATTGTTCGTGTGGTTGCAAATATGAGTTCAAATCGTCGGTGTAGCGTTGAAGCGAAGCTTCTTCGATCGTGGCCAGGATGGCGTGTCTTGATTGATGGAAATTGAACTCGTCTTACGCACGATCCCAGTAACGGTAAGGCTGGTTTATCATTGAAAATTTCCCGCCTGGCTGCGATCGATCGACTAGGGATCGGAGTACAGCTCGTTCCAGTCGTTTTCCGACTTGAGAACCGACTTGAGAACCGACCTGCCCAGCGACAGATATGGGAGGAACGGGTCCGGAGTTATGTTGCAAGAAAATCGACCATAATCGACCCTCCCGATACGGATTCGGCCCTAAGTCGGACGTGTCAACACTTGCTTTTCAAATGTTTCGGGCACTGTAAATAAAACTAAATCAAATCTGGCTAAAAACTGTAGACAGCTTCCTTATGCTTGCTTCATAAAACTAATTAGACCGTTTATTTTGAAAGTGGTGTAAGTCCATATTTAAAAAAAAATAATGAGATATATAATTGATGATTAACGTAGTGTAAACGGTTTATTTAAGTGATATTTAATTATTTTTTTAAATCGGCTTACACCACTCCCAAAATAAACGGTCAAATTAGTTGTATGAAGCAAGCATAAAGAAGCTGTCTGCAATTTTTGACCAGATTTCATTTAGCATTCTCTAATTCTTGTTTGCATACGTAAAAGGTTAACACAATTCTGAAAGACCAGTAGAATGGGACTGATTAATAGCGACTTTTAAATATTTGAAGGATTATTTTTCCAAGGGAACTTTGAGGGAACTCTCGGATGATAGTCGAGAGTTTCCTCAATGTTAGATTCCAAGAATTCGCTGATACGAAAAGTGTGCCGATCGGAAAGGTCAGCATCCTCTGACCAGGAAAATCCGACTCTTCGTGCCAATCAATCTTTTTCCGTTCATCGGCGAGGAAATGTAGTTTACCCTTCCTTGAATACACTGTAGTCATTTTGCGAAAGCAATTTATCCCGTGAAATAAGACGATCTGCATAGCGGTAAATTTATTCGATCTTTTGCATCAGGTTTCGCCGTAGTCTTCACCTTCTTGTTCCACCTGACGTTCTTCAGCGGATGCGTGGCTATCAGCGGCTACTGCGAACAGAAGAATCTTCACAGCATAGTATGCTGCAAAGTGGAGCCACTTTCCAAGTCGAGTGAGTATGATTTAACATTGTTTCCTTGTACGTAACGATTCCGGCGTTTCGAAAGTCGAACATCTTCGTAAGAGCTCATATGGACTGTTATCGCATACCAATAATTGAAAGTAACGGTATGGATACTACTAACTTGTAAAATGGAGGTTAGTAGAAGTCCATTCAAAGCTGTGTTCACATCACCCCCACTATAATTTTCACATAATAATACATAGTCCAAAGTGTTGATATATAAAATGTCAATAAGATATTGCTGCCCCCATACACAAAAAGTCGACCATGTCATGTATTGTATAATATAAACATTTGACAAGTCTAACCTCTTCATACAATAATGCACACAAGTATACCGAAACCAATGACGTACGTGGCGTCGGTTAGAAATTCTTGGCGTCCGCTGACGTGCGGCCATGTAAATGTAAGTCAAGTAAAAGGGGTAAATCAAGGAGAACGGCTAATTTTTGTGACTCACCACATTTCGTCCCCGCTTTACGCACTTCTCGCAATTAACATCGAGTAGTCGCTCTCGATTACGGCAACCGGCCATTGCGCAAAAGATTATTGAGAAATGTAAATAGGAAGTACTTACCTTTGACCTCGGCAGGCAGCTAAATAATGCAAACAACCGGACAATATCAGTTTAATACGATTTCCCCTCGCTAGAAGAATTCGTCATTCGTCAGCAAAAGCCGATGAACGTCCTATTGAGACAAAAGTCATCGATGTCGGGAACAGAATCTGCCCCCTGAATTCTTTTAATCCGGAACGAGGAACAGCGATTGTATCCCCGCGAAACGATAAGCGGAAGATAAGCATATTGCATAATACCTGCCTTTCGTGCACGGTATCCGCTCGTTACCAACGTTGTGACAGCGGTTCACTAACACATACATAACCTCTCATCGAACGGTACCAGACACGCTCTATGTCAGAAATTTGACAAATAAGTAGCTAAACAGTAACAAGAGTAACGCGCGGCCCCATAAAAATTTCGGTAAAACAGTAATTGTAGCGTACGCAGATCGAATCGTTTATAGGTTATGTTACGGTGGGAATGTTGATCGGTAGTAATCGATGACACGGAACGAAGTTTGGTGATCGGACAGGAACGTGCCTGAAAGATGTTTCAAAACGTTGAGCAAACTTGGTCGGCCTCACGTAATCATGACTTTGTTATGCCGGCAAGTCTGAGAAAGCATCTGGCGGCGTGCGGAAACTTTCACCGAGTAATTTAAACGGTGCGCGATCGAAACGGCTACCGGACACTCTCCCATTCAATGAGATCCGGCCGATTCTGGGAAGTATCGTTGGACGTGCGTTTATTCGGCATCCACCTTTGTCGGCGCGAGCTTATTTTCGGCATCAATTAGCGGATAAAAGCTTGTTAAAGCTCGCGCGAACGTTTGACCACTGTCGGCAGTAACTGTAACTCTTTAACAGTTAGAGCGAACTCTCGTTGGATTACTTTCAGCGACTGCACGGTGTGATTGGTGTAAGTGTACATGTGTCAGCATGTGTGAATATGTGTGAATATGTGAACGTTGGGGTTCTTTCACGAAGAATTTAGTGTTTTTTTACAAATGTTTGTATGATGTTTTAGGGTAGCATTTTAAAGTCAATGCTTTATGGAGAGTTAAGATTAGGTCTTCTAGGTGTTTTGCCAGTTAAGATCTTTGTTTATTTCAGTTTATTAAATTGATCTGTTTCACAGTTCGACGACCCTTTTACAATTATATGTAATTACTCAGCACATACAATATTAATCAGTGTGACCTACTACTGACGTATATCCATAATCGACTTAGCAAATCACATACATCCTATGAAAACAAGTTCCGAAAATGCCCTAAAATCCAATATCAATCCTACTGACCTGCAACATACCCATTATCGACTTAGCAAATAACATCTATCAAACGGTTTCAAAAAAACGCCCAAAAAGCAACAAACCCTACAACTCTCCAAATAAACCAACATAAGGGGTATTACTCTGCATAAGGGATACAATCATGCCTTGTTTCGGCCAATTCGATCACTGTAATCTTCAGAGAGAAAGGGAAAAGAAAAAGATAGTAAATTCCAAAAATTGTTGGAATACATTGGCCGAAACAAGGCATGATTATAAATACTCTCCGTACCTGTGCACATAAACTCGCACACAGCCCCACACTCGCATGCCATAAGAACCGCCTGTTTCGAGTCTACTTAGAAATGAACCATTCAAATCCACACCGCGACCCAAAGTGCAGACCGTACTTAGCCACCGAGCGCCATTGATCAACGAATGCAGAACGTGTCATTAGGCGTGCGCGTAAACAGATTGCAGGTCGGGATTGCAGGTCGGGATTGCAGAATGTGGCAGCGACGAGCGACGCACGCCGCGCAAAAGTCGGAGGCGAAACTCTCGATCGGGGCGGCCAATTTGAAAAAAGGCACGCTTTGTAATCCGATTGCGGTGCCGGGCCGCCATCGGGTGTTACGTCAGTTCGGTGCCGGCACGCGTTACGTACAAGTACATCTAATTCGCGGCGGTTAGGTCACGTCGAGTGTTGCACAACGGGAAAGGGAAGGTCTGCTTTCTCCTCGCATCATCGGGCGACAGACCGATAATATTTCGGTGCGCGGACCGACGCTGGAGGGGCGTGACGCAAGCAGACGCCGAAAAATAAATATTGAACGATATCCGGGAAATCGGTCGCTCTGGCCCCGCCGAATTGCGAGAGAGTCGATTGTCAACGGATTTTACCGTCAAATGGGTCTGTGGCTGACTGTTTCCAGGAAAACATTGTATGTTTTATGTATGATAATTGTAAAAAAATAAATATTGGATATCGGCTGGTCTGGCCCGCCGAATTGCGAGAGAGTCGATTGTCAACAGATTTTGTCGTCAAATGGGTCTGTGATTGACTTTTTGGGTTGTGTAGGGGTTTATTGTGAGTTGAAAAATGCAGTAGTATTTCGAGATATTCCATAAAAGTATTATATATTTGATGGAGTATGGACATGAAAGTGTAGTTTAAAAATGGTAAAAAAAAAATATTCCTTGAACAGTATGCAGGAAATGGATTGGCCTGGTTCCTGAAATTGCGATGGAGTTGGTTGTCAACAGACTGCATTTTGACTTTGGTTGTCGTTACTTTTTTGGGTTGAGTATGAATTAGTTGCGAGTGGAAAAATACAGTAATATTTTTAGTTATTTCCTGAAAACATTGTATGTTAGGTAAAAATGTTTATGAAACAGTAGAGCTAAAATTGTAAAAAATATTCTTATTGATCAATATCCGGGAAATTTATTAAATTCGTAGAATTGCACGAAAATCGATCTTTGAGAAACAGAATGTAAACATTGCTTGTCTAAAACTGACCATTTCCTGGCTCGAATATGGATTCAGTGAGAGTTCGGAGAAACAGTCAAAACTGACAGTGGTAAGGTTTTTTTATTTTATAAGAACTGTATGTATAAACTTGATGAATACGTTAGGTAGAATACTGTTACGAGATAGCAGAGAAAATCTAGAAATAACACGAAAAGCAAACTGTACGCTAAGCTTTGAAAGCTAATACTTTTCAATGTCGCATGTGTCAAAACAAATATTTATTTCATCTCTTGTCTCCACTTTTATGTGCCCAGTCCACACACGGAATATCCAGCAAAAATCGAGAGAAAAAAACCATCCTCCAGCAATATCAATCAACAGATTCTTCACAAATACAATCCTAAAAAACCATCCGAACAAATCCATCGAACCATTTCCAACAACTCTTGACTCAGCCCACTCATAATACACATAATATTTACTATTATAAAGCATCTAACATTTCCTGCATTCTCGCCATACAGTCTTTAATAACAACTACTCAACTGTTACATTCAAATATTCTCCACCAAAAATTTCACATCTCCCATACATACACGTAATATTTACTACTATAAAGCATTTGCCACATCCTCGCCATTCTGCTTTCCGTAAAAACCACTTAATAGAAATACATAGAAAAGCATACCAATCAATGGTCAAATTTTCATGCCATCCACATCCGCCACAATCCATCCCCAACACTTACAATTAGAAGTCCACTTGCCGATCCCAATCAATACAGTCTACAGGCCCCATACTGATCCTCGACTAATTTCAGCCCATCGATCATGGATCTACCGAGCCCTCTGCACCGGAGGCGTGGATCCCGACAATCCGACGAACCCGATCGACAACCCCGAGCACGGCTGCATGACCTGGTTCCGCGATTATCTGGCAACAGCCCTGAACTGCCGACCCGTCAAGGCCTTCATCATCCTAGCCTTCATCTGCTACCTCCTCGGCGCCCTTTACGGCCTGACGACCTTGAAGGAGGGCCTGGACCGCCGCAAGCTCTCGAAGGAGGACTCCTACTCGATCTCCTTCTACGATCGCGAGGACTTCTACTTCCGCGAGTTCCCCTACAGGATCCAGGTGCGTTCGTCGTCGGCGAACTTTTGACTTTCTACCCGCCGATTTTGTAACGCGGGCCCGTTCGCCTGCGCCCGATACGAGTCCCGCGACGTAATGCGGAGGATAGACTTTCACATGAAAGTCGAAAGGGACGCATCGGACGTCGAGAAAGAGTCTCCTTCTCGATACGCTTCCGAGCGATGTGTACCGTAAACGCGAGCATCCTTCCGATTTCCGTCCGATTACGTAATACCATCTTTTTTTTTGTCCCCTCTCTATCCAGTACATTAATTGTTTTTGCCCGGAGAAGAAAGTCGAAAGGTGTGCGTGGCCGTAATTTCACGCGGCCGCTCGTTACGTAACTGGCCGAGCATTAATCACCGTTATTGGCGGCGGAAAAAAAACTGGAAATTTTGCTTCTACGGCTCTCCGTACGCGGCAATGCGTTCGAGTCTTTATTGTTTAGACGTTAATGTCTCCGGTTTTTGCCGATATTGCGTCAGGCTCGGGCACGGACTGCGATAAAGTAACGTACCGATGCGTTCGGGATAGTAGAGTAGTAATGCCAGTGTGTGTCGAGGATCGAACGTTGAGTAACGGGTTGCCCGAAAAGTGAAGGAAATCGTAAAGGATGTCTGTAGAAAGTTCACACTATTTGAGGCGGACCTAAGATTCTTATTAGATTTATTTAAACTTCCGCGCCATCATCGCCAGTTTTAGTGTCAAGCAATTTGTGCACAAAACGAACAAGTCACAAAGTGTACCAATGATCGAACTGTTAAGTAACAGGCATCCGGAGGAGCGAGGCTAGATTAGAATCCCGCCGATTAGAAAGCTCGTTGCAGATATCCGATGGCAAGGCATCGCTATCAGAGACGCGCGAATTCCTTGGTCAATGGATTTCAAGAAATTCAGCCCTCGTCGGATAAGAAACATGTTTTGCCGCGACTGCATTACGGCGAGCGGCCACGCATAATCCGGTACTCGCAATTATGTCACGTGTTCCCCTTGGTACGGGCGACTACGTGCGAGCAACTTTCTCTGTGGAGCCAGTAAACTTTAAGAAAAGCAAACGACCGCATTGCGTCACAAGCTCGGCCGATCGGCGATCGCTCAACAGTTTTGCCTGCCGGTGTTTGTTTCTCATCGCAATTTTCAGTTTCCCTCTTGCCGACGCGAATCCTCCTCCACCTCCACCTTTTTTTCTACCACTGCAGCCCAGAAGTGGCAATTGTTATGGTGATTGTTCCGGTACCGCGGCCGCGGAAAGTTTCGTTACCTAAAAGTCGTAAATAAAAGGCTGTAGAGAGCCCGAGCGTTATGACTTAATTCAATGAAAGTTTCAGGGAAATGTAAAACAAGTTCCGTTACCGCGCTTCTATTCAAATTGTTACATTGCATTCAATGAGGGTAGATTATAAGTTACATATTAGCTTTGATAGTGTTAGAGTCTAATATTATTGCATGTGCCTGAATTAAAGCTTTCCTCTGATAGTTATTAGATTGGTAGTGTTATAATATTATAGTACTGCCATATAATACTTTTGTGCTCCAAGCTAACATTATATTATACCACTGATTTTATTCCCATTGAACGCCTACTGCCGTTTAGTATCACTTCAATATTCTCTCTTCAACAATACTAATTGCTACCCTCCTTCCAGGTGATCATTACCGGCGAGTACGACTACAGCGATCCAGTAATCCAGCAGCAAGTGGAGAACCTAACAAGGTCTCTCGAGGCAAGCAAATACATAAGCGCCCCAATCTACACCGAGAGCTGGCTCCGCCGCTTTCTGAGCTACATAGACCAAAACAGCGACTACCTAAACGTCAGCATCTCGGACGAGCCCAGCTTCATAAAGAACCTTAAAGAAATCTGGCTAGTGCCCACGAGCGCGTTCTCCCTCGACGTAAAGTTCGACGAATCCGAGGAGCACATAATCGCGAATCGAATATTGGTCCAGGCTGTGAACGTAAGCGGAACGAATCAGGAGAAGGACATGGTGAAAGAGTTAAGAAGAATCTGCGAGGGGTCACCGTTGAACGCCAGCGTCTTCCATCCTTACTTCGTCTTCTTCGACCAGTTCGAGCTCGTCCGTCCCACCAGCATTCAATGCATGATCTTCGGCGCGCTGGTCATGATGCTGATCAGCTTCATCTTCATCCCCAACATCCTCTGCTGCCTCTGGGTGGCCTTCTGCATCGTCTCGATCGAATTAGGCGTAGCGGGCTACATGTCACTGTGGGACGTCAACCTGGACAGCATCTCTATGATCAATCTGATCATGTGCATCGGCTTCAGCGTCGACTTCACAGCCCACATCTGCTACGCGTACATGAGGTCCAAGCACAAGAATCCAGAAGACAGAGTGAAGGAGAGCCTCTACAGCCTCGGCCTGCCGATAGTCCAAGGCGCTACATCTACCATCCTAGGCCTAACGGCCCTCCTCCTGGCCGGGACGTACATATTCCTGGTATTCTTCAAGATGGTCTTCCTCGTCATCTTCATCGGTGCCATGCACGGCCTGTTCCTGCTCCCCGTCCTCCTCTCCATCTTCGGACCCGGCTCCTGCGCCAGCTTCGAGCGCGACGAGGAGAAGCCCAAGGTCATCCAGGAGAAGGAACTCTCCTCGAAACTCCAGCAGCCCTACGTCATTCCCCATCCGATCCTGACATTCTACCAACCCTCCGGCGCCGTGAAGAATCTTCAGAACAGCCCGGCCACCAGCCTGGCGGCCTTCGAGGAGCGCGACCCTGGCCTGGGCACCAGCGAGGACACCAACTCGACGGAGAGCGGCTCCTCGCAGAGCAGGAGGCAGCGACAGGTCGGCCAGGAGAATCAGAGACGTCACGACGCCTGGCGTCGCTCCGTCGGCGTCCTCTACGGTTCCTCCCAGTTCCAACCTGTCGTCACCAACCTTGGACAGTTGCAACCAGTTCCCGACTACCCTGGCGCCGATCCCCACGTCAGCCAGGAACGTCGAGTCTTCAGGACCGTACCTTACCTGCCCGGCTATCAGCCGCCCAATCACATACACAGGGACTACAGGCGTAGTCGATCTCATCACAATCTTCATTATCTCTCCACGAGGTACCTCACGGATCCTCGATATCCTTAGAAGGACCGTCATCCTCGATCCTCCGCCCGCCGGCGTATGGGGAGAGATTCGAAAATTGGCCGCCGCCGTGTCGCGCGCGGCCCAATGAGAAAGCGCGGGAGAACGTTCTTATTTCAAATCGCCCGCGCGATTTGAACGGTACGCGCTACGTGCGGTGCATTGACAGTTTGTTTCCTGTGTCCTGAGTGCGAGGAGGGGCGAGTAAGAGACTTTACGTGTGTTTTATTTCGACATCACTTTTATTATTATTATTATTATTATTATTATTATTATTATTATTATTATTATTATTATTATTATTATTATTATTATTATTATTATTATTATTATTATTATTATTATTATTATTATTATTTGTTCGTATCGTGGATCCTTTCGATTCACTAGGAGGCGAATGTTAACGTAGCAACGTACGATGGCGTTTGTCGAGTCGGTGGTCAGCGAATGGGATTTTCGAGAATCTTCGGGATTTTGTACGATCTCGTACTTCCGGTTCCCGTTCCGCTACCATCGTCCTCTCACCCTCGCGCACGCCATCGTCAGACAAACACGTTCGCGCGCGGACGACGACAGTGAACACTTAAACGAGAAAGTACTCAATGTAAGTCGGGACGGTTGATAAGTTGCTCAATTGAAACGTTTTTACTTTTCCTACGTGATATTTACCGAACGGTGGCCCGATGGTCGGCTCGCGATTCTCGCCACTTTCCGATTAACCGCAATTATATAGTCACGATGTGTGTGGTTTTTTTTTTTTTTTTAATGTTATCGCAGGTTTAGTTACGATTAAGGACGCTAGTATCCTTTTTTTCTCCTCTCGACACGTTAGTTTCTTGTCCTCGCAGTTCGTTCGTTCTCCGCAGATTCGGACAGGTCGATTGATTGATTGATTGACTACCAGGTATGAAGATGGCGGCAGATACGAATGAAACTTGTCCCTGTTAAGAGTGGTGCGAATTCGCAACGGCTAATACTTTATCGTACGTTCATGACGATGGTGTGTACACAGCGGAAATCGTTTACGTTAATGGCGGAAAATTTTTGGTGCGCGCGACGTTGCGTACGGTTGATGAATATTTTCTTTTCTTTTTTTTTTGTCTTCCTGAAACGACGAGGCGTCCTGCGAACGTTCGGCGCGCAAGTTAGCTCGAACCAAAGAATCTTGCTCCCTTCGTCATTCGCCGAACAAGCTGCTCGGTTACCGGCTTCTTATTTTTCGATCAAAAAGTTTCCATCCTCCTGTCACGTTTGCCCAGGTTAAATCGACGACGAGAGGTTTGATTTGAAAGCGAATGAAATTGTCACATCGGTAGATATTGAGTCGTCAATATAGATGTGCAGTGTACAGCTCGGTCCAATGTCTGTTGTCAGTTTTAAGCATCTTCGGAATTGTTGAGGTTATGTCTCGGGATGCGCTCGACAGATGCGCCATCTTCGATTCTTGTTGCGTCTCTCGTTTGAATTCGAACTATCGACGGTTGACACGCCATGGTCCAATTCCCTTTCTGAGATACTTCTTGTAGTTGCGATGTAATAAGCTGGCGATGGCTCTTGGTTCAGCCTGTATATTAGCGGCCATGATATTTTTCTATTGAAATTTGTATATCTTGTACCTGTCTAGCAACGGTATCTACGACTAAGTGCGTCGCTTAGTGTACGATAGTTCAATTTGCGCAAACAAGGTATGTAACATCGAAGTAAATAGTTTATCTCTAGTTAAGTATTACGAGTAAGGAAAGAAGGACGATCAACGATGATAAGGGGCTATGCGATGTTCTTGATAGCCACGGAATTGGGGGGGGGGGGGGGGGTGAGGAATGTCAATTAAAGTTACCAAATTTGACGAAGAAAGTGACACAAATAAACTATGTAGCAAAGCAAAACGAAAAAAATCACCTAAAAACATTTGTAACTGTAAAACTATAAGGTAGCTGTAAGTTGTTGCGACCGTTTTTAACGTTGTGTCATAAGCACTGTTCTTCACGTTCTTCTCTGAAGCTCTCAGAATAATTTCGTCCTCGGACATTCTGCTAGGTTAGTCAATTGCGCGACTCGATTCCTTGACAGAAGCAGGAAAATGCAGTGTTGCCGTTTGAGAACGTCCGGAAGACTCTCTTTTTACTGTTTAACGAGAAACAGTTCATTGAACATTTACCGTAGATAGACAAATATAGGGCGTGTCACCTATTTTTGATGATCAACTAGCTCCAAAGTGATTGGCGCAATTTAAACCAAAATTTTCGTTTCTGCATTACTGGCCAGCCGCTCACCTCTTGTCCAGTTTTCAATTGTACAACGTATCGTGCCTTCAGTGGGATCACGTGATCACAAATCACAGATCCTAGATCCTCTTTACCTCCAAACTTTCTCGTCCACTTCCTCTTGATCACTTTTTTGTTTAACGCCGACGCTCGTTTCCGTTTTACGAAGGAAAGAGTGCTATCGAGTTTGAGTAGCAGATGAGTGCACTTTCCTTTGAACTGACAATAAAAGGGATGTCAACTTCATTTGCCTAACTTACCGAGCACGCGAATTAGGACAATTGCAGACCTGTAAATAAATAGCCACTTACCAAAAAAGGCAGCAATAAATGCTAGTGGGAACGAAGAGTGAAGGACTCATCTCCAATCCGTTCGATGAACAAATAACGAGAATCGTTCATAGTCATTTGATAAGAGCACGATATATTGGCAATAAATTGTACAGGCGAACTTTTCCATTGCATTTCAAACAGTGATTACAGGTAGACACATATCTAATGTTATGACATATATATATATATATACTGTATATTTATATATATATATAAATATTCGTAAGAATGCCTTTCTGCTGTTTATAGTATGCGTTCGTTGTATTTATGAGTGTGAGAGTGTGAGAATATACCTTTATACGTTAACGTGCCCGTTGCTTTGGCGGCGAAAAATTGGCGCCGTGCTGCCATTGGATGAGAAAAAAAGCTAGAGTAAAGGCGAAAATATATTCTGGGAAAAGTATTTTCGAATTTCTCGCCGTTGTCTTCTCATTCCGACCTCTGCCCCGTAGCCACCGGTTGGCAATTATCCTAAAAATAAACGGTAAGTCGTACGTAGCTAATTTCACCGAGTCTTTGTTTTGACGCCGCTTGTTAGCTGCCCGAGTCAAGTGTCTTTCGAAACGTGCCTGCCGCTCGGGACGAGCCGTCTACGACTTGCTAAATTAATTCTACTGCCGCTGAGTTACGTGTAACAAGGAATTATTTAACGCCTTTTACTTCTCTGACAAGTTTTTTTTACGTATTTTGATAATTGAGAGGAAACATTTATCTCCATTCCCCGTGGCATCTATGCTTGGTAATAATCCACGTGTAAGATACAAAAATATAATATAAGTTTTGCTTCAGCACCAAATTTTTGATTAGTTCATGAATGAAGTAGGTCGGACAGCAGATAATAATTGGAAAGAGTGAGGTTAGGGTTTGGTACAGGTTGTTGCACTTGACTTATGACATGACTATGTAAATAATCTTATTGATCTTTGATTGACAAGGAGTAATTTGGTTTGGATATGGATTAGTATTCAAATATTGGTATATGGAAAGCACTTGTATTGGTGTTTCCGTAGTGTAGTGGTTATCACGTGTGCTTCACACGCACAAGGTCCCCGGTTCGATCCCGGGCGGAAACATATACGATTTTTTTTTTCAATCCATCACTAACACGAGTCACACCTAATTTTTAGTACAAAATTGAAGCTTACATTCATTATGTTGCTTCTTACAATTAAGAGTTGACAAAATATATCGTTATACTGCTTTCTATTGTTTGGACAAGATTGTTGTCTGCACGTTAACAGTGGATATTAATGTCAACTTTTACAGTTATTGCGCAAAAATAGACAGACGAGAGAGAGTGTCATTAGAAGTGAGTTCTGTCTGATTCTACCGAGTCGGAATGTAATGGAAGAAGAGAAATCGTCGACCAGAAAGGAAACTCAGAAGGCTCGATCCATCGCGATGTCTATAGACGTCTGCTGTAGTCAAAGTACTTTCATGTACAATATGTAATGGAGAGGAGCGAAAAGTAAGGAAGCGCAATACCTATTTTACGGTAATTATTATACTTGTTTGATGTTCTTTTGGTCAGTCCTACAAACATGGTAGAAACGTAATTTTAGTAAACAATTATTAATGTTTTATTTTACAAAGATCTACATTAATATATTTCTAGTGGATCTTAAATATTACAATTATTCCTTCTACCGTAATATCAAACTTTCAGTTCAATAATCTCTACATTAAAATCAATGCTTCTCTGATAACCTTCAGTAACAATTATTACAATTCATATTTCATTGACCATTCTAAAATAAACATATTATAATCCTCATGTTTATCCATACATTAAATTTATATTTTATTAATTTTAGTATTAAAACGTGTTCTGCAAATATAATTAACGCTAGAACTATCAATGTTTTCTATTTATATTTTTATATAATTTACGATATGAATACGATTCAACGTTTAAACTTACAGAATGGAAAACAATTAACTACCTCACTGAGCGCCAAAGAATATTTCCAAAAATGAAATCTTCCATGACCCACAACTCTTTTTTAACACTAAATCCACCGACAACGATACAAGTCAACTTGATTAAACTTACAAACTAGAAAACAATTTATCATTTACCTTGATGAGCTCTAAAGACTATTTCAAGAAATGAAACGTTTCATGAAAAAGGAGTCATTATTAACATATCATCAGACCAGTAATTTTGATCATCAGTAGCTCTACTTAAGATAGCATCAGACATTTTGACAGGCCCATAGCAGTACTGTCAAAGTTCGCCCTGTGGGTGGGGGATAGAATACACCCACAGCATCCTCTGCTTGTCGTAAGAGGCGACTAAAAGAGGTTTGACGATCTCCTCGTCAGTAAAACTCTGTCTCTCTCTCTCTCTCTCCCCCTCTCTCTTTCTCTCAAAACGCGAACTAGTTTTTAGTCGCTTAGCAAGAATGCCGCGCGCCGTAGAGTGTATGAATGTATGAATGGGAAGGGGAAAAGCGACGAATTTGTAATTCAACTTCGAATTAGAATAAAGCGATAAAAATAATAAGGAATGGGTGAATATATGTCACCGGACATATAACCGCTAAAATGGGGAATATTCAATCAATTATTTAGCGCAAAGCGCGACAATGGAAGGGGTGGGAAGCGGTTCCAGGTACCTCCATTCCATACAGCGAACAGGTGAGTGTACCGGCCAGGCCAACCGCATCAGGTTCGGAAAGTGACAGCGAGTCACGGCATGAATGACGGAATCTTGACACCCGTAGCTTTTGAAAACATAGACGCACGTAAGAGTGTGAATGGTAGAACGCGTCCGAGTACGAAGGGACTTTAGCCGTAAAATCAAAAAACATAGAGTAGCATTACAGGCGACCCCGCACGCGGGAGATCGTAACAGGTGACGGAAGTCTTCCGAAGATTCATCCAACGATAAAATCAGAAAGTACTGTCAAAGTAGAAAAAGGATGAGAAAGTGTCAACGATCGAATCCGACTACGCTGATCGTTGAACAGCCGACGTCGGTTTCCGCGAATCTACTGACGAAATTCGGGAAGGAAAGATTCTACGCAAGCGCTGCGTAACATCAATCGACTGAGGGACAACGCCCTTTTTACGTACGAGGACGGTAGTGAAATTAAGCTCGTGCGAATGGCAGACAGTCGCCAATGCGTAACGAGACTCCATTCGGTGTCAATCAATACGGGCCGGTATTGGACCTCGAATTAATTGCGCGATTGCAATTGATCTTAATTTAGGCGTACGCTCCACTCTCATTCCATTCAGATCCGTTCGTTCCCTCGTGCGTACGTTTGTCACGCTTTGCGTACGTCGGGGACAATGCACAATGAGTCAGGGAACTCATTAAGTTCGAAAGTCGACACAGATTTCTTTGGAACTGCGGAAATCGGGTAATTGCAGGAACTGATGACTGTAGAAACTGATTTGTTTGATATGACCTTTATGGCTTTAGTGTACATGTTGTGTAGCATGTATAATTATCGGTTAATTTGATGAATGTTAAATCACATCATTAATTATAGTTATATTTAATACAATTATATATGTAATTGAATTTATAGGATTATTATATCATTTTCATTCATCACCTTTTCCAAAAGTATGACTACATATTATTGTGGTAACATTTACTTACCACGTTTGCTCATGTGATTATTTTTCAATTAATCAATGTTATAAATTCAATCACTGATATTTGATTTATCGTTGTTTTCATTGTTTGTTTACGTTCAATTCAAAATAAAATATATAAGCACGTTGTAGCTCCTATACAGAGAGATGGATGATATGGAAAATTTGAATGGAGGATTTTCTTTTGAAAATTAATTTGTTAGTCATACTTTTTATGAAAAGTATGCGCGAACGCGAGTTATGCGCTCCCCCTACCAAAGTATGATTGAATTTTTCTTGAGTATTGGAATGATTCTATCTAATTACTTCAGTTCATCACTTGACTAATTACATTTACTGTAACATGCATATGTCGTGTGTACAGTATGTCCTGTACAAAACGTATTATCAAATTCATAGGTGTTGGAGGCTGATTACAGATTTTTAAGTGTTTTGTATATTTTGTATGGCCTGGTCGATAAAAGCAATTTCAATGACTGATGCCTATATGAAATTTTATTGCAGGAATGGTTGGTAATAAATATTTGTTAATTCTGAAGCTTGGAGGTGAGATTGCTAAAAAAAGGGGTGGCGAAATGCAGGTGAATTAATTGGGTATCGCCGAATTGGAAGTATGAAATAAAGGATTTTTGTTTGCGGAATTTCGTTTGGGAGCAAATTGAATTTTGTAACTGGTCAATTCAATTACGTGAATGTGACTGTTCGTCAATGTTGATTGCATCGATGCAGAACAATTTTTCTGCTATCATGTAAAGCTTGTATTCTCCCAGTCTATAATTTTACAAAATTCTACTGAATAATAGAAAGAATAAATCTTCACCGAATTACAGTTATCATAACTGTAATTATCCAATCTACTTCTACTTACTAATAACAAATTTACGACCATATCCTTTATTCCATATATCTCACACATTACAGAAACAATTCTCATCCCATATCCCACCCGAAAGAATGATTATCATCCTACCATCCAACCCCCACCCCACAAAATGATCATTTTCCAAATTCCAACCCTCCACTCACCACACCCCACCTCTTACTTCAGCTTCCCAAATCGAATCCCATACATTACAGAAACAATTCGACCCCTTCATCCCCAATCGATCCCACCTCGAAAAACTACCCTCCCACCCCGAAAAAAAAGCGTCTCCCAAGTCTCCGTCCGCCACCTCCCCAACGCCTACGCGGTCGGGCGCGCGCGCACGTCCCAGGGTGAGTATCCGCATCCTCCGCCGGCGGCCTCGTCCTTCCTGCCTCCGCAAGGGCGAACGTCCTCTCGTCCGAGGTCTTTATCAGCCCAGCGACATTGACCCTGGCATTGATCCTCCCGCCGTCTCGCTCAAAGTTCAACCCCGGCCAAACTCCGCCCGACCGTCAACCTCCGTCCGCGATTCTTCTCCCGGTGCGTGGCACGCATCGGCCCGACCAAAAGAAAAAAACTAAAAAAATGGGAAACGTGTAGGTCCCGGGCGCCGATTGGACGACTCTAGGCCAGAAGCGGATCGAGGAAGGGGTCAGGGGCGCATCCGCGAGCGGGGGGAGGGATGAGATGGACGAGGGGAAGAAGGAGAAGGCGTCGGTTGGCAGAGGAGGGGGGTTTGGGGGGGTAAGGATGGCTTCGATGTGCAGGGGCTCCGCCGACCTTGAGGCGACCCAGACCAAGGTCGCAGACAGACGCGCCCTCCCCCCTCTCCCCGTCAGCGCCGCGCCCCTAACCTCAAAACTGCGCCGGTCGCCTCCTCCCTAACCTCTCGCGAACCTAACCTCGCCGAACTAGCGGCGCGTGCGAGGCGAACTCTCGAATGCCGTCGGGGCTAGGCCGCGCCCTCTGTCACACGCGTCCCACTACCTCGTTCCTCAACTTCTCTTCTCCCCTCGTTTCGGATCGCGACCGAAGGTGGTGGAAGAGGTTAGGGGAGCTAGGGGCGGCAGGGGGGGAAAGGCGAATAACTTCTCGCCGACGAGCTTTCCGCCATGCCCTTTCCAACCCTTGCCAGCCTTGCGCCCCAGACGGGGCGAGCCCTTTACTTTCGGTTCGATTGTTTACGAGTGCAGGATGCCTGGGAGAGGGGGGTGGGGTGGGCGTTTTCGAGGTTTTTGACGGACGAGGAAGGACTGAGGGTGGTTGCAACTGGAACAGGTTGGGGGTTGAAAGTGGTTCGGTGGGTGTTGGGATGACGGTCTTTGGGAGAATTTTGGGTGGGGGTGGGTCGTTGATAGTGTTTGGGTGGAGAAATTGATCTTTGAAGTCGAGTGTCTTCGGTGGTTGCAGGGTCGGGGGAGGGTGTTTTGAGGGTGAGGGAGCCGATGTTGAAGTATTCGATTCTTCAGGGAGGGTTGGTAGTGAACAGAATCGTTGATTGTAGAGAAACTTATTTTTTAATCTGCACTGAAATATTGGTTTTCTGATGCCATGAATGATAGATGTGCCAGACTGTTAATTTCGAAATATTTGTATTTTTGTTACTGATACATCTATTTATTCGATATCTTACCCATTACAAATAAATAGGTAAACAATAACTGAGCTGTTCATTGCTTCAAAATTGCATATATCAACAACTTATTTATAGCAACTACATGTGCTTAGAAGTTATTGACCGCCCCACTCATCTTCAAATACTTCCACGTTCCCAAACATGCACTGACTAGTTAAGCAATTGATGTGTGACATTACACACCAAGTTCGTTCTCACTGCACCTTAGGGATACTCATATAATCAACTTCTGCCGTAAGATGTCATAAGAATATATAATCCACTACAGAGATATTGCTGACTAGGTGAGTCAGACTTATAAACGTTAATTTCCTTTTTTCAATTTTCATTAAATTCTTTTCCCACTCTTTCAAACTATAATATGTTAAATTATATCGTTAATAGCTTCAACAATTGCAAGTCATTGATTTTCAGTTAAAAATCATTAAATGACAGTAGTTACAAGTATAACACTGACCGAATTTGCCAAAAAACAATATTACACATCTATCGCCGACGGTCAATAACCGTTTGATGCAACTTTATTTTACATAATCCGCCGCCTAGGAAAGGCCTGCCAAGTCCACCCCGACGACTAGCAAAAGCGCTAGAGAGTCAGCGAAACGAGACCTGGCGAGAAAAAGAAAGCGGCGCGGAGGCAAAAAAGTGGAGGGCGTCAATAATTGCCGCCGGGTAGATAGCCACGACATTTGCCCGTATATATTTGGCAGCGATTTCCGCGAATGGCGTGCATCATCCGACGCGTATTTTCGTGCCTCGGTGACATTGTGTCGCTTTTAGCACGAGGACGTTATACTCCGACGATGAAGCGACCTGATGTGAACCTATGTTTGGCGTACACGCCCACGCCTCGGTTTGCTCTCTCCCGACAGGAGGCAACATCGAAAATTACTTGACGGCTCATGTTCCACGCTCCCGATTTTCGAAAAAGCGACGTCAATGTTGACTGCTGTGCTCAATCCAGTTCAATCTGCTGCGAAAGAGCGGACCGAGTGCTAATCCATAGCGGGCTACAACTTTTGAAAGAGCCTCTCGTGAGGCACGAGTGGAAAACGTTGGTCCTGCAATAGAAGAATCGATATTTAGACGTTTCGTTGTACTTCTACTTTATTATTTGCTCCTATTTACATAAAATACAGATTTACATAACTGGGAATTGGACCGTTTACTTTGAAAGTGGTGTGGGTCCAAATTAAAAAAAAAAGAGAGATACCGCATAACTTATGATTAAGGTGGTGTAAACGGTTTATTTATGTAACATTTATTTTTTTTAAATGGACACATAATCAAAACGGAATTCGCGCTAAAATCATAGAAAACAGCGCCACCTGTCGTGCATCTGTTCAAGTTCGACCGGTAGAAGAGTGGCCCATTCTATCGATCGATATTATCACGATCGTTTTAAGCAAAAAACAAAGTCTCAACAAATTCATAAAAACAAAAATACTCCACTGTCCGAAAAAGATCTAGGTAAAGGTAAAGAAAGACGTGCTCATCACCGATTTGCATGAAACTTTGCAGAAACATCAATTTTTGCATAAAAATAAGATCTGTAAAAGCCAAAAAGCGCGCTCTCGTCTAATTAAAAAGTTATTAAGCGTTAAAGTTTAGTTATAAAACTTGGCGACTTAGTTATAAAAATTGGCGACGGCTAGGTGTGGGCAAGGCTTCCCTTTTGTAATGTTCAAGAGTTTTCAATCAAACAATGGCTTGAGAGTAGGTTTGGGTTAGATTTTAACTGCCCAAAGTGCAACATTATGAAAGGGAAGCCTAGCCTACATTTATCGAATCTTGCTGTATGTTTTATGGTTTCTGGCCAATTCCTTTCGCATAACGTAATTGTAAACAAATTTTCCCTCTTTCCATGGGTTTCCCATAAACTTTCCATGCTCATGATTTCTTTTACTAATACTTACCGCATGTCTTATGGTTTTTTCATGCTATTCTTCGTACTCTTATATAGCTTACTTAAAATTAATTTCTGATACTTTCTATGGGTTTTCCTGCGCTTATAGTTTTGTTTAATAATATTAACCGTATATCTTATGGGTTTCAGACTTTCCTTGCGTTGTGATAGTTTCTGTTTACGATGCGTCCCAGGAAAAATTTTTTGTCCAGTTGGAATCACCCAGAGGAGAGCAACAATTGACTTTAAACTAAAAAAACATGGTATGCAAAGTAAATAATTAAATTTAAACTCATAGTTGTAACCACGATGTACCTAAGGTATACGTGTTTTCGACCACCAAGAATTTTACACAGAAATCAAATGGAGCGGCAGTCGGCGTCTATAACTCTTGCGACTTCCTTACGTTTCTGCTTTCCTACTGAGGTTCGCAGTCAGAGGTAAGCGGGTCACAGAATAGTACAAGAAGTCGACAAGTACGCACGACTTCTTGTATAGTTCTGTGACCCGCTTACCTCGGACTGCGAAACTTCATAGGAAAGCAGGAGAGGTAAGGAACTTACAAGAGTCTTGACGTCGTCGCTCGTCCCATTTGATTACCATGTAAAATTCTGACTGGTGCAAAACACGTATAATTTAAACCCCTTACCATTTTATCGATTTTAGAAAATCGCCTGTAATTTTTGAATCAGCGATCTAAACCTATGATAAACATACATTTTCTTGACGGGTTTCTTCTGTTTCTTACAGTACGCATACTAAATGAACCAAAATTGCTTTCGCTGTTGGCTTCCTTACTTAAAATGCGGCTCGTTATATTGGTCTTACTTAGCCGCTTCAACAGCAAAAGTTTTGATCGTATCAAGACAGTTTTTAGTGTGTTACTTATTTACCTTTGCGACTATATTAATATTAAATTATCAAAGATAATTATTATATAAGAAATTATACGTATGTATGTATGTTGGCTGAGTATAATGTATGTAGCGTGTATGCGAAAAGTACAGCAATTGTATGGAAATTAGATTATAAGTATGTAAGAAACATTTTTTTACTGTATACTATTTTTCCTTACAATATATGTATTAAACAAAATTCTGTGTTCTCTAATTACTTAGTTATAAGATCCCATATATCCAATATCCCTCGCCGAAACCATACCTTTTTTTGCCGTAACAAAATTCACCAACTTCGCCAAAATCTCATGGGACCACATAGAAATGCCATGGTAGAAGAAGGCAAGCGACTGTTCTATTCATTTCGTATCGTAAAGAATTCCATTTTGATGGGAAACACCATGGGAATAGCGAGAAATCATAAAATATACGAAGGGGCGAAATCTCAGTTAAGACTGAATTCAGTCAAGCGCGAAAAATGGGAAAAATTTTAAAGTCCCGGTTAGGACTGGAATCAGTCAAGCGTGAAAATGTCGAAAATCTGACCAAGTAACAGGAACATAGAAGTACCAAAGAGGTGGCACAGCGAAACTCGGCGTGTTCAGTCAAGCGTGACGAGCGAACTTTACAAATTTTTCCCAAAATCTGACCAAGTAACAGGAACATAGAAGTACCAAAGAGGTGGCACAGCGAAACTCGGCGTGTTCAGTCAAGCGTGACGAGCGAACTTTACAAATTTTTCCCAAAATCTGACCAAGTAACAGGAACATAGAAGTGCCGAAGAGGTGGCACAGCGAAACTCGGCGTGTTCAGTCAAGCGTGACGAACGAACTTTACAAATTTTTCCCAAAATCAGACGAGTTAATAGGAACATAGGAGTACCGAAGAGGTGGCACTGCGAAACTCGACGTGTTCAGTCAAGCGTGACGATCAACGTTTTCAGAATCTTGCCCAATTTTCTGTACTTCTCTATGTTCCAACTTTCTCTTCTCGTTCGTTTTACATATTCTATATACTTCCCATAGGCTATTTGTAATTCTGATTGCTTTTACTGATACTGAGAGTGTAGCTCATGATTTCCTTATGGTTTTTTTATGGTTTTTGCTAGTATTCTTATTTATCTAACTTAAAATTAATTTCTATCATTTGTAATGGGTTTCCTATGGCGTTTCTTCGCTTGTAGTATTTTTTAACAATACTTACCGTATATTTTATGGACTTTATGGCTTCCCCTAAGTTCTGATGGTGTCTAGTTATCTTGTCATTCTCGAAGTATTGTTTTATGGATCTTGAACTTCCCGAAATGAACAACGATGGACTTATAACTATTGTAAACGACGATGGGGAATAGGTGGGTAAGGAAAGTAATTGTTGAACGCTAATTTTCCTTTAATTTATGATATATTGTAAAACCATTGAATAATATACATTCATTTTCCTTAATAAAAGGTATGTAAATTAAATATAATATTCCTACGTTCTCGCACGCTTGTACAATTCAAAGTAAGTATGCTAAAGTATATCTGTCGTACGCAGTACATCAGTCGTATATAATAATGGAATATAATACTAGTTTTTGTTTTCCCCGAAGGGGAAATTTGACTTCCAGTCAAATCTTACTTTTTGAATTATTTAAGGGCTGGGTATAGGCTAGGCTTCCCTTTCATAATGTTGCACTTTGGGTTAGGTTTTCTAACATCGATAAAATGGAGAGGGGTTTAAAGTATACGTGTTTTGCGCCAGTCAGAATTTTACATGGTAATCAAATGGGACGAGCGACGACGTCAAGACTCTTGTAAGTTCCTTACCTCTCCTGCTATCCTACTAAGTTTCGCAGTCCGAGGTAAGCGGGTCACAGAACTATACAAGAAGTCGTGCGTACTTGTCGACTTCTTGTACTATTCTGTGACCCGCTTACCTCTGACTGCGAAACTCAGTAGGAAAGCAGAAACGTAAGGAAGTCGCAAAAGTTATAGACGCCGACTGCCGCTCCATTTGATTTCTGTGTAAAATTCTTGGTGGTCGAAAACACGTATACCTTAGGTACATCGTGGTTACAACTATGAGTTTAAATTTAATTATTTACTTTACATACCATGTTTTTTTAGTTTAAAGTCAATTGTTGCTCTCCTCTGGGTGATTCCAACTCGACAAAAATTTTTTCCTGGAACGCATCGTAAACAGAAACTATCACAACGCAAGGAAAATCTGAAACCCATAAGATATACGGTTAATATTATTAAACAATACTATAAGCGCAGGAAAACCCATAGAAAGTATCAGAAATTAATTTTAAGTAAGCTATATAAGAGTACGAAGAATAGCATGAAAAAACCATAAGACATACGGTAAGTATTAGTAAAAGAAATCATGAGCGTGGAAAGTTTATGGGAAACCCATGGAAAGAGGGAAAATTTGTTTACAATTACGTTATGCGAAAGGAATTGGCCAGAAACCATAAAACATACAGCAAGATTCGAAAAATGTAGGCTAGGCTTCCCTTTCATAATGTTGCATTTTGGGCAGTTAAAATCTAACCCAAACCTACTCTCAAGCCATTGTTTGATTGAAAACTCTTAAACATTACAAAAGGGAAGCCTTGCCCACACCTAGCCGTCGCCAATTCAATATTATTTAATTTCAAATACGCGCACTTTACCTGCAAACTTATCCGTGCGCATTCGCAGATGTCGTTCGCGCTGCCGGTAAGGCAGGTTTAATAACTATACTTTAACGCTTAATAACTTTTTAATTAGACGAGAGCGCGCTTTTTGGCTTTTACAGATCTTATTTTTATGCAAAAATTGATGTTTCTGCAAAGTTTCATGCAAATCGGTGATGAGCACGTCTTTCTTTACCTTTACCTGCCAACGATTGATAGCTAAAAATCTGATTTCATCACAGCAAATTCTTAAAAACAAAGCTCAAACACCAAACCCTGCGATTGCGTTAACATTTCAAATAGTCCAAATTTACTGGAAGTTACGCGCGAAGAGCAGATTTTGGAAGGACCGGTACCCGCGTCATTAAATCCGAGCTTAACAGGAAAGTGTGTACGCGAAAAGTTAGCGGACGCATAAATCGCCTTATTGATTCGCATATCTGCCGCATTAATCATCCGCTATTCGCCGGCCGAGGATATCAGATTGATATACCGTACCGTACTGCGCCGTAACGTCTTAAACGAGTTCCGAGCCGAGAATGGGAAACAGGTTTGTTCTGCCTAATTTCGATTCTGCGCCTCTGGCTCGCCGAACAATGTTCTACCCGCGAAATTTTTCTCCGCATCGCAAAACCTCATTCTACGAGTCTACCTAACCTCCTTCTCGCTCGTACCGACTCGTTCTCGCTCGTTCTAGCTCGTTCTAGCTCGTTCTAGCTCGTTCTAGCTCGTTCTAGCTCGTCTTCCCTCGTTCTTTTGTTTCGAGCCGGCGACGAACAGCGACGGACAGCGACGGACGCATTCAAACTAGCGTCCCGCCAAATGGCGCCAAATTCAAACTGACGCATTCCGACGCCTCGGCACGAAGCACGCCGCCGGCCGTAACTTTCACGTCGATTACGCTTTATCGACGATCCCGAACGGTTATACGAGCAGTGAAATAATCGTCCGGGGATGGCAGACGGGTGAATGTGCGATCGGCATCGAGCAAAAGCCATAAAGTCGCTCGCGCATGGGAGAGCGCGGGACGGCCAACCCGTTGACCAACTTTGCATCCACACTCGGCTCCAATAATAGCGTTCGGTACGATTTCACTTTTCTCCGATAGCGGCGTCCGACCTTTTGACGGCCGGACGAATTTTCGGCCCGGACTGCGGCAACAAGACCTTCCTAACGTACTCATTAATAGAGTTACCGATAGATGCCCCATTCATTAATTTCGCTGCGCATGTAAGCCATTGACGTTAGGAAGTACAAAGAGGAGTGGGGTGGTGAAATGGTACAGATTGCTTTTTCTAATTCTTCTTTATGTATAAGTAATGAATAGCGAACGGATTTAATGGATTTTGTAACAATTTGTTGCAATTTTTATTGTGCAATTTTTATATGTTAATGACTCCATTAAGGAAAAATCGACTTTAACACCAAACGAATTTTCCTCATTTGTATGTATGTATGTATATTTTAATGCCTCCCTGTCGGGTTACATAGATTTTTACAAGATTTTTCCTTATTTTTGGTGATTACGTTTAATAACGATGAGTTTTATGTTAAATATTTGATGAATCGTTTTGAGGATAGGATGTTTTTAAAACTCGGAAAGTAGGGATAATCAAGTTGGCCAGCAAATAACCCAATTTTTGATACATTGACTGATGCATATACTCTAATCTATGAAAGAAAAATAATGAAAACTGTTTTTGTTGCAACTGCATTGGTATACACTTAAAAAGTGGACTAATTCTACTTGACCACTATTCGACTAAATTTTCTTCTCAAAGCAGACTACTCATTGACTCACACATACTTAAATTAATCCGGTAACACCGTAATCAAAACAGCCTTTGTTCCAAATCTACCGAAACCACACTCAAAAAGTTAGACTCACTCTACTTGACCAATATTCAACTCATTTTTCTTCTCAACCCAACCTACTCATTGACTCTCACCTACTCCAATTTATTCAACCAGAACCCCGAAAACTCCTTTTCTCAATTCTACCGAAACCCTACCCAAAAAGTAGTCTCATTCCCTCAAGCATTTTTCTCCCAAACTCAACCTACTCATTAACCCACACATACTCCAATCGATCGAGCAAAAACCATAATCAAAGCCGCATTCGCTCATCCTTCAACCGAGCCTCACCGCTACCAAAAGCAGCCTCGGCCTAAAAGGACTCTCGAGCCTTGTTGCAAATTTCAGCTGGCAGCAACAGGTTGGCAGGCCGAAGAAAATACTCACGGGCCAATCGGTATCGAAGGTAGAGGCCTCGCGAATAGTCAACGCCGCTCACGGATACCGAAAGATCAAGGAAAGGAACCCGGGCGAGCGTTCAGCGCTGGAGGAGGATGAGGCGACGCAGAAGGAGAAGAAGAAGGAGGAGGACAGGCGACGAAGAAGAAGAAGAAGAAGAAGAAGAAGAAGAAGAAGAAGGAGAAGAAGGAGAAGAAGAAGAAGAAGGAAGAGGCAGGAGGCGAGCGGGACAGAGGCGGCAGGAACTCACACGAAGATGCACATGATGTTGCGCGATAGAAGAGGCCAGCGTCAGGCAAGGAGGAGAAAGGATAGGTTGCAGGGGCAGGGGCAGGGGAACACTTAATGTTGTCCTTAGCTCTCGGACGGGCCGGCCTTGAGACGCAGCGATGCTCAAAGCGAACGAGAATGCCAACTGGCCGACACTGGGCTTCCACACCTCTTTCCTCGCAAATTTTCCTGCGACCTGGAAACTGGGACTTGAACATGCAGATTCGATGGCTACTGACATTGTTGAGGTAGAGAGGTTAGGAAGGCGGGTAAACAAATTAGGGACTGAAAGGTTGGGTCCAAGGATAAGATGGATTGTTTGTAGCTCGCGAGCCCAATGAATTTTGGCGAGGTTGGATCGATTCACTGTCATTGGAGTTAATGTCAGTTGAGCTTTATCTGACAGTAGCTAAACGGCTGGCGTAGATAAAGGAAGCTATGCTTAAGGTATGACAAAGAAACGAGAGTCTGATAAATTAGTAATTATCGGCCACTGCATAGGTAGTAGATACTAGGTAGCTTTGGAGGTTAGGGTACCGTCCGCTGTCCGTCTTACGGCGTGCAGAGTCACCTAAGGTGCTTTCAGAGTGTCCGATTTGAAAAAGCAGTAATTGGCCACTTGAAAATTAAACTTGCAAACATGTAGCCCGAGCCGCGGAGTAAGTAGCTTTATATAAATCTAAGGAAAATATGTCAGGATGGCCGAGCGGTCTAAGGCGCTGCGTTCAGGTCGCAGTCCACTCTGTGGGCGTGGGTTCGAATCCCACTTCTGACAGGACAAATTTTTTTTTCCACCCAAAAATGTCAATCCGCTCCCAATGCCGTCCGAAGATCGTTCGGCTGATTAATTTCTTTTTATTTTCTCATTTTCCATTCCAATTAAAAGCTCTGGCCCTCTCTCGCAACGATAAACTTGTTAAATGCGATGACCGTGCTCGGAATAAGTAAACAAAACTACTCGGTACGCTCCGGGACAAAAATATCTTGCCTGCGCACTGTGCAGAATCCTCAAATTAATACCATTACTCATCTCACGCTTTATTAATCGCACCGCGAGAGTCAACAAACTTTCAACCTTATTACATTGAACGAAATTTGAAATTTTAAAGCGTAAATTTCGTCGCCTCGAACTTCAGAGTTAAATTGCCATAAAGGGCCGTCCGCGCACACCATTCCACAATTTCGCGCGCATTCTTGCGCCATTTTTCGCCTGCCTGTACGCCTTCCCATATGGGCAAGCAGAAGGATGGGGGGGGGGGGGGGGGGGAAAAATAGGCAGAGAGAAAACCTTGGGTGCCGAGCGTAGGCAAGAATAGAGGTAATGTAAGACCAGAAGGTGGGCTCGTCGAATGCACGTTATTGCGGCAGCGAAAAAAAAAGCCATGACAAGACAGAAAGACGCATGGGGAAGTGGGGGGGAGTCGATAGAACTCGTCCGAATCATCAAACTTTCTCTTCCACCATTTCCTGCGCAGAGTCTCGTCCGCCGGGTCGCGAGGTTGCCCGAAAATGTTTTTCGGACCGGAGATGTGGCAAAAATCGTCTCGTTTGGAAGCGCAATTTGCACGTCGAACGAACGTACGGAGGCGATTGACTGGCACACATATGCCGTCGATTCGCGCCGCTACCGTTCCTCCCCCCCTCCATCACCCCCTTGCGGGCCCCCGCGTAACCTTGAGAGAGTCTCTCTCTCTCTCTCTCTCTCTCTCTCTCGCTCTCTGTGGGGCGACGGCCATCTTGTCGAGATGCACTTTTGTTTTTTGCCCCGCTCGAGAGACGCCAGTCTCCGTCCTGTTTCTTTCCGACTCCCCTCGTCTGCCTTCTCCACTCCCCTCCAAGCCGCTGTGCTCACTCCGCTGCCCCCCTCCCCTCCTCTCCTTCCGAGCCGTAGCCACGATCGCAGGCCACACTATAGCCCGCGGCCCCTCTGCCCGTCCTCAGGCACTCGGCAAAGTCTCCCACCATCAAGTTTCTCAGGCCTCGAGACTCGCTGGCGAGCGTTCCCTCTCTACCTTCTCTCTCTCTCTCCCTCTCTACGTTCTCTCTCTCTCTCTCTCTCTCTCTCTCTCTCTCTCTGTCTCTCTCTCGCTCATTTTCACTCGACTGACTGTTTCATCCGTAATAGCCTGACTCGCTGGCCCGACAAGCACGCGCTCGCTCGTTCCCTATCCGTTCGTCCTACATGCCTCCTACCACAGATCGGCAATAGAATGCAGCCAGCCTTCTGGTTGCCCCGAGAGCCGCCTTCTTCTCGGCACCGTGGATAGGACGTCGTTTCCTTTCGTTGGCGCTGGGATGGGATTGCGGTGGCCGCGAGGGGGGCTGGGGTTGAAGAGGGTTGGTGGGGTTGGGAGGTGGCGTTTTTCGAACCGCGCGGCAAATTCGAAAGAGGGTTCGGGCAGCGGGAGGTCGAGAGGGCGCTTTTTGTTTTGCTCCTGTCGCTCCAGTGACCCAATTATGGCTGGCGGTGTTGTTACTGGGGCTTCGGGAAGGGTTGGAGGGGTGGGTTTCGTTGGGGAAAGGAGGATTTGGGGAGGGGGTAGGGGTGGTGGGTTGATGGGGATTGAGTTTGTTGATAATGCGCAGGTATGGGGATTGGAGTGTGAGGCTTTTGTTGGTAGGATTTTATTCGAAACGTGTCGCGCTGGGTGGGTGGTGATTGAATTGGTTGGGGTAGAGAGGCGTTAGCGTGTTTCTCTTAGCGGTCATAATTGATGAAAGGTCCTGTTGCGGCGATGGCGAAATTAAAAGAACAGAATGTGTTTGGCAAATTAATTGAACGCCAGACTTATCGATGCTGTAAAACTCTTTCCGGCGAAAAAGTCATGTGCGTCAAAAATTCGACTGCAACCTGTCCATTGCAAAACATTTTTCTGTGCCAAGAAAATTAAAATATTCGTCTGATTCAAAGCTACTCCGTCTCAACCACAATAGAACTCTAAAATTCACCTTCCGACAGGATGTAAATATAGTCGACTGCAACCAAAATCATAATTTCTTTCTGCCCAGGAAAGTAAAAAATCCATGAAATTAAAAACTGTACCATCTCAACCACAGTACAACCTCCCTCCGAAAGCAGCTACCTCCCCAAACTAAAAAATTCCACCCTCCACCGATCGTCTGAAAAACAAAAAAGGCGCAGAATCCGTGCCGAAAGTCGCGTCGGTTCTTTCGAGCGGGAAAAAGATCGCGCTGCGTGCGCAAGCGCAGGTCGCGGTCGGTGGCGGTCGGCGGAGGGGCAGTGGCTGCTTGGGCGCCGGTGGCGCCACCGGCGAGGTCGGCGGCGCTCGCGAGAAGCAGCGGGCCGGCGCATAGGTCGCGACGAGCGCCGCAGTCGCGCGCCTGTACTCTCAGCGGTAAGCGGAGGTTCGTAACGCGTGCGTTGAAAGCCAGTAACCCGTCGAGACGTCTCCCTCTCACCTGCGACACCCGCGCATCTCCCCGCCCACAATACGTACACACCCACCCACACGGACACATACACACACACACACATCTACACGGACATCCATCCATCCGACACAGAACACACCGTCAAAGCCCGCGAAGTGTCTTTCTCTCTCTGGCGCGAGGCCCTGCGAGAAAATCCCGTCGGATCATCGGAACGAATCGGAAACGACTTTTGCGACGAGGGAAGAGTGTCCGGCCGGCATCGTGGACCTGGCACACACACTGGATAGCTCTACCTTAGCGGTGCCTGGCCAGGGACAGTGTACGTCGAAAATCATTCCCTTTCTCTTTCATTGGACGTCGGAGCGCGGCCTGCGCGCAGAAGACGAACGATACCCGGAGTGGCAGGAGAGTCGGAGTCGACTGAGGAGGCAGTAGAGCATAGAGACGGTGGGACAGACAGGCCAGGCCAGGCCAGGCCAGGCAGTCAGGCAGTCAGGCAGGCAGTCAGGCAGGCCAGGCATACACGCACAAGAGTGTGTGCGCGCGCGCGCGCGCGCTTCTCTCGACACTCTCTCTCCTTTCTCTCGCCGGTGTGTGCTGTGTGTGACGTGTGTGACGTGCGTGTGTATCCCGCGTCCCACCCTCCCACTCGATCCGCCCCTCCACCCTCCCTGCCTCCCGCCCGCCCGCTCACCCCGCGACCGTCGGTGAAGGGGGCCGAAGGGGGCTGTCCGATGGGGAAGGCGGCGGTACTGGGACGAGGACGACGTTGATGACGACACGCGGCGTCGGGAAGCGAGCCTCTTTTGCGGCGAGAGAGTACGTCGGGACGGCCGAGTTACAGCCCGTGCCCGTCCTTTCGGTTTCGCGGCGGTAGCCGAGAATTCCGCGAGCTGTGTCGCGTTCCGGATCTCGACGCTGGAAAAAGTGCGCGGCCTGTGAAGAACGAAGATCGAGAAGGAGAAAGAGAGAGAGAGAGAGAGAGAGAGGGAGCAAAAGGAAAGAAGGAGAGAGGAGTCCAGTGCTACACGTGTATACAGTGTGCAAGTGTTACTATCTGACCCCTCTAGCCACCCCCCCCTCCCGGCAACGGCAGGCTCACCCCTCACCCACCCCCTCCTGCGCCGACAACCTGGTTCCCCAGTCCGCGTTAGCAGGTGCCGTGTTCGTCGCGGGCCGTCGGGATTTCACGGTGCATACCTCATTATGTGAGTACAACCTTCCTATTCTGCGTCTTAAGCTTTTGTCAGAACACCGCGCGGCCGCTGGCTTTGGAGGTTAAGTTTGCCAGGGTGCGCGTGATACAATCCGCGGATGGGACGTGAGATTTTGCGGTTCATGGGGTATCATTCATGGAATCATTCGTGGAATCATTCACATTCGTTCGGCCGTAGTATTAGGGTCTAGAGTTCGGAACCTGAGCCTGGGTCAAGCTCGACACCGGTAGCCGAGACTGCGTCCATTTAAATCGCCGATGCCGAATTTACGGCCAGGCCATTCCGCGTCGGCAAGTTTCGCGACGGTTTCGCAACATGTCTCTCTCACTCACTCTCGATCCCCGGGCCTTTATCACTGGCCGAGAAGCTGCCAGCGATTAAATAACGCGCGCGCCGTCGTTTTCTCAGGCTGTTTTCGCAGCTGCCCGGCCTCTCGAGCGCTCTCTCTCTCTCTCTCTCTCTTTCTCTCTCCCTCCCCCTCTCTCTCTCTCTCTCTCTCGCCCGGCGACGATTCCCTCAAATGCGGCGTTCCTCTCGGATTGACTTGTTTTTTGCGCCGGCCGACACCGCGAGATTATTGTTCCTTCCACCCCTTGCGTAACGATATCGATGTCTCGGCACTCGCTTACTGGCCTATGCACATTCGATTGCACACATGCTCAGACACTCGACTGATCTTCGAAAGCTCGTGTCACACATCCGATCGTCCCTTAGGACTCAAAAAACGATCGCCCTTCACCCTGCAGGCCTAACCTACCCCCCACCCCCTGCCGAGCGTTCTCGGCGCATCCTAACCTCAAAAGTCGCCGCTAACGGCGGCCGCCTACGCTTCCCAGCTGAAAAGCCGACATCTCGATCACTCTTGGGAGGGCTTCACCTTCGATCTCTGCCCATTCCGCGAATATCCGAAAAACACACTTCCCAGTTTAACGACTCGTACGGGAACGTCACTCTGCTCCGACCAATCCGCTGGCCCGGCGAGACTTCGATGTTTTCCATCCACCGTTTGTTTACGTTCGCGTGCATATAAGATGAGACGCATCCGGAGAGGGCGATAGAGGGTGGGGTGAGGGGAAGGATGGAGGGAGGGGGGTTAAGGGGAAGGGGGATGGGGGGGGTAGGTTCGAGATCCGTGAGAGTAGGTCAACCATGTGTTCCGGCGTGTGACGCTTGACTCGGCGAGGTATACGTCCTCTCACGTTTCACCTTTCCCGGTCGAATTTATGAGCGGTTAGACGGAAGAGCGAGCTCGCGCGCGCACGCAAGTTGACTCCCCGCAAGGTTATTGCCGAAGGACGCGCGCCATCTTCGCCGGGCGGGGGAGAATTTCGGTCGGATCTTTTGGGCGCGAACGAGTTCCTCTGCGCTGTGTTTTTTTGTTTCGACGATTGGAGAGATACGGAGATATCTTTGGTACGATGTCGGGTCGAGGTTCGATGGGAATCGATATGCGAGGCACGCGTGTCGTTGGGCAAGGTTGGAGGATGAGTCTGGAGAACGGTGGATGGACGCTGATGGTCGAGGGATGATTATGGTTGGAGGGGTTGTTAATGCGTTCGCTGGGGTAGGGTAGGAATTTGTGAGTGGGTGGGTTGTTGATCGATTTGGGAATTCAGGGGAAGGGGGGGGGGTGGAAGGAATTTGCGGACTACAGATGATGGCTTCTGAAAGCTTTGTCTAAGTGTGACCTTGAAATTGAATGGGATGTGGAGAGTGAGCAGGATTAATTGTGGGTATGTTTTGGAATGGGGTTTGATGTCAAGATTTCGTGCTTGGAAAGGAGATTTTGCATTATTAGTTTCTGATAATTCAATAACATAGTACGCAGTATAAATTCCTGGGACATTGGAAGCGGATTTTCTATTTCGAATAATTTGGTTATTGAATAGAATAATACACAGTACTTACTGTTGGGACATTAGGAGCAGATTTTCTATTCCAAATAATTTGGTTATTGAATAGAATAATACACAGTATTTATTGATGGGACATTAGAAGCGAATTTTCTATTCCCAAATATTTAATCATTGAATAGGATAATGCACAGTATTACTTGACGGAACAGTAGTAGCGTATGAATGTGACTGCTTGTCAGTACTCCAGACTCAGATAATGGGAGTCTAGAATATCTTTCGGCTACAAATTAGTTTTAGCTACGGGCGATAGAAAATTCATACCGACCGGCAGAGATAGAAGAGTCTATCTTTCGTATTGGCCACTCCGGTATCTAGGTGAGATTTGATGAACACGGCGATAGTCTTCTAATGTCTAGACGCACGTACGTATGTCGCACGGGCACTGATCAGTGCAACGAATGGATTCTGACGTGCACGTGATCGCAGTCCGGTCCGCTGAAAAATGTTGAGGTCAGCCATTACGTAGGAACCTGGAAAAATGTGACGTGAATCCGTCTGTAACCAGTCACGCTTATCGTGGCGTACATTTTGAAGAAGAAAAACTTCGCCACCAGAAACGCATCGTCCTGACACGCTTTTATCTAGCGTTCGGTTGATAGCCCCTGATAAAGAAACAGGGCCACTAAATATACTGTTCTCTCCGTACGATAAGATCGTGTCTTATCGTGATGCACATCCGTGTGGCGTCCAATGTCAGACGAGCAAGAACGAATTCGAGATAATCGCATATGTCAGACAAATTAAATCGTCTCCCCGTTCAATGCCTGCTGATCGTGCTGTAAATAGAAGAAACAGCGGTTGAGAATGAAGAACAAGCTACCTTTCCCTTCCATTGAATTATTCTATACTCAAGCTACGTTTACGGAGTAATCGAATGTTTGTTGAGATCAGTCTAATCTAATAGGAACGATACATTTCCGTTTGAATCGGTAGCGGTCGGTTCTCGGTAGCGCTGTTCTACTACTAGAGTCAAAGCACGCTATCGCTTCCGACAACTAGCCGGAGGGCAGAATAATATAATCGCCTGGCAGATAGTTCCGATTCGATAGCAATGGCCGAGGCATGCGCCTTGCACCGAGTCTGCCAGTGAATTTTTGGCGTAACTCGAAGACTCGCCGCCGCGCCGGCCGAGTCCGTTGCAATCGTCGTTAAACGAGCGAACTTCGTATGACGTCACTTCGGGCAGCGTATCATTTTTAGCCCACATACACATTGTTGCCTCCGCGACCGGCCGGCTACGTGTTCCACGATTCTACGTGCCGCATCCACATCCACATGCACATGCACATGCACATGCACATGCATATGCATATGCAGCGCGGGCCGGGTATGTAATTAAGGACGGAAAGGTTCGCGTCGGAGTTCCGCAAATTTTATTCCGAATAACGAGGGAATAACCCTGAATCGGCTCACTCGTTCGCAACAGGCCAAAAAGTCGATTATTATGAACATGCCTTAAGTCTAGTAGACTTAAGTTAAAATGATAAAAGACCTGCCTACACTTTGTTTCATCGTCTCAACTCATGCGAGTCAAAATGCAGAGCCGACTCTAAATATGAAAGTGTAAGCCAAAATGGTGCAAGGAAATACTTGTTCTTTACTTGACTATAGCAGACTTAAGTCAAAGCAATAATAATTCTGATTTAAATCAAAGTGGAGTTCTTCAACTGACTCTTTAACGTAGTCAATAAAAAAAAATAATAGATTTTCAGAAACTTGAACATGTTTTACTTGTCTACGTTAGCATAATATATAGACTTAAGAGAGTAATAGTTCTGATTTAAATCGACGTGGAATTCTTTAGCTGACTCCTTTACCGCGGTCAACAAAAGAGAAATTATAGATTTTTAGAAACTCGAACACGTTTAAATTCTCTGCTACGTTCGAACAATATCGAGTATAGAATCTATTTCTTTTTATTGCTCCCATTTGAGCCACTTGTGCAATCACAGGCG
Source organism: Anoplius nigerrimus (assembly GCA_914767735.1). Taxonomy (NCBI): domain Eukaryota; kingdom Metazoa; phylum Arthropoda; class Insecta; order Hymenoptera; family Pompilidae; genus Anoplius; species Anoplius nigerrimus. The sequence continues at coordinate 11,060,916 of OU612091.1, read as the reverse complement.
CGTTGCATTTGAATTCTTCGAATTTTTGACTGAGACCGTCATGGCTGTCGTGTCGAATGACGAGATACCATCAGACACGTTGAAACAGAGAACTGCAACCGCAAAAACTGATGTTGAAGTGCGAGAGGCGTCCGTTACATTCGGCCAAAACTTGACAGACTGTCGGTCGATCGAGTCTTTCGGCATGGGTCGCAATCAAAACTGAGTATTGACGTTTGGTAGACAATCGCGAGAGGATGCTGCATTCAACGTTGCAAGTGCATCCTTTCAGACTCGGGGGCCGTTGCAAAAAAGTTGCGACAATGGGTTACTTCATTGGTTTTATTAATACATTTTATAGTCGTTCCCAGTGATATAACGCCGCTGTTCGCGCTGTGTGTGCAGCTGTTTGGCCGAACAGCTTCGGTAATATCAACTTATTGTTCTGATATTCCGTGCTGCGGCGATTTACATTTTGGGTCGTTGGGCAATTTTTATCTTTAAGCGCGATGCGTGCGCGGTAACTGATTTTCAAGATTATCGACTCAGGTTACTGGTTTTTCATGCTGCACTGACTTTCTTCGTCGTCACTAGAACAATAAGTCGTGCATTCATTCTCATTAGCTTTTTATTAATTCATTCAATTATTTTAGAACAGTAAGTTGTCTGGCCCTTTTATTCATTTTTATCGAATATACGATTCATTGTCATTGCAGTATCGACGCAAATTAACTGACTAACGATTGATTAACGATTAACTAACAATTAACTAACGAATCTGTTCAAAGGTATTCTTTCTACAAAAAGCATGAGTTTCATTTCATACTACAAAACGGAAACTACTTGCAAGCAAATATTTCCCTTTCAAGTGGCCACTCTCGCCAACGTTCTCGCGCCTTACATAACGTCCCGGGTACCCTCCACCACCTACCCCAAAACTGCAGGAAAAAAGGTCCAGGTTCAGCCGGCTCCCTTGGCCAAAGTCTCGTCCGTCGGTCGCCTCCGCGTCGCGACGCGTCGGGACGCGTCGGGGCGAGAAGGACAAGGTGAATTCGAGCGCGGCGGCGAGAGTGCGGCGAGAGTGCGGCAACCTTTTTGAAACGAGCAGTAGGTTACGTTTCACGGGCGTGAGCGCCTTTCCGTTGGCACTACTAACCGAGCTGAAAATGTGACGATCCATCTTCCTTCGCGCCGTTCCTCTCCCGGCCGTTTCTACTTGCCTAGCAATGCTGGCCGAAGCAGAAGCTCTTTGGGTACGCTGCGTGGCGCGTACGACTTTCCGACGGTGGAAGGGGGTGAGGATAGGGGCTAGGAGGGGGGAGGATCGAGAGATTCGCGGAAGATGGGGGTGAGACCGAAGGGAATGCGATGGGCAGGTAACCGTTAACGTTCTCGCGGTTTGTGCTACTGACGACGTTCATGCATTGGCCACTGACTTGCCTTGCCGTTCAAGTCTGAAGATGTCTGATTTTCGCTGGATTTGCAGATTTTCTTTTATAGTTGGGATGTTAAGGCTGTTTGGCGAGAGTATGAGATTAGTCGTAGATAGATTATGTTAGGGTGATATGTATGGAAGAATGTGATAGGTTTGGTGAGTAAGGTAAATGGGGGATTGTGGCTGGCTTTTATCACTGACGTTGGGTGCAAATAAAGGAAGAGTTGAATCTTTATGAAATCATAGACTGCCGGCACTGTTCTATAATGGAAATGAAATAACAATCTCTAGTCTAGAAACAAATATTATTTGTTACTACGAATCTGTAATAGAGCATTTATTCCTTCGCATAACCTATAAAAGTTGCGTCCGCGATTAAGATCAGAGACATTTGTTTCCTACCACCAATTCATATCATAAATTGCCTTAGCTTCTCTAACATCGATCTGCAAAGAATCATTTTCCATAATTCCAAAGCTACTTAACCGCAACATTTTCCGCCGATGTCAATTGCCATAATTTTTCTTCACACAACATCGTCCAAGAAAGCGCGGCTATTTTAGGATCTCTTTTAAGACATTCCCATGAGAAAGGAAACTCGCGCTCGTATGAGGGAACGTGAATAAACGAGACTAAGTAATGTGCAAGAGCCCGGAGACTCAAATGAGAAGATAGATTGAAGCAATGAAACAACGGCGGTGGCGAACAGAAGCAAGAATGTGCCTGCCGGGCATGCAAAGAAGAATGAAGAGGGGGGGAGGGGACAGTAGTAGTTGAGGATGCATTTTTATTCTAGGACGCACCGTGAATGTCTAATGCGCATGGGAGTGGTACGGTCTGGGGAAATACTATGTTCGATACACGTATTACACTGGGGTGAGTCACTATAAATTACCACCTGAGGTAACTGTCTCGCTCTCTTGGCATTGCAAAAAAAACATCTCCTGAGAAAAAGAAGTTCCAGGGAGGGAGAATATTCTGGCCAAAAGAGAAGTCGTACGTAGACCTTTTTTTCTTCGTTTTTTTTTCTTTGCCAGAAGTCTTGAGCCATTCAGCGATTTTACGCTCTGATTACTATAAGGGTGACACGTAATTAGTAAATGGCAGCGTGTGTGCCCGAGACTCGCACTTTCGTCCGCGTACCTTGCCGACAATGGTTTTTGCACGCCAGTTTTGACAGCGATGTGCTCATTGGCCGGCCAACGTCGGCGATAAGTTCATGCGCTTATGAGAATCGTGCATGTGAAACTGTTGCGAGCGCTGCCGGTTACGTAACGTAATTACAGAGTGCCCGGATAAAATGGTCCCATTAGGATAAACAGCGAAAAAAAAGCATTTACCCTGGATACATCAATGTAGCGAAATTGACGCAATTGTTTACCGCGTTCTTTTTTACCGGCATTCGTTTCGATCATAATATAGAGGAGGTAAAATTCTTGTGCATCCTTCGCTTCCACATTTACTCCTACGAGTCTATGACATATATGTATGTATGTAACATATCACTCAATAAGTCTTCGGTCCGACATATATATGACAACACCGTTGACAGGGCAATATGATTTCTGGACAGTGTCAACTTTCAAACGAATATGTACGTATACAAAACATATGTACGTTTGCGATACAGGCAGAGCTTAAGTATTGCTTGACATAGGTGCGAAAATTTGTATTTGAGAGTACGGATTTAACGGGTATCGGATTTAACATCTGGAAATATTGTTTCAGTATGGGACACCCGGGTAATAAGATATATTTGGCCGTTACGTGTACAAGCGTTGCCTCATTGAAATCGAATTAATGGACCAATCGGCGCGACAAAAGCGATTGTCACGATCAATAGACTCTGACGTGCTACACGGTCGGCCGCAAAACGCACGTCGATTCGCGCGTAAATATTTATCGAGAAACACGGGGTCATCCAACGGAAGTGGTAACATCGCTATTGGTATAGGTCACTTTATTTTCGAATAGAATATATTATCGATCCGTACCGTTAAACCGTACGGCCTGCACACTTTCCCGCTAACGTGCACAATCAACCGGCTAGCCGGATCTGTGTTACCTTTACACCGTGTACATTCATTCTCGAGTTTACCTCGTCCGCATCGAATAGCGTTGAGCCGTGCGTGAAAACAGAAAAAAATTTGTCAATCAAGCGGGCCAGACCTGCTCTATGCTTACACTTTGGCATGAAGAACTGTACCGTTTATTTTGAAAGTGGTGTAAGTCCATTTTCTATTGTTTCGAGAAAAAGATTAGCAGATTAGTCAATTGAAAAATATACATTAATTATGTGAAGTCTGGCAATGTTTCTAGTAATTGATCAATATGTAATTTGCTTATACAAATTTCTTAAAGACGAATTTAACTGAAGCAATGTATATTCGAGATTTGATAGCTTCAATCATTCCATCCTTCCACATCTGTTCTTCATACAGCTCGTCGAAAATAAAAAATTTCCACTAAATCAAGCATAAATTACGAGATATCTCGATTTCGCTCAAAAACGGACTTACACCACTTTCAAAATAAACTGCCCGACCATATCTTCAATCATTCCGTCCTGCCTATCTTCTTTTCATACTTCACCACTCTTTCAACGAACCAAACTCCACATTTCCTCCAGCACCGACTCGATAACCCCGTCTCACTTCCGCCAGCCATCTGCCCCATTTAATGCGAAAGAAGGAATGCCTCCGACTCGATATCCCTAATGACTACACGGAAAACATGGCACCACAACGGCACCCTATGCGGGCCACCCCGCAGACGCCTCTCAACCTTAACGCTAGGCAAGGCGCTGCCAGGTCGGGTCAGTGTCTGTCCTTTGAGGTTTAACCCTCTGTTCACGCGTTGCGCGCGCTCACGCAGGGAGGCCAGGTACGGCCGATAGGAGAGTAAAATTAAAAATACCCCTGCCAGCCCCACACCCGCCCCACACCCGCCGCCTCTGAGAAACAGTGTGTCGGGAGTGGTCGGGAGGCTGTACGCGCAGACGTTTTTCTAGCCTCTCTTTTTCTAACGGCATTCAGGGCTGTCGAGCACGGCCAAGCACAGCGAGGCCACCCTTCTGCTCGCCTACGAGCACTCCGCCGATGGCTAGGGACTTTTTTTTTCCCTCCTATGCGCGCAAAGAGCTCCCACTCTCGCCCCGCTTGCGTTCAAACTCGTTCGCTCGGGCAAATGTTTTTCGAACTTTCGGCGCCGGCAGATTGCCGTGGGAATTTCGGTGCGAAGGGCGCTTTATGGGGAATTTCGATGGGAAAAGAGTCGTCGTCGAACGGAATCGCTGCGGGGGGAAAGGCTACGCTTTTACCAGCCATTTTTCCTTTTCTTTTTCCATTCGTAATTGGCGGTCGAAGTTCCATGCCTCCTCGCCTTGACGAAACGTTCGCGCGGGGAAAGTAATTAGTGCTAATGGGAGGATTGGTAGTAAGTCGGTTTGCTCTCGGCAAACGTACGAGATTAATGAACTCGCGCGCGAGTTCGATGTAATTTACGCATGAAAATCGGGATACGAACAAATCTCACGTCCCATCGATCTTTCGCTACTCTCGACTCTCATCGGGCACGAAAGAATCTATGCTAAATCCCGAACGTAAAGGGACGAATTATCAATGGAAAAGACATTGCAACGCTACACTTTTATTTCTCCACCGCTGGCACGTAACCGTTAACGAAAAGCGTATTCTAGGTTATGTTTTGCTCGCTAGACACGCCACACACCCCCCACTGAATTTCGGCACTTGTTCTCCTGTTGCAGATGGTGGTGAAAGTTGAATATCCGGTGGAGAAGGTCGGCTTGTTAGCCCAGGGTGATGTGGCTTGTAAGTGGGGAAACTCGAGGAGGTGATAACGACTTTTTCTGACCTTTCGTGAGAGACTCTGTCTTGTGGCAGTGACGGCGAGCGAGGCGGGGATCGGTAGTGCGAGAGAGGGAGAGAGAGAGAGGAAGAAAGAAGGAAAGAAAGAAAGAGAGGGAGAGACAGATACAGACAGAGAGGGAAAAGGAGGTAGGCCTTGCGAGAGCCGATCGTAAAATAAAGGCATTCCAGCGTGCGAGAGACGAATAGTCGTAAGATTGCGCCGTGCACGGAGCGCAAGATACAAGAGAGGTCGAAGAAGGCGAAGGAAAAGGAAGGAAGAGAGAAGGAGAAAGAGAATAAGACAGATGCAGGAGAAAACGATGAGCGACGAGAGCCCGAGCGAGCGGTGAGAGAGAACGATTTTCGTACGGAATCCGATCGGTCGCGAATGAGAGAGACCTTCATCGAGGGGTGGAGAGGGGAAGGTGGGGGAAGGGACATGACACCCTCCCGAATGCTCACCAGTTGAAGGGACATCGTCGCTGGAAGACTCGAAGGACCCGCGGCTGGCGGGCGGGCGGGCGATGTGCCATTAAAGAGCGATAGCTTAGACCTCCTAATTAACGTATAAAACTTCTACCTTGAGAAATATACCTCGTACGAACAAGTACCTTTAAACTTAAACCGTTTTACAGCGCAATAGTGCCTAGCCCCGTTCAAAAAGGTGTGGAGAAGGCGGGAGACGAGAACGAGAGATAGAGATAGAGAGAGAAAGAAAGAGAGAGAGAGTGAGCGTGAGAGAATGAGAGAGTGGACGAGAGAATAGGTGAGAAGGTGGAGAAAGGTTGAGGAAAGAGTGCAAAAGAAGAGAAGCTGGACGATTATAAGGCATTACGATAAATTACACTGTACAAGAGTGAGAGAGTCGGGCGGCGAGGCGTCGAAGGAAGTCGGATGCGAAGGAGTGTGTGTGTGTGTGTGCGTGCACACACATGCGTCGGCGTGGGGTTGAAACAAAGCTCGCAAGCGTCGGCGACCACCGTGCTGCCCTCGGATAACGACGATAGAAAGAGGAGTACTTCGGCACTTTGCGAGACCGTCGGGCTCGCCCACGAGCACACACACACGCAAGCGAGCGAGCGAGCGAGCGAGCGCGCGCGCGCAATACACGTATACACCCACGACACGCTCGTTACACCGTAAACCCTCGATTCAACTACGAACCAGGACAGCGAAGTACCTGCAGCACAGATATATTTATAATAATGATAATTATAACAGATAGCGATGAACTATGATAATTTATGATAATAATCTATAATCGGATGGGATTTAAAAAGAGGAGAGAAGAATAGAGTTAACGATAGTCGAGTTGAAAGGTGAAGGAAGAGGTGGAGGATAAGAATAAAGAAAAACCACGCTGTGAGTTTTCAAGGAGGAACGAAAAAGTACAGATCGTACAACGGAGTGGGGACGGTTATATTGCATTCGTATATTTGTATATGTATGAATATATGAATATATATACACACGTGCTACGATAGTATAATCTTCTATTTCACGATACACTACTCAGCGATTTGGGGCCTCTTCTACATATACGATCAAGGTATGTACAAGTTCCATTTCGTTATGTTGTTAGGTATTCGTTAGACTTAGAATTTGTTGGTATACTGTAATCGTCGATTATATAGACAGAAATTTTGAAAAATATAGCGTTCAACGTAGTAGTCAAGTGATTATTAAAGTTTCGATCGTAGAATGTTGATGGTGTGTAACATGTATACGGTTAAAATATTCATATTCACTAATAAGTGGACACTTGCTGAAATATTGAAATTATTGAACCGTTTTATGCATAATTTATGACCGTTTTGCCCCGGAAACATTGTAATACTTTACCACGGGAAATCGAAACATTTTTCCTGGTAGAATTATCCATATAGATCATGTGTAATAACGTGGTTTTGCACTTTCAATGGCCGCTGCAAAGCCTCGCAGTTTACACCGTTTCACTCGAGTTGGGCAGGATGTTTAGGCTACGTGTCAGTATACAGGGTGTCTCATATAAACCTCTCTGACCAATTATGCGCAAAATTATTGGCCGCGGCAGCGAATGTCAAAGACAAGAGCAACGAGATCACGAGATCTTACATTGCACCTTTTGATGTCCTTTTATCACGCGTCTTATCGACTCGACCTAAAACTCAGCATCATTCTTCTGCTCAGTGGGTCCAACGTCTGCCTCAAATAGAATTCCGGTACATAATGGTGAATGCACGACCCAATTTCCTTCCGTCTACTTTCTTCGCTTTTAACTCTGCAGTTAACTGCCTATTCTAGCTTATTTCTCACATATTATGTATAACTCTTTTCCTTCTACCTAGCTTTGTTTTGTTTTCCTCTCAGTTATCTAGTCTCTATCACTAAGAACACACCCCATCCTCTGCCTTACACAATCATGATCATCTTCCACCCCTCACCCTCAAAACCTACCCAATCGCAAACTCACGAAAATCAACCAACGCCCTCCACAACACAACATCCATTCCCCCCCGCTCGAGCACACACATTACATAACTTCCAAGCCAATGACATAATCCGTCAACTCGCTCATGACCCGACGCCCAAATCCGATTCTCATCGCTCAAGACAGCGAAAAATCCTTCCCGATCGGTTCCTCTTTGAGAGACACTGTTCCAGAAGTTGTCATGTACGTGTGATCACCAACACAGCCAAGATCCGCATGCGCGCACACCGACTGGGCCCCGCCGACGGAGTCACACAGGCACACACACAGGCACACACACAAACATAGGTAGTCACGACTGACACGAGTGTGCCAGCGTGTCAGTTGCGACACTTGTTTGTGACCTGGATATCTCCGCTCTACCCACCGCCCATATACCTACTTGCACACACCATTATCAAGTTCCCCTTCACGGTCCTCTTCCTCTCTCTCGCTGGCTGCCCGGCCGGGCCGGATCGGCATCGATGTGATTCGAATATCTCAATCGCCTTTTCCTTCTGGCCGCCGGGTGACCTTGCACGCGGCCAGCGTGCCCCGTATTCCGCGTCCTCAGCGCCGTGCGCGCATCACCTTCGCCGGGGTCAAATTTGACCCTGCCGCGGTGGGGAGCGCGGGCGCGCGCCTCCGGACGTGGAAATCAATTGATCCGGGCGAGGGTCGGGTGAAATTTCAGAAAGTGGAATGTTCGGGGAGTGGGTGACCGTAATCGAGTGTCAAACGAAGTGGGTCTGATTCGTTCGGCCGATCCGGGGTCAACGGTGACCGGGTCGCGGGTGGGTGGATTCTCTGGTTTTCGGTCGACGCTGGAATGCTGTCGGCCGAAATTCTCGGCCGGTCGGAGTGGGGATATTGTGAGGTTCTGAACTGATTTTGTTCGTTTTGACGGTGGGGGACCAAATGTGGACAGGGTGCGAGTACGCGGTCTGTTTTGTTGAAGATTGTTAGGTGTTGACATTTTTGTTGGGTTGTTGCAATGGATTAATAGACTTTGGTTCGGTTCCTGCTTGTTACTTATTGAAATTTTTGCTTAGATGCAGTTACAAAATGATGCAAGTATGTTTATTAATAATTCAGTACTAAACGATAGGCTATGTCCCTTTAACGGATCTAGTATTCTATAAAAGTTGTTTACCTTTCCACCATTTCTATTTTTCTTGCCAATCTAATAACACCTCGAAAGATCGAACTGTAATAAAAAATTTTCAAATGAGTATGTTCGATTCAGTTTTAGTTTATTTCCCATCAGAAAAAACCCAGTAAAATTCTCATCATTTTGTAACATTAAATGCCCAGAAATTTAATGTCCGTGTTTACTACCATATTTTTGTAACCACCACTATACTTGACACGTGACTATGAACACTACTTCAGAAAGAAATTCAGAGCATCGGAGGTGTTTTTTTTTTCTTTCTAAAATCCCGAGGCACGTAGCAAAAAAATCAATCAATGGACCACTACTTTCACCTACATTAGATCTCAAAAAGCCATTCTACGCTTTCATTCTAAGCGAGCGCAATTTTGTCGTTAGAAAGTTGACTAGAAACGTAAATCATAAACAGGTTGGCGATAGTAACAATTATCCTACCATGCGCAGAACATATAATTCAGTAGCTAAATCGATCAGCGAGCTCACAAAGCTGAACATCACTATCCACCCTTCACAGAATCCACCAAAAAAAAAAAAAGAAGAAGAAGAAAAAAATCCCATCGACCAAAATCGAGCCACCCTTAACCCATTATCCGCCAATGTCCCATTTTTGGGTTAAGTGGGTTAAGTTCCAGATGCTAAGTTTTAACAATTTCACATCCTCCGATTCCTGTCATTATTCTGGGACTTCAGGTTCCGGTGACCTTGAACACATTTTTATTGACTTCCTGCCAGTCTCCGTCTCCACAACAATTCTGAGACTCAACAGTTTTATCAGAGTCTGTGACAGTGTCATCATCGATATTCCTACAAATGACAAGTGTTAAGAATCGAAGCATGAAGACGGTCTTAGCGTCCGGATAAGCGAGAGGCGGCAAAGTCTGCGCGAAATTAGTCGAAAGAGCGAGAGCCAGCCCGGCGTTGGAAAAGGTCGGACAAACTGGGCAGAAAGAGAAGTCGGCGAGTGTTGAGACTGTATTGATTTCCATTCCGGGCCGTCTGGCGGTAGTCTAGTCCATATCCGGTGCACTTGGCGTTGCCGTGCTCGTCAGGAACGCTAGCCTTCATCATTCGGCCTCCGAGTCCGCCGTTTCATCGATCGGCCATCGATTTTTCATCGATCCTTCATCGATCGTTCGTTTCAGATCATCTTCGAAGTCTTCGAAGTCTTTGAATGTGTTGAAGACGTTGAGGACGTTGAAGACGTTGAGGTCGTTGGAGACGTTGGAGACGTTAAAGACGTTGAAGGCGTTGAAGATGTTGAATACGTTAAAGACGTCAAAGACGTCAAAGACGTTGAAAACGTTCAAGTTTTACAGTAATCGATCCGACTCGATCACTATCTACCAACCACTCCACCATACGTTTTCCTTCACTTGCTAGACGCAAACTTTTTCCCCGCATGCCATTTTGACGACCTACCGCAAAATTTGCGAGGCCTCGCTGCTCGACCGAGCTTCTCGCCGGTCCGTCCGCAGGAATTTTCCCGTTACGTCACGCCTAATCCTCGCCGGAGCTCCTCGCCTAATCTTCCTCGAGCGCAGTTAGGGTCGTTTAGCTTGCGATTCAGGGTTCGTTAATGCTCCTTTCAGCGGTCGGGCGCAAAAACAAGCATTTCCTCGGATCCTTTTTCCCAAATGAATATCAGCCGGCGACCTTTGTCCCCCACGGCTGCCGCCATCTTTCTTTCCGGGGAAAACGTCGAGACGATGAAGCTTTAGGCCGTCGCGAACAAATCGCGAATGTTGCGGATAGATGACGGACGGGAGTGTGTAGGGTAGAACTTGACTTTCCGCGACGAGGTGGCATTATCGAAGGAAGGACTCGTGTGCATTTTTTGAATAATGGAGATAGCGGTCTATTTATGCTTTGAAATCGATACTCTCTTTCTCTCTCTCTCTCTCTCTCTCTCTCTCTCTCTCTCTCTCTCTCTCTCTCTCTTACATTACCAATACGTACATGTCGAGTTCCGTAGTGCGATTCGACTTGCCGGCAAACGTTTCTTCCCTTCTCATTCGTTCGCCTATCCCTTTCTCTCGCACTCGATTGGCTGAAAATCGCGGAATCGAGGGAAACAGTCGAGAAACGTTCGGCAAACATTGGCGTCGCCCCGTGAAAACATTCTTTCACATCCCGGGCCGGACGAGATAAGCAATTTAAATCCCCGGAATGAGGTAACCTATCTCGAGCGGCTGAATTATAATGAAATTTCGTTGCGCGCAATTAAATGAATGAACTCGGCCTCGATAAATTCGCAGCGGGAAATGCGTACGATCTGGGACGCTGCGAAATTCAATATTTGCGAACGTTGTGCTTGGGCGGTGTCCGTTACGAAAATTTTGTGCGTCATTTCTGCGGCTTCGATGAAACTGGTTCATGAATTGGCAGGATCAAGAATCGAATTAATTAAGCGTTGGAACCGTTTATTTTGAATGCGTGCGTATAAATGAAAAATGAGATATCGCGTAAAAAGGAGAATTGCACTAAGTTAATCACAAATTATGTCCGTTGCGAAAATTTTGAACGTAATTTTTGCGGCTTCGATGAAACTGATTCATGAATTGGCAGGATGAAGAATCGAATTAATTAAGCGTTAGGGCCGTTTATTTTGAATACGTCCGCTTAAATGAAAAATGTGATATCGCGTAAAAAGAAGATTTACACTAAATTAATCGCAAATTATGTGATACCACACTTTTTTTAAAAAATTGACTTTCAAAATAAACGATCCATTTGCAACCGTTATCTACAGAAGTGTCTGCTGAAAACACATTTTGCACCATCTAAACAGTGAAAAAAACAAGTTAGGCAACGTATCTTGAAGATAAAATTAAATCAAATATATCGAGTTGTCAAAAACGTATTTTCGGTTTTCAAACACAGATATCAGTTCAGTTTTTCGCTGATAAGTACCAGTACATTTTACGAGCGGCATTATAAAGCTTGCCAGAAAGATGGCAAGAGGTCATCGAACAAAACAAAAAGTACATCGTCGACCAAAGTTTATCCCTTGTATAAAAACATGAAACCTCATTTCACACTACAACCCCGAAATTACTTTCTTGCCAACCTGATAATTTGTAGAGTGTGATTGACTTAACAGAACAGAATTTAACACTACAATATAAGACTAAATATTACAAGGATAACACATTTAATTTTTTTGATAAATCCTAAGTTTTTTACGACTTTTTGCCTAACGTCTGCCACTCGAGCAACCTTACCCTACCTATCTCCAAGAGCACGAACGTTTCGCTGAATAAAATTTTGGGGAATCGTCGTTACTGAGATAGTGTCATTGCCCGGTCGACTCATCGATTGTATCAGGCATCGACTGGTCGGAATTCCGTGAGAGTCGAGATTCACGTTATCTTGGGATAGGTCTTGGCCAGGCGTGCGTCTTCTAAATCAGCGGCGCCCGCCAATTACGCGAGCGGCCCGGAAATAGGCGAGTACGTTGTACGCAATGTCAGAATAAATAAGGCTGCGGCCGACGTGCGGTTTGGCTTCTGCAGCTTCTCGTCCCGAACTATGCGCTTGGACAGTACGCGAAGAAATTTGCAAAATCCGAAAGCTCGTTACTTGACTCACGCGGTAGTAGTCGCAACGAAGATGGCGCCGTAGGCGGCGTCAGTTCGCACTTCCGGCGGAAGCCTTCCTTCTTACTGGGTCAGCTTCCGATAGTTGGAAATCGCTAGAACACTGCTGGAGTCAAGTTCAACTCGCGAACTCTGTCCTAAGCATCACAGACTCGAACTTGACTAGCTGTTATTGCTAATTTTGTGACAGGATAGACCTTCGAAAATCTGCGGATTTTGATCGTTATCAGTCCAAACCGACTACTCTAGTCAGTTCCAGTCCTCTCTGTGCGCGAAGTAAGAGGCTACCTTAAACCGTGGAGGCCAGCTTAGTCACTTTGAATTCTTTGATTCAGGGAGTGTGTTCTACTTGATGACCGATCATAAATCTAACCCAGACCTACCCCAGACCGTGTATAGTTCGCTAGCGTCTGTGTGCGCTTGACTTGGATGACGATGGGTTGAGAGTGTGCGTGTGTATATGAGAGTTAGAGAGAGAGAGAGGACTCAGTGCACGCATACGTGCACGTGCGAGGTTATAGGCGTCGTGCACACTGCGTCATGTGCCATAGGGTCTGTTAGCAAACGATCGAAGGACATTTCCCTTAGTCAACTGTACCAGATGCCGTAATATTAGTGCACATATGATGCTTCGCCGGTCAATGTACAGCTCATGTAACGATGTGTACATTAATAGATGCACATATTATCCGACATAGGTAACGTGTACGCCGCTGTTTGGCATACAGGCCGTTCCTAAAGCGTCCGACCGAGCGTCGCGAACTTGAATTGCACGAACGAAGCGAAAAGTGAATTATTATAATTGGGCCGCTTATTTTGAAAGCAAAGTCCATTTAAACAAAAATTAAATATCTCATAAATAAACCATTTACCAAGTGTTAATCATAAATTATATGATACCTAATTTCTTTTTAAATCTGGACTTACACCACTTTCAAAATAAACGGTCCAATTGTCGGGCGATGCAAAGGTTGAAAATCACGAGCCGAGTGAAGAGCTTCGCCGGATAAAAATGCTATCAGGCACGAAAATTGTGCTTTACACCACTCGCACTATCTGCGGGCAAATAAAAATTAAGGCCTTATCTGCCACGGTTGCCGTTATCTGTCAGCCACCGAAACCGGGACGTCATTCGCGGGAATTCACTTTGAAAATGTTACGCAATTTTCAGCTCCATCCGCCGTCGCCTACTAATTTTCTCATTTTCCCATTCGTTGTTCCGAATATGTCGTAGACACTCTCGAGTTTATACTTTGCGAGCGTGAGATACGCAAACGTAATTGTTGACTGGACCGAGCTGAGGTGGGGCGCGTTTAAGGTGAGAGGCCTTTCTTGAAACGGCCTGTAGGCCGTACGCCGCACAGATATGCGTCACTTTGATCTCACGGGAGAGGCATGTCCCTCTCGTTTGCGAACCGAGACCCACTAGCACACACGGGATACAACGTCGGCCGTCGGATCTATTATATTAAACCATTGATATAAGAACCGGTTGCCAGCCGAGTTTTTACCCTCGGCAAAAGAGCGCCCAGTGAATTATGCAGCTCACGCCGAACTATCGATCGGGTCTACGCACGCGAGTGTCCCTCAATGACCAAAATTGCCACGATATTTCGCACGGCTGGATTCGTGGCGGACTATAAACTCGACTCCGTAATCGGCTCGTTAATCCGAGTTTACCAAATATTGTTCTAATAAAAGAAATAGTTTCAAACATATATGTATATATATATATATATATATATATATATATATATATGGACCGTTTATTTTGAAAGTGGTGTACTATATATATAGTATTATTTTTGAATGTACTTTAAAGACTTTATCGTATTTATATATTCATTCTTTCTGTTACAGGTAAGCTCGAGTTTCATCGTCCACTATACCTGCGATGAAACTGTTATTAAAAGATCACATGTACGTATAACATTCATCCACAATATTCATTATTCTAACGTTCACGTATTCACTCGTACCGACTGTCATCGCTGACAAAGTTTAGATCGGAACTTAATCGGAGAAACTAGACCAAAGCAGGAAATTACGACTAGAGAGAATCTTTGAACGTCTCTCATCAGAAAAAGGATCTTTTAAAATGTTTCGTGTCACTGATCCGATTCTCACCGGTTACATTGTCAAGGCACGACTATCGTCAGCGAAACGATTTGCTTGGGAAAAGCTTGGGTAGAGCACATTCGCGGCCGGTGGATAATGACTTTCCCGCAGCGTCGCTCGGGGTCAAAGGTTAAAGACGCGTTTCAGACGCCCTCCAGTCTCGATTCTTCTCCTTTGCCATAACGCCTCGTATCTCTTTCCCTGCAACGGCCGCCGACTATCTACGGAATGCCCTCTCATGGCCAACTACATTCCACCGGGATCAAACCCGCACCCACTCTCTCCTTTTCCTGGCCTGATACTCTTTTTTTTTGCCTTCCCCTTACCCTCCCTGTTACCTCCCCCTCGCCTACGAGCGCTAACTGTGTCCCGCGAACGTCGCAAACAGAAACGTGTCCTTCGTGTAGACAAAGTTTTGGCGAATTGTAGACTTTCAGGGCGTTCAAAATGGGACCCAGGTGGATCGAAGGTCATATTCAGTTATTTGTTAATTGAGAATCGAACAGCAGTATTTAATCGAATGTAGAACATTAGCGAGTCTCAAAAGCATCCAATGTTTTGTAATGTAAAATATTGTAGAATGCAATCTCTGCATTATCTACGCCACCACCAAACCTTTGAAATCACATACACAAATCCATCTACATACATCATGAACCTATACAATATATATGCTACGATAAATGTAAATAATCTTGCGATAATGTATAATTACCGGGTAATTTGATAAATATTCAAGAATTCATCACATTCATCAAATTTAATGGTCACTATAATTATGGCAATATTTCTTTCCCGTTTAAACACGTGGGTGATAAGGAAGATTTAAGTAAAGGATTTTCTGTTCAAAATGGCGTTAGTCATGTTTCTTATAAAAGAATGTATCAAAGTTACGGGGTCTTACTACCGAAGTGTGATAGAATTCTTCTTGAGCACTCTGAAGATTCTACCAAGCAACCTCAATAATAACCAGCAATTATACATAATGACCGCATTAATCACACTTACCGTAACGCACATACGAAGACAATGTACGATGCCGACATATGACTTCCATGTCTAATGTCGTCCACAAGGATCAAAACTGGTACGTCACAGAAATCTAGACACTAAATTCAAGTCACGACGCAAATCTACACTATTCCACAGAACCTCTCTCCACCGCCCAGTCGGCCATATCGAAACCCACCCCACATCCCAAAACCGTCATTAACCTCAAAAATAAACATCCCGCGAAGCGTCCTTAACCTCAAAACCGTCTCAACCGCTCGCGCGACCCGTCAAACTTTCATCCTCTCAGGTCCAAAATTACTCCCAGAAGCCCACGTTAACACTTTCCCCTCTCATATTAACACACTTTACCCGATAATCACCGAACGTATTAAAAGCACAGGGCCGGCAGATCGTTCCACCTAAATGTCATTTACCCGTGAAAATAACGTGTTAATCCTGTGCGTGACGATACGGACAATAGGTAGCCACTGCCTTGACATTCGGTGACGTAAAACGGCTCTAGCTTTTTTTTTCTGTCTCCTTCACCCCCCCCCCCCATACCCCTTTTACTCCTGCTCCTCCCCCTCTCCCCCCTCGTCCAAGCCTCCTTGACTGTGCTTATGACCCGAGTGCGTCTATATTGGCATGGCTAACGTATACGATGCGCAGGCCGTTTAATCGCAGGATAACCGACCTCATGACGCAAATGGAGCCCTTGCGGAAAGGTGCGAATGTTCAATCGTTCGTGGTCCTGCGTCACGCTGAATTCCACGCGTCACGCGGGACAATTTGTTGTAACAATTAACGGGGTTGTCAAGCGAGGCGCGACAAAGTTGATCCCGGTCGGCTTTTTTAATGTCAGACAGTCGCTGATCTTCAGCCTGCTAGGGAATGAACATCAGGCTTGGCAGTTGACGGGGTATGGCTGGATTCTGCTTTCGAGGGTGGGCATTCGTCATTTTTTTTGTTGGGGCGTTTCTGATGGAGGAAAGTCGCAGGATGTTTAATGCTGGAATTAAGGGCCAAGTTTTAACCAGTCAATTGTGGCTATTTCTTCTCAGGACAGCTTTCAGTTCATTTTGTTTAGTCTTTACCTCCAAAGATTTCAAACATATTGAAATTTTGGCATATATTTTAGTTTCCCATGAAATTACGGTTTGAATAGCAAGGGCAACTGAATTTTACGCATAAGTGTGCAATTTCTCCATGACGGATATAGTCGTCAAACACAGCTGATTGGTTAATAATAATTTTTCTTTGATGACACATTTCTCTTTTTTTATATATTCTCTGGCCTCGATTGAGGTTGATAAATGATTAATTGCCTCCCGTTTTGTAATATAAAATCTCTTATCACATCGACGAGTTAAATGAAAGTATCTGTAGGAATCGTCGTTAGTTCCGGTCGGCAGATTTCGCTGATAAAATCACCAGCAGGTCAATATAAATTTAACAGTTTACAATCACTTTTTTCTACTGGATTTAAAGTCAATAGATGAACATTAAACACCCACAATTTGTTGAAACCGATCTGTTCTATTTTACAGTACCCATAATAACAGAAAACATAACCTACAATGCTATCGTTGCGGCATTGACCGCAAAGGGTTAATAACTGAGGTAGAAAAGGTTGTCTTTCAACAAACAGTCCTCTGATTTTGACATGTGCTCGATAGCCGAGGATTAAAGCATGGGTTCATGTATGGGGTCCGTTCATTGAATAAGTGACCGGCAATGTGGTTCGCGACCGTGGCGTCGTAGTTCCGAAAGAATGTACAAGATCAGCGTTTGGTAGGTGCTATTTCGATGCCGGGGACCTCAAACCTCTTAGCACGTTGCTCTTTGCGAACGCACACGTGCTCACAGGCTCTGCATTCGGCGGCAGCACGTGCGCGCGTGTGCGAGGCGTGCAATTTTGAGCCTGATCTCACGTATTACGCCAGAACAATGCGCTCGCGACTCCTTCGGCTTATTCGGGCTATTCGAGTTATTCAAGGTATTCGATTTATTCGATTTATCGGATTTATCGGATTTATTCGATTTATTCGATTTACAGGCGATCCCCGATTTTCGCACATAATTGGTTCCTGAAAATGTCTGCGAATGCTGAATGTTCGAAAGTGAAGGGATGGTAAAATATATGCAGCAGAAACTGTTTTCCAATTATTTATCAAAATGTGTACGTGATGAAGTTAGTGTTTTCTTTATAAACTTGTCAAGAGTCGCTCTAGCAGCACTGTTTGTAATTTAATAAGCAAATCATAAGTTTCAGAAGATATTTTTAATCCAAATTAATGCAACTTAAAGAGTAAACCACGCGCTAAATAAAAACACTAAGATTATTAGGTTTTAGCGGAATAGATAAAACACGCATCAGTTTAAAGTAAACTTTAGAATTTTTGGGTCGGACTTACCCCACTCCGCCTTATAGCAAAGGGTGCAAGAGTAGAATGTGTGGAAGTCGAGGGCCGCCTGTATTCGATTTATTCGATTTATCGGATTTATCGGGTCTGACTCGATTTATTCGATTTATTCGATGATCAGTCCGATATACTCTCGTTTGCCCTCGGCTCAGTGCCACAGTCAGCTAACTTTGTCCCAATCGACTTTTACGATCCTCCCTCGCGGCCGCCATCTTTGCTCGGCCATATTCTCGGATATTAAATTATGCCCGAGTGAGAGACATCGCCGTTAGTTTCACGGCACGTCCCAGCGGTATTCGACGGCCGTGTAAACGCATATAGCCGACCATCTATTTTCGTCCAGCAGGACCCAGTTGCACTTTTCATTCCTTACCGGCATCGGGACGCGCGACTCATCGACGCTGGCGCGGGAAAATTCGAATTTCCCGTCTACCGATCGGCCCTATCATTCACACTCGCGTGCGGGAATCGTCGAATTTCTTATCTCGTTCTCCACTGCCGCGAATGTGTCTGTCAGCGAAGTGTCTCCGCTGCCAAAATAGATCCACTCGAGCCTGAAGAAAAGTCGTTATCTTCGGCGAACATTATCTCTCACATTTTTTTCTCCAAATCTTTGTTCGAGTTCGACTAGACATTGACGCCGTGACAATGCGTGCACTCTAATCCGGCCATTTAATTACGGCCTTCCATTCGGATGACGTGACAGACTTTTGGTAGGACGTCATACGATACGGATCGGTAGGAAGAGAAGATGAAGGGAAAGAAGCGGAGGTCGGATGTCGAAAGCCTCTGTCAATGGTGCGAAAGCACTGAATCGAAACTGTCGCACGGTGTTTCATTCTTGGCGTCGATTCTCCGCGGATTCGAAGTCCAATCTCTAATTTATGTATTCCGATTTAGATAAGATAAAACTCTTACCGCACTCTCGGGCTCCTTATCTCTCGCGAGAGTCGGCCGTGGATAATTTCTCTTGAAAGTCAGTCGGCCGTCGATCGATAGAGGAATAAAATATTAGAATATTACATATTAGAATGTAACGTGTACATTTATAATGATATTATAATGTTGTCGCGTTCGTCTAGGGCAGGATCCGCTGACATATGTCCTACCAAGTCCTATCAGTGGATCCAGGACGAAACGATTTTTGGAACACGCCATCTTTTCCTTTTCCCTATTCTCTCTAAAGTGCACTTTGATCGAAATCGGGCAGAATACAATATGACTATTATTGAAATATTACGATTGAAGCAGGCGAAGCCAGCCTGAAAAAACTGACGCGGCCGTATTATCATAATAGAACAATGGCCGAACAGACGAATGACCAGAGGTTGAAACAATACATTCCGATGAATTCGTCGATTCACACGCGTTATATTCGACACTCTGGAACTCGATAGACGAACTCTGTTAGACTCGGGGCAGAACGTGGAAACATCTGTTACTTTCCTCGTTTCGGCCTCGCCGAGGCCAGATTCACTTTATTTACTTAACCGATAAAACGGATCCATGAGTCGTGGATTCTTCTTTTTCTTTTTTGTTATGGTACACAGTCCAAGGTCTCTCATCTACAAGTTCAACGACTTCCGGTTCGCGTTATCGCGCTCGGGTAGGGATGTGCATTTTTTTCGCTGTCCTCAAGTTCACTGAAAATTTCTGACCGGACAAGTTCGGTTCGGACGAACGATCGGCCGTTAAGACGTTTCGTTTCTGCGATTTGCTTCACTTTACGAGGGTAAATTGCAGTGGTACGATCGAAAGGACGTTACTCGGTAATTATTTAATAACTCCGTGGCGGTCTACTTTTAATGTCGGAGACGAGGCTGACTGAGGTTGAAGGAGGAGTACCTTCACTCTCTTTGATCATGACGTAGGCGATGATTCACGACTTTATTTTCTATTCTCTTCGAAGTCGGCCGGGAATAAAATTTCCGAAGGTCCACAGTCTGCTCGCCTACCGTTTGATTGTGATATATATATAATTCAAGGTCCCTGACTCTCAAGTTCAAGGGTCTCGTTAGGAGCGCTTGTTTCGTCAGACCAAAAAAAAATAATGTCACGCTCTTATCTGCCATGCCCCGATAACGGACTTTGTGAATTAATCTTTTCCACGACCGACTACGTTCCCGTCCTTTTCTTCTGTGCAACTCTCTGCCACATGCTCTTTGCTCAATTTTTTATTTTTCGCTGTCCCACTATTTTTCTCTCTTTGCGACAAATCCTCCGCCCTCCCCCTTGCCCTAATCCGAGACATATTAATTCCCTTTCAAATTATAATTCCCTCTATACTTCATTACTATAGGTACGCGCATACATTTCAGCTCTATCAATGTTACAGAACATTAAAAGTACACGTTTTGAAAATCTAACTATGATTGTATTGCTGTTGTTGAACGGAAGAGAGCTTACATGACAAGAAACAAAGTAAATAGTACAACAACCCTAGCCAACTCTTTTTGCGCATCCGACAGCTCCCGCCTTTTAAAAACATAACCTAAAACATCCAAACTGCATCCATCTTGCTCCGCGTACCTATCTAACATCCAATATTTTTCTATCGGCTCTATTGACATCACAGAACATTCAAGATAGAAATTTCCAAAATCCAACTTCGATTACATTACTATTATCGAATTAAAGGCCACGTTTGCATAACCAGAAACTAGGTAAATGGTACCCCAGCCCTAGTCAGCTCTTCGTATCCAACACCACTCCATTTCCAAAAAGACAACATAACCTAGAACATCTAAACTGCATTCCACGTATCCATCTTGCCTCACGTACCTACCTAACACCCATTTCTCTATCAGTTCTACTCCATTCAACATCACAGAACATTCAAAATACATATTTCCAAAATCCAACTTCCATTTCTCTTATTGACCTAAAGACCCTTCTTACATAACAAGAAACAAAGTAAACAGCACCCCAACCCTAACCACCTCTCCATTTTCAAAAAGACAACATAACCTAAAGCATCAGATCTGCCATCCAGCCTTGCATACCGATCCAACGCCTAACATTTAATTACGACCGTGTCGAAAATGTGCCTCGCCCTTTTCGATCTTCGGCAGAATGTGCGCCGTGCATCTTGGCATGCGAGTTCGTCGGGAATGTTCGTCGTTGCGCGGGACCGAGTAGTAAAGCTTCGTCGTGGTCGTCGTCGTCGTCGTCGGTGGGCAAAAGGAGGGGGACGCCATTCTGGCCTAGTTGCAACACGCATGCGTGCCGCGTGCAAACACGTCCAGCCAATGCTGGAATAAGAGAGGAATCGATTTCCACCCCTCCCCCTCCCCTCCGCCCCCCCCCCCCACCACCACCTCCTCGTACTCCGCCACCTTCTCTCTCTCTCGGCCGCACGTCACGCCAAGTGGCCGTGTACCTATATTATCAAGCTTCGACCTCGCTCTAGAGCTATATACAAACTGGGCAACATCGAGTCTCGGTTACCTCCGTCTTCTCCGACGCCTTCGCACCGGCTCTCCGGGCATGCTTTTTCGAGAAAACGCACTTGCACTCTCGACGAGAGCTGGATCTTCCCCGGATCACGTTCCGGGCAGGATACGTTGGCTCTTGGGTGTTGGGACGGTGACACTATGTATTTTTGATAGTGGAAGGTGGGAGTAGGTCTGTGTTTCAGGAAGATTTTTGGATGATGGTTCTTGATTGGTTCAGGGAATCTTCTTGACATAGCGTTGGATCAGATGGAAGTTTCAAGACTTGTACTCTGAGTGGGAGTTGAGTTTTGGAGAATATTCTGCTATTTAATTGGATGTTTTGGGTTTGGGCACTGCCGATGCTTCGATCAGTCTGGGCCTCTGAAATTTCTACTCTGGCTGAGAGTTGAATTTTGGAGGACACTCTCGAATTTAATTGTCTTATACAAATTTGACTTGAGATTTGTGAGAAGTTGATTCCGTGATATGAAGCAATAATATCATAGTTAGTTCTGGTCAGTGTCGTTCTAGACTTAGAAGAAAGGAAGATAACATGTTTATTGTTACCTTCAAATTGTCATCACGACTCCTACCTTTACCTTGCCCACATTCTTGAAGATGTTCTTACACTCCCACCGATACTCACGCCTTGTAAAGCAAGTTTAGGTCTGCATACACATTAGATGTACCTATGCTAAATCCTTAGGTGTAAATAACGCTGATCGCTGATGCGCAGCTGCCATCCAGATTTGACTTTACGATTTCAAGAAGCTTCACTTGCATTGCCTACCGAATAACTTCACGTCCCTCTTATCAACAGAACGAACGTGACGTACGCAAGCTATTCAGTGAGACGTCGACTGTCGCACACTGCAATCGTTTTTCAGCCATGGTTATCGTATTTTTTATAGCTCCTTTTATTGCGGGAACTAAGCGCAGTTACGTAAACGATACATTTTAAGTGCGAGCCAACGAGCGCAAAGCTCTTTGTTGTCCATTGAAAACGAGTCACCGGTCCCTCTTTTTTCTTCTTCTTCTTCTTCTTCTTCTTCTTCTTCCTCTTTTTTTTCTGCACGGCACAAACTAGAGTAGGATCTTCCGCCGATCCAGAGAGTCGTTCGAAGACAAAGATCTCGCGTCAGCAGGGTGTCACCTTACCTCGAGATACTTAGACTACGTAAGTCAGCAGTTTTTGCATTAAGTCAGCAGGCTCATCCTTTACTCCGGTTCTTCCACTTTCGTGCCGTTGTCTTCCCCCACTCCTAATTCGTTCGGTACACGGCTGCCGAACTTACAATGTGAAGTGACTCATAAGGTCGGTCAACTTAAAACAAAGGCCCCCTAAATTCATAAAGGAGAATGGAGCCAATACGGTAGCGTCGCTCATAATCATTTCTTCGTCGGGTCTGTTACTCCTAAGAGGGAAAATATTGACACGGACTTTAAGTGTGAACTTCATGGGGGCCGCTAATTGTATTTGGACTGATAATGCTTGATATTTATGCGAGGTGATGGAAAATAATATTCTGAGTTGGATGTACATGTTTCAGCGGGAAGAATATTCTAAAAGTTGACTAAAAGTGACATCTTCGTTCAAAATTTAGACACAATGCAGTAACCATAGTTTAAGCGAATGAAATGTTTGAATTTAGTAATCTAAACCGAATATTTCAGATGCTTCTGCAGTAACAACTTGATAAATTACTATTGATGTTATTAACATTTTTAGTTTTGTCACTTAAAGTATTAATAATCTCTAATTAATAATATCTCTAACAGTAAAATAATACACAATTAATTTTTGCTACATCCATTAACCTCTAACGTCCCAGCAATTATAAAACTTAAAAAATACAATCTTCCAGCCCCTGAAGTAATAACTTTTAACAAACTTAAACCAACGATGCAGTAACCGAAGGAAAAGAAACAACTCCACTGTCCGTCCACTTAACTCTACCTTGATGATCCTTCTCTCAGAAAACATTTCTTCATTCTTCACCCCTCCTGCAAGATAGTCGAATAATCAACTACCTCTCATTTCCTAACTTCAGACGCTCCTACCGTCCCATCAACTCGAATGAAACTACGCATAGGGATCGTCGGTACCTCCATCCTTACCGCCTCTCTACCTTTGAGGAAATCAACGTATCCCACTCTACGGAGAACTCAGGAACCCAAAACTGGGTTGCGCACCTGATGGGAGCCGTCAGTGGCCAAAAACCGAGAGTGCATCCCCTGCAGCACGCAGTCGGTGCCGAATTTGCATCGCTTCGCTCGATAAAGCCTGCCTCTCGGCACGATTGCAAAATCGCCTCCCCCTCCTCCCCCACCCCATCCGGCCAACGGGAACAATGCCGTCTGCGCCGGGTAGCTTTGTTCCGTTCCGGCCATCCTGGCATCCTCTTCCTCCTCTTCCTCATCTTCCTCATCTTCCTCATCTTCCTCATCTTCCTCTTCCTCTCTCTTCATGACTCTTCTTCTCTCTCACTCTCTCTTCCTCTCTCTTCGTTCTCTTCATCATCCTCTTCGTCGTGAGACGCTCGCGACGGAATGCTTGTTTTTCGACACCGAGCATGTCGAGCCAGAGCAACCGCATGAATATAGAGGGTGGCCAGGACGACGAAGAAAGGAAGGAAGGAAGGAAGGCGTCTGCTGCCGCTCGAAAGTGGTGGTAAACGTCGGCATTGCCGCAAAATCGATCTGATGGCCTAGTTACCAAGACGGTGAGGGCCGAAAGAGAAAATTGGAAAAGGGACGAATTGAGCGTGGGACAAAATTTTCATGGGAAGGATGAGGAGGATGATTTGAGATGACGAGGGGTGCAATTGGATAAAGAAGAACGAGAATTCGAAGACGGTGAGGACCGAAAGAGAAAATTGAAAAAGGGACGAATTGTGGGGCGAAACGTTGATTGGAAGGATGAGGATGAGGAGGATGATTCAAGATGAAAAGGAGGTGCAATTCGTTAAAGGACAACAACGGGAATTTGAAGACGTACTCGTTGGACTCTTCGTCGGACATAACCTTAAAAATGACAACGATGACGATAGGCTGATTTCGGTGGGTGCGGATGCTGAGGTCGGAATGCGAATCCAGGAGCAAGGGCAGACATTGACCCAGATGCCCCCTGCCATCTGTAGCTTTCCTACGTTTCTCTTTCTCTCTCTCTCTCTCTCTCACTCTCCGCGGCGTCCTTCCGCTCTCGCCTTTTTTCCCTACTCTCGCCCCGAGTTTCGACTGCCTTTTTTTCTAGGTTAGGGTCTGACTCTCTTTGCGTCGGACCTTCGACGCCTCCGCCTTTGGCGGCGTCGATTTCCGCAGTTCGTTAAACTGCGTCGTTTCGCGAACTTTCCTAACTGCGAAGCAGGCAGAAGTGATGCCAACCGAAGGGATTAAAAATCTGCGCACGACCTCCCGTGTAAAACACGACATAACAGACATAAAGCTAACACAGGAATTGGCACAAACAACGTTACAATTCTGTAAATCCTCCGGAATAAAAGAGTTTTGAAAGGGAAAAAAAAATGTCCCTGCAAAAGTTGGAAGAATGTGGCTGACGGTCGCCAAGGGAGAAAGTGGACGTTGAAAAAGAAGCATCGGGAGGTGTAGGGGGGTGGGTAGGGGGAGGGTGGATGGGGAGAAAAAGTTATCCAACGGCCGACGACGAGTTCGCGGAGGAAAACAAGAGCTCAGGGAAGTGTCGAAGGCAGGAAAAAGAGGCGGGAGCGAAAGCGAGAGGGAAAGAACGGACGGATTACTCCGCGCCTAGACCTGGAGAGTCGTATTATTGATCGACCCTGGGATTCCGCGGTTTGTCCACCTTCCCGACTACCCTCTTTTCCTCGTCCGCAGACGTGCGTCGGCCGCGACGAACATTTCGAATACGTTTTCGCGCTCCACGTCCTTCGCCGGGCTCCTTTCATTAACATTCTGAGCCCATCGCCATTTTTCTTTTATTGAAATCCACCCTATCACTCCAAATCTTCACAAAAACGACAGGGACGGCTATATAATTGCTATGATTGTAATGATTTTTTTGTGATTCGGTAATAATTTTTATTCATGTGAGATATTGAAAATTTATGTTGATAGCGGAGGGTGAAGTTGCGGCAGGGAGTAAAATGAGGGAAAGGGGTATCATTGTACTAATTTTTGGTCTTTCGACAATGGCTCTTTTTATATCTGCGCATAATGAATTCGAGCGAGGGGATTATACGAGTATAACTGACGCATTTCAGTTCGGCCGCGTCGGTCGAATCCGATTCCACGTTCGGGTTGGAAGAGTGATGAATCCTGCACGAATTCAATATCCGTAATAATATCCGGACATCCTCTCCCGCGGATGCATCCGTGTTGTCTTTCCTACGGGACGTAATTGATACACACATCAGAGGCGCAGACGTACGTACACAGTCGGCGAGCTCAACCAGTTTCATGAATTATTTTGAAGGGACAGCGATAACATTTAACGTATTCAGCGCTTGGCGAGCATAATCTTCCACATTTCCATCGCATACCTGGAATTCGATATTAATAGTAGAACTATCGGCGGGATAAGGTGACTGGTCTTGCTCTATTCTAATAATGACTTTCCTGTCAGGAAAATTTTATTATTTCAAATATTCTTTGTCAGTCATTGAGATTAATGAATTCCTTTTCATTTTGTTGGTTTAAACTCATTGACCTGACACCGGCAAGTAAAATGAAAATCAGTAGAAATTGTCGGTAGTTCCACTATAAGATGACCAACTATTTTACAATAAAAAGTTTCATATCTGACTTAGGAATATCCTTCATATTGAATTTTACTGCAAGTGCTACAGCTAGAGTATCAAAATTCAATCTCGACTTCCAACTTCTCCAAAGATCATTCGCAATTGAAAAAGATCTCTTGACTCTGATCGCGTCAAATGCAAATCTGTCACATAACGCGCAACAGATTAGTCTTCGAATATCAAAATGGACCTGTAGAGGGACAGAACTTACAAAAGGACCGTCCTCCCTAGAGGAGAACGATTTCAACCTTATTCATCATATACATTCTTCACACCGCCTCCGCAATCTTCAACTTCAACCTGCTCTCACATCTGTCAAGAGTCACGACGTCGACCGGCAATTCCTCCCCTCTCGCACCCTCATGCCACTTCGCACCCCTCCGTCAGGGTAAAAATATTTGACACATCTCAGCGCCACGTTCGCGCTTATCAGCCATATGTGTCAAGCACATATTCCCATGTGCCAGGCAGAGAGGGGGTGGGGGGTGTACGTTGTAAGACAATTGGGATACATTGTCGGGTACAATGTGCGTGTGAACCACTGATTGTGTATACAATTATTGACATTTGTTCACGCACACCGTTGCCGACGCCCGGCGTACGTCTCATACAAATTGTGCGCTGCCTGGGATATATCGGTATGCAGACGGCGTGCATGATGCGGATGCAGCCTGCGATGCATCCGTTCTGCCACTCCGCGCTCGGCTCGTACAGGCCACGCTCGCGTCTGACGTAATATGGCCCGTTTATTTTGAAACTGGTGTAGAACCATTTTCCGTTGGCCCGAGAGAAAGGTTAGCGTAATAGTCGATCAAAACATATAGATTAATTGTGTCAAGTCCGGTAGGTTTCTACTAATTTTGCAATATGTAATTTGCTTATTTTCTTTTAGGCGAATTGAACTAAACTAAAGTAATGTATAACGAGAAACAAAACTAATATTTTGACCGGACTATGTCTATGGAAATTGGACTTACACCACTTTCATAATCAATGTTTACGCAATTTCTTTTATCGGCCAACTTTTAATCGAACAAAGCATTGCCATTTTTTAAGATATAAAATACTACCTCATTTTAAATAAAAAGTTTACACTAAATTAAGCATAAATCACGCAATATCTAATTTTTGTTCGGACTTACACCGTTTTCAAAATAAACGGTCCATACGTGCAGCCACACGAACGTCAAAAGTCCGATACCCGTCCGGCACTGTTATCTTTTTTATTGAGAAAGTCGACGCCATGTTGAGAGTTGAGCGGAACGTCGCTCGCGGCCGGCGCGATAAAAATGAGGTTATGTAACGCGAACGGCGAGTTGCTCGACGAACGGACGATGCGGGAGGGATTCCTTCGAAATTGGAGGGTAGAGGGGTGTGGGTCAGATCGAAAGAAAGTTGGCAAAGTCGCCGACAGAGGGCGGACCGTCGGAAGTTCGCCGCTGATTGCAATGGGGTGGGTCAGGGTTAGCGTGTAAGGTTACACTATCCTTCGCATCCTGAGGGGCTGCTGTACACTCTGTGACTGACAAACTTGCCTCACGATGCTGTAAGGAAACTGAGACGCCTGTATCGCGATCAATGGTACCAATTACGTACCGGTTATAACGAATAAACTGGTAAAAGGTGGTCTTTGGATGTAGAGTTAAATAGTAGTAAAAAAAATGAGAGCCACTCGGTGAGAAGCCGCAAATGTTTTCAATTTGCGGCGAAGTTCGAAATGTAACGGGTTGTATGCGAACACAAAGTAAAGTTAGAGAGAGAGAGAGAGAAGCAAAGAAGGACAGAAAGAGTAGAGTAGAGCAGAGTGATTGGAGTGTGGCAAAAGAGGAAGGGTAGATGAACGTGTGTGTTGCTTGAGCAACTCAATCGATAATGTCGAGTCGCCGGGTATGAGTTGTACGGTTTCCCTTTCAGCGAGTATCGCCAAGTTTTCCGAACGCATCAAAAGACTTTTCCGTCGTTCCCTTCCCCCCAGCCGTCCCTCGCGGCTTGTCAGTCGGAATAATACTGCGCATGAAAAAAGGTCGATGCGAATGTCGCTCGAAAGGAATCGTAAAGTACTTCGAAACAGGTGTCTCAAATGAATTGTTCAAACGTCAACCTTTGCGCGAATTTTATTCCCACGGGGCGCCGAGACACTGTATTACGAGAAGGTCAAAGCGGTACTTCCGTATATTGTATCTGCGGTGTCGAAAAAAATGCTTTTACATAGTAGCGGGATAATGATAATTTCCTTTGGCGAGTCATTAACATGTTGCACTGACTCAGCTGGTATGAGTCTGCTCTGCGACTTCATATTTTGTTGGACGCTTAAATTTCATCACCATTTCGCTAATGGCACTTGGCGCGATCAAAAAAGTCGTCCCAATATAGCAGAGGTATAATAATAATTTCCATTCACGGGTCATTAATGCGCGACAGTCATACACGTAATTCCACTTGATTCTGAAGATTTGTACATTCGTCTCCTTGAGAAATTCGATTCGGCAAAACTGGAATTCGGAATCTACATGATCAAACAAGTCTTTTGAAACTAGCAGTGAGCCAATCGTAATTTCCATTTATACTTTTTAAGTTTCTTTTTTTCGATCCACGTACATGAGCTTAATGTAAACATCCAAAAGCTTATCTAAGAATAACCTCAACTTAATTAACATAAGGACCGTTTATTTTGAAAGTGGTGTAAGTCGTATCATGTTATTTAATTGAATACTTTAATTAAATCAAAGATTTCGGGTCAGTTGTACACTTGATAGCAAGTTAAGGTTAACCAGTATACAAGACATAAATTATAATTAGACGTGTACATTTTAATTAGATTTTGTATAAGAATTCATTTTTAATTAAAATGATAGACCATTAACTACTGGTCGTGTTGTAAATTATACACATGGATGCAGAAATATTATTTTATGACAATTATCTGCTGATAAATTAAGTCCCTTTTCAGCAAACAATACTAATAGATTTGTCAATAAAATTGTCATTATATTCCTACTTGCGAATTCAACTGTCCTGTACATTCTTAATTAGAGTATCGCGCACACAAACATATAAGTCTATTGAAAAAAGTAAATGAAATATGACAAATAAAAGCTTGACATTAAATTAAACACATTACGCTATATCTCAAAAACAAAACAGACTTACACCACTTTCAAAATAAACTGTCCATACCCTACCTACTCACACATCCGCAATCAAAACCCACCCTACAACCAAAATCAAATACCACATCAGCATAACGATTCCCCCCACCGTTAACTCCCTGACCCTCACAACGAAAAAAAGGCCAACTCCAACTACTATCGTCATAACCATAATCTGCGTCAACTGAACATACCGTCCTGACTCACGTAGTTCCCGACCTACGCCATCCCCACCCCGGAGTCATGGAGGGCCCCACGAAAATCGTCAGCGAGGCCAAAAATGATAACCCGTCGCATCGAACATAACCTACAAACGATCCCGGTACATCAACAACCGCTCGTGCGTCCCGTGTCCGGACACTGTTCGTACGAGCAGGTCGTAGATCTTTGCCTCGTGCGACGGGCAGCATGGCCACGAGCTTGTCACAGGCAGTTTATTAATGACCGCGGCCGGCGTGAGACTGGCCCGATCAAGAGCAAGAGCGATGCAGAGTCCGACCTTTCCGGCAGGACGCGGCTATCGCTCGCCTAACGCTGCCCTAACGCTGGCCTAACGCTGGCCAACTCTGACCGACGCTATTTCATTCATCGTCTACACCCACCCAAGTTTGCCCGCCGATACACCCCCGGGTGCCAGCCACGAGCAGATGGCAGGAATGGAGGACGCGTCGGTGTAACACCCGTTATCGCCGGAGTTAATTTTAACGGCGAGAGCGGCCGCGGACGTTTCCGTCATTCCGGCCGATTACGGAGGAAGAAGAAGCTGCAGGGAAGTGGCCAATCGCGAGGATAGGGTCTGACGGTCGACAGTGACGATTGGCAGTCACGATTGGCACTGCGCTGGGACGTTAATTGGGGCAGGGAGGGTTCGATATGGCCATTTTTCGGATGCTTTGGGTGCTTTGATTTCGAGTACTGTAGGATGTGAGGGAGGAAGTAGTAGGGGAGGAATTAAGTTTTAGGTTCTTCAACTTTTTTAGGTGCTGTAATTTTAATTCGGTTTATTGAAATTAATTGGACGATATTGTATTGTACGAGTGGGCTGTTTAAGATTTTGAGCTGAAAAGTAACATTTGACTGTTGTGGACAACTGACGGTACACTCAGATCTTGTATTTTGTTGTTGTCTTTTCAATCATTTTTATTGAACGGAAAATTGGAATATTTATACGCTACGTACGCGTATATAGCAATAGAGATGTATTTCGCGAAGCAACAGGTTGCAAATTAACAATATTTTCAAACTTATGAAATTTAAATGAAAGCAACATTTAAAATAGCATGTTTTCCACAATGCTTATTCAATTTGGAACACAAACGATTATTGCACAGGCGTTGTTCTAAAAAAACAGACGTCTCTGATTATTCAATGCTCATCAAAACTCCGTGCAAACAAGAAAACATCAGATAAATCATTAAAACAATTATGAACATATACAAATATGAAAATACCAACTGCGTACAGATACGAAAACCGTTTAAACAATATAATTAATATCGACACATCATTCCAATTAACCATCATAATCTTTCATGAAACATGACATATTAGAAATGTAAAACTTTAATAACATGCTATGTCTAAGCGCACGCATCTTCCCTTTGTTCCAGATACCTCAAGACAACGGCGGGCGACAATTTCCGTTTGACACTCTGCACCTGCTGCGGATCCTCGACACGCGCCCGACGTCGCAACAAGCAACCAGCGATCCTCCGCGTCTCGCTAACCGGATAACGAACGAACGAGCCGGAAGCGGTCGCGAACAAAGCCATTCGACGCCGCCATTCGAAGCCGCCATGCCAACGCAATACCCAACTTCGGCCGCCAAGCAGCTTGTCAAGGACCCTTCTTTGTTAAGCACCTCGCTCGCAGCTTGATCCGCCGATAACAACAACAATCCGAAACATTCACCGACCCAAACGACCTCTGTCGATCCGAATCGCGGACATCGGGCAAAAAGAAGAGCGAACCTCAGCAAGGACCTACCTATATAGCTACCCGAAGAAGGTAAACAGACGAGTGCCTCCGAAACACTGCCCCTCGCCCTTCAGTGACCTTGAATGTGGGATATAGACACGGGATAGAATCGGTGGGGGTACCCCGAAGATGCTGATAGCCAGCCGGCGTAGTCCGGACCAGGCCACCAGGAGTTAGTTCCCTCACACCGGATTCCGAGCACTCCTGGCATAACGGCGCGCTTCAGCAGAAGACGCAGGGAGCCGACGGAGAGGAAGGGTCAGGGTTGGGAGGTTCGTTCGCGGGAGGGCTCAGTGTCCGAAGTAGCCGGCACGGTGGCCAGCCTAGTGAGCGGCAACGTAGCTCTGCACTACGATGAGGCGTCCGTGGTGGCCGGGACGGGGGCCGTCGCGTTGGCAGCGACGTCCAGGTTAGCCAACTCGGCCGCGGAGCCAGCCACCACCGGCATGGACACCGGCGACTCATCCATGGACACCGCCAACGGCGCAGGTGGACCTGGACTCGGACCCGGCGCCGGAACCGGCGCTGGAGCCGGACCTGGAATGATGGCCACCGTGGTCGCGAACGCGGCCTCCCTGGCGCTGGTCAAGGCCGAGACCTCGGAGCATCTGGCCACCGTGGTCGCCAACGCGGCGTCCTTGACGCTGGTCAAGGCCGAGACGCCGGAGCGTCTGGCCGGGACGTCGACGACGCCGGCCTCGGTGACGCGGCCCATCGGGACAGGGCGTAGTCTCTTCGCCGGCATCGCGAGCAGCAACAAGGCCAGCAAGCCCGACGATTGGCTGGCGACGAACAGTCCGGGCTCGCCCCAGGACACGCCGCAGAGTCATCTCGTCGTCTACACGACGCCGCAGCAGCAGCTCAACGACACGCAACAGCAGCAGCCGCCGCTGGCCCACTCCAGCCCGCTTGCCCATCAGCAGCCGCCGACGAGTAACAATGGCTATGCGAGTCCTATGAGCACCAGCAGCTACGATCCGTACAGTCCCAACAGTAAGATAGGTACGTTGACAGTCTTTGCTGGCCTTGGTGACTCGCTGTTGCTTTGGAGGGGGTGATAGAGTCGATTGTTGCTCGAGATGGTCAGTGGGAGGGGGCCGAATGAAGAATTTTGGGGAATAACGCTGTTAGAGAATTTTAGGATGTTGATGTCCACTATGAAAGGGAATAGAGTATTGTCGATAGGTGGATAATTGCAACTTTTGACTGGGATGCTGATTTGAGGTAAAGCGAGCTAGCAAGTTTCATTTATGTGAAGAGTTTTGGTAGGAAATGGTGCCAGTAGATTGGAGAATGTTGATGTTTACTATCACACTGGGAATATATTAAGTTTACTGCGGGATAGATAACTGAAATTTTAGAGTGGTATGCAGATTTGAGTTAAGGCAAGCTAGGGATTAATTTAATCGATGGTGAAGGATGACTTTGAATTGTACAGAATACAGATGAAGAGTAGTTAGACGATGAACGTATTTTTTTTGTGGATTTAATGATTCCTTTTTGAGAATAGCTTTAGATGTCAGTAGGAAGCTATGAATATGTTTGTTAGGTTATTTCGAGAGTTTCAGTAGTAGATTACATTCGTTATAATTACAAAATATATTTGGTCATAGGTAGAACAAAAGGTAGAGAACATACTTGATAGTAAAGTCATCCTTTGGATAGCTTCAATAGCAAGATAAGCAGTTAGTAGTTAGACAATTCATTTTCTGCATACTTTAATAACAGAATAATCACATAACGTGTGAATATTTTGCAAAAGCTCGGCAACAATTGACAAAGACCCTCAAAATCACATCCCTCAATTACGAAACTCCTAACGCTTTCCCAAAACAACATAATTGAACTTGCACTCGACCGACATTAGAATCAAAATTCGGGTCTGACGCATAATAATGTCCTTCCTCCCGCATTAATTAATCCTTCATTACATCGGCTTACGCTGTAACTCATCCGCGCACCCTCCTGCACACCGTGTACGTCACCCGTAAGGTCACATTGAGTAACTTTACAAAGTTCGGACCCG
Source organism: Anoplius nigerrimus (assembly GCA_914767735.1). NCBI lineage: Eukaryota > Metazoa > Arthropoda > Insecta > Hymenoptera > Pompilidae > Anoplius > Anoplius nigerrimus. Next base: position 11,027,522 of record OU612091.1, on the reverse strand, counting down.
ATAGGTCAAAGGGCATTCCTTGCAGGCAACGCACAAACGTAGGTGCCATAAAAAAACTGGTCTCAGCCACCTTCCTAAGCTGCACATGAAAATCGCATAGAGGCAATAAAAAAGCATCCCAAGTATCCTGCCCTCCTATTTAAAAATAGCATCGATCGCGCGTCAGACGCCAACAGACATCTTGGCATCGAAAAGCTGGAAAGTTGACTGGCTGAGAAGAGAGTCGGTGTGCACGTTAACCCATTAGCTGCCACGATCGCCATTTGACCATTTTGAAATTTATCTAATTATACTGTTACACAACCTTTCGCGCATATAAATAATATGGTTTTATCAATTTTGACTTCGAGGTTAGGTTTTTGCAGAAATTAAAGCCTGCGCCCCTCGGAAAAAAAGTCTCGTATTTATTATTATACTATTTACATTATTTACAAGATCCTACCTGAGAAACAAAGAAACGACACTTGAGCTTTATACTTCTGCCTGTTAATTTTTATGGCAGGTGTCCTGTATCACTCGCTTTTCCTTTTTAAGCCCCGTGTGGCGGTTTTCGGTACTATCGTTTCAGCGCGGCCCAGTTTAAAAGTTTGAACGTTCCTTCACATACCTATATATCCAGGCAACAATTAGAAAAAAAAATGTGGCAGTTAATGGGTTAAGAGCCAGTTGAAATTCGATGAGTCCGACTTTCGACTCCAGCCTCGTTAATTTCGGCCGAATTCGCGCGTTACCATTGTAATGGCAGCGAGGATGGAACTGGCTGTGATTCCTTGACAGCGATGACAGCCGCCGGCCTCGGCCGCGTCAGGGAAGAAAACCACAGGCACTCCTCGCTTATTGCTCGGTAATCGTCGACTACTGCGTCGGCCTGCCAGCCCGATGATGGCTATAAAAAGCCGGCCCCGAAAGAACCGGACGGCGAAAAAGCCCGGGGGAGAAAGTAAAATAGGGAAATCGTCTGTGACGAAATGACAATTTCGCGATTTCTCCCAGGCCCGGCCAAAAATCAAAGCTGACTCTCATTGTTTCGCCAGTTGCCGGTTCTGGGAAAAATGAAAATTAGCGTCTCTCTACGCCATGAGTTATGCGGACGCAGGATTCTGGACTGCAAGTGGGGCATCATACCGATTTTGAATCCTTTCCAAGCTAGTCCGTTTACAAGCAATGATTTAGTTTTATACTGGAACTCGAAATAACTGGTTCTGTCTTTAGTAATAACTTCTCTGTCGCGAAACATTTTATGTTATCGAACGTTCCGTAGCAGCCGATTAATGATTCATTGTTTTCCATTTTGGCAATTTTAAGCATCACATCATCAGTTCGTCAAGTTAAATTGAAATATAAGTAGCAATCGTCAAGTTAAATTAAAATATCAGTATTAACCGTCAACTTAAATAAAGATATAACCAAAACTCGTCAATAGTTCTACTCTTAACCAGAATCCGAACTACAACGCTAAATCAGATATTTACCAAATTACTCCCCGTCCAAATCCCGAAACATAAAATCTCCGAGCTACCGCCGTCACCCGGAACCGTAATTCATGCGAGAAATGCCATAGGCCAGTTGCAAAATCCAGGATGCCCGAAAACTATACCGCCGATCCTCCGTACACTCGCGTCTCCGGAATAAATCTCGGTTAGCCCCGGCGCGCGGCGCATTTTAGCAGGACGGCAGGACGGCAGGGCGGCAAAAAGCGTGCATTCCGATGCAAACGGCCGCCGTATATATCGAATTATGGCTTCGTCGGCGGGCAAATGACGAATGACCATGAAGTTTCTGTGCCGTTCGTTCGCCGCCAAGCGTTGGCCCAGCAGCCGCCGCCGACGCAGTGAATTGCTGCAGGATGCAGATACGGCCTTGACTAGCAATGTGCACCACGCATGCACGTGCACGCGCGCACGAACGGACGACGGTGCGCGACGTTGTCATGTGTGTACGTCGCTCTACCGAACGGTGCCGAAGATGTTTTCGTACCGAGGGAAGCCGCGTAAACTGTGTACACTGACTCGCGTGTGGACGTTGGTCCCTACTGTGTCAATGAGAAAGTGAACGAACCGGCAGTTGATGACACGCTTCTTTTCAAGCGAATATTGGCAGTTCTCTCAATGCTTCAGTATGTTCATTTTTGTTTCTGCTATTATTTTTTGGAATGCTTTTAAAGATGTATGTATCAACATTAGATACCGTGTTAATGAAAACGTGAATGAACTGGCAGTTGATGACATGTTTGTTTGTTTGTTTGTACTCAATGTTTTAGTATAGTCATTTGTTATTCTGCTATTATTTTGAGAAACATTTTTAAAGATATACTTGGTTTTGGATGTTGATAGTAGATCCTATCGTGTCAATGAGGAAGTCAGAAAAGTAGTGGACAGTTGATGTAAGCACTTTTTTTTCAATCTGAAACTAACATTTCTTCTCGGTACTGTCACTTAGAATATTTTCTGTCGTCAATTTTCAAGAATATTTTTGAAAATGTACAAAAGTTGATGCCTAGATATTAGTCTCTACTGGATCAATGAGAAAATAAACAAACCATCTTGCAGCTACTAGCACACATCTCTTCAAGCTCATACAGGCCGTTTTTTAAATATTTCAACTCGTTCATACTGTATTCGGCTATGACTCACTCTCGGGAACATTTTTACGATACACTCGGACTCGTACGTGGACGTTAGTCCCTGCTGTGTAAATAAAAGCGTGCGAGACGTACTAGTGAACGAGTACATCCAAGCGCACGCCTTTTTCCAAAGCCAGAGTCAACATTTTCTTGATACGTCCCGCTAGTATTTTCTTTCTGTCACGCCGAAGTTTCGAGCATTACGTAGCCTCGCCAATCGGATAAGAAGAGAACGTTTAACAGTCTGTCATCGGTGCCGCGCGTGTTCGCCATCGTTCGCAATAAAAGAGCTTGACGTTGGTCGTTTGCCCATAATCAGTCAGTAACTTCGTTTATCGGTGCCATGCGTTATCGTCGGTATCATCAAATTATCTCTGTCGCATCATCTGCAACGGGCGAGTCTGACCTAGATTAACGAGCCATTCGCTTAACTTACGGCCTTTTCCATCCGAGACCAGTACCTCGCCCCGCAGACGAGTGCATTCTCATTAAGACGCCGTTCGCAAAACTTCCTAACCTCAAAATTCCGCGCCCACTCGCCCTGTTAACCTTCGCTCACCTGCCGTCAAACTATTTCACCTAATCGCACGACGAAACATCGTCGTTAATGAACCACTGACACTATCCTACAGCAATGACTAGTCCATTTATAACCTGTAAACTATATACAGTTATAACCTATATATATACGAGAATCGACACGATGATCAGATTCGAGGAAAAAAATGAACCGATCACTGAGCAGACGAAATGAATCGCACGGAAAGTACTATAGTCTCTAATAAAATTGCGTCGTACATCAGTAACATTTGAATGAACTCTATTGCCAGGAGTTAATTCGCATGTCAACGAAGCTTAATTATTACCGCATCGCCATTAGTTCGATGAGCGGGACAAAGGAGAGTGCGTTGATGGTATCGAAAAGCGATGAAGGATCGATGTGTTAATTGGGATGGGAAGGGAATTGAGGGCGGGGGGGGGGGGGGGGGGGCGAGTCGCAGAACAAAACCGCCGAGATGCGTCTCGACTCAAAAGGCGATTCGGATTGTAATTTCTTCGGATTTGGGTCAGCGTCATATCACACGGTTCTCTCTCACTCTCTTTCACACGCACACTCTTTCTCTCACAGCAGACTCGGCTCACTCTTCAGGGACGCACCTTACCTTTACAAACGAGACGCGGCCGCCTTCTTCTCCTCGGCTCAACCTGCATTTATCACGAATCGCTTTATCACGGTCAGATAAACGCTCATTGTACTTCGCGCTCGTAAGCTCGCCTACGTCGGCCGGATAAATTTTACATTGGGACGGTTGGGGGGCGTGGGGTGCGATAAAGAACGGTCTTGCATTTGCATGGAAAGTGGAAATGATGCGAAGCCGATGTAACGATGGCAGTGGGGGTGGGGGGGGGGGGGGGGGGGGGGGAAGGAGAATTTTTCTGTTGAGGGGCCGTTCAGATTTTTCGCACGGCCAAACCAATTTGTTGGATCTAAGTTGAGAGATAGTGCGGTAGGTCTCCGTATAACACGGATTTATGTAAGACGGACTCGGATAGAATTTGATATATAATTTATGATTAACGTGGTGCAAAAGGTTTATTTATGTAACATTCCATTTTTTTTTAAATGGACTTACACCACTTTTAACATAAATTTCTCTCAATTGACGAACTGTGCATAGGTAAATTTCTGAAATGTTTGCATTTTCTGTATTCGGTGGCTAATCACGCGGGAAACATGCGGGGCCCACATTTTCCGCCGCGACCAATCATCGGCATATGAAGTATCGTGCGACGAAAAGAAGGCGAACGCTTCCGTCGGCGACGTAATGCGAACGGTGCAAAAACGTTCTTCCCTTTATTAATCGAGATTAGAAACTGCGACTGTCTGTGCTTACGGCACGGAACGCTGCACTCTGATCTGCTTCATTTGACTCTTTCGTCCACGTTACGAACAGAAATAGCCGGGATAAGAGCCGGAATGTGTCATTCGACGGCTTTACAGTTACAATTACGATTTTATTACAATTTTACTACTTTTCTCATTGCAAATTTACAACTTGCTATTTTATTAATCCGAGCTTCAATAATTCAACGTACACACAGACTTCACATAATGTCTGAACATAATGTACAAGAGGCTGGATTATTATGTTATTAAAAATCTTCAATTTTTGTTGTACTCGAAGGGAAGAATTTTACAGGGGGCAGGCTTTCGATGTCGCTTGGCAAAAAATATCTGCATACGATCTTCGCGGTGCTGCCGAACGGCGAATGTGAACTGGCCTTAAGTCGCTACGCAGATGATACGTTTCGTTCAATACGATCGTGCGCATGCGTCTCATTCCCGAGCGCCGTGTGTGCCGTCGGTGCCGGCGCAAAGCCGCCATTTTTTTTTTTACGCAACGCGATCGTTTTGATATGCCACACCATCGCCACCGTCTCTCATCGTCAAAGAATCATCTCTCGAAAACCAAAAAAATTCAACGATATCCCTTACGCGAACCGTAGACCCAACAATCACCGCGCCGATCAAATAAAATCTTTCTTTCTATTTTTCAAATTTGAAACTCATCAAATTGAGATCAAACAATTGCTTAAATATAATTTAGATATTTTTTTAAATATTTCACTGACGTCACATTGGTATTTGGTTTATTGTTTCGGCCCAATTGTGCGAACTTTCAGTCATGGCAAACTGTCGATTCGGCTGATTTTCTCCAGCGAAACGTGTCAGGCGCCGTTCCAATTATCTTTCCGTTATCGGAGGCACAACCTTTTCGTAACTATCAGTCGATTTTTTTTTACTATCGCCAGTGCATGGGATCTCTCTGTAGTCGAAGCTTGTAAAGTTGCCCGCGACCATTGCGTTTTCTTCGTCGGTTGCGTAAGACGGCCGGGCCCGTAAAAGGCCTGCCCGAGACCCCGCCGTGTCTCCCTTTACATTTTTTGGCACTAAGTGAAAAGAGCCAGTCAAGGATACTTTTGTCCGTGCGTCTCGTTACGTAACCGAAACGAGTCAAAAGTGTCTCCTCGTGCACGCCCGGCCGACAATCGCGCGTTTCAGGACCTTGCATCACGTTGCGAATTTAGCTAAAGCCATGGTACTTACTTTTTTTTTACGATCAGATCTTCAGACAGAGCCTAAGCCATAGTACTTACTTCTTTTTTTACGATGGATCTTCAGCTTAAGCTATAGTACTGTAGCGTGGACTACGCACTTTTCTGGAGCGATTTTTTAACTAGTTAGTTGTGGGGACCTTTTTTAAAGCAGATTTGAGTTTGCTTTGTTTCGTACTTATGTCCACAGATTCTAGACATATTGAGATTTACGAATATATTTTAGTTTTTGCTAAAATTACAGTTTAAGTAGCGACGGTAACTGAATTTTAGGTATGATGGATATAGTCGTTATAACGCAAAATATTCATTTTCTCCATGACGGGCATAGTCGTCATAACACAATTTATGCGATTTCCCATGACGAATATAGTCGTCCAACACAGCCGACCTTCCAATAACTGTTCAAAATTAAAAAATCGACATATCAACCGTTGCTCTAACCGTGACGTTCTCTTTGTTGCAGGTAAGTTTTTACTGGTGCGAGAGTAAAAACGTCATGTCGCAGGCATGCAATCCATTGGTGAGTGAACTTTAAAGACAATTTTAAAGCGGCCCGCGCGGTAAGGAAGCGCACCAAATTTCGTCCGTCCGATATCGCGCGAATTTGTGCCCCTCCTCGCAATCTCGCGAGAGCAAACAGTGTGCTCGTCGTATAAAAGTCGTGAGTTTGCCGGGCACTTTCGAGCTATGGCGACGATTATCAGCGAGCAGCGTGCGTACGCTTTTCAGATAAAAGAAAAAAAAGTTCGCCGATCGGCTACGTTCAATTTCATTCGTCTCCGCTTTTCTCCCCCCACTCTTCGGTACGATGCAGCCGGTATTATCTCCTACTCTCACAATGTTTCCCTCCCCTCCGCAATTCGACCGGCGGGTTATCGTATGGGCCGTTTATTTTGAAAGCGGTGTAAGTCCATATTTAAAAAGAAATGAGATATATAATTTATGAATAACGTGGTGTAAACGGTTTATTTATGTGATATTTAATTTCTTTTAAAATGGACCACTTTCAAAATAAACGGTCCATATTTTTGTCTTAAGCACAATCTTCTATTCGATTCGACACTTTCTTCCCTTACTCAGCCTTACTTCTGCCCCCTCTCCCCGCCTAATTACGACGCCGATAAGCATCTCGCCCGTCCACCGTAATAACCCATTTTCCCCGGTTAAGCTTTGCCGGAGGACACCTTTCAATTTGTGCACCCTTTTGCCGATGCATTATCGGCACATTATCCGCGCCTCTATTAATAGAAAGCGAATAAGAACGCGTCGGAAGGCCTCAGCCATCCGATACGAGTGTTCCGATTCAAATTTGTCCCTTTTCGGAAATCCGTGAACGTTTCAATTCCAACCTTTGCCAATTCGATGCTCCCGTAAGTTCACAGCGCGTTCGTATCGTACACTCCTTTTTTACGCACTTTCCCATTGACGTAATTCGCACATCGATGCCACATGCGCCACCTGTACATGGTCCGAAAGACAGACGCAATTCGAACTTTGCGCGATAGGTGGCGCCACCGGATCGATTTGCCGGCCGTTCGAACGAAAACTGGGAAGACGTTAAACTTCCGAGGGTGTCGTCCTTTGCTGCGCATATTAACTCGACCGGGCAAAGGATATGCGTCGTATGGGCTGAAGGATCATTCATTTTTCGAGTCCTCGGGGTCAATATTTCATTTCGAACGTGTCGGACAGCTATATAGGTTATGTAGGTTATGACATTAACGAATTGGCTGTATCTAATCGACGTCGTTTTCGGAAGGATAAGGTTACGCATTGGTGACCTTGAGAGATTATTTGGAACGTAGTAGGCCTCTTTGTTAACCCATTAACGCCTGAATTATTTTTTACTTGGAAAAATATGTACATTCGTATTTCCTTGTCATATATCTCCCAATAATTATCGCAGAAGCTATTTTTTTATATATTTATGATTTGTTCGCCATATATGGCACAGTAGGCGGTAATGGATTACTGTGAATCGATGGCACGGGAAAGTGGATAATTCCAATGTCGAGGACTGTAATGGAAATAATGGAGTACGTAAAATAGTTTGACCGTGGTAGGTGATGCTACTCTTAGGCATACGATACCACTTTCCAATCTTTACGTATCGTCTAATAGAACGTCGGTATTCGATTTCACGGCTGTAACACGATAACATTTTTTAACGTCCGCTGAAAAGCGTATTCGGTGTACATCTCTACGCTGACGGCGGTCTGTCGGAAGAATCGAATTCGATGCCGAAGGAGTCGCTCGTCGCAGATGAAGAAAGCAACAGGATGAGGAAATCGTTACTCGACGCGAAAACAGGAACGACCTGTTTTTAGCAACGGAGACAACAGACACTCGATACGTACGGCGAACATCGATTATTGCGTGGGTTCAAGTTCGTTCGACCGAACATTCCGGCGGCATAGCAAAAGAACCACGGTGAACCAGATCTTATTTTTAATCAAGCCAAAAAGCACCGCAAACTTGCATATGGACCGTTCATTTTGAAAGTGGTGTAAGTCCAATTTTCATAGATATAGGTGGACCATTTGGTTACACGCGTTTTATTTCACGTATCTTGTACACACCACAGGATTATTATGATGTTAAAAAACAATGTAGACGAAATAGTAAATTTAGTTTACACGAAGTAAAACGGGAGAATTTTCCTGGACTTCAAAATAAACGGTCCATATATCCAATCACCAAATTATTCCATAATCCTGAAACGTCAATACTTCCAGCCTTCTTACACAGAAAATGCATACTTGTCGTCCATGTCTCCTGTGAATAAAACTTGTCTAACGATCATAAGGAATCCAAGCAAAAAGTTGAATCTGCTCTCAACAAAGTACAGAGGTCAACGTGAATTAACAGAACATCCATTTCCTCGGTCGACCTTGAAATGAGGTAAAAAAAAACAAAAAAGAACTGCGTCTCGTAGCCTGTCGAGGCTACTGATCCTGCTGATCCTGGGATGAAAAATCGTGGTGCCAGTCTTATTGTTTAACGAGTGGGAACTGCGCCGGAGCTTGCGCAACAAGAGTTGATTGCTTACATGCATCGAGGCTGGCCGACAAGGTGCCTGCGTCCAATGGCGCTGGGCAAAATGGCATTCGCCAATGGTGCGTCGTCTACAGAAGTGCGCAGTTCGCGGACGATGCGACGACGAAGTTGGCCAAGAGAAGGAGCGAAGGGAACCGATCGCTTTTATGGCGCGTGTGTCACCCCACATAAAAATGCAACGGCTTCCCAAGGGGGACCGTCATCGTGTTTACACCGTTGTTACAGCGGTTTTCAGAATGGTTTATCACATTATTATTCTAACACGGTTCCTCAGATTACTTTTCAAAGATGATACTGTTGTCTGACTTCTGTTTTGCAGAATAGATAGTGGTAAGGAGAACAAAATTTTATTTATTATTGATCAAATTTGGGGAGCTGGGGTGAGGGTTAACGGTTTTAACGTTAGTTAACTTAATGATTTTGAAAAGAATATTGAGTGGTTTTTAAGTTAAGGAAGATTATTCTGGTATTTTTCAAAGTGGTGGTTGTTTACTGCAGTGAGTCTAATGTTGACTAATTTCACTGATCTTGACAGGATGGGTGGGATATCAAGGTAGTTAACGACTTGTTAAGTAGTCTATTGTTTTATAGCGCAACTTTGGATCTATGAACAGTTTCGTTGTACTTTTGAGTCAAGGGACCTGTTGGCAAAGTTAATAGAGGTAAAGATTAAGTTATATCAATAGTAAGACGACAGGACAGTCATAAAATAATAGCCAAGGGCCACTTTATGCAAAGGCCAAGTCCCGCAGCAAACACTATCACTTCCACAAGTAGTTTGTTGTTTGAACAGTGTGGTAGCATTTAACATGTGCCATGAGCGCAGACTGTTTAATGAGCTAAAATTATGTCTAGCAACTGGCACGCCTCTAAGTGTACCAACATATCAGATAATGTTCATCAATTAAAAAAATATGGGTTGGACAATAATAATCTATATATACCTAATTAAAATGCAAACTTATAATCTATAAATATCATTGCCAGCAAGGGAACAAAATTATAAAAAAATTTCATAAAGACTAAAACGAATTGTAACAAAAAATTAAGAAAAAGAAGTTGCGGTCGTTGAATCACTGGAACGAAACGAATTTTCCTCCTTCCTCGGCGGTTTTTGGCAAAAGACAAAGACCCCCCACTTCTGACTTGTCAGACTCACTTAACCTGGCCCCGTGCGGCATCTTTTTGTCCGCGAAAACCAAAGGTCTCATTAAACCGACGCTTCATTCAAACGATCGCCGAAGATAAAAGAAACTTGACCGATCTGCCACCAATTTCGAAAAACAACCGCAGAGTACCCTTAAGAATAAAAAAAAGAAGTCGGCGACAAACATGCCTAACCTGATTCGCTATCTCAATATTTTCGTCCACGCCGAATAACATATTACATAACCTTAAATGGTTCTATTATACGCGAAAACGAAGGTATTATCAAATTTCCAGCGGCCGGGCATTATTGTCGTCCCGACTCGGGCTGATTCAGAATTTTCTTTGAAAGCTACTACGGTGGGACCGCGAGTGGGAATGGATATTAATGATCTTAATTCCGACGTGACATTAAGGACGATGCGAGCTGAAATATCAGCCTGTGCCGAAAGTATATTGTCCGCTATTGTAGATCACGGCGTGCGTCATTATACGCCTGCACGACTATAACACGGTGACGTAGGCGTCTCTGCAAAGCCTCCGCCTCGCAAAGGTCAAGGTCATCGTCAGTCTTTGTCGGCCCCGTACCTCCTCACGAGATGATCATTGACTTCCATACCAGCGAAATGTGCATCGTCCCGAACGTTGGCGCGAATTAAGAGTCGCACAGAAACAGCAGAAAACTTTTCTCATTCTGAGTTCTAATAAAAATTCAGTGCGAAAGATACGAATGTAATGAACTCCAAAATAATGATAGAAGAGTTCTACGTGAAAATTTTCGCCTCTCTCCGCACCAAAAACTCGCGAAAACAAATACAAACTTTATCGGCCCCCAAGCGTAAATTCGTCTATTACCCAGAGAGCGCGGGAGTTTTGAATTTTAAACTTGCAACTTCCAGCCTTATCGTACCCCCGACGATCTTAATCGTCCGTCCTCGTTACCCTGCCATCGCGAACATGCCTGGCATACCAACGAGACATCGGAAAATCTCTATTTATCGTACACCCAAACCTCAACCTTCTCCCACCACCGGCTGCACCCTAATTACCGATGTGCCTAGGAAACAGTCTCATGCCTGCCGGCAAATATTTGCCAGCGCCGCGTAAGAGGGCGGGAAATAATGAGAGTGACGACGCTCGTCGTGGCAAGGGAGCCTAAAGAGCAAGAGAAAGAAAGAGAAAGAAAGGGAAAGACAGAAAGAAAAAAAAGAAGAAAAAGATCCCTCCGTGCGAATGGACGTCACTGAAGACCTCGCGCGTCTCCGAAGACGGCCAACACACCTTCCCGCGACCACGCACAACCCACACATCGTCACTCACACACACAGCCTCGTAGTTGCACGCGACATAGCTCGCCTGTATATGCGTTCCTCGCGTAACCGAGTCAGGAGGTAAAAGATTCGAGCGCAGCGCACGGCCTGGCACACGTGTGCGCACGTAACTGAGCCAGTGAGTGTGGGAAAGTGAGGAGCTGGCCTCGAACTCAGACCTCAACCTTCTCTTTTAGCTGGAAGCACGACATCCCCTCCCATCCCCCCCACCGCCCCTCCTCTGCCGCCCCCTCCCCTCTAGCATGACGAGACACCGAGAGCCTGCCACGCAAGTTTCATTTTTCTCCTCCTCTCTCCTCTCCTATCTCTCCTATCTCCTCACCCCCCCCCCTCCTCCTCCTCCTCCTCCTCCTCCTCCTACATGGTCCCTCTCCTCGCCCCTCTCCTCTCCTCCCTTCCCCTCCTCTCCATTCGCCGTTCTCGTCGCCCGCTGTCATCTTCGTCTCGACCGGCCGAGAACTGTACACTCTCGTCGTCGTTCGCGAAGAATGTGGGATACAATGACGAAGGCCTCTTGCATTTCGATACTTCCCATTCTGCCCCCGGGACGAGGAGAGAGAGAGAGAGACAGAGTGGGCTGCGCAATTGTTGGGCAAACGCTCGGACGGTAATCGCTTGGGCCCCGGCGATTATTTTTTCGGAGACAATGGGTCGGAAGTGATGAATGAGGCTCCTGGGAGAGGGAGGGGGTGGAGGGTGTCTTCTGGATTGAGAAGTGCAGTCTCTGAATGCCAGGCTGGGGTGGGGTGATAAAGAAAATGTTTGTATTTAATGGCTGCGTGGGGAGTGGAGTTGATGGAAGAATGATACGGTTTTGAAGTTATTGTATGGGGCCGATGTGGAATCATGAGGTGGGTAATGATTATTGAATGAATAAAATTCTTGGAGGGGGACGCTCTATCCTTCGGAGATGGGAGGCAGGTGCTGAAAATGGGATCCTCTGCGAATTCCATTAATTAATTTAAGCATGTGATGAACTATTTAGTTTTAAGTGTTTGGGGGGTTGAAAAGTAATGGTTGATCTTCTCTGATTATTATTGTTATTCGGCTACTGAATGGAAGTTACTGGGGTGATCATTTTGAGAGATAATTAATGGAAGAAGCGAATGAAATTCTTGGAGGGAAACGTTTGTCTTCTGGGCTCCAGAAGGGTTCTTGCTTTACGATCTTTAATTCTGATAAAGAATTATCCAGAAACATTTGATATATGTTTAAAACCTTTCCGATTTAAACCGTCAAATTAATTACAACTTTGATGAACAAGCGTTTATGTTCAAGCTTGGAACTTTTAAAAAAATTGCAAAGTACGTTTCAAATTTCACGTAGGCCATGAACTTTAATTATCATTAGCCCGGTGGGTGGCAGTAATTGTGGAGTTGGGCCGATTATTTCATGAGACAATGAGTCGGAAGTGATGAATGAAGTTCTCGGAGGAGAGCGTTTAGCTTCCAAGTACAACTTCAATTCCCGAACAAGCCAATATTTACTCTTAAAATCTAAATCCTTACAGAGACTAACATCAAAAAAACAATTCTAAAATTAATCGGACATTAACCCATTATCCGCGAATATCCCATTTTTGAGGCATGCTATTTTTGGGACACATTTTTAATTTGTTTTCTTTTAAGAACTGCAATTTCTCAATATACATCTAATTTTATTTATTTTTTCGATTGCGGCAGGTAATGGGTTAAGTCCGCCTGAAATAAAAGAGTACCGAAAAAAATCTTTTCTGCTACAATATTTCCCCTGAACGAAGTTCCTAAGAACCAATCGTTGAAGTTTCAGTCAGTAAGAACCTGGCACTCTCCCAGAGAGGGCCAAGGGTCTTTCCGGAAGATCTCTCCATCGTAAAGAAAGAAGATCCCAAAGACCATCAAGCAAAATCTGCAATCCGAGCGCACGCAGCAATTCGCAAAACTCTCCGCGACCGACTGTCGCTTTGATCCCGTCAATCGTACCGGCAAAAAATGTCGAAGGCAGCCGTCAAAGGTGAACGAAGATATCGCAGACATCAGAGACACGACGGATGACAGAAAGAAGAGAAAAAGTGGCAGATCAAGCGCCACTTCCCGAAGCGCGAAATTTGACCGCGGAAGAGTCGATACTCGGTTTAGTGGGCGGTAGAGGGGGAGGGGGAGGGGAGGGGAGTTGGATACGGACGTAGAGAGGGTGGCCAAAAGGGTGGGATAGGGAAAGATGTCGATATCTGCCGGCGACCCAGTTATCCCAGCTTCCCGGGAGAGTGGCGAAGAAACGACAGAGGTCCCAGCGTCTGTACGCGCACACACACACGGACATACTTTACTGACATTTACGCACACATTGCCACAATCCGAAAGATAAAATAAATTAACGGTAGGACAGAATCGGCCGGCGGAGATTTGCATGAAAATGCAGTCTGAATGTCAGCGAGGAAACAATGTACGATGTAAACAGAGAGCTAACGAGGACATTCAGGACGCGGCAGTCAGCTTTGTGCCGACCGATTTTGGCCTCAGAATGGGATGTAGGAGAGGAGGGATGTAAGGGGGGGGATTGGCATCTTTTCTGATTGCTTTGCCGCGGACAAGGTCGCGGCCAAAAGTTTCCCACATGAGGACGCAAAGGATCTTGTGCACGAATTGATCTTGGGCAGAATTTCCCCATACCCATCCTGAACCGATAATCCGCTCAACATTCCAATTTCCACGAATGGTTTGAGCTTTCCCAGGTCTGATGAGCTTCCGCTCATGGTCGCGAATCTGTGTCACGGATGTTCGCGAATGAATTAGAATCGGCTGGGCCGAGATGTCGTCCATAGAGAAAAATGGGATTATATTAAGTATTGAATACGTCACTCGATAAGTCTTCGGTCTAATTAGGAACAACACATTTTTTTCTAAAATTCGATTTTATTCGATTTATCTTTGCTCTCAAAATAGGCCTCTGTTTCGGCAGTCACTTCTTCATTTGAGCCAAACCTTTCTCCCTGATGCATCTTTTCGATGTCTGCAAGGTCAGTGGTCCCTGGGGGCCAGATCCGGAGATATCGGTGTGTGGGGAAGCGATTCGAAATATAATTCATTCAATTCAAACATCCTTTTCTCGACAAGACATGAAATTCATTTTTATCCATTGTTTTGAAAATGACAAAACTGTGGTCGCTATAATCCCTGTAACCCATAAACTAATTGTCAGAATTCAATGAAATGTTGACACCTTTCATTTGAAAGTTGGTACTATCCAGAAGTGATATGGATCTGTCAATAGTGTTGCCATATATGTGTCAGGCCGGAGACTTAATGAGTGATGTGTTAGGTGTATAGGTATTAGGTAGGAGGTACGAGGTGGATTGTTTACGTTTGGAACGTCGTACGACGAAGCTTCGCATTCCTGCGACTAAACGCACGCTGCACGGGAGGGTACGTTAAAGAGGTTAGGAAGCATGCTATAATAATTATGTTTTTGTCGTTCGAGCCAATAGCGCTTCTTACTGCCCGTGGATCATTTCTAATGATACGGTCTGGCAGTAGCGTGGAGTGCCGTGTAAGAAAATGAATTTTTTCGATTTTCACTGCATTTATGCAACGTCGAGTCTGCTTTGCGGCGGACAGAAAAAAAAAAGGAACAGTGTAACGGTGGATTTCTTGTTCGAATATTCAGAGATCGCGATGAGTTCACGTGTCCTGGCAGTGACGTAATCGTACCTTCGTTTTTTTCCCCGCCTCCGAAGGAAGCTAGGTCCGCATATATAGTCTTCCGAAGATTTCTTCACGGTTAGGGAAAAAAAGTCTGCGAAAAAGTGATCCGGTCGCAGCAATCTTTGTCGAACTTTGAGAAGCAATCTACGAATGACGTAATCTTAGCGTACCCGTGAGCATCACAATGATACATTAATGAATGGAGTTTCGCGACAATTATGCAACGCGAGAGAGTCTGAGGCACTTTAGAAATTCGTGAAGGAACAATCCTAGACGGCGGAATCTTTATCAAACTCTCAGACGGTCCATTATGCCGAAACAGTCTGCGCTCACCCTGCAACTGGCACGGCGATACATTCATTTTCTCCTGAGTTTCACCGCAATTACGTAAGTCGGCATAACGTCCAAGCGTCGTGTATCAATTAACAGAAACTAATCCGACGCGCGGATTGTCGTATTTTCGAAGCTTCCGCTAAAAATCGACTTCGAACTCGTGTACATATTCGAATCCTACTCGGTCGCTGATCTAAAAACAATATCTCATCCGAATGTCAATTTATCATATAACAGACTAATTTCTTCGATTTTCTCCGTAGTTATAATAGCCCGTTCGTTTTCAAAGTGGCGTACGTCCATATTTAAAAAAAATGAGACATACATACAATTTGTGATTAACGCAGTGTAAACTTTTGAAAGTGGTATAATTCTAGATTTTAAAAAAAATATTCCCTAAATAAGATGTCTACGCTACACTTAATACTCTTACGCTAGTAGTTACGTTAATACTAGTACGCTACATAATTAATATATCTCATTTATTTTTCAAAATTCGAACCTACATTTTTTCAAAATAAACGGTTCATTATAATCCCAGCTAGCCGACAAACCGTCCCATAAAAAATTAGCAGAAACGTACTCCAGCCGTCTTCCCCAGATCTTCCAGTCAGCCCCAGAGAAGCACCGTCTACTCCCTGCGTCAAAAACTGAATTTAATCAAGCCCGTATCAACATGCATCAAGCGTGCCTAGTCCCTCGCCGAGGAACAATGAGCGTCTATCGAGCCACCTGTCCGGGCTACACTCGACACGCACACACACACACTCTCTCTCCCTCTCACGCACGCAATCTCACGCACACCGATGTCCAGGCTCCTGTAAGTCAATACTCCGTTTGCCGACCGATTTCCGGTCGGCTCCGTCTCCGGTAATGGGCATCTGTTCAGAGACGAGCCGAGGAATTGTGTCATGGGTTCTCGCACACGTGTTATGGCGGCTTCGGCCTGGGAGAATGGTAGGGTGGCGGGGTGGGGGATTGGGGGAGAGGTAAGGAAGGAAAGGGGCTGTGTATGTACGTGGGTGGCGCTGGTGACCTGATTTCTCGAACTTCCACCCTTCGAGGCATGCCCAGCCCCCACTTTTGCCCTATTTCCTTTGGCTCTCTCTCTCTCTCTCTCTCTCCCTCTCTCCCTCGCGCACGCTCCTTCTCACTCACTCGCACCAACGTCGGTCATCCTGCGAAGTGCACAATGTTGCTGATGCCACGGCCCTGACCTGGCACGCCTCGATCGCAGCCGATCGCCAAACGCGGCCTTTGCGGCTGTTGCGCGGGTCAGTGCTGTGCTCCTCTCCTCGTGGCCCCCCCACCGACGCCTGTCGCCTCTTCCGCCTCTTCCGCCTCTTCAGGGTAATCCTTGCCCCCTTTTTCCCGTCGGCCAATCCTTCCTTTTAATACGGCGCGGGCGGCGTATCGATTTCTGGCGGGCGACGATTAGTTCGGATTCGCTCGACGGATCTCGAGTCCTGGTTGGCTATCCGGGATCGTTGGTTTGTCGTATGTCAGGGTAAATGCATAGTAGGGTTAAAAAGACAGTCTTAACCCATTAGCCGCCACGATCCCCATTTGGGGGATTTGGAATTTATATAATTTTATTGTTACACAACGTTTTGTGCATTTATATAAGTTATTCGGCCGAAAATTGAAACAGAAAGTTTGGCAGTTCATGGGTTAATGACCGTCAGTATCAATGTATGATCATGCCTTTCGGATGATTCGGGTAATGAAGAGTTGAGAGGAGGGGAATTAAAGATCAAAAATTAGAAAAAATTTTATCGTTTCATCCTGACGTGCCCTAGACGATATTGCTCAGTGTTTGGGCAATTGTGGCTAGTGCACAGATATCCTAAATACCAGGACGGATCCAGGATGAAAGGATACAATTTTTCGGGATTTTTTATCTTTAATTATCCCCCCTTCAAATCTTCATTGACCGAATCGACCGAAAGTCATGATTATACGTTACGGTAAATGTGATTAATTAGGTGATTACGTACGATTACCGGTTTGTTCGATAAGTAATCTCGTTTAGGGAAGGGTGTAGTGGAATAGGATATGAATGTGTGACTGGGACGATTGAAATTTTGAATGAGCCATTCGATAGGTTATAAAGAGAGATTGTCTGAATTTTCAACTTGGTATCTATGAGGGGTGGGATATTGTAAGATGTATCGTGTTTAACAGAAAAATCAGAGAAGCTTGATCTGCGGTTCCTTCAATATTAAATTAACGTTGTTCAGATTGTTTTTTTTGTTTTTACTTTTGTACTAGTTGGACTTTCTATGGAAAAATCTGAAAAATGTCTGATATACGTGCACCGTTGTTAGATGTACCTCTGATTTATTTCAGGTTTTTTTATGCCCTGGGTTTGGAGAAAATGGTGGAAGAATCTGACAGTACATTTTAGCTTTTTCCCACTCGCCACAGTCGAGATACAAAATTGAAATTTTATACTAATGGTTCTTGAATTGTGAACCAGCAAATGGCTTATTCGACATTTAATTTCTTTTAGGGTCACTTTTGACTATTTTATTCGGAGAAGAATTCTTCTGAATGTTTTACGTTCTAGATCAAATTAAATACCATTGTTCCAACTGAGCCCTTCCTTATTTTTCTCAGATTACCGTACTCGCATCAAAGCTGACCATCGACGACTTACGAATGCAAAACTTAAGCAAAACCGATCTCATTGCACACACGGTTCAAACTCAGATTAAAATTCTTCCAAGATTCCTATGCTTATCGCGAAGGTTCAGCGATTTTCCGATAGCCTACCATTAGAACCAGATACTATTCTTACGATTCGAATCCTGTTTATACGTCGGCTCTTAATTACCGCAAGGCTCGCCGTCGGGCGCGTATTGGCGCTACAGCCGCAAATAGAATCACCTTACGTCCACATTATAATTTGAAATCAGAATCGAACACAACTTTTCATACCTGTTTACCGTATTGTCGTACGTGCCCGTACATCGTAACGCCAAGGCTCATTTACAAAATGAGACACCGAGTACCGTTCGCCGAATGTTTGCAAAAATACGAACCAACGACCGGCCGAGCGTGTCATTGAAAGAGGAGAAGGCATCGAGAGGGGAGGAGCAGCGGATGGGAAGGAGTGGGGAGGGGGGGAAGTGAGCGTTGGGTGCGCTAGAGGCGGAATGGGAGAAACAAAGATCCGCCGAGAGCTCGAATACGTTTTCCATTCTCGTCTCGAAGGTCAAGTGTAGGCGCTGACGGTGCCGGCGGTGACGCGTTAGGAACGGCGACAAATTTGTCGTGAGCGTTCGCGGTTAGTATATCACGGTCTACGATTCTCGTCTTACGTCGGGATCCGAAAATAAATATATCTCGCCGTAAAAGAAACGGCAGCGGCAGGCCGAATCGATTAATTGCGCGGACATGATCGTGGGCAAAAACTTACATCGAAGGTAATACACACACACATACACACACACACACTGTGCTTGAATGTACGTATCGCATGTCTGACATCAGTCTAGTCACAGAAGGGCTGTCACATGGATTGATAAGAGTGTCCTGAGTTCAGCTCACGTTAGGGACGAGTGTCACCGTTCGATTTTCCGGATCGCTTCGTCTGTTCCGCGATCCTAACCTCAAAGTACGCGTCGCACGTTGTTCTATCGGACTCGGTAGCGATGAAACATCGAATCGACTCACTTGATGAATTTTTAACGTCAGCTGCCAATTTCTGAGTCCCATGTCCCGATTACATCACTCGTTCGCGTTCCTAACCTCGGAAAAAGCGACGCACCCTAATTTGCAAATAATAGCCGCCGTCCTGTGCACGGACTCGGCACCGGTTATGCCGATGTTTTTCTCAACGGAATCGTGTAGGGAGTCGAAATTATGGAACACGTCGTTTTCCATTAATCTTTATTAATCGTGCCTGGAGCGTGCGAGAGAGAGAGAGAGAGAGAGAGAGGGAGAGAGAGGGAGGAGTGAGACATCTGCATTCTGACCTTGTGATTCATCCTACGCCGGATGGTACGACTGACTGGGACCCGTAAGGTCGATCGGTTCTCGAGCCACGTGGTTGGCCGAAGTAAGGAAGTCACTCTCGCACGACCTGCATTCCGCCATTTGGCATTCCTTCCCTGACAGCTGCATCCTCCGCACCGTAGAAGAGGCCGCTCTATGTGCAGGAGAGTTCGCTCGCGCGAGCGCGCAATCCTCCTTCCAGATAGAAGGCGGCACCTTCTTTTCTCACGAGGTCTTCAAGGCCGACAGTGGGCGCGGAAGGCCACTCGGAACATCTTAATTCATGACGACGTTTAGCGGATCAGGTGCTGCAACTCGGCACACGGTGACTCATGAGATTGGCCGAACGTTTTTCTCTGATTCGATTATTCGCCCAGTTACGTACCCGTAATTAGATGGGACTCTGATGGGTACTGGCACGCTCGATGAATACTGATCCGGGCGAGCCACTGTGCCAATCTCGTGGCATTTGGGGAAAGGAAGGCTGGGAGACGATGGGAGTTTTCTAGTTTCTCTAATGCAATCAGCTTGTTCTAAGAGAGGGATTTTGGTTATTCTGATTGTGAGTCTCGGTGTAGTCAGGAGACACAGAGTATAGTATTAATTGAGAAAGTAAAATCAAGATTTATATATTTGCGTTGTATTTATATGGACCGTTTATTTTGAAAGTGACCTAAGACCATTTAAAAATAAAATAAATAAACCGTTTACACCGCGTTAATCATAAATTATGTTTAATTTTTCTTTAAATATGGATTTACACCACTTTCACAATAAACTGTCCATATATTACTGTTGTAGAATTGGTTTGGTACGAAAATGAAAGTTTTTTCCTTAGACATAATTTTTTGGAACATAGCTTTCAGTGTGTACGTTTTGATGCGAGTAGGACTTCTGTATTGACATGGCACAGTGCGGTTAGGTCAAGTGTCTTTCCATGTCAGAAGGTCGCATTAGTTTCCTCCCCTTCGACCGCTTATCTCACCTGATCCCTCAGGTAAAAATCTTTTCTGTCCCCATCAACCTGATGTTGCGAAGGGTGGAAGCATGGAATTGACCTGCTGGTCTCAAAATCTCACATCTACAAGCAAACAGTGCACCCTTGTTTGGCTTGACATTGAACAACAGTGTAGAGAATTTTCCAAGAAAATATGAAACATTTGAATGATTCCGAATTTTGCTGAATACGCCAAAATTATCTAAGCCTGCTAAGAGAATAAAAATAAAAATTATAAACCGTTATTATGACATCAAGTATAATAACAAAATGTAAATATTGCTCATTACATTACGCATTACACTAAAAATGACAAAAAATATCAGATTCTTGCTTATAAACATTGATCGTCCAAACATTTAAATCTCGTCTCAAAGTAGTAGTCAAAATTGAATGATCATTCAACACAAAGTTGAACAGAAAAATTGATAAAACCACTACCGTCTGCGAATAATTTAAAAAATAAATATCCTAACGAGCTTCAGAACGATACAACGACTCGGACACTGGATTCGGTAGTTTTCTGTTTATGTTGATCTCGTACACGTTGACCTTTCCATGAACGCAGCCACCAGCCCTGTCAATGTGCCTTCCTTGCGCGCACGTGTGCATTTCGCCGGGTTGATCAGGTTTCGGTGCAGATTCCACGACCTTCGTCGGCCCTGCGCACAAGTGGCCTAAAAAGATCACCCCGTATACCTGGGTAGAAACTATTACGAGAGGAAAAAGGGACGACCGTGAAATTCCGCATGAGATTAGGTCCTCGCACCCTTTCCGACTGCCGAACTTCATCCTCCGCCCTTTTGTAAAGGTCTCGGCCGAAAGTGCGAGCCTTCTTTTGTCGGTCCACGCCGAATGACTTTCAATAGTCGAAACTCACGGATTCAATGGAAGCGAATGGCAGGTGAACGAATTCGAAACGTTCAATTCCGGCGAAACTGGAGAGTCGCCAAAAATCTCGAATAAAACCCCACCGTTTGACAATAATGATTATAATGCGGTCTTTATAATGATTGTAACGATAATGCGGTCTTTGCGATAAGATGGTCGACTGGTCGATGTACTATGCAGCACATGCGTCAGCTGATGAAAGGAACTAGTCGCTCTTATTTCTTGGCGAGGGTCTGGCAGGAAGACCGAGTTGCATCGTGGAAAGAAAGAGAGAATGGAAGTGTGGAGAGGGAGGGGGGGGGGGAGAAGAGAATCATCTTGATCTTTCTGCCGTTCGGACGGAGGAAAAGCAAGCGAGCGCATTCTGCTGAAAGAGGGTTGCTCCGAGCACAAAGGGAGAATCCGCGTGAGACATTTTGCGACCGTGAGAGCAGTCGCCGGGACATCGTCCAATTAAAACAGACGATGGGTATCGATGGCAGCGCATTTTTCAATATGCATTATGCGGAGAATGCGTCGACGGACCTGGACCGACGTTTTTTTACATGCAAATATTTGTTGGCGAGACAAAGAATCTAAGAAATATGCACACTTCTATCTGAATATGATAGGAATTTCAGATGGAATAATTAATTGATTACTTAAGTTGGTTCCAATGTAGAAGTGTAATTAATGCAGTTGAATAGAATGATTGCTAATCTGACTTTTGAGATGAACAAAATGAGTGTTTGAGCTAAATTACGGTTTCTAATACAAAGTTGACTGCAGTCAACACACGTTAGTGCGTGGAACGCATCGAAGAACCTGAATCAATGTCTTTTACATACAAGTATTTGTTTAGAAGATAAAGAATCTCACGAATATGCAAATTTCTATGTGATTGGCATTGGAATGTCAGATGGAATAATTAATCGATTACTTGAGTTGTCTCCACCTTAGAGTTGTATTCAATACAATTGAACAACTTGGTTGCTTGATTTTTTACTGCAACTTGTGTCCTTTGCATAATAAACGCCTGAAGTATAGACAGAATAGACGAACGGAAAGAATATTTGAGTCGAGATATGTTTTTTAATATAAAGTTGACCGTATTAAATGCGCATTATGCTTAGAACGTATAACGGACCCGGGGCAACGTCTTTTTCATACAAATATTTATTTACAAGATAAAAAATCTCTCAAATACAACAAATTTCTATGTGAATGTGATAGAAATGTTGGATGAAATAATTTAGTACTCAAGTTGGTTCCAACGTACAATTGTAATTATACAATTGAACAACTTTCTTCATAAACGGCCGAAGTACAGACAGAGCAGATGAACCGAAAGCAGGCCCGAGCCAAAATATGTTCAGTACAAAGTTGACAGTATTCCCAAGCCCGCCGAACGTATCGGCGGACCGTTAACCGAAGCGAAAAATACGGCAGGAGGCAATAAAAATAGTGACGTAAAAATAGTGTCGGTGCGCTTTGCATGTGAAAGAGGCAGGCTTTTTCCTTAGGTTTACCGGGTCTAAATATAATACTAAAGGTCGCCGGCGAGTAGTTGCGCCGCCTTTCAAGGCGGCCCACTGCAATAGTTTATGCACCCCAGGTGCATAACGATCGATAGGCTCGCCATACGGGAGACCGTTCGCAAAACTTGCGAGCCGGCCAGAAGCGAAAACGAGTGTAACGGAAACTGGAGAAACACTTTCTGCGCCCGGCCGGCGAACGAGGAGTGACTTTCGACTCGATGATCCGTGTGAAAGGACTCTGGCCAGATTGTCGCTCCGATGCTCGGATGAATATTCATCGTGCGGGACGAATCAAATTGACACATTGTTTTCATAGTTGTATTGTTTTGGCACGCACGCGATGCTGTGCCATGCTTGAACATTGAGGTGACCGACTCTTTTACAATCGAATGGGGAACGAATAAATTGAAAAAAAATATCTTGGCAAAAGAATTTCATTCACTGCAACAATAATACACTATAATGTGATATAGGGGCCATTTATTTTGAAAGTGGTGTAAGTCCATATTTAAAAATAAATGAAATATCACCTAAATAAAAAGTTTACACTACATTAATCATGAATTATATGATATCTCAATTTTTGTCAAATATGGACTTGTACCACTTTCAAAATAAACAGTCCATGTGTCAAATGAAATGCAAATATGTCACGTAAAGTGATGAATCTTCAAATATCGAAAAGAACATGTTGGAGGACACAATTTCGAAAAGAATGTCTGTCCTTAAAGGTAGACGACTCGCCACCTTATGAACATTCTAAATGCGAATAATGAACATGCATACGATGAACTTGAAAACTCTAAGTTGAACGTGAATTGATTTGCCTGCTTGGCGGAGAGATAATTGCGTTCCTGTTGCGTTTAGTTAGCGTGACGTACGCACGCCGTACTCGAAGGACGGCAGATGATCGTTTACGTCATTTCCGGATAGAGTGGAAGTGAGGTGAAAAGAGTCTGAATACAATCGACTTCGTAGCTAGTAAACATCTTTGGGGAACGGCGTCCGATACGAATGAAAAGAAGAAGAGCTTCCGGCGATATTTCTTTAAGGAACGTACGGACGGATGTTGCGGTCGGTCGGCAGAAATTAACTCTCTTTCGTACAAAATCGAAATCTGCTCATCTTCTCTTACGTGAAACATAAGCCGCTACTTCATTGCACAGTAATTTACCGTAAAATATTTGATCTGCTCTAACGATGTCTGTGTCCATGGCTTGACATTTCGCGATAACGGTACAAAATTGTAATTTCCATCCTTTCCTAATTATGCAAACAATTACATGCAAACATTTTTCTCCTCTTTCAGGTGAGTATTTACTCAATGCCGTCCGCAAGAAAATGTGCGCTACCAGCAATCGTGAGTACATCAATCACACCGTACTAATGTATTAATCGCACACTCAGAAACATCTGAAAGAACCTCATGCCAAATCTCGGTTTTCCGAAATTAACGCCAACAATCGACCGTCTGAATCGCACAATCCTACTCTGTCCCACATCCCCCCCAAAAAGTAACGCGATATCCCAAACAAACTGAAGGCAAGAGAAAGCCAACATTCTACCCCCAAACTTTTCTGTCGAGCCCGCAAAATTCTTTATACTCAAGCCGCAATTCGTGAATCTTACGCGACAGAACAGGAAGAGTGCTCTGAGAAAAACGGAATGAATGGCGCGAAATGGAAAAAGAGCGTAGAGGACGGTGAGATATGGGGGTGTGAGCAAGAAAATTTAAGAAACGGTAACAATGAGGCATGGACGATGGATGAGGGGGGGGGGGGGGGGTTGGAGTGAGACAGGTAGACGTCAGCTAGGAAACAGATACGAGGAACGGATACGTAGACTGACGCGCAGGATAGAGAAGCGTGGCCTGAAAGGACGTAGAGAGACGTAGAGAGACGTAGAGAGACGTAGACAGATGTAGAGAGAAGGAGAGAGAATGAAAGAGACGGAACGAGGACTGCGAGAGGTGGAAGCAACCTTGAAGCATGGCGGAGACCTCGCAGTGCTCAACGAAGCTTCACGCGACTCTGTAATCATGTCCGGTTTTCTCGTGATTGTAGTGCGTCCTCCAGCGCGAAATAGGCGCTAAAATCACATAACGCTGTCTGTCGACAACGAGTCGCTCGCCGACATTCTCGCCGCTGGCAGAAAATTCTCTGCCCAAAGTCATTCGCAGCTGGCCACTGGCATGATCGTATCGTTCTTACCGGATAGCTTGCGTCATTTTATACTCTTTTCAGGAGGGCCTAGAGGGGCGGGAGGGAGGGGAGGCCTTGAGGTTTCCGAATAATTCAGGAGCATCGTTCGTCATGAGAGGTTATGTTCGACATCCTAAAGAAATCCACCGTGGACAATGGCACCTATACATACTCGTTAAGTCTCAGTAACATACCCAAAAGTAATCTTGCAAGTACAGACACCCTATCAAAATTCTAAGAAAATGACCGATACTCTATTGTAATAATAATTCCAAGCGAGCAGAAAATCCTCTGCCTGAAGTCATTCGCAGCTGGCCATGGGCATCGTATTGTTCTTACCGGTAAAGCCGCGTACGTTGGCGTCGTAGTATTACCACTACGTTCTCTGCTTGGGTTTCGATCGACCGACGCCTCTCAGCTGACGTCAGGCGTCGGGGCAAGGAAGGTTCCTTTCGGGCCAGGAGTAATTCGCGGGACAGACTGACACACTGCCGTAGTCAGGGTGTAATCTGAAGAGAGTCGCTGACAAACACCAGAGCTGGCAAACAATCCCGTCGGCGAGTATCCGAGATAAGAGAAAGTTCTCCCTACCGTTAGCATCTTTTCTTCTTTTTTTTTTTTAATACCCTACGGCGTCTTTTTACTTCTGAGCCGCGACTCCGTCGTCGAATTCGCAATTTTTTGCGATAACTTATCGGTGCGACAAAGGCGTCTCTGCCGACATAAATAGTCGAGGGAGTATTTCTGTATGCGAACGCTGAAAGAGGCATCCCAAGTATGATTTCGTATCGTTTCGTATCATTTCGTATCGCGTATTCGAGATGAAAGGACCCCGACGTATCATTAAAATGTTACTCTTTCGTCGGGAACGATTTCGTGGCAGCTCACGTTAATACACTCTTGTAAAATCCTTGCCCGTCGAATGCGTACACATTCCGCAATGCTTATTACACCATAATTGTCAATTATATACGTGACTAACAGCCGTCCAATCACGGATTGGTCCCGGCATTTCCATTTTTCATCATTGCTCATCTATTTCTGGCCGTGCGTCTAAGATTGTTGCACCAAGAAGATTCCGATTGCAGGCTTTTTTTTGCGGAATTTTTATCCTTTTTGTGTCGCGATGGAGTTAGTCATAGCCACAGGCGGAGGTGGAGAAAAAATCTGACTTGATCGGACGCTGATGAAACTGAAGCTGATGTTACGAACATGAATAGGGTCGCGTGTTTCATGACATGTACATAAAAGTGGGCAAGTATCGTATTCTCGGCATTGGGATGAACTGAAAATTGTCGTACGCGCAGGCTGAACGTAATGAAAAAGAAATGTCAAAAAATCTAGTATCATACGTGGCAGCCAACGGCTTGAATGAAAAGAACAATCGACTTCCGCAGGACAATGCTACTACCATTGGCACTCCTGCACTTTCTATGGCAGCAGTGACTGCTGCTGCGTAGCATGCAACGGCGAGACGTAATGGGAAGGAGGTGAGGCGAACGTTCAAGGTCATTTGTTTACTTCAGTACAGATGCATACATATGCAGCGATTCATCATCGCCTCATCGCCCGACACGTTTTCCTTTAAAGACAATGTGTCTCTCGTTCTAGTATCACGTGCGATACTCGTTCTCTGAATCCGAAGTAGGATATCGTTTGCAAATAAAATTGCTGCTCTCCATCGTCAGCCTCTTTAATTATACTTAAAAGTACTGTTTGTATCCGCGGAAGAAGCAGAGGATATTCTCATCTCTAATTGCTTTGCAATTAATTGACTTACTTAACTTTCCTTTTGCGTGTGGTAGACCTGCTTTATACATGATGCATACATGTTAAGAAGTTAAAAGTTCAATATCTTATAAGAAAGTGTAGGCACCCTAACAAAATTGTAAGAAAATTTTCGATATTCTAGTCTAATAATAATTCCAACCGAGCACTCAAACTGAAAACCTTTTACCACTTCGCCACAGCCGAACAATGAAATCCGCAAAAAACAGCCAACCGATTTCCGCGCACCGCAGACCGTGTCTAAAACATCTTAAACAAATCAAGCATGAACAATGGCATCTATACATACTCACGAAGTCTCAGTAGACAGTCCCAGTAAGATGCTCAAAAGTAATCTTTGCAAGTACAGCCACCCTAATAATATTCCAAGAAAATTGTCTACATTCTACACCGATAATAATTCCAACCGAAAACCTTTTACCAGTTCGCTACAACCGAACAATGAAATCCGCGCAAAAAAAACAAAAAAAAAAAGAAGCAGCCAACCGATTTGCGCGCACCGCAGGATGGTTTGGACCGCGTCTAAAAAGCGCCCCAATCGAGATCCGCCATGGACAATGGGCGCCCATTGCCACGGTGGCTCTCGAGCGCGAAAAGAAATGCTAGGCGACGCAACGAGGCTCTGTCTTCCACCTTGACACGGAAGCTCGCCACGGCTCCCATAAAATCTTGGGCCAAGGCCACGGGCCGCTCATTTGTAGGAACGGGCCAGCGTGCGGCCCGGTAGGCGAGGAAGGCGAAGGAAGAGGGCGAAGGAGCACAGGAAGTAAGGTCGTGGCGTTCTCTGGTCGAACGAGAGAGAGAAAGAGAGAGAGACATACAAGGAGCAGCGGCGAAGGGGCGGAGGAGGGGAGAGGTGGTTGTGAGGAGAGGGAAGAAAGGAAAGGAGTCGAGAGAAGGGAAGAGGACGGGAACGTTCGTCTGCCGTCGAAAGGAAGGAAGGGTGTGTAGGGGGAGAGAGGGGAGAGAGGGGAGAGAGAGGGGTGGGGAAGACTGGATGGCTGGATGGCTGGACGACCTGAGAGGCTGGGAGGGGTGGAGGGGAAGCAGGGGTCGCAGCTGTCCTGATTTCGCGAGTGGCGAAGGCGCACGCGCCTTCCCGGGGCCGGAAAGGGGTGAGGAGGAAGACAGGAAGACTCTCCGGGTGCCAGGGTGCCTCGGCTTGGCCTCCAGCCGGCCTGGAGAGCTCTAGCCCTAACCTCAATTCGGCCCCGAGCACGAGGCGCACCTGACCCGGCTCAACCTATAAACCGACTCTCCGAAGAGTCCGCATAAATATGTATGTGCGCGCGCGCGAGCGCATGGAGGCTCGAGCGTACAGATACACGCCTACACGCGGACAAGGGCTCGGACAGTGGTGTGCGTGCTCTCGCACGCACGCACAGTTGCGTGGACGTAGAATGATTCGTGGGCCTACGTCGTCGGTTGCGCTTCGGGGTTCAGTTTCAGGTTCAAGTTCACGGCTGTCGGGCACGTCGGACGCCTTCGCTAATATGCTCGGCATCGCGCTCGGCGTGCATGTCGGGGTCTTCCTCTGGGCAGGGAAGGGGGTTGGACGCCGGGGATCGGCCGCGTTATTTTTGGCCGGGCACCGCGCGAAGGGAGGGTCAGTTACGCGAACGAGAAATTCTACTTTTCCGATGGAGGGACGCGGGACTCCTGGACGGACTCTCGATCGAACTCGGGGCCTTAACCCATTATCCGCCGATGTGCCCATTTTATGGGATACAGTTTCGAATCGTTTTCTTTCAATGACCGCAACTTCTGAACGTACACTTAATTTCATTCTTTATTCTTGCACTTTTGTATTACGGCGGGTAATGGGTCAAACCTGGTACGTTCTGGGAAATCTGACTCTCATGTGACGCACGCAGGCACGCGATTATTGACGCATCCCATGATCTCATTAAGGTCGACCTCCTTCGGAAGTCCTGCCGACGATCGGAAGTGAGCCGGCGTGGGCGGATGAAAATATTGCAAGATTCAAGCGTCGGCCGACGTGGGAGTACGTTGCACTGACGTGCGTGCATGAAAAGTCAAAGGTACGACCGGTAAAGCGAGGAGGTACGTCGTCGAGGATTCCTGGGCCAGGATTAAGACCGGGAACGGATCGTTTGCATGAACGGACGCCTCATTCGCAACCGGCATTACGGATTAAATAACGACAGACGCCCGACGTGTGTCCCATTTCATTTATCGTCTATTTACGACAACGGCCGATTGAATAACGCAGCCTCGACGCCACGATATTTCCTGCCAATTGCGTGGATTTTGTGCTGAAGCTCTCTTCCCTCTCTCTCTCTCTCTCTCTCTCTTCTCTCTTGTCTCTATTGGGATTATAAGTACTGATAAGCGAAATTATTAAAATTTTCTGTATTACTACCGATGGTACCACAACTTTAATGTAGCTACGGGAGCTAAATAAATATCTATCTATCTATCAATCTTCTCTCTCTCTCTTTCTCTCATTCTCTCTCACTCTCTCTCACTCTCTATTAACCAGTCAAACGATGCGAATGAACTTTCATACCCGACGTTCACGACCGGCCGCCCAGAGTCGACAGACGCCGACTGCCAAAAATGACTCATCGCCCGTTTCTTTCCAGGAATACCGCGTTTCGCTTAAGCTCTCTCCCTCTCTCTCTCACTCCATCTCTCTCTCTCGCGACGACGACGCAAATCGACGATGCGTGTCCCGGGACAGCAATCGACGAACCCGCGTGCGAGGAAGAGTGCGAACGGACCGAAGGAACGTAATCGGAATGAGCGCTCGCGCGCAGACCGACGTAGGGGACGAAGGAGGAGGAGGAGAATGAAGAGAGCGCGAAGGGGGGGGGGGGGGAGATAAAGACCCTCTCGCGATAAGGACATTCGCGCTGCATCCGTGGAAACTGAATTATTGCCGTCAATTACTCGAACGGTACTCCGAGGATTCTTTATCTTCGATCGGTGCCGATTGTCCGATGTTTGCTTAAGACAAGAGGAAAGGAGGGGTAAAGAGAGAGAGGGAGAGAGAGAGAGAGGGGGTGTTACTCGTCTACACACCTAGTCGAGAGCGCCGGGACGAACCTTCAATCTCTTCATTGACGGAGAACGAAGAAAGTCGAGCCTCCCATCTTTCTAAATGGCGTTTGCTTCTATATTTACGTATTCCTAGGTCACGTGACCGGTGCATCGGACGACGTGCGACGTCGGGACTGGAATCAATCGATTCGACGGCAAAACGTGGGGGAGCCACACCGACGCCGTACGGCCCTGGTTTCGATTGCCAATCCCTCGTACGTCTATATTCGTCCCGTCTAATACAGTACGCGCGTTGTACGAGTGGGCCTCCGGCGAAAGGTGCGGAGCGAGAGTCGATGGAGAAAAAGCGGGATGGAATTAGAGCGAGCCTGTAGACTGTATGTGTGTGTGTGTGTGTGTGTGTGTGTGATAGAGAGAGAGAGAAAGACAGAGGCCTAGAGGGGAAAAAGGAAAATTGCGCTGCAAGGAAGTTGGGTGGGGAATGGCGGATAAAGTTAGAGGGCACCGGTAGGAGAGACACGGTGCATCATCCGAGTGACTCGCAGAGACCTTGAACGGACGAGTGTACGTGCGTGTGCGTGTGTGTGTGTGCGTGTCGCCGATAATGTTACTACGCGCCGCGTGCCTGCACGACGCACACACAGGCGAGCCTGGCGCGCTGAGAAGGTGTGAGTTCGGGCGAGCTGTACGGTATGTGTGACTCCATACTCTTGACACTCAGTGGGTTACCCTTTGTTACACAATCGCAATGGGCGAACGCGTAGCGTTTGAATACAGCGTTTCCCGCTCTCGCGCGTAATCGCGCACAATCGCGACTTCTCTTGTTTACCGCCTACGGTGAACATTATTCAGCTCGCGTTTGGCAGACATTGATCGACATTTTTCCCTCCTTTTTTCCGTTCCCTCGCACGCTCGGTGTGGGATGGGAACGCGATGGGGGCTGGATGGGAATGGCGTTCTGTACTTCGGCGGGAAATGGCCTGTAATAGAGTTGGGAGAGTGGCTTAATCGTTTATTGTGGGGTGGAACGGTTCTGCGGATTTGTTTTGAGGCTTTCCGTTGGGTGGTGAGAGTGGGTGTGGACGAATAAGATGGTCAAAAGTGAGCCTAAATCGATTGGAATTCTGAATCAGCCGTTTGATAGCTGGTGAAGAAAGAAGGATTTATATGAACTTTCAACTCTCTGTCTTGACCTGATATTCTGGAGTTTATTTTTTTACTAGTTGGATTCTTCATGCAAAAATCTGAAATTTGCGCACCATTGCCAGATGTAACTCTGATTTTATTCAAATTTTTTTATCCATTGCTTCCCGAGAAAATTATGGTAGAAGCAGACAGTACGTTTTACCCTTTTCCACCCCCACATTCGAGATAAAATTGAAAATTCACACAAACGCCTCTTTTTTTTGTTACAAGCTATCAAATGGCTGATTCAGAATTTCAAACGGTTTAGAACAATTTTTGACCATCTTATTCGACTACACCATGTGCGATGAACGGTTGCATATGTTGTAACGTCGGCATTGGTAATGGTACAATATTTGCTGTTTGTCGGCATCGTAATTGTTGGGACGTACGGGTACGCAGTTTCTGCGGCATCATATACCGAGTCGATTATTTTCAATGCACGGAAAAGGCGAATGTCATTATCGCCGTAATGCTGAATTACACGCGTGTAATTATTTGACATTCCACCTTTGCAATGTCCGTGAATACATTGCAATTAGTTCGCGAGCTAGCGTGTAACATGGTATTCCTGATAAGTTTTCAGTTTCTATGAATAAATTAGTAGACGGCCGCGGTCGGGCTCACTTTCCGGTAAACCAGTTTCGAAAGAGTTTTGTCAGGGAAAAACAGATAAGCAAAAATTGAAATTTTCGATATGATTGCCAGTAATGGGGTTTGTAACAATAAAACCGGCCATAACACAGTCATTATCATCGGCTACAAGGTTTTTAGCGGTGAAATATGAAAGAAGTCGAAGCCGTTGGGAATATTTTGATGACGTACGTGTCCGGTGACGCAAGAATTGAGGATTCATTAAGAGGAAATTTGGAGTCTATCAGCTGATCTCAGCCCTATCGAGCGGCCAATAGCGCATTCGGAATCCGTCGAGCATTCAAACAGATTCGTCGAGAATGCCATGACACATTTCAGTCGGCATACATTCCGCGAATATGGAACGTACCAATCTGTCAGCGAAGTACAACGGTTCATGTTAAATCTCGCACGAGCTATCGTCAATGTCCTATATAACGCCGCCATCATATTCAAAACGTGCAATTTTTTTTGAAAAAAGGAAAAAAAAATATCTGTACAGAAAATATAGAAGCTGCAAATTATCAACAGGACAATTATTCAAGTATACATATAGATCCAAAGTAAAAGATATATTTAATATATTAATGGTATATATCTATAACATGATTAATCATTGAAAATATTTTACAAATAAAATATAAAAAATTTCATTCGCGCGTCAGACGACATACTTCTTGGCTCTCAACATCCACCCCCTCCACCCCACCGCAACTTCGAACATTCATCAGCTCAAAACTCGCATTTCCACGCGAGAGAGTTCGAGCTCAATCCTCAAACGAGCCACAAACTACCCATGAAGCATCAAAAATCCACCTTCCCTGCCGTCATCCATCAACGCCAATCCTACCTCAACTTCTAATATCAACCCTCCCGTCGCAAACTGACGACCGACCCCTTATCATCCTCAAACAATCCTCCCAGCCCCACCCTCCACCCCCCAAACTCAGCGACCCACGTACCAAAATCCGTGGATCCGAAATCAGCATCCGGCACGGATACAGAAAGCTTCTCTACTAAAGTGCAGACGGCTCGCTTAACGGCAAGCGGGCCAGACTCTCTCTCTCGCCGGGCTTGTCGAGGGGTTGTCCCCGTTTCTCTGGCCATGACCCACCCCGGTAGTTCTGGCCGGGGTAAAAGCGGCAACCCGACACCCACCCCGCACCCTCGCCGCCCCTCGCACATAACCTAGGCGCACACAGGCATCGGCAGCCAGCGGCAGACCGTCGCACATCCTCCTCCCTTCCCCTACCCTACCCCCTCCCCTCACCCCCTTCCATCCCTGTGCCACCCCCACCCCCTCTCCGCCCTCACTCCGCGAGCCACCCGACATTCACGGGTGGTGTGGTCCTTGGCCAGTCGGTATGCGCGTACTAGCAACATTCGCATGCACACGGAGGATACAGCCTCACACCAACACGCACTGACACATAGATAGATGCGAGCGTATCATCGAACAGAAGAGCGTCGCCACTGTTGGCGGAGTGTGAGATACACACACAGGTGGAGAGAGGGTGAGAGTGTGCCTTGCGCCTCCGCTCTCGGGGTGTAACAGGTGGATGACGTCACCGGCAACCTAGCAGTACCCCCCCCCCCTCGCGCTCGCGCGCTCTCCCTCTCTCTCTCTCTCTCTCTCTCTGACTCGTTCCATGCTGCTAGTCCGCCCTGGCCCCCGGGACGATCCTCCATCGACGTTTGTCCCTGAGAGGCCGAGACACCGGCCAGAGGATGTCGTTCGTGGCGGGTGCGACCTCGGGGTCGGAGGTTTGAAAGTTGAGGGGGGGAGGAGGTGGCGGATTTCGGATGGGGGAGAGTACGAAGATGCTGGGGCGGCGAAGGGAATTTAGGTCGGGGAGCGGTCGGTTGACAGGTGGAGTGAAATTTTGGTTGGCTCGGGATTACGTGGCTTTACGCTTCGTTCTTTCCGACACGGGGTTGGCCGGGTTGGGTGGCGTGGATGATGTCGGCTGATTTATTTAACGGTGTCGGCGATTTTTTATTTTTTAAATATATTGGAGTGGGTGATGCGGGACCATGGGTTTGAAATTTGGGAAATGGAAAGGATTGATCAATTATTTAGCTGGATATGTCTGTTGTCTGAGAGAAAAGTCATTGTTATTGTGAGATCGGTATAGTGATTTTTACCGGTCGATATTGTTAAGGTGTCCTATATTTTATATAGCACGATTTCGCTCCGACATAATAAGAATATTGCGGATACCTTTATAGAACACTGTACTTCTACGGCATTGCATAGCATGGATTTTCATTGAACATATTTCAAGATTGAATTAATAAGCTAAATCTCAATCTTAAAATAATCACTGAAACGAGTAATAATGAGGAAGAGAATTAAATTAACGTTGTATTAAATGAAAATAATTTTCTCTTCCTGTTATACATACATTTTTAACAAAAATTATGTTCCTTACATAGAACTAAATAAAAGTTTCTTTTTAAGAACTTTTCGGAACATAATCCCTGAACTGGCGCTGGGCCTCATATAACACTGTATTTCCTGGGACCCTCGTTACAGGACGTCTACCTGTAAACGGTCATATTTTCTTCCGACCCTTAAGCGTCACTTGTGGCAGCGACGAAAGTCGGCCAAGATAATTCTCAGCATCCATCGACTCCCGACGCAAAACGATCGGAAGTGCTCGTAACAGAAGCCGGCGAGTCTGACGGCTCCTGTAACATACTGAAGCGCAGTTTTCCCGACTCCTGACACACTATTTATTATCCGCGAAACGTTCCCGCGTCGATTTACGATTCCGTCCCGTAGACGAAATGCATGTCAATATGTCAAACAATCGGTCGGATAACATGTCGTGAGGAAGGAGAGAGACGGCAAAGGGGTTGGAGAGGGGAGGGGTAGATAATAATATTGAAATATTTCCATTGGCGTCTTTCGAAGCGGCGATAAGCGAGTCAGCCTATTACATATTAAAATTACAAGGCTGCACAAAGAAGAAAACTTTCCCCGGGAGGCGAGCAAATTGCTTGCAAATCGAGTATCTCCTCCTCCGGCCGATTGTGCGTGAAGAAGCCTGAAGTGCGAGGGAAACCTAACCTCAACGCTGAGAGAGAGGAGGAGGAGGAGGAGAAGGAGGGTGGAGGGGGTGGAAGAGTACGATAGGATTTTATGCTCATATTATTTCCTCGTTACCCGCGCTCTCAAGGTGTCTAGTCTCTCCGATAAAAAAAAAAGAAGGCAACATTAACTCGCATCAAAGGTCACTAACGTGGTTAACAACTCCCGCAGATAATCCGCGCGGAGAGGCATATGAGACCGTGAAGCGCGCAGTTACGGATCGAGCGCATCCTTTTGCATACAAAATAAGGCCTGACGATTGTCACTCTGAATCCGTTGCGTCACAGTCTGCGTCTCTTTCGAAAGACTATGGTGGATCCGCTCGCGTCCCGAGAGCGAGTGGCATGAAATTCGCTTCCAGCCAACTTGTTTCCCATTTATTCTCGACAGACTTCTTCGCCTTCATTCATTTATCCCTGACCGCGTCGGCTTTCATTCATCGTTTATCAGGCTCTATACTTAGATTCTCAATCTATCTACATAAGTCAGGACAGTTTCGCAATAAATACCGAATCGGTATTTGACAAATCTCAAATTCGCAGCTTCCGGCAGGAAGTCACCTTCGACTTTTCGCGCGAGTTCCGAATCACCGCCCCCTCCCCCCGTCCCTCCCTCCTGGGATTCCAAAGAGAGCAGGCCAAGGGTTCGAGAAGGTAGCGCGGATAAGAAGCCTAGCTCTGTGCGCCGGTTGCGCGGGTAGAAAGGAGTGACAGAACAAGGACGCTTGGCAGAGAGCGAGGAGGTCTCTCCGAAGGAGGTGGAAGGCTAGAAGAGGGGTACCGAGGAAGAGGGAGGATGGCTAGGCGGGAGGGTAGGGGAGAGGGAAGACAGGCGGCGAAGAGAGGACAGAGAGGATAGAGAGAGGGAGCGAGCAAGAGAGAGAGAGAGAGGCTGCGTTTGCGCATAGCAGGTATGAGGCACCCTGCGGTGCAGGGTGCGCATTGACAGTGAAAGTTCGTAGGAAAGCGGCCCTGATTGGTCGGCGCTCGGCCGAGGTACGACGGGAGCCTGGTTGGCTCGCTCATGCCTGCGCGATTGGCCCCGACTGGCTTCAGTCAGTGGCGGACCGTCAGTGTGGCCGCATTGTGCTTTTTTCCTCGCGAATGGCCGCGCTCGGCACCTGCGACGTCGTGCGTCACACGTTTTCACACGCGATCATCGGGCAGCGCGTATCCGCCGATCCGTCGCAAGCCGAATCGTTTCCGCGAAACTGGGTCACGAATTCCGAGCCTAACGCCGAGGGTGGTTACGCGATTTGCCGCACATTCGCAGCGTGCGTGCGTGCTCCGTGCGTGTGTATGTGTCAGAGTGTGTGATACCGATCGATCGAGTACAACCCGGAGAAGAAGAAGAAGAAGGAAGGACCCTCCAGGCTTTCGTGGGCAGTGGATTTTTTTGGTGAATCCTCTATCTGTCCTTTAACTGTGTACTCTGTGTCGCGGGGTGAATCGATCGCGGTTCGCCGGAGAGTTTCGATCGCGGAGGGGCCAGTGCACGTGCACGTGCAGGATTACGTTCGCGGGCGCCTCGGGATTTCGCGGAATCGTAAGGCTGACCCGAATAACCCGAGGGAATCAGCTGTATGTCTATTCTGTTGCCGCGGCCGGACGATCGTAGGACGTGGGAGTGACGATACTGAGCCAGTGAACGCATTCTAGAGGCAGGAGAGCAGAAAGAGATAGAGATAGACAGAGACAGAGAGAGAAGAAGAAGAGAGAGAGAGAAAGAGAAACAGGAAGAGTACACCAGAGAGAGAAGCACGCTGGAGATCAGCCGTCGGTGGAAAAGTGGAGCGAACGATAGAGAGAGAGAAAGAGAGAGAGAGACTGCCTGGCCGAACGGACGTACACGGACGTACACCGACGCACACCTACACCGCACTCACACGAGTCGCCTATCTGCGCGCCGCCGCGTCTCACGGCGCACACGAATAGCCACACACACACACAGTTGCCTGCCTCTGACCTCGATACAAGGCTCGCTCACTCAATCGACGCACCGACGCGAGGCACACACGAACGAGTACACACCTACTACTCCCAACTCACAGTATTTCGCCCTCCAGAAAGATCAACGGCGCTATCCTGCGTGCATATACGGCAGGTTCGGAGAGTAGAATTTTCGCCTGGAGAGAGACTCGAGCGATTCTCGCCCCCTGGGCCGTCGGGAGGGTGCCCGAAAACGGCCTCCGCCTCAGATCCGAGCCACGCGCACGCGTCCGCGCCTCTACGTTCCCTTTTGCGCGATCATGACCTGGTTTCCCTGATGACCGACACTGTGGGAGTCGGCGAGCGCCATTAGCGGCGGTGAGCGACGAAGACAGAGATAGAGAGAGATAGAGAGAGAGAGGCAGAGAGAGCCAGAGCGACGGAGAGCGGTCGGCCGAGGTGCGAGAAGGACGGTCGCGCGCCGCCGAGAGAGAGAGTGGTGGGGTGGCCGGGAGGGGCCTGGGGGTGGGGGGCGAGCAGGGGAGAAAGGACGCGCAGCAGATCCGCACTCTCCCGTTTCCGCGGGGCCCCTCGCGCTCTCGTGCCAGGGTAGGAAGATGCGCGCTAGGCTGCCGAGGGACTCTTGACAGTGAATCGGACCTCTCTCTCGCCCTGACCTCGCGCATCACGACTTTCGGCAAGTGAGGGTCAATGACGGCCGGGTGCCGCTGTCGTCTTCGTCGTCGTCGGAGTCGTCATCGGAGTTTACGTAGCGCCGGTGGAAGGTGATCGAGCTTCCGTGTGGGACGTCGGCCTCTCTCTCCTCTCCCGTGTATATGTGTGTATGTGTGTTAGAAGAGTGTGGCACGTGTGTCCGTGTTGAGGTGTCCGTTTGCCGAGCGAGAGAGCCCAAGCAAGATAGGTAAGGTGGAGCCGAGCGGCCGGGAGGGCAAAGTCCAGAAGGCGGAACACGGTGGCGGAGTCGGTGTCAGCGACGTCGGTGCCGTCGGCGACGGAGGTGTCGGGGGCGTCGGGGGTGGCGCGATGCTCCAGACGATGCCGCGCGTGCCCGTCGCGGGCGTGCGACGGAGATGGGGTACCAGGCACACGGCCGGACTCCAGGAGTCCAGTCCGGAGGTATCCAGTAGTGGCGTGTTATCGCCGCCGCCGAACTTTCAACCGGCCACGCCGGAGCCGGCGGCCGTTAGGGGGGAGGATCTGCAGTTGTGGGATCTGGACCTGCACAGGGGTCTTCAGCAGCAGCAGCAGCAGCAGCAGCAGCAAGTGGAGGATCACTACCGAGCCACTACTACCACTACCATTACCACTAGCGCCACTGGCATCAGCAATACGAGTCCCACCGTACTGCCGAGCAACAACAATAGAGCGTCGCCGTTCCATGTCGCTGTAGAAGGTAGAGGATCGTTTGTTATGTAATAGGGGGTTGCAGGGGTGGTACGGGCGAAGAAGTTGACTTCAAAGCATCGACGCTTTCGAGCGTCTGGCATTCTTGCTAGATTCTATCATTTGCTCAATTGAAGCCCAAGCTTCTTTCTATTGCCTAATTTTGAGAATAGTGTAAAGTCGAAGGTTCACACTCGACTTTCCTGCCTCTTTGCGCGGAGAGTCCTGAGGTACGGTTACGTCGGATATTCGGGATTTGCGGCTCGTAGAGAGGCTGATAAGCCGACACTGGTATGAGTCAATTCTGGTTTTTATGCTCGGCAAATACGAAAGTTCGTTATGAGGATCGCGTGACGCAAAGTTTGGTTTGCGGTAGGTTTGGGGCGGGATCAACGAATTCTGTGGAATTCAAACGGAGATTACGGCGCGCGGCCGAAGCCCGGGACCGTAACGATAATATTATCAAGTTCAATGTTTAGTAATTGATTGTGCAATCGGGTGCCGGGCATGTGAAAGTGGGCGCGAAATTCGGCGACAGATTCGGCGCAGCTCGATTCGCTGGCCAATGCCGTGTCGCAAGCGAATGAATTTCATAAGGATTGACCGATGAACCGACGGAATAAATTTTCGCTTTATTTCAATCGAAAATTGAATTACCGCGCTTGTCCGGAATCCATCGATGACTCGGTGATGTGATACAAAACAATTTTATACGCGATGCAGCGTTCAAGATCAAACTGGTGGTGACCGACTTTTTTGGAATGAAAAGGAGAACAAATAAATTGAGAAAAAATATCGTAAACAAATGGAATATGTTATTCGTTGCAACAATAGTACGGTATAATGTGATATATGCATAATGGAAGCATTTGGAACATTTTATATTGTAATTATGCTTACGTGCCTGTTAATTATTATTTAAATGAGTACTTTTCCATTGAATTAATATTTTTTGTCAGTGTATCATCTTTCAACAATATATTGGATATGCGTCTTATACCGCACTCTACCGAGCTTTGACGGATCGTCATGTCAAATACAAATATGTCATATGACGCACGACAGATTAGTCTTCAAATATCGAAAAGTAGGACATATAGGAGAACTTACAAAAGAACTGTCTCCCTAAAGGATTGGTCACCTCAAAAATTGTCAATATTTACTCTCTTCGTTCCTCAAACACACTTCTACGCCACTTTTAATCTCTTCATACCGAAAAATAAGCGCGTAAACTACGATTCTGAAGTTTCGATAGAATTATCATACTCCATTCCGCAGTCGGGCAGACGCAGGCTCAAAAAGTTGTCAGCGTCTCGCAAGAACTGCCCCCAGAAGAATTTCGCTAACGATCCGGATCGTTCTGGGCAGAAGTAAAAGTCGATTCGGCGAAAGAGTTTTTCGTCGTCATCGGATCGACGCCGGGCAAAAGTTTACGGTACTCTGCCGGTCGAACTTTCGAGAATGATCGTGTCCGGGACCATGGAATTACGCCCGAATTCTCTCTCCTTCCCACTCCGCCTCCCTGAAGAGAGGTACGCGAGGAGTCGAAGAGAAATGGCCTCGACCCGAATCGTTTACCAAAAAACGCGCGCGACATTTTGATCGAGACATTTCCCCTGGCCAGCGTCGACTGGAAGAAGGCGTAGAATGTTACGAACCTGTCGTTGGGCAGGTCGCTTACCTTTAAAGGTCGTATCTTCACCCGACGGGCCATTACAATATTTTGGTGCTTAATCGATCGTGGACTCATTCAATCTGAAGACGATCATCCTTCCACTGCTATTCGGATTC
This sequence comes from Anoplius nigerrimus, assembly GCA_914767735.1. Lineage (NCBI taxonomy): Eukaryota > Metazoa > Arthropoda > Insecta > Hymenoptera > Pompilidae > Anoplius > Anoplius nigerrimus. Next base: position 10,987,777 of record OU612091.1, on the reverse strand, counting down.
GACGACCTCCGCTTTATATTTCAATACATCAGTATCATCAGTATCAACAGTATCAACAGTACATCAGTATATCAGTGTCATCGGTACCAACAGTACATTAATATATCAGTATCATCAGTATCATCAGTACATCAACACATCAGTACATACCTCACCTTGTAAGACAGCGTCAATCTTCGCAACCGTCCGCAAACGCAGCTAATCGCGTCTAATCGATCTCTAACAGAATCTACAATCTCATCCAGCGATAAACAAACCTTAGCCCAAGTTCATCCATCACATTGTGCACAGAATATCTCGCTTCCAAGTTCATTTCCATTTACGTCGCGCGCCTGCCGACGCTTCCGGTACACATCGGGCATGTTTGATAGGTTATGTTTTGCCAGCCGCCTTTTTGCGCGCGTCTCAATCGATCAGCGGCAGACGAGGTGGTCGTTAGAACCCAGTACCTCGATTCAACGGCAATGGCTGAGACAAAAAGGTCTCGCATTGCCCGAAGAGACAAATATCGGCCAGCTTTTTTTTTCTCCGCTCGCCAACGAGACACTTCTCTCTCGAGCCTCTGTTTGTGCGAACGCAATGGGTAAGGTCGCCAGTGTTGCACCTTCACTTCACTTCGCTTCTCTCTCTCTCTCTCTCTCTCTCTCCTTCTCTCTCTTGCACATGGAAAATCGTCCTTGGCGTGTAAACGTGCAATTATGTGCCAGCCTGCCGGAGTCGTTCTCTACGTTTCATTATCGACTCCTGCGACCCCGTTACTTCAACGTTGGGCACCTCGGTCGAAATCACACGACACTGGCCACTACCCATCAAAATTTACCTGTTCATCCATTCTCTGTCTCCTCCACGTTCGTCTTAAGGCGGTAGTCTGGTCTAGAGCGAGATTTTACCATTATGCTACCTGAGCTCGCGGCTTGCTTACAATTTTTATTACTCTGCTAATTTTTAAAATATCAATAAACGGTTTTCACGAGCGTATTAAAAAAAGGTCTAAGGAATAATAAAATGGAAAAAAATCGATTTTGTCAAATTTCTGGACCAGACTACCGCCTTAATCCGCAAAACTGACGATCGTGGCATCGCTTAGTTTCTGAACAATTTTTTGCCAGGTTAGGCCGTTCGAGCGACGTGCGGTCAATTATTCTTCTTGCATGCGCATTCTGCACGTACGTGTTACACGGATATGGTTGGGAATACGTATTTGCACGCCTGTGGAAGCGTAAAAATGTCGGTGGTATTTCAAACGGCGGTAAAAGCATGATTGCGAGTCTGGTTACGGCGTGGCATAATAAGAGCGAATGTCAATATTCCGCTGGGTTTGCGAGTATCGATTGTCGTACGGGAGACATGAGAGCAGAATATGAATATTGTACAGACACTGGCATTGCTGGGAGGCTCGTACGATTATTTATAACACGAAGGCGTGCGGAAATGAAACGGTTAATCTTGTCGGCTGATACTCGAAGCGGTGTCATAACCTATAAAATTCAGCGTTTCGCTCTTGATGCAAGATCCTGCCTTTTTATTCTGCACGCCGTACAGAATACCGGTAAGTAGGTCATTCGTACGATCTACTACGCTGCCCCTATAATAAAACAAGTTGCTCTCGGCGCATGCGCACACGCGAATGTCGCTAAAAGCTGATTTCTAATTCGCGCATAATTCGCATTCGACGCTCGTTTTGCCGAAAAATTCGGATCTCGAGAAGTGGCGCGCTCGGATTCAAGTTACAGCGCCGTTCAAAAATTAACACTCGAATGTCCCGGCCATGCAACGGATTCTGTTATCCAACCGACTTTTGACCTAAAATCCTTGCAGTGACGCAACGTCATTCCTTTCACTCTCCAGTTTCAAAACGTCCCGCGTGGCACTGACGAATGAGGCCTAACCTAAAAGCAACTTATCGCCCGCCAAATTGGGTTGGGATGAAAACGCGAGCGAGAAAGCGAGAATCGACCATTGACTCGAATCGATTCGGGGAGAATGGAAAGATTCGCTCGGCGAAGAAGAAGGTGTGAGATAGTAGGTGCGTCGCCGAAGAAGCCTCGACGCGTAATTTACTCGTTGCTAATTGTATTACGCCAGTGCTACGTGACTCGAAAGAAAAGACGTTGTGTTACATCTCGTGCACCGTCTTCGGGAGGCATAGCTCGCTGTGCAAAAGAAAAAGTTTGCTTGGCCAGAGGTGGACAAATTCATCGCTGCATGAGCCCTCGGCCTTCTTCAACGCACATTCAGTCTTCGTCAGTCTTCAGTGCAGTCTTCATTCTCACACGTTCTCGACCGACTCGATAAACAGACGAAACTCCGGTCTACAGGTTTTAAATTCGACAATAATCAGTCTTTAACCCTTTAACCGGTTGTCCACTAACGAGTGTCCAATCTCAGGGTTTAAAATAATAATAATTGCAGATAAATTAAGAATATCCATATTTTCATTTGTTTTAACTTGTTTCTGAAGCTATTTCAATTTGCTTCCTTCAATAATAATCGGTAATTAAGTATGAAGGGAACAATACAAAATTGATAATGAGGAACAAAATTATTTTTACGATTTTAACATAATGATAATGAAGATAATAAAAAGATAATTAGAAACATTTTAATAATCATTTTATGAATGCAATATTCTAAAGCATGGATGAACGTATAAATCTACATTGTATCAATTGATTGAAGAATATTGAAAAAATGCCCCATATTTAGTTGCTAAGTTGCACAGGACGATAAATTCAAACAGTAAAGGAATTATAGCAAAAAATAAATGCACAGACCCTATATTTACGTCTTTCGTATATATTGATGGAATTGTGAGGTCGTATATATACGTCATTCGCAGTCAAAGGGGTTAACATACTGTTACACCGAAACATAATGAGTTTCAGTCAAACGGAATAAACAGCGGCCACCGTATCGCGGCGAATCGATACGCGTCTCCCTTCCGCGGAAAAGTCCATCGCGGATTTGAGGTTATGTAGGTCAGGGACGCCAGTTTCGATTAATCCGAGAGTCAGGTATCGAAAGTTTCCCAACAGAGGCGCAGAATCGGTACAACACTTTTTTCGAAAGAACTCCGAGTAAAGGGGCCGTCAAACTCCTGCACACTGGCGTATGCGTGTGTCTGTGTGTGTATGTGTGTGGGTTGAGGCTTTCATCGTGTCGGTGCGCCGCCGAGACAAGAACGTTTGTGCTATTATTAACGCATCGGGATCGGCCGCTTTAAACTGCGTCTGGGCAAAACGCTCAGTCATACTCTATATGCCAATGTGACACGTTCCTTCCTGCAAAGCGATTGGCAAAAAACTCGCCTCGACTTTTTTCCCCATTAGCAGCGTCCCCATCCAACAGCAGCTAGGCTAAGGAAGAATGTCGATTTTTTTTTTTTAAATTATCGCCGTATATTTCAAGCCGACCTAACCTAGAACATCGAAAGAAGTCGTTCGACTGACTTTACCGTTACGGGAACGTAACAAAGGAATTAACGCTGCTCTTTGAAGCAAATTATCCTGCAGACCGCTGCAGACTGTTCGGCCTCTGTGCCCGTACGGCCAATGTTTACGTTTTCAGGAACAGATGTAGCGCAGGCTCTCCGGCTTATGCCAAATAAAGAATCGGGATTCCGAGAAGCGAACCTCGCGAGGCGCCAATTTTAAATGATTGCAATAATATAGGATATTATTTTATCTTATTTGCGAGGTATGTAGGATGAGAGTCGACGGTCGGGGGATGACTGGCCTCTGAGAATTTTGAGCGTTATTTGCTTGTCGACTGCTCCCACGGGATGTAGGTTTACATGCTGATCCATGCTTTAGAATATTTCATTATCAATCGTGGGTTGTTTCCTTCGAACTGAATTATCGATTATTATTGAAAGGACGTACCAATTAAGTTCAGCAAATGACAATAGCTTCAGAGACAACTTAAAAGAAATGATAAAAATGGATATTTTTAATTTAATTGCAATTAGTATTTTTTTAAACCCTAAGATAGGGTACTAGTTAGTGGACAATCAGTCAAAGGGTTAAAGACTGATTATTGTCGAGTTTGAGAACTGTAGGCCGGCGTTTCGTGTGTTCAGCGAGTCGGTCGAGAACGCGCGAGAATGACGACTGGTTGTCGCGGGAGCAGATGTTACATTGACTTTAAATAAAATTATTCGGCTGACGATTCGGTGCCACGAGCCTCGAGCGTGTAAGCTTTCATTGGATCGCATACTCGCCCCTCGTTTAACGCCTTCAACGTCAATTCCTCTACTCTCTCGGCCGGGCGCGATCTTTATCCCTCCTATTGCGACACCTCTTACGACGTGAGTCAAATCAAGAGTCAATGCGCCTTGGCACACGCTCATTGATTAACCATCGGCCAGAAGCCGAGGGAAACGAGCGTGGAATGCCGTCCCGATTCGAACGTAACGCACACTTTTCGAAACATCCTCCTTCGACAAAAAAGAACGTGACGACAAGCCAAAATTACTTGCGCGACCTTATCTTAATTACGACTTTCCTCTCATGAATCATTTTGTTTTCTGAAATGTTCATTTGGTATTTTATAAGTGCAAAAATATTGACCTGCATAATTTCAGTTTTCGATTTCGATAGTTGTAGCGTTAAACTCTCCTGTTACTGTGCAAAAACAGTTTAAATATTTTCTTGCATTGAATATTGCATTCGAAGCTTGGCAAGAAAGTATTTTCGACTTCCGAAAAGTTGAAAGCGTTGACACTTTTTTGAAAGAATTGTCCCTTTGGTATTTGACATCATTGACATTTAAAACGGAAAATCCGTTATTGATTGAACTTTTTTGTCAATGGAAAAATCTGATTTTTACTCCACGCTGCAAAAGCGGAATTCCCGCCAGTCTGACAGTTCATGCGTCGACTCGAAAATTTCGGTTTCGATCGTTTCAACCAAAATCCGTCTTACGCCGTTCTTCAGGCCGTGCCGTAACGAAATTCATGCCTCGTCGAGCTGTCATCGTTCTCAGCCAATCGAGCCAAACGCAAGAGAGTCCTGACGCTCGGCTTCTCTCCTCGCCAAGCTCGTTGAAAAAGCATTTAAACCTTTTAGTACCAACTAAAAGTGTTCTACCTACGCGAAGAATACCGAAGGAGTTTGAAAAATACAAAACAAGAATATTTACAAAATTCAAAATGGAAAATACGATGAAATGAAGAGAGAATACATTCCAATATTAGTTGAAAATCATACAAAAACTACATAATTATAATATAGTATATTTTATGTATAACGAGGGTTTAAAAAAAAATCCAGGTCAGTGGATCAAGGACGAGATGATAACATTTTTTGATTTTTCCCTTTCAAGTCTGATTTAACCAAACTGGCCGAAATGGTATGCTTATAAATATCCTTTATATGTAATATAATATAATATAAATATATTTAAAAAAATATATATAATTCCAATACCTGTTGGAAAACATAAAAGAAAACAATTCTTCTTCAATAGTAAGGCGACATCTCACATGCAATGATATGTAAGTCCATTAAAAAAAGAACTAATATCACATAAATAAACCGTTTACAGCATTTTCAAAATAAACGGTCCACACATCGTCGACCAAAAGGGGTTAAAATAGGAAGTCGCGACGGGGGCGCTGCTATCGTACTCGCGAATGGCAAGCGAATGGCAAGCGAATGACAAGCGAACGGCAAGCAAAACGCACTCGCCGCCGGCCAAATAGCTTCAGCCGCCGGTCGCATCGGTCGTATTAAGTCACGGAAAGGGGGAGTGCTCCCGACGAATGCGATTCTCGCGTAAGTTGAAAGGCCCGACGTCCGTGCAACAGCTAGGCAGCGACTGGCCGGTTAAAGCTGCCCGTGTGAGTTCTGTGCGCGAGCGCGCGCTGCCTGTGTGGGTGTGTGTGTGTCAATGTGCCAATGTGCGCAGGTACATCGGCTTTAAATAACTCGCCCCGCGCGCGCTCTCTGCATTTCGGTGCGATGTACTCTCCTCCGGGTATCCATTGTGCTTTCATTCGTAGTTATGCGCAACGATGACCCGAAAAGTGGGTCACGGCCCACTTCTGCGCCCCGTCCTCCCGAACCCGCGCCATCATTTAAAGACCTTTCCTCTCGAGCGCCGGACGAGAGTCGGATACTCGGATTGAGAACGATCGAACTTGGCCACTGGATCGGTAGAGTCGATTATATACCTTTCCAGGTTATCCTCACGCTCTTAGACGCTAAAATTGTAGGTTATGTTTACGTTCCGCTCTTTGAGACATAGATTTGCCTTTTGGCGTATTAATTTGATTTTTGGCATTATTTATGGAGGGAGTTATGTGTTTTAGTTTGTTTAGATTAATTGGAGGGGGTTAGTGGACCTTTATGAAGCGTTCACTGCGTTCACTGTACGGGTTTGAGGTTATGTTTTATCGTTAGCGGCTCGGAAGCTTTCTCGCACGTATTGAAAGATTGTTGGGTTACGCTGTTTACAACGGAGGTATCCGTTTATCGGTGGAACGTCGTCGGCGAGTTAATTCGATCCGTCGATTCTCGTGTCCGGCGTTGTTCTCGTCCGTCGAACTGGGTCATCGCGATTAAGCTGTTCTCATATTCAGAAATGTTCCCCGAACCTGCACGACCAGTCCGTGTCGACGAGCGCTAGAATATTCGGTTTTCGGTAGTACGAAAAAACCGTTAGACGCTCGCCCGCGCGCGCGCACGTCGAAGGCCTCGAGGAAGGACCGTGAGGAAGGAGGAGAAGGTGGAGGAGGTGGAGAAGGAGAGAATGGGTTCTCAATTCTACGCTATTAAACTTCCCATCGCTCGCACTCTTTCCGTGATGTGCTACTTGGCATCGCGGTGAAAATACAATTACCATTACTTCATTAACCCAGTATCGGCGTGCCGGCCCATTTTTTGCTCGCGGAAAGAGGGTGGGGGCGGGGGGGTGAGAGGGGTGTTCAAGTAATGATTTCATATTTACATAATTAACCGGCGCGAGGTTTCCAACTCGCGGGCTCGCGAGGTTATGTCAGCATCGTATCTAGCACTTGAACCTGATTGCATAAATAACTTTCCACTTTTCGAAATTGGATCGTTTAAAGCGGGTTCGTCTGCCTCGCGCTGGCGAAGCTGGCAGGAAAATTTTCGGTCTGCCAATATTTGCATTGGCGGCTTGCTCCACTGGCCATCTTTGCGGCTCCGAGTGTTTTTTTTTCTTTTCAAATATGAAGGCGGTGGAAGGTTGTGCATCGCATAGCATTTGAGAAATTAATCTTGCGAGGTTCAAGAACGTTTTTGGTTCGAGCAAGGAGCGTGTTAGCCCGAAAGGGTCGACCGTCGATGAAAAATGGAACTGCGCAGTATTCGCTAATGTATGCAACAGCCTTCTTAAGTTCGTGCACTTGCTGGGAGAGCGATGACTCGACAACTCACTTTCGTTGTTCCTCTCCTCTACGATCACTCTCTTCGCTTCTTTCATCGTCCGGTCGGCCGTTTTAGCGGTGGAAACGGAGCAGGAATTATCGGCACGTGACGCTCAGTCACGTTACGATTTGCGCGTGCCTATATTGCAGAACAATTGGCAGGGACAATATTGATAAGTGTTGGGTGGAACGCGAGGAGAGCCTCGAGTCTGATGCGGCCATCTCGTACAATAAAAAGTGACAATAACCTCAAATTTCTCTTACAAGCACGTACGAGAGGAATCTCGTGCCTCGAAGAATTCAAAAACAATCCCTCCCAATCATCCTTCAAACCTCCGGCCATTCATCCGTATCCGCCCATCCTCGCAGAAGGCATATTCTCTGACACAGTTACACCCGCTCATAACCTATATAAACGACTCCGCTGCAGATACGGCGCGAGGCGAGCACCTCTAAACGCTTCGACATTTCAAGAAGTCGTTCCGACCTTCCCAGTGGTAGTGACTTAGAGCCTTATAACGTGTACTGTCGACTATGTGGGAAAAGACGCGTAAGCGGCCGGTAGGCAAGCGAGCAAGCAAGCAAGCAGGCAAGCAAGCAAGCAGGCAGGCAGGCAGGCAGGTTAGAAGTGGGTCGTGGTTGCCGAGGCTGGCGGTCGAGTACGTTCGTGCGTACTCGCGTCTCTGTGTGTTCGGCAGTACTGCCGTGTGCGTTCCCTGCCTGGCTCGCTCGTAAGCGTACCTATGCACGTACAGAGTCCCTACGTGCCTGTAGGCAAGCGCGTGCGTGTGCCTCTGTGTGCGCGCGCGTGTGTGTGTGTGTGTCGGCGGCTGCCGCCGTGCATGGAATGGTAACGACGAGCCGGCCACGTACTACACGGTATCAGAAAGCATGTACAGTAAGGTACGCGTGATTTCTCCAGTGGGGGGTTTCTCCCCGGTAAAAGTACCGTATCCGGTACGTTCGGCTACCGGCTTTCGCGACACATATAGTCGCCTATGGTACCACCGATATATTTTTCTTCAAATCGTCCCCCCCCTACCGACGCCCGAGACGTTCCAATTACCGGACGAGGCATGGCGCTCGGATTTGTTTACGGCACGTTTTCCATGCCCAGTTGCGTCCGAGATTAATCCCCGGGATAATCCTGCCGTTCATCCAGCCAGTCGGTTAAGGCGTTTAAGATTGGAAGCTCGGCATTGAGCTTATTGCGCAGCTGACGTGCCGAGGGATATGCGCACTTGTCTTTTTAGGTTATGACGCAAGGGATCGGAAGGTTGGATCCTTCTGGATCGTTTGCTGAACGATGACAGCGTGGAGAGATTCGGTGATGACAGGGAAAGAGTCTCAATGACCGCTGTTCTAAGGGTCCGCATAATTTTGCGGACAGCTAATATTATGAGAGCCGCAAAGATGTCGTTACGTAACGGGTCGTAAACACGGGTTGGGGGTGGCGCATTTAAGGTTTGAAGTTTCCGAGTGCCAGAGGGTCGAAAGTCGCGGGATACTCTCGGACAGAAGAAGTAAAAGGTAGGATCCGAAGTTCAGAAACTTGGGAGCCGGATGAAAAGTGTGAGTCATCCGATGCTCGGTTTCTTGACACTGGGGACAGGTTTTAATATCAGATGTGCATAATCTACCGATTCTCTTGATTCTGCTCTTGATTCTCGTCTCACATCCACATTCGAACGCACCCCTTCTCAATTCCGCTGACCGCGTCCTGTATTCTGGTTCAAGGGTGAGCTCTGTCAGTCCAGGATCAGCCAATGTCGTTCTCGACCCGAATCGGTCGAAGCTCTCCCTTATTGAGTAACGTCGATTCTCGTCTCGTATGCCGCAACCTCGTTTCGCGACTTTTCGATGGCACGTACCAGACACGAATCAAAGGATCGCGGCACAGCTCAAACGAGCCGAAAGCCACCGTAAGAACCAGTAAGAGAGACAACGCTCGAAACGAGGCCGTAGGAACCTGTCCGAACGGACAGAAATCACTTTCCGCGGTTCCCCGAACTTCGGCGAAAGCAAATTTCATTTCGAGAGTCGGACATTGCAATTACGATACTCCAATTACGACGCCTCAGAATGTTTACCTTCCCGTCATCTCCGTTCTCATTGCATTCCTCGTCCCAATTCCGTCTTCAATTTTCCTCTTCTCGGGTTCCACCCCTCTCCCTCTCTCTCTCTCTCTCTCTCATACACACACACACATTTTATGCATTTCTCTACTCCTACTCTTCTCCACGACGTGTCCCTTCTCACGTTCTCCTTTTCTCGATCTTAGTTCTCTTCGTTCATCGAAGAATCTGTTTGGCTTCCAGAAAGTTTTTTCGGCAGCCGAGACTCGACGAAATCTCATCGGTATTCGAAAATGCTTCTCGGTCGATCTCCTTGCGCAACTAGATTTCCTTTTTTTTCTTCTTCGGTGAAAACGGGGCGTTCAATGAGAAAAACAAGGTGGCCTCTCCATTGTGTCGCGATGCGAGCCTAAAGTAAAGCAGGCGATCGAGACTCACAGACATACATATATCCCGGTGTCGGCCAAAGTGTCCACAGACCACGTCTGGCTTTGAAAAATATATAATTTATTCGCGTGTCAGAATTCTGCCGGCGACCGTTTCCGCCCGTATTAAAATGAATGAAACGGCGAGCGCGGCTGAAATTGGCGAGGCGGGATTAATAAACATGAGCGGGGACGGTTTTTCGAAATTATAATATATAATAAGCGCGTATATTAAAGGCCCCCTATCGCTTTGTGTTCGAGTTCTGGAAGGAAGAGGGGAAAAAAAAAAGTCTGCTCTTGATGTATCGGCGTGCGATACTCGCCGTCCGCTTTACCTCCTTTTTTTTCTCCTCCTCCTCCTCCTCCACCTCCTCCTCCTACGGTCGAGTGAAAACATTAACTGTTTCACGCTGCGGGTTTACGAGGCTCGTCAGAATCTCAAAAAGCCGGAGATACTCGAGGGGGGACCTCGGTGACATTTGTCGGCACAGGCGGGATGTGCCGCTAGTCATCCATCTTGCCCCAGTGCCGTAGATACTCGGACCTTGACCATGTGCCTTCTCTTAGCTTCTTCGATTACCGACTCTCTTCTCAACGGTCGTGTCTTCTGTTCAGATTTCTACGTTTACGTATAGTGTAAATATCAGGGTAAACTAAGATTCTTTCATATTTCCTGTATACAAATTCTAATAGATTGGAATATTTAATTTTTACTTAAAGATTTTTCCGTTTACGTAAATTGTGAATATCGGCCTAAGGTGAGACTTTTTCTCGTTGCTACTGTACGAGATCTAATCGAATAAAATATTTTTATTTTGCTCTTCAATTCTTCATCTGTGTCTGTTGAGATAACATTAAAGATTGGATGTTAACTTCCAGATTTATTGCCTTTGCGTAAATTGTGAATATCAGCGTAAACTAAATTTTTTTCCGGCTGTTTCTGTACGAATTCCAACCGATTCAGATATTTTCATTTCGCTCTTCGATTCTTCATCTATTTCTGTTGAGATAACACTGAATATTGGTTGTTAATTTACGGATTTTTTCGTTCACGTAAATTCCGAATATCAGCGTAAGCTGAGATTCTCTCTCGTTCCCTCTGCACAAATTCTACCCGCCTCAAATATTCAATGTTCTCCCAGTCATCTGTTTCCATTGAGATAACACTGAAGATCGTACGTTAAACTTGTTATTACAGTGCCACTGGCTTTTTGCACCAGTAACAAAGATAACGTACCGGAATAACTTGTCCGAATCTTCCAGATTGACATTCGCAGGCATTATACGTTAATCCTCCGCTACCGATGAGCCGTGCAATTAGAAAACTGCATCGAGCAGCTCCGTGCACTGATTGAATCGAAAACGTTATCTGCCCAACCGACTCTCACCCGGCAAACTCGATGCCTCGCATTCTCCCGATACCCAGAATTCCCTGCTTCCACCTTTGCTCGCCGTTGCGTAACGTCGGTCCATTTTCGTCCAACTAATTGACACCGATTTTTCTCCCTCGACGCAACTCGCCAGATATTTCGTCAACGCGACATCCACCTTTCCCTACGCCCCTACTCCTCCGTCCTGACCCTTCGGCCTCGGGGATCCTATTTTATCCTTTTTTTCCGCTTTCCGACGCTACGTCATCGCGTTTTTAAGAAGTACCAACTTACTATAGCAACGCTATCTTTCCTTCCGTCGTCCCTCTGTCTCGCTCGCAGGAAGCCCAGGTTCGCCTTCGTCGGCAAGAAGCAGTGCTCACTGGTCCGCTTTAGCTTTCCTCTCTTCGACAAGAGAGTACAGCCGCGCTCGGCGAAGGAGTAAGAGGTAGAGAGAGAGAAAGAGTAGAGGGAGAGAGACGGAGTGCGAAAGGGAGACGGTGGAAGGAGGAAGGACGAGAACGTTGAGAGGGAGAGCCCGCGTGCTGTCCGACGGAAAGAGAAACGAGCATTATCCGCGACGGAGAGGGCAGTGAGTGAGTGAGTGAGAGAGTGTGAGTGAGAGAGAGAGAGAGAGAGAGAGAGAGAGAGAGAGAGGCCGGGAGAAGAGAGACTCGCTATTTGTTAGGTAAGGCAAGAGAACGAGAAGGACGTGCGTATAGATGTATACGGGGTGCTCGAGAAGTACGACCCACAGCAGGGAGAACGCATTCTTCTAATCGGGCGAACAGGAAAATTGCGATTTTTTAGTCTTGTTGAAATGAAGGGAAGTGAGGTTACGTTGGCTCATGTTAGGTTCGCGATCTTCGCGAAAGTGTGACTGCGGACTGTTTGTGTAAGGTTAAAGAGACGTCTCGCCTGCAGCGGTAAACACGCTCTCGAACACGGATTTCAAGTGCCACTCCGGAAGGTGGTATTCGACACACGTATAAGCCAAACAAGAGTCTGGGCGATAACGACTCGGCGAATTTTTAGTATCGACTCGAATTCGTTTCCGTCGGTGTCGGTGTACCATAATCTCTGAGCCTCTCGGTATATGCGAGCCACGTCGACCCTTACCCCTAAAGACCTAATCACCTGCATCTGCACACCCCCATTCTAGTCCCGGCGAGATTAGGGAGAACCGTTCGGCGATGGCCTGGCGAGCGTAGCTTCTCGGTACACCCCGTATAGGTGTGTAGATATATAGCATCTCACCGAGCCAGCCAGAGTCAAGGCCGCTCACTGCTCCGCCGTGAAGGAGCTACTAACCAATACGGAAACCTTGCTGGAGAATAAAGTATGGCGCGAGCAACAGCTCGGTTCTACTTTCAATATAAATTCACGTCCTCTTGCACGTATGCGCCCGGTTAAAGCGTGTGCGTTAGCGTGCGTGCACGGTGCTCGCCTTATGTGCGGGTACTTATGCTGCGTCTCTATGAGCAGGTATATGCAAGAAACGCCACTATATCGTGCGGTACAAATCAGAAAATGTTATGCGGGTTATTTCGAAAGCGGTCGCCTGGTCTCTTAACATTTTGAAATGTCAGTGCTGCGTGTTACTCGGCGCAGTATTATTCTGACGTTAATCAATGTGTTCATATGTACATATATAATACATACACATCTATAGATATATAATAAACATATATATCTGTATATATGTTAGATATAAATGTATGTATATAGATAGATACGGTGTTCGAACTGCGAGCCTGTTGACAGGTACTATCTTAAGGAGTAAATTAAAAGACGAATCTCGTTCAGGGAACAGGGAATGTGAAATGTGTGTCGGCGTTGTAAAAATTCCACGTGGGTCAGGTCGGTCCGGCCGGCAAGAGCTGACAATGTGCGCGCAGAGGTGATCTTTAAATTGTCAAGGATCTTCGCCGTGCTAAACATACTTCAGAGCGTCATTTAGCGCTGTCCAAATGACTCCTAACCGGCATAGTAACCTTGGCGGGCAATATAGAAGGTGCACGACCTCCGGGGCAACCTACGTTCGACTGCTTTCTACGCGATGGTATAATGTGAACGAGGTGACACGGAATTACATCTGACGATGTGTTCTCCTTCAAGGACAATTGTTAGATTCGACCCCGGGGGCAGTTTATTGTGTAAGCTCGTGGGAGGTAGTCTTACTTGTGTGAATGCATCTTCATGTTCTTTCATTAGCAGCTTACTCTGATTTTGACTCGTACCGTATATCAATCTGTACATAGGTGATTAAATAATTAAATCACGGTACGAAGGAAGTAAAATAACTGAGCTGAACGCCCGCTGACATCGCAGGCTTTATTATATTCGCAGTGCTAGCAGCGCATTACCATTCGCACGAAACAGTTTCCGTTATCCGGTGGCTTCTTCCTAATGTTCTCAGGCAAAAATCTTACTCCTCGACTCTCGGTTTACGTACTCAATTTTTTGCAAGTCGCAATCAATATCGCAACCGGGCAGCGTGCAAAATCGAATTTGCAGAATTAAAGAGCCTGCCTTGCGTCCTGCGATAAGTAAAGGATTCATTCGCATTAAAGGATTTCAGCTTGAGTAACAACAGCTTTTTTTGCCACGGACGAGAATTCATAGTCGGCCGACGAACTGAAAATCCTTACCGACGAAATGTGTTCGTTTCGGTCTGCGTTTTAGTAATCGAGTTTGTTTTAGCTTGCGTGGCAGCGTCCGGTTGACGTACCATCGTTGAAGGTTACCTTTTCATGGCCAACGTTTTTGTCCTGCGCGAGATCGCTGGAACTAGAAATAAAACTGAAGACTCAAAAGCTTGTCCGCCGCTGAACGAAAAGAGAAAGGGCACCTGAAATTGTTACACGCTGTCAATTAAAGTCCTTTAACAAATATCGGAAATACGTTTCTAATTTACTCTGAACACCGAATGTGCCGCAGAGCGCACACTAATTATAGAAGCAGCCAATTATTGTACCAGCGTCAATATTATTCATATTGATTAGGAGCAAGCCGAAAGAGCCATTTAATTGGCGAGCATAAAAATGACGTTCTAAAAGCTTGCTCTCCGCCTTAAATGGCGACCTTAGAAGCCGACGGAATTCCACGTCGGCCGTCATGCTGCATCGACATATCAGCATCCTCGTGGGCACGTCGGCGGCTTCGTGTCCATAAGCGAGTCAACATATCCCAACCGTTCCGCGGATCAATACGCGCAGATTACGCCAGTGGAACGCAGAGTCCAACGCTAATCAAGAAAGAGTGTCACGGAAGTGTGTCAAATTAATCGTCATTACGAGCCCGCGGCCCGACTTCTAATCGGCGGTAAAAGTGTGTCAGCGTCAAGTTCGACGCGGGAAAAAGCGTCGTTATGCAAAGCGTTCCTAGGATTCTCCGAAACAAACTTTGTCTTCGTTCAAAGGGGGAAAGAGTGTGCGTGTATGTGGGAGAATGAGAGACAGAGAGAGATACATATATGGGCCGTATATTTTGAAAGCGGTATAAGTCTATATTTACAAAAATTGAAATATATAATTCACGATCAATATAGTGTAAAATTTGTATGATATGTATATCTCGGGCTCTGTCTATTTCTTGCATACATATACATACATACATAAACAAAATTATGCAAATATATCTATATATACCAGTAGTACTGTACATATATAAATATGAAATACTGTGTAATAGACATAGAAAGATACATGTATATACATTTCTCTGCTCTGATTCTCTCTGTGTCTCTGTCATTCTTATATATATTATGTATAAGAAGCAGAGTGTTAGAGAGAGGGAGAGAGAGGGAGAGAGAGGTAGAGAGAGGTAGAGAGAGGGAGAAAGATGAAGACACGGGGACAGACAGAAGACGGGCAGACGGTTTGCACTTTTGCGTTCACATATGCGTACGTTCGGGCCGATGTGCGACTCAGCTCGTATACTTTCATATACGTGCGTGTCGGCCGGTCATCGTTCCGCGTGCAGGAGAGAAGAGAAGCTGCACGCTTTTCTGGTCGGGGCAGCCCGGCGAGGAGAGGAGAAGAGCCCTCTCCCCTCCGGTACTGCGCGACCTGAAAACATCGACTTGGAACACTGAGATACTGACCGGGCTAGGTGGTCACTCGGTTATTACTCCGTCCTCATCTGCGCGACGCTCATTCCTTCTCCGTTTCTCTCCGTTTCTCTCCGCTCCTCTCCGCTCCGAATTGCTCCGCGGGCAGAGAATCGCGAGCTGTGTCGGATCGGCTGGCAACGTTTCTCTGTCGAACGACGAACTTCCGTTTTTCACCTTGCGGAGGCGTGCGAAGATCATTTTCCGTTGGCCGAGATCGGGCGCGCCGATAGAATGGAATGTTGCGAATCAAGGTTAGGTGCATCCACCGGTTTGTTTACTCCCGCTTCGAGGTTAGGGTATTGTTGCACGGTTCTCGATTAATCAGTCATTGGCTAGGTTGGATTTCATTTTGATATTGATACACGTATCGATACCGGCTTGTAATCGATACAGCGTAAATGGAGGAAATTGGGTTGTAATTTTGGAAAACGATGAGATTGGGATTATTGGCAGGATTCTGGAATCTTCGTGGTTCGACATCGTCGAATGTTTATTGCGAACATTCTGCTTGTCCGAATTTAACGCAAATTGCGCGTAAAGGGGGACTTAATTCCGAGCGTTCGCCAGATCGAGTTTGTAGGTTATGAAAAGTGGTCGGGGACAAATTTTCAATTTCGTGTTCCCGGAATCGCCCGGACACGTTTTATTGTCCAAGTTCAAGCGCGCGGGAACGTACGCCATGCCGAACATTTCGTTATTGCGCAGTTGGTTATACTGGAATTTGTGCCGCATTCGCGCGGGGGAAATTGAATGGGCGGCTTCGTTAGACGAGAAATTTAGATTGGAAATTTTGGGTCGAAGTCGGGCAGGATTTTCGAAACACCACGTGTATGAGTGTAGATGCATAACACCTCAACTGCCACAACAACAATCGCTTGTAATAAAAATGATTCTAAAATACCAGAATTATCATGCATAATGAGAACATTCTCTGACGTCTATTTATATTTGAATCATAATTTTTGTATCACTGTTAATAATGATTAATATATAATTGGGTAAATGTTAAGGCATAATTATAAAGCTTGACAAATTACATGAACGACGTGACACGATGAAAGCTAAATTTTTTAAAAAACGTCAATGCTGCCAATAGAAGTTCGAAATAAGAATTGTATCCGCGATCCGCTTCGGTAGGAAAATATCAAAAGAGAAATAAGATGTGGAACTGACGTGCCAGTAAGCTGTTACATATAAAGACGTCATCCCGAGCGAAATTACCTCAAGGATTTGCCGATAAATCTGTGTTGGGGTATATCGAACATTTATTATCAGTTTCCAGTCTATAATTATCCGAGGCATACGGACTTAAAGGCACAACCGTTCTGTACATTCATCGTACATTCGACAGATTTATTCGTCATTAGCAAGGACTGTTTTAACGAACTTGATCAGAGTCCGTTGACAAGCTGAAGTATTATCCGCAAAAATGAACGTACCAAACCAATTTTTGCTAAAAGGCCAATTGTGAAGAACTTCGACATTCAGATTCCTTCGATTGTTCGATAATTAACTTGTGCAGAAATTGAACTTGCAAGAAACGATAATGAACAAGAACAGAACAAGAATTCTTTACAACAATGAACACGTTAAACCGATTGTTCGGTAACGAACTTATACAGAAATGAAACTTGCAAGAAATGACAATGAACACGTTACGTCTCTTGACAAAGCTTCAATGTTCCAAGATCTCAACTCTTATACCGGAAAAGTTACACTCGATAACGAAAACGTCCGATCATGACACCGATCGGCCTTTTAAGTCATACGGGGAGTCGGAGAGTGAAAGAGTGTACGCGCGCATGTACGAGAGAGACAGGGAGAGAGGAAGAGAGAGAAAGAGAGAGGAGTAGGATCGTCGGGAGAGGCCGAAGAGGAACGGAAGTTTCGCCGACGTTCTCGAGGCGGAACTGGTTTTGCTCTTCTCCGCTCTCTTCTTCAGCTTCTCTTCAGCGACTCTCGGAGCTCTCCATCGACCGGGAGAACTCGTTCCTCTTTTCCCTCGCGAGTGTGGCACGACGGCGAGAAGGAGAGGACGGCGGGGGGGGGGGGGGAGAAAGGTGAAAAGCAGAAGCGAGAGGGAATGAGTCTGTCTCCTCGGCCAGCTCCACGGCCTCTTGTTTTCGCAACTGACCGAGAGAAGGAAACGAGAACTGTATCATTCCGGCACGCGAATCTCGCCGCTCGTCCATCGAATTCGATCGTGTCAATGTGTTTGGGACCTCTGTCATTTTCACGGCGAGGAACTTTCGACCGATCGAAAGCGCACAAGCTTCGACTTTTGACGAAAGTTCGATCATTCTCTTCTTACTGTTCGGCGAAGTCAAAAATTGCCCGGCAGCATATAATATCTATATACATAATATATAGATTAATAATTAACAATATTTTATATAGGCACATCATCATTACCAATAATCATTAAATACCAAAACTATAGCGATCTAAAAAAATTATATACTTCCACCGCGTATTTAAGGCAGCCACATCGAAGCACGACCGACAAAATAATTGCTATAACATTCGAAACGAAACCGCAAACATACCGGGTGTCCGTAACCGGGTCAGAGGACCGCATTTAGATCATTGTCGCGCAAGTTCGACCGCGTTAACCCAAAAAACATTTTCCGCGAACGATTGGCAGTCGGAGTCAACTTCCGGCCGCGCATGCGCACCATGCGTACGACAGCATGCAAAGCCGAGGAGAGGAGAAACGAGATTCTATATACGGTGTACGACGTAGTCGTCGTCGTCGTCGTCCTCGTCCTCGTCGTTCTCCTCGCACACCTGTGGAATACACTCTTCCTACGTACTTTCACCGACCGTGACTTCTAACTCGCGAGACTCGCGCTCGTTCCACTCGGCTTCGCAGATAAAGAGGATAATAGGGACTCGCCGATGATGTCGCCACGTAGGTTACTGGAACCCCGATGTTCGAGAATGGCGCTCGAGTATGCGGATGTCGCGTAAACTGGTAATTGCGTATGCGCGCCTGCCCCTTCCGGCCATCTTTCGAGCTCCGAGGCGATATGCGTCTGTATCGGAGCTAGAACGTATATGTTCATGTATCTGGTTCTATACGTGTCTGTGTGATGTTCATAAGCTGGTGAAGTTTATTAAGAAAGTGAAGAAAGGATTTTTAAATTTATTTATCCCAAACACCGGGCAGCATCTGCTGGCATAGTCCTGCTGACAAGTCCATCAGTGGATCCAGGAGGAAATTATACAATTTTGGGGGAATTTTTTATCTTTAATTCCGCCCTTTCAAGTCTTCATCGATCGAATCCGCCGAAAGGTTTATACACATTTATTTATGTACATGTACGAGAACGAAGTGAATCTTCGAGCTGTATTCACATTCCGGTTCGTATTTCAAAGCGTGTACGTTCCAATCTGAATGTCGGGCTCGGAGCTCGAAAGATGGCCCGAAAGTCCACGTTGAACTGAAGCGAGAAATTGAGATGCGAGCTTGAAGGCGGAAGTCGATCGGAAGGGAAGCGAGCGATGAAGCGAGTCTGTAATTCGCCGGCTCTTAATATATTCCTGTTTGATGATGCCGATCCGTGTAATTTTCGTAATCATCGCGACGCCATTCGTTAACATTACATTTTCATAATTAGCGACCGGCGAACGATGCAGGCCGCTGCCAGCTTAATATTTAACAAGATCGATGTCTTTACGAATGGGTGTCGGGGGGGGGGGGGGTGATTTATGTGTGCAGGGTCAGTTACCAGAAGGTGAACGCCTAATTATCTTGTCGCAAGTTGGGGGGGGGGGGGGGGGAAGAAATGGGCACGCCAGAATGATGGGTGTGATTGAAAAAAAGTAATTGTACCGGAATTTACTTTATAACAGTTTGTCGCTGTGTTTGCCAATATTGTGGCTTTTGATCGCGTGCGTCGGTATATGACCTTGGGGCGACCTTGCACTCAGGCATTGACAGTTCCGGATCCCAGTGCCTGGAAGTAATCATGGCTCAAATGAGTTTTAGCAATGGAGTCGAGTACGGAACGGGAGGCTCGTCGTTATGTGCCGGAAGTGTACTATCTACATTTAATTTGCGGTGTTCTAGTCTTTAGCGTTCTGTTAGGTCGGTATGTTTTGCGTTTTGACGAATCTCAGCGAACATGTGCAGATACTTTGAATTAACTTAACGTTTAATGGATATTAAGTGATAAGAGCTTAATGATAAAGGTGAATATTTTCTGTAACTGGGAGGGCGAATTATTATTATATGCTCTGCTAATGCTTAGCAAGTACGAAGTACACAAAAATTGTAATAAGTGACCTAACAGATTTGATCGTTAATCAGTAATACTTTACTGGATTCGGAGAAATGTAACAAATAAAATTCTGTTTGTTTTGGACAACGACAAAAACGTGTACAAGTATTCCGTTGTACCAATATGTCTTAGGGCAATTTTAATAAATTGCGATAAACCATAAAATATAGCAACATTTTGGGCTGGTACAATTTGTTCATTAAATTCCTGCAAGATAAAGTGCAGAATTTATATCCATAATTTTATTGTACTATACTGCTACTATTTTATAACACCTGTACGCATTTGCAGTATATCATAGTTTATCACAAAATGCAGCTGTATTATAATAACATTTACCTACTCAGCTGAATAATCTGACATGAAAGCATGATATATTCCATATAGGGAGCCATTTTAGGTTGAATAAATATTAATCATAATAAACCTTCGCAGAAATGTTACGCACTATGCATTGCGCAAACTGCAATGTGTAACGCGTACTTCCTGCAATATTGTAACACGATAACCTGACAACCTTTCAACGTTAGATCCGTTTACTTGCACCGAAGTACCTGCAAACAAAGTCTAATACACCTACCGTAACTCTTCCGAAAATCGCGATCCGCCATATTTGCACGATATTCGCAACGCGTAACATGTACTTCCCAAAATGTCCAACCCCATAACTTGATAACCCTTCAAGATCAAACTCGCTTTAATTAAGTATCTGCAACAAAAGCAGCTTCAGTAAATACTCCCAAAATTACGATCCACCATGTTTCCACAAACTGGCCGCGTGTAACATGTACTTCCTAAATATTCCAACACGATAACCTGACAACCCTTCAACGTCAACCCTGCTTACCTTGATAGAAATATTTTCAACATAGGCTAATACACCTTCAGTAAATCCTCCGAAAATCGCGATCCGCCATATTTGGACAAATGCACAACGTCTAACATGTACCTTCCAAAATGTTGCAACACAATAACACGACCACCTTTCAATATTACACCAGTTTACTTCCATCCAAGTACCTGCAAACGTGGACCAATAACCTTCGGTAACTCTTCCAAAAAATCGCGGTCCGCCATAATTTATACAAAATCCGGCACTCGTATAACGTACTTTTCGAGACGAGTCTGACACGTGAACTCTTCGATTCCAGGTAGGGACGAGCTGTCGCAGCCGGGCTCGCTGAACGGTTACGGAAGCGGCGGAGGCGGCGGTGGCGGGAACGGCGGCGGAAGTAGCGGCGGCGGGGGCGGAAGTAGCGGCGGCAGCGGCGGCGAGGGATGCGACGCGCGAAAGAAGAAGGGCCCCACGCCCAGGCAGCAGGAGGAGCTCTGCCTCGTCTGCGGCGACCGCGCCTCCGGCTATCACTACAACGCCCTCACCTGCGAGGGCTGCAAGGGCTTCTTCCGGCGCAGCATCACCAAGAACGCCGTCTATCAGTGCAAGTACGGCAACAACTGCGAGATCGACATGTACATGCGGCGGAAGTGTCAGGAGTGTCGGCTCAAGAAGTGCCTCACCGTCGGCATGAGACCGGAATGCGTCGTGCCGGAGTATCAGTGCGCGGTAAAGCGCAAGGAGAAGAAGGCTCAGAAGGTAAGCCCCAGTACCTTTTCTCGCTCTTCAGGAATTCGGCTGGAACCGGGATGGGTGGCAAGTCGCTTCTCTCGGATTTGCGTCCTTCCTTGAACTCTGTTGTACGGTAGACCCCCTGTAAAACTGTAGATGCAGGTAGCTGCTTTTTTCATTTTAATGATGAGAAAATCTTCAGTAGACTTCTCTGGGCTTCTTGGAGGGCGATCAGGGTATATCGGATTAGACACAAGTAACTTTTTTTGCTTCATTTTTTTTAACGCTGAAAAAATCTACGGAAGACTTCTGGCCTCCTTGGAGGGAGACCAGGGTATGTCAGGTTACATACAGGAAGCTTTTTCCTTTATTTTTTTTAACGATGAAGAAATCTTCAGTAGACTTCTGGACTTCTTGGGGGGGAGACCAGGGTATGTCAGATTAGATACAGGTAGCCCTCCCGCAACACGGTATCCTATAACACGATTTGTAAATTGGAGCAACCCTCCTATAACACGGTTTCCACTGTAACATGATAAGAGAATAGTGAAAACCATTGTATAACAGTGTGTTTCGGCAGTCTGCGTAAAGCCCAGCGTTTAAGACTCGATTTCGTCTTCGAGACTAATTTTTGGGAAAAATCAAGTTCCTGTCCCAAAGTGTGTCTGATAGAGAAAGGACAATGTTTAAGAAAATATTCGTTTCTTCGGCAGTAATGATACAAATATTTACAAAAGTTACATTAATTATTGAAGCTAAAACGTAATAGAACGATCTGTCTCATTCTTTTGCTGTCTGATACGAACATGTGTTATGGGAGTGTCTACTGTAAAGGTTTCGAGCTATCTAAGTATTCGTTCGGCCGCAGTATGTGGACATGAAGTGGAATGATTGTACTCAGGAGCTCAGTTACACTTATCCGTTTCGGATTGCAGGAGAAGGACAAGCCAAATAGCACGACGATGAACGGTTCGCCTGGCGGACAAGTCGGCGGTGGCGTCGGTAGCGTCGGCGGTGGCGTCGGCGGCGTCGGCGATCCCATGTGCGTGAAAATCGAGCCTGCGGAGGCAGAGTCGCTTTCAATGTCAGGCAGTAGTGGCATCCTCACGCCTGTCAGTCCGTACGGCTGCGTCAAGCCGATCACCGACGACCAGGAGGAGCTCATACACAGGGTCGTTTACTTCCAAAACGAGTTCGAGCAGCCCAGCGAGGAGGATCTCAAGAGGATCACGGTCAGTACAGTTCTCGATGCCTAACCAAAGCAATTTTTTAACATAATGTCTCAGAATAATAATGTTGTTCATCGGTACACCGATATCAATGAGAAAAGTGTATCTTTGTCGTTGATGTTGATACAGATTTCATTTATATACTTTTATATGTCCCAGTTAATTAATTAGTATATCTTGATTCTGAGAAACATGTTTAATACTTTATTTGACTCACATACTTTCATATCATTTGGGAATTTGATATTTTGATTTCAAACAATTTTTTGAAACAGATTTTGGTCCAACAATTGCAGCGCTGTAGTTAGAATGAGAGTGTGGTAACCGACGAGCTTCTCATATTCCAGAGTCAACCTACGGAGGGTGAGGACCCGAGCGATTACGGGTTCAGGCACATCACCGAGATCACGATACTGACCGTTCAGCTGATCGTCGAGTTCTCGAAGAGGCTACCGGGCTTCGACACGCTGATGCGCGAGGATCAGATCGCCCTGCTGAAGGCCTGCTCGAGCGAGGTGATGATGCTGAGGATGGCGAGGAAGTACGACGTACAGACGGACAGTATAATATTCGCCAACAATCAGCCGTACACGCGCGACAACTACAATGTCGCCGGCATGGGCGAGAATATCGAGGATTTGCTGCGCTTCTGTCGGCAGATGTACGCCATGAAAGTCAATAACGCCGAGTACGCGCTACTCACGGCCATTGTCATTTTCTCAGGTCAGTTCGGAATTCTTGCCTCACCTTATCTGGCTTCCTTCTCTCCGGCGGCGGTTATTTAGGACCGATCGGCGCGGCTTGATAACGAACCGGCGTTATCGTGCGAGATAGGGCTCGAGAAAGCTTCAATGCGCGTATCTGAAGTAGCTGTCTTGGAGTGTCGAGTGAAAACAGATATCGATCATGTGGGAAACTATCTACTTTATTCGAGTCTGCCGGCCGGTGGCGATATTAACTGTTGGCGTGAACGTATTTCGGAATGATTGCAGTTCGGTAGGGATTATGAAGCTGTGAGGATTAAGAAGTTGTAATGCTTTCTGGGATTGAGTAGATTTATTTTTGTTATCATCATCAAACATTCAACTAACCAGTCCCCCTCTCATAACCCACTCTTCTATCAAAAGAAGTCTATAGACCGTCTCCTACATCCCAGAATACCAAAGATGATTCTTATCCCATCAACACCCTCCAATCATCTACATATTAATTTGTCACTAACACCTTCCTCCTACATCCTAGAATGCCAAAGATCATCCTCATCCCATCAACACCCTTCAAACATCCACATATGAATTTGTAACTAACACCTTCCTCCCACATCAGAATGCCAAAGATCATCCTCATCCACACCCTCCAAAGACCCACATATTAATTTGTAACTAATACCTACCGCCTACATCCCTGAATGCCAAATATCATTCTCAGCAGCACTCTCGAAGCATAACCCATTGAGTGCAATTAATACAATACTCTTATCGTTATCCCCGCAGAGAGGCCGAACGTGGCGGAAGGCTGGAAGGTGGAGAAGATCCAGGAGATCTACCTGGAGGCCCTCAAGGCGTACGTCGACAACCGTCGGAGGCCGAAGTCCGGCACGATATTCGCCAAGCTGCTCTCAGTGCTGACGGAGCTCCGTACGCTCGGCAATCAGAACAGCGAGATGTGCTTCAGTCTGCAATGCAAGAATAAAAAGCTGCCAAATTTCCTCGCCGAGATCTGGGACGTGGTGCCCTAGTTCCCCCGTTGCCGGACGCCGGCGCGCGCGCCGGTCGGCTGAATTTCGAATATTTCAAAAAAGAATTTTCTTCTTAAAACGAGATACGAGAGAGAGAGAGAGAAAGAGAAAGAGAGAGAGAGAGGGAAACAAATGTGCGGTCCGCTCGACGCCGGGCGTCGCCTCGCTAGTCGGCGCCAAGCGGCGATGCCGACGAGCTGGAAGCCGAACAGGGAAAGGATGTTGAACGACGATGACGAGAGGTGGGAGCAGAGGTGGAGGGGAAGGAGGGGAAGGCGGCAGCATGCGGCGGAGAACCGAACAAGCGGCAGCGACGGAGAATGAAAGAGTAAGAGAGAGACAGAGAGAGAGAGAAAGATACATAGAAAGAGAGAGGGGAAGAGGAACGTTGCGCGACTCTTGTACTAGTGCACCACTATGCCACTGCCTCTTAAACAAACAAAAACGAAAAAACGAGCAAAAAAAAAAGAGTTAATGGACAAACAAAAAATAATGAAAAATGCGATGCGAGTTGCAAAACCAATTTCCTGTTTACCTGTAATTCATTGATTTTCTTCGTCGGCGTGAGAGGAGCATGTGTCGCTGGACGAGATTTCGTGTGAGGAGTGCGAGAATTTTGGGGGGGATCGGGTGAGTGGGGGGGAAGGTGGCGGATGAGGACGCCGTCTCTGAGGGACGATGAAGAGGACCGAGGACCGTTGCGTATGATCGACGACGGGGTTACGGAAGTTCGGACGAGAGACTTCTGATCATCGAGCGAGGGAGAGAGAGAAAGAGAGAGAGAGAGAGAGAAGGAGAGAGTGCGAGGTCCAGCTTCTTCGTTTTGGAGAATATGTTGACGCTCTCGACTCTCAGGAAATAGGGGAGTGCGCGCGCGCGCGCACGCGTGCGGTCGATGACGAGATTTTGATTGTGAGGATTAAATGGCAGTGGCGAGGCACCCAGGCTGTGATACGTAGAGACAGTACAGAGACTATATAAGGAGCTACCTACAGTTATATTATTATACTACATCTCCTACCTGGCTACCCCCGAAACCGATATGTAAATGTAACGTATATGTATAAGGCACGATTTTGGGCGCGTCATGTAAGGCACGTGGTTGAAGGTTGGAGGTTGATTATGGGAGAGACGGTGAGAGAGTGTGTCTGTGTGCGTGTGTGTGTGTGTGTGAGAGAAAGTGAGAGTATGAGTGTGAGAAGAGAGTGTACGCGGGAGCGAATGAGAAGGGAGCGAACGTGAGAGGATGATGCTTGATAAGAGTCTGAAGGTCGGCGTGAAAGCAGAGATAACAGCCGTAAACGGACAGGGGTAGAACAGCCTGCGTGATTGCTGTCGCGCTGTTGAGCAGCGTGACGGAAACACGAAGCGAGCGCGAAAGATGAAGAAATACAATATACATAACGATACCATAGAGTCTATAACACATATAGCATAATAATATATTGCTAGCATGTACGTTGTTTATACAAGCGCAAGCGGAAGGGAGGAAGAGTGTATGCGTGCGCATGTGTGTGTGTGTGTGTGTGTGTGTGTGTGTGTGTGTGTGTGTGTGTGTGTGTGTGGCTGCATGCTAGTGGGCGAGATAGAGAGAGAGAGCACGTGTGCGTGCGTGTATGGGTGAGGAGAGGGGAAGGGGAGGAGCGGAGGGGAAGGTTTATGGCAGTGGAAGTTTCGGGAGTGCGGATTTCGCGAGCGGAGAAGAGGTTATGTTTGGAGCGGAGTGCATCGATTAAACTGTGCAAAAACGAATTAGCTGCTGGGCGAGAGGCTTAGGCGAACAATGTGTATTTTGTAGATATATGCGCAGGAGAGAGAGAGAGAGAGGGAAAAAGAGATGGAATGAGAAAGTGCGAGTGTCTGGGAATGGTTAAGTGTACGTGGGGCAAATGATGGAGATCCGTAAAAGAAATCGGCGATGAGGGATAAACATAGTAGAATCATAGGAAGTAAGTAAGTAAATAAGCGAGGCTAGATGGTAGTAGGTCGTAGTAAATCAGTCAAGTTAGGCTAGGTGACCGAGTCAAGTGCAAAGCCTTGTGCCTTCAGCAGCGGACATCGGCTCACCGACAAACGAAAACATGAAATTTAACCGTCCGTTTTAATTTTTTAATAAAATCAACAAAATCGTAAAATATTGTAAATCTGAATGGGGGGGGAGGTCATAAATGGTAATGTTTATTATTAACACGGGTGAGAAGCAGTGCGGATTAGAGTGAGGATGAGGAATGCAAGGAGACCGGCGGGGTAGTGTGAGTGCGAGAGAGAGAGAGAGAGAGAGAGAGTGTGTGTGTATGTGGAAAGCGTGGGGTAGATCAGTATAGAGAACGAGGAAAATAAAATAAAGTAAATAGAAGCCAACAAGACACACGGTGAAAAACAGGCGAGGAGGAAGGTGGGACGAACGGCGGAGTTGACGTAAATCTTTATGTACATTTGAATGGGAACAAGGGCAACGTTTTTGGGGTGGGGTGGGATCTGTGGAAAAAGATTGCGAAATGGGCAGGCATGTACAGTTTATCAGTGAGCAGACACTCTCTAATTCGACGATGCTCAGAACTGACTCGAAATCGGGATCGTTCTCCGAGCTGTACGGTTTGCAACCGAACCTAACCTAAAAGATGCGCGAACCGCAATCATTCGATCATCGAAGTATCCGAATCGACACGATTATCGAGAAATACAGCGACGGTGTGGCGTAACAAATTAAACGAGCATGAAGAAAGGAATAGGCTGACGAATTGGCTTTGTTTAGGATGCCTCAAGTTGGCAAGGAAGACATTATTTTTTTTTTTTTTTCCCCCATTGAAGCCGCTGGTCGCCCTGCTCTCGGTACTCTCGACATTCGTACTTCGATCGTGTGCGAAATTACGGGAAACGGGACATTTGTTGAGCACCAGAGACAGAACACATTCACACGCACACGGATTTAATGGAACATTGAGGATTAACGATGAACGGAACACTGGCACACACCCTTGCAAGTAAACACACGAATACGTACATGCACACTATACACAAACTGTTTGATGAGAGAGAAGGAGAGAAAGAGAGAGAGAGAGAGAGTGAGAGTGTGTGTGTACTTTCAATGAAAGGAACATAGAGACACATATTAATGCGTTGTCGAGGCATACAAGTACACATAAGATTTTCGATGTTGTAACATTGTAACTCTATGCTATTAACTGATTGTACGCAGATGTATTTCGTAGTATGTACCACGCAAGTTTAACGCAAAACGATAAAAAAAAAAGTAATAATAATACGTCGTAACTCGTGTAACATGTATAAACGACACACGCACACACACGGTCTTCTTGTGCAAAGAGGTAAAGATTGGCGATCGGGGTTGATTGGATCGGAGAGAGGGTTTTTGTCGAAGAAAGATTTGGTGTGAGCGTGGACGAAGCATGTTACCCAAGTATAGAGTACGAAAGTTGCGGATGGACAACCCGGAACGGAACGAATACAAAAAATATGACAGATTTTAAACTTTAGAGAAAGAGAGACAGAAAGAGAGAGAGTAAACTTTGTGATCTTGTCGCTTTGAGATTTATTTTTCTCCGGGGGTAAGCGTGGACGATATCGCAAGGATGGGGTAATTATTTAAAATAGAAAACGTCGTCAAGAGAGCCTAATGAGCGTGGGAGTAAACGTAGATTTTGCGAATAATCGGGGAATTACGCGAGAAACGAAATACTTCCCAGACGGATAAGTGACGAAGTCCGGGACTGTTAGGTGAACGAGTATGTGTGTGTGTGTGTCTGTGTGTGTTTGGATGAATGAGGTGCGCGCGTGTTGGTGTGCGTCCGACGAATGAGAGCCTGCGAGTGAGAAGAATGAGGAGGAGAAGAGACGATTATGTTCGTAGGAAACGTTGAAGTGCGTAGAAATAGTTCAAAATGCTAATATCGAGTACAGAACGCGCCCATCATCATTCAATTGCGTACTGTTTGACGCTGTAAATGTTGCACGCGCCGTTTGTCGCGGGTTGAAGGTGGAGAAGGTTGAGTAGGTCGAGTAGGTTGGGGAAGAGGTTGAGAAGGTTGAGGAAGTTAAGAAGGAAGGATTTTCACAGTGGCACGACATCTTTTCGTTTCGGCGAGTCGAGAATATTGAATATCGAACAAGCAGCTTGATTTCACAAAAAAAAAAAACGAAGGTCGACGGCAGCGACAGTTTCCTTTCTTCCCGCTTCCTCGAATCGAACTCGTCAAGGTGTCGAAGGTGCAACGTTCGTGCGTTTCGGACTTTGTTCGGAAACTGGTCTTTCAGCGACTGTTTTCGAAGCTTCAGAATTGTTGTCGTCACATAAAGAATGATTGAAGTCCTTTTTTCGAGCTTCAGGAATGGCAGCAGGATTTATCCCAGATTTTGATTGATTTTTTTGATCGATTGAACTGCCAAAGGATTGAATCTGTTAATTTTGAATTGAGTCGAAGCTGAATGATTCAGGCTTAGAAATTCGAGCGTCTACGATGAAGTTGACAGAAGTTTTTTTGTTCGGCTGACTCGAAATTGTATAATCTTGCATGACCTTGAGTCCGAAGAGTAATTTTTTGGCTCCTTTATTTTTGACCCTTTTGCACGAACGCGACGCGACATCTTGATGCGTCCAGGAAGGAAGGAACACTGAACTCGAGGAATACGATTTCGAGAGATTTCGAAAAATTTCGAGACCACTTTCGAGAAAAAATCGTCTCCGAAACTGCCACGCTGCAGACACGCTTTAACAACCGGAGACGAGAAGGCATCCGCGAGAGTTTGACGATCGTGACGAGAATCAATGCTCTCAGAGAACAGAATTCGGAAGCGGGAGACTGCCGGCAGTGTTACACGATGCTGAACGCCATCTTTCCAGCACTGGCCGGTCAGCGTCGAGTAACGTGCGATCGATCGAACGATCGGGGAAACAACTGGTTCAATTTGAGAGTTGATTGACTGCCGAGCTCAGGAAGAAGTCTGGGCAAACGCCATTCAATTTTTTTTGGCTTCGACGTAGGAACGATCGGTGACATTTTTCCTTTCGAGGTATATTGAGAATCTTCGCAGTTGAATCCTCGAAGTCCTGGCGGAAACTGGCGTGCGCGTACGCGCGCGCGCGCAAGGTCTACACACGAAATGTGCAGATTCGAAGGTGCGCGCGCGCGCGTCTCAATATCGGTTGAATTATATATTACCATCGGTACCTCGACAAAATGATCGAAGTACACCCGGTGGGATTTTGTATGTTTTGTAAAAAAGAATGGGCGGATAATGGCGACGGAAGGCAGCTTTCTTATGATTACGTCTGATGGCTATCGTGAAATTGGATTGGAAAAAAATTGTTTATAGCGGGGATGATATATTGAAGTTACATGGATTGATCTTTTACTATTTTTCCTGTTAGGCATTATTTCTTTTCGAAAATTTATATTATCGGGACGTCCCGGCGGTTCGGCCGTCGTGCGTTGATGTTTGATATTGAATTCTTTGCGGCCTTGATTCGCTGGTTGGACGAGGATTGAACAGGGAACGTTAAAGGTTTCGTTCCCTTCGTTGCTAAATTCTATGAGCGGCCAGACCTAATCATTGCGAACGTTCGCGACTGGAAGGTGTCGATTTCAAAATGGCGGCGGCAAAAAAATTAGCGGAAGTAAGGGGGAGAGGACTAAGCGTGATTGGCCCAGCGTGCCACCTAGGTATTATTCGTACTAGCGCGATTCAGTTTTTGTTTGGCGTCGTTCGTGGCGAAGGACGGTGAAAAAATGTGCAATAAGAATGGCATTTCCCCGAAAAAATTCTCGGTAAATTTTAAGATTAAGTCCGCCTCGTCCTCGTCAGAACGGACCTTCGGGAGGGCGGGTGTGTTCACCTGCCTTTGACCTTGAGCGACAGGATGCGAAAGCGGAAACGGCCGGCAAAATTTATACGGTCCTGAAATTCGAAGAATTGTCGGAGGACTATCGAAGGACTGTCAAAGGATTATGAAATGATTATGAAATGATTGTCGAAGGACTGTTGAAGCGATTGAAGACTGAATCGGGCTGAGATTAGATTCGACTGCTAGCTAAATTTGGGGAGCTCTCGCGACCTTCGATTCCATTCGCTCAAGTTCGATTCCACCAAAATTGCCACATTCCGAAATCGGACATTGAAACTCGAAGAAAGATAAGAGAACGTTGACCGCCATCGCAACTCGGATCCATCAAAATCCGGAGACCGTCTCAACTGCCCTCGGAACATAGAACCGATTGGCTGACACTGACGTTCAAGATGCTGTACAGCAGGAAGAAGAAGGCAGTCTGATTGGCCGGCAAGTCATTCGAACGAACCACTGAATCAGCAAATGATAGAATCATCGAAGCAAACCCAACCAGAAATGAAAGATGGACGCTTAGCTCCTGCCGCTGTCAAGAGCTTCAAGGATCACCCTAACACATCATCCACCCTCACACTCGCCTGCGCGCGTGCAAGGCAGTGTCTCATCAGACTTCAAAGAAAATTCTTACCATCGACTGGACTATCGTTTCCGATCGGTCGGCAATCGTCTCATTCCAAGTATTACCGCCTGCAAACGCTAACCTAGCCTAACCTAACCTATCCTAAGACGATCGGATGTCGACTATCTCGAAGCCGGGCGCGAGGACCTTTGATTCTTTTTTGAGCGAATCAAAAGTGGCCACCGCGAGCCGGACGCGGCATCGAACCTCTGCAATCCAAGATGGCCGCCGTCGGGAGGTAAACCGCGCGGAAGGGTGGGGGAGGAGGGTGGATGGGAAATCGATGGGGGGGTAAAACGCGAAGCGACACGCAATTCTATAATCACTGCCAAGGGCGTTCACTGCTGACGTCGAGCTCGTCTGTCGATTTTATCCAGTAACATAAAACATGGACGCCGGACGGGAACCGTGAAGGATCGGCAAACGGGGTAAGCGTCGACTTCCGGCAAAGCGGAAGGAGGCGCCGAGTCCCGTGGCAGAGCCCTGCGAGACGAACCGAGGGCAATTGTTCACCATACTGCCAACCTGTAGGGAGAGTTCAATCCGTCAAGGTCATCGTTTGCCTTCCCATCCGCGAGCCGTACGATCGTTTTTTCGTTGCGATTGCGTACTTGGGTACACTAGCTCCTACTTACTGCGCATGCGCCCTCGAGTCGCGAGCACTGAGAATCCAGGGCCGACCTTGGGCCCCGAAACACACACATACACACACATACACAGATAGACACTCACACGCACGGACACTATTCGCACTTGCCGCCATTTCGCCATTCCGCGGTTCTCGACTCGGCCGCGTATTTAATTCGATGAGACGAACTCGGACACCCTGTACATCGGTCGATTGACAGTGTAAATATCGGCAATCGTTATCGAAATTTTTTATTCGGCGAAAAATTGTATATTTTGAACGATTTCGTCAGGTTCAATTTCTGATTGATTGGGGGGGTGGGAATCTGTATATATATATTATGGAGTTGAGAACCGCTGGATCGCGATCGGTGCGGGGGACGGCGTTTGTCAAGGTTAAATCAAAAGAAAACTTGGCGCGCTCGCAACTCTCTGTGTTCAAGGCTAGGTTACTCTTCTTACCGAGAATGGCGATTGCGAATTGGGCAGCGTTTCCGGTTTAGGTAGCTGGTTAGAACGTAGAAGCGAAGGAGTGAAGACCTTCGATCGGTCGGCGAGAAAATGATCCATCGCGATGGAGGGACACTGGCGAAAGGCAACGGAATGGTTCGAATCGATCGAATTACAAAAATTGATCGGACGTCCGACGTTCGTTTTGAACTTTTCGCGCCACTCGTCCTGCGAGCTTCGTTATTTATTTTTTATCGGCACGGAATATTCCGCACGAGCGTACTTCGCAAATTGTACAGTGATATTAAACATTATCGTTATACTTAAAAAAAAGAAAAGAAAAAGAAAGCCACCCCCTTCGTTACCCGCGAAGCAATTCGCGGTGAAATTCTCACGTGCAATCATTTAGATCAAAATTATTATTCGAACCGAGTATTATTGTGCGTAGTCTTATAATGCGAGTTGAAATTCGATTTTGGAACTGAGAAGAAATCCTCTTTAATTGTCGCTTCCACGGAAGACACACTTTACGCCTTTTTGTAAGAGCCTGTAAGTAAACCTTGCCACCGTTGTCACTTAATTATTTTTGCAACGCAGTCTTCGATTGTGAATAAAGTCGAACAGTCTGTCGTCGAGAAGTCAAAGTTTTGGGTTAAGTGCGCCTTTGACTAGCGCGGTGCTGACTCACTTTGAAAATCTTGGCCCGATGACGTCATCTCCTGCCGCTACCTTATATCCGTTACAATTCTGCGACTGGTAACTTGCAACGACCTGCAGGCGACCTGCAGACGACCTTGACTGCCAGGACATTCTTTGACTGGCGTAGTGCGAGATCGACTCGCGCAAACGATCCGGAGTTTTAGGTTAAGGCGGACAGTTTTATCGTTTACAGCTCGAAGTTACAGCGCGATCCGAGTCTCGGTTTTAATCGCGAACGACGAACGACGAATTATTTCGTTCGCTCTCGTTTCCAATTTATCGACAATCGATCGAATCTCGACGCTGACTTGTACATTTTTGCGACAGCGTCGAAACGACGAGAATCGAGAGTAGCGTTAGGCGTTTACATTGTTACTCGCTTGAATGTCACATTCAAGTCCATGTAAGAAGGTTCAGATTAAAAAGACAGATTATTTGAAACTATTGACCTTGTACCAATCTCTGTTCACAACTTTCGACACTTTTCTTTCGACTGGCGAAGAAGACCTCGAAGAACTTCGTCTCCGAGCGTCGATGCACATAACCTCAAAAAATGTCCTGAGAGCTGCGTTAATTTTCTTGCCGATAACCCAGAAATATAATAAATAAACAGATAAGATAAATAAGCGACAACGGTGGTGAATTTTCGACATTCTCGAATCTACACGGTGGCTCGGAAGAAGCGATCGGGCTTTACATCGATTACATGGAGTTACGAACCTGACGATAGGGAACTTCGGAGCGAAGAAAAGTATTGACGTTCGATCATTCGTCAAGCAATTTCCTTCCACGCCGGTCACGTGAAAAATCATGGAAAATCATCGCGTACACACCTTTTACGGGATAAGAAGCAAGCGTCGAATACTTATTACGTTCATCCGCGAGTCTGGAGGTCAGCGGGAGGTCAGCGGGAGGTCAGCGGAACGGGAGTAAGGGCTAAATTTAAAATAATTACGAAATTACTCAAGTCGCGCGGGAAGGGGCAATTTATTCGAGTCGTCGAAAGTGAAAATTTTATTATATTCGAATTGATAGAGGAAAAATTGAAAATTTTGCGACCCGCGATTCGAATCCGTAGCTTCGAACGTCGGGGTATCCGCGATTTTAATTGGCAAATTGCAAATGTTTCGGCAAAGTCGTGCGGGGCACCCGTTTTTTGGGCGGGGGGGAGGAAGGAATGCAAATTACCCCCACCCCCCCATCTCCACCCCCCCGGCGAGAATTTATTACGAATTGGTGCTTTGGAATGTATTAGACTGAATTTATTGTTGTACGTTTTAAGATGAAAGAAAAAAAAACAAGGAGTTTTTGCTCCGAATTTGCTTAAACGATTGGTAAACATTATTTCTATTTGGAACGTTTTATAGGTATATAATATCGTAAGCGCTAGATTTCTTACACGTCGGCACACCACACGCACACACCCACACACACACGCGCGGTCACACACGAAACATACATACGATCGTACACATACGATACAAGTACACTCTCATAATATGTGCCCGTAAAAAATCATGAATATGAAGACACTTACACGAACGTAACACGCACGTGCGTGTGAGAATGACGACTACGACAGCAAGAGAGTTCCACTCGACGGAGACGATCGATTCGCAAGTCTTTTGGGGTTAAAAGTATTGAGAAGCAGTAAAGGTGGAAAACTTAATCTTTTCAGTCGGTTTCGATGCGCCTGATTGGCCGAAAGAATGGCCGTAAGAATTCGATCACATATCTTGCGAACGATTTCGGGTGGCGAAGGACGTTCGGGAATTCGAAAAATTCGAAATTCGAACGCGGTTCGCGCCGACTGATGGGATTAGGGTGCGCGGGACGAGGAATGGCGGGAGATTTGAAAATTCGAACGCGACGCATGTGCGGGAGTATACTAGGCGTGCACTTCGCCCAGAAAACTTAAAAGAATGAGACAGGGGTGGTCAGACACTGCGTGGGGGATGGCGACGAAGCGAGATGGAAAAAGTTGGGGAATCGGGAGGGGAGGGGTGATGCGGTGAAGAAAATTTTGAGACGCGGCCATGAGCTGAACATTGATTCGGTCGTGCACTATTAACTGATAAGGCATAAAACGTATCCTTTAACTTTCTGGGCACTGTGAGAGCCACGTATACATCAATAACATTATATTCTAATAATTATTAATTAATAATGTACAATAATTTTAACGAACGTTAAGAATGAAGTGTGTTATTATGACATAAGGATTAGAATCGTAGGTGGGAAAGGGAGCCGAGCGAAGCGGAAGCAAGAGTCTGGCTGAGAATGAGTCTGAGAGCATGAGAGTGTGTGTGTGGGTGTGGGTGTGTGTGAAAGAGAGAAAGAGAGAGAGAGAGAGAGACAGAGAGACTGTGACAGAATCAGTCGGAACTCACGATATCGTTCGTCATCGATCATGACACGCTTCGAGCTGATCGTCAAGGTCGAGGTATGATGACATGTTATCATATGACGGAGGCGGATAGAAGAGACGTTTGTCCTTGAGAAGTTTGTCGCGTGGCGTGCGGAATCGATGAGGATTCGAACGAGATCGGCGGCGTTCGACGTTTGATCTTGAACGCGGACGGCCCTAGAGGCGTCACCCTCGAGCTGCGGAATATGTTTGCGAAAATGTTCACTTTTAGACTGATCGACAGAGTGCCGGACCCTCCGTATGATTCGACGATCATAACCGATACTCACGGTACGCACTCATTAACTGCCAGGGTCGGCTCAAGGTGGCCGGTGGCCATTCGCCGATGAGCGAAAGTCAAGATGGCGTCGGGGACGGAAAGTTGACCTAGTGGGCGACACTGGGCGCGACTCGAGTTTCGAACGAGAGAGAGAATGAGAGAGACAACAATCTGCGTTTCTGCTAAAAGCTTCTACGTTAAAATGTACTTTTTATTTATTCGTTCTCCAAAACAATTCCCCCTTCTACGTTTTTCTTTCTTTTTTAATTTTTAACGACTGCAAATTTATTTAGTCCTTTTGGACATACTTGATACTTGAGAGAGATGATATAAACGATGCAAGTACCTATGGTTGATTATTTTTCTTTTCCCTCCGCTTCTTTCGCTGACCGTTGCGTTCTGGGACCTCTCGGACTCTGGCGGGAGAAAAAAATTTTCGGATTTTTTGATTTCGGAATTTTGGAAGTTTGAAGGTCGGGACAGAGGTTCGATCCACCTTGAGTCGGCCCGGCAGACTGCTTTTCTCTGCAATTGTACTCACTGCTAATTATTGCGAACTCCACTGCCCCCCAAAAGAGCGTAAGTAGCGCGCTGTCAACGTTCGCGCGTCGAAATTCGACGATTCCATCCCTTCGCCATCGATAGTTTAGTCATGGAGGGCAAGATGGCCGATCGTTCGATCCGATCGTGCGTGAGGATCGCCTGCGGGGAGACAGTATACGTTGCGCGCGTGTCGGCATACGTATGAGCGTATGCCGTCTACGCTTTTTGCAAGATGCGCAGTATGTATTGTATTTTAATATGTACTTGCGAAGGACGATGTTTTGTGCGTGGGATACGTAAATTTCGAGGCCGGAAGCGTGTATGCCTGCATTCGTGTACATACGTTACGGTAAATGTGATTAATCCGGTGATTATGTATGATTACCGGTTAATTTTTCGGAATGATCAGCGCTAAATTCGGGTTAACTCGACAAATCCGGTGATTGTGCATAATTGTTGTTATCGAAGTCACCCTGTAGAATACTTCCAGCGCTCGAGAAGAATTCTATCGCACCTTGGTGGAAGACGTTAAATTTAATGAGATTTAAAGATCGCTTTAAATCTTCCTTATCACTCATCTATCTGTATAGGGGCTGAAACGTGCTCGTATATTTTATTTTTAATCGAAATGTAAAGAGAGGAAACAATAAATTGTCACCGATTGAATTTATGTAAATATTATATTAAAGAATAAACAGATACGGTAAGGAAATATGAGCAATTACATATGATCACCACTGAATTTGGTAAATTAATTCTTGAATATTTATGGAATTAACTGTTAATTACACCTAATCACCGGACTGATCACATTGAGTGTAACATGTACCGTCAAACCTTGCGCGATGCGAACCTTCGAGTACCTTCGAGAATGTTGAAGAAAATATGGCAGAAACGGTGGGATAATTTGACCTACGTAGTCCGCCGTTTCCATTCGAATCCTTCGAATCTTCGTATCTTCGTATCGACTCACACCTGCGTCTAATCTAACTCTGTTTTGCGAACCACGAACATTGCCATTGTCGAAGGTCAATTGACCTTCGACAATTACAGCGATAAGTCTGAGATCGGCGGAGGAAAGATCTTCGTCCTCGGCGCGCGCCGCTTTCCTTCCTGCGCAACGAACGTTCTCAAGGTCACTGACATTTTTCCCGCGCCCTCTTAACCTCCGCCTTTCGAACCTTCGAGAAATTTCGATCCGGCCGTCAGCGGACTCGAAGCTGAGCATAACGGTCGGATTTGAATTCGATTTGACTTCGAATTCGAAGCGAATTCATCTGGTTCGCTGTTCCTCGAGCGCGGCCGTAGCTACAAAAATTTCGCCAAGGTTCTCACGAGAGAGGGCGAGTGAGAGAGGACTCGCGGAAGTCGACTTGCGGAAGACGAGGAGGCGGGAGATTTAAAGTTAACACGTAAGAGTAAGAATTTTAAGCGTCGCATCAACGTTCGCTTCTAACGATTCGAATGGACGGGAGATTTAATGAATAAGAGTGATGTTCGAGGAATGAAACGGAGCTGTATCGAGTGTACGACAAAGAGAGAGTGAGAGAGTGCGAGCGAACGAAAGAGAGAGAGAGAGAGAGAGAGAGAGAGAGAGTGAGAAGTTGAAATGAAAAATAGTTTTATCGCGTTCTCTGTAAATAAGGACTAACCTTCCTCCGGAATCCGACCGGAGGGACACGATATTCTCAGCGACGAGTATGGCAAAAAATGAAAAATACAGAGGATCGAAAGATAGTTTTGTAAACGAATTGAATCCTTCTTGCCGGCCGCTGTCGAGAACGAAATTTAGCTTGGGGGAGATCGAGCCCGCTGCCGACTCTTCGGCCATCGTTTGCGAACAACTTTTCTCGCCAAGATGGCGGCTACGCCGTTAGCCTTCGTCGATGTTCCGTTGAGTTCTTCTTTTGTAAA
The DNA here is from genome assembly GCA_914767735.1 of Anoplius nigerrimus. Taxonomy (NCBI): domain Eukaryota; kingdom Metazoa; phylum Arthropoda; class Insecta; order Hymenoptera; family Pompilidae; genus Anoplius; species Anoplius nigerrimus. The sequence continues at coordinate 10,950,184 of OU612091.1, read as the reverse complement.
AAAGTTTATCTTGTGGATCCGCGGATTCTCGAAGGCAGGTGGCGAAATAAAGTGCGTGCTTTGTTGCGAGGAATACGTGTGCGACACCTTTTTTTTTTTTTTTGTTCGAATTTTGGCTCTTCATCTGTAGACTGTGGTAGGCCTTCGTTGCCGGCGTTCTCTGTTTCTCTTTTGTACATAATTGGGATGAGGATGCTTCGAGAGTTGAAAGTATGTTATACGATCGTGGAGGATTAAATATTGATATGCCGAGAATTTTGACTGATGTCTCTGTTACCTCAAAGATCTTCTTGATGAGTAAGGTCGAAGGCAGGATTATTATTTGGTCAAGTCGATTGAGTCGATAGGGAAGATTTTTCGGATTTCTCGTATAAGATTATGCTTGGCTGAAGTCTTCGTGCTCTTAGAAGCATTGAAAAATTTCGAATTCGATCTGGATGTCACAAAACTACTCGCGTCAAGTGATCTACTGTTCGGAATGCAAAATATCGTTACGCGAATAACTTGAAATTCATGAAATTACAGCTTATTGAGTCAAAGTAAATTATTTATTGCAAGCGATGAACTTTGCGGCAGGTGAATGTATATTGACTTTGAGAATTCAGTTTGAGCATTGTTTCGGTTTTGTGCTAAACACGTACCATAACGCAAACCATAACAAGAGTATGGAATAATAACTAATTAAGCAATCCTAACCTCAAATCTAAAATCGGCGAGCAACGCCATTCTAAGTAGATGCGACGTTGGTTCTACGTCAGAGCCAGCTCGTTAATCTACACGTTACGGTAAATGTGATTAATTCAGTGATATATATGGTGGATATATATATATTATCGGTTGAATTCTCGAATGGTTCTCAACTTAACCGGTAATTATACATAATCACCCGATCAATCACATACGTAACATGCATACCGCAGTCTTTAATCACGTAACAGGAATTATGTACAAAAAAGAGTACTGCTCCTCAGCGTCGAATACGCCAAATCGAGTCCGCAGATTTCGTGCAAAATTTGCACATCTGCCGAATCGTTGTCGGGCATCGGCTGACGAGCGGTCTAATTCTAATAAGAGGATAGATAAGGAGAGGATGGGAAGATGAGAGGTGATTGGGATGATGAGGGATGGGTGGGAGGGGGGGGGGGGGGGGAAAATAAATAATCAGCCGTAATCAGCGCACCACTCGAACTTCGAAAACTGCGACAGAGTATAAACGGATAATATATATACACGCGTATATTGCTTGACGTGACTGTTATATTTTTTATATAAGGTGGGAACGAAGGAGTCCGACGAAACAAGAGTTTTAACCGGAAGGGTGTGAAAGTTACGGGTGGCAAATTTGGACCTGGATGGATATAGAAAGTTTTGCGTTTTGCGCAGGCCTCTTTTCGTTTCAATTTTTCCAAATCGGCGGTGGCTGAGAGAGAGAGAGAGAGGAGAGAAAGCGCGTCGTCGGAGGGCCCGGGTCACAATGGACCCAGTCACAGCGCGGCAGACGAACATTCCTCGCCTGAAAAACTTCGAGCCGGTCGTTTCGACCGCATTACACGGACAATAAATATACGATCGCTTTTCCTTGTCGCCTTCGATCGTCGTAGAGAGAGAGAGAGAGAGAGAGAGAGAGAGACCGAGGGCGTTACGTCACTTCCGGTTGCTGGCTCGGGACGACCGACGGCCGAGATTTTTCCTGCTCGCCTCTGATCTTTTTTACCCCCCGTCCGAGGCAATTACGTTCTTTCTCGCATATCGTCGACCTTGGCCAAACGGACTCCCCTTCCGATTTCCGCTCTGCGATCGTGCGCTGCTCCTGTACGGTTCGAGCTGTCAGGCTGTCAAGGCTGTCAAGTCTCGTTCTCTGAGAGGTGTCACGAGTTAGGTGGCCGCGAGTCCCAGGACGCGGTGTGGACACGGCAATGGCAAAATATATATATATATATATACATATTATATATATATATTCAAATGATGTATGGATAATATATATACGTATATATGTATATATTATATATATATTATTTGAACACTGGGAATGTATATGTGTACCATAAACGAAGCTAGCTCTGTTCGGCGCCAGGTACGGAGAGACACGCGCATCCTTTTTGCTTAAATAAAACGGCAAACGTTCTGTTGTTATTCGTTATTGATTTATTGGCTATTATTGCGATTGATATACTATTAAGTTTATGAGATAGAATATTATTACCAGAATTAATTATAACCTTAACGTTATTACTCATAGAATGTATTAGATAATCTTAGGTTCCATTGTTCAATATGGATAAATTAACATTAAAATACACTTTTACATAAACGTCCAAGCTGATTGGGGTGTCTGAGCTAAAGAAAGGGTTCTCTCTGACAGGGGGGTTGGTTAAAGGAAGGAAGCACTTTGTTGTATATTATTTTTATTTCCACCTCTCTTATTTTTTATTTTTTACATAAAAACAAGCAAGATCAACATTGACCGTGCTACGTACGGATGATATGTTTCGAGAACAGAACGAATTATTTTTTCATGAATATACGACGCATTATCCTCTTTTTTCTTATTTAAAGCATCCCCTTGTAGCGCTTTTTGCTAAATGAATACCTGACGACACATTATCGACCTAACGGAAGAATTTTGCTTTTTACGGAACAAGGTGCTGGACACTGACGAAAATACGGAGTATTTCGATCACTCGCCAAACGAATCAAGGTCACTGCATCGTCTCCCATCGTCAGCTGTCGTTCGGAATTCGAGACACAAGATTCGCAGATCCGAACAGCTCCGTCTTCGAATTCGAAACGTATCCGCGCCCATTCTATCCCGGCATCAAATTTTCGGATTCGAGAACGATCAATTCGATCATTCGGATCAATCGGATCGATTAGGATCGAGAGGTTTGGCACGTCAAGGTCAAATTGGCTCACGTGCCACGCGTACGTCGAATTTCGCTCGGATGAAGTTTCGATGCACACCTTGTATATCCTCCTTCGTCCGAGGCAGGACGAGCAGGGGTCCGACGATGATTGTTTACGAAGTTCGACGCTTTGTCAGGTTGGCAAGTTGCCGAACGCTGAACCGTACGTCGTCCCGGCGGACCGTTGGACCATTGGACAGGAGTGGCGAGATGCGATTTTGAACGGGCAACTGCACCAGGGCTAAAATAAGAGCAATTTATCCCCGAACCCCTCGTTTTCTAGCGGAAATAGGAGGCGACCCAACGGAGGAGGAAGCTGCCGACGGGGCTGGACGCGGAACGGGGTCACCTTGAAGCGACCCAGGCCTATTTCCGTGAAGGATACTCGTCCGAGCTTCGACGGAAGGTGTAGGCAAGATTCCACTTCTGTACGGCTCAAGGTCGTAGTAAGGTGACCTTGAGGTATGAGCCGGTGTCTTGGCCAGTCGCTCAGCCGGACGACGTTAATGTTTTGGAGAGTGAGAGGTGAAGGAGGGTTGACCTTGACGGTTGATCTTGATAGTTGACCTTTCCTGTCGATACTCGATAGAAGCCTCTGTCGGTGGGATTAAACGATAGTATGCCGTAATGGACATGGCGGGACGTGACCTGGCCAGATGTGAGAGTCGGGCGGAGTGACGGTAGATACTTGCTCGCAGGCTGACAACTGTTTTCATAACAGAATCGACGGCTTGGTCGTATCCTATTTCGAGTTGGGTTGAGTTCCTTGTTGCCTCCGCGTCGGTAGTCGACCTCCTTTCAGCGTGCGGGTTCTCTTCGTCGTGAACACTGTCAGCGCCGGCATTACCTGAGGATTCAAGAGAATTGATCGGTATGTGCGGCTTTGTACTAAAAATATACGTTTAAGTCGATCATGTCTGGTCGTCGTTCAGGCTCGTGTAAGCAAGCTGTTCATGAACTTTTCTAATGAAAAAGAAGTATAGAATTATACCGCAAATATTTGCGTTGTCTGAAAACAGTGAGGTACAGACAGTGAACAGAATTCTTTAGTCTGTTACTCAATCGTCGCCCACAAAATTTATTTGCTGTGCGAGGATGCTTTAAAGGTGGGTAAATATCATTCTTAGCAAAATTATAAGAGAGAAGCTGAACTCTCTGCAATTAAATCGTGTTGAAACTTCATTAATTGGTCATTTAGTTATCGCTAGCGTTATCTTAATACTGGCTTTTATTAACACTATTTTAACAACAGTTACCATTTAGTCTTCAGTAAAATGCATATTTAAGCTGTCCATTATACTAAAACTACAGCCCAATCAAAATTACTAGTCTGACCGTATCTGAATGACTTTCCACACATAAAACCTTTTATTCTTTCACATATTATTTGGCACTCATTGGAATAGATCGATTACTTTCCATTTTGTAAATTCAAACGGACACTTCTATTGGCCTAGCAAGTGAAATGAAAATCTAAATAGGAATCTAGTATTAAGAGTGTATCTAAGCTGTTGGCGGGAGACTCACCACACGCTGCATTTGTGTGTGGGATTCATCGGCGAGCCTGGTGGACAATCGTAAGCCTTGGCAAAGTCCTCGCTGTTGGATAATGGTCCGAAGACTCGAACTGGACCAGGAGAGTGGACGCTGCTGCGAATTTTCGTCAATGCATCCTCCGGCCTCATGGATCCGCACCAGATTTGCGCGTAATTCAGAAAGAATAGCTGGTCATGAGTCAGATTCACGCCAGGTAGAAGTGGTTCCTCTCCATGTATAGAGACCCATTTCTTATACGCCTTATCATGAAATTAGAGAATAAACGAAGCTCAGTACTTAATACTATTTTATTTAGACTGTACCTTCCTACTCAATGTAAATAAGAGAATAAACGAAATTCAGCACTGAATACTATTTTGCTTACACTGTACCTCCCTACTCAATTTACTGAACTGATACCAACATCCTTATGCATCAGACATCTTTTTTAATGTTGCTTATCAATAAGGTAAGTAGATCATTAATCATTAAAACTACCGGTCAAAGTAGCTGGTCTGACCCGAACTTACTAATAATCTTTCTGCCATAAAAAATTGTATTTTTCCAAACCTTAGCACTCACAGAGGTAAGTGAATGACCAATTGTTTTATATTCTGAAAATTTAACCTTAATACCCTCTTAATTAATCATCTCACCACTTACATTAAAATATGAATACACATCGTTGATAGTTTTAGTGTCATCCCATCTTATATATTCACGCTCTACATTATAGTGTCTAATGAGACTATTATTCGGTAACTACCACCCGTACCAAAAAATTGACAGATACCATAGAATATCATCGTTCTCAGATACGGAATTTGCTTTCATAGTAGAGATTCAACGTTTTAGATAGCATTGATCCACTTTAGACTACACAGAGGTGAAACTCACTCTAAATGACTGCTTGAGACCTCCGTTGTCCGCAATGTTCTCGCTTTGCGTCATTCTGCCGTTGACGTAGAGGTCGACTTCCTGCAGCTTGTATCTGGAATACTGATCGACGATGCACTGGGCTCTCTCTCTGAACGCTTTGATAGTGGCGTCGTTCCACCATTGCATCATGTTGCCATCCTTGTCGAACTGTCGGCCCTTGTCGTCGAAGCCGTGAGTAATCTCGTGCCCGATCACGACCCCGATGCCGCCGTAGTTCAACGACTTCGGGAAGTGCTGGGAGTAGAACAGAGGCTGAAGGATGCCAGCGGGAAAGACTGAAAGCATGACGCGAAGCAGAAGTTAGAACATTATGACATTTCTCGACTCTGGATGGGATTCAGTCACTCTCAGTTACCAATGTCGTTTTTGTTGGGATTGTAAAAAGCGTTGACCACAGCAGGTCCCGTCGACCACTTGTCCTTGTCGACCGGCTTGCGCAGCTTTTGCAGGTTGTGATAAGCGTCGTACTTCAGGACGGCCAGAATGTTCTCCAGGAAGCGATCTTTGGTGATGTTTAGCTGAACAGTAGGATTGGGATGTTATAGGACAGACTGTGTGTATGGTAGTTCAGTGCTGATGACGATTTCCACTCAAATATTAAAAAGCTGAACTTGGAACAGCTGAGAACTTTCTGTTGTATCGTAAGCAGTAAAAATCTTTTCATGAGCATATAGGCTGATGAAAGAATATTACTTAATTGCTTCATTAGCTTAGCATAGCTTACCATAACGTACTCCACTGACAATTCAACAGGATCCTTCAGAAACTCAGGATATCCAATCCTTTCGTTTATGGAATCCGCCTTCTTCTTAGCAACAGCTCTCGTCTCATCGTCCATCCAGTGATTCTCTGCCAGCAATTCGTTGAACGCTTCGCGTATCGTTCTTATCATTTCCAATGCCGTCTCCTAACAACAAAACAAGCCTTAAGTTCAACCTCGAACCATTCAAAGCTTTGCGAGCTAAATAATTTTTCTCTCATCAATATATTCTGAAATAAAGTGAAACTTTGTTGACTTTCTAAGTAGATGAAGGGTGGGGGTTAGGGATTGATTTATTTTTCACGACACCTTGCTCTCGTGATTAAAGTTGTCGCGTATGAAAAGTGCCCCAACTGCCATTCCCAGCTTCTTGTTGGTCCACTCGACACACTGCGCCCACCTGTTCCTTTCGCTGAGAATGCCGAGCAGTATCTTGCGGAACTCGATCCGCTTCTGCTGATACTCATCTATCATGTGCGGCATGATGGACATCACCAGGCGCCAGAGGATGTAATTGTAGAGAGTCCTGTGCAGGCAACAAGTCCGATTACCGATCAATTTCATGGCGATGGCTTCAATTAAAAATATGCTACACCTGCGCCCCGTTACTTTCTGCCAATATCTGGCGAGGCAGACGTATTACCTTTTAAGGACAGGTATTAATTTTCTGCCTTTAAAGGTAATGAAAAAAATAATTACCGAATATCATTTTGTATTGATGTTGTTCGAAGCCAATTTATCAAAGTTTAAACATTGGAAATTTTGTGAATTCTACTCGGTGATCTGTTTATGAAACATGTCACAATGACATCACACTTGTGATTAATTCAGCATATACTTTTCATATATGCACCCTGTGTCTATGCCAACCACCCTTAAAAATCGATCGAAAAATGAACGGTCCCTCAAAAATAAGATTCCCCACTCGTGGAAAAGTCGTGCTCAAAGTCGTGCAAAGTCGCGCAAGGTCATCTTGTTAATCGACATCGTCTCCGCCGGCCCCGTCGTTAACGCGATTCGTAGTGAGACAAAAAAGAGAAATTCATAACGCGACTTCCGCCAGGGAGGCGGCACGAACGAAGTTACGGTTTCTGACGTTACCTCCGATCGGTTTTCTCGATAATGCGACCCATTTGCACGAAGTAGGGCATCGCATAAGCGACGAGCGGCTCCTCCTCCGTGATTGGCGCGCTGATGAATTCTTGAAGGTAGACGCGCCAGTTAAGCTGCGGCACCTCGCGCTGCAGCTCGCGCAGCGTCAACTTCCGGTAGATCGCCGATGTGTCGTGCCTGTCGGCTTCCGGCAGCGACGCCTGAAATCGGTCGCACTGCATGCCAGTTCAAGGTCGGACGGGGGGCCCATGAGCGAAAGATTCGATGACGACGGAATTTGCCGACGACGTTTTTTTTTTTAGACATGAGATCAATCCTCAATTTGAATCTTTAGAATTTGCTGTATCGGAGGTTCAATTCTGAATCTTTACAATTGTTGAATGTTGAATGTTGATTCGAGGATAGAGAGATTTGTTATGATTTGTTAAGGATAGAGATGCTCAGGTCTTTCATGCAGGAGTTCTAGTGTTATGCACATAATTCCGGATATTGAAAATGTATTTTCTTTGTGGGACTGCGTCTAACGGAGAACTTAAATATTGATTCGATTAGAGACTGGATGGCAGCTGTTATTGAGATAGTACCAATAATACCGACGATTTTTATTCGTGTTTTCATAAACTTTCTTTTTGTCATTTTACACGATGGATAGTCTACAAAGAGAATAAGCATTTGTATACATTTTCAATTTAGTATCTCGACCATGGAGGTGGCAAAAGGTGAAATTTATTGTCTTTCTCCTTCCATTTTCTTGGAGTAGGAGGATAAATTTTGAAAAAATAAATTAGAGCTACGTCTGCAGGTGTATTACCTACACATTAAAGTCTTGGCAAACATATTGTGGACACATCTGACAGTAGAGTACAATATACCGTTGAGTGGCCAATGGAGGGTAGTTTAACATCCTAACAACCCTACACCTGACAGCCTAACAACGAACGACACTTCATCTTAATTGCAGACTGACTCCCTGTCCTTCGGCAACGAGCAAGACAGACGCAAAAATCCTGTCACGTTTCCGAGGAGCGAGCTCGATCATTCGTCGGATCTCTTCGGCGAATCCGAGTAATCCGATTGTCTCAGGGCAATAACAGATGAAGGGAGGGGGTGATAAAAATGTCGAGCGGCCCGATAAAGACTGTCGAGGATAATGGGACTGGCTCCCGTCCCGGCAGGATAATCGCCTAATTGCGCCATTATCGGGCACTCGTTACAGCGTGTGGATTTTATCGATCGCCGAACAAACGCCGAAGCCAGTTATTCGCGGCGCGGCACATTGCGGCAGATTGAAATTTCGGTGACAGTTCGATAACGCGAGCAATTATCGGATAATTGATGAGAATTACACTGGCGCAATAAGGACTTTCAGCTCTGGAATGCGAATTGGAGATTGCGAAGGATCGAACTGACTATCATCGTAGGACAGTGATGGCGAACCTATCAGATGTCAGAGACGAAAAATTGAGTTGGACGTCGGTCAAGTAATGTTAGTTATTTGTTTGTAATGTAGACGTTGCTCGTGTTTAATAATGGAATTCTAATATTGGATGTAAACGTGTACATCGGTGCAGGTAAAAATATATAGTGAAAACTTTTGAAATATATTGATCTAATATTGACGTTATGTGATAAGGCTAAGAATTGCAGTTTAAACGTGTTAATCTTTGCTGGTGGCATTTTATTATAACATGCCGAACTGAAAAGGTTGACCATCACTATTGCTGAATTAGAATTTACACGCTGACGTAGTCGAGCGAAATGAATGAATTAACAAAATTATAGTATGAGGAATGTTTAACTCTTGTTTGATAAAGTGCAGTGAAGTTTGATAAAGTACAGTGCAGGATGAGAGTGTCATACGTTTGCCAGTTGCTTTTCCAGGACGATGACGCTGACGAATTCCGTGGCTGCCGTGCTCGGATTGGCACCCAGAAGAATGGCCACGTTCGTCATGTATCGATGATAAGCGTTCAATTCCGTCTCGCTGATCTTCTTCAGGTAGTAATCACGGCTTGGCAGAGCGAGCTGCATTTGGTCCAACTGTGCGCAGAGAGGGTGTAAAGTTAATCAGCTTCGTCGTGGCGGATGTTGATTTGTTTATGGACTTTTTTCACTACTAAAATTGCCATGGAAGAACTTTTGACCTTAACGATTATCAAAAACGAATCATGTTTTCCCTAAATATGATTCTTCATTTTGTTAAAAAAGCTGCAATAATACTCGGATATCTTTGCTGTGTTAAAACTTTCTAAAAATGAAGGCCCTCCAGAAGTTTCTCAAAAATTCTGCAAAATTCGACATAAAACACCGTACCACCAACGCAGTACATAACTCCCCAACAAATAGTTACACAATTATTAAATAAAATCGAAACAATTAATTGAGGTTACGTACAAAAATTAAAAATTCCCTTACTGTCTTCATCAACAAACAATCCTGATCCACTATCACGCTACAGATCCTAAAAAATGCTCGTCCCTGCATAATCCAATGCGTAATCCCTTGCACTGTCCGACTAAAAATTTCCGTATCCACTTTCGGCAAATAGAGCAAACACTCTGAGCAAGTAGTCCCGGCTTTGAAATCCGACTTGGGCCACCCAATGGCACTTAATGGCACTTAATGGCACCTAATGGCACTGGACCGTACTGCGTCGACGGAATATGAGCTAAGGGTTGGCCTCGCGCAGTCGTCGACCAAGGGACCTTACTTTGCCGGCGCACCTGGAGGATGTTCGCCGAGGAGTTCTTGTCGTCCGGGCCGACCCACTGTTCCAGCAGCACGCCCTCGTTGTACTCGCCGCGCAGACGACCCAGCAGGACCTCGACGGGATAAGATGGCGGCTTCCAGCTGCTGCCGACCACCACTGGCCATCCACCCAGCGAGGACAGGATCCCTTTCAAGGGCGCGTCGCCTATCTCGCGGATGCGAGCTGCAACAGGGAATAATTATTCGTTCGGCGGATAAGATTCCGAATGACGTCGTTGGATGATGACCTCTTCAAGGTTGGCCTGAAAGTTGACGTTATACGGATGACTGGTTTTTCCTAGATGAGATTCGTCTTTGCAGACCTATTTTCCAGCCACAATAAAGCAGAACAACATGAACAATAAGAGCAGTACAAATTTTCACTATAATTATTATTTTTCAAATGTGCGCAATATATATGGCCCTGAAGCCGTGTAAATCTTCTTAAACTTTGGAAAAAGCAAAAAGAGAAACGTATTACGGTACAAAAAAGGCAGAGGGGGAAATAAGCCCACAAGTACGAACCTCATCTGGCCTGAAAGTGTTTGCTTTAGCTGGAAGAGCTGGTGGGAGTATGATGCAAGAGTATGTAAAAAGATATTGGTGTTTGTTGGATGGATTCTGGTTTGGGATGTTGAGGTAATTGTTTAGGAGGATTAGGGAAAGTTTTGTATAATTGTGCTTTGGGCACTTTTATAATTGTGAGGGGTGTATGGTTGGGTTGGAAATGAAGGTAGGAGGGGTGGGGAAGAGAATTGTGGGAAATTAATGGGAACGTTTTGGGTGTTGTACCACAAATTATTGGAATAAAGTTTGCTGAATGTTACATTGTCCGAATTAAATTACCGACTCGTGATTATATGCCCCCAAAATAATGTTTTAAGCAAACTTTGTACAAAACGTATACCTCGTCAAATACGCAAGAAAATTGTGCAGTTACTTTAAAAAAAATATATATATATAAGAAAGTGTGTTATCCGGGAAATGTATTGAGGGCGGAACGCCGGCGTGATAAAGGCATTAGTCGGAAAATTTAATCGCATCCCGCTTTTCGCCCGGCAAGAAATGAAATTTGCATTGGCAAAGTAATGGAACACTCCGGCCGCCTGTTCTCTCCTTTTTCGTTCGTGCGATCGATCGATCGACCGTCTCTGGCCTTGCTATTGAAACAAGGTTAGTCGCGACTTGCGAGATGACAGGCTCTACCTTTCATCGTTAACGCATTCATTGACATAAACGTGGCAGCCGTCCGGCGACGCTCGTTTTTACACTTCCTTCCAATACATCAAACATTCCCATGTCCAATTCATCCCCCCCTCCATACATTGAGAACTGAACAGTGGCACCATTGTCTACGATTTTACAAGCATGAACAAGTACATCAAATTTCTGATGATTGAACATATGAATCGTTTATTTTGAAAGTGGTGTAAGACCATATTTAAAAAAAAATGAGATATATAATTTATGACTAACGTGGTGCAAACGATTTCTTTATGTCAAATTTATTTTTTTTAAAAACGGACTTACACCACCTTCAAAATAAACGGTCCATATGCGATTCAACGATTCATAACCTGTAACAATGAGTCCTTGTCATCTTGAACATCTGATCACTTACATTTTTAGAAAGAGGCAAATGATCTATTTGTAAACTTATTCTTTAAACATTCTGATCATTAAGAAATCTGAACGTACCCTTCCCAGCCTGATCTTTCATTCGACCCATTGCCTACCACGACTGGAAGGTCATGATTTAAAGTTTGTACGGTAAGCTTTGTTATACCCACGGATATCCATGCACGACTTGTAAAACATCTTCGCTTTTAAGGTGGCGTTATTGTCATTTTCGTTCGGTGGCTCCTCAAGGACGCGCTTTAGTATCACTTGTAGCTGATCGGCAAGCACCTCGAAAGTGCTGATCGAGCTTCGATCCTCGGGTATGACATGAAGTCGATTCCATGTGCCGCAGGCGTACTGAAAGAAATCGACGCAGGGAGCGGCCGTCCTGTCCATTGCTGACAATAAACTGGCCGCTGGAAGCAAAAATTCAACAATTATCCTACCCATTTGCGACCTTGCCAACTGTTATCTGAATTGATTAGCGTGAAAAGAGGTGCTCGAAGCAAATGTGAAGTCTACCGTTAGGGTGTAGAAAACATAGGTTGCGTTGACTTGTCACTTCAACTGATAAGTTTGAAGCAAATGTTAAGTCTACTGCTGGCATGTAGAGAATATAGGTTAGGCTGCCACAAATGAATGCAATGCATTCAAGATGTTAGGATTGACATTATCAGTAGTAAACAAAAAGTAAAACAAAGCGCAGCATTCGTACATCCTTAAGTGAGTAACAATACAGAAACTAAAGGACAATTTGAATTATTGAAACGATTTGAAAAGCAAACAAATCTCAGAATAAAATCCATGAATTTACATGAAGTACTCGATGTACACGGTGGCTAAAAAATGTTTAACTGACACAAATTTGACCCCGCTTTACGAGCGTTGTGTTTCGAAACTGTCGCGCTCAAATGAGCGACTAATCTTAATTATAAACCTGGTTCGAACAAGGTGGATAAATATATGCGTCGGCGTGGAATAATGGCCGAGACAAAGGACGATACTCATTCCACGTCCGCCGGGAGGAATGGCAATGAAGTTGAGAGAGCGGAAGGCCTTCTCGCTCGCGGAAAACTCGATTAACGCCGATGCGGCCGTACCGGAAGTCCTTAATCCGTTTTGCCCGATAGCTACGTGTCGCGTATGCTAGCTGCGCAAAAAGCACTCCTGCGATCCGACGATATTCAGCCTTAATTCGGCCAGCGCTGCGACCGGAATAAAATTGCAAGAAAATGGTAAACTGTCGCGATAAGGTATTACGTGGCTTGATCTACCTTCAATAAGGAAATTCGAGAGGTAAAAATATGAAAAAGCATTCGGATGAAAATTGGACGAACGTTGGTGAGCCTGCGGTCTCTTGACTCATATAAAGTTGTGCATTTCCGGCTGAATTTAAATATCGCGTTTACGGACAATTTTCCGTACGCGAAAATTACGTGATTACTTTCGAATGAGGTTCATGAAATGTATAGCTTTTGAGGGTAATTTTCCAAGTGGAGGAATTGAGTTTCTTCGAACTTAACTTTTGCGCGCACGTGCGAAGTATGGGAATTAACTCTGGTCAATTTTCATTTTGTATTTGCAGAGTTTGAGTTTGAAAGAAACTCGTTAACGTTTACGAGTTTATACGAGCAATAAAATATTTCTGTTACTAAAATTAACATAACCTACAATCAATTTGTGATTGAACGTTCCGTTCGGTTGAATCAAAAGTTTGAAGGAGACCGACGATGACAAGCGATGGTTTGCAGTTTGTAAAAGTGCGGGAAAATTCGATGAGAGAATTTGAGCGGTGCAAGTGCCTAATCCGCTTTCCCGATTCATGTCATGTGTGCTCGCGCGCGTCATTCACAATCAGGCGTGCAATCTATTTCGATTTGTTGTCAGGAATACGAGTTCATGCATCTGATTGATGGTCGCCCGCCCCCTCATCCGCACCCTCATCCGCACCATCCCCATTTGTTTGACATATTCCGCGGTTTCCGCCAGTAAAGGCGAGGTGAAAATATTCGAATTTAAATCGACAGAAGTGGAAGTACGCCAGTTATCAACTCATAACAATTAGCGACCAATTCGCAAAACGTTTCCGCCTATCGAACCCTTTCAGCAAATTGTTACGTAAAAATGAGTGTCGAGAACGATTCTGTTCGCCGAGTGGACGGCTTATTTTGAAAGTGGCGTAAGTCCATATTAAAAAAAGGAAGAAGTATTACACAATTAAAAATTTACTCTATATTAATCATAAATTATGTATCTCATTTTCTTTAATTATTCTTTTTATTTATTTTATTTTAATTTAAATATGAAAAAATATTAAATAATTAAATGTCACATGAAGAAAAAGTTTATACTACATTAATCATAAACTATATGATATCTCAGTTGTTTTAAATAAGGACTTACACCACTTTCAAAATAAACAGTTCAAACATCGGCAAGCGTTCGCCGACAGAACAGACGAAAAAGCGGACTCGAAAGTGTGGTTAGAAAACGCTAACTACGAGAAAAAGGTACCACGCTAGAACCAAAAAGTGTCGAACGTAAATTCACTCACCTGTCTTGACACACTCCTCCGTCATGCAAACATTGGGAGCTGGAATAGAGAGAAAAAAGAGATAGCTTCGTGATCAAGGCTTCTCAGTTTGACATTGAAACAGAACAGACATTGAACAGTTCGTCAGCGAAGCTCTTAAATACGGCAAGCAAAGTCGGTATCGCTTTGCACCTTTTTTTCACCGTCCTTTACGCACGCTTAAGGTTCAAACATCGTTCGTTAATGGGAAGGAAGGAGGCCGACCGAGCGCCAATTGTGCGGCAAGATTTTTACGAGAGGAAGTAAAAGCGTTTTCGTGCAGGTTATCATTACGTCGGGACCGTAACGGCCATTCCATTCTCGGGACGGCGAAGGGAAATAAAAGCTTCGACTTTCTGCCCTCCGCTGCGATTCGGAACGGGTGACGGGTGCCAGATAATCTCTGACGTAAGGGCGAAGGTTGTTAGGTGGATTTCCCTATCTTATCCTAATTGCCGGCTTGCCCCTGATACAGGAAGACTTGTGGCTCTCTGGGACTGGTGACGTCACATGTCGACGATCCTACAAGACTCTTTATTGGCCAGGGACATGCGAGTGAACTTCCGTGTCAATGCTTTCTGAGAGAGAGAGGGTTGAAGCGGTCAAAAGTGGAGCGGATTCATCTCTTCGCTTCCGGATATCGACTTGGGCAAGTGGTTGTGAGAAGAAGTCTGTTGTGTAGGTTCAGTTATCAGTTTTCTGCATTGCCGCGTAGTGGCAAGCTCTGGATTTCGGTTGCGACGGTTATGTAAGTGATGTACATTTTATGGGTTGCTTGTAAACTGGGTAGTTTACATGTAGTAAGTTACATGTAACGAACGCATGTGGTTTCGTTTGGTCTGCTCCATCAGTAGTATATACAATATTTATTTTGAAAGTGGTATAAGGCCCGTTTTCTTTACGTGAGATATCACGTAATTCTATTCTCACCGCTAATTAACATCGACTCCCTGTCCTACCAAAATTCCGCTCACGATTCCGCCCAGTAACGAACATATACATATATACACATAACCGACAGTTTTCACCCCGCAAATGCGGAAAATTAAGCAATTTGAATTGCGAATTTCCGCCATAACTCCAATTTGAAACCCGACCGACAATTTTGCATCGTCAACGTTCCGATACATTGTACGATATACAATTAACGAAACAACATTGTTGTTATATATACGTTGGTAGACAATTTTCCAGTGGTCTCGTTGACAGTCAACGGAACGTATACATCGGCAAACGTCATTAAAGGACTGTAGAGTGGCGAATGGCGCCATATATCGTCAAGAACATGAACTAATAATCCGTGATTAACGTTCGGGGCGGGATTAATGCGTCTCGAGGCAGCTAATTCAGCAATTATGGGGACCGATTGCGAGCGGCAACCTGTGGGAAGGAAGGAGGTCTCGACCGAAGGAGATAGGTAGATTGATGTTTAAATAGGTTCACGGATAAATGGATACCACCCCGTAGCTGGATGTGGGAGGATGATCCGAGGAAGGATCTACTGGGTGTCTCCGGCGGTCGCTTAAAGTATCAACTTGACTGGCGCAGTCTTACGAAGCCAGCCCATAATCATTCTGTCATGTTCAGTTTCATATTTTTTCATGATGTAAGTACGTAGTCCAAATACTATTAAGGACTATGTACATATTTCTTCTTATATACGTATATCTTCAATAGTATTATGACTAGATCGGAGAAAAGATCTATAGGGTGTATACTAACATGTACATAGTCTTTACTAATATTGAGACTACGAAGTATATATTTCTATACCATGTATCTTCAACAGCATTGCTCCTAGATCGAGCAAAAATCTACAGAGTGTCTCCGGCATTAAAGTATCAACTCCACCGGCTCCGCCAGCAGAGCCAGCCCATAACGATCCTATCATCCTCCCATCCAATTTTATACTTCCCCAAGATACAAGTGCACCGTCTTCAACTTGTTATCGTAGCAAAAACATCCTGATCCGCAAAACGTAAGCTGTAATCTCGTACCTACACCACTCTACGACCTATACGAACAGACGCATACAGGTAGCCCTCCTATAACACGGTTTCGCACAACACGGCCTTTTCTAGGAACCTATCTCCCGCGCTACAGGAGGGTTACCTGTACTTCGACATTAACCTCTTAACGTACGGTTTCAGTGTCACTCACGTGCGGCTGACGCGTCGGACGGAACTCGCGGGGGCAAAATTGAGCCCGCAAAATCTGACGCGACAGCTCAATAATGCACGCCAAACGAAATTGCTCTCCCGCGCGGGTACAAATTGTCCTGGGTCATTTTTTATGCAGAACGAATAGAGTTCCCCCCCCCCCCCCTCCCTCCACCCCGCGCGGTTCGAGACTCCTTCGAGAGAGACCGTCGCATTCCGAATCGCGGACGCGCAACAATGCATAATACAGGGGGGACAACGATGTTTGAGCTGGGCAAGATAAACTTTCGCGGATCTACGCGTGACCCAGTTAATCTTTTTTCCCCCGCTGACATGCATGCATGTTGGATGCATCCCCCCCCCCCCTCCCTCCAACCCACCTCTTCTCCCTTCCTGAACGGCGACCCTCGTATTTTCTTACGAAATTTTGCCCTCGAGATACCGAGGATTTAAGCTTGAAAAAGTTTGTCTCGGCCAAATTCTAATTGACGCCTCGAGTTTGGCTGCAAATCGTGGCTGGCGTTCGTGCAAATAATTAGAGATAATTAATTAAGCGTAAACCGGTTATTTAGGTATATATGTTGATTTGCGTATATATTCATATATCATTTTTGTTTTAAATAGATTTCAGGCATGAGATTCTTTTTTGTTCGTTAATAAGTGGGCCACTTCCTTTTAAGGTGCTGTCTATTTTAAAAAGAATTAGTAAGAAATGTATGCATAAATAAAGCATACACTTAAGTAAAGAATTTACGCTGAATTAATCGCAAAGTATAATACTTAAACAGTCCATTTATTAAATGAAGAAAAATTATATAAATCCACTCATGCCTCGGGTATAAAGAAACGTGACCAAGACGAGGTTTTCCACAGAATTTGAATAACAGCTAAAAAAGAAAGGACAGATGCAACCCAAAAGAGGAAGGTACGACAACAATTTGCGCGCACGCGCGATTATGAAGAATAGCAATCTCCGCAAAATTTCGCGCGACGTCGCTTAATAGTCCCGCAGATGACTCACTCTGTATGCTAATCGCGTTAGAAGTTTCCCGCGTCGCGCGCGGGGAGGCGTCGTTCGACATTCGATTTAAAATCCGAAAACGTCTTGGCAACGTTGCGCAACGCGGTCCGCCTTCGCGAGTGGCGCGAATGAATGAACGTGGGGAACGATGAATTAAAAAATTACATAACATCAAAATTTTTGCGCAACTCGGCCTCTTCTGTCTCTCTCTCTCTCTTTCTTCTCTTCTCTTCACTGTCTCTCTCTGTCTCTCTCTCTCTCTCCGAGCCGCTGCCGTTCTTCGATCCGGCGGCGAACGGATTAAGTGTGTCACTTCAGCATCTGAATCACGTCGTTCGCAGACCTTCTCCGTACGTGAAGTTGATAACCTCGACTCGATTTGATTCGGCTGTCGCGTAAATCGCGCGCTCGCCTCCGATGAATATCTTATGCCGCCCCGGAATATCTCTTTGCCGAGTCGAAAGTTTCGCGCCGGCCGAAACTCGTTCGCCGAACTATTGCCATATTGTCCACCATCATGGGAGGATTCGAGTCTGGCGATTCGGGAACGATGAATGCGGAAAGCATCGATAGGAGAAGTCCTGAGACTCGGAAGAGAGGCAGGCAATTTTTCATCTCTCAGGTTGGCAAGAAAGTAGTTTCCGTTTTGTGGTATGAAATAAAACTCATGCTTCTTTGGAAAAGATCAACTTTAGCCAGTATTACATTTTCCACTTTGTTCCCTAACTTAAATTGATCGGAATGCCGAAAGGAAGATATCTGAACACTGACGGTTCTGGGCTCCAAAATTGAAAATACTTTCTTGCGAGCCTAATAGGAAAGTACTATAGAAAGCCTAATAGAAAAAGTATCTCGTATTGGAAAAAGTCTTAATTCAAATAAAGCGACAGCCAGGGTTAATATTTTTGCTCTTTTCTTCATAAACAATTGGTCAGGACGCTCGGCATGTAATGTGTTAATACACGTCCCTAAACTCTTCAATCCTGTTTCATCAACGAAATCACAACTCTCTAGAATCTACCAGACATGCTTCAGCTTAAAGAGTCATAAAAGATCAGAATCTGACTCATCTGAAAAATTCTAGTCTCACCCCAAGGAGGCCAGAAACCTTCCGAAGCTTTTCTTGGCGAGCGAAAAAAAAAAGGTCAAAATCTTACTTACCCGGATCCTGAATGCATTCTCGGCCAGTGTTCAGCGCCAGCAGGAGAAGAATGAAGAGACATGTGGCTAGTAGAGTGACGGCAAGGACTCCTAATAGCTGTTGCCTGCTGGCAGGACCTCTTCGTCTGCGAGTGATGGACGTTGCCCTTGTGATCCCGATCGGCCTCCTCCCACTTCCGGGATGATGCAGGATCGTCGTGGTGGTGGCACCCTTGGGTCCGTAACTCACCTGTAGGCAGGTAAGATTTATCAACTGGCGACTGGCAATCGCAATTGCGACCGGTCGGACAACAGGCTTGATTGCATGCCGGCACCGCGTCGTCGCTGATCAACCCTTAACCCCGAGCGACCTACAGGGTGACTCAAGAGTCGACGCTCCGACGACTATGCATCGTTCGGGTGGAAGGAAAAGTGTTCTTCAGTTTATTTTTCGATTTTATGTCGGCAGTTCAAAGTGAAACGTTGACTTTATGGATTCTTACTTGTAATCTATTGTAATTGTAATGAATTTGGGGTAGTGTTAAACTTTGGGTTATGTGAAGCTGAAAAAGTTGATGCTGGAAATAACGTGCAATGTTTCAGAGGATCGGAGTGCGACGTTCACAAATAATTTGTTCTCAAGGGTTGATAGTTGCAGTCTTCAGACTCCCATAAATTGCATGGTTCAACGCCCATTTTAACTAACTGTATAATTCAATGATACTTTATGACCGCTAACGAGAAGTGAATAGTAATAACCTTGCAACAATTATTAGAAATTTTATACGTGCAAAAAGAAAGTGATGAAATGTAGAGCTTGACTTTAAATAAATGTTCCATCCTTATAGTAGTTTACATTCTGTACTTAGATTCTGTTAAAATAGAGACAAAAAATTACAGCCTACAAAAGGTACAGCTTTGTAAATTACAGAATGCAAGGATGAAACCAAGCCGTACGTTCTATCACTCTTGAATTTCCATTAGACAGCATTGAACACCGAAAATGAATATTTTGTAAGGATATACTGCCGGAAATGGACGTCGACGGAAGGTGAAAAAGTGGCTTTCAATGGCAGGCCAATTTGGCGGGACGTGAATGGCTGGAAGGAAGGATTTATTTTGGAAGAGGCGTGCGCTGCCAGAGATGCACATTTGTCGGCGTGCGGTCTATAAACGTTGCTCGGGGAGGTTCACCCTTTGGATTCTCACCACGCTCGGCCAACTTTCTAGCTCGCGCCTCGCCCGCGCTATAACTGAAACTTATTCCGAGTCCCGTCCGCTTCCCCGTAATACCGAGTTTCCGGTTAGTTACACCTGTTTTGTGTTAATTCGCACATTGAGCCCCGTTACGCAACCGTTACGCTGCCGGGATACAAAATGTATCAGTTTTACATTAATATTTATGTAAGCGCGATTATGAAACGTCCACTTCGCATGGGGTTACATCATTTTGTAAGACGATTGTGCCCTGTAACGTCGTGAAACTCCTGAATCCATTAATTAGAAAACTGTTCCGCGCTGATACGTCAACAATAACAGTGAAACAGAATTGACTCGAATGCAGTGTAATATAGAGCTTACAATCCGAAAGAGTGCCCGACAATTAAAACAGTCACTGAACCGTGTAACGCTTCAAAATCAAGCCCCAAGGGGAAAAAGTTCCCCACCCAATTTCAAATTAAACACTCACCGCGCAAACTTTGCCTTCAACCCCCGAAAAAGCCCGCCGAAACTGAAGCCACCCCATTCGGAGCTCGGAGAAACAAAACTCAAACACTTTCCAGTTCAATATCTCGTCGATCTCGTTAAATCTCTTTAACATAATCTGGCTAATCTCATTGATCCCGTTAATCACCTTAATCTTTCTAATCTCGTCAATCTCGTTAACGACATCAATCTCGGAAATCTGATTAACAGTATTAATCTTCGGAATCTGACCTGAAGCGGATTCGCAGCAGGAGGCGACTCCTGATTGGCAGCTGGCGCCAGCTCGCTCTCCTCGGCGATGACGGTGGCCCTCAGGTACCCGTTGTTGCTCTCCGCCCTCATCCTCGCCTGCTTTCCGGCGCCGGAGGCGGCACGCAGGTCGCTCATCGTCGACGGCTGCCGCTCGCGGCACTCGGCGGCGACGCGCGAGAAACAACTGAAGAACTGCGCGACGCCGAGCGCCGCCGAGCTTTGCCGCGCTTACCGCCGATCACGCCCGGCCGGCTGGCCGCTGGCTGTCCGCTGGCCGCTGGCTGGCCGCTAGCTGGCCGCTAGCTGACCTCGAGGATCGGCCAGCCAAGGGTCGCACTTCCCGTGTACGACGCTCCTGCCCGCCGCGATGCGCATATTAACCGACGCCGACGCCGGCACCCGCGCCGCGACGCTTCCTACCGCTCCGCTCCGATCCTCTCTTCCCGTCAATCGATCCCTCTCATCCGCGAAAAGGGAGCCCCGGCGTAGGAACGTGTCCGCCTAAGAGAATGTGACGGGAGAGCGGTGGAGAGCGGTGCCTCTGCGATTGCCTCCCCTCCTCCGCCCCTCCCTTGCCGCCCTCCCCTCTCTCTCTCGCTCCCGCTGGCCAGGCTGACGCGCTCTCTCTATCTCTCTCTCTCTCTCCCACTCGGGCGCGCGACTTTTGTTTACACCTCCGCGGCGCGCGGCGGGCCGCTGTGGAGGGGGGTCACGCGGCGGCTCGGCGGTCAGGAAGGCGGCGCGCGGTGGGGGGAGGGCCGCGGCCGGCAGGAGTGGGGAGAGGGTGCGTACATCGACATCTCGCCGAATCTCGCGCCACTGCGCGCCACTCAATCGCGCTCTCGTCCGCAGGCTAATCGCACTCTGCAATCGCTGTAGCTGCTCAGGTGGACTCTCGAATATACGTTGAAGCGAGGACGTTGAACGGGGCCACTGCACTTTGAGGATTGGACGTTGATCCTCGTATCCGGACGCGTCTCGAGAGGCACACCCTGGCGAAGGCTGGCCGGCGAGCGTTCCGGGGGAAGCTGTCTCCTTCGCCGACGACGACGTCGGCGTCACTTCCTCGGGGTCGGAGCTCACAGCCGCCTTTGTTTACTCGGCGACGCAACAAGCGTACGGGGTGTCGGCTCGGGGCGCATGCATTGGCGAGAATCGCGGAGAATCGATCGGAATCGACGGAGGCGGCTCTGTCATAGGGGTAGAAGCGTTATATTCTCGAGCGGGCCGAGGCGAGCAGATATGTGCCTGGGGACGGAGGCGTCGAGTCCGCGTGCGCTTGGCGAGCGTTCATGGCGGCCTGGACGCAACAAGCGGCCACGCGACTTAATGAGGAAACGGGTACGTAAACACGGACGGCGGTCAATGACGGACTAAGGGTGAGACATGTTTCGCAACAGGGGCGCCCCGTGCCGGCCTCCGGGGCGAACCATGGAACGGGACTGGGGCGGGGGGGACACAATGGCGATAAGGAGGGTAACAACAATAGCAGCTACGAGAAGCAATACGTTCGGTGGGCTGGTTCTTCGCCGAACTACCCCTAACGAATCGTGTAATCACTGATTCGGAATTGGAAGTGGATAGGCTGGCATAGTCTTATAACTCTTTCACGTTTGTGTAATAAATACATTGCTGTGTATTTACAGTCGAGGGTGGGGGTGAAGTTTCTGTCGACGTTTGAGGTCGGCTAGGCTAGTAGTAGACGGTGAAGATTAAGTAGGTGAGAAGTAGCGAGAAGAGACGAGGGGTTGATTCCGGGGCTGAACTTCGGAAGAGTCTGAAGCCTGTAATTAAAGAGTCATTGAGTTGCGCCTCTCAAACGTGAGCAGTACGTTGTATAGCAAGCGTTATCGGAAGACAGGAATAGAAGGTGCCTGATGGTAGACGCTTTATCAGGCGTAGCGTGCGATGTACGTACTTATTGATAGACAGTAATACGTTTAGTAGATCAATACGCACTCTTATCATTCGGGTCTCGTGCCCCGCACGGTCGATGTCCCAATGTCGACTTCCGCTTCGACGGCAGATAGCCGGGAATGAACAGACTGGGAGCCTCCAGTCGACCAGTCGACATCAGATGACTGAAGTCCTGTTCCAGCTTGTTAGCGATTGGCCCTGAAATAACATCGTCAAACAATCAACGCTCTGATCGTGATCAGGCGTGAACCTACTTACCTTTAAAATGCAATAGGAACTGAACGCATGCACCGTTGTGCAAGGTCTTCGTCTTCCGGCCGTCGATGGACAACATCCACTCTGGAATGCCCATCACTTTCCTCACGTCTTCCAAAAACTGAGCTCTGCAAACCATTAAACACTTTATTTAAAATCCACACATAGCAGTTCTAACAAAATTTACAAATTATAAACATTTTCCCAATGGAATTACTTTAAAATCGTAAGTTACTAAATGTTATTGGTTTAGTACATATGCGACCCAAACCATAAAGAGTGGTATTTTGCCCTTACGCGACAAATTGCGGTGGCTTCATGATGTTCACGTATTTGACAATGTCGTTATCCGGTTCGATGTTCGCGCATGCAAACCGATTGCTGCCAAAGTTCTTATCTAGTATCACGATGGATCTGCCCATGGCCGACACTGGGCCCTCCAGCGGGAAGTTCTTGTCAGAGAACACTCTCCTCTCCGCCCCGATATCGATGGGTCCCACTCTGGCGGATATGTCGCCCACGTGACATCTTAACGGCAGATCCGGCCCACATTCTTGCCGATAGAGATCGTCCTGAAATCCGTGGCTCATGACAAATTATCGTGCGAAATTATCTTCACCTCGGCAAGAAAGAAAGCTGAGTCGCAGGCCAACTCCATTAACTCCACTTTTCTCTTTTTTTTTTTTGCCTGCATCGCCAAACCACAACGACTTTAAACTTTCTATATTGAAAAGTTCGTTCTTATTGCATTTAAGCGAGTGACAAAGTTTGGTCTCAGAAATTCTCTCGACGTTAGACATTGATACCTTGTTAGTAAATTGACAATGACCTCGGATAAGATAGAGAATGTTATTTTCTGTATAAGAGGAAGTTATTCGAATCAATGTATGCTGGCTTATCGATTCTTGTCACTTTCGCTTTTCCGGAGTTAATCGATTGGCCGAATAAGCGGTTAAATACGTTGCGACATACGTTGAGAGGATCGGCAAGCTGCGTGAAATAAGGATTCCATATGTAGCCGCCAGCCACGCAACGGGTGTCTTTCACTTTTACGGCCGCGTCCACGCCTACCGGATTGACGTAAATGGCCCAATTATGGTTGCGGGTCTAAAAAAGATAAACGGCGACGTGCCAGCCTTTGAATACTCCCTCTTCAAATCGAGGAGGCGGTAGGATCTTACGATGTTCCGATCGTGCTTGCCGGGATGTCGTAACTTCACTTCGATCACCGTTTCACTTTGACTGCCGTCACTGTGTATCAATTGTGTCTGCAAGTGAAGTTCAGGAATTCATTACGGAAAGTCTACGCGCGCCAAAGATTATCCGACATGAGATTTCTATTGGTGGACTTTCTTCAACGCCGCTTTATTATTGCAAAAAAATCCAACAGTAAGAATCTCATCTATGATAAACGAATCAACCATACAATGTCAACATTATCCGACATATTTCTCAAGTACATTGTTTAAGATAATAGTAGTCATTATTTAGTACCATTCTGATGTAGCCATAAGCATAGCCTTGTGGATGATGAAAAGAAGCAATGCCTCTCAGTTCTCTGGCGTCTGCCGGAGCATATCCTCTTTCTATCGTCGTGCAGCCCCACCTAAAGAATATGGCAACAACGTAAATCTAAATTTGCCTGCCTATTCACCGCATCCAATAATTGGAGCATACCTGAGATTCTTTTCCTTCTTGTGAATGACGATGCTGCGGCCCAAAATGCTTCTTTGCCCGAACAACGACAGTAAACTGTCATTGTACGCTGCTGAGTATTTCTTCCGATTATCCAGAGTGCCGAATTTGCCGCTTAGGTCGCCCATTTCATACTGATCAATGGTACCTTCGACTGGCGGCGGGACATCGCTAATGTTCACGCCCAATGGATTCCAGTGGCCATAAAGTGAAGTGGCCTCACAGGGGAACTCTAGATCGATCTCTATAGGCGTCTACTCACATAAACCAAATCAATTTCAATCAACTAAAGCCCTCTTTAAACCACGCGTAAGTCTTCCCACAATCCATTCGGTGCAAGACCGGTAAATTCATGATAAAACAGACTTCCATTGACCATGTTTACGGCTCTGAACAGAACAAGAACTGTAGAGCTTAATTACAACGTTACAATATGAGATAGCCACTCTTTTGACTGTTTAGCACACTACTAGCAAATCTACAAAAAAACCGGTTTTGATTCGTCA
The DNA here is from genome assembly GCA_914767735.1 of Anoplius nigerrimus. Classification (NCBI taxonomy): domain Eukaryota; kingdom Metazoa; phylum Arthropoda; class Insecta; order Hymenoptera; family Pompilidae; genus Anoplius; species Anoplius nigerrimus. The sequence continues at coordinate 10,925,338 of OU612091.1, read as the reverse complement.
TATTACTGCTCTAAGCAGATCAAAAATTCAAGAACTTAATACAATGTCACTATGTATATGTGATAGCCACCCATTTGATCCTTGATTACAGGACCAGTAAATGCATCATATACAGATTTCGATTCGCCATCCTCATTGCTCCGAGCAGAACAAAGAATCAAGGACTTCTTAACCCAACTAGGTGCTTACCATGTGTATGTGATATCCACTCATTTGACCGTTGAGACCCTCGAGGTTGACTTCGATGTCAGTGACGTCATATTCGCTCTGCTGCAAGAACTCTATCTTCCCTCTCAGCGATATGTCCTCGCCGTTTCCGAACCAGTCCTTGGCCACTGCTTTCCTCCGATAAACGCCGGTGATCCTGCGAGGGAGACACGAAGATATGAAAGCGCGGAAAGAAAGATACGGTTTCATTCGATCGTGTCATTCAATTTACATGGCGCAAGCCAGTCGTTCGCCTCTGGCAACAGGTCCGTGATCGTCGAATATCACTAAGCTCTTGCCCAGAACGCTGTGCGGGCCAGACAGAGGCAGCATCGGATCCGTGAAGAGCTTCCGAGTGAGTAAAGGCCCGTAAAGCTTTCTGCCTGCGATCTCCAATTTGCCGTGCCTCGTCAAGTCGCCCAACCGGCAGAGAGAAATCTCGTTCGTCGTACACAATTCCGGCTTCTTCGCATCCCAATCCACCTGATTAGACCGGCAGACGTTCGTATTACGCAAAATTGTACATACCATTACTATGACTATTATTTGACAACAGTCGCTTGGAATGAAAATTAGTGTTAAAATAATAGAATTTACAATAATAATGATGAGTACGTTTTTTAACGACTATAAATAATTTAATTGTAATTTCATGTATTATTGTTGATAATGATTATTATATAACCGTATGATAGGTAATAATTTGAGAAAACTGTTATCTATTTATTAATTGCTATACGGAGCGTTTATTTTGAAAGTGGTGCAAGTCCATTTTCAAATCAATCAAATATCACGTAAATGAAAAGTTTATACTACATTAATCACAAATTGCGTGATATTGCATTTGTTTTAAACGGACACACTACTTTCGAAATAAACTTCAAACAACTTACAAGATGGAGTAAGCTTGGATCAAAATCATTGAAAATTAAACGTACTTGACCACACTTAGTGACGCAGAGTTCATAAAAATGTTTTAATTTAAAGAATCTGGCGGGCAGATATGGATGGCAAGGATAAGAATGAGAGAGATTGAGTGTGGAACATTTAAAAGTTAGATGAAGTACCTTGTAAGGATTATAAGTTGGTCCAGCACTGAGACATCTTCCTGTCCAGTTGTAATAATCTTTTCCTGGCGGATTATCGTGAATCATCCATCTGAAAGTTGTAATGTTTACTGTTGTTATTCAAAGGTGGGTTTCAGTATATAGTTTCGTCGGTTCTGTATGTCTGATTGGAAGATTACCGATGATCGGCTGAGTTATTCAATGCACTACCGTCCGCGTGAACCAGGTTCTCAATTATTATGGTGGTGTCTGCTAGGGGGTCGTTTTTCGGCTGACGGAAGATGATTCTGCCGACGATCGGATAACGATAGACAATTTCCGCCGTGAACAATGGCACTTGCCCGGCATTCTGCTGCAAGTGGAGAAGAAAAGTTCCGCAGATCCACGGCAGAGTACTCTTGTTGTCCGTCTCGTTGTACCTACAAGACAAATCTATCGATTAACGTCAAGTCGCCCCAACATTGCCCAAGGATTAAAAATAAATATAATAATAATTCAAATTTCTTGTCTGGGTTCGTTGGAAACATGCAGGAAATCGATATTAATATTTTTCATAAAAAAAACATTTTCATACACTTTAATAGAGATTTTTGAGATAAGTATGTAAGATGTTTAGGCTGGGAAGTAATCGACAGCTTACTTGTGAAGCACCAGTGATCGATGAACTATACTGTGAACTCCGGAGAGTGGAAGATACGTGTCCCAGTACAGGCCGTTCAATTTAGCACTACCCGGTAATATATCATTGTGATACGATCCTTCCCTGCGACCCTGAAGTTTTCCCGACAAGTCGCCAACCGCATACTGATCCTGCGTGCCTAAGCCTGTAACGCACATTACATTGACATATGTGACCTATTCTTTTAAACTTCCTGACAAGACCGATTGTAACAAAATGAAAATATGTTCAAAAATCCTTTTCAGACGTAATGAACATCAACACATCTGAAATACCTGGCGGAGGTACTGCTTTTTCATCAACGTTCAACGGATTGAACATTTTCTTGGTGGTCTCGCAAGCATCGAGGCCCATGCGGAACTTAGAAGGCTCTGCAGGAAGTTCATGGATCCTGTAAGCAGCGATTTTCGTGTTGTAACGCAGTCTCGTTTCCAAATCGTTTATCGGCGCCAACGAGACATTCACCCATGTCGGATCGAACGGCGTTTCTTGGCTCAGCGTCACTTCTCCTTTGATGCCGTGCGAGTTAATTAGAGTCCTAGGAACAAAAGGAGATAGAAATAGACTGCGTGTATTACGCCTAAAAGTAAGATTAACCGCCAATGGCAGCGTTCAAAGCGATACGCAACAAATGTACTGCCAATGACAATCCCAAGCTGTACATTGCATTAACAGTGTGCAATATAATATTGTACTAGTATCACAAGACTTAGATTACATTAACAGTGTACGATACTATGTCGTACTTGTATCCTAAGCCTGGCATTACATTAACAGTGTACGATATGACGTCGTACTCGTATTCCAACCCTTAGATTACATTAACAGTGTACGATATGCTGTCATACTTGCATCCCAAGCCTTACATTACATTAACAGTGTACCTATGTCGTACTTGTATCCTAAGCCTGGCATTACATTAACAGTGTACGATATGAAGTCGTACTTGTATCCTAAGCCTGGCATTACATTAACAGTGTACGATATGCTGTCGTACTTGCATCCCAAGCCTTACATTACATTAACAGTGTACGATATGCTGTCGTACTTGCATCCCAAGCCTTACATTACATTAACAGTGTACGATATGCTGTCGTACTTGTATGCTAAGCCCTATATTACATCGACAGAGCACATTATGCAAGTATTGGTTTGAAGCTTGACGTTCGGTGCTATCTTTAGGTTTAGTGAGAAAACGATAAGCGAACGTTAATTGATTCTTGCGACGCAGTTGAGATGAAAGGTACGTCGTCGGGTCTTACTTGGCACGAATCGGCTTGCGATGATTGATCTTGGCACAGGCCAAGAAGGAGTCGTCGTGCGTCGGATGAAAAACGACGAGATACAATATCCTGTGCGGGCCGAGAAGATCGGCCGGCAAGAGGGAGAGTTCCGGGTCTCTGTAAAGTGTTTTGTACGTTTTCTCCGAACTGGCGGCGACCTTTATCTTCCCCAGTCTCGAGTCCACGTCGCCGATTGATTTTCCTTCGCCGGCATTGTCGGGATCGAAGACGGTTTGAAGAATGTTGCAGTTGGATTTGTCTGCGCAGATCAAACACTTGTTATATTATTATTGGACTTACGCGGCTATGCTTGCTTCAAGATAGTCTATATAAAATATATGGTCCGTTCATTTTGAAAGTGATGTAGGTCCGTTAAAAAAAAATTATATATCACATAAATAAACCGTTTACACCACGTTAATCATAAATTAAGTATATATCTCTTTTTTTTTAAATATGGACTTATATCAGTTTCAAAATAAACTGTCCATATATTATTATCAACATTGTAAATTTTAATTTGTGCCTTGACAAATTTGTATTGTGATTAAAAGTAATTTTTTTTAGAAAATAATCTTATTTTCTTTAATACAGGGTGTAGTAAAATACTATTGAATTTACATATATAGATGAACAGCAAGTTAGGTAAACACAGATCAAGAATGTGAGGTTAATTAATGTATTTACTAATTTAGATGAGATGAATAATGTAAAATTAAGAGAATGTACCTTTGCCAGTATTGAAAATATCGGTCACGTAAATTTTCCAGTGATGCTCCGTATAATCGACGGACGGTAATTTCTGATGTTGGACATGATGAAGATTAGCGTGAATAATTGTGTCCGTCGTATCTTCGCCAGCCGGTCCACCCAGCCATCTGAACGAAACGGTTCCTGCGACAGGACCGTTAAATCTGGCCTCGGCGAACTTTTCAGTGTTTTTTTCCAGAACCTGAAAGAAATCAACCGCAGGAAAGTGAAGCTTCCAGCGAAGGAAGAGCAATGACGATAAGAAGAGAAATCGTTCGCTTACCGTAATTGAGGAACAGATCACTCTGGGCGAATAAGTGTCTTTCATCACTAATCCTTTGCCCCATAAACCTTTCTCTCCTGTCAGGCTTAAACCTGGCACTTCCACGGATCCTGTTTCATTGCCGGGCATTTGGAGTGGACCGACCAGATCCGTTAAATCGATGACGCTGCAAAAAAAGAATCGTTTACAACTTAGTCACCAGCGAGAACACTCATGTCACAGTCATTCCCAAAAATTAAGACACTCGTTCAAAGTTGAAACGTATTCTCCGTAAACTTCTGGAAAGTGAGTCGAAGTCAAATCAGCAATTAATAATTCTATCGGTGCATCGGAAAGAGTATTATTTTAAGAAATTAATAATTTCATTAATGTATCCCGAAATGTCAATATTATTTTTTTACCGTTTACTACCTAGACTTTACTTCGTTGGGAACAAATACGACCCAGTACTTTTACGGAAAAGCTATTTTATACTTTTGTTTCGCGAGGGTCGAACTTTTAAAAAAAGAAGCAGTAACAGCCTTACTTTTCTCCGACACGTCGCTGGTCGCATCGTCCATCGACGACAGTGTAATCCACGGGAAATTCCGTGATCGACCAGAGCCATTGTTGATCCGGATACTGAAGAGTGGGCTGCAGAGCAACGCGAATTTTCACCGAATTCTCAACTCCCTGCTCGAATCGAATCTCGCCATGAAGACCGCCGGACGACACGTACGCCGCCAACTTGAGTGCATTTCCGGTTGTCACTACGTCCGAACAAAGCTTCAAAATAAACGCCTGACATCCGTACGCTCACCTCTCCTCTCAACGTCAACAATATCAAACATTCAACCTCACGTCACACAAGGTAAATAAGTCATTAATCATTCATTAATTAGATGAATATCAATGTACAGTATTAACAGAAGCACACGACTCATTAATCATTTGTCAATTACATTAGTATCGAAAGTACAGAATGAACAGAGGCACACCAATCATTAATTGTCTGTTAATTACAATAACATCAATATACAGAAGAAACAGAGGCACACGAGTCATGAATAGTTTATTGATTACATGAGCATCAAAGTAGAGCACAAACAGAGAGGATTATCGTACTGCAGACGTTTGCGGACTCGAACGGACCCGAAGGCATTCCAAACAAGTCATATGCGACGACCTTGGCCGGACAAAAGCGCAGCTTTGAGTCATTCCTTATGCCTACTTTCACTCACCGACGGTCAGCAACAGTAACCAAAGCATGATCCGGGATTCAGTTGAACGTTTGACGCATGTTTCCCGACGTAAAATGATGCGCCAGACTGTCGATCGGCATCGCCGTTGTGGGACTGTTTTGTCCGTACGGAACTGCAGGACTTATGGCAGCAGGGAGCGAAGGAGGTAACGCCTCGCACTTTCTTATTTCCTCGGACTGCCATGGTGGGAGTTCTGCTCCGCGGAGAGGAGAACGATGACCTCCGGTACGGGACGAAAGTGGGGCCCAGTGTTGCCCAGTGGGGCCCGGATCGAGAGAGTCCACGTGGAATCGATGTCTCTCCATTGGATTTAGTCGCACGTGCGACTCTCGAACGGACGGTAAGTGGACACCAGTGGGGACCAGGAGGATTTCTGAGGCCGGACGAGTTCAGGCAAAATTGTTTGATACGCGTCGGATGCGTGTGTTAGATTAGATGCAGATCAAATGCGATTGATCTGGATGCATATTGTTATGGAATCTTGCCAGTGCTTGAGAAGAATTCTGTCTGGAGTTTATTTTCTTTAGTAAGAAGCATGAGTAACAACATTTGATTTAAAAGAAAGTTCTTTATTCGAATCTTACTTTTCATTCATCTGTCTGTGTGGGGAGTAAACGTGTTTATATATTTTATTTTTAATTAAATGTTAACGAAGAGAGAAAGCATAATGATGAATTAAGTATCCCTGATTAAATTTAGGTAAATATTGATGAGTTATAAAGTAAGCAAATGAACAAATGTAAGGAAATACTACCAGAATTTTATATAATTGTCATTAAATTTGGGAAATATTATGAATTCTTGAATGTTTATCAAATTAAGTGGTAATTACATATAATTTCCAAATTAATCACAATTACCATAACACATAGATTGCATCTGGAAGTTTTTATTCAATTGTTGTCAAATCATAACGTAAAATCAAGAGTGAAACATACAAAGAGTAGTGTGTCTCTATTTTCATTATAATCAAATGTGCAAAGTTTTTGAGAGCCTATAATAATGGTTACTAATTCGAGGTGATAATTATGAAAGGTCTGAGTCATCATTTGGAAGAGCATAAAACATTTTATTTAAACCTGAGTCGCTTATTGTAACTGCATGAAAGATCCTATTTCTGTTTTCCCTAAACCACATTCATAAGTACTTACACAAATAAATTCTCACTGCATCAAGTATACTACTGCCCCCCTCCCAAGCCTAAGTCATCTTTTGAGAACTTGAAATAGTTTATACTGATATTCTTTGCTTCTATCGTATATAGGATCGAGTGTGTGCTCACTGTTACTCTGACATAGGTCACATACACAATTGCAGCCACGTTCGGACCCAACACATTCGCGGGAACGTGAATAAGAGTGGTATGTTCATATATCTGAGATTCAATCGACGCACGCTATACGTAGATGAAGGAAGTCCGTACTGAACGGAATAGCGGAGAGTTGACTATCGTTTTGGCAAATGCGAGCGTACGATTCGATGTCTGGCCAAGAGTATTCGGAGTAACCTTAACCGATTCAAGTAAAATTAATCGTTTGCATAGCGGCAGGATGAAACATCGCGAGGCGATGACCTTCGCTTATTTACCAGACGGTCTTATTGGAATTACATCTGGGATCCTGCGTCGCGGACGGAATTTACGGGAGACAGGGCTCGCTTCAAGAGTGGCGACGTCATAAAAATAGTAATATGAGAAGTGTGGTACTTGAGCTGAGCGACTATTACCCGGACAACTCGTATTTTTGAGGATCGCTGCGCTGAGGAGTAAAAATATTTAAGTACGTCTTAAGCAGAACATTCGCATACGAATTTTATTATTTGAACCGTTTATCTTGACAGTGGTGCAAGTCCAAATTTAAAAATAATTAGATATCACATAAATGAAAAGTTCACGCTACAGTTATCATAAATTATATATCTCAACTTTTTTTAAATATGAACTTACACCACTTTCAAAGCAAAGGGTCCATTTCACTGTTAGTATCAATGCTAACAAGCCGATTATTCCAGATGTTCGGGAGAAAATTCAACCATAAACACGTTTGTGAGTGTGACCACTGTCTGTAAGTAGAGAGCCCGTTATGGGTTGTTTTTCAATAATGTTAATTTGGATTTTGTTTGTTCTTAGACGCTTCGATGACAGCCTTTCACCGAGCGGAATAGACTTGACATCTTACTCGCTGCAAATCTCGCAACGTGAGGCAATAATCTACAAGGAAGTTTACTTCGTCGTCTACTTCTCTTACCTGCTCTTCACTTGCTTCATCTGCCTAGCCATGAAATTCGTTTTCCATGTAAAATTGCCCTTTTACGCCACTACGTGCCCGCCAACCTCGGTCCATTTTATGAAAATCTAAGTTTCTTCGAAATATAAGATCTCAGAACTCGTACGTCTCTCAATATCGTACACTTTCAAAAAATCTAGCATTACCGACAGTATTGTTCAACCATTTTTATGTAATTCTCACAACACAATAAGCTTCTAAAAAAAAATGCTGCCCAAAGTCACGTCTCGGGCCTGAAAACAGCAAAGAACTGCATTGTAAATATAGAAACTTCTCGATTAACTGCTCTAAATTGAAAGAAAAATATTTTAATTGAAAGGTGGAGTTAATTGGCTTGGCTGCCGAACAGCTCAATTAAGATTCGCTTTAACGGCCAGAAATATTCTTTGGCCAGGTCCGGGACACGAGTGCAGTCATAGAGGGAACAGCTGACGGGCAGGATCCGTATTCTTTTTTGTCTTGCCGGCACGTCAAGCGCTTCCGAAATAGGCCCTCCGTACGTCAGACTACAACGATGCGGTGCAAAGATCTTCTCCCATCGTTCTAAATAGGATTCCAAGATCGGGTCAAACTGGGTAGCGGCTTCTAACCGGGAGTAAAACTCGGCCGTTGTATCGCGGAAGCGAGATTCGAATAGCCTTCGGTGATTCACTCAGGGAATCCGACTACTTTTCCATTGACATTTTTTATCACCGTCAATACAAACTGTTCCCGTTGAAAAAGGAACTGCACGATCCGCCTATACTGCCTGCGCATGCTTTCAATTGGAACGTTGCAGGAAGTCTCGAAGATGTCAATGTAAAGATATGTTGAATAATGCGAGTATGGATAGTTTATTTTGAGAGGTGTAAGTTCTATATTGCAAAAGAAAAAGAGATTTAACATAATTCATTAATCATCATTGTATCATTATGTATCGTTGCGTACATAATAATTTGTGTATAATTTGTGTATTATTATTCATGTTTCATTTAGTATAAACTTTTTATTTATGCGACATCTCATTTTTTAAAAACAATGGACTTACACGACTTTCAAAAAAATGATCCATGTATTGGTTGGTAATTGTAAAAGCGAAAATGAAAGATTCGGAGAGACAATTAGTTATTAATTGCGACTAGCATTGTTTACTGTCACGAACTAGAGGCTTAGACATTATCTTCATTCTGTGACGTCACCCACTTTCATAATTACCAGCACATAGGTATGACGAAGAGTCCTAATGGGAAGTCCTCAAGTTAAAGCTGAGAATCGTAACTTAATAGCGCGTTACGGAATATAATATCAACAGAGGGCATGAGTACTTTTTTGGCACGCCCGTTAGCAGCCAGGTGATAGCTCGATATAGAACGCCAAGAATGTTGGGCAAGCGTTTCTTTCCTTGTTGTCGCTCTTCCGTGTTTATACTTTGAGCTGCCACGAGCATCAGGGCAGCGAATTTTATCTATTCACTAAAATGAGTCTGCTGGAATTCGGTTTCAGATTTCCACATTCAATGAGTTACGTTAAACTTGCCCTAGATTTAGCTTAAGCAATTTTCAGTACAGATAATTCATTCTAATTCATTCAATTTGTTTCAGGGTAGGATAAATTCTTAAGTATGCAATTTAAGAATCTGATTCCAAGAAATGATGGTTTACAAAGTGAGGTCAGAATGTGCGGTAATGTTATACTGTCAACTAAACTCGAAATACTTCAGTAGATGAACAGCGTGCTTAAATGGACCGCGAGGAAAGATCGGAAATCTTTGATCAACCCATCGAGTCACTGTCCGCTTCCTCCGTAATCATCGAATACGTAACTCCCCGAACGTCTCTGAGAACTATCCACGAATTCAGGTCAATTTACATTATCCCACCGCGCGTCCTCCACATCGTCCCATCGACCACGTAACAGCGTCCCTATCTCGAGCGATACATCCGAACATCCACAGCCGACGCCGAACAAAAATCATCCCTACCAAATAAACCCTTCCGCCTCACAATAATCCTCCCCACCGTTACTTCGCAGGAGAACGGAACGGCATCTGTCTCAAATGTCGGCCAGCTATTTTCGGCATCCACGTGCTTCGGATACCGAACCACAGACCGGAAGTCACCTCCGGAGCCCGACAAACAGTAAAAGATCCTCACAGAAATCGAACCCTCCGAAACCGCCAACTTCACAGCTCTGATACCGATCACGAACCACCGACGTCCCAAAAAATTCGTTGCCGCGACTCCAGGCGTTGACTTCCAAAGGACTCCCTCCTCCTCCTCCTCCTCCTCCAGCCAGGCCCCCCCGTTAAGAGAGGCCCGTTATCGTCGGCTCTCCAGCGTGCCACCCTTGACTCAGATTCTTCCATCTAATCTACCCTGAGGAGACTTTGGGTTCGCGCGCGCGGCCGATCGGCGTCGGAATGGCACGCACTGGGTCCGAGCAGTGCGCCGGGACGGCAGACGAAGGATGACGCTAGCGCCGCGACGGTCCGCGACGGACCGCGTCGCTCTCTCCCCCGGCAAAACACTGTTTTAGTCGAAACGTCGTAAGGGTCGCTATTTTGAGGCGGCTCGCACTAAATATGGTCAGATAGGCGTTGGCGTTCTACCCGGGCAGAGCACCCCTGCTCGACGTTGGGACGATGGTGGGGGCCAGCCGCGAAAGTTACTTAGACAAGTTCACCTCTATGATTCGGACAGTTGGTTCGTTGTGACCATCTCGCACCATCCTCTTAGAAACCAACTGTAGACATGGTAAGTAAGGTGCCGGGTGCCGCGCGTGGCCGACGTCGTCCGTAAAGGTTCCCCTTTGGCCGTCGTGATTCCTATCGACGTTGAAGAGACGAAGGAACGGGGGGTGGGGCTGGGGGTGTAGGAGAAGATCGGCGAACGATCGACGATCGCGTAAAGATGTCGAAACGGGGAAGTACGTGCCGTTCAATGGATTACGCGACGGGAGTGCCTTAGAAGACGAGAATGGCGGAAGTGACAGACGATGTTCTGTGGTAGATGCAGTGATTGCGTTCAGTGGCAGAGATTCACGGTTTTGTCGACGACCTCTTTGACACCCTGCCGACCTCGGCGTCCCTGTCTCTGCCACCTTGGTGCCGTGGCCGTCTTGCTCTAGTCCGGTCGTAAAAGTCAAAAGATTTAACCCATTCGCTGGCCTGATTCTGGAATTTTGTATAAGAGTACCGTTACGCAACCCTTTGTGCGTGTATATAACTTGTTCGGGAAAAGTTGAAAGACAAATTTGGCAGTCGGTGGGTTAAAATCGGTAGTAGAAATCACCCTGAAGAGCTTCGGTGGCTGTCCTCCGAGGCCGAGAATGGTGGAGGTCTGTGGCAATGTTTTGGAGAGGGGGAGGGGACGCGAGGAATTTTGGGGGGGCGTGAAGGATTCGGGAAGCGAGGGCTGATATCCCGGGCGAGGATTCCGGAATTACGCAACAATGGTAACTCGAGAGGCCGGGCCACGAGCTGTCTATATACGTCTAGAGCGTACGGTAGGGCGGACTCTATTTATAACGGGCCTCGGGAACCGACGCCCTCCGAATTTCCTGCCTCCTGCACTTTCAATTCACGGCTAGCGAGGCGCGCGGAAACGTGTTTCGTCGGAAGATCGTTCGCTGAGATTCTCTACGGCGAGCCGAGCGGATCTAGAGTCTAGAGTCTAGAGTCGGCTCCCTTTCGGACGTCTGCGATCATGGTTCGTTGTGCCAATTCGTCTGGGAGGGCTTGAGATTGGCCGGACTGGCCTGGGGTAATCACTGGAAGCAGAATTTTTGTGAGAGTAGCTGAGCTTAGAAGAAAGATTAACGAGCAAACCTTTCTCAGTATTTATGACAGAGTATGGTGTACGGTAGCTTCTTGACATTTCTTTGAGACCAAACAGTTTCCGAACGCGTTAAAGATATATATCCCATCTGCCACGTGTTGATAGTTCATGATGATTCATTGAAACGTCACTCTGCCAGGGACAAGCACCTGCTTTAGAATGGCAAGGTAATCTTCGCTGTGAAGAAATCTGCTTCCAGCGGTATCTGTTCAAAGTTGAAGGGCTAGGCGTTAGCGGACGGTATGAGAGCGTGGATGAGAGCGAACGATTGTGTTCCAGGCGGATAAAGAGAAGAAGAAGAAGACCAAAAAGAAGGAGGAGCCCGCGGCTCCTCCGCCGGAGCCCGAACCAGCTCCGGTAGAAGAGAAGCCAGCGACTCCAGCGGGTACGCCGAAGGAGTCCGGCTCGACCAGGGCGAGCAGCCGTGGAAGTCGCAAGGCCAAACGTAGTGGCTCCAGCGTCTTCTCCATGTTCAGCCAGAAACAGGTCGCCGAATTCAAGGAGGTCAGTCCACAATGACGCTCGGTGTACAACGTCAATAGACAAGTACCTGAAATCCAGTACACCAAGTACAACATTCTCAGTTTGAAGAGCAGTATCATAACTATAACTGAATTCAGTCAGTGACAGTAGTAATGAACGTGAAAAGGAATCAAGTACATAAGTACAACATTCTGAGCTTGAAGAGCAGTATCAGAACTATAACTAAATTCAGTCAGTGACAGTAGTAATGAACATGAAAAGCTTCGTGTCGCTTGAAGGTTAGCGTAACCGCTGTTAGGTTAAGTGCTGCCCTTCGAGAAGGTCGTCGATCTCTCGATGACTGGGTACGGCAGTAGGAAGTACTGATAAGGGGCCAGGAAGTAATGGTATAATCTTCGCAGGCGTTCGGTCTGATGGATGCTGACAAGGACGGCATTATCGGTAAGAACGATCTTCGCGCGGCATTCGATCAAGTCGGCCGCCTTGCCACCGACAAGGAAATCGAAGAGATGCTCAACGAGGCACCAGCACCCATCAACTTCACTCAGTTGTTAAACCTGTTCGCCGTCCGAATGTCGGGATCAGGTAAGTTCATCCGTTAAAGACTCTCGCAGAGCTTCGCCCACGCTGACTTCCTACGAACAACGAAAGGTTAACCTTAATTCCTGTCAGGTGCTGACGACGATGACGTTGTAATCGGCGCCTTCAAGACGTTCGACGTCAACGGCAAGATCGACGGTGAAAGGTGAGTTAAGGTCAAGCGTTACCGGGGTTGTCCGAAATGTGTTAGAACGGCGTCGAATTAGTGAGGTTAGGATCGGCGGGTCCGAGCGGTCGAACGTAAAAAGCCACCTGTTGACGAACTTGCTTCCAGACTGAGGCACGCCCTGATGACCTGGGGCGACAAATTCAGCCCGAAGGAGGTCGATGACGCGTACGACAACATGTACATCGACGACAAAGGCTTCATCGACACAGAGAGCCTGATCGCCATGCTGACCGGCACCGGCGAGGAGGAGGAGGAATAAGACCAACCCGTTCATCTTTCACGCTCGCCCAATTTGACGAGCCACTCAGAACAACCTAAAAATCAATTTGCAAAAAAAAAAAGCAAGTCAACAAAGAAAAACCAGCGCGACATTGAATCTCTAACTCATTGCAAGTTAAAGAGTCTGGCATTACGTCAGATCTGCCTGCTCTATTTCCAAGCGCGAGCGGCGGCCATTGTTCTTCCCCCCCACCTCTGTGCCGAATTCGTCGGCGCGTAAAAATGGCGGATGGAGACGAAGGACGGGTAAAGGACAATGCGGCGTCGCTCGGGAGGATTCGTCGGATCGGCTTGGAAGCGGATGAGGCCTGTCTGCCGATAAGCGAGACTTAGATCACCATATTTATCGTTCATACAATAAAATTATTTTAAAAACAAATACCAACCGACGACGGCTATGTATTTTCGACCCGCTATATGTCACAGTGCAAAGGTGGAGCAGTCTGTCCGTTGTTACGCTGTAGGATGTATTACGTAATTCTCTCTCTACTTTCGTTTCTTTCCCTTCTTTCTTTCTGTTCCGTTCGTGCGCGGTAGCTCCCGTGTGAGGGGGACCATTAAGAAAAAGTGTGTCCGTGTGTGCATGTGCGAGAGGATCGATGACGTTGACTCATCTTGAGACGCGTATATATATATGATATCTGATATATATATATACACACATATTCCCGGTGCGTCGGTCCGACGATCGGTAAAGAGACAGTATGATTATTATATTTACCTCTAAATACATACGTTAAAAAACCAAGCCTGTCGTTCTTTCTCATACTCTCACGGAAGCTCTACCCTAAAATTCGAAATTCGAACGGGTGCCCGCCGATTCCGAACGTCTCAAGTTGGCGGCGTGCGGTCGCAAAAAAAAAAAAAGATGGAAGAAAAAGTATAAACGCGTCCCAGTAACCTGTTGCGCAATGGGGCCCTGCGACGAATCCGTGGCAGGACTGACGTACTCCCCTAAAATTATCCAACCCAAATCCCGGATCCGTAGTCCTCGCCTTTTTATCGTGTAACGAACCCGATGCCGCGTACTCACCTTACATCCGGCGACACACCTCGCCGCTCCGAAAGTTGGCCGACGGCCAAGAATACGCGCCCGATGACAGTCGGCCAAAATTAGCTACGCCCGAATAATTAACGTGCGCTCCGCCTGCCGGGTCCGCGGCGACCCATATATCTGAGACTCGGGGTGCCGATCGGGTGGGGAAAGCTCGGGGAATACAAATTGCACGCTGGAAAATTCTGGCCGCGCGAGTCGAAATATAAATGAGACGCAAACGTCTTGGCGCTTGTGATTTAGATGCGGGTAGGGATGATTAACGGTCGATCGAATTACATGTATCCTTCGCGAGCGAGGCGTATGGAGGGGGGAGGGTGTTAAATTGGCGCGAAGATCGTGATTATGGGCGTGGACATAATTATTCGAAGCGAAGGCTCTCGTTATCAGCGCTGTGATCGGATCCGGCAACCGGAAGTGAATCTTCGATTTTCAAGGATTTCATAAATACCACGAAATCGATCCGTTTCCATCTTTTTGATATTATCGATCCGAATTATGAAATATCTATAAATCCAAGCGACGAATGATTTTAAATATTATCTATGATAAGTACAGAGTCGAAAGTTGACAAAGGCTCTCGTGATAAGATCAACCCCTACCACAGCCTGACGATCGCGGTGGCACTGTTCTGGCGCCGTTTTCGTTTGAATTCAAACGCGGAACGAACGCGCGCTTCATTGTTCGCCCGAAGAAGACCGCCGAATTCAAGCCAGCCACTGTTTCCACCCAACTAACTCATCCCTCCGCCCCTATGCGAATCTTTAACTAACAGAAAATGAGCAGAAGCTCATCGTTAGTCGTGAAGCAGCTGTTCTACTCACAGAATCCAGCGGAAGGGAACAGAAGGTGCTCGGAAGCCGCCATTGCGCCGCAGATCGAAAAAGCAAGACGTTGGCTCGTTAACTCACCGAAAGCTTCTCCACGGGCCAGCTCCTGCGAAGTATACCTTGTAGTGGGTGCTGACGGAATGGAGGAGCCTGCCCGGGTGCCGTTGGAAGTCACAGTGACACATGGACGTGGCCTTAGGGGACAGGTGGAAAGCCGGAAGTCGGCGACGCATCTGCCAAATGACGCACGTCACGCTTTGGCGAGTGCGGCTATCGAGATTCTTTTAATTAAGATCATTAAGACCGATCCTCGTCACGAAGATAGAACCTCGTCCCGACGAACCTTCCTCGAGCCCGACGCGATCCACCGGCGACCGATCGAGACGAATCTTCGACTCGACAGATCATCGACAGAAACGTCCATCGGACGTTTGCGCAAACCTTCCGCGGATTACAGAGTATCCGTCTTTAAATGTATTTCTTGACAGAGTAACTGATCTTGCTGGAGATGGGCCCAAAGATCGGATTGGAGGGGGACGTCTACGGTGAATCTATAAAATGTCTGCGCACCGGCGTTGCCTGGACAGTCCGGAAATTTGGGATTTCGTTACCTTCATTTTGTACGTGACATCTTCGTATTCGATCCGCCTCTTTCATTGTCAATGATCAGATTTTCGTAACAGTGATTCGTTGAGCTAGAGTCAATTTTGCCATAAGAGTTATATGTTTAAGGAAATAATAGTCGATCGTAGCTTACTTATGTACGTGTCATTTATGTATATTTGAGAAAGAAGAATTGTAGTCGCGTAGTTCAGACTTTGAGAAAGGAATGTAGCTGTAGACAGAAAATATGTTTATTGAGTTGCGTAATTTGTTTTATTGCTCTCGCTTCGTCTGCAGATTCTGAGTAATCGGCAATGGCAGACGCGGCCAAGAGTCCAGATAAGAAAACGGTAAGCAAAAAATCGCGCGCACCCAAATAACGTAATCGACGAGCTTATCGTAGAAGTGTGAGGATTCGAAATGTTAAGACTGCGGGTTCGATTTGTTAGAAGAAAAAGAAGAGCGCCAAGCCGAGCGAAGAGAAGGCCAAGGAAAAGACTGAGGAAGTGAAAGCCGCTGAGGAAGCTCCGGCGGAAGCTGCTGTCGAGGAATCGAAAGAGGAAACCGGCAAAGAAGTTCCGCAGCCAGAAGAGGTCACGAAAAATGAAGCCGATGATGCTGAACCGGAAGCCGTGAAGAATGAGCCGAAAATCGAGCCGCCAATCGAAAAGCCAAAAACTGCCGAAGAAGTAGCGATCGAGAAGCTGAAAAAAACTGCCGAAAAGAAGGAGAAGGACATGAAGATAGAGATGGACAAATTAATCGAATTAAAGGAGGTAACATTAACGTAAATTCTCTGATTCGAGAAGCTAGCGCATGGAAGAAGCAATTAGTTGTTTCTTGATGAATTTTATACCAGTGATAAATAACGTCTAATTTCGTGCCATCAATTTGTGCTTCTCGAAATACTTGGACTGCCTCCTTCCTGGACGTATGTTGCAGGCGTTCAGTCTCTTCGACATCAACCATGACGGATTTATCGACTTGGAAGATCTACGACTCACATTTGCAACTCTGGGGAAGCCAGACATGCCCGAGGAACAGTTGAAGCAGATGCTGGGAGAGATGCCTGATCCGGTTGACTTTGACGCCTTCGTCGGCTTGTTTGGGTATAAATCATTCGTCACGTCAATGTACAACAGATTTTCCATGCATTCTACGTTCTTGTTTCTCTTCAAGGCGAAAGATTACGGAACTGGATCCGGAGGAAGTGTTTACTGGAGCACTTGCGAACTGGGACGTTCAAGGGGAGGGCATGATACTGGAACAAAGGTAAGCATAACAGAACTGGGATACTTTCAATTGTTTCTATCCGCTTACTGCTTACTGCTTCTCGTTTCAGGATAAAAGATGACCTCCGGAGATTTGGCGACCGATTCACGCCGAAAGAAATTGACTGCGCATTAGAAGAAGCACCTGTTTACGTCAAGGAGGGCATAGCGATGATAGATTACATAAAGTTCGGCCGAAACGTCTGCGGCTTGCGAAATGTACGGGAGACCAGAGTGTACCACGCTGAATTGGAGAAAAACGGAATGTTGTAAATATTCTCAGCTGGTCGTAATCTTCAGTTCTGCTTTTATTCGACATTTACATAGAGTGTAGAACTTTTTTTATTTTCCCCAACAAGTATTCTTAGTGAAATATCAACATGTGTTGTGTTGGATATTTTCAGTTATGTACAAATGAACATACAGTTAATTGCATGCGTATAAACAATATTGGTATCTAGTTTGTAAATTAGTAGTATGTAAACGGTTTATACATAATATTAAACAAGTGTAAAGCAAAAATAAACTGTATCCGTCTGAACAAAAATAAGTATCCTTGTAAGTATCAAGGTCTTTCAATATCACGTCAGATTAAGTACCAATAAATATAGAATTAGTTTTACTATTCTGGCAGTAATTGTAAGTTGAAGAAGGAGGAAAAAAGGAAATTATTGTTGCTTTGTTGATAAGTTATTCGTCTATGCATTCTTCTTTGGTCTTTCGCCGAATATAGACGACCCAACTCTTACATTTGTACTTCCAAGTTGCACCTGCAAAAGATATTGAACATTTATAGATTGTAGTTATTTAGGAAGTACCATATTATTTTTAAGTATACTTACAGCCTGTTCAAAATCATTTGACATCCCCATAGATATTTCAACGTCTTTATAATTCAAATTAAATTTACTGCATACATCTTCTCTGCATTTTCTCAGGGAAAGGAAATCTGGATTTAAGCCAGTACTTGTATCAAATCCATATGCACCTATTGTCATCACTCCCACAAGTTGTAAATTGTTACAACTTTCAAGTATACATTTCACAAGATTTGGAACTTCCTCTATGTCACAGCCATGTTTTTCTGTTAAATAATACATTACATTTTAGAATATACATTGTTGAGCTGCATTTTATCATAAACCACAAGACAAACAGAACTTTCATACCTTCCTCCTTGCTTGTATTAACTTGCACCATAATTCTTAACTTATCATCCTCACTCTTCCTAAACTTCGGCCAAGAAGTGTTAAGTACAGTAGCAATTTTTTCAGAATCAACAGTCTCAATTATATATAAATTTGGCACACTCAGAACCTTGTTCACCTTATTTCGCTGCAAATGCCCAATAAAGTGCCACTTTATTTCCGTGCACTTGCTCAGAACGTCTGGGTGATTTCCTTTTTCGACTAACTCGTTAACATAATTTTCACCAAAATGCCTTTGCCCGGCATTATAGGCCTCGATAACCAGCTCCGCTGGTTTCAACTTGCTTACTGCCACCAAGCGTGGTTCAAAATATCGGTATTCCTGAAAAGATAATACTAAAAAAATTATATGAAAACATAACCTACACATTGATAATGATTTACAGTAACAGTAATACACTTTAATAATAAAAATATGTGGTCTTAACTAAATGACATGATTTAGAGGGGATTTAAGTTTAAAAAGAAGTGATTGAAAAACATACCGATGGTCTTTCATTCGCAGCAGCAATAATTTTGTCCCGCACTGCTTTCAGATTAGCTGCTACTTCGACCATCTTGCGTAGTATAACCATTATTAAGAAACAGTCAACATCTTACACGCTCCGCGCAGGATATTACGTAACGTGCATCTCATGCACAATTGTCATCTGAACTAATAAAACCCTAATCGCGTCTGAGCGCCCTGCCTTTTAAAAGATACTGTTGACACTCATGACGGGTGTCATGTCTTGTTTGAGTTTGAATGCCATCGCTGTACAGCGTGACGCTCAAAGTATGTATAATCAGGACGAAAGATGGGCAAAGGTAAAGAATCCCGTCCTCCTCACCGATTTGCATGAAACTTCGTGTAATGATGAATTTCTGCATAAAAATACGATCTGCAAAAGCCAAAAAGCGCGCTCTCGTCTAATTAAAAAGTTATTAAGCGTTAAAGTATAGTTATAAAACCTGCCTTCCCGGCAGCGCGAACGACATATGCGCATGCGCTCGGATAAGTTTGCAGGTAAAGTGCGCGTATTTGAAAAGAAATAATATTGAATTGGCGAAGGCTAGGGGTGGGCAAGGCTCCCCTTTCATAATGTTTAAGAGTTTTCAATCAAACAATGGTTTGAGTCCTGTCGACGCAGTTCACCGACTCCGCTACCAGGGGCAGCACCTCCCGAGCAGTACACGTCGCGCCATCTCTACGTTACAGTCGGAACCCACTCAGTTCTCGACAGTGTTCACAAGTTTGCCGCCCGGGGGCAGCACCTCCCGGGCAGTACATGCCGCGCCATCTCTACGTTACAGTCGGAACCCACTCAGTTCTCGACCGTGTTCACGAGTTTGCCGCCGGGGGCAGCACCTCCCGGGCAATACATGCCGCGCCATCTGTGCGTAGCAGCTTGAACTAACGAAAGGCGGCAAATCAATGCACTACACATCGTACATTGGCGCATATGGGACGTAATAGGCTCTCAGGGGTACTTCAAAACTGTTTCTGATGTTAGCTAAGTCGCAGACATAGTGACTACCAAGTCATTTGCTACTAGAATAGGTTTATATTTTATAACTTTTTTTCTCATAATCAAATAACATGATTTTAATGTATTATTATTAGTAGATGACAATCACTTTGAGTCATGAGAATGTTTCTCAAATGTAATCAGGGGCCCTGCACTATTCATTCAGCAATGAGTATTTGAAGGAAAATTAATGCACCGTATTCGAAACGCCTAAGATTAGATGTAAGGGCACTTACCACGACTTGTAGAAATGATTATAAATATAAGGATACACTTTTGCTGCCATCCACACCATATGTACCTTATATGTCACATAAAAAACGGTTGTACCGTGATGAAGAATTGATGAAAGTATGTTGTTCTTTTTCTTCATGAAATCTTAAGTAATATTCGCACAACTTCTATTAATGAGTAATACACAACAGGAATGTGAATTTGATCATCTGTACGAATGGCAAAGGAACTACCTTTCCGGTCCCGACTTTGTTTTACATGATGGTCCACCGTATGCGAATGGGCTACCACATATAGGTCATGCAATTAACAAGGTTGAGTAACTTCACACATTTAGTTAGTGTGCAAAATGCTTGTAGCCATTGCTTAATTCTTAGTATTCCTATAACGTTGCAGGTTCTTAAAGATATCACTTTAAGAAGTAGAGTTTTAAGGGGTCAGAGAGTACATTACGTACCAAGATGGGATTACCATGGCTTACCAATCGAAAATAAAGTTCTGGATGGTATCACAGATAAGCACAAATTGTCACCTTTAGAAATACGGCAGAAGGGTATGTTACGGGATATCATTATCCTCATTGTGAACAATTTGAAAACTAAATATGAATTTGTATATCTTAAGCTAGAGAAATTGCTAACAAAACACTCTGTGAACAAAGAGAACAGTTCAAATCTTGGGGTATTATGTGTAGTAACCCTCACTGTAAAATCAGTCTTGTTCCTTATTAATAGATTTCTTCTTTGAATTTACAGGTGGATTTGGGCGTGGAAATTCAATCAACCACGCTGCCAGCTTCTGACTTCACCAATAAGACTGTATGCGTGTGAACTGATCAATGCAATGCAGTTTAATCAGCCGCACCAAAGTGATCGAAATGGAAAGTGATATAAGCGTTATTATACGTCAGTGATACTATTGATAAGATACAATAATTAATATTATTATATTCGATTATTATATACGACTGATGTACTGCGTACGACACATATACTTTTCCATACTTACTTTGAATTGTACAAGCGTGCGAGAACGTTCGATTATTATATTTAGTTTAAATATCTTTTATTATGGAAATGCAGTGTATATTATTCAATGGTTTTACAATATATGAGAAATTAAACCAAAATTAGCGTTCAACGATTACTATCCTAACCCACCTATTCCCCATCGTCGTTTACAATAGTTATAAGTCCATCGCTGTTAATTTCGGGAAGTTCAAGATCCACAAACTAATAGTTCGAGAATAGCAAGATAATCAGACACCATCAGAACACAGGGGAAGCCATAAAGTCTATGAAATATATGGTAAGTATTGTTAAAGAATACTACAAGCGCAGAAACGCCATAGGGAACCCATTAAAAATGATAGGAATTAATTTTAAGTTAGATAGATAAGAATACTAGGAAAAACCATAAGTACATCATAAGGAAACCATAAGCTACACGTACAGTGTCAGTAAAAGCAATCAGAATTACAAATATCCTATGGGAAGTCTATAGAATACGTAAAACGAACGAGAAAGGAAAATTGGAACATAGAGAAATAGAGAGAATTGGGCAAGATTCTGAAAATGTTAATCGTCACGCTTGACTGAACACGCCGAGTTTCGCAGTGCCACCTCTTCGGTACTCCTATGTTCCTGTTAACTCGTCTGATTTTGGGCAAAATTCTGAAATTCTTAGTCGTCACGCTTGACTGAACACGCCAAGTTTCGCTGTGCCACCTCTTCGACACTTCTATGTTCCTGTTAAATCGTCTGATTTTGGGCAAAATTCTGAAATTCTTAGTCGTCACGCTTGACTGAACACGCCAAGTTTCGCTGTGCCACCTCTTCGACACTTCTATGTTCCTGTTAAATCGTCTGATTTTCGACATTTTAACGCTTGACTGATTCCAGTCCTAACCGAGACTTTAAAATTTTTCGCCTCATCGTATATTTGATGATTTCTCGCTATTCCCATGGTGTTTCCCATCAAAATGGAATTCTTTACGATACTAAATGAATAGAACAGTCGCTTGCCTTCTTCTACCATGGCATTTCTATGTGGTCCCATGAGATTTTGGCGAAGTTGGTGAATTTTGTTACGGCAAAAAGAGGTATGGTTTCGGCGAGGGATATTGGATATATGGGATCTTATAACTAAGTAATTAGAGAACACAGAATTTCGTTTAATACATATATTGTAAGGAAAAATAGTATACAGTAAAAAAATGTTTCTTACATACTTATAATCTAATTTCCATACAATTGCTGTACTTTTCGCAAACACGCTACATACATTATACTCAGCCAACATACATACATACGTATAATTTCTTATATAATAATTATCTTTCATAATTTAATATTAATATAGTCGCAAAGGTAAATAAGTAACACACTAAAAACTGTCTTGATACGATCAAAACTTTTGCTGTTGAAGCGGCTAAGTAAGACCAATATAACGAGCCGCATTTTAAGTAAGGAAGCCAACAGCGAAAGCAATTTTGGTTCATTTAGTATGCGTACTGTAAGAAACAGAAGAAACCCGTCAAGAAAATGTATGTTTATCATAGGTTTAGATCGCTGGTTCAAAAATTACAGGCGATTTTCTAAAATTGATAAAATAGTAAGGGGTTTAAAGTATACGTGTTTTGCGCCAGTCAGAATTTTACATGGTAATCAAATGGGACGAGCGACGACGTCAAGACTCTTGTAAGTTCCTTACCTCTCCTGCTTTCCTACGAAGTTTCGCAGTCCGAGGTAAGCGGGTCACAGAACTATACAAGAAGTCGTGCGTACTTGTCGACTTCTTGTACTATTCTGTGACCCGCTTACCTCTGACTGCGAAACTCAGTAGGAAAGCAGAAACGTAAAGAAGTCGCAAGAGTTATAGACGCCGACTGCCGCTCCATTTGATTTCTGTGTAAAATTCTTGGTGGTCGAAAACACGTATACTATAGGTACATCGTGGTTACAACTATGAGTTTAAATTTAATTATTTACTTTACATACCATGTTTTTTTAGTTTAAAGTCAATTGTTGCTCTCCTCTGGGTGATTCCAACTCGACAACAATTTTTTTCCTGAGACGCATCATAAACAGAAAGTATCACAACGCAAGGAAAATCTGAAACCCATAAGATATACGGTTAATATTATTGAACAATACTATAAGCGCAGGAAAACCCATAGAAAATATCAGAAATTAATTGGTAAAGGCAAAGAAAGACGTGCTCATCACCGAGATCGTTTCAAGACAGTTTTAAGTGTGTTGCTTATATACCTTTGCGACTATATTAATATTAAATTATTAAAGATAATTATTATGTATGGAATTGTACGTATGGATGTGTGTGGTCTGAGTAGTATGTATGTAGCGTGTATGCGAAAAGTGCAACAATTGTATGGGAATTAGGTTATAACTATGTAAGAAACATTTTTTACTGTATACTATTTTTCCTTACAATATATGTATTAAACGAAATTCTGTGTTCTCTGATTACTTAGTTATAAGATCCCATATATCCAATATCCCTCGCCGAAACCATGCCTTTTTCCGATGTAACAAAGTTCTCCAACTTCGATGAAATCTTATGGGATCACATGGAAATGCGATGGGAGAAGAAGGCAAGCGACTCTTCTATTCGTCTCATATCGTGGAGAATTCCATTTTGATAGAAAACACTATGGGAATAGCGAGAAATCATCAAATATACGATGAGGCGAAAAATTTTAAAGTCTCGGTTAGGACTGGAATCAGTCAAGCGTTAAAATGTCGAAAATCAGACGATTTAACAGGAACATAGAAGTGTCGAAGAGGTGGCACAGCGAAACTTGGCGTGTTCAGTCAAGCGTGACGACTAAGAATTTCAGAATTTTGCCCAAAATCAGACGAGTTAACAGGAACATAGGAGTACCGAAGAGGTGGCACTGCGAAACTCGGCGTGTTCAGTCAAGCGTGACGATTAACATTTTCAGAATCTTGCCCAATTCTCTCTATTTCTCTATGTTCCAATTTTCCTTTCTCGTTCGTTTTACGTATTCTATAGACTTCCCATAGGATATTTGTAATTCTGATTGCTTTTACTGACACTGTACGTGTAGCTTATGGTTTCCTTATGATGTTCCTAGTATTCTTATCTATCTAACTTAAAATTAATTCCTATCATTTTTAATGGGTTCCCTATGGCGTTTCTGCGCTTGTAGTATTCTTTAACAATACTTACCATATATTTCATAGACTTTATGGCTTCCCCTGTGTTCTGATGGTGTCTGATTATCTTGCTATTCTCGAACTATTGGTTTGTGGATCTTGAACTTCCCGAAATTAACAACGATGGACTTATAACTATTGTAAACGACGATGGGGAATAGGTGGGTTAGGATAGTAATCGTTGAACGCTAATTTTGGTTTAATTTCTCATATATTGTAAAACCATTGAATAATATACACTGCATTTCCATAATAAAAGATATTTAAACTAAATATAATAATCGAACGTTCTCGCACGCTTGTACAATTCAAAGTAAGTATGGAAAAGTATATCTGTCGTACGCAGTACATCAGTCGTATATAATAATCGAATATAATAATATTAATTATTGTATCTTATCAATAGTATCACTGACGTATAATAACGCTTATATCACTTTCCATTTCGATCACTTTGGTGCGGCTGATTAAACTGCATTGCATTGATCAGTTCACACGCATACAGTCTTATTGGTGAAGTCAGAAGCTGGCAGCGTGGTTGATTGAATTTCCACGCCCAAATCCACCTGTAAATTCAAAGAAGAAATCTATTAATAAGGAACAAGACTGATTTTACAGTGAGGGTTACTACACATAATACCCCAAGATTTGAACTGTTCTCTTTGTTCACAGAGTGTTTTGTTAGCAATTTCTCTAGCTTAAGATATACAAATTCATATTTAGTTTTCAAATTGTTCACAATGAGGATAATGATATCCCGTAACATACCCTTCTGCCGTATTTCTAAAGGTGACAATTTGTGCTTATCTGTGATACCATCCAGAACTTTATTTTCGATTGGTAAGCCATGGCAATCCCATCCTGGTACGTAATGTACTCTCTGACCCCTTAAAACTCTACTTCTTAAAGTGATATCTTTAAGAACCTGCAACGTTATAGGAATACTAAGAATTAAGCAATGGCTACAAGCATTTTGCACACTAACTAAATGTGTGAAGTTACTCAACCTTGTTAATTGCATGACCTATATGTGGTAGCCCATTCGCATACGGTGGACCATCATGTAAAACAAAGTCGGGACCGGAAAGGTAGTTCCTTTGCCATTCGTACAGATGATCAAATTCACATTCCTGTTGTGTATTACTCATTAATAGAAGTTGTGCGAATATTACTTAAGATTTCATGAAGAAAAAGAACAACATACTTTCATCAATTCTTCATCACGGTACAACCGTTTTTTATGTGACATATAAGGTACATATGGTGTGGATGGCAGCAAAAGTGTATCCTTATATTTATAATCATTTCTACAAGTCGTGGTAAGTGCCCTTACATCTAATCTTAGGCGTTTCGAATACGGTGCATTAATTTTCCTTAAAATACTCATTGCTGAATGAATAGTGCAGGGCCCC
This sequence comes from Anoplius nigerrimus, assembly GCA_914767735.1. NCBI lineage: Eukaryota > Metazoa > Arthropoda > Insecta > Hymenoptera > Pompilidae > Anoplius > Anoplius nigerrimus. The sequence goes on along the minus strand of OU612091.1, from coordinate 10,899,878 downwards.
TGATTACATTTGAGAAACATTCTCATGACTCAAAGTGATTGTGCATCTACTAATAATAATACATTAAAATCATGTTATTTGATTATGAGAAAAAAAGTTATAAAATATAAACCTATTCTAGTAGCAAATGACTTGGTAGTCACTATGTCTGCGACTTAGCTAACATCAGAAACAGTTTTGAAGTACCCCTGAGAGCATATTACGTCCCATATGCGCCAATGTACGATGTGTAGTGCATTGATTTGCCGCCTTTCGTTAGTTCAAGCTGCTACGCACAGATGGCGCGGCATGTATTGCCCGGGAGGTGCTGCCCCCGGCGGCAAACTCGTGAACACGGTCGAGAACTGAGTGGGTTCCGACTGTAACGTAGAGATGGCGCGGCATGTATTGCCCGGGAGGTGCTGCCCCCGGGCGGCAAACTTGTGAACACTGTCGAGAACTGAGTGGGTTCCGACTGTAACGTAGAGATGGCGCGACGTGTACTGCTCGGGAGGTGCTGCCAAAAACAATGAATTTTGGAACTACCATTTCTATTCATCTTCCTGCGTTATCATTTGATTTTGAGGGGACTTTTAAAATGCCTCTACGCTTTCACATCACCTTTTTCAGCCAATAAACGGTTTAGACATAAAAGTCTTCGTAAAAGACGTAGGGATATTATATTTAGTTTAAGTATCTTATGTTAAGGGAAATTAAATGTATATTATTCAATGGTTTTACAATATACCAGAAATTAAACCAAAATTAGCGTTCAACAATTACTTTCCTCACCCACCTATTCCCCATCGTCGTTTACAATAGTTATAAGTTCATCGTTAACATTTCGGGAAGTTCAGGATCCATAAAACAATACTTCAAGATAATTATTAGACACCATCAGAACTCAAGGGAAGCCTGAAACTCCATAAAATATATGGTAAGTATTGTTAAAGAATACTAAAAGCGCAGAAACGCCATAGGAAACCCATTGAAAATGATAGGAAATAATTTTAAGTTAGATAAATGAGAATACTAGCAAAAACCATAAGGAAACCATAAACAACACGCACAGTGTCAGTAAAAGCAATCAGGATTACAAATATCCTATGGGAAGTCCATAGAATATGTAAAACGAACGAAAAAGGAAAACTGGAACATAGAGAAGTACAGAGATTTGGGCAAGATTCTGAAAACGTTAATCGTCACGCTTGACTGAACACGCAGAGTTTCGCAGTGCCACCTCTTCGGTACTCCTATGTTCCTATTAACTCGTCTGATTTTGGACAAAATTGTGAAAATTAATTCCTATCATTTGTAATGGGTTTCCTATGACGTTTCTTCGCTTGTAATATTTTTTAACAATACTCACCGTATATTTTATGGACTTTATGGCTTCCCCTAAGTTCTGATGGTGTCTAGTTATCTTGTCATTCTCGAAGTATTGTTTTATGGATCTTGAACTTCCCGAAATGAACAACAATGGACTTATAACTATTGTAAACGACGATGGGGAATAGGTGGGTAAGGAAGGTAATTGTTGAACGCTAATTTTCCTTTAATTTCTGATATATTGTAAAACCATTGAATAATATACATTCATTTTCCTTAATAAAAGGTATGTAAACTAAATATAATATTCCTACGTTCTCGCACGCTTGTACAATTCAAAGTAAGTATGCTATAGTATATCTGTCGTACGCAGTACATCAGTCGTACATAATAATGGAATATAATACTAGTTTTTGTTTTCCCCGAAGGGGAAAACTTCCAGTCAAATCTTATTTTTTGTATTATTTAAGAACTGGGTATAGGCTAGGCTTCCCTTTCATAATGTTGCACTTTGAGCAGTTAAAACCTAACCCAAACCTACTCTCAAACCATTGTTTGATTAAAAACTCTTAAACATTATGAAAGGGAAGCCTTGCCCACATCTAGCCTTCGCCAATTCAATATTATTTCATTTCAAATAGGTGCACTTTACCTGCAAACTTATCCGTGCTCATGCGCAGATGTCGTTCGCGCTGTTGGTAAGGCAAGCTTTATAACTAAACTTTAACGCTTAATAACTTTTTAATTAGCCGAGAGCGCGCTTTTTGGCTTTAACAGAACTTATTTTTATGCAAAAATTAATGTTTCCGCAAAGTTTCATGCAAATCGGTGATGAGCACGTCTTTCTTTACCTTTACCCAACAACTGTAATATATCTGTCAAACAATTTCTTTGCACATTGAAAGGTACATTGTTAATATCAAAATGATTAAGAAATACATGCCATTACGCTTTAAATGAAAAGAAATATTAAATATAATCGAAATTTAGAAAAACAGCGGATTCACTTTTTTGTAATAGTAGAGGTAGTAAACGATGAATATTGTTAATTTCTGTGGAAAAAAATAGTTAAAAACGTAGTGGTTTACAGATAATTTCAGTTTGTAATTTTTATTTAGGTCACGGTTAGAATTTAAGAGACCGATACGAAGTATTTCTCTCACCAACAGCGGTGGGACATCGGGAGGCTCCTTCTGATGTTGATCACCTCGGTTAAGCACAACTCGGTGGCATCCATTCACAGGATGGGTGACCGGCGCCGGCAACTTCTCCTCCTCCCCCTCTACGCGTTCACCGTCGGATAAAAACATTAAACGTAGGTACCCCTGTTCCGCGAGAGCGGACTTCAAAGTCCTTACTATGAAATATATAAGAATCAAGTATATAAGAAAGGCAAGGAGTTTAGAAACTCCTAAGGGTACAGTAGAGTCAAAAAAAACATTTTTCTTTTGCACTTTTACCGTTAAAATAATGTACGAACTTTTAATAATTAGTTTGAATGAAAAAATTTCCAACTATTTTTATCATAGGAATTTTCGGTTGGTTTTTTTACTAAAACAGATACACAAAATTCTTGAAATTAATTTGGGTCGTCAAATAAATATTTTTTTATGACGACTATTAGAGTGATTATTTAAAAAGTTTTTCTTACCGTGTAATATTTGGTAATGCTGAGAAAGGGGATGACTTAGGGTTGCGGACGAAATGAAAGATAGCATGTTATAAATACTCTTGCAATTTTATTGTAAACGGACATTGTGCATTACAAATTGATTCTTCGTAGTGTCATGTATTAACAGCACATAGATGAGGGTCAGACATTCGACATTCTTACATACAATTTCATCGTGACACCATGTCGTTCGTTAACCCTGTGTGTGCCTTACGCAACATTTCACACATGATTATCAGTTTTAGTCCCTAGGTTCCGACAGTTGACAGCACGAAAGAATGGTACGTAAAGAAAGCATCGATTCGCGAGCTGCCATTAAAGACGTCGAAGTTCACCTAAAAAACCGTCATCCGTTAAGATCCGCCGATCGATGCGCGTCACGAATTATCAGTTACTCGACGTGTTACAAAGTAAAATTTGTACTAGAATTTAACCCATTCTCAATAGATTTCCTTCCGCGATCGGAAATTATTCCCCCCACGCTTATGTAACATTTGTACAGACTACACATTAAGTTCAGTTAAATCTAAATTATGGGAAATACTTGCAACTTTTTACACGATGACGACATGAATGATGCTTTAAAGTACATAATTAGTATCTCTTTGTGGTACTATCATACAAATTGTTTCGTCCCCCTCTGGTGCAATTGAACCCGACAGGTGTGGAAAAAGAATGAATAACTCTATCAAAAACAATGATCTGCGACCTTCCTACCGATCGTACCAACTATACACGATCCGAAGGAAAGTCCGAAGGGTCATTTAAACTTTTAAAGATCGCTGAGAAGAAGTTTTGATGTTTCATCGTTGACAAACCTTAGTATACGATTATCGCGACGTACTTTTCTTTCCCTTTTCCCTGTTAAAAAAGAAATTCTCCTTCGTGTCCAGCCCTTGCATCCCGTGCCCACTTGCAAAAATAATCGGTCTCCTCGATATTGCACATTAAACAGTTGCCAAATTTTGCACTCCTTTACTTCCGCCGTCCAGTACGATGCCTTATATCAGCCAAACATTTCTATACTTAAATACTGACTTGCGCTTATCACCGTTTTCGTTACTCGTCGCTATGGGGATATATGTATGTATATATATATATATATGTGTATATCTGTTTTACGTATACACGTACGAGTGTACGCCTAAGTGCCCAGACAGAGAACGACATTCATCGGACTAAAATGAAATCGTACCTGCGGAAGAGAGGGGGGGATGTAATTGTTCGATTTTCGCATAGAAATGCGACAGTCAAAAACACAGGATCCGTGATGAACCAGAGTATTTATCAGTGTTTATCAGTATTTATCAGCTTTAATCGGCCTCAACGCGCATCTCACACATTTTCCATCCCTTTCACGCTTGCGGAGGAGGGGATAGACCCAGTCTTGCTTAAAAATTTCATTTTTGCAAGAACGGGCCATACCCTGAGATATGTGACGAAGTTAGTGAATTTCGATTACAGAACTTTCCTCGTTCCTCTTTGTACAATTTGTCTTCCGCAAGTGTAGCACGCTCAACGATATTCGGTCAAAGGATTAACATAACATTCCGCAAGATGTGGGGAACATGTATTTGATAAAATCAATAAGTTCGGGAATATCGATCGAAGTGGCTTAATGTTTACTTTTGTATGAGCTAGTTGTAAGATCAAAAATACATTATAAAAAGCGGCAATCCTTTCTCGCTCATCTACACGAATAATCCTCAGAGTTCGAAATCGGTTTTGTTTGGCCAATCGCAATTAGGATTCGAAAATAAATATAAATATAGGTATACACACAGACTCTCACAATTTTTCTTTTTTACACATTTTCACAAATCAAAGAACAAATGCCTTGCATTAATTAACGCCTCGCACGAAGTCAAATGTTTTTTTTTTCTTTCTTTTTCTATTGCGCATTGAAACTGTTGAGGATTATTCCGATTTCTCAGTGTTCTTACGATAGTTTCGTGTTCTTTTTCCATTTTTTGCTCATTTATCTCTTTCACGGTACTGACAGTTATTTTGAATTTGTGACACAAGGTATAGAACGTAGCGGTGCTATACAATAATCGGTAACGAAACATCATAATAATTCGTTCGCCCTTAAATGCATGAGACCATGTTCAATAATAACTAATCGTATCTTTACGGTACAATGCATTAGAAAATATAAAATTTTATGAATATACACAGTTTTATGATTGCAACTCACTTACATCAACATCTTTTCGGCGGAGAAAATTTTTTTCGCAGTGCCCCTCACAAAATTCCAGGCGTACAATTCAAACCGTCTCTCTCTCTCTCTCTCTCTCTTTTTTTGTCTCGGTAAAAGCATCCGTGTCAAACACTTAAGGTTACGTCTTTCGACATTTCAAAATATTGTATATCTGCTATCACTCACTACTTAGCCCTCACACACTTATTACGAAAATTGTTCAGCGTAACATCATTCTATATATACAGGAAGTGATATCTTTTGTTTTATCCTCGAGCACATACTCCGATTTCCTTTTTGCGGAAAATGCATTCTCATGAAGAGACATCGAACACTTATACGTTATTTAGGTAATTCTCACATACTCAATGACTTGCTCGCTCCATAACATATAATTATTTTTTATCGCTTTTTTAAATTTCTTTACCTTTTATATTCTTGTTTCGTGTACTTTTTATAATTTTTTTTTTCTTTGTCAATGCATACTTCAAACATATAGGTACAATATTTACCTTTAATATAGTCATTTCTAGTGTGTTAACAAAATGAATATTATATTACATTAATTTTTTTTTTTCAATATTATTGAATATCGGCTTTCAGGCGCCGCTCTCTGAAGGAATCCACGTTCTTATTCGCATTATGCAATAGCGATAATTGAAGCTACAACTCAAGTTCATAATCTCACTGTCTCTCAGGCAAATCATACTGAAATTGACGAGAACACATGAATAGAAAATGCAATGTCTGCAAGGTACACTGTATTGATCGACTAATAATCCGTCGCTAGCAACGATCAGAAGAAGCTAAGTAACACTTGTTGGGCCATCGAAGCAAACGTTTCAATTGAACAGGATCAGTTCATCTGCCGTAGTAAGTACTAATGAACACTCACGAATTTCTATATACTCCGATATCGAACAGAATTTAAAGCCTTACTCTGCTACGGCAGACGAAACGTGAAATTGACCTAGGCTACTACAAAAAAATTAAGTCGTGCTGCACTTTAAACTCGAATATCACATGAGTATCTCATAGCGAAAGATTTGCACGTGTAACGCGCACTTTCAATTTGATAACACTTTTTCCTAATGTACGACCCACTTCTCACACGCCTTAATCTTCAATTAAACCCGGTGGAGAGACAGAGAAATGTGCATGGACTCCTGAATTGAGTGTTTGTGCAATTTAATAGAATTATCTTACAGTGTACTGATGCACAAGAGTATGACCTTGACGCAGGTGACACTCCAGACAAAATGAGCTCTTAAAATATAACGGACCGTGTTCAGTTTCCCTTAGATATCGCACGACCTTGCTGCAGAATGTTTATTTTGATCCTGAATATCGCCAAATGTTGAAGGATGACCGGAACAGTGCCTTCTCACGCAGTTGTAAGTTCCGTAGTTTGGTGACGTGTCGATACCTTATGCCTGATCTGATCATTGCCTTGCGTTTAGCGCCTCTTGTTGCCATGCCGACGAGCGAACTTTCGGCTTTTTCTAAAGAAGAAAAAAGTCGTAATGTAAGTTACTGTTTTAACACATGTACTTGGTTCACTTTGTAGAAGAAACGTTCTGTTAAAGCATGAGGTAATCACAGATAGTAAATCGTATAGACGTAATTGGTCGGTTTCTTTGAATGTTTGAATGTTTCATTGTTTGATATATACCTGATTCTACTTGGCGAAGGAACTGGAGTATGTTCAGCGATGACGGGCAGTACAGAGGTAAATTTATCAGTCGGACGTAATAAGCGGGCAGTACGAGATGACAGTCTCCATACAAGACGTTGCCTATGAGGGGTTTGCTCTTGTGCATTGTATTTACTTAATATTGCACCGACGGCCTCGTGGGTAGTCAAGAAACTTTCGTCGGAAATCTATCGGAACAACAATTGTCAGACAACGTTGCACGATCCATAAAGCTAATATGGCGTGGAAAAAAATACACATTATGACTGTGTACTAACGTACTCAATTACCTGACATATCTTTCGAAGTTCTCCGGCGAATTCCACGAGTCGCAACATTTGGTGAGCGGATTTGGCAGATGAATTCAATCCGGATGGACCAGGGGCTGATGTAGGTGACATCGGGGACTCGTTGTTGGCATCCAATCGATTGACAGCAGCGTCCAGGTACGTACAAAGCATCACCAATGCCACTTCGCATGGCCTCATGCTTGCGCAGTTACCGTCGCAAGCGACCATTTCTAATCTCAAAAGAAGTTCAGATTCCTGGAACAAATGATCCGGTAAATTAAACATTACTTTCTGCAAGCCAGTTTTTGTACTATTCAAGATAAAATTTCATTACTCGATGAAGTGTGATAGGGAATTGTATACAACTTACCGTAACGATGCTAGCATATATATCACCGAGACCAAATTGAGATGCCACAGTATGAAACATGACGTTAAAGAGTCGTAGGAAAGTCAATGGCGTAATCGGCTGCGTTCCAGGTGCCCATTCCAGCTTATTCCTTATTACTTCTGACATGCGTTTCAAGTCACCACCGGTACATTTACACTGAGAAATGGACACTAAGTGATCAGCGTCCAGAGATTGAGCCATTTGGACGGCAGCTATGTGAAATGCAGATACACTAATACAAGCCATATGCTTAGGTCTGGCTTTCATTTTTGTTAAGAAGCGGTCCATCAAATTAATTGCGATGAAGAAAACGTCAGATGGTAGGTCGTACCATACTTTCAAACATCGTAATACATGAGCTGATCCGTCTCGTGCTCCAATTGTAATTTCATCATTCTGTGCAAAGATTGGTCACAATTAATTCAGTTGTTCTACATTTTTTGTAACAATACACGCAAGAAAAGATTTTACTTACTTGCGTTGTAGTTGGTAATTCAAGGTTAGGTTGGTATTTAACCTCCAGTACTAATGCTTCTTGCAATTGCTCCAGAAGTGGGTGGATTGCATCCGGTACAGGCAAGCCCGATGTGTCCATTCCTGCGGTGTGTGACAAACAGCAAACTACAACGGTAATGCAGCAACAATATAACACCACTAACGTGTAGTCCGACTGATGATTGACGTCACACAACAAGAATGACGCAGCTGGCTAGCCTTGTATCTGTAAACAAATCAAAAAAATTAACTCTTGATATGCTTTCATATCGAACAATATAAAATGACCTCAATCACCGTGGTATGTATTTACTAAACGTAATCAATGCATTACATGTAACAGCCTATCCCTTCGCTCAATTCAACAAAGTGCAAAGTGTTACTGAACTCAAGAACTGACAAGCCGCAGAGCAATGGCATTGGAACACTGAAGAGAGAAGCTGCTTGTTGACAATGCCAGCGTCCGCCAAGTCGAAATTCTCAACAGCTAAACCGAAACAAGCGCGCAATAATCATACGAGCAGCACGAGATTGTGTCAAAGTAACAAGTGGGCGACGCTAAAAATATGTGTTTACGTTTTCAATCAAGAGTCCTCAACGAAACCATCTATAACAACAGCTCGACCCGATGGCCGATGTTTAAAAAGAAAATGTTATTCACGTACACCTCATTTGTTAGTTGCATCTTGATCCGAAACGAGACCCAGCCGTACCACGATTCAGCCGCGGAACTTATCTACATACACTACGAATTTACCGAGGCGTACTATGACGAACCCTACAGTCGGCCGATAGAACGACTCTCCGTACATTCACACTGCCGTCCGATTATCGCAAAAACTACGGAACACACGCACACGCGCTTCAACACAATGAAAAACACTTGTATTCATAAGCTGTGACGCGCACGACTCTCTTCCTAGGCGGATTTCGTCGAAATTGACGCGGATATTCTCGAAAGATTCGGTGGATTGCGTAAGACGGTCCTCGTTGTTTTTTTGCACATTCCTATTTTCCCTACCCCGTTACCGCCGTGCCTATGCCCACTCGCCTTTACGTCCAGGCGAGCGTACCCAGTTTTAGACGAAACCAACAAAACTGCCAGCCCCCGGAAAGTCACGTTCGATTTCAAGGATAGATCTTTGCCCAGTCGTCTGGGCCGATGACATACGCGTTCGTACGCGCTCTTTCATTTTTTGACTTCGAGGCTGACGGGCACGGCGAAAAAAAAACAGAAACCCGGTACACAGAATGGGACGTGTCGAGCGGGAGAGAAAAAAGAGCAGAAAAACAAAGCGAAGGACAGGCATGAACGGAGGAGTTCGAAGCTACGTCCATTGTGAGAAATCTGTAATTTGTACAAGTTCAATTCGTCGGCAAGAAGGCCGAGGAGTGCCGAATAAGGTCGAATTGCGAAACGGCGAGAAATTGTTTGTCTAGCCGTCCCCATCTCGAAAACAGTTTGGCAACTTTAATGAAGCGCCCCTGTTGACGTCGAAAATATCTTTCTGACCGAACGGGCATGTCGCAAATACCGGCCGTTACAAAAGGCGGATTTCTAAAAATAGCGACACCAGTTTTTCCCAATGGGAATCTTGCAGACTACGAGAAAACATGAAGAATTTTTGAGCTATGATAAAGAGAGAACAAAGGAGTCTATTGAAAGCGGAATATCTCTCGTCCCGCTGTTAAACAGTTAAGACTTGGACTGTGATCGTAAACAAATGATTTGCCGATGCGTCAAAACAGTCATCTGAGATAAACGTTCAGATGACAGAGATAAGGTAGCGCGGAGGGTCGAGATAAACATCCGGTAAACAATCGAGTCCGCGAGCCTTAATCAAACATATACGTCAGGCTTCTTCGTCCGTAAACAGACAGACTTACGCCGGGCCGCACAAAGGATGACGCTATTTCCTTATCACCGCTGCAATTAACTCCGCATTAGCATAACTCTCCCTATTCCAAATTTGCCTCACGCGTCTAACGATTAATTATCGACCCGTCCCGTCGCGATGTACGCAAAACGTACGCAATGTGTACCTCCGAATTAACGATGATCGATTCGATATACATCCGTCAAGATAAGCGTTGAATAATACCGAGTCGGATCTACTATCCGAGAACATCCCAAAGTACAGACTCACCGACGACCATTTAATTTGCCCACGTAACTTTCACCCAGTTCGCAAATTGCCCCTTCATAACCTTAAAGCCACCTCCCAGCCTTAAAGACTCAACCTTGAAATCCAAACCGAATTCCCCCCTTACCCTACAATTACGTCACCCTTTATATTGACGTTCCTCGAGTACAAGTTCAACCATCATCCGTTCAATTCTGAAATGCATCAGGCCGTAGATGGCCAGCGACCTTGTCCGATGGAAATATTGTGAAGTACTGGGGTGAGTAAGGGTAGGGGGGGGGGGGGGGGTGAAGGATATCGTTGGCGAACAATAATACATTATCGTGCGCGCGCGTCACTGGGATGTTATTCGCCATACGAATTTGAGTAACCAGGCCGATGACTGCATGTCTGTGTGTGCGTGTGTGTGTGTGTGGCCTGCTTCGGCGTGTTCATGTGCGTGGCCTACATGTGTGGCCCCTCTTCCGCGTGTATACGTGCCTGCGCGCACGCGCCCTGCTGCGCAGGCGTCAAAAAGAAGTTTCGAAGAACGTACGAGAAATGTTACGGCCAAGTTAAACGGGCGTCGAGTCCTGCGCGTCGGGACGTTATGAATGCGAGGGGTCTATATTTAAAAGGCGTCCCCGGCTTTATCAGCCGGAATGGAATACGGTTGTTCGGCGAATTTTGGCTGAGGCAATGAGTATTAGAGAATTTGGCATAGCCGTCCGAACTCGGGTAACTGAGCTACGAATTAAATTTTTGGTGGGTTCTTTGAAAATCGTGTGGGAAAAGTAGTGGGAGGGGACTCTAATTCTGATTAGTTTAGGAAGTTGAAGATTTTTTCCTGGTACAGTTACGTCAAGGGACTTCCCTACATATGACGAATTTGTTCCTTATCTGAAATTATTCGATTTCCTGCGTACGAGTACCGGTGATATTAGTGCAGGGTTAAAGATTGATTTGAAATTTGAAGTATTGTCTTTGAATATGGTTTGCGTTGAGAAATTCAAAATATATTTTGTCGGACTGTACTCGCGAGTCTAACCGAAGTTGCGTCAGATTTCTCCCCAACTTTCGAGGTTTGTCGGACGTACGCAAATCCTTTATCTTTCCGATCTCGAAAGCAATAATAAAAAAAGGTTTCTTATTCAATTGCGCACCGAGCAATCCGCTATTTCACCGACTCGTCCCGCAAAAGTCAGAAACGTCGCCATTATCAGTGCAAACACTCAAAAGCGTTTAACACTTGTCCGTATTACATCATTGATCACATAACAAACAATGAACCCACATAAAAGAAATCGAAAACAGCGATCGAACGTCATAGAACCGACAGAGCAAACACCGACTGTCAGGATGTGTGGTATCGTTGACCGGGTGGTTGTATGGTGGTTGAATGGTGGGCTTTACCCAGTCTATTTTTTTTAATATTTAAATTATAAAATAGACTGGACAAAGCCCACTATTCAACCACCGTACAGAGTTTAATGACGCGCAGGTCAAGATTTGTAACAGAAAAAAATAGCCCAATGTTAACGTAAATGAAAATTTGTTGAAAAACTATTATCAACCATAATACTTACGTCTCCGCAAAACGTTCCAGGTACGATCCGTTAGCGAAGTTTCAGTCTTATATTACGCGAGGGGGGTGCTCGAACAAAGAGAGTCAACGACAAAGGGGGCCCCGTGCAGGCAAGCGATGGCTGATGCAACGAGCTGTCAAAGTGCAGCCAGAAGCCTTGCGCCCGACGAAAAACTGTCAAAATCGCCCTCGTCCTCCCTCGTACCCCTCCGTACGAAAAAAACACGTCCTCCGCCTCGAGCCTCGACGAGACCGGGATATATAATAAATAGTGCTTGTGTACGTATCCTACGTCTTATTGTCTAGTCAGTCTCATCGGTTAGTCACTCCAGGCGTCCAAGGTCTCTCATTCGCCTTCAAATCTCTTCTCATTCAAGCTTTTCTCCACCCTTCCGGCGTTAAAAAATATATTACTATCTCATATACTCTCTTGAGACCGTACATAGATGTACGGATTTGGCAGTGCGAATTGACCGTGGCGGGAAAATCTTCGTATTTCTCTGCTGTGTCTGTCTGTTTCCTTCCTCTCCACCCCTCTCTCCCAGTCTCACGATACGGCCGACATGGTGAAGTTCTCCGCGACTTCTCGCGACCGACGGTCTTCCCTCCTATTCGGAGAAAGCCATCGTCGGCATCACGAAATCCTCTTCCGTCGTCTTAAACTTCGCTGGAAGGCACGCTCGCCTCACTTTACGTAAGCCCCAGCAAGGATCGGGCTCTTTCGGTCGTCAGGGTGCCGTCCACCACCAGGGAGTTCCTTACTCGCGGCGCACGACTATCAAACTGTCGTGAACTGCCGCCTCGCATCTGCCGCCGCCGGCCGTACTCGTCCGCTGGCCGAGTGTGTGTGCGTCTGTGTGCGTGAGCGCCGTACGGCCGTCCCCGAGCAGCCCCGAGCGTTGACGGAGACGCACGAGCGTAGGGCACGTCGGCTGCTTTGCGCGTGAATCAGCTGACGCATCCGTGCGCCTTCTCGAGGGACGACGATCTGCGATTTGAATCTTTCGTGGGGTGGAAGGGGGAAAGAGGGAGGGAAGAGGAGCGTAATGATGCACGCACTTTCCCTTTGCCTACGTGCACGGTGCGACGGAGTCAATGAATTCCGATGCGCGCGTTATCGGGGGGATGATTGCACTTATCGGGCTCTGATTGCGAAGACAATGCACGGTAGCTTGAGAAGTTCGCAGATAGTGGGACTAGGAGTCCCGTATCTTCGTTGCTAGTTGTCAGATGCGTCGGTGGCGATCGTTTCTGACTGAGGCGGGTTCTTCGAAGGTTGTTTTTGCGCAAAGAGTGATCGTTGACGTAAGAATTCGGAGTTGTTTTGCAAGCGATGAGAATCAAAGATGGTGTGGTAACAGTTCGGGTAGCTCTCGATCGAGAGCTTCGAAAGTACTCACTGAAAGGGGGTATCCGTTTCAGAGCGGATAAGTTGCGGTTATTCAATCGGTATTTACGTTACGCACGCGGTCGATACGAAATAGGAGCGTAGCCGTGGGTTCGAAAACAGAATACTTCTCGAATATTCTATCGTTTCGCACAAGCGAGCACACGTCACACGCACGTACACACACACACCGACACAGATATCTCATACTCGAGTACACATTGCGTATGGGTTTTTTCTTACACGCAAAGGTTACTTACATACCATTTACATACACGATCGACCGTCAATGTCCCCGGTCGTAAATAAAAAGCGCATACCGCAACGTTTTACTTGGGAATTGGCGAACGAGCCGCGAATAGAATTGCCTTTGGCGGTCTTTGTCGGGTAGCAAAGTGAAATAGCCACTGCCATGGAGGTTATTCTCGGACATTTTCCGCGGCGCGAGCGGAATGCCTGGACGAGTCCGGCAATTTCGAGAATTCCGTTCCGCGAAAGTAGATAAGGGATGAGTAACGCGCGGTACGATCCCAATTGACGGTCGACCGATAAACAAAAATCCACCGAGCCCAGTTCGCCTTTTCGGGCTAGCATCACCATTTTGACCCATAACAAGCTTACGCGTCGTTCGTGAGTCATGGGAAGCAGTTAAGTCGGTATCAAACTCACCCGGATGCGTCCAAAACGCTTTCGCGTTGATCTGTCACCCAATCTTGGCCCTTTCTCGCGTTTTCTTTGTTAGGTACAAAAGGAAGACGGATACCTCCGAGGTTGACAGTTATTCTGACAACAAGAAATGGCCTCCTCGACTTCAGCTGATCATTACGCGCACTACGCACGCTCGTGCGTATCGAAAAATAGTCCCGCGGACGATTTCAATTACAGATTTTGTCGGCGTTTCGATGAGTTCTTCCTACTTTTGACGTTTAAAGGCAACGGACTGATGTGCGGAAAATTATTTTGACGTTCCGAGATTTCTGTAGGGATAATTTGTTATATTCTACGTGGGTGTTGCTCGTAGCGTTCAATCCCTGGCGAGATAGTATTTCGTCACAAATGTAAACATTGCCATTGAATCACGTAAAAGGGGAAATGAACGCGATTAAAGTCGGGTGAGACGGTAATTTGTTTTTTTGATTATTTATTCCGGTTTCACGTTTTATATGTACAGTCGTTGAATCAACTCCATGTGTGTATTGGTAAACATACATTGTACTAGTGTTTTGATGTTGTACAGAGCGTATAAATTATGAAGTAAAATTGGATAAAATTAAATTTCCTATGCGTGCTTTTCGTTAATCTGTGTCTAATCCATCTTTCTCAGCCTCCAGTTTTTTAACAGCAGCCTCAAGCGCAAATAGATGCTCATCGTTGATGCCAGATGCAATATTACGCATTGCAGTTGCTAAATTATATAAATATTCTATATTCGGTCCACTAGGACCACGTGAAACTAAAATATGTCTAGCTATGGTATCTATATCCTCTTCGCCAGCAAAGTTTGGGTTACCAGGGCTACCTATATAAATTGTCAGGCTGAATGGACTTTCAGCAGAGGAATTCTGGATTGCACTTATATTTAAGTTATTTGTGTCACTATTGTCTGAGTTATGAGGATAAAAAAGAACTGTCTTTCTCTCATAACCGCCTTTTTCTCTGTAATCTAAATGGCTGACAACCTTGTCGATATTCTCTGGAGAGATCATATATGCTACACCCCATACTTCGTCATTAGGATTCTTGGATGGAAGTAATGTAACAACTCGTCCAGGCTGAAAAATATAAATAATTTAAACATTAGTCAATACCACATTACTGCAATAATGAACACTAAATAAAATAAAAAATATTTTATTAAACTAATTTTGTTCAGGCAATTTTATAGTACCTACCCTATCTGGAACTCCTCTGTGATCTGTGCTCTTTTGGTAGAAACGTCGAACATATCCTTTAATGCACCCAACTAGCTTTCTTTCAAATGGAAAGTCTACCTTCCATATAAGAGAACCATAACCAAACACCCACATCTTTATTCATGTACTTAATTTCTAGTAACACTTGCAAAGAGAGCGTCATAAAAAATAATTGGAACACTCAGTAGCTCTAGGCAACAGAACTTTGCATGTAGCTTTATGTCATAAAAAAGATAAACTTCAACTTGATACTAGATGTGCATGAAAAGCATTGGTACAATCTATCGCATTTCATGTTTTTATAAAACTCCACCTGTCACATGACGCACGAGATTTTGGTTAAGTTGAAGCCTTTTGAACTTTGTTACAATCGTCAAAAGAGCACACGACGAATTGCGATGTAAGTATTCAGTCTTGCAATCTTGCTTGAGATTGACTGAGTCCCAGGCTGAGTCCTCCTTGAGTTTTCATCATTTCTCATTGCCACCTTCGCCGTAATCATTTACTAATTTGTAAATAAACTGAGATACGGTGAGCTAATGTATAGAAACAATGTCATGTTTGATCGAAGCGGTAGACTCCTGCACATCGATAGGATCATAGTCTACCTTATCAGTCAAGCTTTCACTTCATGCTTTAAATCAAATACATGTGGCGCTACGATTATTTCAAAGTTTTGGCCCTGTTTTAGGATTTCCTAACCTCAAGCTATCCGGCATCTGACCGCTAAAAGCCAAACATTAGGGAAAAACAATAACAATTGGTTGCCACGAATGTTGGAACGTGATCTCGAATTGTATTCATGAACATTTTGCACCAAAGCACTTAAAGACATGGTTCGATTTCCGTTTCATCCCTCTTCTGGAACAGGCATTGCAACAGGGGCTAAGAAATGTATACGCTTCGTAAGATACGGATGTGCAAATAGACCTTTTTATCACATCGTTGTCATGGGAGTAAGTCATTATCATATGATTTTCTAAAAAAACACTTTGCAATCAGTAATACAATGTTTACACAACGTTTAAGTAATACTTACAGCAGAGTGCAATGTTTGTATACATGTACCTTTCATGTAGAATCTTGCAAGTTTAACGCACAATATAATGCTATATAATCAATTTAAGTCAATACAGAAGTTGCAAAATAGTTTTTAATGTCCTTGCTTTACTTTCATTAATCTAAAAGTCCTTTATACGTAATATGTAATTACAATAATTACTTTCCAGGCAAAGAGAGAACAGCGCATGCCTCCAATTGAACAGTTAGGAAGTTACGATCCAATGGCAAATGAGTATAATGAAAAGTTGGTTGCCTTCAATTATGAAAGAATTCAATATTGGATGGGAAAAGGTGCTCATCTATCAAAGCCAGTAGCTGCATTGCTAGGCTTATCAGGCTTTCTTCCTGTCTATCCAAAGACATACGTAATGGCATGGAGAAACAGAGCAGCGGAGAAGAAGAAAATGGAGATGGCTGAAGCAGAAAAGAATAGCGAACAAAATGTGGAGACACAGAATGGATAGAACTTTATTTATTTTGTATAAATGTCATTTTATTATAAAAATACAGATTATGTATCTTTAGCAAATTCATTGTACATAAATACATGTGGACGAATCAGAAATTTGGCTCTTTATTTATTTTTATTTTTATAATTTGCGGACACAAAAGATGTTAATATGACCGAAAGTTGTTACTTGTTCATACGAGCGATGTAATGATAAAAATATATAATTGTCGAGGAAAAAAAAAAATTTCCCCAGGTGAGGCTCGAACTCACAACCCCGGCATTGCTCACAGAGAACTGTCTTATAAGTACCGTGCGCTAACCGATTGCGCCACTGGGGACTTGTGATTCTAGTTTTCTTATTATACTAGATAAGTTGACGCGGCGTGCCTCTCGAATATTTCACGCTGTAATGACTAATCACACTTATTACGTTGCCTTATTATTGTTCCGGATCTGTATAAAGTCGGTGTATTGACGTCATAAATAAGTGCGAAGAAGTTAGATATGGTCGAAAATCTGCTTTTCGATGCATAGTATACGCCTATCAATTACACAAAGTTTAATACTGTGGAAAAAAGCAGTTGAACAATTTTGTATAATCGGGAGGTATTGATCTGTATGCTTAATTGAAGACGCTATGAAAAAGCAACAGTTATACAGTATTGGGTCCTTGACTTTTGGAGTACATTACAATTAACAAAAAAGTTAAATTATGTATACATGCGTAATGTACGCATTTATGTATGCATAACTTAATTGCATGTGCATTAATATCAGGAGAAAAAATTTCTTTGTATGATAATATGAGATAATAATAAGAAACTGTTTTTCCGGAAGTAAGTACGCCCCTGCCTTAGTCAGTCGACCCTTGCACTATTCTCACGTACAGTCGTTTCAAAAAGATTCTGAAGTTCTGCTCGTTCTCTCAATTACATTTCCTACCGTGAGAATGTGGTAAATCGTTTGCGTAAAGCATTCTTCGATACTTGTGTTTTCAAGAGGTTGCTTGTATGTCATATTGAATAAACACATTTGCTTGCACGATTGAATCTCTAATTGGGATAACCTCATTTAGATACTATTTTACTCTAATTCTTCCATTGTAAATTTCGTTGCGTGATAACAGATAAATGAAACATACAAAATATCAATGTTTACTACGGCTGAAGAAATACGAATTGAACTGCTTATAATGCAGAATTTGACATTGTCAAAGAATGATGAACTTTATTATTTTTTAATTACGTTAGTTTTTTCATTGTTATAAGGTATACTTAACAAATTCTCATTTGTGCAAAACGCTCGAATCATCTTGGTTTATTTAATTTATTTCATCTAAACGTGGGAAAGTTTGTTTGTTACATTGTCATTGTTAACGTGTTAGTATGAACAAAAAAACATAATAGAAGTAATTGTCGAGGAAAAATATGACATTAAAAGAATTTCTTCTTTCTATTAATGCGATTTAAAGAATTATCGCAATTGAAGTAGCGATTTTATCGATATCATACGGAAAGTCAACTAAAAATCCGGAAATAGTTTGCTCTATTCGCCACAAGAATGCACTGTTTTCCTATTAGTCACGTATTTTGAATCGTTTGTTATGTTGTCTTTCTACAGTCTCGATGACATATGATCGAATGAATATAGCATATGTTATGCATGTCAAAATACGGATACCAGACTCGTGCCATATGTTATGTTAATATCATATTGTAGGTTCCGTTCGATATGTCAAGAAAGAAGAACGTTGAAGGCTTAACGCCGTATATCGGATACCTGCTCTAATGTACTCGTCAGTTAAGAATTCCATTCACAATGAGTACGATTGCTGATAGTACGCCGATGACAGGCAGTCAATCGGGTTCTGTTGGGTCATCAAACTTACGGAAAATGGTTACTACTTGGTATCAACAGGCCTTTGCACTGGATGCAAAGTATAACACGCAACGGGCCAACAGATTGCCCTCCCTAGGTACACATAATCATTTATTATCGCACCCAGCAATTTTTTCATCATATGCGTATGACAGTTCGTTTTGACGATTTACCACGCATGTTCAAGCCGATTTTACCGCACTTTTTGAACATGGTGGGGTTGAATCATGCGACGATAATTTCATATGATGGCATTCAAATCAAATATCTTGTACATTTTCATTTATTTTTAAAAAACATCTTTGGGCATGTGAAAAGCTAACATTTGACTGCGGAGTATATAAAGTAAACTGTATGAATTAATTTGTAGGAATGCTGTATATCCGAAGAAGGAATCAATTATTGAGGGAGAAGGTGTCAAAGGATCCAGATATTCGTATACATTATTTAAAACATAGAGCAGAATTGTTACATCGACGATATAGTGAAAGTTCTGAACCGCACAACCTTAGCAATGTAGTGATAGACGAACAGTCTACAGAAAACAGAGCAAAACTTAGATCTACTCCAAGAAAGTCCACTGCCGAGAGCTTTGCGTTTGCAGGAGTGCATCATGTCTTCGATCAACACCGTGGCCCTGTTACAATGTTGAAATTTGCCAATAATGATAGATCCAAATTCTGTTGTGCATCTTTAGATGGTGTTCTTTCGATTTGCGAGGCTATCAGTACACCACCAAAAGTGACCTGTCTGCTTGAAGGACATCAAAAAGGAGTTACAACATTTGATTGGAGTACTAGCAATGATCTAATAGTATCTTCTTCTCTGGATGGCACAATTCGGCTTTGGAGAATTCATTCAGATTCCAAAACAACTTGCTTACGTGTTGTTCGGGATCAACAGAAGGCAGAAGTTCTCTGCTGTGCTTTTCTACCTGCAAATAACAATTTAGTGATCACAGGAAACTCTCAGGGCTTTCTTCATATTCTAAATGTATCCACTGGCATATATGCACGTGGTGGTACAAGCAAAATCGGTGGCAAGGTTAATCATCATTTTTTGTTACCATTCAATGCAAAATATACACGCATAATTATTAAAGAAAAATATTAAATGTAACGCTTGCCTAATTATGTATTTCCATAGGTGCTTGCGTTAACCTGTGAAGAGAGTGGAGGCTCATTGATATGGGCAGGAAACGACAAGGGTGTGATCATGTCGTTCCAGTTTGAGTCCAGTACAGGACGATTATCGAAACTTCAGAGAGTACAGGAGACTGGTGGCATGATAACAAGTCTCTCTTGGCGTCCCTGGCTTTCAAAGGATGCTCCTTGTCCAGGACTCCTTGTCAGCACTGCATGCAACGCTGTCATGCTTCATCGAGTAGCAGATCATCAAGGGTCACTGTCATTATGGAGAAAATATCCTGTCAAGCACAGGTAAGATTTCCTTTGTTTCTCTCTTTTCCGTTTAGTCATTATGTGCTCGTTTGCAGACATTACTTCGTTAAGTCTACCTTTTGCCCGCAAATGGGAGTTTGTCTGGTAGCAACAGGCTCCGAAGACGGCGCAATTAATTTGTTGGACTGCGCGAGAGAAGGCAATGCTGCGAAAGTTAATCGATTGCACGGTCATGCGACGAGTACTTTGGCCCTGTCATTTAATTACGACGAATCTCTTTTGGCCTCCGCAGATTACCAGGGCCTCATTATTTTATGGCGCAATCAGCAGCGTCATTTGTGACACTAATTGACCTTCGTTGCGCCGCAAGGAATAGCACACATTTTACAATTTCAGTAATTAAAACCGTCCCGTTACGCTAATGGTTATATTATCAGTGCGTTTTTAGCAATTATGTGCTTAATATTTTTATCTGTGTTTTAGATTCCATTAGAAAGCGAGTAATTAACAGTCATTTCTAAGAAACTATAAAAAGTATGTATAGAATTGAGTTGAATTGTTTTATAGATCTTTTATCATGGTTTTTACTGTATTATGACGATCCGTTCTGCTGTAAAAGCTTGTTTGTGATATAAAAAAATGTATAAATAATAGATAATATAAATATATCATTTACTAATGAAAGTAAACAAAAGAAGAATTCAAGGATTATTTACAGCAATCGATCCAATTACGACGATAACGTGGGAAAAGCAGCGTATGACAAAAAAAAAACAGTTTGGGGAAAGTGAGAGACGTATTCATTCTGTATAACAATATATTAATTGATCTCTATTCTTAATCTCCTATATGTTGTAATGAGCATAGAGTTAGTAATATCGGTAATAGTAATGTAGTGACAGTAAAAGTAGCGGTAATAATCGCGGCGCTAATAATAGATAATAGGTAATAGATAGAGATATACTGTTAATTTCGTTTATATTGTTAAGATAGTGACGGTGTCTGTACCAAAAGAAATCTGTTTTTTTTTGTTCACGAACGAAACCTTCATTGCGGCCAGTGGTGCGTTAATTGACGACGGAAACGGTTCTTCCCATTATGCATTATTATGTTGAAACAAGGTGGGACAATAATTCTGCTCGCGCCAGACAAACTTTCCGCCATTTTTAACAGCGTAACCGAACTGCGTTGAGATTCCAATGAAAAAACAGCTTCTCAAAGGCGCCGTAGCTTTTATTGCACAGATATAATGTTTACAACACCCCCCCCCCCCCTCCAAACTCCGATATCTACACGCTTTGCAAACATTTCTTTCAGATTGTCAACAATGATGGAAATACTTTGAGTAAAGAAGCTTATTGTCCCATCCTGCGACGTGTGGCATACACTTTGCAAATAATCCTATTAGGACGTAAAAATATCTTCGTCGATAGACAATTGGCAAATTTTCCATGAGGTTAGCAGGGGTATTACTCGGTAAAATTGTGTTTTGCCTGCGACGTGTTCTTCCGACACATTGTTTTTCTTCCCTTCTTTAAACGCTAATGTGCATTATACAGAGGTTTGCCAATGATGCTTTTACCGTCGCTCGGTTCGCTTAAAGCGTTTCCGCCCCGTTATAATCGTAGTATCAAAAAGACAACATTCCTTAGTACCTATTGAACGTCTATGGTAAATTTAAAAAACATCGAAAAATAGGCTGACCTTTGTCTGTTGTCCGCAAAATGCGCTTCCGGCAAATAAGATGAATGTACAGGTCACGGCACTCATCTCTCTCTCTCTCTCTTACGGATTTTACTGAAGTCACAACGTTCATTGTTGGCGGCAAAAATACTGTTTCGGCGGCTGATAATGCAAGGATGCGTTTTTACTTTCCGACACGGCAGTCTGCGGATAAATAATGTTCCGTTTGCAAGAAGAGGTCGCGACAAAAAGCAGAATCGGCAAACACCCCGCGCGAAGTTAATTACGGATGTGCTATCGCTTTGTCCATTCGTTCCGGTTTTTTCCGACTTAAGATTACGAAACCGATCGTACACGAGGCCTCGTGTCCCTTCACTATCATCACAGATCTATTAGAGAGTACGAATTAGTGTGGCGTAATAGTTGTAAAAAGATTCTCCATGCAAGTATCGTTACATGCCGTTATGCCCCGAGAAGATTAAAAAAGAAGAAGAAGAAGAAGAAGAAGATGAAGAAGATAAAAAAAGAACAACAATCCCGGCACAGGATCAATGATCGCTTCTTCCCTCTCG
The DNA here is from genome assembly GCA_914767735.1 of Anoplius nigerrimus. Taxonomy (NCBI): domain Eukaryota; kingdom Metazoa; phylum Arthropoda; class Insecta; order Hymenoptera; family Pompilidae; genus Anoplius; species Anoplius nigerrimus. Next base: position 10,877,775 of record OU612091.1, on the reverse strand, counting down.
CAATGTTCGCTAAGTTTCCTTCAGCTTTCCTGCCTTCAGAATAGAGAGCCCGTTTCTTTTCACCTCTCACTAACGAGTTAACAATAATATCAAGGACTAAAAACTTGACAATAATGACAGACGGTAACAGTAATAAAGATCGATCGTCGAAAAGGGGTCGTCGATGATATCATTCCTTTCGTTACGAAAATAAAATAATGATAATTCTACGTAGGCACTACCGTTGGTGTAAGCATTATGCTGGGTAACGACTATTTACACGCGTAACAAAAATTATCGAATTCTCACTTCCACAATAGTCTCTTTACAAATCGTAGTGTCCTCCTTCGATCGTCTCGCGACGCCGCTACTAAAAAAAAAAATCGATGACCTTTGTTCGTCAGCTTATGAAGCCTTCATTGTACATTCCCCCCCTTCCCCTCGTTCGTTTATATCCCTTTTTACAAGCTCCTCCCTCGACGTCACGATCCCGCGACTTGAACGATCCGCGGACCTTTAACATCCGCCATAAATCGCTAAACTATGTACAACGTTGTCTGAGATTGACGTTTCGGTGTAATTATAATCTCGTCGATGTTACGTCATTGCCTCCCTCAACAACGAGATTCATTCGGACGGATTTTGGCTAAGCGAGAGTCTCTCCCCCGACAAAATTGTTCGTTCGCAGTCTGCGAGACTATTTTTGCTTATTTTTTATTTTCCTTCTTTTTTTTTTTTTAGTACGTGCACTTGTCGGCCTGCTCGACCCTCTCGCGATTGTCGAACTGGCAATCGGCGGTGCGGGGTTTAACGTTTACGTTCTGAATATCGCGAGGCACCTCTGGCAAAGTGGCATTATCTACGGCTGGGGCGAGTTCCTTGTCGGCTGATTGGTCCTCGCCGTCCTTGAGCGTGGGCTGATGATTCTCGAGGACGCTGACCTCGGGGTCGGTTCTCTCGTCCTGAGAAGGTCGCACGGCTGGGAAGAGGGTGGTGACCGAGCCGTTGGTGGATAGATTCAGCTTGAGACGATCCCTGGTGTGCCTCAGCTCGCCCAACTGCTGCTGGGACTGCTCGTGCTCCTGCTGGGTGACTTGATTGTCCTGGCAAGACGCCGGCACGCCGTCGGGCTCGTCCCGGGACTCGGAAGGCAGGGACGAGTTCGCACCGGGGAAGAATTGGCTAACGTACTTGGTGTCGCTGGTTTGGAACTGAAAGGGACGATTCGAGCTGCTCACGTAGAATTCCTCGTTCCCTGGAAGTCGAAGAGAATCGGATGAAGAAACAGTATGAGAAATATTGGGTTGGCAAGGAAGTATTTTCGGTTTTCAAACATGAATAGCGCCGTAATCATTTTTAACAATTTCTGTCAGCATTAAAATATTTTCCTCTCAGCATCCGACATCAGTCACATTTAAGTTAGAGAATCCAATTAAAACTCGTAATTTCTTAAAGTTTACTAAGTTCATATAAAAATATGAGTTCCATTTCACATTACAATATCGAACTTACTTTCTTGCCAACCTAATAGTACAGTAAAACTTGCTTTTGTGCGATCATCTCTGTCCCTTAGTCTCTACACGCTCTACACGCCCGATTCAAACGCCTAAAACTCCTTATAAGAACCCTCCACACATTTACTTCATCAGTTAGTATCATCATCGTGTACAGTTACAATGAAAAATTAAATATTTTTTAAATATTTCCAGGTCTAATTTAATTATTTAATTTCTTTGAAAGCATTTTCTCATCTATTTTGTAAATAATTTATGTATTTTCTAAGTGCGGTTTTTTTATGCGGTCCCTCTATCCACCGCAGAAAAACAGGTTTTACTGTATAACAAATAGTATTTAGATAAGTGTTCTTCACTTTAACAAACCTACCGCTGTTAGCAGTGTCATCGTAGTCCAAAGGATACAGATCTAATCTTGGCTCATCCATCATTTCCTCCCAATCTGCAACAGGTAGTCAAATGTAAGTGTTAGCGTAAGCTTGAAGCAGGTGAGTCTGTCTGAAGATTCTGTGCTTGTTCTCTACCGGTATACGACGTCGGTTCCCACGTCGTGGTGGCTTGCTCTTGACTATCAGGTGCCAGCGTTTCCTTTGGATATTCATACACGCAGTGATATCGCTGTTTCTTGAACCATACACTCTTCTTTTGATCCTGGACAAATCGCAGATCGTCGGTCCAATGCAGGGTAATATCACTAAGCTACACTTATGTTTAGCTTATGTCTACGCATGTGTGGTATAAAAGTATGTGCGCTAAATACCTCAAATTATATCTGCAATAGAAAGAGTCACGGAGAAAACGTTAAAGTTACATACTGCGGTTCGATAGTCAAATAATTAACACACCTACCAGTTCGTCCTAGCGGCAAGAGCACAGAAAAATCGTTATCAGTAGTTAGATTCGAACGCGTGCAGTTAAGTGAGAAAGAAATGAGGCGCAGTGGGTATGTTTGAGGAACCGTGAATACATACTGCCGACTTCACTGCCTTATCCGGTGACCTCAAGGCGGATCTGTGCGGTGCCAGAGTCGCATTCCAAGCGGATGGCGTGAATTCTTCCTCCTCTTCCTCGTCCTCTGCCTCCGTGTTGTAATCTTCCAACTCGGCGCTCGTCTCGACCACCTCTTCGTTGTTCAACGTACTTCGAATTTGGATTTGTTCTACGTGAGGCTCGTTGTATCTCTACAATGCATAACAGGGTTGCAAACAACCGGTTATTGACAGTCAGTGATAGATGTATAATAATAGGGTTTCGTCGCATTCAGTCATTGTTTTAAATATATCAACTATTTTTCAAGAATTTGTAGTTTTTTTTAATTATTAATGTTCTATTAACTTGCAAACAGTAAAATATTTAATCATATTAAATGAAATGCTATAACTAATTACCAAGAGTGTTACTGTTTTTTTTCAATTATTAATGTTCTATTACAATAAGTGAAATCTTCAGTCATACTAAATGAATTACAGTAAAAATTCTTGGTAATTAACTGACACATTTAAGAAATCAATTATGGCGCAAGCGATTATTAATTCTAATTCAGAAGTATGTCCTTGAACATCAGTACCTTCCATACAAATTCGCCGGAACTGGAACTGTTCTCTTCGTCCTCGCCGTCGTCGTCTTCGTCGTCGGTGGCCCATTCCTGGTCTATCGTGAAGCTGGTGGACATCAATTCATCCTGTACAGGTAACGGCAAGGGCAACGGGAAGGATGGAGACAGCTGTTGCCACTTGGACTCTTCTTCAGGACTGGGCAAGGGCGCTCCACCGCTAGCTATTCGCATGGGCAACTTGTCCTCCAACGGTCTGCCAGGTGAAGAACTGCAGTCCACGTTCTCATCGTCCGATATGTCGTCGTTGGTTGTGTCACGATCGTCGCTGACAAGTCCAGATCCCTTGGATCCTTCTATCATGAGCGCCTGGTTCGTTCGCGTGTCGACCATCAGCAGATCGTCGGACGGCCCTGAATCCCTTGAAGCTATAGACGTGTCCCTCGAGTTGGTCATTATGGATTCAGACGTCACTGTGCTCTCCCTTTCTTCCAGAATTGGGCTCAGTGGAGTACCGTATACGTTATACCTGAAAGATAGCGTACATTGAATTGTTTTGTATAATAGCGAATTCGGTGAGGGTTTTAAATATATCTGATAATATATATTTCAATAAATTGAATTAATAAATAACTGATTATTATCAGTAATGATTCTCAAAATGTAGGTATACATATTTAATGATAATAGTTGTTTATTCAATTGAAAGTATGACATTCTATGTGCTGTTTCAACATTCAGTTTGGACCTACCTGATCGAAATGTCGAGTCCCCCGCTACCCTGGTCGGAGCCTTCCTCGCTCTCATCGTCGTCCCACACTTTATTATCTACATTATTTGCAATAGTTGAGCTCTTATCGTCCAAGGGCTCCGAAGGCTCCACGACAGACTGCTGAGCGCGAGGCAACTTTTCCCTAAGTTCATTCCTGATCGCTGTGACGAACTCCTCCTCCATCCCGAAGGACACGTAGGAATTGTCGCTCCTCATGCTCATCGTCGAGCTGTCTTCGTCCTCGTTCTCGTTCTCATATTCGCCACGCGACCAGTGTTCACCGTCATCCTGTACATTGGAATTCCTTCCACCGGCCGAGGATAACGTGTTATGGCATTCCGAGTCGTGGAGAGGGGACGCCAGGTCGCTGTCAGTCTTGACACTTAGACACTCATCGGCCAGACTGTTCTGGGAGTGAGTGTCCAGAGTATTTTGATCATGCTGCTGGTCCAGCTCTTGAGACTGAAGCTTGGCGTCGCAATCGTTTAGCAGGACGTCGACTTCCGTGGCCAAGAGGTCAGAGTCCACGAGCTGATCCCGGGACTCCTGGACAGGACAGGTAGCTTCCTGCCGATCAGGCTCGGTCTCTTCATCCAAGCACAGCACAGTCTTCTCCGAGGAGCTGAGCGAAGGCAGGACTTCGATCGTCCTGTCCGACTCCGGGGGAGTCGAATAATACTCGGCGTCGAGGATGGTGTCCAGCTCAAGTAAAACCTTGAGCTGCTCCTCCTCGATCGGTACGGATTTGGTTTCAGGTACGCTGCTAGACGCGGTGAGGGTGGATATCTGACAGACACCCTCCTCCTCCTCGCACGACTCCTTATCTCTAAAGCCAGAGTCGGAACTCTGCTCGTCGTCCGGCGTGGACAGATGCTTCCGCTCCTCCTCGTCCTCGTTCGGCGTCACCTTCCGCTCTGCGTCAAGGTCGTCGGCGGCGGACAGGTCCTCGTCGTTGGACGCGAAGTCGTTCTTGGCGGACTGGGAGGCCTCCGCCGCCATTGCTGTGACCACGAGCTCCGGCAAAGGACTGTCCTTGTCGAGGATGGACGTATCTATGTATTCGTTGAACTCTGCCTCGTCGGCGAAGCCTGGCACCTTCTTCTCCAGAGCAGAGTCCAGCGCGTGGTTCCACAGGATGACGTCGACCGCGTTACCTTGACTCCCCTCCAGGTTATTGGCGCAGAAGTTGTTGGAGAAGCAGAGGTTAACGTCCTCCTCGTTCAGGAAGGTACTGTTAGCACGGAAGTCGGTGTCGTGCAGCTCGTGTAGGTCGTCCAGGTTGCTCTTATCTGGCATGTAGCGAAGGAGAGGAAGATTGGGGTCTCCCTTGGACAAGAGTCTCAGCACGTGCTTGTCGCCGTGTGGGTTTTCGTTACTGTCGAAGATGGAACTTACGTCGCTGGTTAGATTGTTCTCCTTCGAGTCAAGCGACAGTCTCAGAATGGGCATCTCACCCTGATCCGTTGTAAGGGTCAGAAGCTTCGGCCACTCAAGGTTGTCAGCTACCTTGGGCTTGACATTGTCGACCTGCACCGAGTCCCGGAGCTTCTTCAGGGCTTCGTCGAACTCGTCAGCGACCGTGATACGTCTGAGGTCGCTGTCGCTACTCGTCGCTGGTAGCTTCTTCTTGGCAGGCTTCTCCGACACTTGAGTGCCCAGCGAACACTCGGCGTCCGAGTCCAGGTCAATATGTACAAGCACCATGAGGTCGGTGACGGACTTGGACTTCTGTCTCACCTTCTCGGTATAGACGCCGCGCTCGATCTGACCTCTCCAACTTTCTTCCTCGGTCTCTGATCCGGATTCGTGAAGAATGGTGGAACTCTGAATGCCGGATACGTTCTTCACCGGCTCGTCCGGTCCCAAACGGAAAGAAGACTGCAGAGCACCGGGTCCTCTTTCGTCCACTATGCTTGTCCAGTAATCAGAGTCGATGCTACCCCGAAGATCCTGTAAGCTAGCGCTGCGTATTTGTTGCTTGGACACGTTCGTCCTCAGACTCTCCCAGCGCTGCTCGAAGTCTTCTTGATCCAATTGCTCGCTAACTAAGGTCTGCTTTATCACATCCAACGAAGGCCTCTTCCCCGGGCTGAGATTCAGGCAAGCCCGGATGGCGTGCACGATATTCGTTGGGCAGTTCTGCAGGTAGCCCTGTAATACTTGCACGTAGTTCGGCAGGAAGTCCGTCTTCATGCTGAGGAGTATCTGTATGATCTGTTCGTCGCTCATGTCGTTGTAGGGACGGTCGCCCCAGGTGGCTACCTCCCACAGGAAGATGCCGTAGCTCCAGATGTTGGCCTGCGGAGTTATCTCCCGAGTCTCGATGGTCGTGTCCGTGCATTCTAGACTCTCGGGTGCGGACCATCTGATGGGTAACGCTCGGTCAGCGACTATGTAGTAGTCTTCAGGATACTTCTCCACGCTGGTGCCGTAGTCACCTAACTTTGCGGACAGGTCCGATGCCACCAGACAGTTCCTGGCTGACAGATCCGTGTGCGCGAAACCGTGGCTGTGCATGTGCTGGAGTCCGGCGGCAATTTCCAAGGCCATTCGGACAGGCACGTTCTCCTTGAGCAGGGCGTTCCGAGATCTTGGGTCACGGTTCGACAGCAAGAAACCCTTTAGGTCGCCGACCGGGCAGGATTCGAAAAGCAGGAGGTATGGGTCAGTCTCCAAGCAGAAGCCAAGCAAAGCGAGGACATTCTGATGTCGCATCTTGAGATAGGGTATGGCCTCGCCGAGAAACCAGGCCTTCTCCCTACTGCTGGCTTCCTCTGTGAGGATTCTGACGACCACTCCTCCGTGCTTCGGAACACCTTTGGACCCTTCCAAATCGGCGCGACCTTCGACGACCTTGCCGAACCAACCGCGACCGATCTCACGCAGATACTTCAGCTTCTCTCGGGGCACGTAGAGGTCCTGCGCCTCGAACCATTCGCGGCAAGGTCCCTGCTGATCGTCCGATAGGTCCTCCTGCTCGCGCTCCTCGGTGAGGACCGAGTGCGTGAGAGGGACTGACTTGGTTGTCGGTGACAGCTTCGGCCCGGGCAAGACGCGGTGAACCGGTAAAGGCTCGAACTGCACTCTGTCGTTGAGTGCCAACATTCGTGGGACGTCCAGCTCCAAGCCCTCGACTGAGTGATCGTACGTCGAATCTTGCCCAATGGTACTTCCATTTTTGAATTCCTAGAATATGATTTGTTTATAGTGACTTCGCATATGGGATTTGTTCGGTTAGGTCTTCTTGCAGTAAGCGCTATTGTGACAAAACTAATCCTTCGGGAGTCTTGGAACGTATATACGTGTATTGTTTCAAGTTAGTGTCAATAAAGTTGGTTTTAACTTATACGTTTCAAGATTTATGCAAGACATTCGTAAGACATAAACATTATGGTATGGATAAGGGGTAAAATACGCTATATTCTACTCTTAGATGTTGGGATATGAAGCATGCTGTTGCATTGATACATTTTAAAGGCAAATCTTATTCTGCGTTGAATGCATGATTGTTTGGATTTATGTTTATCTGTATATTTAATGTAGTAATTTCAAATTCGGTGAACGCAGCTAAAATTGCCTTCATACATCAGCAAGTGTAACAAGCCTCGAGATAAGATGATGTAAAAACACTATACACAATGGACTTTGACTGACAACGACAACACAGTATTGCAATGACATATGGTGTTTTTACATGTGAACATCTTTGCTAAGACTATACTTCTACTCCTATTATGCAGCCCTGATAGAACTGATACTACGAAGAATGACATTTGTAACAATGTGTCTTTCCATTTTTCATCCAGGATATATGATACAAAAACCTGCGTAATGATACATAAAACCTGTGAACATCAATGTTACCTGCTTGCACTTTTCTGCATTGTCCTATAATTGAAAAAGTTTGTAAACGTTGGTTAAAGTCACATCTAAGTCAAACAACACTGAAGTCTCTTAAAAGAACACCATCGTAAAACATTATGCAGTACCTGAAATCCGCTAGGTCGTCGATGTCTCTGACAGCAAAGACACCCAATTACCGTGAACGCAGTGACAGTGAAACTCAACAGACCGATCGTGTACCTTATCCATAACTGATCCCATTGCCACGAAGGTTCTTCGTCGTGCGAATCTATCAACAACAGAGCAGTCAACGAACCTTGTCAAGTACAACTATCTCAGGAATGTGCCCAAATACAATGGTCCCCTTAACGAAGGACACTCCTCAAACGAAAACATCTCAGTTGTCAAACCAACTTCAACGTATACCAAATTGGAGTCAACGACAACCACCGCTCAGGGTCAACCCTGCAGCCTGCACCGAAGGGCACCCAGGAGGAGGTCCTTCGCCAAGGCAGTCTCTACGCAAGGCGTACCTGAAAGGAACGACAGTGACACGGGGTAGGCTGTGAGAGTCGGTAGACCCGCCCAGAGCAGCCAGCATATCCAGCATAAGTGTCGCATTGCGCACCCAGACTTGACACGGTCGTGAGGAACGGGGGGCTACGTCATTCTAGCTGCCCTCTCATCGGACTCTCGACGAGCGGGACAGGCGGAAGGAGTCGGGCCAGGGGCCTATTAGACCGGGACTCGTTCCAGTTCTGCGACGCGCATCACGACTCCTGCCCAATTCCAGCGTACTCCAGCACCGACGTCGCGCTCAGGAGCTGACTGGCGTGCACAGAATAACGTTGGCGACGACGTACTCCCAACAACGACAACGGACCGTCGCGGCGGATGACGCGGAAGTACACTTTTCCCCGGGCTGCCCGTGAGAATCATCGGTGCCAGGCATGATACATATTGTAAGACGGATACGGTATAATCATCGCGATCCGGATAGGAGATAGGCGTAACCTCGGCTTTTCATGAATAGCAACGTCTAGCGACTCGGTGCGCTTCTTTCCGCGAACGCCGGCACGCCATTGGCCGAACGTCCCGACGTCCGGCAATCTCGCTCGCCGGTGACCAATGGCAGCCGTTTCCCAGTTAACAGCTGGCTCACTCGACGTTATTAGCGGCAAACGTGAAAACGCCGTTTCGCACGGGAGATATCGGCGTGGACTGGCATCGTTCGCAAAACTCCGTGGAAACACTTTCTTCCTTCGTTCGGCAGGAAAAGGCAAACTTGCATCTTGATCAGCATGCTCGGTAAGGTGAAATTTAGAAATGTTCGATTTTGTATTCTAGCGCCTGCTCCATTGACTTGGCGGAGCCTGATGCTTTTCCAATTTGGTATACCGGATGGTAAGGATATAAGATCGAATTTGGGAATCGATCGAGTCACCATTTGTGGAAAAAGATGATGGGAACGTATACGGGGAACATGTTGAGGATGTTGAAGGACTCTTCAGGGTGATGGAATTTGGATATGAACCTAATGATGAACGGTAACTGCATGACAACTGGGTTTATGTCCGGAATATGTTACCCATTGTCACCCATAGTTACCGTGTTATGATTCTGATGCTCACTTCTGTCCTGACAGGCGTGAAGAGAAGGAATTATCAGCCAAACACTTTCACATCCCCATCCTTCCTGACACACACCATCGTTCACAGTACAATGTTCATCGTTTTTAAATCTTTAATCGTTCATAAGGTCAGTTAACCCTATCAGTATCAATACTCTCCCAATTAGATACAATTTTCATTCATTTTGTACATAGTAAAGGTCGTAAACTAACAATGACCAGGTGCTGACAATTCCACTGTTAGCTGACAAGGCCACCCAAATTAATATTGCATATTTTCAGAGTCTGTAATTTCGGTTACAGATTCCATATCACGCATGATTACTTTCGTTCATAAGGTCAGTTAACCCTATCAGTATCAATACTCTCCCAATTAGATACAATTTCCATTCATTTTGTACATAGTAATGGTCGTAAACTAACAATGACCAGGTGCTGACAATTCCACTGTTAGCTGACAAGGCCCCCGAAATTAATATTGCATATTTTCAGAGTCTGTAATTTCGGGTACAGATTCCATTTCACGCATGATTACTGACCCGACTGTCATTAATCACTGCCGGTATCCTGCTTGAGGACGTGCAGCCCATTCAGTGCCAGTTAGCTTCAATGCATTCCATTACTGCCGAAGAAGCGAAAATTCGAAGGTGTCGAATTCGGACAGGAGTTCCAGTGCCAGAACAATGGAGGTTTCCATTCGTCGGGTCGAATTGACGATGGTTGCCGATTATTGATGAACTAAGCTTTGCCGCCTAGCGTTGAGGGCCTCTGACCAATAATATGGTCATGGTCATCCAGGCAAATCACCGCAAGGCCTTACGTCGAACCTCAGTCTGCTTGACTCATGTAGCGCCCAGTGGTTCTCAACTGACGGACGACTGACATTTCGGATTTATTATTCGATCCGCGAACGAATTCGACGCCTCCTTCCTTCGTCTAGGTCTCGATCAATTTCTCTTTGTTCTTCTCGTCATGTGTCAACAGACCCCTGCACGTTACGACACTCGAATACAAATGAGAAACATAACGCGCGAAGCATGTTATTGACATAAATGTGGAAATGAAAGTATTTGTTGCATTATGAATGGCGTTTGGAATTTTGCGCTAGAGGCTGATTAACGGCTGTTAAGCAGAACGTGAAGTGTACTTTCTATGAGATTCTCGTGAGAAGGGAATGATTATGGTCCGAGAGGATCATTAGCAATTTTTTGAATTTCATTCCCGCGCGAAATGGGAAAAAGTTTATCTGACGGAACGAAATGTTTGGGAAGACCGTCATTACTTTGCGTTTTTGCCTTATCAATCGACTGCAGTTTTTGCTGCCGTCCGGGGTATGCCAGTCCATTTTTATGGTAAGCATCCCGTCGACGGTGTGACTATATTCCGCCTTCCTGGTAGGAAGCGCAATTCTTTTTTGCACCGTGAACTGAGATGTTATTACACTAAAAAGCAATATTCTCTTAATTCATGACATTCAGATTCGTTTAAGGGTAACGTTCCTTAATTACTTAAGGGCTTTATTTCATGATCGCCGGCGAATCGTATAATAATCATACCGTATATTGGCCGATTCGATCACTGTACTCTCAAAAGACAAATGGAAAAAGAAAAGTTAGTCTATTCCAAACATCGCTCCTTAACCGCTGTCTTGAAACAAAGTTTCATCTGAATGCTCTCTGAAGAGAATACATGTCCTGTCGAACGTTCCGGTTTCAGATTGAGCAGCAGCCCAGTCTTCATTGTCAGACGAATTTCTGTCAAGCCCCATGGCAAGCAACTGGCAAGTCAGGCAGTCTGAAGGCTCCTCGGACATCGGCCGCAGAACGAACTTCGTCAAACCCTCTCTCAGTAATCCGTACAGATCCTGCGAGCCTCCTGAGAGCCTTCAGGGTCTCCCAGTGTCAGCCTATGTACGATCATAAGTTCCGGACCATGAGACTCAATGCCACGCACGTGTGCTCCAAATGGTACTTTTACAATTCGTTCGTCAAGTTAAAAGAATAATCAACCTCGCACATAATCTTATCCTCTCTAAAGGTGAACCTTCTTTTTAATTTTATTTTATTTTTATTTTATCAAGGAAATTTTTTAAGACTTCTGGTCTTCTCTAAAGGTGGACCTAAACTTGTGGCTGATGGTGTACGTTATCGTTCCAGTAATCAAATTGGAGAATTCGACGTTAGGCAGGACTTTCCCACGACCTTGATCCTTCTGACTCCTCGTGGACACCCAGTGTCCTAGGTCCACAAGTTCTAATTCCATCTGTAATTCTAACAGGCACTCGCAGAGTCTCGGCAGTCCGATGCTTAAGTCTGACAGGCGCTAAACGGCTGAGTGGGATGACGGACGAAAAGCAGGGCCCCTGACGGATTGTCTTAGATAATTGGTGGCCAGCCAGTCCACGCGGACGTGTCGTGGGCCCCGATCATTAAGCGTCGATTCAGAATCCTTCGCTTCGGCCGGCCGCGAGACCGTGAGGCGGCCGAGCGAACCTGATAAATTTAAAATAAAATTGATCCGGCCGTTTGGCGGGCTGCCCTGACCCAGTTCGAGATCTGACTTCTGCCTCCGGCGAACAGGATAAGAGACGCTTACTTTGAACGGCGAGCGCTCGCCTCGGGGAATAGCTGCCCTCCAAGCGGAGAAAGAATGAGCGCAGAAACGAGCGAAGGTCCGCATTTGGACCCTTTGTCATTCGTTCGTTCGCTCTCTCGCTGATTCGCACTGACTGCTGTTATTTGGCTTTCAGTTGATTTTTGGATCGATTTGACTTTACGTGCGATTTTATTGGGAATCGATAAGGTTATTGGTTGGACTAATGCATTGAAATTAAGAGTTTTTTATATGGACTGTGACAGTCGGTAGTTAACAAAGGTGTCAGTTGTCAGCTTGGACAATGACAGTACATAGCATTTCATTGTGAATTGACAAGGTCACTGACTGCATTAATGCATTAAAATTAAATGTTTTTGATATTGAACTGTACCAGTCAATAATTGACAAAGAATAGAGGAAAACGGGCAAAAATTGGTATTGGTCAAATTACGCAGCTTTGTTTACTTTTTCGCTGATTTTCATTAAGTGCCATTATATGGCTGCTTGCCAGCTTGGACAATGACAATACATAGCATTTTATTGTCAACCTTCAAGATCACTGACCGAGCGAATGTATCAAAATAAAAAGTATTCAATATTGATGCTCATCTTTCAGTAATTAGCAAGGATGCATAAAAATTGAGCACAACTGAGCAAAAATTTGTATTTGGACCCTTCACCGGATTTCGCAGCTTCATTTACTTTCTCGTAAATTGGCACTGAGTGCCATTACTTGGCTGCTTGTCAATTTGGACGGCGATGATACATAACATTTTATTATGAATCGGCAAGGTCACTGACCCTATGAAAGTATCGAAATGAAATGTATTTAATACTGACCTGTATCGGTCAGTAGTTATCAAAGATGCAAAAATAATGGAAAAATAGTAGAGCATAACTTAGCATAGAATCATATTGGGATCTTTTGCTGAATTACGCAGCTTTATTTACTTTCCCACAGATTCGCACTGAATGTCATAAACTGTGAATTGTTGACTTTGGCCGTTTGTCAACTTGGCCAATACCTTTTGTTTGTGAATCGGCAAGGCTACTGACCGAACAAATGCCTGGAAATGAAAACTATTTACCCCAAGAAGGTCAGTCAGAAACCACCATAGATGCTTTATGTCAAAAAGCAGAAAATTGAACAAATACCTCAACATAAATCTCTTTCCTTATTAAGATATCATCAATATTTAATGTGCTCCATTAAAATAACTTTTCAGTCCTAGATAAAGCATCACACTATACTTCAACCTCCATACCAGCCATTACATTGTACCCAAAAAAAAATAATTTCAGATCCACCTTCCTCACACGCCATACAACAGCGAAGAAGGAAGACACGAAGAAACTGCAACAATCAAAATAATTTATCGCCGATAACTGCCGATAACTGAGTATCTTAATTCCCACTCCAACGCAGAGGAAGGCATCCTGGAAACAGGTTCCTCGCCGAGAACGACGCTCGTAGACTGCAGGCCTTCCTGCACGGCGTCAACATCCGTTCGCTGACAGCCGTGCTACCTGATCCCGGATTAACGTAATAGCTCTTAGCACCTTGCGTAGCGACGTGCTCTCATGTCCGAACGATTCAACCCTGTCAAAGGACACGCGCGGAATCGTCCTGGCCGGCTAAATGGAGAGGCATGCTCCAGATTTAGCGTGAATATTAATTTTACCTTCATTTGCGCTCGCGCGCACGCGCGATGTCGACAACGCTGGCCCGGGAGCCTTGAAAGTCTCGGGCGATGAAAAAATCGCCCTGGGCAGAACGTCGACTGGCTGGAAACTAGGCTTCGAGGCTTCCAGGGTTCCAGGCACCTGGAGATGCCTCCAGGCAGGCTGACAGGCTGGCTGGCTGGCTGGCTGGCTGGCTGGCTTGAACGAGCGGCGGCAAGAAAGGGAGGTGTCAATCACACCGTCGAACGATAAATAATGCATGCCTCGTTAATATGTATGGGGTGGCCAATGAATCACTTATTGCTCACGATTGCGCAACGGCAGATCTGCGTATCGCGGAGTGAGGCTCTCGTTTGTCAACAGGCTCGTATCCCGAATTCGTAGGAGTCAATGGACTCCCATTGGCAGCCAGACGATTCCTCGACGTCGGCTAAGGGCTTAGCCTTAATTCGCGAATGTCGGCGAGCTCGAGGAAACGCACTGGCTTCTAAGTTGGCGGCTTGGGGCCTGGAGGTGCTCGACGGTGGTCCGCCGAAGATGCCTGGAGTGAATGATTGCGCGGATGGTACGCTTATAACGTCTGAATCACGCGTGCTCGGATGAGTGCAGCGATATGTGGGACAATGGAGGCGAGAGGGATAAAGGCGGAGGGACTAAAGTTGGGATATAAATACGTTAAACATTCGGATCTGCATCCGATGGTCGGTGCACGTTACTATAATACTTGTCTGTGTGCAGACACATTTTATAATGTTGTTAGAGTTGGATTGAATTATAGGAATAAGAAGAACAATAGCAGAGAACTAAAGTTGGGATATAAATACGATAAGTTAAAGAATCTGTTCTGCATCTGATAGTCAAAATAACAGAGATTTTGTAATATTGCTAGAAATGGACTGAATTATCGAAATAAGAAAAACAATAGCACAGGACTAAAGTTGGGATATAAATAAGATAAGTTAAAGAATCTGATCTGCACCTGATAGTCAAAATAGCAGAGATTTTGTACTATTGCTAGGAATGGACTGAATTATAGAAATAAGAAGAACAAAAGCAGAGAACTATACTTGGGATATAAATAAGATAAGTTAAAGAATCTGATCTACATCTAATAGTCAGAGTAGCAAACATTTTATAATGTAGTTTGAGTTAAACTGAATTATAGAAATGAGTAGATAATAACCAAAGATTCGACAGATTTAATCGATATTAAAAAAATTAATTTTTTCTGTATTGCACTGTTTGAACAGGTGCCTCTTCGTTCAGAACTAGGTGGGATGCGAGTTGAACCTGTATTACCGCTGACTTTGAACTGCATGCCGCATATCGTTTCGCAATAAGAGAAGCTAGACGTCCCGGTTTATTAACCCAATCGTAAATAATATTATTCAGAGAACGCCGATCAGAAAGCAGCTGTACGATCGTCGCCTCGCAGTTCACGGATGCTAGATTATATCACACGCCGTATGACAGAATGTGTTGCGTAGTCGACGATGCGTGATGGTGAAGTGCGAGGCCAATTCTACGGACACTTTCCTTTAGCGATTCAGCTCGCGAACCTGCCGACATGTCAGCGAGTCGACGGACCTTGTTGAATTTCCTATTAAAAGCTGCGAGCGAAGACCAACAAGGGCACTTAAGAGAGGACGGTACGATCGTAAAACTCTTTTCAGAAACGCCTCTGCGCGATTCGGGACACTTTAATCTGTCCTCTAATCCTTCACCAATGTCTCAATTTATTCGGGCCAATATTCAACTGCCGTTTTCGCAACATTTATATTTTTATGTACCATCTATATGCATGCATATTTACATTCAGTCTTTATTGGGATGTAGATTTATATTTAACATTAGATGTGATGTGATAGAATTAAGTGAAGAAAAAATATTGGACGCAGAAAATATTGAAAATTGTTCCGTTGCAGGCTAATGGATGGGATTCTATCTTGAAAGTTAACATTGTTTCAACTTTCGACAGACACTCTGCGGCGACCAATAGGAAAACGGCGTGGCAGGAAAAAATTGGCTTAACTTTTACGTAAACGTATTTGAGTCACGCCGCTGCATGTCGTTTCATGTTTGGCTTCGCGCATTGCGCAAGTTTGCCGTCCCGAACGTTCTAGTTAGCAAAGGTTCGACATCTGCCGACATAATCACATCGATGACTCCGCTGGAATCGAAGGGAAGGGGGGACAGCGATTTCGAGCGTCCATCCAGTTCTACGAAAGCGCTCTTAATCCGATAAACTTCGACTCAGCAACATTCGCTCATAATGCAATAGGTGCATAACACACACCATTAACATAGATAGTACCTTCTTCATTTTCCAACTTTTTTTTATGCAACACAAAGAGTAATAATGAATAATAATAAATAATTATATATATTATTTCTTATAAATACATATATGTGTATAATATATACCATATAATTTTTTAATATATTGTGTTTTATAAATTCATATATAGAATTATTTATAAATATTCGTTATTACTTTTATATTATAAAATATTGGGTTTAAAACCCAATATTATATAATAAATCTATCACTGACGGTCACAAACCGTTTGTTGCAACCTTATTTTACGGCAAACATTACATATTATATATATGAAAAATTCATTTAAATTGTTTACGCGTTCAAAGTTGATCAGGGAAGGCAATAGTTCGTCGCCTGAGACTAATTAAAAAAAAATAATTAAAAAAGATATTGATTTCTGTTCCAGATCCATATCGCCCACCGCTTCACGGCGAATTACAGATTCGGCCTCTCCCCGCGATTAACTTTAAATCACGCCCGATAGCTAGACCCACGCCCTCGTAACGTACAAACACAATCGCGCGCAAAACTTTCGTAAGTTGTGCAGCGATTAAGTTCATAGACCGACTCAAGGCCGCGCTTGTCCTTTTCTTCGGCCGACGCGTGCTGCTCCTTCTGAAACCGAGCCGGAGCGAGAGCGAGAGTGAAGGATTAAGTAACAGCCAAAGAGAGAATGAGAGAGAGACAGAGAGAGAAAGAGAGAGAAGACCGACGCCTCGGTACGATCCACACGTCCAAGGAACAAGGTCCAATCACTGCAATTTTCAATCGACGACCACTCGTCGAATCTCAACCTCGGAACCAATTTTTTTTTTCTCTCAGCTCAACGGTGTTCAGGATTGACGAATTTTTCTTCTTTCCTGCTTCTCAAGGCGAGAACGCGGTGCCAGGAGTCGATCGGTCGTAGGTGTAGCCGGATCCCGACCCGGTCCGGACCCTTTTGTTCCCATGGTCACCCTTGGCAAGCGGGCGTACGAAGGGAGGCCAAAATGAAAGGGACCGTCGGACGCGAGCGGGCGAGCGTGAATTCGTGGACTCCTCGTCCTTTCCCGCCGACGCGGTATGGCCATACACGGTACCAGCCGCACTTGACCCATATCTTATTATGCTGGTAGCGGCCGGATGCAATGTGAAACGTTTGTGAATAAGTCTGCGGAGCGCCTTCGAGGCCTGCTCGCCGGCGTTCGGGCAAAGCCGTGTCCTTCCTTCCTGCCGTCATCGACTCTTAATCGTGCCGATCCTTCCTCCGGCTTCCGCGAGGCTCGGAGGTCATGCGAGAAGGGAAGCTTGAAATTAGAACTAGGACGCGCGCCGGCGACTGCGAATCATTGGGCCTTTGTTGCCCGTTAAATGGAATGAGGTCCTGCCAGAGCCGATCCGAAGCCGATCCGAAGCCGATCCGAACCTAGAATCTTCAGCTAGAATGGGTTCACGACGGTAAAAGATGCTTACAAGGCTGTGAATACGATGATGTTTGGTATACGGTTGATTAGTGAGGTTAGGGTACGCTCCTGACGTCTGACCGCTTGTTTTAGGTAAAGGTTTTGATTGATAAGGATCGCCTGGATGTCCTTGGGGATACTTGTGGGGAGCGGAGTTCGTTCTGTTCTCTTTGCTATTTTCGTTCGAAGGAGAGAGGTCAATGGAGTACGGGGCGACAAGTGCGTCACAGTGGGCAGTTAGGTTAGATAATCTGAGGACGCGGCGGACGGGGTAATGCAATGTGATGCGATGATCGTAAGATTGGCGGTTCTGCCGGCAGATGAGCGTTCGGGAGGATTGAGTAATGTCGTGAGGTAACGACGCAATACGAAACTGCCTAATCTCGTTAGGCGAGTTATGGTTGTGTAGGAAAAACACCCCTGCTTACAGTCACTTCCCTCTTTCTTTATTTAGTTATACACAATACTATAATTTCACAATACTAAGTCTCCCTTTTCTACGCTTCACGGCTCTTCCACAGGCTCTACCAAGAATGCCCGTCTCCTCCTCGGTCCTGCCTACGTCCTGCCTAATTGTCCTAGGCCTACGTCATCCCGGTGCGTACACGAGGTCTTACTCATACGCGTTGCAATCGGCCCTTCTCAGGTAGCTGTAGATAGAAATAACGCGGCGCGATACGAACCTCCTGTACTTTCCCTACTGTTGCATCTGCTCTGACTAGTGGATCCCATGATTCGATATCGATAATCATTGCGGTCAATTCTCCCAATGTTATGGTAATAGGAATGAACGATGTACATAAATCCAAAGTTTCACCATCAAAAGTAGAGTCCATATATGAAAAATAGTTTTAGAGCGTTACATCAGCTACAATATTTACAGAAATTATTAGATTATCATTTCCATCAATTCTGGTATTGGGTTGGCAAGAATTTTCGGTTTTCTAACGTTGATAGCGTTCAGCTTTTTACTGATAAGGATTAGAAGTTATATGAGTTTAGGATATGAAAAAAATAGAAATAACATTGCGATTTACATTTTAGTCTTTATACAAAAATGTGAATTTTACTTCACAATACAAAACCGAAACCAGTTTCTTGCCAAACTGACATTTTAATTAACAGTCACAGGAATCATTCCTAATTCGACAAAAATAGAAAATGCATTGTTGATTAAGCTTTACTCTTTATGCAAAAAAATGAATTTTACTTCAAGCTACTAAACCGAAATCACTTTCTTGCCAAGCTGACATTTTAATTACTAGTCACAGGAATCATTCTTGATTCGAAGAAAATAGAAAATACATTGTTGATTATATTTTATTACCCGCCAACAAAAAAATACGACTTTTACTACACTCTACAAATCCAAAATCACTTTCTCGCCAACCTGTCGCTTTAATTACTGATCACGAGCATAATTTCTGATCCCCTAACCGGAATGTAAGAGACCTTTCAATTCCAGACCGCCCGCCAAATTTGGCTCCGTCGACCTGCCAGTAATTAATTTGCGCACGCGACGCAAGACCAACTCCACAACCGGCAGATATTACAAAAGTTCAGGTATGCGATACTCGAATGCGAGAGGACGACACGTCAGTAAGCCAAAGCTAAAGGGATGATTTGACGTCCGAATGGGCTGAGCCTTGGCCTCGAGTCGGTCAGCGTCTTCCCGTGCCGATACTCTTGACCGGCATTTCGGAAGGTCACGACCTCAGGGTAACTTGTCACAGTGACGTGATTACCCGCGCATGCGCCCCGCGCGCGCGCGCGCGGCGAAAGTATTTAAAGAAGTGCCGGTGCCAACGGGAAGTCCACTGTTTCCCGAACTGTCATGGTTCGCGCAAGTCCCTTCGCTTTTGCCGCCCTTCCTACGATCGGCAAGAGAGCAGTGCGCACGCCATCTTTCCACGCGAGCTAGCCGAGCACGACACGCACGGCTCACTTCCCGTAAACCGAGAGACTCCACTTCCGGTCCAAGGGGTAGGTCCACTTTGCCGCCCAGTGCACGTTTCGTTTGTGACGGTGATCATGAGTACAGATGGACGTGAGGTGGTCCTTGTTAGAGATGACGAGAGTCAAGGTCAACGGTCATGAGTGTGGCTTAGGCTCGTTTTGCGGAAGAATAGGTTGTAATCTGAAGTAGATCGGTGAAGTTTTTCTTGTAATGAGGATCAGAGTGATGTGGGTGGGGGTTGTAGGTGGTTTTTGAGTGTGAGGTAAGGTATAAGTATGTAATGAAAGTGAGTTTAGGATATAGAGAGCTATTTTGATATTTTATGGTTGGTAATTGGTAGATTAAGCCAAAGTAATGACAGATAATTAGGGGTTCAATTAAAAATGTAAACCACTTTCATGATCACTGTATTCAACTTCCGGACCTTAATCCGTCATTAACCCTTTACCTACAACTTATCATTCTGTACTATTAAATCAAAATTCGGAAACTGTCAGTCGCCTACGCTAGACTAAATGACTTGACTTTCATACTAATTCATCTTCCTAACATCAATAACCGTATTCTGTACTCCTGATTACACTACATTACCAGCACTCTTTCTTCGCTCACTCGTCTTCTCATGCCATCCCTTCTCTCCTCAGTGGGATGCGATTATCCGGCACGACTTCGGGAAAGGAACAGTGAACGTCCGGCAAATGAATTCAAGTACGCCGTGAGGGGAAAACAGTGCGCGACTCTCAGCGGTGACAAGCGCGTGCATTCTTCAGCATCAGAGTCCGCCATGGAGGAGCTCGACGTTCAGCAGGAGTCTCTGGACCAGGTCGGCAGCCTGACGTTTTCGCCGCCGCCGATGAGGAAGTCCGACACCAGAGACAGCATCTCTTCAGTGGACAGCGACGTCAGCCTCTCCTTCGACCGTCGAGGATCCAAGGGCGAGGAAGGTGACCTTTCAGACTGCGCCAGCACGGACAGCGAGAAGCACTCGGCTCGTACGGTGAAGAAGAAGAGTTCCGATCAGGATTCGGGAGCTGACTCTCTGGAGGACACGGTCTCCAGCGAGAAAGAGGTCCGCGAGGATCAGCCAGCTGACAAGCAGGATGACAAGAATGAAGCCGACTTCGTGCCACCCAGCGAGGAGCTGGCCGAGAAGATCTGTGCCCAGGTGGAGTTTTATTTCTCGGACGAGAACATCGTCAAGGACGCCTTCCTGCTGAAGCACGTCAGGAGGAACAAGGAGGGATACGTGTCCTTGAAGCTGATCGCCAGCTTCAAGAGGGTGAAGCATCTCAGCAGGGACTGGAGAGTCGTTGGCGCGGCCTTGGTCAGGTCGAAGAAGCTGCAGGTGAACTCGTTGGGAACGAAGCTGAGGAGACTCGATCCTCTCCCGCAGTTCGATCAGACTACTCCTTCAAGGACGATTCTCGCTGCTAGGCTGCCGGTCGAGAGGCTGTCCGTTGAGACTGTTGCTGAGATCTTCAGACCCTGCGGAGAGATCGCACTTATCAGGGTGTTGAAACCTGGCCATCCGGCGCCAGCAGAGGTGAGCTGATCATAATTCTGTTCTGAATATAACTGCCCATCACAGTCTTCAGATTATTCCTTCCTTAGGCTAATACCTTAACAAGCGGTCA
Source organism: Anoplius nigerrimus (assembly GCA_914767735.1). Taxonomy (NCBI): domain Eukaryota; kingdom Metazoa; phylum Arthropoda; class Insecta; order Hymenoptera; family Pompilidae; genus Anoplius; species Anoplius nigerrimus. The sequence goes on along the minus strand of OU612091.1, from coordinate 10,856,854 downwards.
TATATCGGTATAGAACAAAGTATTTTTTACCACTGTACATTCGTGTGCTGCTGCATGCAGATTCTGAATTTACATATTCCATCATATTCTTCCTTAGGCTAATACCTTAAGATAGTTGACGCAGCGGTATAGAACAAAGTATTTTTTACCATTCTACATTCGTGTGCTACTTCATGCAGATTCTAACTATACAGTCCGTCCGTTAGACATACTTTATTGCGTTGGCAAGGATCACATTCCGTTTGGGAAAAAAATCGACTTTGCGTCCAGCAGCTTCTATTTATATCAAGCCTCGCGAGGATCTTCACCGCGCTAACACTTCGAATAGCAACAAAAAACTGCACGCCTGAAGGCCAAGCGAAAATGGGTTAATCAAACATGTCCATACAATGTTTTTCCGAACAATTTATGGCGAAGCTCTCTTTTGCGCAACTGGTCGACTGGATGCGGAGGATTATGACATTTCCAGCTTGGCTTCTTTCGTCTGTTGCAAAACAGGTGCGTCAGGCGATCGCTAAGAGGCCGGAATTGGCGTCGAGCGAAGAATGTGCAATGGTGGAGTTTAGTGACTCAGCCTCCGCCAGGACTGCCTTGCAGATGACGTTCGCCGACGCGAAGATCTTCGCACTCCAGCAGTCGGACAAGAAGAGGAAGCAGCAGCCTACCAAGAAGAGTGCTCTCACCAAGCTGGCCAGGGAGGATGTTTACAATTCGTCGAGCTGCGCGAGCGGTTCCGAACCGGAAGACGGTCGGACCAGACACAAGAAGGCCATGCACGCCTATCCTGTATACCATATGTATACGGGTCAAACTTTCCAAGGTACGTTGGCACTTTTCCGTCAAAGAGGGTTTAGTTCAATACAGCTGTTTTTCATACATTTTTAGATTGGTTTCATGTAGTTTCAATTTGGATTATCTCTGATGCCATCTTTGTACACTTCTTTCTTATAATTATATTCTTCACCCATACTTATTATTCTGAATTTGAAAACTATATATTTAATTCTTGAGAGTCGAGCTTATGACTGAAGTTATCTTTGTGCACTCTTTTTGTGTATTCACATTCTTCGCCCATACTTATTACTCTGTATTTGAAAATAATATCCCTAATCCTTGAGAATGAAGGTAGACACAATCTGTAATGTAAAACAAAAGCAGAGTCTGCTTTGAAAGTGCAAGCATACAGAATTGTAATTTCTCCAGGGCCCCTGACGCCAGACTCCAGACTCTCCCGCAGACTATCGTCCTGCTCCATCTCAGGTTCGGAAGGCAGCTACGTCCAGCGTCGTCTCTCATCCTGCTCGGGATCAGGATCGGACACAAGCAGCTTCGGCCGAAGATACTCAGCCTGTTCCTCCAGCTCGGAAGCCGGATACTGTCACACCCTGTACCCGGCCGGCTACTATCCTCCGCAATCGACCCGTCGATTCTCCTGCTGCTCCAATTCCGGAAACGAATGTTTCACCCCGTGTCCTTGCGCCGGCCGACGAGGATCCGCGGACTGCGGATCCTTCTTCCGCAGGTTGTCGAACTGCAGTCGGGACTCCGGCTTCGACGCTGGCCTCCGAAGACTGTCCACCTGCTCCTCGGGGTCCGAGCAGGGCAACTTCTGTCGGCCGCGAAGCAACAGCGGCGTGACCTTGACTCATCTGCCGGAGAACGTCACCAGGATGCCGTCGGGACCCGACGGAACGCGAGGATTCGGACGGCCTTCGAGAGTGAACTTCGCCTCGACTCCCATGGAACCGACCTGCTAACTTTAAGTGCCAGGAAGTGGCCAGCCCCAGTGCCAGGAACTTCCCGAGCAGGAAGAGGAAGCGAATTGAATTTACAGAAGCTTCAGCCTGGTTAAGGTTACTTAAGTCTGGATCTCGCTCCTGCTTGTTGAGATAAAGTTGTCGTCAAGGTCAGCGTGGAACTGGAATTGATTTTGAGGCATAAGAACTCTTACGATTTTCTAACGTTGCCAATAAAGGTTCACTGTTACTTTCATGCGCAAATGGGGCTGCGAATCTTTTTTGGTCGGCGAACAGAAATGAATGTTTTCACTTTTCTTTTGGAACGAGTGGAGCTGATATGAGATCCAGTTTTTCATAAATTACCTCTGTAGGGTCAGTTCAGTATTTCTGACCGCTTAGCTCATGTACAGGACCACTTGAAAGCCATATCCCAAGTGGCGCGAGCGTAATTTCGCAAGCAGTATTCTACGCGCAGTCATTGACATCTAGTTTTGGCGTTAGAAGAGAAACTCGTAGGAAAGTTCATGTAACCGTTTCATTTTACATCTTCTCTCTGTGAAAACGACTCAATTAGATCCTAAAGCGAAGCGTGCACTCGAGCGTGCCATCTAGAATACGTGTATAGAGGAATACAAGGGGTGGTAGGAATTCGACTAGTATCAACAGTCGGAATCGTGTGAGTGTGCGTTTTTACGTAAAGGTGTGCGTGTTTAGAGATACGTTATCTTCGAACGATGGAATTGTGTAAGAAGATGCTGATGAAAGTGGAGCGTGTACCGTGCGTTATTATAAGATTGTACAACGAATATGTGATTTTCGTGGGTAATTCTACACCATACGTTTTGTCTATATTTGCCATATCTGTGTAATTGTACATATCCTGTTAGGAGAGATAATGTTAACGAGAAGCTCTCGGGCAGATTATTCTCAATAAGACGAGCAATAACGATGAAAAATTTTCTCACCGTTTCCGGTTCTCAACTTCCGAACGTTGTATTGGTTCTCTGAGGAATGTAGAATATATCGATTTTTATGTGTTGACGAACTCTTTACCCGCAGACAATAACTTGTCTTCCGTCTGATTTTTTTTTCAACGTAGCATTGCTAACAATGCACTTACCTATTACGTTGTCTATTCTTTACAAGAATCCGTGCTTGTGTTCTATCAGCTGCGTTACAGCAATAAAAACCGGTTTACCTACGCGCGTTGTATGCAAATCTAAGGTTTAAGTCGAAAACATGCAAAATCAGCGACGGCTATGTTTGGTGAAGGAAATTACGTCATGCGAGAAAAATGCTTCTTACAGGCTCAACTTTTGCATATTAAGTTTTCTATTGTTCGGACGTCGTTAATTTGCTTTTCATTCGAATATGTCTTCTCTGTTACGAGCAACAGAGTCGTACATATATTTAGCATGTTAATCCCTGGTTGAGCCCGACGTCGTTACGTGCTGTGATACATCGATCCATTCTGCAAATACATGCTGCCGTGACATTACATGCTCGTTAATTTATTGACGCTCGCATTGTATCGCTTCCGACGATGTAACACTTGAAATATATCGTTTGCTGATGCACCGGATCGTTCTGTTTATCAGCGTTCCTTTGTAATGCCGCAAATGGGATAGACGGTAAGCTGATTAGAAGGAAGCCTGTGCGGAATGTTACATTGCTGGTTTCACTGGATCATCGATTTTTATGCAAGTTTCAGGAAACTAGAGATTAGAACACAGTTGCGGCGCTACTGACAGATTAGATTCTTGAATAATTGAAATATTTTCTCATTTATCAATTAACCCATTATCCGCCAATGTCCCGTTTCTGGGACACATTTTCAAACTATTTTCTTTTAATAACTGCAACCTCTGCAAATACAGCTAATTTTATTTGTTTTTTTTTTTTATTTTTTGAATTCTGGCGGGTAATGGGTTAATTGGATTAAATGTGAAACGTCAAAGCGAAAGCGATAATTATTGTATACTCTTTTTTTACAGAGAATATTAGATTAAAATTTCTTCTAAGAATAAACTTCTTAAACGTGTAGTTCACCGTTCGCGGTGTCGCAATAAAAGGAAAAAATATTATGCTCTCGTATGTTTGACCTGAGTTTGAAAGCATTTACGTTGGTCTAATTTATCTTAATACTCCTGTTATCGGAATGATAATCTGTTTAAATGACCGACGCGCTGATTACTGACTTATGCAATTACGCACTGCATATACTACATGTTCATAAACTCAGGCTTACATATGCAAATGACATCTCTATAATTCAGTTTACTTACATTAAGAACTATGCAAAATCAGCGTTATCTACAAAAACAGTGCATTAAACATTCACCGCGCATCGCTTCCAATTATTACACGTTATCAAGATAATAATTCTAATATACGACGGCGATAACGTTCACATTCAAAACCTGTGTCAAGAAGCCACTCAAAGCCGATTTCAAGTACGTATACTAAATATTCATAAAGTACACAATTTATGCATAAAATAAAAATGATTATTACACGCTGACATGTTTAATGAAAACTACCCATACTCTACTGGTACGCAAATGTACTAATGTGTAATTACCAGTAATTACTAATACTGTAATACTCTTGACAACGAAATGTGTAACTATCGCGCCGGATAAAAGTACAATTTTGTACTTCGTGGCAGTACGGAATAGCGCCGGTGCGTAGGCAGCACATGCAATCGAGAGTTACACGTGCACGTCAAACGTAATGTACACGAATGTAGCTCTGGGATCCGTCCCGTTTCTCGTGCCGTAGCGAGAACGGACATACGTTCATCCTATCGACGCTGCTCGCCACCGTCAATGTAAGAAAGTCTAAATCGTTACATGCCCGCACGTTTCTTACGGTGGGAAAGCGTGCGTGTTACAAAAGGGCACGCTCTCTACTCTAACGGGTGGAAAACAATGCGTACGCACGGCTCGTATGTTGTGTAGCATGAACGGATACGCGGACGGATACACTCGTTCCAATTACATTGACAGACGGCGTATCGTTAGGGCAAAGAGCAGAGGACGGATGTCCTGAGAATTTGTCGCCGGTGATTGCCGGTGATCGCCTTCCAGTCGACGTTTCGATAATCGCGCGGACGAGGTCGTCTGTTTTTTAGGTTATGTGGTGTTTACTTGACAGGTTCGAGAGTACGGTCGAGGTGCTGCTCTACGGGCGGGAGGATAGGAACGATATGTGAAGGGGTGGTGATATTCCTGTAGAAATCATGTTCTTTCCGATCGGATGGCCGCGGGTGCTGAACGCAATCGAGCCGGAGAAGATAACGGCCATCGTCTGCAACAGGGACAAGATACTCTTCGCCGTTCTCACCACCGACGCTCTCACCATCTGGTATTGCAAGGTACAGTTCTATGCGAGGTATACGGATGTACGTGGACGTAATAATCTTCTGTACTGTTGGTCCGAATGGAAATTTTGACAGTATCGGTCTTGACATACTTCTGGAGGAGCCATACTTTTTGCTGTTATACCGTTTCAATAGTATCTTAATTGAATTTCCGTTCTTGCAGCCCTGCGTTCCCATTGTATTTATTAGACGTTCTGTGGAATCATTGCAAAAGCACGGGGAGAACAATCTGGTACAATGGAGGCCAGATTCAAGTATGCTGGTCATAACGGTAAGTGAATACCTGCCTGTGCTTACACAAATGTGTAATGTTCAATTTTCAATAAACTTTATTCTTTTTTTTACAGACCACAGACAGTTACTTGTTGTTTTACCGTTTGGCAGATAGTAGTGTAGAAGGAAGAGGTCTTTACGAGCAGAAAGACTCTCCAGTAACTAGTTTAAAGCGTGATAGCGCTGAGCTCTTTATCAAAGAAGTTATTCCATCGCTGGTCTTAATATTTGTAGGTATAGAGTCACGTGGATTATGTGAAACTATTTGTGGAATTCACCAAACAATTCATATACATTTTCCAGGAAAAATCAGCATGGATCGACGGTGGAATAAGTTCGTTAGTATGTATACGGGACGAACTTATGGTGGCGACAAAAACAAGCCACATAGTGCGTCACAAATGGGACGGGACTGCAAATCGAGATTACTCGCTCGACTTACGTAGAATACCGTTTAGTATAGATCAGCAAATCTCCACTATAGCAGTCCCAATTACAGAGAACAATGTATACGTAATGGACATCGAATACTCTCCGCTAGTTGGAGGGTTTGCCATTGTTTTAAGTAACGGAAGGGCAGCATTTCTCACAGCTCAGTCTCTGAAATTTGATCCAAACGTTAGTCCATCATCACTGTTTTCACAATGCACGCTCGATCATGTTCCCATCACATGACATTTGTATACTTATTTTTAGCAAGTCCAAGGTATTTGGGCCAGAGAAGTCGACGATGCCACTTGTGCGGCTGTTAATCACAAGTATCGGTTGATCGCAATTGGTAGACAAAAGTAATCTCATTTTCATATTATAACAATTTTTTTGAAAAAGCAGTAAGGCTTTGTTACAAGTTAAGTTCCGTTTGACAGTTCGGAAGGAGTTGTATATTATGTCGATGAAACGACAGGAGCCCTGGAAATGTCACACACCTTAAGCTTATCATCAAAAGATTACCCTGGAAGACCTGGATGTGTCAGATGCTTGAGATGGACTCCTGACAGTTGTGCTATAGCCCTCGCTTGGGAAGGTGGTGGTATAGCAGTGTGGAGTACATTTGGAGCCCTTCTACTTTGCAGTTTAAAATGGGATTACGGCCTAAGAGTAGATCTGACTCGTGACAATCCCCTGCAAATTCATACAATGGTTCTTAAACTTATAACTATCAGCGGTCATAAATATTCAAATTCAATGTAGGCCCAATCCAAGACATTAATTTTTTTCAGGAGTGGTCAGCAGAAGGGTATCAACTCTGGATGCTAAGAGAATCTCCAGGGCCCTCTTTAACGGAAGAAAACGGCAACGAAGTGTCGAACTTCTCTTTAATTCAATTAGACTTCGCCAAAAGTCCTCTAACAGTCAATCCTTGCATGGTAAATTATGTAAATTCGAAACACCGTATCTGCAGATACTTTTCTTAACCAATTAGTTTTACATTAAAGGGTCATCACGGTCATCTGTATTTACAAGGTGAGGATAGACTGTATTTGAATCTTGGAGGCGGATTATCCGCAAGCACGTCAACATTCCATCTTGCAAGCGAAATTAGCAGTGATACCACGACCCAAACATTCGCTGGCTGCAAGCAGTGGCTGGTAGTTCCGATTCCTAGTGCTTACACGGGCTCCAATTGGCCAATTCGAGTATGCAAACAAATAGATGTAGACCTGTGAAAGATTACAACGAACATTCCTAGATGCTAACGTTTGTAATTGCAGTACACAGCGATAGATAGCGAAGGTATAAGCATTGCAGTCGCAGGACGAACAGGATTAGCTCATTATTCGTTGCCCTCTCGCAAATGGAAGCTGTTCGGCAACGAGAGTCAAGAAAGAGACTTTATCGTAACCGGCGGTTTGCTCTGGCACAAAAGCTATTTGATTGCCAGCAGCTACTCGATATTAGACGACAAAGATGAGATCAGAATATATCCTCGCGACGCTAGACTGGATAACAGTTACGTCAGGAGTGTCAGAATGCCGTCGCAGGTTTTATTGTTGAATACGCTTAAGGATCGACTGTTGACATTTTGCGCGAATGCACAAATCAGCATATACGATATGGTGCTCGAAGGAAGTGAAGGTGACTCGCTGAATAAAATATCAACAAGAGTGAAAGAAGTTAAGGATTTACGACCTTGGGCATGATGTTGTAGATAACGGCGGTATAGACCTAACCAGAGTGCAAACGGTGGACATAAGTGGCCTTTGCATTCATCCGGCCTGTGTTGTCAGTGCAACCTTGACGACTATCCGTGCCGAGACAGCAGGCAGTCATCCGCATCCTGAAAGTCTCTTACTCAACGTGTCCGGACGTCTGTTGATGATTCAACGGGAACACTGTACCGATAATCCAGAAATTGTATGTAGGTGGAACTCGGGGTGTCTTTGACCTTGCAGTGGACCTTAACGTATTTACGAACTTCTTGTATTGTGCGCAGCTGTTCACGTGCAGTCCTCCGACCGTCTTAGCGTCTTACGTTGAAAATGTTTGGGTGCCGTGGCGTTCAAGAAGAGACAAGCCACATTTGACAGAAGCTTTGTGGCTATTCTGCGGTGCTCACGGCATGCGCGTCTGGCTTCCATTGTTTCCACGGAACCACCAAGAGAAAACGCATACTTTCATGAGCAAGAGGATAATGTTACCTTTTCACTTGCGCATCTATCCGCTGACTATACTCTTCGAGGATGCCATTTTGTTGGGCGCTGAAAACGATACCGTTCTCTTTACATCCGACACCAACTCGCCATTCTCATTGCCCTTCAGTTTGCTGGAATTAACAGTATGTATGACAGCGTAGACAGAAGTAGCATGTGGAGAAGTTTGTTGATGAACTTTCAACTTTCCGACAGAGCCAGGTATACCTTCATCAAATATTGAGGCAATTGATTCATCGCAACCTGGGGTATCACGCTTGGGAAATAGCACGTTCGTGCTCGGCTTTACCCTACTTTCCACATTCCTTAGAACTTTTGCTGCACGAAGTGCTGGAAGAGGAAGCGACGAGCAAAGAGCCTATTCCGGATGCGCAGCTACCGTCTGTCGTAGAATTTATTCGCGAGTTCCCTGGCGTGTGGGCCAGGGCGATCGTGCAATGCGCGAGAAAGACTGAGATTGCACTCTGGCCTTACTTGTTCTCTGTTGCCGGGCCGCCGAAGAAGCTTTTACAAGACTGTCTGCAACGGCAGCAACTTGACACGGCTGCTAGTTACTTGATAATTCTGCAGAATCTAGAGGCGTCCACGGTCAGTAGGCAGCATGCCACGCTGTTGCTAGACGCTGCCTTGGAACAAGGGAGATGGGAATTGTCTAGGGATCTGGTTCGCTTTCTTCGAGCTATAGGTAAGCAAGGTTATGCGACAGTAGACATTATTATTTTCACCTATAGCATATCCCTTGGTAAAAATTGCTACAATGAAAGGCAGTAAATGGACCGTTAAAAATAAATGAGATATAATTTATGATTAACGTGGTGTAAACTGTTCATTCATGTGACATTTAATTTTTGCTCGTAAATTGACTTACAACAGTTTCAAAATAAACGGTCCAAATATTGAACACTGTCCAGAAATACTATTCATATCATGATGTTCAATTGTTGTGATTACTAGTATTAAATTGTTCTGTTATAGATCCAAACGATGTTGAATCACCTCGCACTTCCTGGGGAGGCACTGCCAAGTTGGGAGGCCCACCTCAGACACCACCTCTGTCCCCTCATGAGGACGACTTGTCTCTCGTGTTGGGAACCATGCAAGTTTCTAGGAGTAGAAGTTACAGTACGACAGTGACGCCTAAAGTTCCATCCGATGGACTGAGCAAGGACATTGCACCATCGTCCGTCCTGGAGAAAACGCGTAACGTTGTCATGAGACGGAAGAAGTCTGTGCCAACTGTTAAAGCAGAGAAATCTGACAATAAGTAAGAGAACAATCCGCTCGCAACGACGACAGCATGAAAATGAGGATCCTGGATATAAACATTTCTTCTGTGTTTTGCAGAGAGGGTTCTGCCGAAGAATTTTTCATTGACGTCATACTGCAACGTCATGCTCGTCGGCTACTTTCAGCACGACGATTGGCGGACTTGGGCAGATTCGCAGCACGTTTAGATTTTCACTTAGTAACGTGGCTGGGAAGAGAACGAGACAGAGCGGCCAGAATAGATGACTACATCGTTGCGTTGAAAGCCATCCACGAAGACTTTTCGTTCCCATACCCTGTACTGTCCTTGCCGACCTTGCAGAGATTTCGAAGATCCAGTCTCACCTCCCTCCGTTCAATGCGGTCGATCAGCTTGGAGAATCCGGAGGAAGAACCGCTTAATGCGAGCTTTGCAGTTGATCTTCCGGATAGCGGCTACACAAGTTTACCGAGTGGCAGGCCACCGTACACATCGTTAATCTCACCTGTTGCCAGTTTAGAAACGCAGTTTCCTATTGCAGAAGCGAAACTGACGCCAAACATGCTGCATGGTAAGCTTTCGAATTACCTCTTACTATTTGTATTTAACTTCATTGAAATTTGTATGCTGTCAAGAATGCTAACTGTGCCATTGTTTGAATAACAAAATGTGATGCGACTGTGGACTGCGATACGAGTTTACAATGCAACCTGTTGTTTGGTTCTTTGTTCAGACGCTAACAGTGTCCTCAGCGACAGCAGTACAATTTGGCGTGACGACGCTGAATCCGTTGTGGGGACCAGCGTCGGTACAGTTTGCTGGGTTCCTACAGAGCAGCCGGAACCCATCGAAGTCCATGCGACCTCACCTTGTGCGCCGGTGAGCAGAGCGGAGGTTCAGCTAAGGTACCTGTTGCAATTGTTCCTGGAAGGCGGTTGCCTAGGGTGGGCGGCCATCGTCGCCACAGTTTTGCGAGACGCTCCTGCTATGGCCAGGACCATCAGAGCAGCACACGCTCCAATGCAGTCCACAGAATCTATAGTCAACTTGAGAGACGGTCTTGTTATCCTGACCAGATGGTCCCACTCCGCATGGTAGGCTCCAGTGTAAACACAAATTAGCCTTGATCCGCCTCAACCTCCAAATCAATTGACCTTTGGTTTTGATGTATGTCAACATACAGTTACGCTACGTTACCCTACAACTATTGAAACATGGAAATGAGTAATTGAATTTCGTGTACAGCTCTCAATGGCAGTAACAGTGGTTAGGTACTTTGACAAGTGGATTTGATTGATGCCAGTCATTAATGTTTCAGTTTGGGGTACCGACCGTTCATGAGCGGGATTCAGGGTCAGATATCGTTGCTGAATAGATTGTTGGTGACTAAGCAACAGCAGGAGCAGGAGCAGATAACTGACAGCCCATCGCCAAGCCCTGCTCCTTCGGCTGCCAACAGTCAGCGTGTCAACTCGTCACGGTCTCGACACTCATCCATTAGTCATAATTCAGTCACTACTCCGCTAGAAGAGGAAAGATCGCACGAGTCAACGTTGTGCAATGAAGAAACGGGCTTCCGCGGTAGTTACAGTAATCTCAACGTCGCAGAGAATACGTCTGCTCAATCAGGCTGTGTAATTTCGTAATTTCATAGCGAAAGGTCATATGGATTCACAGAATATTCGATATTAGTGCACACCCGAGGGTGGCGGCAGCGCATTGTTTAGCGGGTGTCGCGAAAGAAAACCACCTCTCACGACGGATTTTACTCCACCATCTGGTATACTCAGCACCTTCTTGACGGAGGCAACGATAATGGTCACTTACACATAGCGTTTACAGTGTACGGTACAACTTAGCAGGAAATCCATTCGTACAGAGATCTGTGTAGGGATAATATCATGAAGTATCTATGGAAATTGAACAATAATTATGGTACCTAATCATGCAATTTTGAATCCAGTATCGCGTCTTCGATCAATAAGGTGTCAATACATTGTACATATTGAAAACCGGGGAAATTTATTATTGATACAAAGGTTGGTTATTGAGTTATATTTATGTTTTGTAAAGAGCGGGCAAGGCACGGTCAAGGGGAGATCGACAGGATTTTACCTTCGCTGGGAAGGTTGTAGATACAAAAGATAACATTCGTATTATGTTTTCGTTTTCTCGACTGAAATGTATGTTAATCGAGACATTTCCAACACTGCCAGAAAATGTGTTTCCTTTCGTGTGTGTTTACATACTCCTTAAATCAGTTCGAGGGGTCATGTTTTTCGTCCTATTTCTTAAAGTAGATGTTACCTAGTTAATGTATGAATGCACATATTAGAAAATACTATCCATGTTTTATTTTACACTTTATCACACTCTCCTATCCTTCTGCCTTTCGAATTGTTCTTTATCAATGAGTATGAAGAGCTCTGCATAATGATTCCAAACAATACATTAAAGTCGAGAAATTTTATCGTTGCAATATAAACCTAGACTTCAATTGATTATTTTATACTGTTTTCGTTTGTTTCTGTTTATTATATTTATGAAAGGTACACTTTTCGTTCTAACTTATAATTTACGACTCGAGATATCAGTCTGACACCTTGATGGATCGCTGTGCAACTACTTTAACGTAGGTTTCGTTTAGTAACGTACGAGTAAGTGAAATATCGACTGACACCACATCTTCCCTTATCAGCAAGCGAATACGGGACTATATTGAGTAATAGCTACACGATTTTGAAAGAAACTATAGTGACAAACCTTAATATTTTGTATACCATAATATCATATAAATCAGACGAGTAACTGAAGTATAAGTAAACGATGCATTTGTATAAACCGACGATTATAACTTGGTACCTGTAACTTTTAACTCTCTCTCTATCATCGTCGCCAAATTTCTACTTAACGGACGTCGAAAAATTTAGGCATTTAATACGTGGTGTTGAGGATTGATACATAATAACCGTCCTATGGACTAGAATGATACGATGATGAATGATAGAATGGAAGCAGAAGAATTAGTTGCAATGATAGACTGGTATAATGTACGTAAATGTTTTCATTACAATGGTCTGCATATCCTATCATCAAGCATGAGCATGTAAACCAATGTTACGAAGCAGAATTTGCAGATAATTGTATTGTGGATTGTGCGGCTAAAAATTTAATATTACGGTGAATATCGTGAGCGTCCATTGTTTTAATCTAGGACAAGAATTTTCTGTCTTTGTAACTTGTCGTCGACTTTTTGGGTAACACTTACAAAACCTACCTAGAACATGCGTGAAATATGTATTGAATAACGAGTCAATAACTGACCTTTATGGTCGTCATAGGGGAAAAAAAACTCATCGTAACAGTAATTTCATAGACGTAAAGCAATAATGACTTTTAGAAATGCTCACTTGTTGGTTTTATCCGTCATCCACGGTATTTAGTTTCACTGAATGCGCCAACATATCGAAGTTATTACATTTTATTGGGAAATGTTTCGGATGAAAGATGTAGATTTTGAAATTGAACTTGTATTGAGTCAGTTTGTTAACCACAAGGGTGACAGTAAACGTTGAACAAGTTTCTTCAATATATTATACGTTAAAGAATCTTATAACTTTGATCTGAAACATTTTTTAATTTTCCTAACAATTGGGATATTATATTTGTCTGTTGGCAACAGAAAAATTTCTCTTCGTTCATACCGGCTTATTAACGCGACGTCAGATTTTGTGACCTCTGCTTTATTAACATGAACTTATTAAATTATTAACTATTAACGACCTATTTAAATTGCATGTGTGCAAAGCAATTAGAGTATATTTTATTCACTCGGTTCAGCTAGTATGTATTGTTGCGATACTGTCTGTTTTCGTTCAGAATCTACTGACCATAATGAGAGTATTGCAATTTCAATTAGACTTGTAAACGACGATTATGTAGTCGACGAAAATTTCAGCGATCAGTGTCGTCAAGTATTGATTCATGAAAACGTATCTACTAAAAATACGAGGAATTAGAGTTTACAAAGTAATCGTAGCCGATAATTTTCCAAATTGAAACAGTAATGTAACACCTTGAATGGAATACGTTAAATGGAATTAAGCGTGTTAGAAGAATTGAAAGTAGATTTTTAAACACTCTGCGTAAACCAGGCAGTTCGAACATGATTGGACCTGAGTTAGTGTTTTATGATATATGATATTATAACACCGACTAGACATAGATAACGATACTAAGGGAATATATTGTAACATAATTATCTATAAATATATGTTCTATTTTCTCATATATTCGTTCGTGTGCCTTCTCAAGCATTAGCTATTAACAAGTCTGTTTCAGGATGTCAATAAGGTAACGCCGACACAGTTATTAAAAAACCATATATTTTTCGGTTTCAATATGTATTATAAACATTACAGTACTTGTGCGTGTAATCACTCGATAAGAACGAACTCGCCAGCTTTATCTCGGCATACGCGTTCTAACGGCGAAGAAATCTGTCGTATTAACAACTTTGGCAAGTATGATATGTTCGTAAGAATCGTTAACGTCGTGCGCGAATATCCTTGCCGGTTATATACAGGCTAAGTCAACATGTTACGACCACTCGACAACTGCTCTCTTTTTTGATCTTACCGAGCTCTCGCCAGCGAAAAGATTACCCTGCTCAAAGGAGGCTTTCTTCACCCCGAATCCTGAACACATTGTTTCAAGGTACCCCAATTAGCGGGACAAAGAATCTCATTCCCTGCCCCTTGCAACGCTTAAAAAGTATATAGAGTTCCGTTTAGGAAAGACTGAACGTCTTTGATGTCCCCCGAAGAGAACCGTAACGACCTGGAGACATACTCCAGTACCGAGTTTGCTCCTTCAAGCAAGATGACCGTTCGCCGAGTACGTCAGCTACGACGGAGTAACTTAAGAATCTAATTTATGGCGACTCACCTCATGTAAAATGTCACTATACGATATCACATGGTCCGCAACAATAGGATACGGGACGTAGGTGTAACGTTTATCAAGAAGTTTCCGGTACAAAGAATTGGTTCAAAAATTGTAGTAATCGAAACGACGAATCGAGGAAGCAGAGAAATGGAACTGTCCCTCCACTCCGTAGGATGTGATTGCCACTGGTTGCCATCAGAGTCATCACTGTGGATAGTTTGGATTGTAGGGTGCCTGCTTGGCGTACATCTCGCTGGTGTATTGCGGCGGCGGTTGTGGCATCACTAAAATAATGTCGATAACGTGAAGACCGGAAGCCATGAGTCTCGCAAGCGAAGTCTTGAGTAAGTGATAATGTACCTGACGGATTTATTGGATACGGAATACTGTGGTGTTGGGCCATCTGGTCGGTGTAAGTCGGCGGCGGGGCGTTCGCTGGTGTTTGTATTACATGAACAACGGCCGGTGTTTGAACTTCTGTAACAAATGGCAATACAGTAACCGGCCGCAGCTAAGTCGCGGATTAGTAGCGAATTGTCGAGGATTCGATAATAGTGACCAAGTGATAAGGTAAGCGTAATGCAAGCGATTAGAAAGAACATTGTATGTCCTACTTGTGTCTCTTATCCACGACGTAAATCGAAGAGTCTGTTCAAGCTGAAAGGTCGTTTTACAGTAACGGCGAAAGAGTAGGTGCTGGAATAATTTCTCTTTTATTTCGCAGTAATAATGTCGTCGATACATGCAAAAATCTATATATCTCTTAAGCGTTCAACGACATTGGCAAGGCGCATTATCGTAGAAAAAGCATTTTACGTCACTACAAATTTTGTCGACGTACTACAACTATCTGCTTTTTTTTTTAAATATTAGTACAGAGAATATAACATGAATACATCTATGTTCGTAATATATTTAAACGTTTTCGTGTCATGTAAAACTTTTATATCTATCAATGCTCTGTCGGCCATGAAAATATAGCATGTTTATTGCTTACAGTAAGAAAGTAGAGTAGCCATTCTTAACGTGGTAATCTTCTACGGAAATATATTTTCATATTTCTTTCTTAGCTTGTACTTAATTGAATGCCATGCATGTATAAAATTACGCATTACAAGATCTTTAGTCGAACAATGAAATATTTATATTTCGCAAAAATAAAGTATCCTTAATCTTACAAACAATGGCTGGACGTAATAAGTCGTGCGCGAATTTTTTGTTGGAGAATGTACTGCATAGAAAAAAATATATATATAAAATGGAAAGACGCAAAAGTTCGTTCCTGTTCGCAGACACGATTGTCGCGTAACGAGCTGCTAATGCTACCATTATAAAATGATATGCGTTATGCATACGTGGCGTATATTATTCATAATAATGAGCATGAAGATTCTCAGCGATATTGCTTCTGAACGCACTGTGCACAAGAAAACAATGTCAAAAAATCGCTACGTAGTTTAAGTACGAATGAAAAAAAATACTAAAAAATAAAAGTGGTTAATAACTCAGTTAATAAATAGCTGAAACGTAAATAAGAGAGAAGTTTTTAAGAATTCTACTTCGAATAAATATATAACTTTGGAAGCTTGGAATATCTCCGCGCAGGAAAAATGGAAAACACGTAAACTGTGTGACTCTGTCTTCAGTTATCGATTCAACACATGAAAGTATCGTAAATAGAGCGCGCAAACATATGCACCATTTCACTTTGTTTCGGATATACCGCCAGTCTTCTGTCGCAATAATTGTCTCTTGACGGTGGAGCCTAGCCGCAGTAATTCTGTCCGACTATTTACAAAACCTGCCTGCCTTATCCGCAAATCTTGTTATCTAATCCTGCGAATGCTGTCGCGCACAGAACTATAAATGCGTTCGGTTCATTGAATCGGTAAAATTATTGAGCCATAAATACTTGTTAAAGTCGTGTTTTGCAGTCATATTTAAAAATTTATGGAATAAATGCATTGAGAATTATTGATGAAACAAATTTGGACTTGGATGGGCCGTAATAAATATTTGAATTTAACTAAACGAACTGAAAAAAAATATTTGAATCTAAAAGTTAAAAGCTACAAAGAGTCTTTCTCCAAATTGTCAAATTCATGTGCGTTCCACCTTTAATGTATTCCTACATATTGAAAATCATTTATTGACTGTTTAAATTAAATTTCCTGAATTACAATCTACGCATAGTCCATTGCTACAGACAAAATGCATCTTGTCTGGACAAAAGTTTCTATACCTCAAATACAAGGATCAATGGCACATGCAATTACACGAAGTAGTTTTCTCGCACTCGCTTTCAAGTGCTAAATCAAGACTAAACTGTTTGCCGTGTATCATCGGGCACGCTGTATAAGCTAGAGTTTCTGGAATGTCGAAGTTTCTAACACTTATAGGATCACAGATCGGTTTTTAGTCCGGTGAAGTGTCTCTTCGTTTCTGTCTCACAGAGTCTAAATAGTATCTTAACACCTACGGAGGTTACATCCGAATAGAGGTACACGTATAAAATCGTTTTGCTTCTCAAGACGACTGAAAAGTTCAAGGAAGGTGGCGACAAGATGTGCATTCATTCGAAACACACTCATCTTTATGAGAATGCACTAGGAACTATGGATGCGTCTGTTTCGTTTCGCAGCAATCTCGAAACGTTCTTCCGTATCGTAAGCGACAAAATGATGAAATCTGCCCTGGATTTCGAGCGCGAATATGCCAATGCAATTTAATGTACGGGTATAATGCGGTTAAAAGTGTCGTCTTCAGAAAGGAATGCAGGATTTTTCGCCGGGGAGCAATCTCAAGGCAAGTGTAAGATGAGGCGGAAAAAAATTATGCCGGCCCTAAAAAGAATTATATGACCAGATTAGGTTTCTTCGTCTGCATGAGTGAACGGCATAAAGAACCGCTAAACAGTATCCTCTCAAATTGATCAAACTCTTCTTCTATCGAGTACAAAGTTAGAATGACGCAAGAGTTACGGCAATTGAACTCTAGTGATGCTCGTAGCAAACGTTTAATTATGTCAATATAGAGTGTGTCGAGCATTTTTGGACGACACGTTTTGAACATCTTGTATGTACGAAGCACGGTTGAAAATGTTTTTCTCTTGATTAATAACGCAAACATATGCGTCGCAAAATGAAATATCGTTAAGGCAGTAGTCTGGTCTAGAGCGAGATTTTTGACGTTATTTTTGGGTTGGAATAACTTTCGAACCGTTGAATTTGCCTTGATGAAATTGTGCATATGTATTTATTGTTCCTTTGAAAATGTATCTATATTAAAAAACATTATTTTAAATATTTTCATGTATTTTTTTTTGGATGATGTATGCATTTGAAAAAAATAAATTATATATTCTCAATCTGTATGAATATTGTGAGCCCCAGTAGCAGAATTAGTACTTAAAAAAACGCGTTCAAAGTTTTGATACCGTTATGCTACCGCGCGGCTCGCTTATAATTCTTATTACTTTGCTAATTTTTGAAATACCAATAAACGGTTTTCACGAGCGTATTAAGAAAGGTCTGAGGAATAATAAAATGGGGAAAAAAATAGATTTTGTCAAATCTCTAGACCAGACCACTGTGTTAAGCGTTCTATATTCGAAAAGTGTACGTCTGAATGTTCGTAGGGGATCATTTTTGAAACTTACTTCCATAGACTGTGCCTGGATGACGTCTACGATACCAGGGGCAGCAGCTGCAGCATAGGCAAGATACGCAGCACACTATCAGCGAAATGACAATGGCTGCAGTAATTGCAACAGGAACAATGATTCCGAGCCTGTAACGAATAGACGGGGAACTTGTTAATTGCCTGTTCAGACTGTACCGCAAAGTTGTACGCGCTATTGTAAAATTAATAGATAACGATAAAACGTAATGACATTTGCGTTCAGTTAACTAGCATTATCCATTGAACATATTTCTTTAATCATTTTAGCCACACCAGTAAGTGAGGTAGAAAAATAAAAATTTACGTTTATGTATGTTCAATTTCAACCTTGTGTTCAATAATTAATAAAAGTTAATACGCCCTTGTTTTGGTTGAAAGTTCTGTTATATATTTGAATACTTCTTTAACTCTACATGTTTCAATACTTTACATGAAAAATAAAGATGGTTCATTGATACTTTGCTGATTTGGGCTATTTCGTTTTATATCAAACTATTGTTTATTATTAACCGCGCTTATGTGAATATATAAAGAATGAAACGCACCCTGTCTTGAAAGCGAATTCCTTTGCATCGCAGCAGTATTGCTTCTCGTTTGCCAAGTCATAACAGCAATAAGACAACTCCGCAGACTGATAGATTTGTGGGCAGTGCGATATTATCTTGTCCAATAACGAGTCGCTGGTTCCAAAACTACAGTCCATTCCTGTTGATAAGAGGACAATAAATTTAAAGCGGAACAACAACCGTTATTTAAGATCATGAGACTCGGAGTTAAGCGAAATTTTCAAATAAATTAGAGTTGTGAATTCAGTTCACGAGTCAGTTGAAGAGCCCACACGATGAAACACGGAGCGACATCCCTAATCAGTTCCTATTACTCTATCGCGAAATGTAAAAGGCACAATCGGTTATATAAAATCAGTGAACTCCCCCTTCTTGCAACCGTTACATGCGTGTGTGTATGTATGTGCTATTTCCGGTCGACGCTGACGGAGCTTCCTTTTATCTCAAGTGAGCTTATCACGAGTAATGGACACACTTAATTGCTTCGTTCGGAAGTCGTACGTAGCTTCAACCAAAATCGTGATGGTATTTCGAGTTGCCTTCAACCTGACTCAAAGGACAAAATTGGCGAAATAAACTGATTTCCTTCCCAGAATCGAAGGCCAAGGAAGTGGAAACTTCCTCGAACGAAGTTAAGTCTGGCAATTGGAAACAATTTTGAATACTTATACGCGATGGCGCCATTGATAACGTACAGCAATATTTGCGATAGATTTGCGGTTATTCGTTCAAACATTCAGAAAATAACAGTCGGACGTTCTAAACTGTTGTTCGTGAAGTGTAGGCTCGTTTTACGACGCTTGAATCTGTGGAGATTTTCGAATCTCGGTGATTCCCGGTTTCAAATTATATCAGGTGTGTTCTTGTAATTCAATAGAAATTAGTCGTCTTAAAATCGTGAATCAAATCGTACACGATGAAGACAAAAAAAGGAGAACAAGGTACGACCGATAGAACAGACAGAAAAATAGTAAGCTTGTACGATTTAGATAAGGAACGCACCATTCAAACTAGTGGGCGTTCCGGAAGAAGTTTCAGATAAGCACTTTCAAAATCACGTGAGAAGTATCTCTTTACTACTGATCAAGTTGCTACTTCGCAAGCTCGAATATCGGCACTCACGGTATCTACGGCACATAATCTGTTTGTACAACAACTTTCTCAGGGTTCAAGCTGTTGCAATACATAAGAAACAGTTTTGACCGTACAACCGTTTCCTTCCACTCGATGTACACGCGGCAAATAAGTCTTCCTCGTGAAAGTGCATCGGACGACGCAGTTAAAAGTGACGTAAAATTATCGAGCCAACGTAACGCAGTAAGAACGGTATTTATTACGTGTACAAATAAGTTCGGTGCTCTTGCATATGATCAGCTGTAATTACGTCACAAATAAACATTTATTTCCTTACTTTAATGTCTTTAAATATTACCTTTGCCTTGCTAGGAATACAACGTAATCTTTCCACCCCTAATATTAGGTGTACCGGAAATACTGGCCATTTTTACAATTTTTGGCCTCTAGAGATAAGGCATTTTTTAAAAATGGGATATACAAATTGCCATCACGCTGGCAAGAGGTCATAAATAACGATGGCAATTGTATTATTCAATGAACAATTTAGTCTCTTGCCTTATTGTAAAAACGGTCAGAATTTTTCGATAGACCGTAATAGAAACGGAATCATTGAACTCGAGAAGAAGGTAAGAGTAGAAATCCGTTTCTCAAAACTCGTTCCCCAGCGAGCGTGACAGAATCTCGTCCCTTCCCACTCAATTTTCGCCCGAAGCGTGAATCATCCTTTCGGCCCACCCCGTACATACACTCTCCGCACAGTCGACGGTCAGTTATTGTTAGCACTCTCGGTTATCAACTCGGCTTACAGCGGATGAGATCACTGGCGCATAACTTTAATTACATTCATCCATTTCGTTACTGGCCGACTGGGATTGACCTCTACTCCCCTGTCTTCCTCTCAGTGTCCCACAAAGGTGTACGCACACGCACGCATACATACATACACAGACAATGCGTACCACTTTCGGTTTCAGGTGTCCGTTCGAGTTCCAGGAACTCGAGCATGGGAACGGTGAGCTTTACGTGCCTCGAGAGGGGGGAGGGAAAGCTTTCGATCGCGCTCGAAAAGAAACAGAATGACAGAACAAAGAAGCATGATCCTTTGGAACGTGCTTCGTCGGTCACGTTGTGCGATACGATTGCGTGGACCGAAAGCGACAGCATTCGTCATGAATGGTTCGGCGAACGATCCTATTCGTTGTCAGCCGGGACACAGTGAATGAAAACAGTTGGCAAACTCTATGTTATCTTATCCGTTAGGGGCCAGTTAGGGCCGCAGTCGCATTCGGTCTGGCATCTAATCGATGACAGATAATTTTCGTATACCGGGAAAGAGAATTTCTGATCCCGATAACACGTTTCGTTAGATGGGATATTTTACCGGCTAGCGGTCCGGCTATAAATAAAAGTGCAAACTGGCGCTGGGTGAGGCTAACCGAACATTTTTCTTTCGGAAATTCGAACAGCGCCAGCACGATCGGATATTTGGGGACTGTTTTCTTTGGACATTCCGTCGACGGAGAGCGTTGAACGTTTCTTCACCCCTACTGCCGTATTATGTTAACGCGCGTGCCGAGAAAGAAATAATAAAAGTATGAAGTGCCGTCGAGTTAACCCAGTTTTCAGCTTTATTGTGAAAACATGGCATGGCGGCGTTAGTGGTCGCCAATTGACAGCGTCGATACGTTTTATTGCCGAAGGAGAAAGTGTGTATATAGATACACTTATATGTACATATAAGTATATATATTGACTTATATATATTTATATATCCCGATAAGTATATACATGGAAGTGTGTATGACACACTAATATAATATATACATATATATAAATATATATGTCGATATAAAGATGAATATACGCACAACCATGCATTTCAAGGACACAGGTGTATCCCATTGGCCGGATGACCTCATCGGCAGAGATATTTAAAGTATCGAGGCGGCTTTGATCTCGGCACGCATCGACACTACGAACTTTTTCTCTCCCGAGCGTCCAGGGATCGATACTCGTTTTCAATTACAGCGGGCCTTGATTCGTCCTTTTCTGCGATGCGAGGACGCCAAATAACTTCGCGGGCGAGCGTCAATGTTTAACCGGTAATACCCTGATAACAATTGCTTTTCGTCGTCAGCGAGGAGGATATTTCGCTCGTTAACGCGTACACACACACTCACACAAACACTCTGGCTATTGTGCAAATGTGCGTGTGTTCACGGCAAAATTCCCTGAAAGCGAGAAACAATCGGCGATCTCGTCTCGTTCCGCGAAAGGAAGAACTCGACGTTCGGCGTACTGGGACGATCGTCAATTGATATTGAAAAAGCCGCCTGATTGGCTGCGAATGAGAGACGTGACACAGTGCAAAATGTACTTCGTAGATGCTGATGCTTACGCGATCAAAGGTCCCTGCACTGGGAAAGTGGATACGTACCGAAGGTGTGATCGGCCTGCATCAAAGTTATGACCAGGAGTGTGGCCAGCGTCGACATTTTCATGATTGGTTGAACCGTCATTTCGAACTTTTATCGTTCACACGCGCGAAATGAGATAGAACTGGATAGGACGTTAACGACAACCACTTTGCACCACTGTCCGGAGACCACTGACGCGCGTACTCGCCTGCGAACGGTGTGAAACTAACTGCAACGAAGAGATGCGAGCGGATCAGAGCGGATGCAGGAGCCTATCGGGATGTCGGCCGATGCTGAGAGATGTCGCCAGCTTCGCGGCTTGGCAGGGTTATCTCGACGATTTTCGATTTGAAATCTAAAATCTGTGGGTAGGACCGTATCATTTCTTGGAAAGTGTGTTCGTAAAGCACTAAATATATCTACTGTTACTAATATATTTCAGAATTATCATTTTCAAACATTTTGTTTTTCAAGTAAACTGTGTAATAAATAAATTATTAAATCGGTAGAATGTAAAATATATAAGAATATTTAGTAGGTAAGTGCTAATTAGAGAGGGTGTATCCATTGTCGGATGTGGGTGAAGGAAATGATTATGTGTATGGTATTTAGTAAAGCAGAAAATAAAATCAATAATTCGGTGTGGTGGGGTATATGTATTGTTACGGAAAAGGGCGGCAAGTTTGATTTGAGATATGTCATCATTAGTTGTTTGGGGTCAAGTGAGGTTGGGTTATTACCGATACACCAAGAATGTCTTCCTTGACACCTGTTGCTGTCTTCTACTTGTCATTTGACACGGAATAAGAAGTAGAAAATAATATATATGATTATTTGAAATTGCAATGTTAAGTTTCATACAAATGAATTCTTTATTTGTTTTGCCAGTGCATGTATAAATAAAAGCCAGTCGATAAAAATATCTTTACCTTTAAGTGCATTACCTTACAAATTAAAGTTGATTAAGAATATGTTTAGCTACTTAAACCATACACCATAAATGCTAAATATCAGACCATGAAAGAGAGCTATGCTGTAATGCTGAATACACCATTACTGATAACATACTATTATCTATGCTTTTGTTATACGTTCATTAATTAATTCTCCCACCATATGTCCCATTGCTGTTGCTGATTTCAGGACAAATGAATGTTGAAAGCCAAGCCTGCAGAGTTCAGCATCCACATTTGGATGATTGCATCTCATTTTGTCATAGTATTTTATCGGTGTCCAACCATCTGTAGTGCCATAATACAGCCATAACTTATCAGCATGAGCTGAGATAAGCTCATCATCAAGCTTTCCAACATATCGCATTTCTTCCCTAGCTAATCCAAACACTCTGCCTAGCACATACGGATTAAGAAGCTGGCAAACAGCCTTTGTGTGTTTTCCAGGAATACCATAGAATATACCAAAGGTACGAATAAAAAATACTTGCACTGGAGTTGGAAAGTAGGCAAACATCCACACAAGGAGTCCAAGAAATCTGGATATACGTGAAACCTAAATAAAAAAAATTATATATCCAATGTTTGTATTATTTGAAAACTTGTCATTTTGATAGAAGACTATTGTGTTTCATCATTGTTTCAATATTTTACATATATACATATAAAGAAAAAGAGATATACATACAATGCCAGTGAAAAACTTTCCATTTGGGCTTTCTGCCATATGTTCGATGGTGGGAAATAACATGTAGCACTTCACTACCCTCTGCGCTATCAATTGTTGCCTCAACAAATTAAGAATAAACCAGCTGCCAATTGAATGTCCTATAAGATACAAGTTTGCATCTTTAGGGACAAATGTGTTTATGAATGCTTCCTGCAAATGTCAATATATCGTATGAATTTTGACATAATTGAACTATGTAGGTATTTGCAGCTGATTTGTACAAACCTTGTGTTTTAATTGCGCTGCCAAACCGTAGTAGTCCTTCCACTTCTTACTATCAGGCATATCTTCGGCTAGATTTCCAGATGGTTGAACATGCCCAGCATGTCCAACCACCACCGTTGGCGTATCAGCTGGTACTTTAGAATGGACAGCACTTATGAATTCCTTATAAAATTCTGGAAGACCGGGATTTCCAGGAACCGTTATTATGACAGATTTACTGTCACTTGGTATCATCTCCTCCTTATTTGTTGACTCCGGTCCTTCCACTACCACTTGGGTGACCACCCCATTACATTTTATCATTGCCTCGCGCATTATTATGCTAAAAAACAATTAATAACCGTAAAACGTTTGGAACTGTGCGTGACACGAACGCATATGTTTCAATTAGAACTATTGTCTGATAGTGAACCGTTGACGTAAACAGTACCAACCTGACTTTTTCCTGCCGGTACTGTGCGACTGCTCGGAACTCTTGATCGCAAAAATATTGCTGTCTTTCCTTGTACCGCGATCTTTATACGACTCTTAAGGCTGAAAGGTCCGACGAACGTTGATATTCGACGATAAAAAATATAAACTCCGGACACGGGTAACGTGACTTGCCATTTCGCGAATGTAGATTGTACGGTATCGATGTTTATGTTCGAAACTGTGGCAATAAGTGCTTTGAATTGCACGCCAGGCGCGGTAACTCAAGTAGCTCAGCTGGAAGAGCACTTAACTACAGTGCTCAATGAACCCGGTTCGATTCCGCATTTCTATTAATTTTTTTTTCGCACGAATAACATTGCTTGTCACCTAATATTTGATGCATTACGTAACTAGATGTAATGGAGAAAAAGTTTATATGTCATAACGTGCGTAAGAACGTGTGTGTAAGTGTTTGGTTATTCGACAAGAGAAATTGATGAAAAAATCTTGGAACGTTGTTAAATTCATTGAAAATTTCAAAGTAATGTCAGGAAATACTGTTATATAATGTAAATAATGAAAAATGTTTATTTCTTGGCACATGCAACGTATAAGAAAAAAGACTGAATTTTTAAACAGAGAATGTTTGTTGGCTGTAGTAATCAAATGAATAATTTATACAAACTTAGCAAACAGAAATGAATAAAATTCGAGCAATTATTCGTCGCGTCATTACCTGATATGCTAAACTATTTATAGTTTCACTAGCGCGTCTTATTCACGCAAGCATGAATCGCTTTCTCAACGATAGAAATTCATATCTGATAAAGGCAAGCTTCTAGAATTTGCATGGAATTAACATTGTATATTCATTTGAACCCACGAACGTAACATTTCTGTTATCACCTATCCGACCGATCGTTTTGGCAGTACCTCGAGTAACAGTACGAGGAAAGTGTGTCGGCCATCTTGCTGACGATCGGTATGCAGCGGACTGTAAACTTTTGCAGCTCCACATTGTCCGGACGGCGTAGCCCCTACCGGCCGACTGGAATAAAAAAAGAAAATGCACACAATCGTTTTGATCAGCAAAATGCGGCTCGCTGTCACACCTACGATTATGCATGGATTACAGGTTCCAGCGCGTGACTAGATGAACAAATTAAAAGCCGCGGATAGCGATCTGCTCGCTCTGCTGCCTTCGCCGCATAAAAAGACAATGGAATAGTAATTAATGACATGATGCGGCGTATTAATGGCACGATGCGGCCGTAAAAAATGACCGGCGAGCGCGGTTGCGCGCAAACACAATTTTGTAATCTTCCGTACTATCATTTCATCGTCACACATTCTAATTTCAGGCTCGCTGGCTGTGTGCGCGGAATTGAAGAGCCGCGCCAGGGTATAATTCCGTGCCTCTGAGGCGAAAGGGGTTGTTCACCTATGCTCGTTAGGATTTCGTTCCCTCGACTTCGGAATGTAGCACGGACTTGTAAGCATTTAGTCATCTTTTCACATTGAGTTTTCTTGAGGGATTTATGCTACGTAGATCGTAACGCTGTGCGCATCGTGCTTGCTCGACTTTTACTGTATGTTAAGGAAGAGCATAGATTTTCAGGCGTACACGGTAAAATTTGTGTTGGGTGGACAAGAAGGTGAAGCATTGCTTACTGTTAAAGTGTGAGTATGGTTCACGGTAACAAATTCTGAACTCGATGTATTGATGATATTACCGATAAACGTTCTATCAACCTCATCTCGGTGTTTCACTCAAGACAAACAAGCTCTAACCCTGTTCCGATATCCATTATCGTAATTGCGATAACGTTTTCGACTGAAGAGATCGCAGTAACGGTTTAAATTAACCGCCTCAATTTAAACAAGGGTCCCGACCGACACCTAGGGCTAATTAGCCAGTGACACGAAGGTCGAAATATGAATTCGCGAAAGGGACACAATGCCAAAACGCAAGAGAGGACCGAGCATCCTCGAACGCAAAAGTAATGAGAACCAAGAAAAACAAAAGAGCCACAAAGACCAAAGAGTGAGCGCGAATGAGAAAACAAAAGAGAGTCAAGCCCGACCCCGCGACAAAGAGACCAACGACAGAGAGCAAGAAAATCTTCGAGACAAAAGCTCGAAAACAGTACAAAACAGCGGGAAGCTCAGCTGATATTACTCTCAAGGCGCCCGGACCAGGCCCTCGAGCACAACAGAAGCAACAATAACCCAATAAAGATCCCATCCAACCTCCCTCCCCGCCGAACAAAGCAAGACCGTCACCCAACCTCCGCCAAGAGAACCCATACCTAACCGCCGAAAATCGCCGCACCTCGCCGGAACCCATCAGGAGCCATCAGAGAACCAGGAAGAGGATCAGCCACGCCGAAAAAAAGATAAGCTCCCCCACGGACGACAAGAAAGCGGGAAAGATCGAAAGAGCGATGGAACGGGACTCGCCCGCGTGCGAGCGAGCGCGATCGGGGAAGAAGAAGGGCGAGAGGAGGGTAGGGGGAGGGGTGGTGGAGGTTGGCGGGGAAGGCCGAATGGAGTCGTTTCGCCGACTCTGGCGCGTGGAAAGATGGCGGAGGTAATTCGAACGCGCATCGTGTAGTTCCATCTCGTTCGCGCGTGCGCGATGTCGGTGTGCGTGCGATGCGATGGTGTCGGTGGGCGGCGCGCCGTCGGCGGCGGCGGTGGGAGAGGAGTGGGGGGCGGCCGGCGGCGGAGGGTCACGAGGGGCGGGAAGAGGGGTTGGGGGGCGACCAGCTCGTACCGGGTGGTACCGGGCAGCTATCGGCAAAAACTCGAGCGGCACGAAGCGTTCACTGGACCCTGCGGAGGGTTGGCCCAGTGTTCGGGAGGCCGGAGGGGAGGGCACTCGCGATCTGACTCGGAGGGGTTCGTCGGGAGGGCGAGGGGGGCGGCGGGGGGGCCCGGCGGCAGGGACGGTGATGCGAATGCAGCGTGCGCTTAATTGCTCGATCGCGGATGCCGGCGACGTTGCGAGGCCCGCGGTTGGGCATTTTTAGCCCGACAGCTGCTTAGAACCTGGCGACGGAGGACTGCGTAAGACGCGGCGCGATGCTATCGGCCGATGATTAAAGCTTGGGAGGGAAGCGCGAGGAAGGTGCGAGGAAGACTTTGGATGAAGAGTGGGGCTGACGGTAGGTTGTAGGTTGAGGTTTTCGAAGGTGGCGGGGTATTTTGCATTGACGTAGATGACGGTTGGAACTGAGCGATTGGTGGTCGTTGATTTTGCAGGGAGGCGGAGAGGCTGGGGCGGTTTGGATTGTAATTTGTAAGTGGGTTGAGGGGGTATTAATGTTGTGTGGAGGTTACGGGGGGATGATTGGAAGTAATGAGGAACGCGTTGGTTTGGGAATTGAGTGGTACTTGGCTGAGACTTACGCGATGTTTTTCATGTTCTCCAGATGTGAGAGATATTTTGATGATCGATGGTCGATTCGCTTTTAGACAGACGTGCGGTGCATAACCTGGTAAATGATGGAAAGAATAAACATTTATTGAATACTTGATACTGATTGCGAAATACTTAGCTTTTAAAGGCAATTCCTCCGTGTAAGATTTTGTATTGTATTCTTCCTGTAATGACTCTTCGCTGGATGTAGCTGATGTTCGCTATTATATACCTGCTATGGGTAAATTCCAGTAGACTCGATGTTTTAACCTCTATAAATGGAACAAATACTAAATACTTTTGTGAAACCAATTATAGAATAATCGGCGTGCTCAAATTGATCAATTATATTTTGATAGTTTGTTATGATAACATTGAAACCACATTGATCTCAGAAATTAAAAATTTATACCAATTTTCACGAGAGCAACAAGTAGGCGATTCGACGGTGAGGTTAAGTACATTTGGCATTCTATTGTACGAGTTCCGTTTGAATTGAGTCAGCGCGACGTCATAGATCGAACGCGCTAGTCAATTGAGAAATGAAATTTAGTCAGTTTAATTAACTAGATACTACTGTATTCATTTCCGCATTGACGTATGTCTTTTTTATTCATATGAGCACATGATAACTTTGTTACAAATTATTCTGAAATATCCTTCAAGATACAACCCTTTTGAACACCTGTTTATCTGCGCAATGTTAATCAAAAACTTACAAGAGCGCCCGTTGTTTGTCTTGTATTCGAGTCTTATACATCACCAGAGGTACCAACAGTGATAACAGCGTATCGACAAACACGCGTTAAACCCAAAAAATCCATCCTACATCTAACCATCTCGTACATCATATACACCCCAGCACCTGCAAAAAACAAAAAATCATAACCTAAAAATAAGTAACCCCCCCACAGAACCACAAACATACCGTAAACAAGTCGTAAGACCTCTACCGAAGTATCCAAACGAAAAACCTTCGTTCCCGCATTCGTCGTTCGGTCCTCCCCAGAAACAATCATTCAATATTTAATCCCCTCGCTTACCGTAGACAATGACGTTCTTTTTCGGGCCCCCCAGCAGCGAAAAAGTACGGTTCGTCCCACGAAATTTCTCGGTTCCGCCGTGGTGCACGTAAAATCCCGCAAAAGAGAGGCGCAACCGTGGTAGGCGTGCGCTCAAGGCCGAGGCGTGCCATTGGGCGGAGCGTCGGCGGTGGTCGTTGCCCTTCGGGGCGTTTCGGGCTCGCTCGGCTCCCGAGTCCCGGCCGCCGGAGTGGGGGCAGCGGTGTCGATCGCTGCCAGTCACAGTCACAATTCAGCCGCCTCGCAGGCAGTACGCAACGCTCTGCCGTCTTTGGCCGGCGGCCCTTCGCCTTCTTAACCGGAAGTGAAAATATTCGTTCTACGCACCCGCCTAGCACCGTCGCGAGCTCCTCAACGGGATTAATCGGACTTCGTTCGCGGTTCGCGCGTGCCTGACGAGCGAAGAGGCCTAGGTCTCGACTGTCGCGGAAGTGCCGACGGATCGCGAGCTTTTTGGATTACGGAGAGTTCTCGAGGGTGAGTGATCTTTTTCGCGAGGTGGGGAAGGGGGTGAGAGAGAGAAAGAGAGAGAAGTGGTGTCAAGGATCAGAAGACGTCCGAAGGATTCTCGACGAGGAACTGACGGCGTACAAGAAGGAAGGATTCGTCCCGGTGGGACAGCTTTAAGGCCGGCCGGCGCCCGCATTAAAGGGAATGTCTCCGAACGACTCCACCGCCGCGGACGACCTCGGAAGCTTTCTAAGAGACGGAAGTCCACCGTCGCATCTACCGTGTCGAGGATGAATTCTCGCGACTCGCGAGTGTGTGCCGGGACGCCATCGGGCGTCTAGGAATGTTCGATTGCCAGATACGAGCGTGGTCAGTGTTCAGTAGCCGGAAGCAGGGCGGGCTTGTGAAAATTTTTTTTTGAAAGATAATCTCTGCGTTCCGAGACCCATCCCGATTCTATCGGCCAATCAGCGTGCTCGCGGAAGTTAGCCAGTATCGATCGTAGGATCGCGGGCAGTCGGATCCTATTTGGGATGGATTTGAATTTCGCCGGTGGCCGTGCGATCGTCAGTGGAGCCAACTTCTTTGTTCCGCTACGCGGTCACGCGTTCCAGCGCGGCAAGAAAGGGAGAGATTTTCGGCCGGTCGCGAGGGTATCGACGATTTTCGTGCGTCGTTAACGGCTTTCTGGTCCTCTGGCGAGGTGGATCCTTCCGGAAGCTTCCGTCGCCCGGGCGAGTCGGTGAACGCGGAGTGTGTGTACAGTGGTCGTTCCTTGCCGAGAGGAGGAAGAGAGGGAGAGTGAGGGAGAATTTTGTATGGAGCCATAGAGCGGATTCTTTCACAAACCTCCCTGGCGAGGATGGACTTGTAGGATACTGAGAGACAATTGGAAGTGCGGCATACAGGATGATTGGATCCTGTTCCCAGACAGCGTTCGACTAGTCATCACAGTGGAGTTCTGCTTAATTGCAGGTAAGTTCTGGCCACCTTTCTCGCACGAAAATTGCCGACCTCGGTTTCTGGGATTTATTCGACGACGTACGAGTTGCGTGATATAATTGTTCTGACGTTTTGAGACCGATCGTCGTCGATCGACTTCCCTTTCTTTCTGCTTTTTTCTATTTTAGAAAGTTAGCCCGAGCGTTGCGAGGCTTTTTGCGAAACGTGCGTGTTTCGGTCGAAAATTGTTGTGACGACTCCGGTGGTGCGCAGGTGTGCGTTAGGTAGGAAGAGAGCGGAGCTGGACGGTAATAAATGCAAACGCAGATAGGGCAATTTTGCCGGTCGGATAAGAGTTTATCCGGCATATATTTGGTCGACCGGAAATACGTCGTTTCTGTACGGGTTATTTTTTATATTCGCGTGATAACGTACGCTGTAATGCTCGGGATCGATAGAGGTCGGGGAAGTTATGAGTTTTATTCGCCGAGGCCAGCATTTCGAACGTAACGCGAGCAAGCTCGAACGTTCACTGTTTGTTGGTTAGAAACCGGGGGTGGACATGCAGCGACTGTTCATTTTTAAGTACGGAGGTTATGTTCGTAATTTTCAAACGCTTGTGGAATCAATTCAGCAGGTTATTCAACTTTCAGCCTAAACGCAATCTTACTCCAAAATTACAAAATATTTTATTTGTTTCATGCATGCTTATCACAGTAATTGTATATCCCTGTAATAATGTCTCTTTCCTACAAAAATGAGATGGTCCCCAAAACCGTTAGATTTTCACTCTTTAAACTCCGAAGTCTCAAAAATCATTCGGAGTACATTCCTTAACAGACCGATCCAACAAAAACGCGTTTCTAAAAGCGTACTCCGTAAAGCAACTTTTCTCAAACTATTCCACCCCGACAGTAGGAGTAGGAGGGGGGGGGGGTGTAGTAAAAAAAGTCTTAATTTATATTTGTCAAGTAGACTTTAATCGTTCGGAATGCGCTCGAATGAGGAATAGTCTGAACTGGAATTACACAAGATATTACAGTCGCAGGCATTGCACCGTCTGATGAGTGCACGTTATACCAGTTTGTTACACAATTTGCGATCGGCACATGCATCCGCGCGTATGTGTGCATTTGTGCACGTGTGTGCGTGCGCCCGTTTATAGGTGTCCGTTACGTTAGTGGCCCATGCTATCGGTGCCATCCATTGTTTCGTATGAACGATTATCAATGAGAGACCGTAAAGGGTCGCTACCGGATTCGTCTGTTAGACGCACGAGTTTATTGCCAGAAAGGAACAAAGTACGTATAGACAACAAAGACGGACGTATCGTAGCCGCTTTTTCGAATGGATTCGATCCCGGTTACAGCCGTGGCGCAATATTTTTGAACCGACGCTTTATTGAATAGCTCGCGCGACGTTAGAGGGTAATGTTATGATTAGAAGCGCGTATGTATTTACGCCGGATTATACGGAATGTACGGTTGTACACAATGGCCGGCGTTGTACTGTGGCCGGTTAAAATTGTATAGTACGTTGGAAATGCACGTGCTTAACGCGAGGCTGGGGATAGTAAACACGGGCTATCAGGGATTAGTATTCGGTCGGCCGTCGAAAAATATCCGTGTACGATACGTGCCCGGACGATTTTTTGGCTCTTTTACCTTGACCCAGTACGACGAATCCGGACCCCGTGGCTCGGGAGTGAATAAAATTTGATTTTGAATAAGTAGGTGTGAGGCACCTTCCTTTTTTTGCGGGAGTCGTACGTCGTGTTTACGTTCGAGGATAAACAGTTATGGGTGAGATTAGGTTGTTGAGGTATTGGTCCTCGCGTTATTCACGGAAAAGATTGGATCGTTCGAGCGTCGCGAGAGAGTGGGAGAATTACGGATTCAAGGCGGAATTCGGGTAAACGCTTAAGTTAGATTGTCTCGTTGTTTACCGATGTGGGGTGAGTAATGTGTCAATGGTATTAATCGATTTCGACGTGAGTTCACTGTGCGCCTGTATCGAAATAACGGTATCGGTCGTAAATTTTCACTTCCCATTATAATACAGCGAGTAAGCTCAGTATGTTTTCGCCTTATTGTCATTGTTTCTGTCTCGTCGGAGACGAGTAAAAATTGAAAAGGCATCCGATACACCGCGTGTTAAACAAGTATTGAGGATCGTCAACCTGAGGCGCCAATGCTACGTTGTTTTTGTTGCTTGCGAAAATCATTGCCGTACAAGGCGAGTCAGGCGTTGGGGTTGAATTTGATGTTCCGCGATATCGATTTTGTTGTCACTGTCATTCGGAATATGGAACATGAATCTTATTCGAGTTCGGTGCGACGCTTTCAGCTGCCGTCGGACAGAAAATTTCCACGCTTCGGGCGTCGGTACGGGGTACGTCAGTCCGGCGTGGCACCTGCCAAACTCGCTGAAAAATTACATAAATGCGAGTGAAAAAGCATAGCTACGCCACCCGCGTAACGACCACGTTTCCGATTTTATAAAGAACCGATGTCTGCCTTGCAATTTCGCGGAACGATTTAAAAGTTGCGCGCCCGCCGTTAACGACCGTCTTGAGAATCGCTCGCCTGTATTTTCTTTCCCAACACGGATTCCTCAGCCTTCAATTTTCGCTGCAAATTACAGTTTTCGGGTTCATCGAACGGATTTCAGGAATGGCTTCGATGCCGAGGCTGCGTTGGTCTTTTGTTTGAGCTCGTCAGTGGGGGCATTGTTGTATCTCAGGCCTGTGCGAGGCAGATTTTTTTTCTAAATTGTACAGTTGAGTTGGACAGCGATAAAAGTCGTCATTGGGGTCGCTATTAGGAAATTATGAGTAGGAACGGGAAAAATTGTGAATGAAATTTTGATATCTGTGCAAGTCGTTGGAATAGTAGAGATAAATTGCCGACGGATAAGTTTCGCTGAGATAAAGTTTGAGCAGGATCTTTTCGTCGGATTCGCATTTCTTTTACTTCTTGTTTGCCGTTGAACGATCATTGTTATCGGTAACGATTTTCTGGCACGCCGTGCGTTTTTCATCACTTTTATGTGGAAAGTGCTAATGAACGTCGAACCGTTACGGTAACCTGATCGTATAATCTTCATTCTGGGATTGGAGTGGGATCGCTTTAATGCGAACAGGTGAATACAACGAAATTGCATAGTACACCTGTGCCTGCAAACAGTTATATTATCGTAGTGGCAAAATTTATTTGACAATCGTTAGTAACGAACCGTCTAACAATGACTATCCTTTAGCACTCGAGCCTGTCAGGCTAATATATGCAAATTGGCGTATGCATATGCAAAGGCGTGTACACATGTCAATAAAAAAAATGGTCAAGTACTGTTCGCATCCGTAACTACATTTTGCTTGATCTCGGCGGTAGTTTCTTTCTTCCGTCCGTTTGGTCCTACTGCAAACAAGTAGCTGAGGCAGGAATAGAATTTCTTCGGCTAAGACAATCGTACAATTAAAACCTTGGCCCAATAATGGTCCGAGTCCGACATTTGCATAAGTACACTGAAAACAATTTCCGAGATGCAATCCGGCGTCTACAAAACTTACGTATTGTCCGCTCTCTTCCTTTCTACTGTTTTGGTATTTACTCTTGCGGAGAATAGTAAATACCAACGCTGACCGGGGAATTCTTCAGCTGGGACAATTCTGCAATTAAAAATGTGGGGGTATAATGCGCGGGCTCTTGCATGTGTGTACGAGTCTACCTAAAATGCTGGTGAAACACAAACTTCTACGAGACTACACATTATCTACTCTTGTTCCTCTTATTCCTGACACTCTTGCCAAGCGTAGCAAGTAAGAGTAGTAGTGGAAGAATTCTTCCGTCTGAAAGACTTGCACAATGAAAAATTCTATCAAATCCTCCGATTCGCTGCATGAATAGATCTACTCAAGTCTGTCAAACAACATTGTAAGGAATCTTTCTCAACTACGTACTACTCGCAATTCTATAGACAATTACGCAATTCAAAATGTAATCAGAGCAAGTCCCCCCATGCGTCCAACCTTACATAAACAAAATTTACAAGTTAGAATTTCCCATTTACCACATACTTACCACTTCCTATCCTCCTTCCTTATTATCTCCACAAAACTAACAAAAGTCAGAATGCCGGCAGAAACAATTGCGTAACTGAAAATTCGTTCGAACAAAGCGCGTGTCCAACAAACGAAATTTGGAAGTCGATCTACGAACCTGTCTATCCCCCCCTCCCCCCCTCCGTTTGCCCCTCTTTTCTCCCCCATTTACTTCCACGTGGAATAAGCACGTAACAAGAGTCGGAAGGATTCGAGCGGCCGGGGACAATTATACAATTAAAAATTTAGTCGAATAGCACACGACTGGCAGGACGAATGCCGGCAGTGGCGAACGAACCGTTGAGGTGCGTGCAACGATGTTCCGCCTACTTTGCCCGTAAGAACGCGAACGGAAATCGCTGACGATCACGGAGTTGTCCCGCGGAATCACATACATTTTGTTCGGTAACGGGCGCGATAGTCGTTTGGGAGGGGAGAAGGAAAAAGCGCTCAGGGCTCGCAGGACGAGAAGGACCGAGGGAGGACGAAGGTGGCCAGACGGTAAACAGAGCACGCCAGTTAATCTGGAGCACAGTTCGCCGATTAATATGCTTGCGGACGAAAGACTTGGTTAACGTACGTGCTTTCGGCGTTGCGTCGGCTGGCCGCTACGTAGAAAGCGGGCAGAAGAGGCGAATAGAGGTTATGTAGGACGGTCGTATACGATTCCGGTGAGAATGACAAAATCGAATATCAGATCCTCGTGACACGTGCCACCTGCGAACTGAGGTTCGCGGGACTTATAGGTTAGGTTCACACGACGCGGAGTGTAACGACGAGAGTCGTAGCGTTGGTTATAGGAAAGTTTTGAAAGGTATTAGGCCAGGCGATTATGCATTGTTTTATGGTCAGTTTTTGGAGTTTGAACGTGGAAGCCGTTCCCTGGGGTTATTGACGAACCGGGAAGTGGCTTCTCGGGATCAAGGCTCTGTCATGTTTTTACGACACCTTTTTTCGATTTTAGGCTGACTTTTACCACGCGGCGTCTCGTCGTTCGAACTCGTGTACAACAGATAACGCGCATTACCAGAAATCTGTGCACAACCGTGTGTGCGTGCCTGCGATACGCCACCGACCGTCACACCGTAATATACGTGTCCCACGCGCACGAATGTGTTGGTGAAGCATCTTTATTCCTGTTCCGCCCCGTTACCCCACTGGTCCTATCGAACGAATAATCGTTCGCAGATAGCTTTTTTTCCCCAATTCTGCGGATGGCCTGCCGGGCCCGTTCGACTAAAAACCGACGCGCTCCGTACGTCATAAGCAAACTCTGACAGGAAATAATTAAAACGTTCCGATCAAAGACCGGATTATTCTTAGAATCCGTTCTTTGCCTCCCTCCCTCTCTCTCTCTCTCCACCCTGCGGGCCCGAACGATCGAAGCTATGTCGTCAATTATCCCTTGCCGTACGTTTTTCTCGATGACGTACATTGTCATCTGTGATTATCCTGGACGGATGTGGGTCCATCGACAGGATACTGACAGAGTTTGGCGATCGACCATCAGCTTCCCGACGATGTAGCGAGAATCTCGAAAGTTTCAGTCTTCAGGTCGATGAATAGGCCAGGCAGACTCGCATTTCATTGGCCTGCGAGCGTAGACAAGAGTCTCATAACGAAGAGTCGAAACTGTCATTAAGCTCGGCGTCGGTGTAAATAAATAAATCACGCGAGGGTACGCGGATTGAGAGAAGAAGTGGCCGGGACGTTGATTGGTCGAAATTTCGTAATACGACGCCGCTATTGGCCAACCGGTTCTTCTCCCGTGCAAAGAAAGGAGAGGCCACCCTCCTCTCTCTCCCCCCCTCCCCCAACTCTCCTCCCTCTCCCTCTCTTCTTGTCCCTCTATCCCTGTTGACCTGTTCCGTTCGCCGGTCCGCAGGTATATACAGTGTTCTAACCTTACGTCGCTGGCGCATATTTTTAAATACGAATCCTAGAGAACGCGCGCGCTCGAATACGGATAATTTATTTTCTCCATTATTTTATCGCTATCGAGAGCGTACGGTCGATAGATTCTTCCTTCCCGAAACGAGAGTCGAATTTCGAAGTTTTATTATCGAATGATAATTGGATGCTTAATTCCGATGACAGTGGATAACGACCGTTTGAGCGACGCGAATGGGTTTGTCGGTAGTGTTCGCTTGTTTTTTTTTTCGAGATTGCGCGCGAAAGTTTTGGAACTCTTCGAGTTTCAGGGACGATAATTACGCGGAACACCCCGTATAGTTCCTGGGGATTAGTTCTCTGCCGAGCGAACGAACACAAAGCGAGCTCAGGGACGTTCTTGCGGTGTAAGTTGGGTCTCTGTGTGTTGGGGGGGTAAGCTGAAGTGGGACAAAGAAGGACGCTGAAGAAGAGAAGCGGACGTTTCTTTGACGCGTGAATTTAGATACGTGCGTAGACGGGGCACAAAGTAAATTTTTCGAAACGGGCCAGACTTGTTTAGCGTTAGGGGGTCCTCGCTTTCGTTGAATTGCGTTTAATGCCAGATCCGAAATCCCGACTCTGTCTCTGACGACTTCTCTCTCATTAAATATTTTACTTTTTTAAATATTCTTTCTTGAATATCTTGAACACTTGAACTCTTCTGAACCTCCGGTCGTCGGGGTAGATGATTAATTGTTTTTCATTTTGGTTCGGCTGAATAGAAATCGTAGTCCTAGTTTGAATAATGTCTAATTTCGTACCATTACTCGAGTTTCAACTCCATCTATTTACCTTCCGAGACAAGTTATGTACAGTACGAGGTCTCGACAAGTACACGATACCTTTGATCACTTTCTTCCGTATTCGTTCTGCACTTCAACGAAGGAACGTTGAAAATCGCTGACCTTCACAGCTACAACTCACCCACCTACATACCAATTTTTTCGAAACACAATCGTCGTTACCATAATACGAACATTTAGCCGACGCCAAATAGAAAACTAACCCAATGAAAACGTTCGACGAAAAACGATCCGTTCACGTCGCATCGTAGGAAATCCAACACAATGTGGGGGCCCCCGTCGACCTTGAGCCGGCAAATAAAACTATCCGACCGTTCGGGCGTGCGGGAGGCTGTTTTTAAAAAAGAGACGCCTTATTTGTCCCGACGGCACGTCGAATAAGTAATTAACGTCGGGCCCCGGCCGCGACGCACGTGTCGAACTTGGCCCAAGTATTTCAGGTTTTATGTAATCGGCATTCGTTGTTCGCCGATCGGGAATGATTTAATAAAGGTCACGTGACAAATTGCTCCATCGGATGCGTCGAACGCGATCGGTCGAGTCCGACGGACGGATTTGAGGCCGGGAGGAGGTAGAGCCGGAAGTTCGAGGCTGACGGAAGCTGACGGAGGCTGACGGAGGCTGACGGAAGCTGACGGAATCCGTCGGCGGGAAGATACCGAACATTTCGACGGGAATTCGTCCCGCTGTCCGTCGGTTTTAAAAACTGCAACCGAGTTCAATGCGCACGACGTCGCGTCGGCTGTCTCGTTACGGCGATATATAGGGTGACGCTGACAAAGATGTTCCCCCGCGCGGGGCAAAAAAAAGAGTCCGTCGGTGGGGGTGGAAAAGGCTTAACTGGGAGAGATGGGCGGAATTGAAGGAATAAAGAAATTACCGCCTGACGTCTTATTGCGACGTACGTGCGATTTGGCCCTTCAAGATATCCGAGTCACTTTTGTTGCGTTGCGCGCCTGGATGTGCGTAAATGTGATTAATCCGGCCATTATATGCAATTAACAGTTGATTCGATATTCAAGAATCGGTCACATTTAGCTTCAGCGATGATTATGTGTAGCTAATAACTTCTTTAGCACATTTGTTTGCTTAAGTACGATTTAAATGAAGGATTATCTTTCGAAAATTATGTTGGTCGTGCTTCCTTTAAAAAGAATGTTATGGGGTCTTTCTACCAAAATGTGATAGAATTCTTATTGAGTACTGGGTAGGATTTTAACTTTTATACTAATATAACTAATAATATAAACTTTAACTTTAATTCTAATATGACTATATAACTAATGTATGTTTAATATTAACCGACAATTGTACATAACCACATTTACCGTAATAGAGATTCAAAGGTCCCCAGATTCTTGTTTAACAAAGAGATAGACAGAGAGAGAGAGAGAGAGAGAGAGAGAGAGAGAGAGAGAAACAAAACTAGAGTGTACCTTAAACACGTGTCCGCGTTGTTCACGAAGGCGTAGGAACTCGGATTTTCTTCTGGCGAACTTTTTCCCCATTAAACCGCCATCTACGCTCCTTTCCTACCTCCGCCTTTCATCACCGGGGCATTAAAACTCATCCGATGTCCGACGTAAACGTTACATCGCTCTCCTCTTTGGCCGCCATTCTCGCTTGCCGGCAATTATTCTTACATTTGGACATACGCCATCTTCTTATATTCGGACGCTTCCCCGCCAAAGGTGCCACGAGAGGAGGACGATGATGAGGATGTGGATGAGAATCAGAATGAGGATGGGACAAGAGAGAGAGGGGGGGGGGGGGTATGTACGAACGAGACCGTATTCGTATCGAGCGAATGTTCGACGATCATCGGCCAGTCTCCTGGAGCAGTGCGCGAAATCTTCTCTCGCTGGAACGCTAATTGGAAAACGCCAGGTTAGGCGAGTCCGGTATATCTAGCATGAGACAGGCAGGGTCAGGCCTGTGACGTAATTTCTGCCTCTCGTTCGCCAGGGTTGGCCGACCTCGGTCACGACCGTCCACTCTCGCGGTTTCTCACTTTTTGTCCCCCCCCCCCCCCCTCCCTCTCTCTCTCTCTCTCTCTCTCTCTTTCTTTTCCGCTACTTTTTTAACATGCACGCCATGTTTATACATCGATGATAGTCCGCTCTGATGGCACTCGGGCTGATGCAGGTGGTCGAGGCAAATGTCGCAGGTCGACGTTATGTCATTGTCGATCAATCCGCGGGAAGATCGTACGTACGATCCATTAAACTCTTTTCGTGACAGTGTGTTCACTGGCGACTGGGGTGTGCAGGTTTTTCAGTTTGAGAATGACGAGCGTCTTTTTTTCGTTTTTGAATACTTGTAGAGTAAAGTATGTTTATTTGCCGACAGTTTCCATACGATGTGCGGTGTGAATATTTAAAATGTTGGGAATTAATTTAGAAATTTATATAGTGAACTATGTCTATTTTCCGACAGTTGCCGTGCGATGTGCGAAATAAATGTATTTGAATGTTGGGGATTTTTATTTAGCACGGCACACGTGTGTGCTGTAATATGAACAATCTGTCTGCTTCTGTGTAAGATGAATTTCCTCAAATTCTGTTATGTGGACGTCGCATTCTAATCATATACAGAGCTGAGAGATACGCTTTTGAAGCGAGCCATACTTAACACTGTAGTCAGGCTTTCTCGAACGGGTATCGGTGTTCGCGCTTACCGTGAGTATCGAAAGGATTAAACAGTAGCGAAAGTCTTTGCCTTGGTCAGTTACCGCGAGCGTATAAGCAAC
This sequence comes from Anoplius nigerrimus, assembly GCA_914767735.1. Classification (NCBI taxonomy): domain Eukaryota; kingdom Metazoa; phylum Arthropoda; class Insecta; order Hymenoptera; family Pompilidae; genus Anoplius; species Anoplius nigerrimus. The sequence goes on along the minus strand of OU612091.1, from coordinate 10,817,075 downwards.
GATTTTGAATGTAAGTGGGAGTAGGTCGGTAATTAAGTGTTCGGTTACTGCATACGGCCGCGTCACACCCGATATATCCTCGGAACCGAAGAAATCGACGTCGGACCTCACGGCGGCAGGAGCAACGATCCAAAATACACGTTCGTTTGGATCGCGAGCAAAACGAAAATCTCATAAATCCTTTCGCGCCACTACCTTCGCATAATTGCCAGCCTCGCCCCCGCACGCCGCGCAAAACTTTCGACTCGCGCGTCGTCATCCCCGCGTTCGACGGGACGACGCCGAGCGTCCGGATCTCTCATCTCGGGCGTCGAACGCGACGCCGAGTAGTAAATTCGCTTCCGTGCCCGCCCATTGACCCCGCAACTCTTCTTTTCTTCCTCGCGCTCGACCGATCGTCCGTCTCATTCTGCGAACCTCGTGTACACCTTCGCGTTCGTCATTTATTTGAACGTGCGATCGCCATGTATATCTTGGCGCCATCGGCTATTGAGTTGGCAAAAAAGTATTTTCGGTTTGAAAGTACATAGCGTTTTTCATTTCTTTGAACATGCGATCGTCATTTATTTGAACCTGCGATCGTCATATGTTTCGCCCTACGAGCGATCATAGTCCGCAACGTCACAGCTCCGATCATCGACTATTGCTAGCCGCACGATCGTAGCATGCCCAATTGCCGACTGTTTCGATGCAAGCTCCAATCATTAACTGTTGCGTCTCAGGCTCCAATCGTCAACTGTTCTGTCGCTGGCTCCGATCGGCGACTGTCTCGTCGCAGGCTCCGATCGGCCATTGTTTCGTTGTAGTCATCATCTCAACTATTTCTTTGTAGTCCCGATCATCGACTGTTTCTAGCCGCACGATCGCCTCATGCACGATCGTCGACCGTTTCGACGCAAGCTCCGATCGTCGACTGTTTCATCTCAGGCTTCGATCGTCGACTGTTTCATCTGAGGCTCCGATCGTCGACTATTTCATCTCAGGCTAGGATCGGTAACTGTTTTTATACGTACGATCGTCGACTGTTTCGTCGCAGACTCCGATCGTCGACTGTTTCGACGCGAGCTCCGATCGTCGACTGTTTCGACGCAAGCTCCGATCGTCGACTAATTCGACGCAAGCTCGGATCGTCGACTGTTTCATCTCAGGCTCCGATCGTCGACTGTTTCATCTCAGGCTCCGATCGTTAACTCTTTCTATTCGCACTATCGTCGTCTGTTTCGTCGCAGGCTCGACCGTCGACTGCTTTCTAGCCGCGTGTTCGTTGTCTGTTTTTCTAGCCGCACGACAGTCGTCCGTTTCTCGTAGCGCGCACGCTCGCTCGACTCAGCGGCCGAAACTAAAAGCGTGTCTCAACCGTCGCTTTCGGAGCGTCGTCGTCGTCGTCGTCGTCATCGTCGTCTTCTTCGCAGGCCGGGATGCCAAGAATCTAAATACGCGTTCTAAATCCCCACGCGTTGGCGGCCTTGACCCTCGCCGGCACCGAAACGACGCCGTAGGGGGTGGGGGGAGCCGGCAACGAAGAGGGACCTAGAGAGAAAGAGTGAGACAGAGAGAACAGGAGGGAGGTAGGGTAAGGACGTAAGGAAAGTCCTCTACGTGAGAAAGGAACACGGACTCTTGGAGACTGACGCAACGGCGAAAAAGTACGGACAGCTTTGACGCGAGAGTGTGCGGAACGCAGAGGAGGGTCGACGGATGCTGCGTAACTCGACGAAAGGTTGGGGAAAGTGAATCGATCCGTGGCAAGTTAACTACGGAATTTGACGAGTGTAATCACCTCGGATGGTGGAGGGAGGGAGTGGAGGGGGGGGGGGGGGGGGGAGTGGGGGGGGGGGTGAATCAGGGTTTTGCACGGGGTGCAATTCCGACGACGTGCCTTTTGTTCGCTGGCACAATTGTGAGGCGGGTACCGAGAATCGACCTGTCGTACCTCGAAACGATCGCAACCGCGGTGCCAGGGTCCGCGGTGACCCGGCGCTCGCTCGCTCGCTCGCTCGCTCGCTCGCTCGCTCGCTCGCCCCGGGAGTCCGTCACTTGTCTACCGGTCTACCGATGGGTCGATGACGAATCGCAAATTGGCGAACCCGATGGACATTGTTTCGTCCTCAGTTTCGGCAGGCAGGGCGAGCCTGAGGATACCCTCGATGCATCCTTGAAGGGCAATTTTCGTTTTGGGTACCTGCTAGGCATGAGGTTGAGGGCCACTGGCTCATCCCCTCGACCGACACCAGTTGGGCTGGCCGTCAATCATTTAAGGAACATGCTTGTCCCTTTGCCTCCCTTGCACCTTCTACCCCCCTTCCCCTCCTTCCCCTCCAGTCCCACTCATAGTTCTCCGCCCATTTATCCTTCGGGCTCTATCCTGCAGTGCCTGCGTCCCTTTGACTTTCCCGAAATGTCAGATATCTATGGAACAATAAACCGCTTCATCTCGCTGCTGTCGGGAACTGTCCATCCTTTTTTCGAGCATTTAACGTTTGAATCGTAATGCGATCTCGCGCGCTTTTCCGCCGTTGACGGTTTTCGGATGCTCGGCAAGTTTTCGGACGCGTGCCAGGGCAAATTTGGATTTTATTGTTCATTGAGGGTGAAGATGGTTTTTATGGTGGATGATTTTTCTGTGCGGTTGATGCGCGTTGTTTAGGATGGATCATTCTCTTCTCAAGGTCTCCGAACGAAATCCTTAATAAAATCTTCATATAATACTAGTTACCGAACGGTTTCAGATCTTCAGTGCAGAATGCTCTTTCGATCCCTGTGCCGGAAAAAAATTCTCCCCACTCCTAACGAACTAATCCACCGTATCGTTCCCACCTCGGGAACCCTGAATATAATCGGCGATGCAAGAGTGGCGCACCTAGGTGGAAAAATGACGTCGGTATCGGCCTTTCGCCGTCGGTTTCGTCCGGAGCCTTGTCAGAGCTCGACTGGCGACGGGCAACGGACGAGTATACGCTCGAATATACTAGCGAGTATACTGCCGACTATGCTAGCCTACGTGCGCGCCGCTCGCGCGTCCCTCGCGCGTCCCTCCCGCGTCCCTCCCGCGTCCCTCGCCAGAGTATATCGTCGACGATAAACAGCGCAATTTTGCGCCGTGCATTCAGCCTGGCGCACCTTGATGGAAAATGAATTGTTCGCCGTGCTCGGCCTCGTTCCTTCCCAGCGTGAGACAATCTCCTTCGTTTTTCGCGGCGAGATCCTCCTGCTACATATACCGAGCCGCGTCCGATGAAATCGACGCTCGCGATTTCGGACGGCCAACGAGAAACTCTCGCAGGAGAGACTTGAGTCGGAATACGATTTTGTGAATAGACGTTACTTTCGGTGTTGGCGGTCTAGAAATAGTAATTTACGAAGAAATCATTTTAGTTTCTGTGATTTTTGTCAAAAGTAAGTTTGGTTGGTATATGGTAGAGTTTGCATTTATAGATTTCAGAGTACTATCTTTTTCGTCACTTTCATAGATTCTGAGTGCGAGTGAAATGAAATGTGAAAAGGCAGTTTCTGTCTTTGTTCGAAAATAATGGTACTTTACACTTTACACAATGCACAAAGGCCATATATGTAATAATAATGTTACAAAAACTTTTTGGGATTCTTGAATATTATGCTAGAACATTATTTTGGGCAAAGATTGTATCGGCAATTTTGAGACGCACTATCACTAGCAAAGTTTGCGATTTGATAAACGTTCGTTTTATTGTTCCCTGGATCATGCTTCGTTCGCCTAACCGTTTTCTGCCCCTAATGAGAAAATGGAAGAATCAGTCTGAAGAGACCTGGAAGTTGATCGTTTCACACTTGCCCCGACTGAATTTTGATAAATCATCGATTGTCCCGCTCTTAATGTTCTTCCACCGCGCGCGCCTTTAATAGCGAAATATACCGGGGGAGCAATAAAGTATATCGCTCTCGTCCGTCGGCCGCTCAATTCGTTATCTCCTGGGACACATTAGGACTAGAAGAAGGAGAGCGAAGAGCCTCCCGTCCGATCCGAGTAATCCCAGGCAGGCCATTACCGGAATCGTTTCACTCTACATCCGCCACCTGCATTTGCCTCTGCTTAGAAAAACTCTACCCTCCTAAGCGACCTACGTGAATGATAATTAGCCACGATACTTGGCGAGCCTTCGGCTCCGACTCGGTTCACTCAATAAAAAGATCCACCCGGTAGGTGCGGCAATCTCGAAATCTAAACTAGCGCAGACCCTACCGGCATTCCTTCTAATCCTTAAAACATTGAAAAACATCGCATCAACCTACGCTTAATTCGAAGCGACACATTCATTCACATCAGCCAGTATTTCCCTTCCGAAAGAATCCCGAAGGATACCGTTGAACAACGAAGTCTCAGTTCGATCCCGAGCTGCGGGTCAGAACTGACTCGCCGATCGTTTCCGTAAACAAACGTTAATTGGCCCGTTAACGAACGAAAGGTCTCTGGTGCCAAACCCGATGAAAATCGGCCTCTGAATTTTCCGACCCTTCCCTTCCCCTCTCACACACACACACACACACACGCACAGACAGTCCACAGTCGATGCCTCGCGAGCGTCTCATTAAGTTGCAACTAACGCCGAAGCAATTAATCTGAACTCTCCCATTCAGGGGGCAGAGGAGAAAGGCTGAAAGCCGTGCTGCTCGGAAGATGGCGAGAGACAGTATCGAGGAAAGACGGGATAAAGCGTCTACCTACACATGTGTGTGTGTGTGTGTGTATGTGTACGTGTTTGTCTGTGTGTGGAGCGAGATAGAGACAGAAAGTGTCCGACAGAGAGGCGGAGTAAGATAGGGGTAAAAAGAGAGTGACAGGATAGAAGGAAGGGTTAAGGGAGGCAGGGAGGTGGAAGGATGCCGGGGGGGGGGGGGGGGGGTAGAGAGAGAGAGAGAGAGAGAGAGAGAGAGAGAGAGAGAGAGGCATAAGCAAAAAAAAAAGAGGAGCAGGTAAGATATGCAGGCGAGGTGGAGATAACGAAGGAGAGAGAAAACGCGAAGAAGGGCCAAGAAGGGCCGCGCGAGGTTGAAAAAAAGAGAAGGTTGGGGTGGGTAAATAAGAGAAAACGAAGGAATGCGAAGGCGTGAGGGAGATGAATGAAGAGGGCACGCGGAAGGGAAAGAGAGAATGACGAGGAAACAGGATGATACTGTTCCAGGAGAGGGGTGGGGGTGGGGGTAGTCGGGTGAGGAGCTTCTGTAAGCCGGGATCCAGCGATGAATGTTCCTGCATCGAAGGATTCTCGATCCTTCTCCCACCTTCGTAGTGGGGCGGAGGGGGGGAATATTTCGTATTTTTAGCGTTAGCCTCCGATTCGGCTATGTTTCTCAGTGGTGGGAAGGAGAGGGGGTATGGGGAGGTAGGGTGTTCCTGTCGGAGAATAATCCTGTTTTTATCTGATAGTTCGGATAAGATACGGGTTGAAACGTTGCGGAGATTCCTGGTACAGTAAAAGTCCGTTATAAGTCCGCTGAAGTTAGTATCCGTTATTAGTCGCTTTGCCGCCATCTTGTTGGGGGGATCCCCCTCGCATCCGGCCACTGGGTCGCTCGCATTGCCACACAATTTGTTTGATGCCGCCGACCGCAACACCGAGGCTTATCGGTGAGACACTAACCCAATGACAAGCAATTTAAAAAGTTTATTTGCGATATTTCGTTAAAAAAATGTTTACTAGCATCTAGGAGAGATTTTTCTGATAAAAATGAAGCCAAACACGATATTGTTACGACACTTGGTTGCCTTGTTTCGGCTTGTCAATCTCACGGTTGGCAAAACTTTCGAGCAGCACAGCAGAATGTAGGAACGTTTCCATTATAAGTCGCAACGCCTTCTGTTCCTTCCTTTATAAGTCGCAAAACGTTCCGTTCTATCCGTTATTAGTCGCTTTTGCGGCTTTCCTTTGATCAAATATAGGAACCATTCCACCATGTTCACACCTCGTCAAGCTGTCAAGCCTCGTCAAAACTGTTTCAACTTGCTTGACTCACTCTCTGATACATCTGTCCTTCCTCTTTCCTACCACCACATCACATCTGTCTTCCTCTTTCTTACCACCACATCACATTGCTACATATGTATTGTAAGAAATCGGCCGAATCGGAGTAGGCACTTGGAATATTTTTTAAAATACGATGACGTATATTTTATTCTGTTGCGTGTTGTTAGATAAATATGGTTTTGTTTGTTAATTCATTGCTCCTATGTATATATATGTATGTATTTATGTATGTATGTATGTTTGTTTGTATGTATCTATGTATGTATGTATGCATGTATTTATAATATGGATAAATGTAGAACTTTTAATTCGTAAGGAAATATAAACCGATTGGTACCGTGTTTGGTCTCATTTTACTCGGAAAAATATTAGCAATAGGATAATGACATTTTTATCCACAAAAACTCAAATTAAAAAAATTTTCTTTGTTGCATTAGTTTGCCTCACCGATATGTGGGCATTCTGTCTTGCCGAGCGTGTTTTTTTCTCAGTCCCTCTCTTTTCCTTATCTGCTGTCCCGTTCTGAGCCCTTCCGTGTCGGCAAAATACAAAGAGCTGAAAATCGCCTACCTCTGTCCCGTATTAGTCCGTTTGCGGTCCCGAATTTCGGACTAATAACGGACTTCTACTGTAGTAGGTTTGAGGTTCGATGCAGATATTTGGAATATCGGGTAACGTTTAATCTTCGGTGGTGCTGGCAAACTGTTCTTCTGGTTGCCAGTGCAGTGAGATGTATAAGTCTGATCTGAAAGAATCAACTGTCAGACTGTTAGAACTAATCATAAACTTATTCAAAATTTGTTTATTTAAGTGTATCACTATATTAGCGGATTTTAAAAGTATTATTTCAGTCTATATATACTTTTAAATCTTACTACTTTCACTGATATTCAATGGATTCACGTTAAACGTTTGTTAAATTCAAGATTATCGAAGTGTACTGTATTTATTAGTGACTTTTAAAAGTATTACGTCAGTCTTTACATATATTAGGTGCTCTTACTATTTTCAGTAATATTCAATAGAATTACATAGAACCTTTGTTAAATTTATTATTATCAAAGTTCATCACTGTAATTATTAGAGATTTTTAAAAGTATTATTTTAGTCTTTACATATATTAGGGTGCTCTTACTGCTTTCAGTAATATTGAATAGAATTACACAGAACGTTTGTTAAATTCATGATTATCAAGATGCATCACTGTAATTATCAGTGATTTTTAAAAGTATTAGTTCCGTCTTTACATGCATCGAGTGCTCTTGCTGTTTTCAGTAATATTCCATAGAATCACACTGCGCTGTTATTAAATTCATGACTATGAAAGTGCATCACTGTAATTATTAGTCACCTTCAATGGTATTATTGAATCTTTAAGTATTTTTAACAGCATTTACACATCGATACATTACAGACTCAAACAATTTCCACAATGTCCGTCGTGCTCACAGCCTTTCTATTAACGTCTACCCTCAAATTATGCCATTTTTCATCTCGCAGCCACCTTCACACATTGTCCTATCGACAAAGCATTGTTCCTACCATCTACCCTCCCCCCTCCTGCCAACGGCAACCCATAAAATTGCTGCAGAATACGGAAAACACGTAGAGTATCTCAACCAAGATCTATCCTGTTCTACACAATAAGTACTTGCCAATAATTTCAAATCTTTAGTATATAAAACCCTTTCAATCTTTAACTTCTTGAATGGAGACATAAAAATGCCGAATAAAACAGAAAATACGTAATCCCTCAACCAAGCCTGTTCTTCGCAGTACTTACCAATAATTTCAAATTCTTGGAACATAACAATCTTTCAATCTTCAACTCCTCGAATGAAAACATAAAATTACGAAAGAAAAAAGGGAGGCACATAGACTGGCAGTCGATCGTTAGCAAAAGTTACCGCCGGCGATAGATGCATGCGCGAGGCGGCGGACAATAAAGCGTTAATATCGTCGGCTAAGTAGGAGCGAAAGGGGGAACTGGCCTGCGAAAGGGGGATGGCAGGGGGTGGAAGGGGTGGAAGGGGGCGGTGACCATGAGGTTACCGCTAGACAGGTACGAGGGAGAGGAGAAAGGATGAAGGAAAAAGGAGAATGAACGACGAGGAGAGGGAGTGTCATTAACTAGTTGAAAACGAGCTCTCTCTCTCTCTCTCTCTCTCTCTCTGTCTCTTTCTATGCCTGCTTTCTTGGCGTTGACTCTCCTGCGTGACCTTTACCCCTGACACGCGCATTTACTCGCCTGGAGGTACAGGTTTTCAATGCTGCCTTAACGCGACGGTCAGCGTTTGATGGCTGTTGAAAGAAATTTATTTGTTGTTGCGGCGACACACCTATGAATGAAAAGCGCGGTGCAGTTGTCCGAGCTGTAGTCCGATCAGCGGATTTTGTGTTTCGCTCGATCGGCATTGTTTGTACGGAGCTCGGTTTCAAATGGACATGGAAAGAGTTGTATGCTTTGTACTTCGTGTTCGTTGGGAAGTAAGGCGTGTTTCTGGTATGCGAGGATTGGTTTTCTAGTACTCTGCCATGTATTACACATGTTGATCCTGTGTACAATATATAAGTAGTATAATACTGTGTACATATATATCCGTTTATCTTGAACGTTGTAATATCTTAATAATTGTCTTTAATAATTATTAGCACTTAGCACTAAGATTAATTATATTAAATAGACATATAGTCGTGTTGAATATAAAATTATTTAATATTAAATAAAAAAATAATATCATTTAATAATATATGGATTTACACCACTTTCAAAATAAACGGTCCACATATAAATTCATAATTAATCAGATTATATGTACATTATTTCGATTAATGATTATGATAATATAAACTGACCAAAAGCTGATCTCGAGCAGAGAGTCGAAATTGTCGATGTTGGGTTGATGCACTTCGGCTTCTGGAAGTGATCTTCGTCGAGGCGTGTTCCTGCACGCAATTTGCGCCCCTTCGTTCGGAAGACTCAAACGCACGTACGGCGAATAGACGCGATTGGCAAATTGAGTGCAATTGTTTCAGGCAATAAGTCAATAAGTCAATAAGCGAGTGCAACATTTCTTGCGGTGGCCACGTCCGATCGTCCATGCTTATTCTAATGCTTTCGCCGGTAGGTAGCTAACGACCTCGAGTCGGCAGAATATCGTACATCCTGCGTGAAGTAACGTCGAAGATAGGGTAGCGACAGCAACAAGTTATAAAAATATGATACTGTAGGATTTACGTCGAAAGCTTGTACTCTGCCGAGGCAGAGTGTTCATGAAAGTGATGTAAGTTTACTTTTGATGACTGTTCAAAGCATAACATTCATTTTCAACGTACCTAACTTGCATTTGCCTAATTATGTAAATTGATTCTAAATCTCTTTGAAAAATGGAAAGGCTACGTCAACGATTCAACTTCAGTCGTATATGACAATTAAATCAGCACACTTTAGCCGTCTACCATAACTTTTCTTCCAAATTGAGAGACTTAAGAAATTCATCTTCTATCCTGTTATTGAACGAACTTTATATTTTATTTTGATAGTGATGTAAGTACATTTAAAAGAAAACGGTTCGTTTATGTGACATTTAATCAATTTAATATTATATATACCAATTTAATATCAATTTAATTATCGAATGCTTTCGAAATAAAATAAAAAATATAAAATATGCTTTCATATAAAAGTGACTTTCATTTAAAAAAAAATTACATATCACACGTATATACTGTTTACAACACGTTAATCATAAATTATATCATATCTCATGTTTTTTTAAATATGGATTGACACCACTTTCGAAATAAACGGTCCATATAACTTACATGACTCGCATAGTAAGAGACTCGGACCACTATCCTGCATTTCCCGAATAGAACAGTTCGCAATCAGGATCGAATCAGGTACCGCACGTAACTACGCAGTTTCCTCATTCATGCCCGCGAGATTCCTCAGTGCGCGCGCGCGCGCGCGAGGTGAATGTTTCCTCGCAGGAGAGTTCGTCCTCGAGTCGCACTTTCTACGTGTTGCGCCTTCGAGAGACCCGACTTGGAGAGAATCGGCGGGCACGTAGAATCGATTCGACGGGCCGAGTCCTGGGAGGCCCGTTCGGGCTGGACATTGCGCAAGGAGGCCGTCACTGTCCGCAGGACACGTAACAGGGACATCGCCTCTCTCATTTTAGTCCTTTGCCCCGATTCTCGGAACGGAGTCTGTCCTCGTCCGAACGAAACTTCCCGGAATTCTCCGGCGTAGCATTTCATGCGTCGGATCATGCTTACCGTGCGACGAATTAGTCTTGTTATTACGACGAATTACTCTTGATGTAAAAAATAATTAAGGGGAAGTAAAGAAGAAGAAGAAGTGAAGAGTACGTAAGGACAGCTTACGGTGGAAATTACTTGTGAGCGGAGTTGTACGGGATGGGATGACATTTTGCCGAGATCAAGTCGAATCGTGAACTTCGGCTTGTCGGTGAGTGTAGTATTTGTCTCTGCGTGCTTTTTAGTTCGCTGAACTTTAGGGTTGTTTGGGTAACGGGCGTGTGAGCGGAGGTTGAGCTAACAAAGCAGGGAAACGGATTTTGTTGGGGTGGGAAAGTCAATAATTTGAGTTTGGAGTATAGTAATAATTACAGTCGGTAGTATTGCTAATGGTAGTTAAATTATAGAATATTCATTGATAATAATGACAAACGTGTATTATTAATCAAATTACAAACAATAATTAATTTATAGTAATAATAACAACGAACATTTTATTATTAATGTTTGTTTTGTCAGAAATAATTATAAATAATAATTCATGGAAATTAGTATTTTTTATGAATAATTACATATATACATATATATGTAAATTGACAAGTGTATAACATATAAATATTAATATTTAATAAAACTAATATTATTGCTATAGACGATTGAATATGACCACATAGGTAAATGATATTTAATAATGGTAACTAATTCGAGTTACAATTTGAACGTTACGGTCTTATTTCATTGGACGAGCTCGCGACAGGATGCGTAGCTGTCGAATCGACGACACTCGCGCGCGTCAGACACACAGGCTGGAAAATTATGGTTGTCGGTATCTCACAGCTCGACAAGCCGGCGGTGTGTACCTTGCGGTAGCCGCTATTTCTCAGTATTTATTAGGCACCTGTGCGCGAGTCTGAGAGCCGCGAACTGACACTCTCCTCTCTTAGCTTCGAGCACCGAATTCTCAACAGTTCGAGCATGTTTACTTTCTCACCCGATGCCAATTTAACGCAAGTTTCGGGGCAACAGTCATAATACTGAAGTTCTCCGCCCTTACATTTATAGTAACTCTCGTTAACGATTCGCTGATGTAAAGCACAATTTTTAATAAGGCCAACGAACAAAAATTCTACGATAATTGTTTCTATGGAATCGTTCGACTTTCAACGTCTTCGTTACGTGACTTTTTATAATTCAGGTAGCCCACCTATGACACGGTAGAGAGGTTTCTAGAAACTGCGTTGTTGCGTGAAACGACGTTATATGAGACCCCGAAGTACGAAAACGGGTCATGTTCTGAAAATATATTAGATATAAAATTTTTTTTAAATTTCATATAAACTTAATTTTTATTAAAATTCTAAATAACACATAACGAAAAAAATCATGTTATCCACTGCCGTAGGATTGCCGCACAATTTTCTTACCGTGCTGCAGGATGCCATGTCGTAGGAGGGCTACCTGTACCGATTAATATTAATAATTCTAACGAACCGACGGTACTAGGCTCGTCGGAAAATTCGGACGTACGACTTCTACCGCTAAATTGAATCTCAGTTCCTCGATCGTCGAGCACAATTTTGGCGGGCAACGTACGTCGAATGAATGAGGGGAGAATGCGTTTTCATGCCGTACGATGCTTCCGTATGCTCGAGCATACTCATTGACCTGAAATCGAAGGGTCCCGAGCATTATCATTTCGATTTGCGAAAGCAATCGTTGGCGCGCACTCGCATCCTGGAGGAAAACACAATCGGGCGAGGATGAGGGCGGGGAGGAGGTGAGGGGGTAGGTAGGGGGGGGGGATATTACGCTCACCGGCGATATCTCTCGGGAGGATCCTTCTTTTTCCGAGATTACTCTCCCGAAATGAAAATGCCGACGCGTCGCTGGTTACGATGCGAGTAACGATCGTTTTTAAATTCCAGAGGAGGTTCCGCAGGTACAAATCGCAATATTCCGCCTGATAGGAAAGCGAGTGTGCGTGGGATGGATAGAGTGGGGGAGTAAGAGAGTGAGAGGGAGGGAGGGAGGGAAGTAGAGAATGCGAATCGAGAAACCTGCCGTTTCCTTTCATTCTAGCGAGCAACGTATCGGTGTATGCAAATTATTTTTATTGTTGAGACTTATCGGGCGATGACGTCTTGTATTTGAGAGCTCGTAATGGAGAGTACGATACTGTCATTAATTTGGGACGTATTAATGGTTTACGGTCACGATTATACTGACATGGCCGTAGTGATATGTTTTGGAATAGTTAGTGGTCGAATGTGTTATGTGTATATTGTGATTTTGGGTTGATGAGCATTTTTTATTTTTTGACCCGCGCGAACACTTTGGAACGTATTCATTTCTCCATTTATTGTTTCCATATAATATTTCGTATCAGTGCACTTTTTTATTATGAGTCTCATTGAGGATTCCGTTTGAAATTAGGGTTATGATCCTTATTTGTATTGCGTAACAGATGTTAAACTTGAACAGTGCAGTGCTTATAAGTTGTTAGGTGGACAGTTTTCAAGCAGAATGTCGCTTACGATGTACGAAAGCGAAAACAAGCAAGGGAACCTAAATAGAGGTTAAAGACCGAGGAATTCTGTTCAGAAATGGTTGCCAGGATTATCGCCAGCTCTCTACGCGTGTCCCAGCACAAATGTTTCCCTGGCTTATGGTAATGTAGGCTCGCGGACTCTTGAAACACGAAAAACGTGCGATAGGCGTTTTTCACCGGACGCCATCTTTGCTCTTTATCGTTTTCCCATTTTTTTTTTAACTGGACACTTTTCTGCACAAGACTGAGCTATTGAAATCCAATTGGGCATCAAAACGTTGTAAATTTAATCCTTTGAAAATCCTATAACATTCCGACAGCTGTCGCGCATCTAACATCTAACGATTTTTAGCTTAGGTCACATATCGAACAGAACACGTATGCATAAGAAAATACAGACCTTAAATTCAAACTCCACGTAAAAACGTTGCAGATTTAATCCTTTGGAAATTTTACCACATTCTGACAATTAACGCACACCGTACGTCTAACGATTTTTAGGTTAGGTAAAATTCCCAGCTGATCACTTCTGTACAACGGACTCAGCCCTCGAATTTGAATTCCAGACGAAAACGCTGCAGATCAAACCCCTTAAAAATCTCCGAACATTTTGGCAGCTACCGCGTATGTTAACGATTTTTAGATTAGGTGAGATTCCGAATGTTTCAGGCCGAACATTCGCGTGCGCTACCGTACAGAAATAGTTGGCAAACATAATCTCGGGCATAGCGGTCAGAAGGGCTGTAGAACGCAAAGTATAGGTTGTAGAATCAGATCCGTCCGATAACTTCTTAAAATATTGGACAAGTTCATTCTGTAAATCCTTAAATACTGGCCCGCCGTAAAAGGTCTGTATGGACAGATTTGGATTCCGGAGGGGTGGAGGGGCTGAATTTTACGTCGAATGTCGCATATAGACGATAAACGCCTCACGTTTCGACCCCAAGCACACAATTGAACATTTTCTTTGGTTAGAGGGCTTCCCTGCCGCACGAAGAAACCATCACTCGCCGTATTCTTCGCTCGTCGGGTTTGTCTTGGCTCCCGCAGACCGCGCGCGCCTTATATACGCCGTGTCTAACAAAAAACTACTCCCTTTTCACGTACGGAGTCCATAAATATTCGGGATCAAAGTAGGGAGCGGATATCTTCCTTACGGCGCACTCTTCGGTCTCTCGACGCTTCTGGGTAAAGGATTAGAATTTAGCTTCTAGTTTTGATGCTTCCACGGTTTGTCAGAACAGTGGGAAGTAAATGGTTCTCCTTCGATTCCATTTTCAGTATTCGTATATTCTTTTGTAAGCAGCGCAGTATCAGTTTCGATTATTGATAACTTGTTTAAATGACGTTACGAAGGATGGGGATTGAGTTGTAGCTATTAGCCTTCTTTACGTCTGCAATCAACATCTGCATTTTCTTCATTTCTTGACTCGATTTCTGTCAGTCCAAGCTGTTCTCAATTACATCGGAATTATAATACTTCATAACGCTATTGCAATTACATTACTGTATCAGAAGAATCAAGTCGATAAGTGAATGATCCAATCATCCCTGCTTATTCTAATGCTTTGTCTGGTAGGTATCTAACGAGTCAAGTCGGGAGAACATCAAAAATAGGGTAGCCATAATAATGTATTATAAAAAGGTGTTCCGTATGATTTGGGTCAAAAACATAAACTGTTTACGAAACTGATGTAAGCATTCTTTTGATTATAGCTATACAGTATAACATAATAATATAATATAGAATAATAATATTAAATGCTTAATAATATATACATATATATCTTCTATCTGAATAATTATATAAAATGATTCTAACCAGTATGAAAAATGGGTTTGCATATCTGCTGCTAATTAGAAAAACAGATTACATCACGATTTAACTTCAGTCGTAGTTGACAATGAAGTCAGACGACTTTTACGCTACCACCACCGCCTAAGCAGCATCATTTTTTTCAAACTGCGACATTTAAGGAACTCGTCCACCACTATCTACCCACCCCCGAACCGATGAAGCCCGCAACCTAACGAACCCAACGCCCCCCCTAAGGGTACGGAATTCGTCCGAAGGGGGGTGAGGGTGGGGGTGGTGGAAGAATAATTCACCGTAACTGTAACTTAATACACACACCTCGCGCCAGCCAGTTCTATTCATTCCATTTTACATTTCACGTACGATGCCGCACTAAGGCTGCGCGCGCAGCCCGCTGGGACCGGAGCGGAGAGAGATCACGAGAGGAGATTAGGCCGGCAGAGCTTAGAAGTAGACGAATAATGCGTCTGCATCGCGACTTCGAAAGTGTGCACTGCATTCTCAGAGGCAAGAATACGCAACAGGATGGATACACCTGGGGGTATATTTATTGCGCCAATTATAATTTGCAGCGTGTAAGCGTCGTTCGGTGTACGCGAGGGGCGGTGGGGAGGAGGAGAAAAAAATGATCTCGCGGAAAGTGGGGGAGGGCGGCTGGAGGAGGGGTAGGAAACGAGCGAAAGAATCTCATTAACCCGAAACGAGTGGGATTTATCGCCCGGCTCGTACCGCGGACGTAATTAAGGACTATTATCCGTATTAACGTGCAACGTTCGAGATGAATTAGTACTCTCGCGACACGGGCATGATTCACGGGCAAAATGAGAGATCTTAATATCTCGGCAGACTGTTCCTGGCCCCTTGTTAGGGTGCCTTATCGGCTGGCACTCTCTTTCCTTTCGGGGGTAAGCCATGTGTCGAAGGTGGCGATCGAATTATGGAGGTGGAAGGGCTGGGGGTTGCTTTTTCGAATGACACCCTATATACGCATACGTGCACATCGCTCGACGAGCGTGCACTCGGGCGCATCCTCGTGGGTCTAATCTGCATGCGAAGTTACATGGTCACGCACACTCGCGTAAGTCTACCCCACACGGACGCTCACACGTACGCTCACACGTACGCAGGTACCGATTTGACCGTAATTCTTAGTCGATTGGATGGCAGGAATTAACGCTGGGACTGGCCAACGGTTTCTATTCATATTTTCAGTTGACGCGCTGGGATAATGCGAGTCAATATGTTTGACGTTGTAAGATGAAAAATAATCAGTCATTTACCTACTTTAACGCGTACAAAGGAATATGATGATTTGATGTCTTATACAAAATAATGTATATGATATTGATGTCTATAACAAAGAGTTGAGTCCATTACTTGACATAGCTGAATGTAGTGTAAGTTACAACATTAAGTTTTCAGCGTATTCGGTGTTGTACTTTCGACTACTAAATTTCAATGAATTTTAGCGGAAGAACATTGACTTTAAGTAATTTGTTTCAAAATAATACAATTTCAGCATATTGAAGTTTATTAAAACAGAAAACAATTCGTCGATAATAAATTTGATGAAAAGACGAAAAAAGTTAAAGAACTGATAAGTCTGATCCATCTAGTCAGTGATCTCCTTAGTGTAAGTGCGCTACTTCTGAATGCCATGGAAAAAAAGCGTAAAACAGATTGTTTAATAAGGTACCGAAGAAGTATAAGGAATAATAGGCAGACTAGCGTCCAATTCTGATGGAAAGTTGCCTAGGCGGAAGGCGTGAGAAGTTTGCAGTTGCCCGCGCAGTTCGAGATTTGACAGCTCGTCAGAAGGAAAGTGCTCGGGCCCCGAACTGACACATATCTCAGGCAGATAACGATTTCATAACCGACGCGCTAACCGCAGCTCTATAAATACCCCCTGGCGACACGCGAAAAATTATCATCCAAACACACAATAATATATGTTAATGGATACCGCAATCTCGAAATCTCACTTGCAAACTCGCCTGCTTTCTCTCTCTCTCTCTTCCTCTCTTTCCATCTCGCTCTCTCTCTCTCTCTCTCTCTCTCTCTCTCTCTCTCTCTCTCTCTCTCTCTCTCTCTCTCTGCCTTTATCTCACTCCCTCTATTGCACAAAAGCGGGATTAGCCGGCTAAGCATGCAAATCCCTGTGCGCCCAGGCCATTTCTACTTATACCTTGTGGCATGCACAAAAATGCAAAAACGCGGAGGCCCTCACGGACATCCCCCCCCGCGCACACTCTCCCACCGGATCGGAGGCACGCACCCAGACCTAACTCAAACCTAACATCGATCTAACCCAGACATGACCTAGATCTAATCCAGACCTACGCGCTCGTAGACCCACGCAAACGTGTCGACGCGCAAGCTCACTCACTCTCTCTCTCTCTCACTCTCTCGCACTCCAACATAACCCTAACATAACGTACACGCGCGCACATGCGGACGCACACACGTCCAGCTACGTGCATGCGAGGGCATGCGTAAACGAGGCGTTTGTCGGGCCTGCATAGCCAATTCATCTGCATCGCGTGGTCCCGGCGTAAGTATAGTCCCGAGATAATGCCACAAAAACAGGACACATGTGTCCTAGCGGAGGAGAGCGGCCGAGTGTGTATAGACAGCCAAGGAAGCGAAGGCAGGCAGGCAGGCAGGCAGGCAGGCAGGCAGGCAAGCAAACAGGCAGGCAAGCAGGCTGTAAAGGCAGTAAAGGCAGCAAATGCAGTAAGAGAAGGCTCGCTAGGCAGGTTGGGCAGACTGGCGAAGAGAGGCGAGCTGGCTGGCAAGAAAGAAGCAGGCTGGACTGGCAAGCCTGGTAAGCCTGGTAAGCCTGGCAGGCCTGGCAGGCCTGCGAAGGTTACTCCTTTGCCTTCGGTGCTGGAAGGAGCGAAGGAGGGGCAGGGGAGAGTAGATGGAGGGGGAAGAGGACAGCCGATCCGACGAGGGAGAGAAGAGTGAAAACTGTGAGAGCGAAGAGATGGGCGGGTGGGGGTGGGAGAGAGAAAACTGATTTAGGGATAGAAAGAGCTGGGACGAATTCTGTGAGCGAGGGCGAGGAGGCGAGGGACGATAAGAGAGGTACAAAGAGACAAAGATGCGGCTGGAACGAGACTAAGCAAGGATGGAAGAATGGGAAGGCTGATGACGGGGACAGAGATGTATGTGTGAGAGCGACGGAACTAATGAAGATAACTCCGAGAAAGATAGTCAAGGTGGAAAGTTCGGAAGCGCACGTTGGAATTCACTTCGATTCTCTCAAAAGTTCGTTGTCTCTCTTTTTCGAAGTCCAGTCCCAGCGATAAGTCTGAAATTTGCATTCGGAGACTGAGACAAGTGGATCTACGGATCTTTCTGGCTCGAAGAGACGTGGCAGGCTGATTGCACGGATTCCGAGAGCGGATAGCTAGCGGATAGCTAGCGGAGAAAGGGTCCGCGCGCAGTTTTCAGGCCGAGTCCGCTCTGGCAAGAGTCCACGCGAGTCCACCCTCCTCGCTTACCGGTTTCTCTTGGTGGGTAGGAGGGCACTGATCGAGGCGCCTCCTACTTCTTCTTCCTCCTCTTCTTCTACCACCGCCTGATATCCGCGACTCGTGAGCTCATATCGCCGACTTGTGTGAACAACTGAGCACACTGACACTCGAACGACCCCCCTTCCCCCTTTCTCCACCTTCACGGCTTTCCCTCCTTTTTCTCCTCCTCCCACTCGACCTCCAACTCTTCGGTCTACTCTTCCCACTCTTCTGCGTCTGCCCACTCGAACGCAGCAGTGGTCTTTACTTCGTCCCGACGAGTTCGGCGATGATCAGTGACGATCGGTGGGAAGGGTGAGGAGGATGCGAAGGTTTGGGAGGAGGTGGTCGCGAGGTTCGTTTAGGTGGGGACGAGTCGATTAGCGCCGAGATTGACGTTCGGTGTTTGTCTGCTTGCCGAGGTGGCGGAGGTCGGTGGAGTGGGCTGGGAATGAGGTGGGTGACGATTTTTGGATGGAGTCTGACGCTTAGTGTAGGTCAAGAGCGCGGTGGGATGGCATCTAAATTTGGGCGGGTGTTGTAACGGAGCTGGATACAGACTCATTCACAGAGATCGTAATGTAATCCGTGATTGATCGAGAGGGAAGGCGGATGTTGATGTCGGTTTTGTTAATGAAAATGGAACTTTGATGTGCGGATGTTGAATTGAGAGTAGAATTATTCTAAAATCTTAACGACGGACCCAAAATTAGTTTACTTGTATTAAATCTATTGATTTTTAATGATAATTTATATCATTATAAGTTAATTTATTGTATTATATGGACCATTTATTTTGAAAGTGGTGTAGATCCCTATCTAACATAAAATGAGATATCGCGCATAAAAAAATGAAATGTCATAAATAAACCGTTTACACTACGTTAATCACAAATTATACAATAAGATATTATTATATATTATATTAATATTTGTATAATCATAAAAATGTCTCATATGAGCAAACTGGGCGCTATGGTATGATTATACATTTAAATGGATGGTCGATAAAATCGTTTTTAAACTCATATTATGTATTAATATTATATCATTAATATAATATTGATCTATGATGATAATTTATATTATAATATCATCTCCTTAGAATCGAATTTCGATTTATCCGTCAGAGTGCTAAACCTCTGCACTCTCATCGGCTTTACCGCGGCTCCCGAGAAGCAACATGGCGCCCACGAGCTTTCCGCCATGACAGGGGCTAGATTTAACGATAAATAATTCCCACCGCCGGTAGGGCCAGTTCGAACGAGCCGGGGTCCGTGGAAAGGTAATTTTCTATTCCCGGAAGTGGGCCTTCCGCTTCCGTTTGTCCGTCAACCGCCACCTTTTAATTTCCCCTATCTGCGTGCGCGCGCGCGGGCGCGCTCTTTGAATTCAGGACTGCTTAGCAATTTAATCGTCCTCTGTTTTATCGCCGGCCAGACCGGAGTCCGGTGAATGGACAGTGTCAGTCTCGATTACGTTCGCTCGTTCGCTCGCTCGACACGCGGAACGCTGCATCTGCAGACGATGTCCGCTTCAATGTTGCTTTTGTGCGCAAGAAAGTTGAGCGGATGAGCGCAGTTTTTGCGCGCGTCGACGTTCGAATGCAAATGGCGTCGCTGCTCTCTTCGATTTTCCACGTCGATGCATTCATGCACGAAGCTGCAATCTTGCAGAATGAGTAGGTTTCGATGTGTGGAGGGATCGGATTCATTGGGTAATGAGAATTTTATGCATGAAATTGTAAAGATGCACCTAATTCGGAGTTGACCATCTTCAGAGCTGGAAATGGGGTTGAGTTTTGTTCACTGCAAGTATTTTAAGGATAAAATTGCATAATGGGTTCTACGTTGTTGTTGTTGTTGCAGAATCGTAGGTAGACTCCGATGTGCTCACTGCTTCAATTATATTTTCACTGATCTGTTATTTATACACCGAGTGGGTTGTTTGTTGTTCACTACCCCCATTCTTCATTCCCGTTTCATTCCTTCTCTACCGATGTAGATCCTCGTAGAAGGTTGCAACGGCATCATTTCAACGGCATCGTGCCAGATCCGATCGAGTTCAATGAGTCAAGCTACTCCGCTTCAACTGCAACAATGTCGCATGACTTCACTCCGTATCGTCGCAAGGATTAAAACAATTCCACTAAAACTGTCTCATCTGGTATAATTCAAAGCCACTCGGCAAGCATTGCTTATCCAGCATTAACTTTATACCTACAAATGTGTCTGTGAAAATCGCCTGACCTAACCGGCTTCTTTCTTGTCAAATTATTTCTCAAACATTAAGTCACAGCATGTTCTAAAGTATGTTTTACATGGGGAAAAAAATTGATTTTTTTTGTTGCCGGTTTATTTCAAAGAAACCGTACGTTAAGGGGGTGTTAAGGTCGTACGCCGAAAAGAAAGACGTCGGAAAGAAAAATTGACGAGCGGACTCGGGGCTAGATCCGAAGCGAACGGCTCAATTAGACGCTTCTCGCTGGCGGGTGGCGCGCATGCGCGCCGCCTACTAGCTCGAGTTTGAACGCGGTTGCGCGCGACGCGCCTCGGCGGTACGCGTCGGCCAATTAAACTGAATGGCGCAACGGCGTGGAGTAACCTAGTTGCGAGTCTTATCTCGGATCGGCCCATCGGCGAGCGTGGCGTGCGAAACGCGTGTATCTGCTTGGCGCCATCTCTTTTTGCTGCCCGCGGCCGAGCATTCTGCACCGTTGCCCCCGCCTTTGTTACCTTCCCATCCGAGCTCGGATGGGATCCAACCAGATCCAACCCCCTTTGCCGGATGCTTCGGCGCTTCGGTTTTCGTACCCTCCTTAGCGTTTCGACTCTTCGACAGCTTCGGCGGATAGATTAAGTTAAGACTGTTGCGTGGTGATAATTGTGGACCGTTTATTTTGAAAATGGTCTGTCTATTTACAAAAAGTTAATTGTCCTATAAATATAACGTTTACACCGCGTTAATAATAAATTAGATATCACATTTGTGTGAACGGAACGAAATAAACGGTCCGTGTGCTGGTTGTTGGTAATTTTGAACGTAAATTGGAATCAAATGACAAATTATTCGAATCACTTGTGGTTATTGTGCAAAGTAGCAAATATATGAAGTTGCAGTGATTAGCAGTAGATTTATTGTTAAATTACAAAATAATCGTTATCAATGAAGACGATTCTTTTAGGATAATATTATTGATTGAATTACAATTAATAATTCTCTTTTATATTATGTAATTTTTTATCGGTACTGCTACTGCCGATTAATGTAACTAGTAATAGTTAATATCAACAACGCAAAACTATACATACATTAAGTACCATTTTATCATGATTCTAAGGTTCAACAATTTCCGCACCAATATACGCGCACATCCTAAAGTTCTCTTGTTACAAAGACCGTCTTCGTTACATAACGTACCTCTTCGCCGTAAGCAGTTTCGTTTTTCGACCTGGAACTTCGCACCGTTTCAATATCTGCGTTCCTTTCTCTCCAAGATGGATCGGATAATGATAATGCATAGCCGATAACGATTCGCCCGCTCGAAACTTCCTCGTCATTACGCGCAATCGCGTCGGGCAACGTTCAGATTTCGCACAGGTTCCGCACTTTGTCTGGCCTGCCTGCAGACGTTTCAGGTAATTGGTAGGCAATTTCTACGTAACGCTTGATTTTCACACGTCGCGAGCCCGCCGCATCGAGACTCGTAATTAGGCGACCATAAGTTACGGCATCGTTCGCATCGCATGCCGCGTGTCTCCTTTGTAACAGTCTCTTCTTCAATCTCTGATCCACAAACGCCGCTCTTTTTAACGGCTAATTCGTTCAAACTTTGCGCCCCTTCAACTTATTGTGTTCTATGTTGCGAGCGTGAGAATTTCTTGTAACGCGCAGCATTTTTAACCGTATCTCGTAAACTATTTACCATAGAACACTCCTGTTGCGATTTTTCTGTGTGCTTCGAACCCCTTTTTACGTGATAAGCGGTTCGTCACGGTCTATTGAATCTTGTTAGTTCACGATGACGAAAAGTACGATTTTTGTCATTTTTTTTTACATATTTTTATGCGAATATCTAATCTAAACATCCTATAAACTAACCAATTTTGCCTCAATTTTGTCTGTTCTTACTCCAGTAAAGTTGTCCTGTTAAGTTCATACTCCGGACCATAACTTTAATATTATTCTATTTACCGATGTCAAAACTTTGAACGCGTTTTCTCAGAATAACTAATTCATCGATCGAGATCAAATTTTGCACATACCTTCGGTAACAGTTCGAATTCAAGTTTCAAAAACAATAACAAACGTATACCCACCGTAAAATTCACGCATACACAAACTATCCCTTCGCAATAATTCTTATAAATTGACGCAACTTAAACGAAAAATTCACTGTAAAACAAAAAATACCACCCTCTAGCAACAATTAAGTTACAAAAAATACTGACATCTTACTCGCACCAAGCAACTCCCTAACGCGAGTATCGCTCGCCCGAGCATTTTCCGCAGTCACTTTGAAGCTGCCGGGCCTATCTGCGTAATGGGTCCCATATCATAAGGTTCCACCCTGTAGCTAGGCGGGCTACATACACGCAGGGCGGACGTGGAGTATGTCGAGGCCGAGCCTTACGTTTCTCGCACCTCCGCTTAACGTGCGATCTGATAACGGCGCTAACCACCCCCGTGGCAAGTGGCGGCAGATAGGGCTGTAATGCGCGTGATTCGATGCTCCTTTCGGGGCCGACGCTAAAGGCGCTTTTCCGTTTCGTCGACACGACACGTCAGCTCTTCGACTCATCGCCGCCCTTAACGCCATCGGCTTCCTATGAGAAATTCATTAGCGGACTCGCGGCGGATGATCGGCAGAACACCGAACACACCATCATCCTTATAAATAACATCATCCTTAATATACATTTTTCGTAGTATCTATAACTATACATTCTGTACAAATAGGAATATGTAGCGCTATATAACCGAATACACGTCAAAAAATTAACTTCGTTACTCGCATCCTTCGAAAAGGAAATCGTTACAAGTCCCATCCATACACGCTCATAATAATACCAAATTGTAACTGTCGATTGGAGAACACTTACATTGTCTTCAATATACATCTTTCTTGATACCTACAATTATACATTTTGTGTAAATAGGAATATCTAGCGCTATATAACCAAATAGACGCCAGAAAATTCAAAAACATGACTCTTTCCTCGCAACCTTCGAAAGGTAAATCGTTACAAGTCCCAGCCGTACACGCCGACGGCGATGCACGGTTGTAATTGCCGGTTAAAAGGAAAGGGTATAACGTCCCGAAAGACCCGGTGTGCTTCCGACGTTAAAAGGCACGGCAAGAGCAGGGCGAACGAGAGCCGAACGAGAGCCGAACGAGAGCCGAACGAACCCCGTGCCGATACGGCCAGAAAACTGGAAGTTGATGTATCGCTGACCCTCCGCTTAACCGTTCGACAAAAGAAGAACGCGAAGGAAACAAAGTAGCGGTATTACGAAACGCATGGAAATTATACGCACGAAATATCGGGAGTCTTCGGTGGCCCTCGGCTTCCACGCGGCTCTCGACGAGTGGGGGAGGGGGGTTCGCCGGGCAAGAGTAGTGAGGGGGCAGGGAGGAGGGGGGTCGGCGTGGAAAAAGGGAGAAATAAGAATCGGGATCGTACTCGTACGAGCGGAGACGAATGTACTCGAGGGAAGAAGGTAAGAAAAAAGCCGCAGGCCAGCGGCGCGAAGGGGATGGATTGTAAAAGGAGCAAAGAGGAGGATGAGTTGATGATGGAGGGATGGAGGGTAGAGGGGGGGGGGGGAGAAAAAAGAGGAAGCGGGCAGCGGAGCGAGACGAAGATCGACAAGATGCGGAGAGGGGAGGGAAGAAGGTGCTCGCTGTCCTCTGTTGGCAGAAGTGAGCTGGGGTGATGAGCTTGCAGGTTTTTTTTTCTTCAAATTGCGCGGAACGTTGTTGAGGTTTTTAGGTGCCGGGTTATTGTGGGGGATGGTTGCGGCGAGAGGGGTGGGTGATGATTCTTCGGCACGATGCATACGTGAGATAGTTTTGGGGTTTGAGTTCTGTTTCCGTAGCGAACTTTGATCTTTGACCCATTGGCTGCCATGATCTCCATTTCGGAATTTTGGAATTTGTATAATTATATTGTTACACTGTCTTTCGTGCATATATATAACTTATCCAGCCGAAAAAGGGCAGTTAATGGGTTAATATCGATATATCGACAACTTTATTTGCACAGTGACGGCGACGAAGCATTTTATTCTTCGAAATATTACTTAGCGCTCGTTTTCCACTCTGCAAGGGTTTCCAAATCAAATGACAGGATAGAAACTGTGCGGTGTCAACTTATCCAGCTTTCACAGTCAACCGAAAATTTCGCAACTCTCGTTGTCGGAACATGAAAAACCGTATCATATGTATCCCTGCCCCATCGACAGCATCATTCAGCTCAACATCCTGACAAACCCATATCCACCCTTAACCCTTCAAACGAACACAAACCTTTACTACCAACCCCCGCCCCCGCCCCCCCCAGACAAAATTCTGCCATTTCCCATAAACATCGGTACAAATCGCCAATAACACTCCGACCTCTCCTCCCCAAAAACCATCCCTCTCCCACCCGCACACCACCGCCGCACAATCGAGCGGCCATCATTACCCGGAACACGAACACATAGACCGAGCCCTCGGATAGAAAGGGTGGGCGCAAAAAGTGGCAGACACCGTGCGTGCACTTAGCCGGCCGCAAGTCAGTTACTAACTCACTCGCTAACTCACCGGGACTCCGACTTTCCTCTCGCCATCCGCGCACCCCCTCCATCTCCCCCTCCTTCTCCCCCTCTTTACCCACGACGGGAAACGAGCTTAAGCGTGAAGTTATCCGGGAAACGATCGGACAAAAAACGGCCGGCACCGTTCGCCGACCAAAGCCGAGAAAGGCGTCGCCGTCGTCGGCGTCGCGACACGTTCCTTTTTCCCCCCTCCTCCTTCCTCTTCGCCGTGTTTTCTTCTGTCCTTACCTTCTCTCTTCTTCCTTTTTTTTCAAATCGTCGCCAGAGCGCGACGGCGTGCGCGCTCTTCCATGAACGGCTTCCTCCTTCGCGATCGCTCTTATTCTGCGCGCGCGCGCAGAGTAGATCGAGTAAGGTAGAGTGGACAGTGGCCTCGCACCTATCGCTTGATAATGCGCGGAGAGCTTTCCGCTTTGCGGCCGGTAGGCTGTGAAGAATTTCTTGGACGGTGGGGAGGGGGGGTGAATTGGTTGGCTTTTTGTAGGGTTGAATATTGTGTGTGTGTGTGTGATTGGAGTTGTTGTTTTCGCGTGTGGGTGGTAGGCATTTGTGGGAATGGGTGGATGTTACGATTTGGAGGGTAGGGAATGGATGATATGGGATGCGATAACGTTGGAACTTTGCAAATGGTTTTTTGGTGGGTATGAGTTTGAGATGAGTTTGATAGTAATTGTGAAATGATGGCATAATAGGGTTCTAAACAGTGGAGTACGGAATATTTTTGCGTTTGTAATGAAAGTGAGATGATTTTCAAGTATAAATGTTTCATAATAGGTAAAATAGTATGTACTCAAAATGCTGGGTTGTTAGCAGTACTATAAGCGACTCAGCGTTCTTCCGGTTAGTATGGCTGAGTTTGGTAGGTTAATGTCTCTACGCGTATAAAGAAAGCGGGAACAGTTATGAGAGATGAAAGTATGATACTGCCGGTACTTAAATTTCTTCTTTGTTATCGGTGAACATTGAATTTCATCACTCCTGCAACTAGTCCACCTGAAATTTCGCTACGTGTACATGTTGATTTTTATCAATTTTCCACGCAGAACCGTAGCATATCTCAATATATTCTTTCTTTAATCTTCTTTACTGCAATCGATCGTGTCAGGATGCTAATACTTGATACTAAACCTATAAGAACTGCCCCAATTCTCCCTGCAGCCTCTTTCGGCGAACAGAACTGTTCATGTAAATAATGATGGCCGTCAAGTTCCGTACTCGAAAAGTTTTTAATCAATTCACCCCGTTGTCCCGTTTGAAGCCACTTCGAACGACGTTCGAACCCCCGAAACTTCCGAGCATTTGCAAGATTGAGACAAACATAAAAAGTCCCGAATGGTTCTTTGTAACGGACGATTGCTCCCATTACCAAATCCGAAGTTGAGAAAAACTCGAGAAGTCTCAAGATTCCACTCGTTACGCGGAAACAAAAAACAACTACATTCCTCCGCCCAGCAATTATCCAATCCAAACTCTCCTTTATTCCGACGAGCCAATACCAAAAGTGGAAACTTTTACATCTATGTATACACGAATATATTATATCCATCAGTATATGAGAATAAAGTCCACTTAAAAAAGGTTGAGTTATTTATGATTAATCTAGTGTAATTGTTTTATCTACATATTTCGTATTTTTTTTTTAAATCTTACACAACTTTGAAAGTAACCGGTCTATATTATATGGTATGTATAAAATGTTTTCGGAGCAGACGATGTTAACGAGCGTACAGACAAGGCCGAAATGGACAATGTGAGACATTATCAGTCAGCGACACATAACTTCAATCTCGGAACGAGTCCTGCCATCAAAATCCGAATCTACCACTTTATCTTCGTCGGGTCACAATTTCCAAGTGGATCCGTTATCGTTAATAATGCAACCCCTGTGCCTCACACCCCCCTCCTGCTCACCCTCGTGCCATACGAACCAGGCCAGCACCCCCCTCCCCCTCCCGAAAGCACCCCCTTTAGAGCTCCCGCGAGAAACATCCGCGATCGTAAACTTTGACGAGGCTCGCGCGAAGTCCGGCGGGTCGAAAGACGAACGGGGCCAGGGCTTTCGATGGAATTTATGTTATAATTAGGCCTCGGTCCGTTGCCGAACTAACGAGTTCCACCGTCGCCTATGCCCTCCCGATGCTAAGTTGGCCTAACGCGCCCGGCCGTCTCGATGCGAGAGGATCAGTTTTGGCCGGACGACGGTTACGATCGCAGAGAGAGAATGAGAGAGAGAGAGAGAGAGAGAGAGAGAGTGGCGAGAGAAGGACGAGAACAGGACGAGAGTCCCGGCCCTTTTTTTTTACCCTCCCTTCTACATGTATTTCCCCTCCCACGAGCTGCCCTCCGCTATGCCCAGCCAACGGCGTAGGCTCGGGTAGAGTTTTGCTGACGGCACGCTTTGGTTTCGTGACACTTTGTTTCTACAGTTCTAAGTTTGTCATACTTTTGTTCAATTCTTAGTTTGACGTACTCTCTGATTCGAATTCCGAAAGTAATCGAACAGCTCTTTATTACATAAAATGTGAGTTTGACACTGTTCAAATCGTAGAACTGGAACCCGAGGCTTCCGCCTGAGATTCAAACGCTCGACATAGATAGCAGCATTCAGTTTTGTAAAATTTTATTCCTTCAGTTCTTACTTCATCGTCCTGTCCGATTCGAATTCCGAGAGTGAACGAACAGCTCACCGGCCTTATTACCTTAAAATACGAATTCGCTATTATTTAGATCTCAGAATTACAACTCGAAACTTTCCTCTGAGACTCGAAGACAAGACACAGCGACAAATTCTGCAAAATCCATGCAATTACTGTTCAACATGATCGATCCAACTTCAACCACTCTCGAGCGCAATGTCCAACACCAAAAATCTCTGACCCTACAACGCACTCACACACACAGGACCCACACCCAATTATCACCGACTCAGTAACACTGTCCCAACAGTGTTTACTATCCGCGAAGGTTGAGTCGCGTAAATCTCGTATCTTGCCCGCCCGAATAAATTCCGTCCGACACGTGTTCGACACACATCCATATATATCCATATATTTATATACGTATATACATATACATATATTGAGCTTCGTCGTCGACTCGTTGTCCAGTCAGTCAGAAGAAAAGACGTACGAAAAGAAAGGACGACGTTCGGCGTCAGGCAGCGTCAGGTGACGACTACTCCAGGCCGTTATTCGAGAATTTTGCCCGCTCGGGGGCGAAAAAAAAAGGCGGGACACGTGCCTTCTCTCATTGTCGGACCGTTCAATTATTGACCCTGCACAACAATGTGGCGCGATAAACGACCGGGGGTCCCTCTTACACACGCAATGACACACGCCCGACACGGCATTCCAGAAGCATGGAATCACTGGATAAACGCGTGAGCGTGCGCGCGCGCGCGCCAGTCAGCAAGCGTGGGGTAGTGTGCGTGCGTGCGTGCGTGAGAGCGTGCGCGGTACCGTCGGCGAAGTTGAACGTTTCGTATCGTACTTCTTGGCAAGGCTGTCTTCTTTTCCTATCCGACGATCGGAAACACTCTTCTTCGCACACTCGGCACACTTTTCCTTCCGCTCGCCGAAAGGTGCCGGGAAAGTTTTGGCGGACGAGTGGGAGGGGGTGAGGGAGGACTTGGAGGCGGCGGGAGTGGGGGAGGTTATAAGTGGATAGGGATTTTGGTCATTGTTTCTTTGGAGATTTGTTTGTCAGGTAGCTTTTCGATATGGGCTTCATTTTTTGGATTTTTTGGATTTTCGCCTAAGCATTTAGCGAATGGAGAACCTTTGGTCATGATTGATAAAGACAAAAGTTAAATTACGTTGAGTACAGAGAATAATCAGCATGCGCTGTAAATAAGTAATTTACTTGTTTTATCTTATTTATCGATCAATATATTATTACTACACTCAGCCTTCTTTGCTCAATATTTTCAAAACTGCGACATTCGAAAGTACTTTATTTCAACCCCACACATCAATTAAAGTTGAACGAACAAAATTGTGCCACAAGCAAACGATATAATTGCCAATAGCACGAGAAAAGCGTGCAGCTTCGAAAGTGGACATTGACGTTCAATAACCGAGGACAAAAAAGTGGGAAAGCAAAGGTGGAAATCCGCACTTTACTGCTCGTTACGTGTACTTTGCGCGTTTCCTTTTTTTTTCCAACCATCTCTCACACTTGTCCCGCTTTTTCTTCCGCCTCGCATGCTCGATATTTCGCCGCAAAAGTTTGGACAGAAGCGTCGAGCGAACGACAAAGGAAACTGCGCTGGGTATCCAACGTTTAACTTTCCCTCAAACGTTATTTGCTCACACGCGCGCGCGCGCGCGCGTTATTCTACCCTTTTGCAATTTCGATCAGTTCGAACCGGACGTTTGCGCTCGCGGGAATGTTTGGCTCGTTTCGAATTTTGATACTTGAACAATGCACTTCACGTCCGTCAGGCCGGATCGAAACATCCATTTTCGGCGGGGCAACGTTAACGGGTTTTCAAATGCCGAAGACGTATTTGGCATGTGGAAGTTAGCGTACGGGCGAGCCGAGGAGAAGTTTCTACAATGTGAGCACCGTGTATATTGTGCCGGTTAACGTTTCGCTTCTTCGGTTCTTGGCGGCTACTCGCGAAAAATCGGTGGAAAGCTGATGCTTGCTTCGAATTAGCGCGACAGACATTTTCAAATGGAGAAAGTATAAATAGTACAAATGTATGGGTTTATGATCGCTTTCAAATGTTAGGCAAATATGTTTTGAACCGCACTTTTTAATGTGAAAAAAATATGTTGGATCTAAATATTGTACGTATTTATGAGAAATTAAACGTAAATGTTCAGAAAATATCAACTGAATATCAGCTAAATATTCGGAGACTATACAGTAGATATTTAAAAGATAAGTATTTAATATTTGAATAACGTTGAATAGCATTTAAAAGTGAAAAATAAAATAAGAAAAACTAAAACTATTTTATATCCTAAAAAATATATTTTTCCGTAATACAAAATAAATATTTAATAAATATCTGAAGAAATGTACTACTTTCTAAACCCAAAATGAATATTTGAAAGCGATCAATTTTCTCTTTTTAAATTCCCTTCTTAAACTGATCAGATTCAGTGTCTTTTCAAAATCAGTATCCGATATCTTGTACTAGAGGGAGGTGCAGTAGGAACGATTAAAAGATGCAAACTATAGCGTCGAAGCATAATCGTCTCTCATTGCGATCGACTGCACATTCCCATGAGCGGAAAACTGAAACGGCGAGTGCAGCGTTGCGAAGCGACAAGAAACGATTCGCTCGCCCTGAATTATTGAGCCCCGCCTAGAAAGGCATTGAAAAAAGCATTCCCCGCCGACTATAAGAAACCTCCGACTCAGCCTCGGCAGACCTCTGCTCTATCCGGCAGAACTTTCGAGCCTCCGAGAATCGAAAAGGCGAAAGGACTCTACCTGAGCGTCGCCACGGTTTGCCCAACCCTTTCGCAAATCCGACACTCCGACGCTCTAATCAGCGACCCCACCTGCCCCACCTTCGCTCCGACCTTCTACCTACCGCCTCCGCACCTCGAAAAACCTGGCACTAAAATTCTACTAACCGCTCTGCGCATACGTCGGGTTCCGAAGCGCATCATTTCGGCTCGTAGGACAGTCGAAAGGTGGGAGGACGGAAGAAGAAGGTAGACACACGGTAGGTAGAAGGTACGGCAGGAGAAGAAAAAGGCGGAGATAGAGGAATAAGGCGGCGGGAGTGGACTCGTTGGGTGGGAGTAAAATAGTAGTTAGCAGCGGCCGTAGTAGTTGGAAAGTGGCGAGGAGAGGAGGCGAGAGTGGAAGACGGAAAGCTCGTGCGAGAGAGTGCGCGCGCGCGCGCGCCAGAGCGCCCGCACACCGAAACCCGTTGTTAAAGCCGATAGAGTGCGCGCGCGCGCGCCAAACTCGAAGGTCTCGCTTGAAGTATGTGCCTTCTATTCCACGGGAATCGACGACCAAAACTTCCCTCGGCATATCCCCTTTACACGTGGCTGCTCTGCTCTCTCTCTCTCTCTCTCCCTCCCTCTGACTCTATATGTCGCTATCTCTCTGTCTCTCTCAATCTTTCTCTCTCTCCCTCTGACTCTCTATCTCGCTATCTCACTGTTTCTCTCTCTTTCTCTCTCTTTCTGTCTCTCTGACTCTCAGTCTCTCTTCCTCTCCCTTTCATTCTCTCTTTCTCTCCTCCTTCACATACATAAAGAGTAGGGAGAGATAAAGCAAAGGGGGCAATATTTATTTTATTTTATTTTCATCAGTACTAAGGGGATTAGAAGAAGTGATAAGCAAAATTTGTAAAATGTAATGTAGCTACAGGAGCTAAATAGATATCTATCCCTCTTCTCTCTCTTTTTCAGTTTGTCTCTATTTCTCCCCCAGTCTCTCTCTCTCTCTCTCTCTCTCTCTCCTCTCTGTGTTTGTCTTTACCTCTATCCTTCTCTCACACGCGCACGCACACACACACTCTTTCCAGACTTCCTATATATCCCCGAGCACACCGCGTCGGAGTCTATTCATTCAACTCGGTATATAGAGCTCCGGTTTAGGCCACGCTCGTAACTTACACACTGGGGCGGCAATTTTTTTGCCCCCTTTTCCGCACGTTCCTCCGGCTCGCGTCTTGTCGATCCAGCTTTGAATTTCGAATCTTCCCCAAGCCGGCGCATTCGCATTGGCTCCGCTCCGGCGGCGGCGAAAGTCGGTAAATTGGATTCGCGGGGGTGGCACTCGGGTCAGCGTTCCGGGACACCCTGTATATGAAACTATCCTCCCCCGTGAGCGATTATACGATGTCCATACATTTTCAGAACAAAGCGCACCGTAGTATCCAACGGCGATACAATGGACGTGTGCGTACCTGTGTGGTGTGTGTGAGTGTGTGTCTGCGTGTATACGTGGGACAGGTAAATTGTACTGCAAATCCAGGTGCGCGCGTGTGCGAGCGCGGACTGTGTACGTGCGATAGTCGAGTGGATACGCAGTTTCGATGTACACGGTGTACGACGTAACATTCTGTCAAGCGCAGGGGAGCCATGTGTCATCGTCCTTTTGACTATAGATTGATATTGTAAGACGACGGTTAACAGTATTTCTACCCCGATTCGGTGCTTACCTATTTTGACCAGAAGGTGTACGACATCTTTGCGTTCAAGTGCAGATAATTGCCGAAATTCTCGGAATTTCAATTTGTCGGTTAAGTATAGATAATTTGAGCAATGTATTCACTGATACATTAATTTACAAATTATTGTATGAAAAGTAAAAAAATTAGTAGCGAAGAAATAGTTAAGGATAAGGAATAATTCGAAGTTAAAATTTGAAAAGTCTCTTGACACCGCTTGACAGAAGTATTAAGTTCGAAAAATCTGTTCCACACTCCAAATATATGCAGCGGTAAATGCTGCGTAATTCGGAAGAATCGAAATTCGTCTTTTAGTCAAACTATTTTGAGAAGTGTCTTATTAAAAGAACAAGAAATTGCCAAAGAATGGACTTCTAGTAAAAGGTCGCCAATAATTTCTTAACCCATTACGCGCCGTAATACAAAAAAGAAAAATGAAATTAATTGTACATTTAGAAGTTGCAGTTAGTAAAAGAAAATAATCTGAAACTGTGTCCCAAAAATGGAACATTGGCGGATAATGAGTTAATTTCGAATCGTTCGATGTTCGACTCCGTAGAAAATGCTCGAGAGTCGAACGGAATCGACTGGCGAACGTTCGGTGGGCAAGTTTAATTTCCCGGATCCTTTGGGCAACGAATGGCTCCTCGCAGGCCGGTGCGCGCCGGGTCCGAAAAGGTCCCCGGAGCTTTTATGAGGGAGGCCAGAATTAACCATTAACGTATGATTGTGCCAGAGGGCGGCGGCTAGGCCCTGCTGAAATTTGACACCGCGATCCCGACTAGTGCTAAGGCCACGGGCATAAGGCGTAGTCCAACATATTAGATTCGGCTCTACCGGGTGGCACACTCGTTTTGCCCGACCGAAGTCCAGACCCCTTTCCGCGAATTCCAGAAAGTTTCTGCCCGCAGAAAACTTTACCTGTTTTGTATTTCTGCCGCTATTCAACGTAGGCGTTATTATTCGTAGCATTTAGGTGATATATTTAAATTGAAAAAAAAGTTTACTTTTTGACGTTTGACGTTTGACTCTTTGCGTTACTTCTGGGATAGATCGATTTGCAAGTTTTAGGTTGTGTCGGCTTCCTCAATGAAATTTTGATTGCGCGTAATTACAAAGCTGCATGACCAGTGCAGGGGGTAGTCTAGCATATTAGATTCGACTCTATCGAGTCATGCATTCAGTGTCTTCCCGCACTTTCTCAAATACGCTTCGCTCAGCATCCATGCAATGCTATAAAAAGAACATATAATACTATCGTTCTTTCGAAAACTCCTTCAAATTACAATCTCCGTCAGTCGTAATTAATAAAACTTCCACGTTAGTGTCGAAACCATTCCAAAGACTAGTTGCATGGAATTCTCATCTACGCCACACTATCAACCTTCTTTTCTTTTCCTAGCTGGACGCGAGTGATTAGATATTTTTTCTAAAGCGCCGCCATTTTTCTCCAAGCCAATTCATCCGAACTCTCAGAGACCTTTCCGTATATTTCTTCGAATACATTAATATATCCCCCCCCCCCTCAACCCCCTCCCTCCGTATCGTTCGATAACGACTTAAACGCTTAGCGAATCGATCAAAGTCAGCGATGGAAATGTTCGCCTGCAATTAACGGATGCTCGAGTACGAAGATCGATATAAAGTGTGGCGACTTTTATGCGACCGATGTCCTTGAAAGGATCGAAGCGGCACGCGTGACACGATTCACGCGACTTTCAGCGTGCGCGAACTCGATTTGAGGTTATGTTTTGTGCCGCCGGCGAGGAGAGTGGCGCGAAAGGGGTGGGAGGGGGTATCGAGGATTGCACCGATTCGGCAAGGAGGGGTGGGGGGGGGGTGGATACTTAGCCGATCGGGTGGAAGGTAAGAAAGTGTATCAAGTCGTGGAACTGTAATCGGGTGTCGCGTTAGAATTTTGAATCGATCGCCCCGTCGGCGGGAACCGGTTATTCCGGTCGAAAAATCGGGTTATTCCGGTTGGCGAGGGAACAGGTATCTATTTCGAAAAAAATTTTCGGTTTCCGACCGAGCCGGTTTCGCCGGGCGAGAAGGACGCGCTTTGGATCTGGCCAAATTTGATTTACGGGTGGGCGTCGATTCCGGTATCGATTTGGGGGGGAAGGGGAGGGGGTGTGTGGGTCAAGGGAAAGGGGTGTTTCCGGTTTTTACGAGGAAGAAACTGAAAGTGACAGTTTCTATCATGATTTTATTCGATTGATTGGTCAGTTAATAATCATGTTTAAGAAGTCTAATTTCATTACCGTAATATGAAGAGAATTGTTTGTTTGTAATATTTGAGGTATCTGGCCTAAATTTCGAAATTGGAGGCATTAGTACGAAATATAATACACAAAAATGGTTCGTACCTTGACCAGAGTTGTACACTTGATTACGATGTGATTGAAGTCGGTTTGTCGGATATTCGAGCGACTTTGGATTTTGAATTAACGTAGAAAGGTCGATGAAGATGGAGGGAGGAGGGGGAAGGGGGCTGCTGTAAGGAGTAATTGCTGTGAATATTTAATCAGGAAAGTTTACGCGGAAATAAGGAAGCGAAAAGACTGAGAAAGAGTAGCAGGTTGTGTACTCTGCGTAAACGAGTTGGATGCAAAGTGTGTTGGTGAGAAGAAGTTGGAAGGTGGCCCCTTCGAAGTTTCGTATTAGCAAATTTTAATGTCGAATTTTTCCGTTTTCGTAACGTTGATTAACTTTCATCCGAACTGTATATCTGTCGTTCTGATTATGCGTTATGATCATATTTGTATCTTTTATGCTATCGGAGGGTAACTTTATAAGATGCTTAAAAATTAAATATTTTTATCGGCGATATCATTTATTACTGACAGGTTTTCAAACTTTATGAGCCATAAAGTACTTAATAATTTGGTGTCTTACATCTTCCGTGTTATCGTACATTTACATCGGGGACACTCATTAATGAAGCGGGATCTCTTGCAGGCTGAATATTAACATACATTACTACGAAAAATTACCAATTTTGCATTGCGTTTTTCTTGGATCTTCAATGTTATATTTTCGCGTATCAAACTATTCATCGTCGACAGACAGCTTTCAGGTTTGATGAACTGGAAAGTATTTAATAATTTGCTGTCTTACATTTTCAGTGTTATCGTACATTTACATCGGGGACATTCATTATTGATACGGGATCT
Source organism: Anoplius nigerrimus (assembly GCA_914767735.1). NCBI lineage: Eukaryota > Metazoa > Arthropoda > Insecta > Hymenoptera > Pompilidae > Anoplius > Anoplius nigerrimus. The sequence goes on along the minus strand of OU612091.1, from coordinate 10,781,783 downwards.
CTTGTAAGCTGGACACTCTACTCGGTTATTAAAAATTGTAATTTTTGCATTGCACTTTTAATGTCATTATATTTTTGCATCTCTAAACTATTGACCGCCGACAGAGACGCTTCAAATTTAACACACCGCCGAGTATTTAATAATTTACCTCCTTACATGTTCTTTGTTATCATACATTTACATCAGGAACATTCGTTATCGAAATGGGATCTCTTATAGGCTGAATATTAACATACATTACTACTGAAAATTGCCAATTTTACATTACATTTACTTTAATCTTCAATGCTATCATATCTTTGCATTTTCGAATTATTCAACAGCGACAGACACTTCTGAAAAATAAATCATCAAGACATTTGGCGCCTTACACTTTTAATGTTATCAATCATTGGCATCAGAAAAATTTCTTATTTCAACTGCAAGCTGAATACAAGCATCTCCTACTTAAAAATATTCCTACATCGAATTTTCTTGCATCTTAAAAAATCTATTATATCTTTTCGCCCCCGAAACTATTTTACCCCCAGACAGCATTCAAGCTCAATAAACAACAAACTACTTGGCAATTTGACCTGTTACACTCTTAATGTCACAATCAATTTACATCAGTAGTATCCATTATTGCAACGTGATCTCTTCCAATCTGAACATTGATATACAGCTCCAAAAAATTGTAATTTCAACATCGCATATGCTTCCGCCTTCGCCGCCATCATATCTTCACCCCCCACCCCGCGAAACTATTTATCACCCCCAGACAGCCCGCAAAGGCGATAAAGCGCACAAAGTAATAAGCGCATTCTCCCAGCACCTGCAATCCGTAAATATGTCATCAACCGTGAGCGCGCGCGCGCGCGCGCACAAACAGGTTACTTCCGCGAGAACATCCTCAGACCCCTCTTGTTTCTTTTCTGGCAGCGGAGGACGTTTTGTAACAACGCTGACGTTTTCGCGAGCTGATGCCGGGAATAAAGGACGCTCCTTGGCCAGAAAGGGTAGATCTGAAAGGAGTAGGGGGTAGAGTAGGTGTAGTAGTAGCGGGACGAGGAGGAGATGGAGGAGGAGGAGGAGGAGGAGGGGGGGAGGGGTGTTACATTGTACGACGCGAACGGCCGTATTAAACTTTCGTCTCTGGCAGAGTGTGTGCGCGCGCGCGCGCACGCGCACGCAAGAGTTGGTATGTGGCACGGACTTTGTGGACTGAGATCAAAGTGGCGGGGTGGCTGGGCAAAAATTTTGCACAGAGGCCGCACGTTGCTCTTCCGTTACCATCGGGCGGGGGTCTTCTATTTCCGTCGGTCTGCTTAAGTAGCGATCGAGGACGGCGCGGATTGGTTCGAGAATTAACGATCGACGTTCGATGTCCGAGCACTTTGAACGGGCCCGATAGGAAGAGTGTGCGTGTGTGTACGTGTGCGATTGGTGTTCAAAGATCGAGCGTGAAAAATTGATCGAGTGCCGTCGGTCGGATTTTGGGATCGATGACGGGAGGCTGATAGGAGGTCGGGAGGGAGTCTGTTGTGATTGCGGAGATTATCGAAGTTTGGTTGAAGGTGTCTGCGTAGACCTATGAACCCCGTATCTTGTAGTCGAACAATTTTCTAGAGATGTAGAGTCTAATTTCGGAACTTTTGATACGGTCTGTTGCGATCGCGGACTATTATTCTATGGCCGAACTTGGATTGTTTCAATGGAAAGCTTCATGTACGTAGGCCTGCTATAACACGGTAGGTAGGTAGGTTCCCAGAACATGCCGTGTTGCGTGAAACAGTGTTGTATGAAATCTAAAGCCAGTAAATGAGTTACATTTCGAAAACTGATTAAAAAGAGATTTTTGTTCAGTTCCATATAAGCAACTTAAGCTTGATTAAAAATATAAATGTATAACGCAAATCGAAAAAATGACACAAAATATTTGTTTCATTTATTGTGACCCTAATTCAATACATTTCTTCCTCATTACTACTCCAATCAAACGAGAACGTCTTTTCGATCGAACGATATAATATCGAAATAGAGCTATAAATGAGTAAATTATAATTTATTCATATATTCTCGTGAAAAAGCACTGTAGTCCGTTATTCTTTCTCGTCATTAATTTAAAGTAATTTAGTTTTGAAATGTATTAAACAAAAATCATACTGCCCAGTGCTGTGGAAGTACAGTGGCACTCCGAAATTTTTGCATATTCTCGTATCGCGTTCTGGGAGTGCTACCTGTAAATTTTGCAGTCTGACACTTTTTATCGCGCCTCCTCCTATCCGCTTCTAACTCCAGACGCCTAAGCACCGCTCACGATTTTAGAATCTCCAAAATATCTAGCACTCTCAATTCCGCCTGTCGCCCGGACTGTCAAAAACGAAGAGCTAAGATAGCCGAGGCCCAAATTTTTATTTTCGTTGACCAGACGCAACAGCTGCCCGCTCAGGTGGCCACAATTCTTCATTCCGCATCGTCTAACGCCATGTTTCGTCGCCGACGCTTTTCTCCCGTGACGTCACGGGGACTAATGGCCATTCCGCCGAAACGGCCGTGAACGTTAGCGTCGAATTTCCTGCCACACAGCCGAGCCGAGTCTCCGATCTCGAACGTGATGTTGACGGTTCGCTCGAGATGATGACGTCACTAGCCAAAACACTTGTTCCGCCTAAGCGCCCGCAAGCCTCCGGGCATTTTTTGCCGAAGGATTTGACACGGGCTCGTTAAACGAAGGATCGAAACTTTCAGTCGATGTATTTTCGAAGAAGTCGCAGAATATTTAATTCGATGTACTTTGGAAGGAGTCGGTGAATTTTTGGGTTTGCGAAAGTAAGAGGTGGTTTGTGGGATTGTCGAAGCTTTTGGGTTAAGAGTTCGGTATGGAGGGAGGGGTCGATAGGTTGAAGGTTGTATTTGAAAAGATTTGAAGATTTTGAGAATAAAATTTGATTCTTCGTGGTATTTGGAGGGGGAGGGGGGCATATTTTTTTGCAAACGTTAATTAGTTCAGTCTGCAGGATGGTAGTGGTTTTAATCCTTGATTTCAGATGGCTTCAAAGATGTGACTTTCCAATCATAACTGTTACAAACATACGATACTTGCCTACACATTCTCCTACTGCCCTAATCAAATGGGACCGTGTCACAAGCCGCCTTCGCCGAAGTTCGCGGAATCGAAGTTACGCGAGAAAAAGTGGCAATAACGGGCCGGGCCCGTTCCCAACAAAGAAAGTGACGCCATCGTATAACGCCTGGCACTCGCTTGCGTAAGCGGTTCAATGATTTCCACAGCCTTCGCTCGCATGATGTACGCCTTAACGAGTCGAACGGAAGGCCACGCTCCCGGGACCGCCGGCAATGGCCTTGAATATTCTCTCGGAACCTCGCGGTCCCTCTCGCATTATCCTGAATCACTTATCAGATCGACTGTAACGATCCCGAACACATATAGACACACACACACACACAGACACACATGGATACTGTCGCGAGGCGCATTCAGATGCGGTCGAGCAAAAAAGACGTCTAATGTCGGCCCGACTCTATGTCATTCGAATCATTCGAAGTCGTTTCAAGTCATTCGAGTCATTCGAGTCATTCGAGTCATTCGAAGTGATTCGAGTCGGGCGTCAGCTTGCTTGAGGATAAATCTTCGATAATCCTGCCTAGTCTTCGATTCCTTCGAAGCTGTCTTCGACTGAGGTCGACTGTTGGCAAATGTCACGTACAACGAATTCGTTGATAAGTCATGATCTTTTTTATGTTGAACATTTAACGTAGGTGCGATGGTGAAGATGAGATAAAGGTAATGAGACGATTGCTGTTTATTATTTGAAATTTTATTATGTATTTGATTGTATTTATCGTGTAATAGATATAACTGCGGGAAGGTGTTCGGAATTTTGGGCAATTTTCAAGGGCGCGTTTATGTAAGGTCTGTAACTTTTGCAAAGTTCCGTTATATAAGGGTAACATTTACGTTGATTTCGATTTCTCAATTGATTCAAGCTTCACGACTACTTGACTGAAAAATTTCATATTCTACGTATTTGCGATTCGCAGAAGTTCATGTAAGAATACCGGTTAAATTAATTTGGTAGGAAACAAGTTATAGGGCCGAAACGAGGGGGTGCAAAAAAGTAAAGCGTAGGGAATGTCAAAGGGAACGTAATTATCCAATCACACTCAACGGAATCTGCCAAAGTGGCGGATTAGTATCCGCGAAACAGAAGTCGAAATGATAGAAGCTTGTTAAATCCGGAAAAAGATGAGAGCATAACGACGTTGGAAGCGGAAAGGAGAAAAAAGGACTGAAGCTTCGATGAGAGAGGAAAGAGGAAATGCTGACGGTATTTCAGGTGTACAGGGTACGTACTAGTTCAGTATCGAACGAAGAGAGAGAGAGTGTGTGTGTGTGTGAAGGATTAAAAGATCGAAGGAAATAAGTCGTGTGCATATCCGACAAAAGAAAGGAGGTCGAATCAAGTCGGATTTGAATTTTGGCGCGAGGAGTCGACTGATATTCAGACACTTCCGCTTTAACATTTTCGGATCAGGGGGTAGATATAGGTTTATCGGTCGAGGCCGTAATTTGGTGGCCACCCCCGGACGATGGCGTCGATCCCGTTTAAATTTTTGAGCTCGCGCTGTTTTTCGGCTAAAGCGGTTAGGCTGACTCGATTTTGAAACAGTGTTCGATAGTTTCGTTTTTGACACACTTTACTTGCCACATTTTCTATTTGTCTCAGCTCTCGCTGGGCATGTTTTTCTAATTCACTCGGAATTTATATCGATTTATGTTTTTGTAATGACATTTTAATGTTTCTCAATTCTTGCATTTGGCGTAATCCAAATTCTGATCGTTTTCTTTACTTCTTTTAACCTCATTATTTTGCTCGACTTATCGTTAAAGTTACGGTAATCATTGATTAATTAATTTTACTTTAAGAATTGATTCTTTTTACTATGTCTAACTTTAATTAATTAATAATTGTAAAAGATACATTCTCAATTATATCTATTTAAGATATTTTTATTGAGATTTTATTTACTATTTTTAAGTTAACGTTAACTAAAAGTGTAAGACTAAAGATATAAATTCTTATTTAATTTATTTTCTTTCTGAAACAAAAGTTTTAATATTTAAGAGTAAATACAGATAAACTAAATTTAAGTTAATAGGTTCATACCCTGAATATAGAGTTCAGAGAGAATTTAAGGTGCCATTTTCACAGAACGGATTATACGTAGTTACGTTGTCATTACATTTACTAGTTATTACTACTTCTAAAAATACAAAAAAAATTGTTGTGCACTTACACCGATACGACATATTTCTGCGCCTTCCGCTCAACGTTACCCAATCCTTCTAACACTAATCTATCCAATTCTGATCAAACTGCATCTTTTCCTTCATTCCCACACTGAACCACTCCTCGAAAGCGACTCCCAATCAGGAATTTAATCACGCTCAGGCACTTAACGAATTTTCATGTCTCCTTCCAATAATTACCGCATCCGAGCACCGTCCTCCATTGTATCCCTCTTACTTCCCTCCTTCCTACCCTCTTGCCGATGCGCACATAACTTATTTGCCACTCTGTACGTGACTCTAATATGAAGGAACGAACGCGGCAAAAAGCATCGGAACAGAGAAGGAAGAGATTCTCGTGCGCAGGATGATAGAATTGAGTGGGAAGAAGGATGGAGGGGAGTGTAGGATGAGGAGGAGGGGAGGGGGGTTTGGGGGGGGATCCGATCGGAGGTTGGCAGGACTGCGAGGATCCTTGAACGATATTTCATCGTCGCGTTAGGCGTATATAGGATGCCGTGGAAGAGTGCTATGGATGAATACGTTATGGGGAGAATGAACTGGGCATGGGAATTGTTACTTTCTACCGGAAATGGTCCGATTTTACGGCCGTCTTGGTAGCAGGAAGCTAAGGGGACGAACTGTAGTTTTTTTGGGGACGGATGAGATCTCAGTCGGTGATGAGTGATTTCGGACTGTTAGGGTGAACGTGAAGATTTGAGTGTTTGGGGATTGATTGTTCAAAGTTATTTTATTGAGTCGACTTTTTTTTGAGTTATAAAGCTTTGAGGGACATTGATGGAATTTTGATTTTGTTATTTTTGTCAGTGTAAATTGTTAGTGAGAATGTGTGAGGGTATGTTAGGAAAATCTGCTTCGCTTTTTGGGTTCAAAGTTCGCTGTAATAGAATTTGAAATAATTTAATTTGCTTTCACTTTGACCAGCGCTGCGGTCTCATGGAATTCGAAAATGTGAAATATCTGAATGAATAGCGGGAAATCCATTTCTTTTTTCACATTATTGATCTGTGACTTCCGACAAATTGGATTCGTATTGATATCATTATTAAAATCATCGAAAAATCAATTACTTTTACTTGAGTAGGTTCATAGGTCACTACTGAATTAGAACATCCATTCCTTCCCTTAGGCTTTGAACATTAAAAGTATCAAAAAAATTAGTTCATCCCGATATTATCCTACTAACTACTGCCATTGAACACCATACATAATTTACAGCAAAATGGTAGAAAGCTGATTGCCCATAACTTACCACCGAATTAGAACGTCCATAGCTTACTTTCCGTCCCCAGCGCTGAATGTTCCGAAAAGTTGTCTTATTATATTGACGGCGGTACGTTCGCATGCGGCGCGGAAATAAGGACTGGCCGAACGGGACAGAAATACAAGCATTATGCTTCGCTTATAGCGTTCGCCTCGGACGCGCTACCGATCGTGGCATATTCTGCATTCAGAGGTTAACGTGGCGCGATCAGAAGTTCTCGTACGTGGCCACTGTGTTCCGCGACGTCGATATCGGCATTCACGGCGGGCGCGGAAGAAAGGAAGAAATGAAGAAAAGAGGAGGGGAAGAAAAAGCTGCACGCACTTCACTCTCGAACGCTGACTCACGAAATTGACCGAAAATCATTCTTTCACATTTTCGACACAATCCCAAATATTCACCCCTTCGCCGGACGATGTCAGATTCTAAATGGCTAAATGACCTAAAACATTAAATTGACCTGACGCTTCGCGGAAAAAGGATTAGCTCGACTAGTCCAGCAATCCGACATTTGGTCGCATGCGTCCTCTTACGTCATAGCTGCACAGACCGACGTCAGAGGTCAATGGCCTGCGACAGTTTCGAGGCCCCGCGGAAGACGATTTAGCTGTCAGGCGGACGATGACGTCACGGCTCTCAGAAGAGTCAGAGAATGTTCGGATGACACACGGAGTTCAGTCTCCTCAGATTCTGAGAAAAGTCAAAGATTCGACGATTTGATAATTCGAGATACTTGCGACTCGTTAATGTACATAAGCGATACGCGCCATAATTGTCGAGATGGCCTTGACAACGTTTAAGGAACTAAGGTGAAGATTTTTGTTTAGTGTGTCCTTGATTGAGGTTAGGGTTGCTTATTATTCTTACGAGTTTTTGCGTGGTAGAGAGAAGGATCGTTTTTGAAAATGTTGCATAGGTTATTTGAAGGCTTAGTAGATTTGTTTGAATACCCTGGCTAAAGTCTTATAGACTTTGGCTCCAAACATTTTTAACCTGCGCAATGCATCGTAGACTGACACGCGAGTTTGCCGTAAACAAAGCAATTTTCCATTTCCACGGACATTGTTCCGCAATTTGTTATCATCACAGGTCAGGATCCACCGAACGCTCTCAATTTTCCCGCTCAATAATTAACGACCGATAAGTAACCCTAGCCCCGGCCCTTTTTTTTGCCAACCAACGTTTTATCCGTTAATTAATAGCTCGCTACAAACCGCTCTTAATCAGAGCGAAAAAAAAGGGACAGCGGAAGCTGCCGATCGGCAGGATAATTGCGCCGATGTTTGTCGGTCGTTTCGTCAAGTTTCGCGATCATTGGCCTCGGAGCTCGAAAGATGGCCGATCGGCCCTCCAGCGTTCCTCTCCAGGAAATTCGACTTGATTACGCTTGCCGCTGGCCGAATAAGTCAACCGATTGCTCATTTTCTTCCGCGGATCGTCCCCGAAATCTGTTAATGGACACACTTTTGTAATCCTGTAACGTTGGCAGCCGTGAGAGGACGCTCTTGAAGACTCGTTCGATCAGCTTTCGGCTCCACTCGGCGTCGTTGACAGATTCGGCCTGCCATTTTGCCGGAAGCGGATTATTTCGAATCCCGGATTCAATTCAACGGGCGGCGTGGTGGGAGGGGGTGGGGGTGGGAGGGATAAAGCGTTATAGTTTTACATGAATTTCCGCTTTTATTCCGCGATTTGCCGCTACCGTAACGACCGCATTGACCCGCGAACAGTTTTTCATGCTGCTTAAATTGGATTTTATCCAAATGCCTCGCTCGCGACTCAACGTTTTTTTCCACGATTACATTTCCTACTCTTTGATTGTGACCCCGCGACTCTGCGAAAAGGGTGGGAGGGGAGAGCGTTGGCGAGTTACATTGAAGGTCCCGTATCGACAGACGCGTTTTTAGAGAAATTCATTTTCATCGGAAACGCGTAGGAACGGTGTAATGCGATTGGTTTGTTTTTAATGGGAAGCACTTAAAGTTACGCACTTGAACTTGTCAGTAATTGTGTTTGTGGTTTTAGTAATTGTGATTATTAGGATATTTGATTTGGTACTGATTCGTATTTAGAGGATAATTGTCGGCTTTTCTTGTAGAATTCAATTTTGTAGCAATGTAACTTTGATTACCGATTTACATTACATTACATTACAATCAGCATATATAAAATATATTATTATTTCAATACATTTCATAGCCCCACTGAAGAGTTCGCCAGTAGATCCAGGACAAAACGAAAATTTTTAATTTAATTTGTAGTCTTTTATAGAGTGATCCTAAAATAACGCCTATAGCCCCAAAATTGATATGTCGAATTTTCATCGACGACAAATACTGGCCCTGCCAGTGTCTTCTTCTCGCAAGCGACGTGGAAGTTGAAGTCGTTGGCGAAGGAAGGGAAGGCAAGAAATCACGCGTCTCGCGTGCGACCCTTAATGCGCATTTGGACGATTCTAACGCGTGGGGCTCGCATTATGAGGCCGCATCATGATCCTACGTACAGGGTGTCCCGAGTCACTTTGCCATTCTCGGGCGACGCCGGCAAGACGCTTCGAGTTCGAACGAATTTCAAGAACGACGGACGTTGAGTTGGGAGAGATACTGAATGGGAAAAGAAGGGAAGGTTGACTCTGTAGTTGGATCTGATAAGTTTTGGAACACGCTGAAATTGCTTTGACGGCTTTGCTGTGGGAAGTGGGCATTCGCGGGAGATAAATGGGAAGATTATGGCGGCGGATTCGGTATAATTTGACAGTCGTACGAGTTTTACGGATTTAGGACTCGCCGTTGGTGCGTTGGGTTATGGTAAGTAGGTGGGAATGGTCGGAGGATTTCGTTGGAGATTGATGGGGATCGGAGTGACAGTTTTTTCGGAATTCTCGTGGCGGTCGAAGGTTTTAATTGAGGATTGCGTAATGGTGTGCTTCGAATGAATCGGTATCGACTCTTGACACGGTCAATGAGGTCTAATTCAGTTCCGAACAGTATACAGGCCTTAAGCTTCGAACTGTCAGTCTTTGACAATCTTAGGCAGCCTAACCTGAAAATTCACACGCTGCAATGCCATAGAAAAGTAAATCTGAAATCCATCGAACTGACATTAAAGTGGAGCTGAAAAGTTCGATCTAAGGCAAATCTTTTATCAGTCCTATCTGCTGGTTTTGGCACGCTAAGCATCGAGAAATGAAAACTGAACAAAAGAGTAAATCTATTTTTTCAGTTCTTAACACTCTCAGATCGTAGCACACCGAGTGTTAAGGACTGAAAAACCAAGGTAGTGTCCAAGTAACATCAGAATAAAAGTAAGAAAAATTCAATAACATTTTTGCAAAATCCGAAATTCCTATTCTCAGGTCCCAGCACACTGAGCGCCAAAAACTGAAAACTGTACGAAATAGACTCTAATATCTGAGCAAGACAAATTCAACAAAATCTTTTAAAATCTTCCGTCAATTTCATTCTCAGATCCTAGCGCATTGACCGCCAAAAACTGAACGAAACGAACGACAGCATCTAAGCAAGAAAAATTGAACCAAATTCTTCCAGTTTTTCATTCTCAGATCTGAGCGCACTGACCGGCCAAAAAACCGAAAACTGGAAACCGAACGTAATAGACGGTAGCGGCCGCGCGGGTAGGGTCCGAGAAACCGGCGGGACACCCTGTACAGCGTCGGGTGGCCGCCGGTCGGGGTGGGGGCGCTAGTTGCCTAGCGACCGGCCCTGGGAACCCCCGTAGTCCCCGCCCGACGCACCCTGCGCACCCGCCACCCACTTTTCGGCCGACGGGAGGCTGCTGGAGGCTGCTGGAGGCTGCTGGAGGCGTACAGCCAGCCAGAGACCCCGTCGGCCTCTTTACGATCTTTTCCCCTACCCTCCCCACTACTCCCCCTCCCGCGCCCCACCTCACTCTTCTCCTCCCGTCCCCCCTCACTTCCCCCCACCCTCTACCTCCCGCCTCGCAGACTCGCGCTCCCAAGTTTTGCGAGCACTTCTCATCCTTCTCTTCTCTCGCCTCTCTGATCGACTTCCTCTTCCTTTTTTTTCCTCGCCCTACCCGAATACGCGCTCTGTGTCGCGATCGCGCGCTTTTTGTTTTTTTTTCTTACGGAAATGCGCGGGTGGCTTGCGGTTTTTTTTCGTTTGGTTCGGGATTTGAGGTATTGAACGTCATAAATGCGGCGGGTTAATCGGATGACGGAGAGGGGGGGATGAATTTTTGTTGCTGGCCGCACGGAAATTTTGGCGTCTGTTGAGAGAGAGAGAGAGAGAGAGAGAGAGAGAGAGAGAGAGAGAGGCTTTGATGGATGAGCTCTGCGTCGGACTGGTTTAGAGGGTCATTCTTTGGGATTCTCGGGTATTGAGAGCAGTGAATTTTATGGGGTGGACCGGTTCGGAATGGTGGAATGAGACGTTATGGGATTCCGAAATTTTGTCATTGACAGCGATACAATCGAGGGCTGCTAAGTACCGAGGATGATGCTTGCTTGAATGAGGTCTGATTATTGTTTCGAATTCACTGGATTGGTATTGACAAGTGCTAATGATCGACAGATACTACATTTTGGCTGTAATGTAGGTGTCGAAGTATAACAGTTTACAAGTTAGTTTGCTGACAAGCGCGTGTCAATTTCCAAGATTCTTACTGTCCTATGCTTTAATTAATTTTGTGCATTTTGCTTGAATATTAATGGAATGATTGTACAGAAATCATATTGACGTGAAATTCGATCATTGGAAAGAAGTCAAAATTTTGTAATTTTCAACTTGAGCGATCGATTCAGTTCAAGAGTTCGGTATCGATCGATTGATCCGGCGGAAGTGGTCCGGAAAAAAAGGAAAGCGTCTTTAACGACGGGATCCTACCCGAACGATGATTTCATCGCGATAACCTTTACCCACCTCCTACCTTCTCGCAACCTCGGCGTCACGTGACCCAGAAAGGCCGGCTGAATAATTTACAAACAATGATGTCTCAGGAGCGTGTTGTGCCGGAAGTCCTGCTCGGAAATTGGCACGCGGCGTCTGTGAGAAGAAGTTTGGCATGACGAGGGAAAGCGGAGGAGTCCCTTACTCCTTTTTTTTTTTGGAGCAAATGTCAATCATTTTCGTTAGTACGTTAATAGACCAATTTCTGCGATTGTATATAAGGATTTGTAACTTACTGATATTCGTTATGTAAAATGATACAAGAACATATCTACTGAGAACTCATACCTTTAAATTGATCGCATCGTAAATTATTATGTTACTTATAAAAAGTAAAACACATTTATTAAATACGCCACTAAGTATGTTTATGAAATCTTTAGTCCGTGACTGTACTACTTTATTTACTGTGTAATTACCCTATAATTCAGGAGGATAGAAATTCCACGCATTCCGATTTATGGAGAAACTTTACTTTTAAACTTATAATCCTTTCCATACTGTAATTTAACATCTTACTTATGGAAAGTGGAACTTACATTCATCGAAAACCATACGTTACTAAATATGTTTATAAAGCTCTTAGTCTGTTACTGTAACGTACTACTTTGTTTACTCTAAAATTACCCTATAATTCTGGAGGACAGAAATTCCCCGCACTCTAATCTATGGAGAATATTTACTTTTAAATTGATCATCATCCCCACACTGTACAACGTTATTAATTGGAAAATGCCGTACGAAACAAAATATGTTCATAAAGCTCTTACTCCGTTACCGTAACGTACTACTTTGTTTACTCTCCGATTACCCTATAATTCTGTAGGACAGAAATTCCACGCATTCCGATCTATGGGTAACATTTGCCCGACCACAATTTTAATTATCCTCGCGTCGATGCTTTCGCTACCTCGCCAGGCAGCTCTCGTAATTAGATTCCCACCGATCAATCATATCATAGACACGACACTGACCGACCCTCTGTTTTTGTTTCAGGTAGGTAACCGCGATCAGCATCCCTTCAATTTCGACCATTCTCAGAAGCGCATAAGGTTTGGCCCATCAAGGTAAAACGGCGAAACTCTCTCGATAATTATAAGGCAGCTTTGCTCGAGGGCAAACAAAAAAAAAAGAGAAAGAATTGAGTGACCAAACTTCTGGCTCCTGACATCCGAAGGATGTGAGCAGGAAGAGAACGGTGGGTGGACGATGTTAATCGCGTGAAATTGGTTATCCTTTGACGTTGAAATTAATCGTGAGGACAACTCGTGGAAGGTAGAAAGAGTGAGTGTTGTCCTCCGGTTTTCAGCATCGGCCGCTCAATCCGCCTTGTCGTCCTGCAGGATCCTATCTCGGGGATCAAGGATCAAGGATTAAGGATTTGCCTCTCCGCTCTCTTCCTTCTCTTCGTCGAGAGACTCGCTGGGTGCGGGAAGGATGCAAATTCTTTTCGCGTCGAACAAATGTGTTATTGCAGTGTACTGTCTTTGAGACGGAGTTAAGGGAGAGATCATGGAATTAGCTAGCAGACATTTTATGCGAAGTAGGAAAATCATATGTAAGAGATATAGTGTAAGTGTGAGTACTGTATCATAAGATTACTGTATCTTATGCTACTGTATAATATATATTCTACATCTCCACAAGAAGCTATGCTGTAGCATAATAATACTGTATCTTATGCTACTGTATAATATCTATAACCTTTAGTTTGAGATCCCACAATTTTTGTTCTACATCTCCACAAGAAGCTATGCTGTAGCATAAGAATACTGTATCTTACGCTACTGTATAATATCCATAACCTTTCATTCGACATCCCACAATTGACTTGCCCACTATTTGCCCAAGCTTACAGAAAATTGTTCCAAATTTCGGTCGATCCGTCTCCGCGCTAATGAAGCTGACATAACCCACCCCCTCCATCGTCCTCGCATCTCAGGATCAAAGTAATTATCCATCCTGAAAATGTTTGCGTGGCCCACGAGCGGCCGCATCCTTGGCCGAATGTTCCAACGCGTTGCTCGAACAACTGTCATACCACAAGCGGCGCTCAGGGCCTCCGATTGGCCATCGAACGATACTGATCCTGATCCTGATCCTGGCAAAGGGACGAGGCCAGGTCCTGGAATGTCGAGCCTCAAAGCAGTCGTTCGTCCCACTCCCATCTTCCTCCTCTCTCGCTCTTTCTAACCTCACATTACCCACTCGTCCTCCACCTCCTCTCCTCTTTTCAATCTTCTTCCCATCCCCTCCATCTTTCTTTTTCCTACGCCCATCTTCCTCACGACACGCTCCTTCCCTGTCACTTTTCAACCCTGCGCCCGCAGAGTTATGCGTCTCCCTTGTTTTCATCGTTCCCCAACTCTATTGAGATCCTCTGGTCGTCCTCCTCTTCGGCCCGAACCACGGCCCACCTCTCCCTTCAACCTACAGCTCGACCCCTCGCTCCCGCGTCGAGGTATTTTCTACATTTCTCTTCTAGTACACGCCTACCCCTCCCGACAGTGGTTCTCATTTTGTTTACGCAGCTCCAGATGCACTTTGTTTGCCGTCTGATGGATTTGTTCTATGGCTGATCGATAGGTTATGTTTCTCGTATGCTCGATGTTGGTCTAATGTTGAAGAGACTGTTTTTCCGATGAGGTGATGATGAATATATTGTACGGATAATGGGAATGGGGAATTTATATTGTTACGTCTTTTGTTATACTTTATATGTGATCGTAGTGTAATAGATTTCTTTGTTGAAGAGTAGGGTAGATTTTGCTGGTTTGCGATGTTATTGTTTATTAATATATTATACAGATAACAAGACAGACAAATTTACATCCTTACATACCCTGATTACACTTCGCACACGTCAATACTGTAACATTTCGCTAACATAGAATTCTATTTCCCGTCGAAAAGTCACACACTTCGACAGCTTCCTCAAATATTGCCTCCGAACTCATCGAATTTCCACGACCAAAAATGATTCGAGCACCGAATTTTATCCCTCAGCCATAAAATCCAGCAGATGCGAGGCTCTCAATTTTACATTCCAGACGCATCCAGCACTTAGTAGCCAGAGTATGAGTGCGATGGCCCTCGATGCGCGTAAAATCGAAAGTAGGAAATCCAAAATGTTCGCCGGTACGAGTGGTGGGGGCTGTAGGGTAGATGAGGATGAGGATGAGGGCGGGGAGAGGGGCGGGCCGGAGGGGGGGGGGGGGCTTAAAGCCACAGAGCTTTAGTCCAGCTGGCTTATCGTTACATCCGCTATCGACAGATATTCGGCCGAGGGTAAAGAACGATAGGAGGACGTTTACGCGTATGTGTATGTGTGCGTGTGGCGTAGTATCGAGCACATTCGCACGTTCCATCGATTGTTGATAGGTCGAAAGGGTCGAAATGCGGGAAATACATGAAAATATCTCGGCGAACCGGTCGAACATCTGTCCTGCGAAGCTCAGGCAGAGTTTTGCGGATATTGTCGTCGTGCGTGGACGTTTATGCGTGTTTAAGGGAAGTGAAATAATTTTGCTACTTAAACGGGAATTCGTTGCTTAACGTTCGGAATATTCCGGTCTTGCGTCGGAAGCTCGAATAACGTCGATTCGAAAAACGGGATAGGTCAGTAATTATTTATTCGTAACTGTGGATTTTGGAGAACTTTACGGGGTGATGATTAATATTCCGATGTTATTGTTAATTATTGTGCGTTTGTGCTCCCGATAGGGTGGGCTTCGATTATTGGCTCGCTTTTCAATAGTCATCTGTGGATTCAGTCTTTATTTGCACGTCAATGCCTATTACTGGTTAAGTATTGATATTATGATTATGTTTATTGTTGGGTATGTATGTGGATTTGTATTAATGAACGGAGAACTGGAGTTATTATGCGTCCGTTGCTCGTCAATGAAATGAACGATTTTTGGCTGGTTTGAGAATTCATAAATAGGTATACAAAATTGAAGTGTTAGGTATGTAGGTGCTTGTCAGAATTGGCGGGAAGAGAAGTGTTTCAGTTTTAAAGTAGAGGACATCGACTCTCTTACTCTTCTGCTTTCTTTCTGCTGTTCGCCGGAGGACCTTTTCGTCCTGCGGAGGACTCCAAAGGACTGTAAACGACTCTGACGATCTTAAAAGCGTATTCTGTTCCCGTCAAAGCCAGTCGCACGTTTCTCGGACACGCCGAATCCTTTATCTCTCTTTTGCACGGTGCCTTAGTGGGAGAGAGACAGAGAGTGACCGAGACAGAATCACAATAGTAGAGACAGAGGTGGGTAGATTCTGGAGAGTGAGAAAGTGAACTTTAGAGGGATGGAATGAAAAATATACAGAGAGACTGAATGAGGAAGAGAAACGAAAAAGGAGGGGGTAGGACATTATATACATAAGGTATTATGATGTCTATAATATATATGTCTTATATATCATATATATAAATATATAGAATATAATATAAAATTTATATATATATACTGTTTTTCATTCTAACCATATTTATTTGTATCATTCAATCTTATCTTATTATCTACGTATTATATTATGTCATATTATAATATCTTATATATATTCTACCTATATATATGACAAAAACAGAGAGACATTAAGGGTGGGGTGTGGGGGTAGAATTAGACGTAGAAAGATTGCGATGGACAGAGAATCAGCAGGATAATGAAGGAACCGAACACAAAGATTGGGATACGAAGAGAAACAGAGTATTGTGCCTGGATTTCCGATTACAAGAACATCGGAATGGCCAGTACGGTCGAATATTAAGTCCCTGTCCTTGCGTGGGATTCGTGTCTTACAATGAAATTAACTTAAGTGCTCGGGGCGTTGCGTAACGTCACGTTTGACGCTTCGGAGGGAAATAAGGTTTGTGAAGCTGCGTGGGCAACCTTTTTTTTCAGGCCCGAGGAACCTGCTGGCAGGGGGTCCTCCGGTACTTTTTAATTGGAGGGATCGTTTGGCTCAGTTATCGAAATGCTTTCGGAAGGGATCTATTCCGAGGACGTGGAATTAGGGTGTTAATGTTTCTAGGAACGATAGCCGGCTCGTAAATAATGAGATGAGGTGAAAATTCACCTGATTCCCAGTCTTTTGCTACCTTTAACTTGTTTCTACGTTTAAACTACGATACCAGAACCATAATTTCCTACATTTGTTTAAAAATTCACCTGACCCTTCAGCATTGACCACTTTTAACTCGAAAACTTCGCTGTTTGATTCTTTCTACATTGACCATTAGTATCTTCTATGTGCACAAAACGCACCAAATTTTCCTACGTTCTACAGGTAAAACACTCTCGCACATAACCTCAATCCTTCCCAATCTACTTACCATACCACCAACGGTCAATCCTATCCAAAAATTGTACTCGCCCACCGCGGAGGCGACCAAAAACCCGATCCCTAAAAATTATAAAAATTTGACTGACCACACCTTTCCACGAAGCCTCAGCCAAGTGCCCACCTATTCACACACGTAAAAGGGCGTGTAGTGTGGACGCATTAGCGGTTTCACGCCGAGCGGTCCGAGCAGCATCGTTCCTACGGCTAGACGAGAAATCCAGCTTTCACCTCGGCGAAAAAAAGGGGCACGTATCGTCATTCGTACAATGCAAGAAAGTGAGACGAGCTCTCCTACGGGTACCCTGGACGGCCCGGGCAGACGTTAGAAGACAGAATCGGCCGCGGTGAGAGCTACCGCCGCGCAAAGAGGCCTGCAATGAAAGGAAAATGCAAATTTCTCGGACCTCGGACGAACCTAACCTCACCGCGAGAACCTAAATCCGCGTACCTGAGCCCTTGATTTCGGATCTTAAACTTGACCGAGAAAGGGGGGGGGGGTGAGCTGGAAAGAGTGGGGAGGGCATTGTCGCTTTCTCGTTCGGACATGCAAATTTTTGTCACAAAGGGACGAGCGGCCGTCTGGTAAGCGCGTAGCGTCGCTTTGTTTTTCGCCGGCGGACGCTTTCCGTTTGAGAGGATGGGCCCGGGATGGGAATGAAAAACAGGCGAGACGGCGGCTGGGGAACGCGATCGTTTTGATGCCCAGTCGCGACTTTTAGACTTTTACTCGGCGCCTCATTCGGTTAATGACTATAGCTCGCCGGTGAATTATGCTCGGGAACGATGCTCAGCGGTGTGAAATGATCAAGATTCTTGTAACGCGGCACTCTTATCACACGGTTTTCGTATAATGCAGAGGTAAATTTGTGACAGCCCTCTCATAACACGGTTTCCATATAACGCAGAGCGAAACCTGCGACAGACCTCTTATAACGCGGTTTTCGTTCATCCACAATCTTGCCTTTTGCGTTGACAAAATTTTATTTCACAATCCTATGCATCATAACTCGATGTTCTGAGAATGCAATTGTCACATATCGCAATAGGAATTTCACTTCTATGCAAATATCATATTCATATATATAATATTTAAATATTTTTTTCTAATTTTTTCAATATTCATAATATATAAGGTATATAGATATTCAGAAGTCAAATTCTTATTCGGTCCTCAACGAGGAATATTTTCGTGAGCGTGCGCCTAAGACAGTTTCGAAAATTGACCGATTCGAACGGTCAGGTCGCAGAATGAGCGGTTCGATCGCACTTGCGGGAGCATTTAATCGGGATTTCCGTTCGAGAAACGACTACGCCGACGTAAAGGATGATATCCGAGCGTCGGCCCTTGGCCAGGAGGGGGGCTCGGAACGACTCGCAGCTCGTGTTTATCCTAACAATCGACCGTCCGTTGACTCAAGTGCGCCGTTAGCAGAGACGCCAGCGCCGATAAGAAGCATTCGTCATCCCCTTCTGGTACCCTAGGGTAGCTATTTCCGTATGATCGTTCCTCAAGGCTCGCCCAACCCTCCCTCCAATGTCTTCTGTCCCCTGCCACGGCTCTTTGACGATTTTCTTCGTCGCTACGTCAGGATACGGGCAGTACGCGGAACGGCCATTATCGGAACTAATTGGCGGACATGTTGGGATAATCAGATTTTGATGATACCGTTCAATTTTTTCTACCTCTTCCCACGGGTTGATACGTTTTTAAGAGAGGGATTACCGGCAATCGTGACGCAGCGGAGGTTTAATTTGCATACACCGCAATTAGTCCTTTAAAAATCGACTTTTAGGTTATGGCACTCTTAACATTGAGCGCACGGTGGGATACTCGCTTCTTTCGTCATTCTGATTAAGATGCTTAGGGGTAATTGCGGTACGGCAGGCGGGGCCTTAATTTGTGACTACGGTGATGTAAGTTGCGGATAATGCAGTTTTCGAACATGTTCGGCGTTTAGGTTATGTTTCGCTTTCAGTTCGGAATCGATGGGGACGGTCTTTGCTTTATTTACGGTGTTATGGGGGTACTCGCGCGTAATTGTGACACGGCACTTGGCAGTTTAATGCCTATGCACGATAATTTGATCCTCAAAAAGGTTCGATTCCTTTCTTTGCGTCAGGTCCGAGCTTCGATCGCGAACTTTTCGCCTCGTCTCTCTCTACGATTGGTCCGCGGACGCTCGTTGTTCAATTTATTTATGAACGCCTCACTTTGCATCCGCGCCCCGTCATTTTTCGAAGTTTTCCATGAAAACTGTCGGGACGCGCTGAGCTTCGGCGTATTTTTTTTTGTTTCGCTGCAGCTTCCATCGCCAGAATCGGGCTTTGTACGGATAAACTTTCGAATCGAACAATCATTTGAATGGAAATTTATTCGTCATTCGTTTATCTGCAATTCATTTATGCGTCATTCCAATTATCCGTTATCCGTGGAAAAAAAAGGGTTTATTCATTATTCACGGCGCGGTCCTCTACTCAAGGCTGGCAAATAAGTAGAAAGTGAATAATTACTTTGGCAAACGGAATGGGACGGAGTGCCTTACGTGTTTCAACCATTCTGGTAGAGTTCTAACGTGAATGATCACCAAGAATGCTGTATACAGTTCTCGATCTATTTCCATTAGAATATTTTTCGTTTAATGCCACAATATATGACCATTTCTCAAAGTTATCTATCTTATAGACATTAATACACCCATATCAAACATACACTAAATTATAACTATTTTTAAAGTCATATCCCAGTTTTTCACTTGTTACTTTTACAGATCCAACTCTAAGTCCAGATTATATTTTTATTATTATATTTCACTCATAGTAACATATTCGGAAAATAAAACAATTAAACACTGCAAATCCATAAAAATTTTAATTTAATTTACCGAAACGACACAAGTCAGTCTGAACTTACTAAATAGAAAACGTTCATTCGTCTCAGCGATTGCTAAAGACTACTTCAACAAATGAAACGTTGACGTGAGAGAGGTCCTTATTAAGATACGGTCAGAGCTGTCAACTTGACATCACGGAGCAGGCGTCGATGTCAACGCACACCATACCGATCCCTCGGGCGCCGAGGATTTTTCGTCCGCCCGGAATGACAGACTCCCATTCCGTGCGTGACCCTCCGAACACCCTGTATAGAATCTCGAGGCAAGGCACTCTCATTGTGCGGTTAGAAGGGACCTTGGTCAGGAAAGGCTCCTTTACGAGGAACAACCTTCGTTTCTGCGGATGACTCATAAGGACGGAACTTCGAACGTCGAGACTGACTCTCTTCTTCTCTCTTCGTCCGTTTTCGTCCGTTTTCGTCTGTCTTCGTCTCTCTTCTTCTTTCTTCGTCTGTTTTCGTCTCTATTCAGGTCTCCTCGTCTCTCTTCAGGCAGTAGCCTGGTCTAGAAATTTGACGAAATCAATTCTTTTTAAATTTTATTATTCCTTAGACTATAACTGATATAATTATTTTGATTGATTATTGATTAATTAATAGATAATAACTGATTCCAGGCCGGCCAATCGTGTTTAGTCGAAGGCGCGCGACGTCTCTGTTGCATCCCGCCGGTGGCGGGTCAAACGTGACACGCACATGGCGCATTCGTAATCCTTGCGAGAGTATGCACTCAGGCATTAGCCATTTTCGTCGGCCGACTCGACGCCTCGGGCGAGTGACTGACGTTTCTTTTCTAAGAATAAACTTGACGCGTGTCGAGGTTTCAAGGTGGGGGAGGGGAGGTAAGCGTGTAACGCGTAATGGGCGAATTATGTTTGGCTGGATTTTGCTGTTTTTGGGGTCATGTTCGAGTTTGGAGGCTGGGGTGCGATCTTGGCAGGTGTGTGTGGTGGGTGGACAGGTTTGATGAAGTTCTAAGGGTGTGTGTGTGTGTGTGTGTGTGTGTGTGTACGAGGTCAATGGTTCGGTGATTGTTCCTAAAGACACGTGTTACGTATCTCTTTGAACGTATTCATTTTTGATAGTAGTGTATTAACGTACATATACAGTGCTTACGTACTTCATTCACCGTGTCAACGTACGACTCCAAAGCATATATGGAAATCTTTTCTTACACCATTCTGTTTTTTTTCCGTGTCAATACTTCCAGGGTGGCTTACAAATTTTATACGTGTCATGTACCTGTTGTAATAGTACACATTTGATGATACTACACATACATAAAACGTGCAATTCGTATTACTTTCATTTCAATAGTTTACGACTGGAAATCATAGACGAAAAATTAATATTTTAATTTTCTCATTGACGAACATTTCTTTTTCAAGGATGCCTCACAAACTTGACGCGTGTCATACACTCCTCGCAAGCTCCCATTTAACGATACTAACGACGTACGTCCACCGTACACCTCACACTTCTCCCATGGCATTACCGCACGACTCCGGATCGCAGGCCTAAATCTCATCTCCCACCGACTTTATTTTCGCCGCTGTCCAACATTCGCCATTCAAGGATTCCTCGGCAAACTCGACACGTGTCGCGCATGTAAGTTAGAAGCCGGGCAGGCCCGGGACAGAACAGAAATGCGTAGACGGCGGCTCTCGTCGCCGCTATTCCGAAAGCCGAACAAAGAGAGAAAATGAACGTCGGCCGGCAGGGGCAAAAGCATAGGAAGCAGGAAGAAGATAATGCGAGCCATGCCTCAGTTATGAAACCAGATTCAGCGGGAAGCGAAAGGAGGAATATGGGGACAGGGCAGATGGGGTGGGGGAGCAGGGTAAAAAAAGACACGTGAGCCTGTATGAGGCCGTGTGCGCCGAAGCGCGCGCGTGTGTGGAGTATGATAAAAGCAGGTTGGGGAGAGAAGTAAACGAAAATTGCGAAATCCCCTAGACGCTCAATTAGCGAGTAACATTATCCTGGGGTGATCCCCCCCCCCCCTCGTTCTCCCCTCTACGTCGCCTTTCCCTTTCCCATTTTCCGTCTCCTTCTCGCAGCGGACGAATCGTCGGTCCTTGTCGCACTCGCTAGCAACAGGCCAGGCCTTTATTCTCTCTTACTCGGACGTTCGCGTCCTACGGCTTTTTGATGTAATTCGAAAATCCGATGGGGTGCTCGGGACTGGACTCTCTGGGCAGGACATATTTGTACAACATCTGTTGTATGTGAGGGTGGGACGTATTTAGTGTGCGATGTGTCGGTGTATTTGTAATATTGAGTTTCCGTAGTTTTGTTAATGTAATGTGTCGAGAGTGTTCGGAGGGTGCGTTAGAGATTTGTTACTGGCGATATGTAGAGTGTCATAGATTAAGAAAAATGTGAGAGAGGAGGAAAGGGAGGAGAGTGTCGTTGGTTTTCATATTTGACAGGCTTCGAACACGTTGGTTTTATTGCAAACTTTTTCCTAAGTTAGTTTTTTGTTGAAGTGTCGGTGTATTATGTGTTATACGTTAGTAGAGACAGCTAAGATAATAATTACAGACTTATGTGAAATGCACGTCTAGGTAAGAGACTTTTATTGAATACGATATCGATTTTCAATGTTTTCAAAATCTGTTTAAAAAGACTTGTCAAATCTTCCGTCGTCTGCTCGACTGTCAATATACTTACTTGTCACGGATCAAACAGATTATTTCAGCTACTTTAATATTCCAAATAAGTAGATTTCGGATAATCGACAGAATTCCATCTTGATGATCCATCAATTCCATTTGATCGCAAATCAATTTGTTCTCATTAGATCAATATTTCAAATAAGTAGATTTAAACTAATTTATTGAACACTGCATTACCTACTTTCGAAATCCGTTACTATATATTAGCTACTCGAATATTCCAAATAAGTCGATTTCAACTGATGTGTCGAACACGGCATTCGTTTCAAAATCCGGTTTACTCTCAAAAATCATTCAAATCTCCCTTGATTTGGACTGCAAACCAGTCGACCCATATATAATAAGATTAATATTTCAAATAAGAAAATTCGAAATAGTCAACAAAAAACCCTTATTAATTTCGATGTCCTTACTTCTAAAATCTTATGTTCAAAATCTATTCGAACCTGCCGCCATTGCTACCGCAAACCGATCGTTCTTCGCTTGCTCGACTTTCTTCGTCTTTGCGCGCTACTCCTTGCAGGCGGACTCATTTGCTTGGCCGCTCGAACGCTTCGTACGCTTCGTACGCTTCATACGCTCGTACGCTCGCCCGGCTGTTTTATTGCGAATGCAATGAAAGCTCGAGGGGCCTCCCACGGTGCATCGTGCACAGACCTTTTCTTGTCCCGCGGGTGTGTTTCATAACTGCGCCACTTCCACGGAGGAGGCGTACTCTCTTGGCTGCGCCCGTTTTGCGCTGCCCCGCCGTGTAATTTTATTTATTTCGAGAGGAGAGGACCGGCCTCTCTCGCCACTCTACTCTAATTCGATTAGATGCGCTTCCTTTCGCGGACGGCCTACGGACGAGCCGGGCTCGAATTCGATCCGCGATCCGATTTCTCGACAGTTTTCGACTCCTCGCTCGACTCGTTCCGAACTTCGCTTTATCATGGCTTTTGGTTGGGTTGGGTTGATTTTTTGCTAGGGTCGATGTTGAAGCATTATTTTTGAGTTTGGCCCTAAGACGTGTTTATAAGTTGTTACGATTTTGTATTGTTAAATTTTAGGAATATTTAAGTGTTTCTTAAACGCTAAGTAAATTTCTTAGAATTTGATATTCTTCATCAATTTAAAATCTTTTATTAGTATTAAATCATTATTAATCATAATATTATATTTCATCATAAATAACCTTGAATGATTATACACCACATCCAACTTTTGAATCACTCGTCATCTTTTCGATTCTGACCAGATAAAGCAAGTTGACTTCAGCGTGTCCGAGTTTAGGTACGTCAAACATTCGCAATTTAGATACATTTTAAATGTGCTACGTCACATGTTGCGATTGAAATTGTGATAAATGTCTGATGTGATTCAGTTTGCCGAATGTCGATTCGGTGTTTGCAACCGATTATCGTTTCTATCGATTTGCAAAAAAACATGCAGCGTCCTCGGTTTCCGATAATTCCGCGGAATTGAATGCATTTCCCATTGAGACACGTAAGTTCAGTCGGCGGGCAAGTATTTCATCAGTACAATTCCGGACGATGGGCTTTGTTAACGGACTCTTGCCTCGTACCTTTCTCAGCTGGCGTGGACTAAAACAAACATAATTTTACCGTAATCCGTTATGTTACACGTTCACATAGAAAGTGCCGGAAATTGCCAGGCTTCTTCCTCCCTTTCACAATCTGGCCACTCAGCGATCGGGCGGCTTCGGCTACAAGGCTGATCAAAGATGCAATTAACGATTGAAATTGACTGTCCCGTCTTTGTACGGCATTCAGTTCCTTTTTGCCCACCCGTTAACGTAAATAACATTTTAATCTATATTCATTTTTATATTCGTCTCGATAATTGCGATGGATTGTCAGTAACATGTACTGTTTACGTATTTTGCAGGATTTCAGGTTAAGTTCGCCTTTGAGGGGAGGGGATGAAACATTTTCGATAAAATCAATGTTTATTTCAAGGGCAGAAAGTATTGGATTCTGCACCGGTCAAAGGTGTAATTAATGACTAAAATTTGTAACCACTTGCTTGCGCATCATTTCATTTTTCGCTCTTAATTGATTACCGTAATGTTCAATAAGTAGATAACAAAGTCAAACCACAAATTATTGGCACACTCCTCATACGGTTTATAGGTTAAGTCCACTGTCAGTGATTCGTTAATGATTTGAAATATTTGCGACAAAATTAACGTTTATTGCAGGGGTGGTAATTAATTGAATTTGCTTGCATTTTTTTTTTAATTTCGCTGTCGACTGATCAATATAAAATCAATGTGCAGATAAATTCAACTCACAAGTCATTGGCATACATACATTTAAGTTAATAGGTTAAGGTCGCTATCATTGAATTGTTGCGGAATTTAAATATGTGCTACAATCTATAGAAAGGTTTGCAGGGATTGCATTTTATACCGGTCAAAGCAGCAATTAGTAATTCAAATTTGCAATCAAATTCCTGCACAGCACTTCATTTTTCCCGACTAATCAACATACAATCAATAAGCGGATAAAGTTAACTCAAAAGTCATTGGCATACTCATTTCACAGTTTACAGGTTAAGTTCACCGTCGATGACTCGGTCATTACTAAAATATTTGCAATGAAGTCAACGTTTATGCAACGTGTCATCCTTCATGATTAAGCGGCAAAATCCGGCGTCCGCTCTCGCGGAAAGTGGGAAAATAAATAACGAATCGCTTTCGCTCGCTAAGTCGCACTTATCGGCGAGCGAAGATAAGAGAATTTCTCTTATTTATCAGACGATAAAACGGGGTGGGATTAATTGCCGCGCAACAAGTCCGATAAGTCGAACTAATTTGTTTTCACCGGCGAAATGAAAGAAAATCGCTCGCGCCCGCTAATGACAATGCGTTATTCATTCGGTGGGTGGGGTTCGTTAATGAGTAAGAATAATCGTTTTTGTCCCGAGCGAAAGCCAATTTTGAGTATTATGCCGATGCTTTTTCATCGTTCGAAAACGTTCCATGTCGCGTTAATGTTTCGCTCGTGTTTATCGAAGACTTTGACGAATCGGTGAAACGCCCTGTATTGAATTGATTTTTCCTCGCGGTTTAAATCCTTCACTTCTTTATTTTGTTGTCACCATTATTATTGAATGATTTAGCGAGTCTCGCTGACCATTTTCAGTATCTTGTGCCTGATAATATAATTGAATTTGATTCCCTGCGAAAATATTTTTGATTGACTACTTCTTTATTTCACCGTTATTACCCTAACATAATTAACACTGTGAATTCTGTTCATAAATGTATATTACTTGCCGGAACGACAGAAGTCAGTTTCAACTAACAAAATGGAAAGCATTTAATCATTTACGTCTCAACTCTCAACAACATTCCGTGCAAAAATCTCTCATCGCAAAAGTCATTATCGCGATATACCAATGTCTGTAATTCTAATCTAAATGATTCATTCGCATTTCCAGCGGCCGTAATTTTTCCGCAAAGATTTTCCCTAACGCCATGAAAAATGTACCGACATCAGCTTCTGATTTATAGTTCTACCGCGAACATGATACATTTAATGTACACCCTCCTGCACCTCGGTAAATTATCGTTAATGTAATAAATATAACGCGCGCGCGCGCGAGCGCGCCCATCCTGTTGCGCATCGCGGGTCTGAGAATGCTCGCACATTTTTTTCTTTTCAAAATCAGCATTGTGCGAGCATTATCCTCGCACTTTCAAACGAGCTCTGCTTCATTATCTATTCCCACAATCTTTTTCTCAGTCGTCGCTGCCCTGGTTACATTACGCACGTTCTACGAAAAGTAATCCGACGTTAATGAGACCTAACCCCCTTCCCCCCCTAATCAACAAATACGGATACTACTTTATAGCTTACTTCTACCTATATAAGTTATATAATCTACAGCGGAAAGCGAAATAATAATGATAATAAACATCAAGCCCTGATATCGTAATTTGAACAAAGGGCGGGAAGTCAATAGTTTGAATTTGAAAAGCGTTGAATTTTGCACGATGTTAATGCTGATGATTGAAATTTGATGTTCAGATGTGCGCGAGAATAAAAGTAAATGAGTCTGAACGTTAGCGAGACTCGTAGCGAGTTCATGACTCCGCGATTAGCGTGCATAATTAATTAGCGTTGTCGAGGAAATTTTGTAAGTTTCGCACCCTGACGCGCTTCACGCTCCTCATTCATATGTATGCGACATAATTAAGGAGGAGGAGGTGAAGTTTAGTGATGATTCATCGCCAGTGAATTTTATGCCTTCGACTCGTGTCTCGCTTTTAATAAAAATAATGGTCATAATAATAACGATAATAATTGGCTATTACTCAGTTTTAACTTGTACTTCGTAACAACGTAATTCCAACTTTTGCCAGGCTCATGCATTATTGCTAAAATAATTTTCGCCGAGTGCATACGCTTTACCACTGTACAACGCGATTCTGCGCACGCTCTCATTATTTGCAGTGCGGCACGTGCCTAATTATTGTGCAACAATAACGTATTTTACCGTCGGCCGTGCATAATGCACCCTGTCCCTAGCATTGGCACTTGTCAAACATTATCGGCATATTAACTCGTCATATTGGTCCGTTTATTTTGAAAGTTGTGTAAGTCGATTTAAAAGAAGATATCACGTAATTTTTGCTTAATTCAGTGTAAAGTTTTTATTTATAACTAGTTGGTATTTCATATCTTGATTTAATTTCCTAAATTAATTTTATTGTCTTAATAATGTCAATGCTTTGATGAATTTAAAATTAGCCGATAAAATAAATTGCGTGGTCATTGGTTATGAAAGTGGTGTAAGTCCAATTTTCATAGACATAGGTGGGTCATATGGTTAGACTTGTCTTATTTCACAGTTTTTTGTTCACACCGCAGGATTATTACGATGTTATAAAACAATGTGGACGAAATAATACGTTTATTCTACGTGAAATTATACGACAGAATTTTGTTTGAACAAGGAATCTACAAATTGACATTTTCTACACGACAAAATTACATACGAAAAATATAAGCAAATCGAACTGTTATTTCTTTAATAATTAAACAGTGGTTTAATAGCTGACTTACATAACATAAACTAATTAACGAAAAAAATACTACTATTTTATTTCTTGTCATTATTTATAAACAAAATTGATATTCTATCTTGAACAAAATATTATATTTAATTGGTCATAATTAAAATTAAATGATTCTTATAATTGACAAATTACAAAAATGGTGTATTTATTGATATATCAATAGTACCATTGCCAGACTTGATACAATTAATATATATTATTGAATTAACCAATACGCTAACCATTAATTTTCTCGAAACAACAGAAAGCGGACTTACACCATTTTCAAAATAAACAGTCCGCGTACCGTTCGAAACAGTGTTCGGTCAATACATACGTTTCGCAGAGCCACCTACTGCGCAGTAACTCCGCTTTTGGCGCGAAGTGGGCAAATTCGAAATGTAAGGAAGAGATTCTACGAAATTGGCAATCTGAAACAAGTGGGAATCGATTTGAAAGCGTCGAGCGTGTCAATATCCGGCATCGAAATGTTTCTGGTCACACTTACTGGCTGACACACACACACACTTTCGCATCGACGCTTGGCTTATCGGGCGAGAGTAAGTAGTCGTTGATTAGATATGGCGACGAAAGCTGCGGTGGGGGAAGGCGAGAGAGGTGCAAAAGAAGCGAATGTCGGGTCCGACCGCAGATTAGAGAAACTGACCAGACTCCACTCGGAGTTTATCGTTCTGAGACAGAGAGAGTGACTGATAAAGATGATAACGTTAGGTTCCCAGCAGAGCTGACGGACAGTTAGGTTCGGGCTGTGAACTGGGCCTCTGGGTTGGCAGAGGAGTTTTGTTGCTGCCATTTCTTTTTTATCGCTTTGACACTTGTAGATGTTAAGATTCCGATGCTTGAGGTTTTGGAAATGTTCTTTGTTTAGGATTCCGGCTAAGAGTTAAAGTTTATTAACATTTGATTGGAGATTGTGAATCTGAGTCGTTGACATTTGGAAAAGCGTTAAATAGCTTGCAACAACTTCTAGATCCAAGAAAAGTTCTATGAGACTGGGACTTAAAATGCTGGCTTGCTTGAAGGTCGTGGGAGAGTTGAAGTTTTGGAAATGTTCCTTATTTAGAATTTTGACTGAGATTACATGCGAGGCAACATCTAGTTACAGTTCAGACTATGAACTCGATAGACTTCGAAGAAACATGTAACTTAACCAGCAAACCGCATTTGATTTCAAAAAAACCACATTCTACACAACATTACTCCTTACACTAACAAATCCAACCCCACCAAACTTCCACCCCCATTCGACACCCTAATACGAATCAATTAAAATTCCTTCTCAACATTCCACCGCCAAACCCATAGAACTCTACATGCAAGCCGAGTTTCACATCGATATTCAAACGAAAGCAGTCTTTCACGTCTCTCACGTTTCCCATCATCGGCGCGGAGGAAAAAATTGAAATGACAGATTTTTGCCCGCCTTTATAGAGGTGTCGGATATTGGGTCAGAGAGTGGGAGGGGAGTGGGAGGGAAGTGGAAGGGGAGTGGAAGGCTGGGAGGGGAAGGGACGTGGCAGGAAAGGGAGGGGAAGCGAGATGAAGGGATGGAAGGAGTGGGCAGGGGAGGGGATGGGAGGGGAAGGGAAGGAAAAACAGAGGTCGGCCGGTTGAAGCGAGGCTCGTTTATCGTTTCGGAGCTCGGCAAGGGAATGTCAGTCGTTCCGATAAAGCCGATAAGGGTTATAGCCGCTTCCCTGTCCTCGGCATTCCGAGTAGCGACTTGATCGCACACTCCTTCCTGCCCGTCGCGATCCGCGAGCAGGGTTGTACGAACATCGTCTATATTTCGGAGACGGACAACTTTCGCGCGACTTTCGGCTCGCGCGGTTTATAGTATACAAATGCGAAGCTTCCTGTATCACACCGTATTCTCTGGAAATCGTGTTCTCCGGAATACCGTGTTATACGAGGCTTTCCACTTCACACGGTATCGTACGAAAAATCGTGTTCTACGAGTACCGTGTTATCCGAGGGCCGGCCGTACTTCCTCAAACGCGAGTCAGGCGAAGATCGACGAGCGAAAGAAGCGAAAGGTCGGAGGTCGTTGTACCGTGGCTTCAATATATTGTAAAGTTCAGGCCTCCGAGTTCCGAAGGAATTATCCGCGCCGGTTACGCAATAACAGACAGGGAGGAAAAGTACTTTTTGCCGAGGCTAGTTGCGGTCGTCCGCCATCACATGCACGTACATCTGTGTGCGTGTAGGCGGGGTTAAAAACGAATCTGGATCGACGACGACCGCTACTCGATCGAATATTCCGATTGAAGTCGACGGAGGACAATGAACGTGCGGTTGAATACGCGATGACGAAGTTATTACCGTAGACGCTGAAGACTTGGATGGAACACGTCTTAGAACTTGAAGTCAAGCGATCCGACCGACGAGCCCCAAGCGTTAACACTCCATACAGCGTGTACCAAAACGATCCGACAGGCCTCGATAAAGACCACACTTCATTCCTAGACATTAAAATCCCCCGGGTCATAAATGACCCAGCCATGTTTTTCACCGAATTTTTCCCTCTTGTCTCTAGACCACTCATTTGGAATACGTCGACCAAAAAAAATACTTAATCAAGCAACGTAGTCGACCTACACTTGCGCGGCTCGAATGAGCGGAATAGGAATGTGCGCTGAAATCATCGGCAGTTCTATCGTTAAAAAAAACTCGCCGTCTGCCGGGCCATTTTTGTTGCCGTCAGCGAGTTCGAGCCCGTTCGGGATCGTGTTCAGCGTTTTAATTGTTGCATGCATAGGCGCTGCGCATAAAGCGCAATAGATATTCTGCGGCTCGAGCGTCTGGCATGCTCGGCCATTGTATGCCGATTGTCGAGTGATTTACGGTTCTGCTCGATTTTTTTACCCCCTTCCCCCCCTCTCGCTCCACGCTTCTTTGCCCGATTCGCTCTTAATGTATTGCTTTAATGCTTCTGGAAATTCGCACGCCGCTTTGACTCGCGCAGTATGACGCATGAGATTATTTGCTTTCTTCGGGGACGTTCACTCGGCTTCGTTTGAGTCCGGATTCGATGAATGCTAGGTGGAGCACTCGGAATGGAATTTGATAGTTTTATTGTCGTTTCCGTGGGCCGTTGAATATTTAAGCGGTTGCCAGCGATTCGTTTTTAGGGAACTCGAACGCTTCCTACTTCGTTTCTCACGGTCTCTCGCTATCTCGTTGCATCGTACAAGTTATACATACCTTGTACGTACGTTATACGCGAATTGTATCTAAGTAGTCATATAAGGTGGAGCGGGCTAAAAACAGCCCAGAAATGGTAAAGTTTACTTTAAATTGATGTATGTTCCACCTATCGGACTAAAAACTAACAATCTTAGTGTTTTTATTTAGCTCATGGTTCATTCTTTAAGTTGCATTAATTTGGATTAAAAATATCTTCTGAAACTTATGATTTTCTTAATAAATTACAAACAGTGCTGCTACGGCGGACTTGTCCCGGAACTGGGGCAAGACTGTACCTACCTGTTTAAAGATGTTTGAATCTTATTTCCTTATATTATGGGGCAAAAGCGGAATTATTTTTAGTACAAAAATAACATAAAAATATCTTTCTCACATTAATATTGTTTTCTTTTTTCGAACTTTTGTTGCGGTTTCCACAAATATGCGATTAATACACTGGATCCACGCGTTTTTGTTAGTGTAACAGGAAAAATCGAGCGGTGCAATGCAACGTATATTCGAACAAATAAGGGCCTAGTGTGGATTCGTACTACATAATTTTCATGTACATACGTAGTGTACATAACATAATTTTTCGTATCTGTTCAGTCGTTTTCTTGATGCACGTAGTGTCTTTAAGTTCTGCCTACTTTGTCTCTGCTGTACTAAGCATGCGTGTCAAGTGTCGGACAAGTTAATAGTAGGTCTGTTTGTTCTATTCGCGACGTAAGTATTGTTTCCAGTAGGTAATATCTTCCTACGCAGGATAGAAGATAACTTTCTGACCTTTCATTGTTCTGTTGTATTAACGACGTACCTGCCAAGTCTTCAATAAGCTAAGCCCAGATTAACAATTAGTTGCCTTGTTTAGAACTTACATTTATGTTCTTCGCCAACTGATATTTATTCATACTTGACGAGTCACTATGTTTGATGTTCAATAGTCAACGAAGTTCTTCACATTTTCTTGATTTTTCATGTTAACAATATACCTATCAATCGTTGGACAAGTTGATAGTCTGTTTGTCCCGTTGGCGGGATAATTATTGTTACAAATCAGCTAACATTATCCAATGCATGATACAGACAATTTCTCAACGTTGAACAGTATTAGTCGATATTTTTCTTCATTAACGTCACACGTCTAATATTATTCTTCGATTCGAACAGAATCTGAAAACTTTTCATTTCCTCAATTGTCTACATTAACAAAGTACGTATCAACCGTGGAAGAAGTTACGAGTCCATTCCGTTCGATTCTTAATTACCATTTCATCCAATGCCAAAAAATTCCGATAGAACTCGGAAACTTCCCATGTCCCTAACTTCTTACATTGCTTATTCTAATTTCCTGTATCAACCGTTGAACAAATTAGTAGCTCCACCCTTGCCAACCGCGACATAATTACATCTTCATCGAGCCCCAAACATTTTTCATCATCAGCGTCTCATGCCTGTACATTAATACTCTTCCCTGATCCAGGCAGAGTCCCGAAACTCTCCCCACTTCCTTGGACTGCACATGCTGCCCCCATCCGGTCGTGGGGCCGCGCGAGGGGGAGGGGGAGGGGGAAGGGTCGTCGGGGGTGTAACGATCGTTCGAATTAAGGGGAATACCAGATGGGTACACAGGGGAGTCTCTCTCTCTCTCTCTCTCTCTCTCTATGAAACAGAAATTGTACTAGCCGAGGCAAACATCGATCCGACTAGCTCGGGGGCCACTCGCGGCGAGTCTTCTCCTTTGTCCTGTTGCCAGGAGCATCGAATCCTGCAGAGGCCCCGAGAATGCCGTCCTCGTGCCCTGTCCACTCTCCCCATCATCCGAATTTGACCCCGACGATGCTCGTCGCTCGTCTTTGCCAGCGGATTATGCCGCGGATTGTTGGGCAGTAAGGCTACATCTTGCTGTTCTTCGAACAGAGTTCAATTTGTACTTTTGGGGTCGTTCAGGAGAATTTTTGTACGGGATGAATAAGTGACAAAGTTGGCACGGAGTAAGTTTGTACTTTGACCCCTTGACGTGCACGCTCGAGTATATTCGAGCGGCGTTGTATTTGACGCTGATAAAAATAAAATAAAACTTGCACCCTAAGGGAAAAAAGTGGCGCGGTATTAAATCCCGCAGGCCGTCCGCAAAAATACTTGACCGCGCCAATCGATATTTGCAGCGCGCATGCGCAGACGATCATTTGGAATTTCGCGTGCCACGCGTATCGGCCCCCACGATCGCCAGTACTTAATCTGTCCCGGCAGGTACGTACATTCCGGCTTCAAACGGATTCCCGCCTCCGTTGCCCGGCGATCGGGTGTCCTCTTCTTCTGCTTATGCCATTACGGCGGACGAATTGTGTGGCCCTCTTCGGGGAACCGCCGCCGGAAGGAGGAATGATACTCCCGGCTAAACCGGTAGATGATTCAGGCGCGGCGTTTGCAATAACAATAACATCTACTCCATGCTTTCACGTAAGGGCAGCGATACTCGATTAAGCGCGACTGAAAATTTGATGGCTTAATAAGCCTCATTTTCGCTTGATACGGTCGTCCGTCGGGAATGAGTATACAGGTGAGCGTTTGCGTTTATAAAAGAGATTTATTATAGGTACAGATATATATATATATATTACATATGAGTATATAATTACATATTATTTTATGTAACATTTGTATCTATAATAAATCTCTGTTATATATATATATATATATAAAGGATAAGTTTATGTCTATCAAACGTTCCAATATCCGTACGAATCGTAGTAATTTTAACATTATCGACTCGATGCGCCTAATCCGACTGCCTCAAACGAATACACTTATGAATCACTCCTTTTTTATCCTTGCCCGCGTAATGAGGCTCAGGTTTCCTATTCCGCCGCAGTCGCCTAACCGGCCGCTTATGATAAATAGCGTTATTCAATCATTTTCGCTGCAACTCGCCGTTTCCTTTATCATTGTAATTTACGGTTCCCGATTCGGGCGTGCGCGGGCAAAACGTTCCGCGGGTTTTTACATATTTAATGCCGCTCCTCGTTAATCATTCGCGAATCCCGACAGATGTTGTCGCCGATTCTGTTGCCGATTCTGTCGCCGTTTTCCGGAGTTAACGGCGTTTAACGGCGTCAAAGGCGTCCGGGAATGATGACGTACGAAGTTTACAGTCAGCGGCGCGATGTAACTTCAACAGACCTTCTGGGCTCAAGTTACAGACGGGGACAGTGCACGCTCAGCATCTTCAGGGTATCGAAATCCGAATCTTGACGACGAAAGTGAAGAGAAGCCCGCTGCAATTTTCTCTTTACTCGCATGTAATTTCATGTAAGGTGCAGTGGGCTAAATCCGCACTACACCCTTATTTGTTCGAATGTACGTTGTATTGTACCAACTGTAAGGTAGAAATCTTCCTTTGGTTAGTATTCAATGGTTTGGATAGTATTTAACATAGCTGGCCGCCATGTATTCTGTGATTCCTCCGTTTAACTCCTTCGACAAAGTTCGTATTATTAATAATAATTCAGTTTTTGCCCCACTCCGCCTTAACAGATTCTAATTGTAATCGTCCGCAGATTACGTACTTGGTCAATTCAAAAAGGTAAGAACAGCACCTCGCTGCTGCGACGGATCGCTTTCGTTACAACGCAGATCTTTCCGTTGCACCGTCCTGTAACGGAGTCCATTTTGCGTACTGCGAAGTGCACGTTTTTTTTCCATTTTTTTTTTACGGGCAGTAACGCTGAGAGGACTTTCGGAATCGTTTCGGCTGGCGAAATTGACCCGGATGTAATGGATGTAACGGATTGACCCAATTCGCGGTAGGATACGAATGGCGGACCAACCCTCTCGGTTTACATCGCGCAGATGCGTTTTCGTTCGAAGGGCAGCGGGAGCCGCGTATTTACAGCTCTCCCGATCAGAAAGTGCGCAGGATTTCAGTGAAACGGAACGATTTATGGCCGTACGCATCCATTTGCGCTCGCTTGACTTCCTCGTGCTCTTGCCGAACTTTTTCGAAATGGGTAGGGAGGATTTGAAAAGGTTTTAAGGGTGCTGAAAGGGTGGGGGGAGCGTGAAATCGTAAGGGTTGATCGATAGGTGTACGTTTGGGACGATATAGTATTGATTTGGGACTTTCATG
Source organism: Anoplius nigerrimus (assembly GCA_914767735.1). Classification (NCBI taxonomy): domain Eukaryota; kingdom Metazoa; phylum Arthropoda; class Insecta; order Hymenoptera; family Pompilidae; genus Anoplius; species Anoplius nigerrimus. The sequence goes on along the minus strand of OU612091.1, from coordinate 10,746,962 downwards.
TGTAAACGTTTAGTATTGTACTCTCATTCAGTTGGCAATTTGTTATACTTTATAGATTTCAGTCTGTAACGGCTTACGCGTGTAAACGTTTCTTGTACTCTCATTCGATTGGCAATTTGTTATACTTTATAGATTTCAGTGCATTACAGTTTACTTGTGTAAACATTCCTTGTACTCTCATTCTGTTGGCAATTTTTCATGCTTTTTAGATTTCAGTGTATTACAGCTTACATAAAATAAAAATATGAAAAGTTCAAGAATTGAAAGCCTTTCAAGATCAAGAATATGAAAACTCGACCAAACCTACATTGTACGTCACAATCAAACATACCACATAGTTTCTCAAAAATGTATCGTTCCTATCCAAGTATATGGAACAAATCACCGCTCAACAATATGAAAACCTGACCGAACCTACACTCTATATCACGATGATAGATACAGTTTTAACCGAATTCCTCGTCTCTCCCTAGCGCGCGGCTCAAAGTACGAAGAAAATCCGCTCATCCGAACGATCGGACCACACAGCCACAAAGCCCAACGTGCCGCGAATGGTATATAAATCGAGTCTTAAAAAGTGACAATTTGGCCCGAAACCGCTACTGTTCCCGCGAAGCGCATGAATATTCTCCCGACGAAATTACAAGCTCGACAGGGGTCGTCGAGCGTAGGAGAGAAGGGGGAGTGGGAGGGGGGGCAAGGGGCACCAACCTGCAAAGAAAAAAAAGGCAGCAAGAGAGAAAGAGCGAGCCGACAGAAGTGGCGGGGAGGAATTACGTTTTGCATGCCAGATAAAAAGGTCCGCTTCTGGGAAAAGTCTGAAAACTCGGGGGAAAAAGTTGCCGGCCGGCACGCGAGCGTTACATGATCGAGCCCGAAGATCATCGATCAACGATCCGCGACACGGATCACCGTTCAAATTATTCCCCAGACCCCCAACCCACCCTTTTGCCAATATACAATTCTTACTAATGCTGCGTCTGTACTGAAAATAAAGAGGGGCGTAAAATCGAAGTGGATGTGTATGTATACGTTCTAAGGAAGATGTAAGTAGTGGTGGGTCCGTTACAGGATCGTCGTTACAGCGAATGGGCTTGAGTTGGCGATAAGCGGTAGGTTTCATCGGGACGATTAATACGCCTTCGGTGCGGCGAAAATAAATTCTGCGGACGATGACGTGTGCGACTTCGCACGCCACGGACGCCACTTTTTATTTCCTCGCTTTTATGCGAGCTGCGCGCGCAGCTCGGCTCGCGATAATGAAAACTGTTTCGCGGGAGCGACCGGAATTTACTTCCCTTTTCTTCGCATTTTTTTTGTCCTGCTTTCGGTTCGTGAGATTAGTGGGGCTCGTTGATGTGATGATTAGAATTTTGAATTTTTATGGGGAGGAGTTTTTTTGTTGTGGAATTTTCTCTTTTTTGTTTCGTAGATTAAGAGGATTGCGATAGGTGCAGAAATATGATATGCTATAAGAAGTCACGGAATATTGAAACATATGTTAAAGTTAGGTCTGTAATATTTTCTTTATCAAATAATAATGGAATAATGAGGAATCGTTCGTTTATGTTTTACTTCCGGAATATTCTTTCGGTGGAGAGTTAAATAATTGATTCGTCGGTAGTTCTAATGTTGATTGTAACTTGTCAACTACGGATTAGTTTGGTAAGCTTAATTCCCTATTCTAATTCGCGAATGAACGTATGAAAGAAATCCTTGATATTTTTAACGTTTGGGAAATCTTACACATTTGGTTAAATACACAATAAATTTCAAATGCGTCGCAATCATGATATAAAAACTGACTTAGAATTACAGCCTCGCAGATTCCAGTCAATTAATCGCGCCAATAAATCATGCTACTACGCTGGGCATTAATTTCCTCCGAAGGTGAATTACGTTAACTGATTTTCTAAGAAAAATCAAAAATATTATACTTCCTAAGCACCGAACCTTCTTCCAGCCCCATCGAAACTCTCCCGCCGGAAATGTATTTACATCCCAAACGTAATTCCATCCCGACATCCAAAAAAAATATCAAAAATATCAAACCTGCCAAGCATCAAAGTTTCTTCCATCCCGACGAAAACTTTCCCACTGGAAACTGCATTCGAAACCGCAACTTACATCACCCGCGTTTCGGAAAGATGTAAAAAAAAAATATCAAACCTTTCAGCCCGACGAAAACTTTCTCACCCGGAAACCATCCTTCGAAACCGTAACTTTACGTTCCAAAAATGTGTCAAAGACTAAAAATCTAGTGCACAACACTAGCTTGGGTGACTAATTTTTATCGTTTTTATCCTTTCTATCTTCATTAGTCATACACAAGTAATTATTTTGCAAAGTACACCACTGTGACGAATATACTATGTTGTAGACTCCTGATATGGACATCGTAAGATGTAGAGTTAAAAAAAGTACTTAAACATACACCAGGACTTTCAACCAAAACAGGGGCTTATCAATTTCTTACAAAATATCAAAGACAAAAAGTGTTAAACCTTTTCGACCACGTATAATATTAAATTTTCGGCGTACTCGGTCAGTGTTGCACTGTCGACTACTAAATTTCAATGAACTTTAACGGAAAAACATTGACTTTACATACCTGGCTCGAAAAAGACATAATTATAACACGTTAAGGTTTAATAAAAGAGAAACAAATATTCGATAATAAATTGTATTAAAAGAAATGAACAAATCTGACCGTCTAAAGTTTTCCGCCGAAAACCGTTTCGAAACCGGACTCGATGGCGGTCTTGGAATAATTGGGGGGATAGAAAATGGCGGCGGAGTAGGTGTGTGTGTGGGGGGGCATGAGAATTTTACTTGTAAAGTGTTGACATCGCGCAAACAGCCGGCAACTCGCGAGGCGGCTGATTTACAGTCGCCGGCAGCGATAAACGCGCGGGAAATTATGCTTGCGCATACCGGATTAGCGGAGGAAAATTATTTGCCGAAGGTAAGGGTCGGCTACGTGTCGATCGTAAACGAGGAAAACCGCGCGCGGGCGCGGGCGCGCGCGCGCACCTTGCGAAAGAGCCGAGGAGTCTGGCAATTAGTTTTTCTCGATGCTTGCGTTATCGCGAATGTCGGTTTGCTCGTGTGTAACGCCGAGTTACATGCTCGGATATCGATCATTCCTTGGCCGGCGTTACGTGTCGGAATTGAGCCGGCCATTTACATTGTGATCAGAGCTTTGGGAGTGGACTTCACTCTTTGTTGAAGTATTTTTAAGTATTACGCATAGTATTAGGTTGGCAAGAAAGTTCTTTCAAGTTTTTCAGCCTAGATAGCGTTGTGATTTTTTTAAGAACTTCTGTAAGTGTTCAAATATTTCCCTTTCGACATTGATATTGATCAATATAAGGTGGGAAACAAAGTGGAAATAGTAATACCTATTTATTAAAGTGTATTCTCTCTATAAAAATTTGACTTTCGTCTCGCTCTGCGAAACCGAAAGAACTTTCGTGCCAACCCAATAGTTTGCGGTAGGGCTGCAGGATTCATTTTTTGAGGAATATGTTAAGTCTTTTCAGGATCAGAATATTTTTACGTCTGTAACGATCATGCCGAATCAGAATTGGCAGCGGACAAATTAATTATCATGCTTTATTTATAATTAGCCCCACAATTATTATTATGGAAGAGAGTTTAAATCTTGTGATGATGCTGAGGGTACCACTCTTCATTAACAGTTAATTTTGATCAATGTAATTATTCTACATATCATTTAATAACATACCAAAGCCCACGTAAGAGTATATAAAAATATGGGGACAGTTACGTGATGAAAATGAAGTACTGAAACGTGTTACTGATAACATATTTTATTCAGACGCAGTACAATACGTATTATAACTAATAATTCAGTAATCATTCTTCTAACTCCAAACATTCTACATTTTCTTTATAGCAATTCAAAATTTCATTACTCTGTAAGAAAAGAAAGATTAACTTAGCTGGCGCCGAATTAAATTAACTGACGCTTCCCGCGTAAAAGTTTATTCCCGAACGTTAAAACGCCAGCGTCGTCCTTTATTTATCCCTCGGTTTTACTTCCTTCCTGCTTTCGTATCCTTCGATCCTGCGGGCGAAGGGAAGGAAGAGTTTCGATTTTACGACCGACAAATTCGACCGCAGTGTACGAAGCTCTCCAATTATTTCGCGTCGCCTGCCGAGTCCTTCGTAGATCCTCGTAGTCCTTCGTAGTCCTTCGTAGTCCTTCATAGTCCTTCGAGTCCTTCGAGTCCTTCGGAGGAAGATCCAGAGGACTTCGGAGCCCGAGCATGGGGCAGGACTCGGATAAAAAAAAAAGGATAATCCGATAATGACGTGGACGAAGTTCTTTTACAAAAAGAGCCGTTTCAAAAATGTGTCATCGACGGACGTTAAGCAATGAGAATGATCGAGAGAATCGATTCGCAGCTTCCGGTCGAATATCTCATTGGTGCGTTTTTGTGTAATCCTTCTTTGGTGCAGCTTGATTCGTTTGGTTGATTGGTAGTTTTGATCCGTTTTTTGGATTTATACTGTTTTACAGGATTCGAGATTTAAAGTGAGATAGTAAGAGATGGTATTACATTTTTTAATTAAATGAAAAATGTGTAGGATTACGGGTACATTGCAGAACCTTGACGCTTAGAACTGTACAGTTCTTTTAAAACTGTACTACACGGTTTTACGGTATTTATATCGAAAAAGCAATTCTCCCTCCACTTTTCTTCCAGACTTAATTAGGAATACCACAGGCAAATTGGCAATGAAATATTTGATTTAATTAAACATTTTTCTCTCGCCAAAGTATAATACCTAGAAAGTTCTTTTTTGAAACAACAATCATACCCTTTTCCCGTTCATCGTTCAAGGAATTTCCAATAAATTAAAAGGTTCAATAAAACAATTAAAAACCTCCCTCTCTCGAAGCTACGGCACGATCCTCTCCACCCAACAACAAACCAACCCCGTCCGCCCTCATCCTTCACGGTCACGTAGTAGGGATACGTGTCCTGCCGAACGTAGGAAAAGGACATGTCCCCTTCTGCTTCCTTGAGGCGAAGGAAGAGAATTCCAGACAGTGCACGCACGTTACGTTCTACGGATCACGTCCACGTGTCAAGGGTCGTACAGGATCAGTCTCTCTCACTCTCTCACTTTCTCTCTTTCTCTCTTCTCCCCTTTCTCGACCTCTCTCTCTCTCTCCTTCTCAGTTTTTTCTCGTTTCCTCTCCCTTTCGCTCATTCCTTCTTCTACCCCCACCACTCTCGCTTTCTCTCCTTTCTCATCCTCTCTCATTTATCCTTCTTCCACCTCTCTCACACTCTCCTCTCCTCTCCTCTCTTCTCTATTCTTCCCTCTCTCTATCCTTTTCTTCCGGTTCCGAGCGAGTGTGAGTGCGCCTGTGCGCGTCTGTGTGCCGGCAATGGGTCGATACACGGACTCGACCCACAGGGGTTGGTCGGGGGTTGTGGCGTGTGCCACGGCGAAGGGTGGGGGGTGGCAAACTCACTGTCATTTCCATTCCGCACCCCTCGTGCGCCGCCTGCGAGAAACTCCGTTTCCCGCGCCCTCGGCGTCCCGAAATATCCTCACCGGAAAAACAGTCCGCCGCACGCATTCCGTTGCCTTATTTTATTCGGCCTCCTCTTTTTTGTCTCTCCGCTGTTGGCCCCGCTGGCGGCGCGTGCGGGGTTGGATCGGCTGCAATGGAAATTGGGACTGTTTAGGGGGTGGCCGCGAGAGTTGGACATATTGAGACGCGGAAGTTGCGACCTGTGGAATTTTTGTACTTTTATGCATTATATCGTTTAAGAATTATTTAATCGTGTTTTACATTTTTTTTATTTCCTTTGGGGAGGATGTAGATGTGTGCGCTTTGGATAAATGTCTGCGGATACATTGCAAAATCCTTCGATCTTAACGGCGCCCTAAGGATCATCATGACGAACATGTAAATATGTTAACGTCTCAAAGTTATCCCAATATCTATAACTTTCAAGCACGTAACATTAGTCTCAATACCGACAACGTCCACAGAAACAAACATACACAAATAAAATTGTCCCTATCAGGACTATTAACTTATTACCTGCCACGATTCCCATATGGGGAGTTTGGAATTTATATAATTATACCGTTACACAATCTTTTGTGCATATACCTATACGACTCATGCAGCCAGAAATAAAAAATAAAAATTTGCGAGTCAATGAGTTAAATTCCAATCTTCTTACATCCTATTCCATATCTCACAACTCACCTTATCACCCACGCAACCTCCAACGAATACATCCCAAAATCCTTGAAGCTTAACAGCGACCTAAGGATCGCCAGAATCGGAAAGAAATCGGAAAGAGGTAGTGCGCGTGTCAATACGTCCGTTCGGTACCTTTTTGCCGGGTGCATGCCTATACAAATAAACGTATAGAAATGCGCCGATAGCACACGTCCTCCCCGGCGTCGTGGAAGGAGCAAGAAGCTGCTCCGTGCCGAAGGATAAGCGAGGTAGGGAAGGACTCGGGATCCTTCGCGCGCGTTTCGTGCAGGCCAGAAAGGAGAGAATGGATTCGGCAGAATGCGAGGGAGACTACTGTCTATGCGAGTCCATTGTTGTGTCGGAAACTTAATATGCATCTCCCCCCTCCCCTCTAACCCCTCCGTCTTCCCTTCTCCTCACCTACACGATTTTCATCCCGTTTCAATTCCGCAGTCTATTCCGCTTTATTCGATGCTGAGATGTACTGGGCAGGCTTGAAAGGAAAATTTGAGAGAACTTTCTGGGAGAGAGGATCAAAAATTTAGTAGTGGATCGAGTCAGAGATCGAGACTTTGGCCTGGCGATTTACAAAAGCGGAGTTCAAATCGATAATGATGTGAACATCGTTCCACCGTGCCGTTTGAGTCTGTTTTACACCTTTATTCCAATTGAACGGCAGATTAGTGATTGTAGCAAATCATCGTTCATTCTAAAGACAAATTCTGACAATATATGCATCTTAACCATCTTACATGTAAGTTCAATGTATCGGTACGTAATTGAAAAGTCACACGAGTTTTAATTCACACGTTCGTATCGTTCATACCGAGGTCAGTCCTCGTACAGCACGGCCTCCTATAACACGAATTCGCGCAATGCGCGTCTTAACCGACTTACACGTCGGTCCAATGTATTAGTACGTGATTGCAAAGTCACGTGAGTGTCTATAGGGTTAAAAGCTTGACCCGGCAAAGATTTTGCCAAGGATGCTGCCAAGGATTCTCGAGACGCAAAGTTTCTCGCGCATACGCGGTCATCGTCTGCACAGAACTGAGAACGCAGTTCGTTCATGTGTGTGCCTATGTACGTGTGTGTGCCTATGTGTGTGTGTTCCTTTCTTTGGTGTGCGACCTGCCTTACTCCTTCGCGTCCGGCCGCGCCCTATGAAACGTGGATTTACTACGCCATTCACGTTTGCGTTTACATAAATTGTTTTGCGCGCGCGCGCGCACGCCAGAGACCCTGCTTTCGCTTGCGCTTATTCACGAGAACGTTTTAGTGTGTGAGTTGCGTCGGTGTATGCAATCTGTGCAGCGGACGCAGATTCGGTTCGCAGCGTCAATTTTAGCTAACGAAGCTAATTTTTGGAGACACTTTTTTCGGCCGGGATAGTGTTGATTGAAGGCTGGCTTGCTGGAGGATTGAGTATTGTTCGGCGGAGGCTTTTTTTGGGGCGGAATCTGAGATTTGGGAGTATGAATTGTTGAAGGGGTTGGAGGCTGTTTTAAGCTGAAAGCGTATAATTAGACTTTGAATGTGAATAGTTATGACTGAATGAGGCTTGAAGGTACTGAAGTATATTCGAAATCGGATATTGGGATTGGTTTAGGTATCGTTTGTTAGGATTTGGTTCTCTAACTTGAAACGCGTACTTCAGTATTAGAAATTGTGATCGTTGAGAAAGGTTTGACGATGTTCTAATTATCGATAATTGGAAAGAATTCTGTCAATTGTTTATTAATGTTATCCGTAAAGATCTTCACGTCAATGCTTGAAAATTAGATTGCTGGATGGTTGAATATTGTTTGGTAGTATCTGGAAGTGTTGTTGGTTTGTAATGTGAAATTTGCATGTTCGAGGAAGTTTGACTTATCAGAGGGCTGTAAATCAGTTTTATACTTGATACGTTCAATTATGCTTTAAATGTAGTCAGTGATGGTTTTTCAGAATTGAAGGTATTGAAGGTACATTCGAACTAGACTATTCTTTACATTGAAACGTATACTTACGCTTTAAAAACTATTATTGATCACTGAAACAGATTTGAGGATGAAGTATCGATTATCGAAAAGAATTTTGACTGTTAATATTATCCGCCAAGACAGTGATCTTCTTTCAGTCGATTCAAGATTTGATTACAAGAAATTAGGTTACAGAAGCGGGTCGTACTTAACATCCACGTTCGTCTTCCGAACTCTGAAAAAGTGAATGCAGCGAACATTCAGCAAATCCGGCCTTATTCCGAAAAAGGAACGCAACACAAATACTTTCCCAATATTCTTCGCTCGTGGCTCAGTGCCAAGACACGAACTTCTTATTCGGTCAAAAATATCGGATCATAGTAGACTTCCCTCCGCAAACGTTTGCAAAATTACGTTGTTTACAACCCGCATGCCGTTGAACTTTACAATCATGAAATATTTGCACCCAATTAATTTCCCCCAAAATCTATTTCCATAAATATGGTCTGATGTAATGAACGTTAATAACGTTATACAAATATTGCACTAGTACTGATCGATGTAATGTTTAAACGGAACGTAACCGACGCAGTTCAAACCTCCGAAATTACGTTATTTGCAGAGCTCTTCATTTTCGTAACTATTATTCCACTCTTGACTAATTCTAACACGGAAACTACATACAGAACTGTAGGTAGTCCACCTACAATACGGTTTCGCTTTAACGCAATAAGAAATTTGCAGAAATCTATGTAGAACACTGTACGTATACAGCGCTGGATCACATGATTTGTGTTTAACATATTTAAAAACTAAATTCCCTTATAAAGCGATGGGAAGTAATAATGAACTATAGTGCCTTTACATGGAAATATATAAATACATCATTTACTCATTTAGAACTCTATTCCGACGGTACCTCGTTTATTGAATTTATGTTACATTAAATGTAAATTACATATTTTTTTTCGTTTTGTATTGTGCGTACGTTTACATTTTGAATGAAAATTTAATTGCTTATATGGAATATAAATAAGTGTTTAATAAGTTTTCGAAATACAACACCTTTTTTGTTTTGTCACTGGGTCTCTTATAACACGGTTTCACACAACACATTTTCTAGGAACTTAACCTAGCGTGTTATAGGAGGGCTACCTGATTATCATTCTTTGATAAATGCGTCGTTTGACGCAGTAGCAAATTTAACCTAAGTCAGATTTTACTTTCGATCGAAGTTGTCCCGAGTGCTCTGTCGGTGTCAAAATTGACCCCAGCTCGAACCGCTTCTGCGCGATGCGGTTTGCGTCGTATTGCGCAACATCGGCCATGCAAATTGACCCGCGAAGCGGGAGGTAGGAAGGTTCGTCGTCAAAGGTTCTCGGCAGTGCGCAGAAGGTTGTCGTCGAAAAGGGTCTCGAATATTTTCGGCAGAAAGCTGCGGCCAGGTTTGAGACTCGATCCGACGGCAGCCGAGGCCGAGTGGCACACTTTCAGTACGATGCGAAAGAATTATGAAATTTTTGGGCTTAGAGCTGATCCGACGGGTGGCGAGAAAGTACGAAGCTGGCAGAGATGACGGGTTGTAGGAAGTGTAGTTGAAGGGTTTCGGTGATGATTAGTTTTTGTTTGGATGGAAGTGGTTAATGTATAACTTGTTTATGTATGTATCTATCTATGTATGTATGAAAATGAGTTTTTGCTTGGTTCTGCTTAACGTTGAATTTCGTTCAATTCTGTATTGTCCTTAAGAAGGTGGAGGTAGTGGATTATTTGAAGTTTTGAGGGTGATGGGGAGAGGATTGTTGAGAAGCTGAGGTTTTTGTTTCAGTATAGTGTGTAAGAGGGAGAGTTATGAACTCTGATTGTTTGGATTTACAGGCTTTTCGCCTCGTACTAAAATTTTTGCACTTTTCCAGTAATCGGAAATATGAATGACTTCATTGTTACTCAATTTCTACTATATTATGTTGGGAAATAATAAATATGATTGTATTATATGAGTATGAGGAATTAAAACGAATTCTTCACTCAGTTTTTATTATCATTTGCAAGAATTAAGTAAAAAGTCTTTGAAAATACAGAATCTACCTCCAGAACTTGTGTTATTCCCCCCAAAATAAAAATTATACTCTATTAACAAACACGATTAAATAACCTCTTTTCAAGGCGTCTCAAAACAATCGAAAATGGCCTTTCAACCCCTCCCTAAGAAAATTCCAACCATCAAACGCAAAACTGACTAGCAATCACCTTCACCTCGAGCCCTTCCAACCCAAAACTCTTTGTCCCGTCAGCACCCAATCCTCCGACTCGTCATCCGCCGCCGTCAAGTACAGCCTTCCGCTGCCAAAAGGAACTAAGTATACATAAACGTCGATACGTTCGCCAGGCAGGCAGAACCTTCAACTGACCAAAATTTGTCCCCACAGGACAGAAGGTCCTCGCGAAGGGCCCTGCGAGGATTACGCGAGCGGATTTGGGTCCCGACAGCGGCCTAATTTTTAATTTTCTTCGCTCCCGCCGGTGGCAGAGATCGGCGGGGGCCAGAGGGCGTGGAGAGCGGGGCAGGTAGGGGAGGCAGGGGGCGGCGAGAGGGGGGGGGGGGTGGGGGAGGTATAGGCGAAAACCGGTTCTCAGGTCGGTACAGTACGTAGGGACCCTGCGAAGCGTGACTACCTGACGATCTGGGACCGGGCCCCTCTTACGGGCGGAAAACGGTGAACAGGTGTTTCGAAAAATTCGACGCCTTTCAGTTTTTCTTCCCGTTCCACTCTCCTGCCCCACGAACCCTCCTCTTATCCTCCAATCCCTCTTTTCGACCAAATTGAGTCCCGTGAGATTATCTTTCGGGTCGATGGTGACGAATTTTTTGATTGCTCGGTGATTGGATGGTTATGGCCTTTTTTTCGGAGGTTCGAGGATGAAGGTGAATCGGAGGATTGATCTTCGGTCGATAGCCATCTTCTCGGCTCTGAGGCCGATTCGTTTGTTTCTTCGGAATTTCGACTTGGAACGTTAAGATATCTTTCGTTGAGTTGTTTCAGGTTGCTGTTGAATAAAGAAAGGACAATAGGTTCGTTTAGGGGGCGTAGGTGCGAATAAGTTCACTGATACACAGACACACTTCTCTCACCTGTACCTATCTTTCTTTTATGTCTCTTCGATCATTGGCAGGTTGACGCAGCAATTAACGATAACGTCCCGATCGAAGGCACGCCTAATTATTATAATTCATCCCTCAACCCCCCCTTACCTTCCATCCATCCATCCCGATCCTCTCTACTCCCTCCCACCACTCTCCACTCTGCATTATCTTCCGCGCAGTTTATTACCCAACTTTTCATTTTTCAATTTCCCGCACTCATTTTCTACCCATCGCGTTCTCCACATTTCGTTCCCGCATTCTCGTCGCTCTCTATCTCCTCTGCTGTTTGCTCTCCTTTTCATCGCAATCATCTCCCCCCACCCCACTCCCCTCCCCTCCTCTTCATCGTTTGCCTTCGATTTCGTACGCGCACTCCGACAAACGTATGCCTACCTGCCGATTGACAGGTTATTGGCGGGTAATATCGGCGTGTACTTAACGAGGGCTCTTAAGGCACGTTTCCCAGTACGCACACGCACGCACGCACGTACGCACGCGCACGCAACGGAACGAGTGGTTAGGTGCACGCGATCGGCCTCCGACGCGGCGAGCGGATTGTGCGAACATTTTTGTTACATTTTAACGCCAGGCGCACTCACCTTATTCGATGAGGCCAAGTCGGATTTCCTGAGAATGCTTCTTTTTTTACGTGTTCGGTAGAAATTTAACGATATTCGGTTTTCGACGGAGACGGAAGCTGCCATTTTTGTTCGCGGTTACGATGAATATTTTGCGTGGAATTTCGTAGGATTTATTTCACTGATTTACGGCTGTTCGGTTGATACGACTGCGAAATTAATTTAGGGTTATGCGATGATAATGTTAAGTGAGAGCGCTCAATTCTTTGTCCACGTTAATAAATTAAAGCATAAAAATATACGCAAATTAGATATGTTCTGTCTCATCTAATTTCACTCTTTCGTCCTCTCTAATTTTAGAGAGAAAGAGAAATAAATTCTCATAATTAGAGACAAAATGTACGAAAATGTTACTAATTGCCCATCTGACACACTCGGGAGGTTTCAGCCGAACATCCCTGCCTACCCGGCTCGTTCGAACTCACATAACCTCACTCCCAGACGCGGCGTAAACTCATGTAAATCGGCGGCAAATTAGTCTCACTGCCGACAGTCTTCGGATCTCGGATGGAAAGTTTCGCAAACCGGTGGTACGTCTTAGGGCTGTGTGAGTCCCTGCGACGTTTGGGAGTCGTGTCGGTGTAGCTAAGGCTACATTATGCGTGCCGACCTGTTGCTACCCCCTCCCCACCCCCTGCTCGAAGTTCCTCGGCACCCCCTCGCCGCCGTTCGGCCCTCGGAGCCACCCCAAGCCACCCCAAGCCACCCCGAGCCACCCCGAGCCACGAAATGGGCCTCCGACACTCTCTTCGGCGTCGTTGCCGGCCGTCCGAGTCACCTTCCTCCTTCCAACCTTTTCCTACTCGCACTTTTCCTCCTCCGCGTTTTCCCTTTCCCTTTCCCCTCGACTCGCTCTCTGACTCTCGGTCGATTTCACTGCAAGACGGATGGAGCTTCTTGCTTTGCTCGAATTCTTCGTAGGGCTGTTTTTCTCGAGCTTCTCGCTTTCGTTCCGGATTGACTCGTTTTCGTAGGTGTTTCATTGTTTTGGATCGTTGTTGTTACATTTTGTTTGTATCATGTTGTGTCAGGGATATTGTGGTAGTTCAGGATTCTTTATGGAGTTTCTAATTTATGGTTTAAGTGGTTTTGTTAGGTTACGTTATTTGGTATTTGATCCAGTGATTAAATATTCTTACTTGGTAAATTATTGTTTATTGCAGGTTTACATTAAGATTGTGCCACATTTATCTAGTGTTAAACTTTAATATGTCACCTGCTGTTTATCAGTTAATTATGTCTTTCCACTGTTTTAATTAGGATCAAATAAATCATAGTTTATTACGAGATTAGGCTTGTATGATAATATATGAAATATATTTCTTAATTAACTCTTCCATTCTCATCCCATTATGATCGACCAACATTCTTTGTCATCGTACCTACACTTTTTTCCCTATTTGGACTCCTCAAAAAGTCGGAACCAACAACTTTCCTTTCTTCCCCCCACTCCAGCCTTTTTCCAGCTCACCCCCCTGGGGTGGACAAGTTTCACTCCTGCCGACGACAAACTTTCCGACACTTCAATCGTCTGTCCCTCTTCCCTATACTCCATTTCCATCCTTTTCTTTTGTTTGTTTCCCGTCTCTTTTGTTCCACATCTTTGTTCCGCTTTTCATCTCTTCTTTCCTCCAGCAATTATGGACACAAATCCAAAACCTTCGAAAGTTTATCTAACCGGCCGTTTTAAACTCTGTAGTTAAAACATTACTATAGATAAGTACAAAATATCCGAAGCTAACCTATAATCGTAACTTGACAACAATACAATTTTTACTTAATATACGTTACGGTAAATGTTATTAATCCGATGATTATGTATAATTACCGTTTAATATGATAAATATTCAAGAATTCATCGCATTTACCAAATTTACTGACGAATCTTCATCGAATTAACCGGTAATTACATTATACATACCGAATTACTCACAATACACCGTGACACGTTAATATTTCATTCACACCCCCAAACTACCTTCGACAACGAGATCCTCTTCGAAACTCACGCAAAGACAAGTATCACTCCCAACTTTGATATTCGTCATGCTTCATTCCTCCCTCCTTTTTCCTCATTCTTATTTCGCCACCCTCTCCTTTCTTGACACAGAATTCCGCTCCCTTCGATCCCTCCGACTTCCGGTCGGCCGCCGCAGTCCCTCGAAGCCGCGCGTGTCGCAGGAAATTAACGAGGAAAAGTTGACTGCCTCGTGAAGCGTCGCGGGAACAAGTGGCAACGAGCCCGGAGTCCATTGTCAAGGGTTGAAACACGTTTCGGGGATTATCTCGGCCCTTCTGGCTCGTCGCTCGACCTTCGTCGGGGCCGTGATACTGGTTTTCGGGGGCTGCTCATTTGAATAATGGCACGAGGCCTCTTCCTTTCGGGGCGCAGAACTCTGCTGAGCAGCGTCGAACGACTCGCTCGGCCGTCGGCCGTCGAAAAAGTGAGGTTAGGGCGGATGCGCCGTACGCAGCTTGCGCTCGGGGGATGAAATATGGAGAATTGTTTTTCTGCCCTGGAATTGGAGTGTTCATTTCGACGTTCGTAACGGAAAACGTGTTATCCGGAGTAATAGTAGATCTCGATTGTTGCGGACGTCGCGGAGTGCGGTGAATCGTTGTACTTTGTGTGTTGTATGTGCTTTTGTATTATATTATTTACAAGATATTACTATGTATATAGAACATATAATATTTTGAAAGTGGTGTAGGTCCGTTAAAGAAAGAAAAATAATTAAATATCACGTTAACCCCTTAACGTACGGTGTCTTTGAAATAATAGATACGATATGTCATAAATCAAAAGTTTACACTAATGTAATCAATATCTTACACTATTTTTAAAATAAATGACCCATAGATATATGGTATTATAAACGTAAAATTGAAAAAATTGGCGTTATGCGTTATATTTACAGTATAGTGTCAATGTATTGTCAGATTCAAATTCCTGCGCCAGACAGCATTGCAACGGACATTAAAGAACATCGATCACAGTGCAAAGTGACTGTCTGCGTTCCGAAATTTTGATCTGTCGGCATGAACAGCGAATTCAACCTGTCAGCGAGAGAATCTTCGGTGCGGTCACATCGAATTTTCTTCCGGCAGGAACGTTTTTCAAACGATATTCCCGCGCAACAGTTTCTCCACCCGTCAATAGCTCTTCCGCCATTTTTTTCATTTTCTGGCCGCCCGGATGTTTTTCTTACAATTTTTATTTTTATTTTTATTTTTTTTCCCTGCCGACCGACTGCGAAAGCGGCCAGTTCCATCGGGCAATTTAATTTAGCGAGAAAAATTGCGGAACGCTCGCGCCAGCCTCCGGCCGAACAGTATTGATATTGATAGTAAATTAATGGAGGGCAAAAAGTTGGCGCGCTTTGGCCAGCGCCCGAAATTACTTTTTCCTGCCGCGAAGGGTCAATGTAAGTTTTCGATCGAATTTTTGGCCATTTCTTTTTTTTTGTCTCGGACCTGCGCTACGTACAAATATGCGAAGCAGGCACCGTCGTAATTGCGAATTTACTTTTGTTTACGGAACGTCGTTGTGTTTATCGACACTCGGCGGACGGTTCGGTTCAAATGAATTCCGGATTAATTTCAAATAAATCCGCGCTTCGTGCGTACGAACTTCAATAACTCGGCGTCGATCCGAGGCAAAAATATCTGATTACTTCGCAGCGAAGGAAACGGCTTTACGTTTATACTTTGAGGTGGGATTGAAAAATGTATTTGTCGCTTCGTTGTCGGCGGCCGATCGCGATGATAATCGAAAGGGTTGTTATTTACGAATAAAGGAAATTAACAGGTGGACTGTTTATTTTGAAGGCGGCGTAAGTTCGTTTAAAAAAGTAATGAAATTGCGCATAAGTAAACGATTTACACTAAATTAAATAAGTAAACGATTTACACTATATTTAAAAAAAAATGATCTTATCGACTTTCAAAACAAACGGTCCAATTGTACACGCGTCATAATATTCTGACGTTCCAATGAACTTCACTAATTTACACAAAATGTAACACCTTCCCACGGTCTGAAACCTGCATAAAATGTAAATTGACCCCTTATTTACCGATATCGATATCGAAATGTAAATGGACCCCTTATTTACCACCCGTCCGATAAGTGTTACAAAGTCTATACCGCGTCTCAAAGAAATTGTAACATTAACCCCTCCCCCTACGGAAAAAGGTGGTTGCCGACAACTGACGGAGTCCTTTCTGGCATGGCTTCTGATTTCAGCCTCGGGAGGGGGTGGTTCGATGTTGGTCCCTCCCGTGGCCCATGGTGGGACTGGGGATCGTCCCGTGGGCGAGACGGGGGCCCGGGCCCAACAATCGTCCGGCCCTGCCGCCGCGGCAGCCCTATGGCCCCTGGCACCTGCGCAGCCCAATCAGGTTCCGAATCAACAGTCCCAAGGCATACCGTCCCTGGCCGCCACCCCTGCGCCGGCTCACAATCAAGGTACACATCGGACCTACTTTTTTATGCCCTCTCCACACTCCGCTCACTCGTTCTTTTGCTCTCAGACCTTTTTCCACTGCTCTCGCAGCTCTCGTTCTTAACCTTTTTGTCTTCTGTTCTCTTTTTTCTCCTTCTCACTCTTGCTAGCTCTCTCTCTCTCTCTCTCTCTCTCTCCCTCTCTCTCTTTGTTACGAGTCGCCGCCCCTTTTCGTTTGCAGAAGCACTCTTAGCTACTGAGGGGTGTATATGAATGATAGAAGATCGTTACGATTCGTCGCTTGATACGGCCTGCTTGCCGATTGGCAGGCCTGGAGTGTGTGGAAGAGTTCCGATTTTCGGGTGCTCGGTCATGTTTGCAAGGCACTGTCGGGCAGATTTCGTGCACTTTTTGAGGTTTGGTCGCCTCGGTTGGGGAGTAAGGTTGGCTGAGTTTATTTGGGGGGGTTGGAATGGTTCGATTAGGGGTGGGCTTGAGTGAAAATCGGTAACTCGGTTAGGGGTGACGGGATTTTCTCGTGAACGGTGGCGATAAGTTGTTGGATAGAGTTGTTTTCTATCGGGAACAAAATGGACGGTTCAGAGAGAATGTGATCGTGCACTTAACTGCCCCCTTCAAAAGAGGGTTGAATAAAAATCGCCTGCGTCAGATGCAAAGCAGTGACTATGCAAAGCACTCGAAAATCACACATTTTCCATTTTTTCGTCGAATAAATTGCTAGATCGGAACTTGCAGAAATTGTTTGAATTCCGAACAAAATATTCGTCGAGAGACAAGTGGGCTGAATCAAAGTACCTCTATTTGAACTGTCCATACGATATATTGCTAAAATTTATGTTTGTTTAAGTTAGTAGCGAGCTATTGGTTATTCAGAAAATGAGAATGAGAGAGAGAGAGAGAGAGAGACAGAAAGAGGAAGAGAGGGAGGAAGAAAATTACGAACATGGAATTCATTGCTCTTTCCCGTTCTTGCAGGCGTGAGCCGGTACGGGCTGTACTCGTTATTTCCAGGGGGTGGCGGGGGTAGTTACGTCGCTGCCACCCCCGCCACCCCTGGGCCACCAACTCCTGCACGGGCTTATCACGCGACAACTCACAAGGGTAAGTTTACTGCTCTCTTCCCTTTTAACGTCATATTTCCCGTCCGCCTCTATCTACCTTCCCCTTCGCATTCTTCTTCGTTTGCCCACCACCCACCCCCACCCCTCCTTCGACCCCGTCCGACCACTTTTTCCCCTCCCCACTTCTCTTACTGTTCCTGCCCGTTTCTGTGCTACATTCCTCCTCGTTTGTCCATTTTGCCTTTTTATCGCCCACTCTCTCTCTGGCTTTCTTCTACTCTTCTTTTTACTCTTTTTTTTGTACACTTTTTTGAACACTTTTCTTCTGTTGACCCACGACGCGGAAATGTTCAGCTTCCGGTAACAAAATTTGGGCGAAAATCTGTGCAATGCCTATGAGGATTCGTCGACCGCAAATTGGGATGTGATACTGGTTGTATTTTTTTTATTTTTTTTTGTACTGCTTGAGAGATATTTTTGGGATTTGCTGTTTGGTATGTTCTGCAGTTGGTGTGTTCGTATTCAGTAATGAATAATTTCGTTTCAAACTGTTCAAATGTAGTTTATTACGAGATTTATCATAAATAAATTAGGTTTTAAATTAGAAAGTTTTGCAAGTTTTATTAAGAACTAGGTTTTAAATTACGAACTGTGAGTTTGTATCAAGAAGGATATATTTCCCAAGTGAAACCCGAAATTACCCAGAAAGTAGTCTATCCTTTGCTATTAACAGTTCATGTACTTCCCAATTTATTACTTTTATGAAAATTTCCCAATTAGTTATCTCTGCGCATTGAACAGTAATTAATAATTTTATATACAAAATCTCCGGGTTAAACTAGCTAAAACTAATCTTGATCCATGTTATTAGCAGCATATATTATATTCCATAATTACAGGAATTATATCGTTTCATACACGAAATCTTCTTTATAAACTATCCCAAAGTTCTTCAAAAAGCCGACTAATTACAGAACAAACTTAGAAATATCAAAATAGAAATCTTCACCCTCGCATCCCAACTGCAAAAAAGGATAAAACAGTCCGATCCAAAATTCTCTGATATTTGCACGAAACTCGTAATTGCGCCTCAAAGATGCGATCTCGACGCCGGAAAAAGGACCTCCTCGTCCTGCTTCCTTCGCATCGGCCAATCCCATCGCAGCTGCGTACCAAAGGGGAAGACCGACGTGGACAAAAAAGGAGGGAAAATGCGCGAAAATTCGGTCGCGGAAAATTCGAGAGTAGATTCGGCCCGGAGGCAATTAATTCGCTCGTCGGCCAGCTGACTAATTTCGAAACCGGACACTAAGTGCCCGAGAGTCACGTGACGAGTTCGGAACGAAGTAATTTGCCGAAAGACTCTCGTCGGATCGGAATTGGTCTCGAACCGAATCGGCCGGAAAGAGGAGCCTGCCGGAACGTAATGGCGGGTCTGCGGTTTTTCCTGCGGTGGACATCGCGGATTCGGTATATAGTTATTAAATGGCTGCCCGGGGCGGTTGGCAGGATCGTTTTAAACTTGTTTTGAACGGCGCAGAGCAATATCGGGGGTGACAGATTGTTTTTCGCTTTCGAGCAGCTCGCCGAATCGTTCCGGAAGTTTCGAACTTCCCGCAAGTGGAGCGACCAAGACTTCGACCTTTGAACTTTCACTGTCGACTTTCCTGTAACGCGATTAATTCGTGCCGTGCTATATATGGAGACTGCGTTAGAAGAAACGTAGATTTAGCCTGCTATTAATCGGGTTAATTCGCGGTATATTAAAATAAGTTTGTTAGAGAATTTTGTTATAAGGCGTATGGTTGGAAAAGAAAATTTTCTAAATACTAAAGACGAATTGATATATATTTAGACGTCTAAAATTATTTTCGTTGAATTGAACGATTCATACCAGGAAATGATCGAATAATGAAACAAAACTCAATCTAAATTAAACTAAAAGTCTGGTTTGTAACAAAAACGAACGCTGTAAAATTTAAACTGTAAAAATGTAACACATACATATTTTCATGTTATAGGCAATCTATAATGTTGATGGAACGTTGTTGAACGGATACCGTGTTATAAGAGTACCGCGTTATAGGAGGGTTGACTATACATGGTGGATATACAATAGGGATGCCATTGTGAATAGGGAACGATATTCTGGTTGTATTAGGAAATTACACAACTTCACTACTCGCTACTAGTCTTTCCACAAGACATAAAAAATCCTTGAATTAATTCAACAGAACAATGGAACAACTTTTAATATTCATAAACTTCGCATATTATCCCACGGTATAGAACTGACCAAACTCGACCGTTCGTCTCATTATACTCGATGCCGTAGATCCAAACAGAGTCATTCATTATTTTCGAATCGATTCGCATTTAAACACCGACCTCCCATCCTTTCTTATTCCCATACAAAACAATTCAAATGTATTCAACCACACCCAAATTTACAAAGATTTATGCGTAACACTTTCCAGTAAAGTAGGCATGAAAAATTCTGAAATCAAACCAAACCAAACATGGAAATAACTTTTTAATATTCATAAACATATTATCCCACGGTATAGAACTGACCAAACTTGACCTCATCTCATTTCTGTCATTCATTAATTGCGAATCGATTCGCATTGAAAACCTGGTTTCCATCCTTTTTTATTAACTATGTAAAGCGTTAATATTCTTAAGACACTACACTAACATTTTATGCAAAAGGAAAAAATCGATTCTTTTTTTAAATTTTACTTGTGCTGACCACTTTAACCCCTTAACTTTCACGCTCGAGTATATTCGGGCGGTGTTGTATTCGATGCTGCTAAAATTAAAATAAAAATGTTGACTAATTTCGTATGTTTTCTATGTCTTTGCCAAGACAGTGTCCTAAAGTGTTTACAATAAAAAAAAAAAAAAATTGATTCTTTTTGGCCGATTTATTTCAAGTAAACCGTACGTTAAGGGGTTAAAGTCGCCCGAACGAACTCCGTTCCCGTTCGAGTCCACTTACCTGCCGACACGTCTTCCCTCCCCTCCAACCCTCCCCTCCATCGGTACTCGCCCCCGTTTCGGGCCGCGCTGCCCTTTCACGAGTCTTCTCCTGGTCAGGGGCACAATGGCGCAATTATGCAATTAAAGCGATGAATGAGAGACGTGGAAGGAGCGCGACAACGAGGGGTCGCGAGCCTTGAGTGGCAGGAGGGGGTGGGGGGGGGGGTGACGGTGGTGGGGATGACTGGGCGTGCGAGGGGAAGGCCGGCGGGCCGGGAGGGGAGGGGGTCGGAAGGGTACGGACACGGAGCAGAATTTTGCGCTCGGTCCGCTCGGACGGCGAAAAAAAAAAGGGGGTGAAGTTCGGCACACCTCGTACCTTAATCACCTTATTGTGCGAAGGTGTAATCCAAAACGGAGCTGGGCAGCGTCGCTTTTTAAATAGGGCGACGCGGAGAGCGTAGGAGGTTAGGGCGGCGGGAGTGAGGTTAGGACGGAGGGAAACGGGACGCGGGAGGATGGGGAGGTGAGAGGGGAGGGCGAGGGGTGAGGGGTAGGAGAGAGAGAGAATGGCGGTGGGTAATAGGCCCTGAGGATATTTCATCCGGAAAGCCTGCCTCAGTGTCGGTCTTGACCGGTCGAGGTTTACGATCCTCCGCGGTACGCCCTTCGTTCCTCCTCCTACCTTTCCAGCTTCGTTTTTGTCTCTTTTGCTTCGACTCCTCTTCTGGCTGCCACTTTTCCCTTTTCAGGAGTTTCCTGGTTGGGTTGTTTTTCGGCCCTTTTTCTTTTGTTGGGCCGCTCGGTACTGTTGCGTGTTCCGCTTGCTTACGATTGTTTCGTGGGTGTTGTTAGGTTATGGTGGGTTTCGTTGCGTAGGAATTTTAGGGTAATTATAAGTGTGTATCGGATGGGTTGTCAGGCTTCTTCGCTTTCTGTTATTTGAGGTTAATTTATGGCTGTATTGAGGTTATGTCTGTAGTTTGGCTGTGCGAATGGGCTGTGACTGCGGTTGAAATATTTGTAGGTTGGGTAGGTTTTCGACTAAATTTCGACTGAAGCCAGTGTTTTCTCTGCAGAGTTTCAAAGTTTGGTTGAATAGAATCGAAAAGAAGAGGGGAAGGGGACGACGAACTGATTGATAAACTTTTCTTAACGGTCAGATTCTTGTCTATAATTGAATCTCAGGCGGCAGTGTTGCGAGATTCCAATTATTCCGCGTTATCCTATGCAAATCTACGTTCGCTGCTATAACATTTGTTCGGAGCGTAGGACTTAGACCGCGAGCTCGATTTTTCTCATCGACAAATTTTCACGTTACATTAGCGTTCAACCGTATCTCTTCTTCACTTCGGCCACTACCAAACATTTATCTTGCATATGAACGAGTGTTACTTCAATCACATTTTCACATTAGTTCCTTGCTGGAAGGTACTATTAGGTTGGCAAGAAGATAATTTCGATTCTTTAACGTGAAATAAATCTCATACTTTTGTACAAAGAACAAACTTTAATCAAGAATGCATTTTTCTAATTTCTTTTTCTTTTTCTTGCATATAATTGACTAATTTCTCATTTTATTCCGACTACTGTCTACCGTGTTAGAGGAGGGCTATCTGTGTTTAAAAACGGAAGATACTTTCTTGCCAATCCGATGGCAGTTACCAGGACCCGAACTGGAAGCATCGAATCCGCTTCCGCCGTTAACGAACCCTTTGACCTATCGATATGTCACGCACGCCCGTCTTCTATTGTTGACGGGACGCGTTTGTCGACAGACCGTCGGCAGTTTGCAGTGTCACCATATCAATCGGTCGTTAAATTAATCGAGTCAACGGACTCCGCGTCGGAAGCGAATCCTCGCTTCTCAGCTGCGCAGAGTGGGAATTATTCCCGACCGAATCCGGCAAACTTCTCGACTTTCTTGCGACGGACTTTGTTGCACGGCGACCGCTTCGATTTGTCAATTAATGATTCTGCAGATTGTGTATGCTGAAATGTAGGAAAAATATGGTGTTTGGGTAGAGAAAAGTAACCATCGATATATACCGAAGCACATCCAAATTACATACATAGAATAGCACAAATCACATTCTAGTAAACAACCCACGCCAAATTCTCAAAATTACCCGAACCAAACATTAAAACAGCTTCTTGCCTGCATAATATTCATTATATTCATATTCCATCCTAGCATAGAAACTGACGAAACTCGAGCGTTCATCTCATTACAGTCCCCGTCGTAGATCCGAACAACCCACCTCGTTCATCAAGCGAGCGACGGCCTCACGCTCGTTCATCGATTGCGAATCGACTCGCATTCAAGCCTGCTCTCCCACCTTTTTTATTCCCATCCATCTCTCGCCGTGGCGCCTGCCGGCGTCCGAATGCCAAACGCTGGCCGCGATGCGTGCGCATACTGCTCGGCCACGGGCAATTTGCTATGCTAATTTCAGTTTGCCGTTCTTTCACGCTGCGCAGATCGTGCGCGTAGAATGAACAGGTGGGTCACGAGATCCAGTGAGAGTACGAAACGGTACGACGAACCTCTACGAACCTCTACAAACCTGTACAAACCTGTACGAATCTGTTGACATACTTGTACAAACCTGTACGAATCTGTTTGAACTTGTTCGAACTTGTACGAATCTGTGCGTGTCTGTGTGAGTTTGTGTGAATTTGTGTAGGAATTTATGCGAACTTGTACGAACTTGTACGGACCTGTACGAGCCTGTACGAATTTGTTCAATCTTGTTCTAACTTGTACGAATCTGTACGAGTCTGTGCCAACTTGTGCGAACCTATGTGAATCTGTGTGAATTTGTATGAACCTGTACGAACCCGTACGAATGTATACAAACTTGTACGAGTCTGTACGAATCTGTAAAAACCTGTACGAGCCTATGTGAATGCGTGTGAATTTGTGCGAACCTCTACGAATCTGTTTGAACCTGAACGAGCCTGTAGGTATAAAGACCTTCCGCAATTCTCTCTGACGGTGAAAATTGCTGTCAATATGCGTGTATCGAATCGGTACAGTCTGCCGTATCGACACGCCACGTCCTGACAGTATTGAGTCAACACTTCGACCGATCGGCTCGAGAACGTTCTCACTTCTGCTTCTTAATTGCCGTTGCGTGAACGATGCCTGTTTGACTGTCGATGGGGTTCCCCGGATTTTTGGGAGGGTTTCGAGGGGGCATACTCGATGACAGTGCGGTTAGGGAGTAAGATTTTTATTTTCGGATGGATTTATGATTGGTTCAAGCGGTGGGACGCTTTGTTGTTCTGACGGTTTTTTAGGTTTCTTAGGTTATGTCGTGTGGGACGTTGTTTCTTGTAACTTATTAGGCTTGCTTCTTCTGATAGTGTAATGAGTTTAGGTTGACAATTTATTAGTTTGATGTAGCTCGACCATAGGTATTATTGTGGCCCAACAATTACAGGAGGTTAAGGTTGGAATCTAGTATATGCGTCGGATTCTGAAATTTAGTGTAATGTTTGTACTGTTAGATTGAGAATCAAACTTGAAACATGCCCCAAATTTAAAATCTGATCTAAATTGTACTTTGACGGAGTCAAGTATCTGTTTGTTCAAAGAAGCGTCTGATATTTGTACTGCTGGACTAAAATTCGAACTTAACACACGCGCCAAATTGAAAATCTAATCTAAAATGTACTTTTACAGAGTATAGTAGCTGCTTGTTCAATGAAGTATTAATGTTATATTTGCACACCGAAGCTAAGAATGGGACATGAATACGGACGAAATTTTAAAAACTAAGATCGACCGCTCTCAGGTCATTATGCTAATTCGCATCGGGCATTGTTATTGTTTTATACATTTATGGACGGCCGAATGACATTTTATGGTATCAGCGCAGGACGTTGGTTATTGTTTTCAGCAACCGCCGCTTCCCATTAATCATCCTTTGTGCGCGTTACTTTCAAAGTAATGCCCGCGTGATCGGAATACAATTCTCCCATAATTTCCGTATTAATCGCGCAGAATGAAAAATACGATTTTACGGCCGGCGTTCCCGAAATTACGGGCTCGCCAATTTTCCGAAAAAATAACGTGCAATAAGATATCGTCGATGGGGATCGATATTTGTCAAAAATGCGCAATCCAGAAAAACGGTGAGCGATATTTATTGCGACGCTGATCCGAAAATAGTGCCATGTTCAATTTCAAAGCGATTCCGCTAAATATTAATCAAACGAAAATTGCGCGAAATTGAGCGACTGCACGAGCGATAGTTCCACTTCACTTTCGGTCACTCTGTTGTTGACAGCAGAATGATCGGCGGAAATGAAAATTTCTCCGCTTAAACGTTCCGTTCTACATTTTACAAAAGGCTGATTCAAGCCTATTCACACGCATCGCACTACTTTGGAATACATCGATATTGTCAAAATAGCGTCGAGCTCGAGCTTCAGAATTCAGAATTTTCAATTCACAAAAATTGAACCATCTATGACGCCAGTGTCATTAACATAACACACAGCCCTTGAACTACAATTTTTCAATCCCTACTCACATACATCATACTTTGTCACATACACCGATCCTATTATCCAATCCATCACCAGCATGACAGACTTTAACTACCCACCTGTCAAAATGACTGGCTATCTTAATGACCCCCTCTCCCTAATCATTTAATTCCCTAAAATATTCTTTAGCGCTCAATCAGATACGTAGCTGGCAAATAAAATGAAGAAAGAATAGTTCGTATGCACTTATCAAACATCATTCTTCGAATTCAACTTTCTTTAGCTGCTATTCTCAACCTTCGGTCAAATCCGCGGAAACGAAAAGGTCGGGCGAGAAGTGTCGAAGAAAGGAAGCCGACATCGATAGCATTTCTCACCTTTACCCCTTTCTTGCCCCAACCCTCCTCCTCCTCGTCACTCGTGCCAAAAGCAACACGACCTTTCCCCCCCTGCGAGGCCGCCTCCGTCGATTTAAATGAATTTGCATGGATTCCGCATTTATTCGTCTGGCTCGGCCGTTTATTGCATATTTATCGGAAGCGGCCGGCAACTAATGCGATAAATTTCAATTCGTCCGAGGCGTCGGTTCAATATTCATGCACTGTCCTTCGTTTTCCTCCCATTTTTACACCCTTCCCCCACCCCACCCCCACCTCGACTTCTCCTCCACTTCTCGACTTCCGTTACATCTCGTTACGCCCCTTCTTCGCACTTTGTACATATTTGTCGATGTTTCGTACTTCCTTATGTTCGTTGAAGGATCCTTTAGTGAGGAGTCTGTTCTTTTTTACCTTTTCACTTTTTTACTTTGCGAGTTTCTTCGCGACAAGGCACTATGCGCATGCGTGGACCGTAGTAGGGTTTTAATTGGGGGTTGAGTGGAGGAAAGTTGAATGCTTAATTGTGCATTCGATGGGGGTGTTCGATGCTTAAATTGGTTGTTTTGCGTTGTAGGAGACGGTTTAGATTGGGATGGGTGCTGGTGTTTCATTTCGGGTTTCGGCAATTTTTCGGCGAATGTGGGGTTGTCGAGTGTAGCAGTTGGATTTCATAAAATTGTGAAGACTATCACTATTGCTTTAATGACAAAATTATTTTGCGCCAATGGAGTTGGTTGCGTTGGTGAAAAATCGTTCGACCTGATTTTCTTACATTTTTGCAGTAATTGAATGAAGAGTATCTGTTAAATGTAGCAGTCGGATTTAACAAAATTATTCAGTTTGTTGCAAATCGATTAATAACAGATTTACATGGAGAACTCCTGAAGATCATCTGCTAAGCGCAGCAGTTAGATTTAATAAACTTACTTAGTCTATTGCTATTACTTTAGTAAGAAAATTTGATAAAGAACCTTTAAAAAACTTAGCCAGAGAAACATTTTTTCAAACCACCCACTCGATAACATTTAATATAGCAAACCAAAAGAGTTTCTACTAATTAACCTATATTCACATACATTACCTTCGCCAGTTCCTCAACTACCAACACCGTCGACCACGTAACCAAAAATCAGACCAGCCTAAAGACGATGGATCTCTTCAGTTTCAGAGAGCGTGTTCTCTGCAGCAGTGGGGGTGGGTGTGGGTGGCTACACTTGGGGCGCACCCACACCACCGCCAGGTTCCCCGTACAGTCCAGTTCCGGTGACTCAGCTGGAGCTTCTGGCCAAGAATTTGGCCAGCCTGGCACCCCCTGGCCAGCAGGCGCTGAGTCTTCAGGGTGTCGGCGTCAACGTCGGCAGTCTTCATCATGCTCAGCATACTCAGCATACGCAGCACACCCTCAATCTGGCCGGTCTTCATCATCTTCATCACGGTAAGTACGCTCAAGGTCATCGCTCCTACGACTTCGATCTTTCTTTCCGGTGGGCGGATTCTTCGGGGTTTCTTCAGAAGGTTTTCCTCTTCTAAGGGTGCGGTCTGCATTCGTATTTTCCTTCAATGAGACTTGAGGCTCGCACCCTGAAGTGCGGGGAGAGACTCGGGTTGACCTTGAGCTCGAAGGGTGTTTCGGATCGTTCGGGCGGTAAAGACGTCTTTCTTTCTTGTGGGTTCACGGGATTGTGGTGGGAAAGATATGTTGAGCACTTAAGGATGATCAGAATGAATTTTTGAGGAGTCTAATCTGTGGAGTGCATATTAATTCAAGCCTGGTATTATATTGCAATGATCATAAGTTCGACGTACACGAGAGGCAATGAGTTTCTCTGTTAGTGCGCCATTTTTGTTACGGATTGCAAGGAAAAGGACCGAAACCAGATGTCATAGTGTAATTGAATTGTATACTCAACCCTCCTATGATGCGATTTATGCCTATCGTGTTATTTGGAGACCGCGCTGTAAGAAGCAAAGATTTAACCTGGTACAAACCATGTATTATGAAAATTGGATTCTCAGAGCGTTAAGTTACGATGCATACGGTTTTATTACATATGAAATAAAATTCAATAAAATTTAATAAATACAAAAGACATTATAATATGTGCTTGGTACATATAAACTTATTTTTATTGAATCAAAGAGTTCATATAAGGAAATTATCAGAAAATAAAGCAAAAATTAATCTAAATTAAACTAAAAAACTCTTTTGCAACAAAAAGAACCGCTGCAAAATTTCAACTGTAAACATTGAACTCACATAAATTCATGCTACTGAGAATTCTCTAAAGTCAATTAACTCGATGGAATCGTTGTTAAATGAAAAGCGTGTTATAAGAGTACCGCGTTATAGGAGGGTTGTCTGTAATATGTGAGTAACAGTGTCAAGTATAATATGTCTCTCCAATTGGCAATGGCAGAATAAGAGTACTTTTTCCGTAGTTAACGTTCGATTCCACTGTTGCCAGCGATTCATTACTGATAATCGGACTGACAATTAACATAGTAATTTCCTGCCCTGTAATTCAATGGCATAATAATGCGTTTTGCGGGGTGAGATGCAGATGCGAACCGCGAGGGTGGTCAAATTCTACCGCATCTGAAGGGCTCGCACGTATCTGACATACCAGCATCGAGCCTGCCAAGAGCAACTGACATACTTGCAATTCTCACAAATAATAGACACTATCGTACGTCCAAAGTTGGTTAATTTTCGTCCGAGGCACTCACTAACTTGGTATCATCTGATCGGTCCAAAAAGGGTG
Source organism: Anoplius nigerrimus (assembly GCA_914767735.1). Classification (NCBI taxonomy): domain Eukaryota; kingdom Metazoa; phylum Arthropoda; class Insecta; order Hymenoptera; family Pompilidae; genus Anoplius; species Anoplius nigerrimus. Next base: position 10,718,811 of record OU612091.1, on the reverse strand, counting down.
CAAGATGACAGATCGAGGAATACAAATCTTCGAGAAATTGAAAAAATCGAATCCTCGAAAAAATTGAATCTAGGATTAACGTTCGAATTCCATTCCGATTCGAAATTTGACTGTTGACGGCCATAATGAACGCAGTCGTTACAGATTCAGTGTTAATAATTGGAGTAATGGAGGCGTTAAATTGTTCATTTTGAGTAACGAGCCGCGAAATGAGCGGGGTGCATTATTAGAATGATAGGAAAGAAGGAAACGACGTACGCTGCTTCCATTGTTCCCGGAACGAAGTAAACATCGAGAGTTCGAGTTCGAGTATCGAACGACTAACGTAGCGAACGAATATAAGAGCAGGCATGCATTGTATATCATTCTGATGCTCTCTGCGTCCAGATACCTTCTACATACGGATCCCAAGCGGGATCCCAATACAACGATCTGCATACTGTTTATCCTCCAAGTTTTCCATGTCTAACTTTGATCTTTTTTATATAAGGAGTGAACGAAGGTAAAGATAAACGTTTCTTCTTCTTTATCAGGATAAATTGAGACTGTCGATGATTTGATCGGAGGGAGGAATTGGTTTACTTTCTTTGCATTTCAGTTGTACGTAGCGAAATTTTCACGCTGATTGTAAACACATTGTAGATGAAATTTTTGATCGACGAGATGCCAAAATCGTTTAGGGAGCTATCAATTGGTTCACGGAATTTTGTTCAGTGTGCAGTGTGTTAATAATCTGACGCATACACGAAAGACATTCACATTTACCACATGACGTTCCTGGGACACAGTGGTGACAGACAGACCTTTTTTTGTTTAATGTACAAGAATGCATGGACACGAGTTTGGTAGTTTTTCTTCATTTTTCGTCGAGTGCAAGTAGAGTTAAGTAGAACCTCGATTATTCGAACAGTATGGTGTGGTTTTTCAGACACTTTCTTAGTGAACAGTGTGCGTTCTTTTTTTTTACCTGTCATTTCGTTAGGTCGTAATTCGGAATTCATTTTGCCCCACCCTCCCCCTTTGAACAATGCCAAACATACTGAACATGACAAGCAGCAAAAGTATGAAAAGTAAAGCGATCGTGATGAAAAACGTAAAATAAAATTGACGATAAGTGCGAAATCAGTAACGTAAAGGAAGCAGAAAATTCAGCGGACCCTCAGTAACGTAAAGGAAGCCAAAAACAAAAAGTGAAATGCGACTGGAATTAACGAATGCTTAGTTTAATGACGAATGACGCCTTTCTGTGCTCGATCATCCGTATTTAATGTTTATCCATTAATTCGGATCATCGACGTTCTACGTCGTTAACCCTTCCACTGCTAGAATAAAAAGTTATCGATTCTTATCAAAAACTTCAAACTAACATCACGAAGTTCGAACGTTTCGAACGTAAAGTTTGTCTTACAATTTCGTTGATTTGCTGACAAAAATTTGAGTTACAATTATCGGTACGATATTCACAGTAACTTGCAAGATATCCAATACTACAACGGAACATCATTATTATGTATAATATATATATTAATCGTATATCCATTATTAATTTTACATTTACTTCAACTTCACATTTTACCGTGAACCGCACCTTCAAAATAAACGGCCCGTAAAAAAAATATAAACTAAGAAACAGATATACGATTAATGTATATTTAATCATATATACAGTTTGTGTTACTACGATTACATATATATCATAAACAATTTATATTTTTTTAAATAATACATTGTACACAATAATAATATTTCCTTGCAGTATTGAACATCACACAAATAAAAAGTTTACACTAAATTAATTACAAATTGCATAACATCTAATTTCTTCAATCAACTTACAGCACTTTCAAAATAAACCGTCCATACATATACGCATGAAGCATATCGCGTAAAACATGACCAAAAGAATTGCCTCTAATCGAAGTCTCGCAGTGGAAGGGTTAACGGAAATGATTGTCGCGGCGTGCCGATCTCTAACGGACAGTGTTGCCAACCATCCGCAGGCGGCCTGCACCAGAACGCCTTCTCGCCGCAGCTGTCATTGGTGACCGGTAGCGCGCCGACCTTGACGATAAACAGTTTCTCATCGCCGAACTCGACCGGCGGCGTGGTGCCGACGACCGGGGTGCTCCTGCAGGAGTACCAATCGCCGACCGGCTCGAGCTGTGCGGCGGTTGCCAGCGCTGGCCAGCCTGGAGGGCAGCCAGCCCCAGGGGGTGGGGGAGGGGGAGGGGGAGGTAGCTGTTCGATGAACGTGAACGGATCCTCGTGCCCGACGAATTCGACGCCGATGCTCGTCCAGGCTGGCAATCACCTCGGCCAGCCAGCGGCCAAGAAGCGGGAGGCCTTCCTACCCAGTCAAGGTCAACCGGTGAAACTGGAGAACAAGTCCACCAGGCAGCCCTGCGTCTGCAGGAACAGCAACGGTGAGTCTCTCTCGACTTTCGATACGCTCGAGTTTGTGTGGCGGCTTCTTGAACCTCTTTTGGGGGTGGGGGTGCTTTTGAATTTGGGGAGGGGGGTTTGGGATCGTGAAGTGGGGTGTTTGGGGTGGAATTTTTGGATGGCGGAGAGGGTTGTTTGGTAGAGATGTTGGGAGAGGTGGATTTGGGGGAGGTGGAATTCACTTTGGGAAGCTTTTTGGGTTAGGTGGTAGTAGTGTGGGATGAGAAGTAGGAGTCAGTGGTAAAGTTATTGTAGGTAGTACTTTTGGGCGTAGAATGTGGGAGGAAAGAATTTTTGTCATAATTATGACAAAGTGGAAAGCAGCTCGCAAAAAAACAAAAAATGTGTTCAATTGGATTACGCGAGACATAACAGAGTTCGCAACCTGCAAAAAGGAATCAAATAAACAACTGACCGATCTTAATTTCGATATTACTCCATTATCTCTCGCGTCAGCGTTAAATAATTTCAGGAATAACCCAGTATCGTACAAGAAACAATTCGTCATACCTCGACCGATACAGATTCCGTTCATTCTCAAAAAAAAAACGTAGATTACATCTCGCGCCGGATTTTTTGTCTGCACCTCGCCTCGACACAAATCTTATCTAAGAGCCGGCGGTGTCCTTGAAAGCGATCGTTCCGCGAAATTTCGCCGACTCAATTTCGTGGCAAGTCCCGCCGTTTCCGGGAAGAAAATATTTCCTCGTCCGCATCCCGAGAATGTATTGTCAACGTGCGGTCAATACATAAATATAATTCACTCGCTCATAATTCAACATTTGCGCGCCAATTTCGACCTCGAATATTCCTTGAAAAACTTCGCCTTTGATCACGTTGGACTACGAACATTTTGAACTGTCAGCATCTTAACTCACATTCAGAGTGTAAATCATAAAAAAAGTATCCTCGGTAAGAACGAATATTCGACGAGCTGACTAGTCAAAAATTTCGTCTCTAGTCTGAAATAGCTGGACGAAATTTTGCGATCGAAGAATGGCAAGGACTGAAATCGAAGGACTTCTGGCAAATTGTTCGCAGAATAATGCGTTCGATTTTATTTTTCGGTCAATAGTTTAATAATCAATTCCCACCCCTGCGCTCGGACTCTTTTGTCCTTACAATTTTATACCCTTTCGGTGGCTTTGTTTGCCGACGCCTTTGTTTATGTTATCAATATTTCAACAAAAACCGCCGTTTATCCTCACGTTCAATTTGGCTGAGTTTTTTTTGTCTCGCGCGAGCGCCCAGGCTGGCAAAAAATCAATGATCCTCTCAGATTTTAATAGTCTCGCTGGGTATAAAATGTTTCGGGACTTAATGAAAAGGGGGGATTTTAATGATTTTTTTGTTGTTGGTCACTGAATCCTTCGCTCGGAAGGCATTCAAGTTTCAAATATGAAACTCGATCGTCGTAATCCCGGAGGAAATAAATAAAATGACGTCAAGGATTATTTAACGGACGAAACGTAAAGCTTACAAAATTTGGGTAAAAAAAAAAATGAGGTGCTCACTGAAAATATTGGATTACGGTAGCGGGATTACAGTTTTACAAATGAAATGCGTTGATTCTTTAGTTGCAGAAAGATTTTTGGATCAATGAACAATGTTTTGTGTCGAACATAATTAGAAGTTATAAATAAAGGATATTTCGGAAGAATATTTTGCGGGAAATTGATTATGTTTTTTTGAGGTCGGATGTCGTGAAACGGGATAAAAAGTGTTAGCAAGCACACATAATTTTTGGAAAGAGCCATCTTCGCGAGGTATTCTCTATTGCCAGAACTGACATAATTAATGACAGCGAACATCAAAGAAACTGCCATAGACCGGAGATTCGTTTTGAACGTAGTGAGCATTTATTAAAAGCGGTCTCGAAATCTAAAAACTTGCTCCATTTCATAAGTCACCATATTAAACAAATATATCTTGCCAAACTGAGATCCTGCAGAGCAAAAATAGTTTCTTAAAAAAATTGTGTAATCGTCTGCACGGAACACATTGATGCGAACACAATTATAGTCTTGTATACGTAACCATAATTTTTCTAATTATGATTCTTCTAATTGAAATATTACACCCTGAGTCAAACTACGAAAACTACCAAGGTCACACTATTTCAAGGCACTCCATAACGGGCAACCCCCATAATTCAGGTTATTGTAAAAAAATAAAAAATAAATTCTCACAATCACACGTACTTATTACCAGATAAATATATTTATAATCAACACAGTTATCCTCATCATCCAAGTTTATTGAACTCCAATCCGAAGGATTGTAAAAACGCTCAAAACGAAATGCCATAACAATTCCTATTATCTAAACGCATTTTACCGAGCTCACACTTACTACGTTCATCATCGGCCATCCAAGGCACGTTGAAACAATCAACCGTCAGGGATCAGACTCAAAATCCGAAGACGGCCAAGCTCACTCAATTTCGTGAGTCACCCCATCAAACGACCCTATCCCCAGTCGTACCAGAGAGTTGTAGCGTATTCACTGCGAAGTCGTATCGTGCTGCGAGTGGAAGGAGTATAGAAAGGGACGGACGGAGAGAGAGAGAGAGAGAAAGAGACAGAGAGGGAGAGAGAGTCAGTCGACGGCAGACGGAAAGTCCGGGTAAGGGGAGAGTAAAGGCGACGACTGAGTGGGTGGCAAGTGAGGGACGAATGGAGGAAGGAGTGTGGATCTTACGCAAGATTCTCCCGTTTCTATATTTATCGCCCGCTTTTGGCCTCTCCTTCCCCCCGCCCCCTCCCCTTTCTCCCCGTCCCTCACCTCCTCTACTCCTTTTACGTCCACGGCTTCTCTGTTTTGTCCAACTTCCTTTCATCTTCTCTCTTTCTGTCCTTCTCTTCTCTCTCTTTTTTCTTCACTCACTATATCTAAATATATCTGTTTACCTATCAATATATAATATATTATTGCCATTTATAATTGTACATTACATACTGTTTATATATATTTGCGTATATCATATGTGACGCAATATGTACATGATATGTATATAATATACATGGAGCGTATCCCGCTCCCTCTCTCTCTCTCTCTCTCTCTCTCTCTCTCTCTTATTTATCTTATATATATATAAGATAAGACATATATATATATATATGTCTGTATGATAACAAAGAGAAAAGGATGAAGCAGCTCTCTCCGTTCAACTTTTTCACCATGCCTCCTCCAACTTCTGTCCCCGCCTGCATCCTACTCGATGTCAGCTGGGCGTTTAAGCTTGATTTTCACACGCGCTCGCCCCGACGAGCACGTGGCCTCCTTTGTGCGGACCGATTTACGCGAAACTTGACCCGAAATCCAGCGCCGAGCGTAATTTCGGCCGGACGTTTGCCGGAACGATCGAATGCTATTGAGCGCTTAGCCTCTGAATGCGCGCGGACGGGTGCTAGGGTGCGGAGAGGAGGGAGGGGGCGTGGAGGGGGCGGGGGGGGGGGGGGACAATTTCGGAAGCGAATCATGGCTTTCGACCCTGACGATCGTACGAAAAGTTTCACTGCGAGGGCAGATTTTGCTTCACTGATTTTAGTACGATTTTGTGCGACCTCAAAACAATTGTGAAGCTTCATTTCGGTGTATATGTTAGGTTAAGCATTGTTTATAAATGTGGGGTTTGGTTCCAGGAGCATGTAAAGTTGTCTCATCTAAAAGAGTAGAGTGCGTACGTGGAAATTTGTAAAAAGGGTAAATTAGGGTAGGTCGAGATATACTCGAAGGTGGAGCGGTGGTAGGGTAAAGGGAGGGGAGAAATTTTGTGGAGTAAATCAGGGCTCTTGGCAATGACGATTATACGAAAATTTCGCCCCAAAGGCAGACTTTACGCGCCAAATTCGTTTCTCGAACGACTGCAAGCCCTCATTTTGCTATATATGTTAGGCTAGGTATTGTTCATGATAAGGTAAGGGGTTGCTGGATGAAAGGTGAATAGTTTATATAGTTGCCTCGCCTGGGCAAAAAATAGAATACATCGAATGAAACTTCGATGAAAGGGCAAATTAAATTAGACGTCCGATGGAGCGATCGTTTAATAAAAAAAAAATGTCAGGTTAAGACCGGAATGTACGGCGAATCGATGCGGCATTGACTGAACGTATTTAGGATCTTGCTCGCAGATAGACATGGCTGATAATCCGATGGAGTAATTAATGAACGGTGCTATATACGGTGCTCGGTATAAAGGTTAAATCTGACCAAAAATGTTCCTGCACATTTTACGCATCCATTATTTTCCACTGAACAGTTACGAATTTTCTAAAGTTTGAAGGACTCAAACGTACGAGTAAATTTGAACGATAGAACTATCGAAACTGTCAATTGATTCAGCAGTGATTTCCCATTCATCAAATGTTGTATGTTTCAAAATTATCGATACCATCCAACCTAAATAAGTTATTTATAATTTCCCATATTATGTATGTATGCTCCTTCATCTTTAAGTTCAATATAAAGCTGTGCGCAAAAAGATAATTCCCATGTCAATAACGGCCGAAGACATTGACATACAACCTGATGCAGTTCTCTGATTAGAGAAGCGAAAAATTCCGGTGCGAATATTCATGTTGGTTCGTTACTTCATCAACATTAGTCTATTGCGCGGCTTAATTAATAACGCTTGCACATTGTTCGTTAACGACGACTGCTAGAAAGCCGACGGGAAGTCGCTGCCTTCGGATCCGATAACGATCATAAATGGCGTAATCAATGCTTCCGGCTTATGTTGGTAATGCTGAATGTGCGAGTCAGGGGCGCAAAAGGAATCGGCAGCTCGAAAAGACATGCAATGTGTGCATTTGCGGGCACCGCCATTGAAACAACGGTGGTTCATTCCGATACAATGTCTTCTAATTGCGCAGAAATGCCAGGCAAACACGTCAGAGTAACGCTGACGGTTGTAATTAAGTAAATGATAGCCGAACGATGTGATTCATGATGTATATATGTATACAGGCAACGTTAAATGTTAATAGTATGCGGCAGATATTGTAGGTTAGGAATAACTAATTGTTGTGGTAATACGGTATAGTATATTTCCATTGGGAAAGGTTCATTTTTATTTATTGTGTGATATACGAATTGCACTAACTAAGATGACAGTTGTTACTGTTGCAAGTCGACATAGATATTTGTACGGATTTTATCTATTTTCCTTTGAATATTGGAAACTTAAATTATAACCTTTAATTGTAGTCTTTTTTCTTTGAAGATTTAAATTTTACCGCCTACTTCAGCTACTAACCCTTTAATGTTTAATTTAGAAATTTATCATTTTTAACAATCCAACCTAACCTAACCTAACCCATTAACAATCCCACCAGCCAATCAGCCTTCCAAACCATCGTTTTACCAACAAAAAGTCAATCCTCCGTCTCAAAATTTAAGTAGGAAGAAGATAAATCGTAGCACGCCGCGAAACAAGTATTCAGCAGTTCCCAGGCCTGGCAAATCTCGATCGACAGAATCGTTTCTGTGCGAAACGATTTCGCATCGCTGACGGCCTCCTTCTCAATCCGTTTCCGTACACTCTTTCTCAGCCTCTTTCTGTACGCCTTACGTAATCGAGCCTAGGCCGCAATAATGGCCGCAATAACGGCCGCAACTTTGCCCGGAAGAAAGCGTGGCCGATGAAAACCGAGCAGATGCTTTTTCAGCGAAGAATTTCGCGAGAGCTCGCCAGTAGCGCGCGCGCGCGCGCTCGCCGGGCAATTTTCACGATTATCGCGAACGATCCCGTTCTCTCTTTATTAGGAGTGACGTCATAGTTGAGTCGGCGATGTTTTGCGACGGCGGAAAGAATTTGACGCGATTATCCTGGTGACGCGATGCTTTTCGCGCTCGGGATTCTCGGAATGGGATGATTGAGTGCGAGGATTACGACGATAGAGGTGGCTGGGGGAGGAAGATGTAAAGATGGCGTGATTGGCTCAATTTGCGAGGAGTCGAGTTGTCGGGCTTCGAGCTGTGAAAACGGCACGTCCGTGCGACGTTACTGAGTTCGTGTGGGTGAGCTCGAAAGGATGAGAGTTGTACCGCTGTAACCCTGTAACGCTGTAACTCGCACGATATACCGGTACAGTACGATATTACAGTACGTTCCGACGCAGTAAGCTCGTACGCTAGGTACTCGCTTGAAGTAGGTTACGTATTACACGGTCGAGCAGTCGGTTACAAACTTGGCATCTTGTAAGTTCGATCTTTGCACTCGGTAGTCTTACCTCCCGAGCAGCACTGTTTCGAATTTACACTTTACATATACCACAGTTTCAGTTTCTATTCTTACGATGTAAGTTCGTATCATGCCGAGTTTCCGGCTTACATGGTTCGAAGTTTTTGCGTTCGCGGCTTTACGAGCTTAGAAGCTCGCTCGGGCGAGCATTCGATGTCTAGGTTTCATCCGAGCGCGCTCACGTGCGATTGCAGGCAAGACGAAGGTGGTGCACTCGGACGCAGGATGCAGCAGGACATTGCCGGTGGCATCGTCCTGGAACGGGCAGGACACGACGACCGGCAGCACGAACAGCGTGGCCAGTGCCGGCAACGGCCTTGTCAAGAGGGAACCACTGGCTTCCGTGCCCTGTCAGGTCGCCGAAGTGTCCACGTCCTTGCACGCCACCACGACGTCCGTCAAGATCGAGCAGGTGCCACCCAAGTCGGAGAACGGTGAGTTTAGAACGTACCACGTTTCGTTTGGCGCGCCTCGGCTCGGACCTACCGCCGCGGTCAACCTGAATACTGTCATGTTATCTAGAATGACGAGCTTCAAAATTAATGTTCTGCATTTTAATACTTTGACTTTTGTCGTAACCGTTTGGCAATTATGGAATTTTGCCCTTGTATCTTAATTGAAGATTTACTGCGGTAATCAAGTTGAATACTGTCATGTTCGTTAGAATGACGAGCTTCAAAATGTATGTTCTGGATTTTAATACTTTGACTGTTGTCGTAACCGTTTGGCAATTATGACATTTTGTCTTGCAACCGCAATAATAAAGTTGAAAACTGTTGTTCATTGACTTGATTTCTTAGGTCTAGGCCGCAATTGAGAGACGATCTCCGTAATTTTTATTTGAGTAACTTATTAATTATAAAATTTTATATTTTCTGACACTTTCAATAATAGATATTTCACACCCGATCTACTACTGTAGTCAATACCTACATTTCATATAACCAACCACTTTTCCTACTATATATATGAAATCACAGTCCATATAACCGATTATCAATACCAAAATACAGATTCTGAACTTACTGATGATTAATTGTAAGAGACGGGGCGCGTTCAACGGACGAGTGTCTAGTTTCTTTTCTGTCCGCCGTTTCTCGGTAAGAATGTTTATATTGTGGAAGCCGAGACAACGGCTTCACCGAACTTCTCGAACACTTGTCGGCTTGTCGCTGGCAAGATAAGCGCGGAGGCGCACATGCCTTGTACCAATGACGCAATTGTATACGTTAATAACTATGCGTTCTTCGAAGTCGAGCCGGATCTTTCCGAATCCGCGCCTAAGTAGGTACGTAACTTTCAATCAGGAAACGCAAACCTACCCGATCGCTTTTTCCTCCGTGTTCGAATTCGAAATATTTATTCGCAATTTTTTCTCTGCTTTCACTTGCTTTTTGCGCGTATTCCTATTTCTTCTCTCTTATCGCCACGCGATCAGCCTCTATCGCACTCTTCCACTGCCATAACCTCAACACTTACATGCAGATCAATCTATGTAAATAATTACGCGCCTCGCATTACAACCCCCCACCCCTCCCTCTCCTTCACCGTTGTCGCGGCCAGATAATTTAGCAAAACAAGTTTCCAGCCTGCCCGACCAGCCCTGAATAATCGAGCTTCCGCGTGCGCGCGCGCAGATCAGACGTTCATCAAAATCGTTCGATCCTTGACCCCTTAACGTGCACGCTCGAGTATATTCGAGCGGCGTTGTATTTGATGCTGCTAAAATTAAAATAAAAATTCTGATTAATTTTGTATTTTTTTGCCAAGACAATGTTCTAAAGTGTATGTTTTACACAAAAATAAAATTGATTTTTTTTTGCCGTTTTATTTGAAAGGAACCGTACGTTAAGGGGTTAACCAGGAAGTTCTCTGTCCAATTTTTTTCCATCGGCAAGCCTCCTTGCCGGCACACGTTGACGAACGCGAAGAAGTCGGCCGCCATTTTGGCTATCGACTCGGATGACGTCGCATGAAATATGCGAGAGTCAACAAAAGTGTGCGAAACGACAGTTCGCCAATCGACGAGGGCAATTTGTCCGCGCTGCTGTTACGTTCGATTGAATTTTCACGCTTTTCCACCCTCCACCCCCTCCTCCCCCTCGTCCCATACACATCGAGCGAGCCACCCTTTTCGCTCAGCTTTTGTTGCGTTTAAAGTATTCCCGTATCGGCGACAAATTTTGCCGATTTTTCGTGACAAACGACGGGAGGCTTCGAAAGGTGACTGTTTTTTTTTCTTTTTTCGTTTAGGCCGTAGGGCTGCATTTTTGTCGACCTTTTAAGGTTAGGCGGGTCCCGTTGATTAGGGAAGGGACGGAGAAGGGAAAAGTTGCAGGGAAATAGGAAAAATGAGGGGTGAATTATGTTCTGTCGGGAATCAGAGGCGCGGATTGTTCATAAATTTTGAGTCGCAGTCGTAGGCGTCGCAGATTTATGCGAGAGGCAAGTTTTTCGGCGACAAATTGGCTGATTTATTTTGCAGGGGAGATCGCGGAATGTTTGATAACGTTAGTTCGGATGATTATGGATGACTGATATTAATATTAATTATGGTTAGGGAGAGAAAATGTTGCTGATATTTGTTTGCATCGTAGAATGTTAATTATGCCAATTATGTCAATTATGAGTCAATACAATTATTTACAGTATTTATTGCTAATAAACAGTAATTCACTTCTCTGGTATCTATGAATAACACAAAATTTATGCAATAAAAACTTTCGGTGACGACTGGCTGATTTATTTTACATGAGAGATCATTGAACATGAATTTGTGGATGATTATAAATTACTGATATTACTTTTAATTATGGTTAAGGAAAGTACTTTCCAGATATTTACATTGAACACAAAATGCCAGTTATAATAATAATAAGTGTATATTTATGGTATTTACTGTTAAGAAACAATACTTTTCTAATACTTCCAAATAACAAGAAACATCTATTATTAACAATTAACGGTGACTAAATCGATCTCTAATATTAATTATTCCTATAATCAACCATAATAGTTACACGCATAATAAATATCTTAATTTCTACTTCAACCAGCCATTAAAAAAGAGACATCACCCTCGAAACTCCACGCAAATGTTTCTATAAATTATTTCTTTCCATTGACAACGTACACCTTCAATCTCAATCCAATTATTTCCGTTACACACTACCAACTTGACAAAACAATCCTACCATTTGCAACAAATAAATTGTTTAGTCCCGCCGATAACAGTATCATAAATTCCTGGCTGGATTCAAGTCGCGCCAAACCGCACCCTACTTTCAATAAACAAATCCAGTTCGCAAACCGCGTAAACGAAATTGTCCGCAGCAATCTTCGGAATTAGTTCGTTCCTTCATTTTCCAATTCCCGCTCAATTTTCCGCAACAACTCCGCCAGCCGATCGGCATCCAAAACGATGTAACGTAAACTGACCAATATTTTGCACAAAAAAAAAAGAATTCCCGTGTTTACGGAATATCGTGCTCGCGCGAGCGCCGGTTACCAAAACAAACCTTTGGGACGGTCGGAGACCAGTTCGAAATTTTCCGCACTCGGAAAATCACCGATTTTTCATCTCTCATCCGTTCCTGCATCGGACGGAATCGTTGGCGTATGAAACGTTTGGCAAAAAATCAAAACGAGTCCCTTATCTCTCCATCGGGATTCGTTCGAACAAGGAAAAGTATATTCGAGTATATTCGAGCGCACTAAATATGCCAAACTGTGCACGCTCGAGTATATTCGATCGACGTTGATGCTGCTAAAATTAAAAAAAAAATTGTATGTAATTTTTTATTTTTTTCCCAAGACAATGTTCTAAAGTGCGTCTTACATGAAAAAAGAAATGATTTTTTTCGGCCGGTTTATTTCAAAGAAACCGTACGTTAAGGGGTTGAAGAACATTATTTAAAATTTAACAATTAAAAGCTGATCGCTCTGAGTTGTGAATGGCTCATGTACATATTTGTACAATCTAACTGACTCGTACAACACGGATTCATATAACACGAAACATATCTACCGTGTAATAGGGAGGTCTATCGTACTCGCTCCGACAGATACGCTCTTCCTTCGGCTCTCTTCGGCTGATATATGCGCGTAACAAAGAAGCGACCAAAAGACGGAGTGAAAGTCGACTGAAAGCGCAGTGATTCTCACCTCGTTTAATCCGGGACGTTAATCGCGGACGCTCGTAAGGCACTCACGTGTTTATCTGCACGCAGAACGCGAGCGTTGCATATTATAATCACGAATTCGATTGCGTACGTACCGGGGAGCGAATGAGGTGCAAAAATGAAGAACGGCGGCCGAGCATGTAATTTCTGTGCCGATCTCGAGCGATACTCGGCAATTTGTCTATCGGTCGATTTTTGTGAGAGGTCGGTATCTCGCGCACGATAGGCGACCGAGTAAAAGTTGTACTCGCGGGATCGGAGGAAAGATAGGAATTATTTTGTGTGCACATCGCTCGGAGGCTTCGAATTCTTCCATAAAATCGTTAGCTTTTGAATAACATTCAGTTTAAGCGATAGAATTGCACACGTTAACTGTCTTGGTAATGAAAAAATATTTGAACGTTTAAAACATTGAATGGCTTTTAAACTTTAAGCGACCTTCATATGATCAAATCTAACTTCCACATTGATTTTCGACTAGAAATTCTTGCATAATCATTGACTTTCGAATTATATTCAGTTTAAGCGATGGAATCGAATATGTTAGCTATTTTAGCAATGAACAAATATTCGAATTTGTGCAATTCTTCCTCAACATCACTTCTACAGGGTGTTGTTCATACATTGCATTGCATTAAGCTTAGCATCTAATACACTCTGACCTTCAAAAGACCTTCAAACGTCCTTGAAACAGTCAAACCTATCTTCCGCATCGCTCGCAGGCTTGAAATCCGTCCATAATCGTTACCTTCAGCGCAACATCCGCTTTAAGCGACAGACTCGAACGCATCACCCAATTTTCGAATATGTAACACTTCTACAGGGTGTCCTTTGACTTCTCAGCGATCAAGCTTAACGCCCAGCGTCCCAAGCTTCAAACGTCCTCCAAAACGTCCTTCAAACGGACAAACCAAACTTCCCTCCGCGCTCCTCCGCTTTTCGAACGCCAAGTCAGCTTTGAGGCCAGTTTTCCATTCGTTTTTATTCAGAAATTTTCTTTCAAAGCGACCGAACGAGTTCGCCTGCTCGAAACTGTCGTTCGCCAAGTGGACATTTCAGTACAGTGCTTTGGCATATGCTGGCGTATGCTGACGCACGCTGGCGTATACCGGCGTACGTTGGCATGCGTTGGGCATATGTTGGCATATGTTGGCACGGTACACTCTGTACGTAGGTAACAAGGCTCGGGCCGGCGTGGCCGCTGCGAAATTTGTAATTAGCCTGCATTACGCAGTTCTGTAATTTTGAATCGCTCGCGCGCATTGTCCGCCTCCACAAAACGTCACGTCGATAACAAACGGGAGCCGCACGTTATTGTTCCGACGGACGGGGCATAAAGAGCGTTCGGCAAAGTGAACGAGAGAGTCGGACTGACTGCGAAAATTGATACGGAGCTTAACGCTCTTGCGAGCCTTCCTCCTAATTCTGATCCTAATTCCAAGCGCTGCCTGATGCGTGACGCTTTTTTTCCTGACGAGTGATTTGAGACTAATCAAGATATGCATCGATATGAGCTCGCTCAGTTCGAAAATGTAATCTGCGATATTCAGGTTCCATGTTTGTAATTATCAGTGAACCGATTTGAAGTACACAAGTTTTTTCACTCATGAAAAATATCACGGCAGTCTTCATCGAAATAATACAATTATAATTATCGGAATTTTACTGTCGTATGAATACTATTGTAGGGATATGCCTACATACCGACCGAGAATGGGAAATAAAGGAAACAAATAATCGGTAAGGAGTCACCGCTCTACTGTTTCGTATAAACAGTGAGTCGGTGCTCCGCGGTCGGCCAGGCAGTCGTTGTCGGGAAGTGTAACACGCAAGAAGTGTACAGAGAAGGCTAATAAAGGCGCACCCAAAAAACTATAGAGGATCCATTGATCCACTTGATCCATAACACTGTGTATGCTTGTCGATGATTGCCATAATCAGGACAACAGTCAAACGAGCCCGACGTAAACGTTTGATCCGACTTCGCTCTCATATTTATCGCCCGAATGAAATCAGGGACCGTCTCAGGTAAAACTCGCGAAAACGTTACTTCGGTCGCTTATTCCAACGGAATAAATGAGTCGGATACCAAGGACGATTAAACTTAGGAGCCCGATATTTTATTCAGGTCACTTTCATAATGAGCGCGATACACGGACATCGTTACACGGGACAAATTTTCGGGAACTTGTCGAATTTATGAGCTTCGATTAAGTTCTCGAATATAACCTGCGCATGTATAATGCACAAACTTCTCGATAGTTTGCCGTCTACTATCAGCTTAGATGAGAGCAGACGATCGAATTAGCGTCCTGATTCTCGTAGTTCGCTCTAGGTTTCGAGAATTTGCATTTGTCAGCTATTTGCGTTTGAAAAGAGGCGGGATAAACGATTCGGAGGTGTAGAGGAGTGGGAGGGGGCGGGGGGGGGGGGGGGGGTGGTGGTGGTTGATTTTATCAATTCGTCGAGTCACGTAGTGCTCGAGGAAGAATAGGTGGCGGAAGGACATTGAGATTTTTCTAGGCTACAGTCGTTACTTCCGGCGGAAATGGCGCGTCGTGCCGAATCCGCGAAAACTTTTACGCTCTCACGAATGCGGAAGTTTTCCTTTTCGACGCCTTTCAACCTTCACCCCCTTCTGCCCCTTTCGAGTGTACATCTGGCGAGAAGGTCGGAACAAGTGTTTTCCCACTTGCGTATACGATTGTACCGGTGTAACTCGGAAAGTTTAAGTTCAATGATCGAATGCGTACTTTAACGTTTATGGAACTTTGTGTATTATAACCTCTTCGCAACTCTTCGCGTAAAGAAGCCTCGTCATTGGATGTCACGTTTAAGTGCGAAGCTTCCTCACTTTCTGTACATGTGTATGCATACGAAACCGAAGCCAATCGCCTAATTTACGTTCTTCTTTTGTTAGTGACACAAAGTGAGAAAACTTCGCACTTATATATATATATATATTCAAATTATGTAATCTGCGAAAAGGTATAGTCCCGTCAGAGAATGTTACGACTCGGTATATGATTGTACCAATTCGGACTAGACAGATTTTTCATTTTGTTTTGCTAATACGCGAACGTCATTCCTAAGCTTATTATTTGTAACCAAGATATAATTCAAAATACTTTTATTCGTATTGATAACGTTTCTTGATCTGTGGCATACGCAGGATCGGACGTAAAATTAAAATTATCGCGATAATCTCTCTTTCTCTCTCTCTCTCACTCCTTTCGCCAACTTCGAAACTCTTCACTCTCAACTCGAACTTCTGCCTATCATCTACTCCACACGCTAGACATTCCTACCGACCCTAATCACTCTACATTCTACCACAATTACACCTACAATTAAAGAATAATTTCCGCATCCACTCCCCTAATCTTCTCACCAAATTCATTCTTCCCTCCTTCAAACCCTTTATACCTTCCCCCACCATCGACCTACCTACCCCCTAAACACTCCTAACCCTAATCACTCTAAATCATTCAACGTAGAATTCCTATTAAAAAAAAAAAAAATCAAATTCCTTCCATCAACGTTTTACGCTCCGCACAACGCCTCCTTCAAATACTTCTCTAACAATTACTCCCTCCGACCTCCCCGCTATCAATTCTTCGTCGTCCGCGGGTCAGTTCACGGCAAAAAATGAGGAACAAAAAAAAAATGCCAAGGCACACGCCTCGACGACCCCTCTACGCCGATTAATTCCTCGCGACTGAAGTGGTCGAGGGGTGAGCGGCCGATGTGGGATTTCAGGAAAAGTCCGGGCAGGCAGAGGGGGTGGGAAGGGGGGAGTCGAGTACTAGGGGCGTCGACCAATCAGGTGGCTTCGTCCGCTCAGGCAGCGTTACGAGCGTGCACCCCATATCAAAAGAAGCGTGCGAGCGCGAGCGTGTGTGTGCGTGCGCGCGTGCGAGCACGCTCTCGCCTTTGACTCGCGTGTCGCGGCCGTGGGAGATAAAGAAAATCGACGCTTTCTGCTTGGCGCGTCATTTTCGTCGGTGGCACCTTCCGGAGTCGCGTGTGTCGCTCGGGGGAGAGAGAGAGACGGAGAGGGGGAAATGGGGTATATATTTTGTCTGTGGCTTTCTCTCTCTCTCTCTCTTTTTGTCCCTATTTCTCTGGGTATCAATTGAGAGAGAAGTGTATTACTTGTGTACATATATGTTTATATATATGAATAATGTATATAATAATTATTAATAATAATACATTACGTTATAATTCAATTATTTGCGCACAAAGATAGAAACATATACATGTATAGATTGTTAATTGAAAAACTTTCAATATACTTTCATTATATATATATATAGGATATATATACATAAATACACGATATTGATAGAATAGAAGAATAAAGAAACAATGAGAGAGATACAAAACTAGAGAGGGAAAGGGAGATGTCTTCTATTTCCTATTATGTCTTCGTATGTACATACATACGAGAAAGAGCATTCTCTCTCGATTTATAGGAATTGAAAATGAAGGAGCAGAGGAAAAGCAAGAGAGATGAGTATGTACATGTGTGCAAAAAGTCGGAAAAACAGATACCTACAGAACTAGAGAGCAAGAAATGCATTCTATTTCCTATTCTCTGTCCTTATACACGTATATACACAAGTAACATCATTCTCTGTCTATTGATTGACAGAAAATGGAAGAAATAGAAAGAGACGGAGAGAGCGAGGGAGAAACATTTATTTCTCCTCCAAATCAGTCATACACTACAAAGAACTAAAAAGCTGACACGTGACAGAAAAAGTGTATCAAATTTTCTTTATCCCACCCTCCGACCTACACACTCGAACAGAGAGACAGACAGATACAAGGACAAAGAAGCGTAGAAACGAGGAGAGACAGAGTAAGAAGGCATAGAGGAAGATATAAGAAGAAGATATAGTGAGAAGAGATAGAAGAAGCCTATAATCGATGGAGAAAGATAGGAGAGTGGCGGGAATGGACGGATTATGGAAATCGGTAGACATTTTTTATTAAGTAGCTCCGTTCCGGGCGCGAATGAATTACGTTCGACCATACGGAAAGCTTTCGGTCGGTTTCGTGCTCGCGCGTCCTAACGCGTTAATGAAATACGGGGAAAAATTTTACTGCCCCCCTCCCCAGCCCCTCGACTCCCTTCGTAGGGTCTTTGGCGCGTGTAAATAAGCTTAATGCCTTTCTTACTGTCTTCATGTCGGCGTTTAGTGCTCTCGGTCCATGTTGGCCAGGTTCAGCGTCGATAAATCGGATGAGTTTATATTTTGAGTACCTTCGACACATATTCTCAAATTCTATGGTTTCTCATGGTGTCGGACTGTAGCCAGTTCGTGACGTAACTCGTAGAGAATACGCCGAGTGATTTATCATCGCGATTTTATGAACGTAGAGTTGGGAATAATATATGCGTATGTATTCGAATTTAAATTCGCGCGCGGGAAAGTAGGACCGGTCAAATTATGCGGCCGAATGATGGATAGTAACGCCCACTGTCGTTCGATGCGAATAACTGGCGACATCGAATTCGAAGCGACAGCGGTACCGACAGTAGTGAGTGTTTCGGGAAAGAAGTGCGATCGTGCGTGCTTTGATAAGAGGGAAAATGTGGGTGACTAACGTCGTACGAGGAATGGAGGAGGAAATGGTCGGGATGTGGAAAGTTTTTTGTCTACGGTAAGTCCCTTTCAACTGTTAATAATTGGGACGAGAGTTGTGCGTTTTGAGTATTGAACGCTGATCGAACATAACCTTTCTTAGAATACAGAAGAATGTAGGTAAATGTTGTCTAATTTAGCAGTTCGGATATTTTATAGTTATACTAAATCAAACAGAATGTTCGGACTTAACAAGTTTATTGAACGCTGATCGAACATAACCTTTCTTAGAACAGAGAGGAGTGAAGGTAAATGTTGTCTAATTTAGCAGTTCGGAGATTTTGTAGCTATACTAGATCAAAGAAAATGTTCGGAATTAACAAGTTCAAGTGTCAACCTTCCATTCTACTAACCAACCTTTCAAGTTCAAACAAAAGTGTGCCGAACATGACGAACTTCGAGAAGAAGCTAAGACAAACGCTTTAGCAAAAAGGAAACGAAAGTGGGGCTAACTTCATACAAGTACAGAAATTCTTCAATACAAACTCCTGAGATAGATTCAGTCCTGCACAAGAACTTAATCAAGATTCCGAACAAGAAACAAACATATCTCAGAAACGAACCATTTCAGTACAACCAACATACTTCCAAAAAACCATTATTCAATAACTCATTCCCAGCGTTCGTAAACTATTATAAAACATAATCAGCATTCATAAACTATTATAAAGCATAAACAGCATCCATAACAAAGCGTTCATAAACCATTATAAAACATAAACAGCATCCATAACAAAGCGTTCATAAACCATTACAAAACATAAAAAGCATTCGTAGCAAAGCGTTCGTAAACCCTCCCAATTTGCCCGTCAATCAGAATTCGTCAAACGAGAGCAGTCCCACCAACCCCACCAAAGATCATCGGATCCCATCGATTCCAAGTTTCGCCAACTATTTTCGGTCCACGAATCGTTCGGCGAACGATGCGATAGGACTGCGATGCTTGAGGCGTCGAGAGGAGAGTCGAGAAGTGAGAAAAAGTGTGCGCGCGCGATCCTGCGGTAATACGGGGTGGACAGAATCTGACAGAATCGAAGGCGGACGAGGATGTCGGCTCGCTCGGGCTTCCGTGGTCTCTGGCGCGCGAGGGGCGGGGAGGGGAGCGGGCGGCGGAGGGGAGGGGGCAGCGAAGTCGAGCGCGGCCGGAGAAGGAGGGAAAAGGAGGGAGAAGGAGGGAGAAGCGTCGGCCTCGTTAAGTAGGAGGTGCGTGGCCATGCATGGCGACGCAAACACAAGGCGTGGCTCGAGTCCGCCTCGACCCTATGTCTTTTCCACGTTTCGCGTCTCCACCCACGATCGACGCCGTCCAGGCGTCTATCCTCTCCACGCGTTACGTCATGCGAGCGTACGCCAAGCGAATGTCGGCGACCCGCCGCGCGGAGAGTCGCACGGAAGTCCGATCTGAGATCTTCGACGCTCAGAGTGCAGAGGATACTGACCTTGCGACGACTTTCGCTCCGGCTTTGCTTTTCGGAGCGGAATGTGTGAGGCAGGTTTATATGATGTGTGGTTGTTGAGGATGATGGCAAAGATTCAGGTCGAATTTTGTTTCTGCAGTTGACAATGAGACGAATGAATGGAAGTCGGAATGGTAAATGAATTTTTGTTGAGGGGTAGAGTAAACCGATAAAAACCTATATTAATCATAGGTACGTTTTCTCGAAGCTTTTGACGTGCACTTTCGGATAGGAACATCGGCGAAAGTCGACCTGTGAAACAATTTTTTTTCTCCTCCGAAAAATGGCTGTATCTCTGAAACTACATGTAAGTTTAACTACCTTGATTACTGAACACTGATGATTCAAAGTTATGACGCTGTATAAATTGTAAGTGTGCATAACGTTAGCGAGCGTAACGTATCTAATCGTGTTTTAATTGTCTCTGTTAAAGGTATCGTTGTCTCGAATGCGGGAGCTGGCGGAATACCGGTTGGAATAGCGGTGGCCAGGCAAAGATTGCAGCATCAGGAGACGTCCTCAATGCGCAATGTCTCTCTGAGCCATCATACTTCTCATCACGCCAGCTACCATCATTTCCAACCTGACAGTCTCGGTAAGTAACCTCCCACCTTTCCTACTTCCGCTCGACCGTAGGCATAATTCTCTTCAGAGTGTCGAATTTCTTAACCTCATCACGATCACTAAGACAGAATATGTATAATGCGTTTGAAATGCGTTTGAAATGCGTTTGAAAACTTGTAAGTAGGTACATAAAATATGTAATCTACTAATACTAGAACTACTGAAACCGAAATGATTCGTGCGACTCTAACTTAATCATGACTTTTCTCTCGTGAAACATTTAATTTCTTACAATATTCTTTTGCGCCCATATATATATATATATTGTACTTCCGCGACCTAACCAATAGCATCACACACATGTCGTATGAGACGGCCATTAAAGTGTTAATAAGCATAATTTTGTGTAATCTGCGAATTACTCCAAAAGTACTCAACTACCCGTAAAACGTAAACCTAGAAAAACCCACTTCAAATAACGACCGATTTTCCCGCAAAAACCGTTAACGGAAGCCTTGCAAAAAATCATGCCCCTCCCCGGAAGCCTCCGTTCGCGCAGGAAACAATAATCCATTAACTTCCGCCGGGTTAAATGCCCGGGAAAATTCAGTTGTTACATCGACGCCGCCGGCCTGCTCTTGATTGGCCGATATTGATGAGGTTTGAAATAGCAACGAGACAGGATCGTTACACTTAGTTCACCCCCTCCCCTACCTCCAACCCCCCACCCCCGTTATGCCAATCTATCCATTTACCACCGCGTCCATATCGTCCTTTGTCCCGCCCATCGTTCGCATCGCACGAAAACAATCGAACTTCATCGAATGCGCGGTTGTTTTCCTACCCCTCTTTTTTTTTACCCTCGATCGTCCGTCGATCCATTCGACATTCCTTCGGGCAGAAGCATCCGGTCGGATTATTAACGAGGGGCGCGAAGGGATGCTGACATTCTTCGGAAAATTCCTCATCCTTCCGTGGGGTTACCAAACGATGGGGCGACTGAGGGGAGGTGGGGGGTTGTATAATGTTCGCTGAATTTTACGTTGCCGGTAATGCAAGATTCTGTTATGTCGGCTGGGTCGTACCTATAAAGTTCCAGCGATTTTTTTTTAAGATCGCATAAGCGTGTCCTTGAAGGTTTGGGGGGGGGGGGGGGGGGATGAAAAGGAATATTTTGTACTTTTACGAGAGTGCGGTGGTATCTTGGGTGAATTTGGTCGAAATTTTGGGGGACGATTTGGCAGGTTCGTCTGTGGCTCGCAGCGGAAAAAGGATTGAGATCGGAGGGAATTAGTGTCTTGTGTAATATTGAATGGGACGGTATAGGTATAGGGTGGAATTATTATGCCAGGGGGGAGGGGTGAGTACGGCGAATTACATCTGCGTTGTTACGTTCCATTCCGAGAGGGGGGTTGCCGCGTTAAATATTCATTCGGTTAATTAAATTATTGATAGGCGCCTTTTGTCCGACGATAATCTATCGAGATTAACGTTTCGGACCCGAAGATTAACGATTCTGCCAGTCGTGCATCGTCCCTGCGATTTACGGAGTGCTAGGTAATATGATAGATGCCACCTTCATCGGTCATCAAAATTTAGCGCGCCGTATTCTGGGATCATATTTCAACTTCTTCAAACAAATTTGTCCGGCGCGTCTCGAATAATTATTACAGCGCCGCACGCGATAAACAATTTTCAACTCTTTGTTCGATGATAAATGCACCTAATCGCAGCGTGATAACGTGCGGGGAGCGGTTGTGTTATTTATTATTGTTTTACGCGCCCGGAATATACGTTCTGAAGTCGAAAATGTTGCATTAATCAGCGGGTATAAATTTGACACACTGACGAATTCGGACAAGGTAGTATTATATATTTAGGTATAGTCATTCGGAGTTTTAAAGAGTTCCAATAGTCAGCGAGTATACATGTAACGGACTGACGAATACGTACAAAGCATTATCAATTTATACAGTTGAATATAGTCATTCAGAAGTTTAGAAGTTCCATCAATCTACAAGTGCAATTTTATGAAATTGACGAAAATACGCATAGTTTGCACTATTAACACAGTTTCTAAACTTAGTCATTCAAAAGTCTAAGTAGTTCCTTTGAACCAAACATCAGTTTTTCATACACACAGAATAGCCATTATCAAGACGAAAAAGTCCCACCAACCCTGAAGTAAAAATTGAACACTACCATGTACAAAGCATCATTCTTCTACACACCCAAAAAAATCCAGACCTCTAAAAATTCCCATCAATTCTTAAATACAAACACATCAGCGCACCAAATCCTCAATAATCAACCCCATCGCATCAAATCACCCCCATTGAACAATTCCAGGCCCCCTCCGCCATCCGCTTCCAAGACACTCGAGCGCAACCCTCCAAAATTTCACCCCCACCCCCGAAAGCAGCCGCACGCAAAGCAACGAGCCCGCGTCCGCGAAAATTGAGTTCGAAAAGCTTTCACCGCGAAACCGAAAACCGAAACAAAATCCGCGGCATCAAAATCAAATGCCCCGACTCCACCCCCCCGCTATCGTAAAAAGGCCACACCGATGGAATTTGCACATGGCGCGTGCGCCATAAACGTTATCGAAGTGAAGCTTTCGGCCTCTTCGGAAGCTTGCCGCGCTCGAGGCCGCTAATTGGAAAACGCCGGGTGCGCTTTACCGATAATTAGCTTTAATCGAGCACCCCCACCCCCTCCCTGCAAACGCCCACCCCCCATGCCCGAGCCCATCCGGCGAGATCGGTCGGTACTCGTAATAATACTTCGTCACCGATCATGCTTCGTCGTTAGGAATCCTCGGCCCTCCCACCTTCAACCTCCAACCTTCGACCTTCCATGTCCGCCTCGGCCAGAATTCCAGTAATCCGGGCAGCAAAACAGGCAATTTTGCGATCGGCGGAGTTGGTTCGCGTGGCTCTGGAAATTGGCGGGGGTGGGGGGAAATTGAAGATGGATGATGAGTTCCGTGTTTTGGAGTAGTAGGCCAGGTAAAGAAACCGACAAAAAAGTTGGAGCGTTCATGGAACGTTCGGAGGAAGTTAGGGGGAAGATTGCTAGATTGTATGTTTTTTCTATGTAGTGGAATCGAGGGATGTTATTTTCTGACATTTGTTTTCGTGTGTTCAGGGATGATTTTTGGTAAATTTTCTGTTTTTTCTAAGTGGTGTCGAGTAAGGAGTTCGATAATGTTTCAGTTGTTTAATTGAAATACGTATCGTTAATTCTGCCTTTTGTGCTCGGCATGGCCTGGCGTTATTATGTGGATAAATTATAATGGGCATTAAGAGTGTAACGAATGTTACATCAGCGTTTTATGTATTGTTGAAGAGCGCGTCGCGGATTACAATGTTTTCGATTGGCTGATATTGTTGCTGCGGGTTGTTTTCGTTGGGTTCGTTTCGAGTGGCTTTAAATTAATTTCAATGCGACGGTGCGGTTAGATGGGCTTTGTTAATATTTGACTGCTTCGGATGAATACTAAAAATATGCTATTCGCGAGTAGATAAGTTAATTCGATCGATTGGGCGCTCGCGTTCATTAGAAATTCTATAAAAATGCATTGGACTCACCCCGGTTCATGACAATCTTAGAATTTGCGTATTACAATCGTAATGAAATTACGTAAAAATCAATTTGACTCCTTCTGAATACGCACTGCACTTTAGAATTTGCGTATTAAAATTACAAACGCTATAGGTATGTAGGAATTCAAACCGATAAAATTGTACCTATAATAACAATTTAAGATTCGCGTAAGGATTAGACTACTACATTTTGCTACTCCGAGAGCTATACTAAGAAACCATAAATCGTTCGCACCAGCTCGGCGAATGTACGCCTGTCTGCGCGGTACAAAGTGAGCGGATTGAATGTTCAATTTTACAGCAGCCCAGCTATTCTAGAATCCAAGCACATTCCGTTAACGGTAAGTTAGTACCTGGCGATGTAAGATGCGAAAATTAGATCTGCGCAAGCTTTAAATCCACTTCAGTCGCCGATAATTAACAGCGAGTCTGCGGAAGACTAGCTCCCGCTGTACAGAGACTCCATTTTCTTTTGACGTCTCTGAGGTAACCTCGTCACCTTTTCAAACGCATTTCGAACACATTTGGAATACTTAGGTAGAATGAGCACTAAGCTAAAGAAGAATTCCAGCAATTGAGCAGTAATAAAATCTATCACAGACCTATCACAACTGAGTTATTTTTCTTGGGTCGAGATTCATTTTTATTTATTCTGAATTTCGTGAGTGAACTGGACTTGGAACTCAACTTGAATTTATCCTTCAAAAGATTGAGATTGGTATTTGACGTACAAGATAGATAACTCATAAGATTTAGACCATAAAAATCTATAACCATCAAACGGAAACTGCGAAGATTATTAACGTTTATCAGCACTGATCTGACTTTCTATTTCAAAGAAGTCCTCACAGTGTCTCAAAGAGTATTTCAAAGAGTATTTCAAAGAATATTTCAAAGAATATTTCAAAAAATATTTGGGAGCGTGAGACGCGATAGAAGAGGGTCGGATCAGTGTCGACGGGTGAGTCGCGTAGTGGAACCCGAGTCGATCGGCCATTCTCGGCGTCTGGCAGCGGTGTGACGAGAGTACGGGGTCCTGTTCGCAGGTTCGAACGCGGCCATGACGGTAGGCGGCGCGACCCTCGTTCACTGCGGCGGGCCCGGCGGGCCCGGGGGGGAGGACCGTCCGGCCCATCTCGCCATTCCCTCGGGAGCCCTGGCGCCCACTCTGAACGCCGCCCTCGGCTCGAGCCTCAATTCGAGCCTCAATTCGAGCCTCAATTCCAGCCTGAATTCCAGCCTGAATTCCACGCTGGGCAACATCGGCGCGCCGGCGAACGCTGCGAACGCCGCAACGGCGACCACTGCCGCCTGGCCGCCCACGCTCTGGCAATATCCGGCAGCAGCCGCTGCCGCTGCGGCCGCCGCTGCAGGTGAGACTGCGCGAGTCAACCTCACGCCCCGCGCAAACTTACCCGATAAGCGCGGCTGACACTCTTTTTTCTCTCAGCTCGATATCATAAATTGAGAAATGATTTTTCGTAGGGTTATCTTTGCTTTTTCGGTGGGTTTCATATTGGGAATTTGGGAGGTTAGGTGAAGTTTCGAAAGGAAGTTTACATACACTTATTTCATTAATATTGATAGCATTCAAAAATCGGGGGCCTCGAGAAAACTGATTAGTTCAAGGTTCTGCAATCGAATACCATAAGGTCCTTATCATCCACTTCGCACAAACTAAACGTCAAAACTGTACAATGCAACCTCCTACACCCCAACTTTAGTCCCACAACTCGCCATAAACCAAAAACGATCCCAATCCGCAAAACGATCCGCTCCTATCATCCCTTAAACAAAGAATCCCATTAGTCTAATTTCCACCGAACCAAACTCGATTACGCCAACAATCCAAACATTAGTACCAACCTCCCGACATTCCCACCGATCCAACACCCGAACAAATCGTCCAACCGCTCTCCCTACATCCCATCTCCAAACCCTCCCCAGCAACCAATACCTACCACCCTCCAACGAAGCGAGCGAGGTAGCAGTAACAGCGGTCGAAAAATCGAAAGTTTATTCCGACTAAAATTGAATCCTGGAAACGAGGATCGCGACAATAAAACTTGGTCGAAGTGGGCCCCGAGATTCGTTAAAACGATTGAGCGATCTCGCACTGAACAGATTCTGTAGGTACTTGTGTGTGTGTGAGAGTGAGTGAGTGAATGAGAGAGAGAGAGAGAGAGAGAGAGAGAGAGAGAGAGAGAGAGAGAGAGAGAGAGAGAGAGAGAGAGAGAGAGAGAGAGGATCGATTGTCGATAATCCGCGGTTCGCATCACGAATATTCGCCCTCGAAAAGGCTTGAATTATTGTCGTCGGCCGTTACGGATGTTTTCGAAACGAGGATCGGAGTCCGTATAAATAAATGACATCGTTGCGGGCACGGAGAAATAATTAACCCGGCCGGATTGCGGGAAATGGATTACGAGGTCGGAGTTCTGACGATTATACGGCGATAGTAACGATCGCTTGTTAAGCATTTTCTTCGCGTGCCTGGTTCACCCCCCCGGGGAGGTGGGAGGGGGGGGGCGAGTTTTTAGTTTTGAGGTCGGAAGATGGCCGGCAAACGCTCGCGGTTCCGTTCCGATTTAGAAAGTTTCGTGCGGTGGCTAATTTCGAATTAAACGCGCGCCCGTCGGAGGTTGGGACGATTGGCAGAAAGAATGTTGGCATGAGACCGACGGTAGTTTAGGTACGAAGCTAGTTTTGTAATGTTGGTCGGATGGGTGAACAATTGTCGCTTCGTACTGGATAGTATATTTTTTTGTAATTAGAAGCATTTTTTTTAGGAAAAAGTTAAGATCATATACATCGTAAAAGTGGTAATGTAATGTTAAGAATGTTGAGCCGAAAAGTTTTGGTAGGGACCTTTTCGTATATTTTTGTAAAGAGGCAGGAAGCAAGTACTCATAGATTTTATTTTTGTGAACGTTGAAGTGAATAAACTGAATGAATGATAAATTAACAATCGTGGGACAGTGGAATTCGAGTCATCTTTTACCAAAATTATCAAATTAATATACACATACTTTAATTATGATCACCGCATCCATACATTTATACACTTCGTGAATATACATATACTTGAGTCCTGAACGTAGAAGCTACCGTTTAAAATGTCGAGGCAAAAGTCTCGGTAGGGACATTTTCGGATATTTTTGCCCAGAAGTAAGGATTAATATTCGTAGCAGAGCTTTGTTTCATCCCAGTGACGACCTCCGCCCGTTGACCGAGTGACATTTCGTCGACCGGCATCAAACCTATATTTGCCCTTTCCCGCGCTTTTTTCGCGATTTAAATCATTCATGACTCTTCCTCTCCCGTCCAGGGACCCTGCCCGGACAATGTTTATTACTGGCCCGAGTTCGACGGTCCGTTGATCTTTCATGCCAACCGGCATCATTCTTTTCTTAGAAGCTGTCGCACTTGCGACAGCGCTCGGAACGTTTAAAACGCGGATAATGGCGGCGGTTAATCTGTACTGAAATGATTTTTTGATTACAGCGATGCCTATGGAGCCAGTTGGCTTTCCGCAGATGGGCGTCGGTCTTCAAGGCGGACTGCAATTGGTTAGGGATCCGACAACTGGTCATTTGCTTCTGATTCACGCAGCCGGTAGGTCGTAATTTCCGTGTAAAAGTCGTAGAATTACACGGCCATTTCGACACTTTGATGTGACCGCAGTATTTCGTACAGATACTTTCCTTCCACAACGTTTTCGCGCCGTGAACGTTTCTGCGTTCACGTTTTCTAACGTTGGCAATCGCGTTACGGGCAATTTTCAACTCATTTTTGGTGTGCTTTACGACGTAGGTATATATTTGTACTTGGATTTACATTTTCAGCGGTTATGCGAAGGAAATGGCTCGATCAAATTATTCGGACCGCAAATGGTTTAATCGTTAATATTCTGGATTTTAGTAGTCCGTAAATCTTGATAATGAGTTATGGAAAGTGTTGATCGTTAAAATGCTGACGTTTCTTTTTATCGCTTCCTTTGGCAGTTTTTATTTTGATTTGCGCACTATTTCTGACGGTATCTATATTTGATATTATTATATGAATAATTAATGGTAAGAGTGATGAATAGTAATTTTTTGAATCTCGAAGGTAGTGAAACATCAATTCTTTTTATTGGCGACGCTGACAGTCTCGGCAATTTATATCTTTGTTTATTGAGATGTCAATGCTTCTTATATTCGGACTTCACAGATTTGGAAAGTTACACTTTACTTCACGTATCAGTTTTTGAAGCTGTCAGTACTCTTTATTCTCGATACTTGTCCTTTATATTCCGAACAGATGCAGTTTTTGAATCTTTTCAAGTATGAAAGCTATAAAAACTTCAAGTTATCGAAATATCAACCTTTCTTATAGCCGACATTGATGCTTTCTACAACTCACATTAAGTAGTAGTTTCTATTTTCAATATCTACGGTTTTGAAAAGGAACAGTTTTTTGGAGAAGTATTTTCGTCAGCGGTCTGTTCTAATTATTCGGATTGCTAATTATTTATTTAACGACAACTTATGTTTTACTAATACCTGTTTCTAAAAATTGTATCAGCAAGAGTACTGCAATTTATAGTATTAATTAACATTACTTACTACGTCAATAGTATCCAAATTTCTAAAAATTATAACTCTAATAATGGTTTTAATTTATTAAAGTTAGAATGTTTCTTCCTGCCGAATATACTATCCAAAATTGACACCTTACTATACAAATATACCATCATTCTTTTCCTTTCAATATTAGAATTGTCAAAAATCAGCACGAAATCATTTTGAAAAGTACCCATAGCAAGCGCACAGTTTGGCCTGTTTAGCGCGCTCGAATATACTCGAGTGTGCACGTTAAGGGGTCAATTACTTTTCAAACAGACTTAGACTTTCAAAATGAACCGTCCATATCTCTTTCAACCGTACACTCTCCGAGTCACCGCAAACAAGTTCTGAAAAAAAAGTACCTATTAACCGACATCGATCGGGCCGGGCAAATTCGGTCATGTAACGCACTAATTCTCTGTGGACAGAGCAAATGCAGCAGGCAGTGGTCTGGCCGAATTATCCGAACCACAATGGCGGTAACGTAGCTGCCGCTGCACCGCCGCCGCTATTACTTCCGCCCCCGCCCCCCTCCCTTCAGCTGCTGAGCGACATCGGCGGCGCCCGACTGGTCCTCACCGAGAGCAAGAGGAAGCAGCAGAGCACTCTGCCCATTGTCAAGATCGAGGCTGACTGCGGCACCAGTCCCACCACCATAATAAGTGAGCCCTCTTCTTTTCCGGCCCAGCCACCCCCTAAACGCGTCTTACGCCGACCTTACGACGCTCAGACTGGAGCCCGGATGATCGATCCACCTTTTATCGTATCGCACTTTGGCAAGGATGATGGCAGATGGGTGAAGTTTGCCAGTTTTGGCGGAAAGGGTCACTGATCCTTTGGTCATGCGCTTCTTTAGCTGGGATTTATGGGACGAATCTGGGTTTATGATTGGGCACTTGTGGGGGTGGAGAATTGGGGAGGGTGGAGGGAGGTAAGGAACAGGGGGAGAAATGTAGGTTATGCTGGTTTGGGGGTACTCACTCCCGGTATTCCGAACTGAAGCACTCAAGTCTGAGCGTCCGCGGGTCACTTTTGACCCTGGCATCGTTCTGACGTTCGTCTTATTTGCTTCCAGCTTCGACCGAGTCGACGAAGGCCCTGCAGACGGTGACGTCGATGACGGGCACCCTGGTGCCGGATACACCCCTGGTGACCACTCTACATTACTATCCGCACGCACCTGCACTGGTGCAGATCAATCAGGCCGAGTCCACGCATTGCAGGTCGCAGGTAGGTCGCATCGGAATTACCTCTTCGGCATAATTTCACCGGCCTGGATCGATGCTCCAGCTTCGTCCTCGAAAAATGTCGCGGATGAAAAATCGATGAACCGCGCAATTTCGAAAGTTCCCGGCCGCATTTTCCGTCGCGGGGCGACAGCTTTCTAAATCGGCTGGGAAGGAGGAATTTGCATTTTTTGAGCGGATCGTTTTAGGTTGGATGCAAGGAGTGGAACTTCTGAATTATTGGGTGGATTTAGTAGAAGCTGTTGTGGTAAAAGTGATTAATCCAGTTATGTATAAATCACTGGTTATTATTGAAGTTACCCTATAGAATACTCTGAGTACTGAAGAAGAATTCTGTCACATTCATAGGAAAATCCCACAACGTCCTATGGTGGATATTTTTAAACATCATTTTTAAAAGAAAATTCTTCATTTAAATATTCATTATCACCCATCTCTTTAAACGAACAAATGTGATAAGGAAATAATACCACAATTATGTACGATTACCTCTGAAGGTAAATACGATGAATTTTTGAATATTTTTCATATTAACCTGTAATACATAATCACCGTTTTAATCACATTTACTGTGACACAGTAATGTTACAAGCGAACGAAGACAATGTTTTTAAATTTATACAGATAAAGCAGTTTAAATAATTTCTCTCGGGAGAAAATTCAGCTTCGAACAGCGTTCCGTTCAAAAATTCTCTGCGTTTCGAAAACGATGCAAGCCTCTCCCTACCGATCTTCGAGCATCAACGAAACGAAAAACAAACATTTCTTTTGAAACTAAGAAAATTAAACACAGGGTTGAAACGAGATATAGATATATGCGAAAAATGAACAGTAGCCAAACACAACTTCCCGCGTTCAGAATCACAGAACCCACAACCGGAAGTTGCTCTATTCTCTTCACTCCCGTCAGGCGGACGAAACTCGCACTCCATCCGCTCGAGTCTCCTCGAAAGATCATTCCAACAAAGTATAGCACTCTCCATGTACATGTACGTTCCACACACACGCACGCGTGCGTGCGGAAGGATGCTGAAAGGGGTTGCGGATCGGAGAAATGTCGAGAGTAATTATGCCAGGCTCAGGGCGCGGTCCGGCCATTCGCATAATGTGGAAACGTTGTGGCACATTGTATTAATCATGCGCAAACCCGTCCGCTAATTTGCATCGCTATCTGCATAGTTATTGGACCCTGGCCTCGACGGCCGCGTAATATCGGCGTCGGCCTCTTTTTCCGCCTCTCTCTTTCTCTCTCTCTCTCTCTCTCTCCCTCTCTCTCTTTCTCTCTCGCACTTTTAGTCCGCACCTTCTTTCCCGCCGTTTCTTCGATTCGAATTGTCGAGGAATTTTGTGGCGCCAACCACGACGTCTCCACGATGGGAATAGGGCATTTTTCACTGTGGGTGTAGTTCTTGTGTTGTGCCCTCAAGCCCGCGAAACAATTCAACCGATCCACCGACCGCAAATATAATAACGCACACCATCAATCTTCCCATGACACACATAACCGCGCCATAAATAATCGACGCCAGGATAATTACGTATCGGTAGCTGGCCTTCCGGCGATCAGCGACCGACCCTTACGCATCCGTGCGATCCACCCTTCATCAATAACCCCCCCAGCTACCCACCTACCCACCCCACCCCCTGCCGTGCCACCCCCTATTCTAGCCAGTGAAGCTTGTAAATTTTAATGAAACGGTCCGCGCTCGCAGCGGGGCGCTTTTCTTTCGAAGGCAACGTCGCCGGTGTCCTGCCTGACCCCGCCACCGGAAGTGACGCCGATTCACCATGCGATCGAGCAGCCGACGCCGGAAGCGACGCCGTCGGTCGGCGTCCAGGACGCCTCCAATCAGACGGACTCGCCGGAGAGCGAGGAACCGGAAGTGCCGGTCGTCGAGCCGTTCGTCAAGCAGGAGCAGCCCGCCAGGAGCCTGAGTCCTTGCCAGCTTCAGGTGACAGCGACCGCTGCCAACCTGACCACCACCACCACCACCAACATGACGAATCTGACCAACTTCGAGATCGTGGCAGCCACGCCGGAGAAGCTGTGCAACGTGGTCAGGATAACGACGACTACCACGACCGTCAATCCTGCCATGTGTATTGGCAAGGTCGACAAGGCCGAGAACACGGTGATCAACATGGCGGACTGTCCGAAGTACTCGATCACGAAGGAGTGCAGGAGCGTGACCTCGATCGACCGGACGATCGAGAGGGTGGTGGGCAGGCACGTGGAGCAGGAACAGGAGGAGAGGGTGTACAGAGACGAGGAGGATGAGACGGAGGAGGAGGAAGTCTTCAGGAACGAGAGACTGAGCTGCAGGGACAGGCCTGGCCCGAGGATCATCGAGATCACGGAGGAGAACTGCGACAGTTTTCATGAGAATCTCGAGTTCTTCGGCAGGAGGAGGGAGCACGGCTGCGATCATCATCATCAGCAGCCCCGGCATCAGCAGGCTCATCATCATCAGCAGCAGAGACAGGACAGGTCCAGGTACTGTCCCGCGGAGTCTTGCGAAGATCAGAGCAGGCCCGTTGAAGAGAAGAGGGTCTGCGAGAAGATCGAGGTAATTTCAAGATTTTTTCGACCTTCGGGCTCTGCCTTGAAGATGTGGTGCTCAATGGATTCTGTGAACTTGGTTAGCTTTGCCCTCTGTACCTCTCTGTATTCGATCAAGGTGCAGTGGGTGTAAATCCGCACACGGGGCAAATCCGCACTAGGTGCTTATTTTGTTCGAATATACGTTATATTGTACCAACTGTAAGGTAGAAATCTTCCTTTGGTTAGTATTCAATGGTTTGGACAGTATTCAACGTAGGTGGTCGCCATGTATTTTGTGATTCTTCCGTTTAACTTGTCTGACAAAGTTCGTATTACTAATAAGGATTCTGGTTTTACTCCATAATATAAGGATATAAGATTGAATCATTTTTAAACGGGTTGGGCGGTTTTATTATTAAGAATATAATAATATAAAGAATAAGATTATTAGGTTTTAGTGGAATAGATAGAAAGTACATCAGTTTAAAGTAAACTTCACAATTTCTGGGTCGGTATCACCCCACTCCACCTTACTATATCTTGTCGACCATCTGTAATTCCTGACTACCTTTTCCTTTCAAATATGAACAAGTACATGGACCGATTTCTACCCTACATTGATTACGTATTTTCTATGACGTTCACCCTGTTAGTCGAGCTATTGTTAGAGGACTGTTGAGATTAGGTCTTGCGAGTCGTTCACGTATCAGGTTCATCAGTCGTCCATTGTTAGCCGAGCACGCCGATCATGCACGAGCACATCCGACCGCAGCCGACGATCTCGACGAAATGACAAATAAAAGATACCTCGGAATTTCAGCCGGAAGTCAGCGACGTCGGGGAGGAATGCAAGGTCCCACCCACTCTTCTCGAGGCCAGTACGACCACCGCTGTGGAGGCCTCGGCCATTCAGCGTACCCAGGACGAGTCCAAGGTCGCGATCGTGGACTCGACCGAGTCGCCGAGCTTGCAGAGTCGGCCCAACTGCGACAGCTGCACCAAGAGTCGAGATCTGCGCGCGCAGTTGGCTTCACAGAGCAGCGAGATGCCGGAAGTTCGGCCTCAGATCAGCGTCAAGTCCTTCGACATGCCCAACATCGATTATGATGAGCAGGAGGTCGATCAGGTGGTCGTCAAGCAGGAGGCTGACGACAGTTCGACCTTCGAGGATTGTTCGTTCAGCTCCAAGTGCGAAGCCACTTCGACCACTGAAAGGACTCAGAAGTGTCAGGATTCCAGGAAACTGATCCATCAGGAGAGGTCGCATCCTGGGATCGAGAACGTGGTGGAGAAGCTGAAGAAAAATGCAGCCGCTGCTCTGCAGGAATCGGTTCTGCCCACCAAGGTCGACGATACTGAGAAGAGTCTGGACCTGACCAGGTCTAGAAGATACTCTGACATCCCGAGGAAGTGCGAGAACGGGCTGAAGAAGCATATTCTGAGGTCGTGCGAGAATGGGCAGTACTTGGAGAACAGTCAGAGCTGTCAGAGGGAGGAAGCTGAGGTGTCCTCTTCGGATCGCTCGCAGGAACAGCTGGTGGACAAGTACTTGCCTCATTCTCCGGCTGAACCTGTCCCAGAGTCCCCGAGAGAATACGCGTTGGCTGATAACAACAATGACAGCAGGAGTAACAATAACAACATCAGTCTCGATGACAAGGAGCGAGTTGTGAAGAAGGAGAGATCAGCGTCGCCAGTAGATGAAGAGTCCAACGTTGACTCTTCTGTCGAGAGGAAAGTTTCGTCGGATGAGAAATCTGACCATGAGGAATCCGCAGACTGTGAAACGTTGACTATGACAGAGAGTCCAGGTGTAAGAAGGACTTCAGGGTCGAAGCAGGTTGACTTAAGCGGACTGGAACTGTTGTCCAACAGCATCGAACAGTTGGAACACCTCAAGCCGGACGGACAGAATGATTCGATGACGTCCTCGGAGGCAGAAAAGTCGCCCAGCAAGATGAAGCTCATCTCTCAGCAAGGCGAGAGTAACAACAACAACGTAGACAGTCCGCTGGGTCTGTTGTGCGCGCTGGCCGAGCAGAGATTCATGGAGGAGGTGGTTAGCGAAAAAGTGCCTAAAAAGCTGAACCTTGAGAGTTCCGAAGAGATCTCGCAAGCTGGAAGACTCCTGCTCAACCTGGGAAGGTCAAGTCTGTCGGAGAAGGAGAAGAAACGATCGGCCAAGAGGAAGTACGCGGAGACCGATGGCGAAGATATATGCAACGCTAAGAAGAAGCTGAAGGGCGAAGATTCCGAGGACGAAGAGGTCAAAGACGGGACGTTATGCTACTATGATAAATTCGGCAGGAACATCAAGTACGATGCGAAGTTACAGGATGATCAGACATTCCGCGTGAAGGAGAAGACGAGGAGGATCATCGATTTTTCAGCGACGAACGGTGAGTTCCCTGATGAGGAGGAGGTCAAGGCCAAATCAGTTTGCAACGGTGATGCGTACGTTGAACACGAAGTGAAGAGTACGATTGAAGCTAAGGACTCTGATTACGAGGTGAACGAATTGTCAGAGATATACGAACGGCAGTATGACAGAATTCAAGAACATGATAGTCAGTATGAGCACAGTAACGAAGAAGGCAACCTCTCGGACTCCGACGCTGAGAGTACGGGCGGTGAGCATGTTTCAAGGACGAACGAGATTGAAGACGGCGGGTACTTGATGGAGGACATTCCAGACGAGCACGAGTACAGAAATCAGCAGGCCAAGCTGGACGCGAAGAAGTTTATCGGTAGGAAAGGTCATCCGGATGACAGTGAAGGCGATTGGCCGAACATGGACGCCATGGAACTGGACATGAGAGTCAGGCTAGCGGACATTCAACGGCAGTACAAAGAGAAGCAGAAGGAACTTTCGAAGCTCACACCAAAGAAGGAGGAGAAGAAAGCGCCAGGCAGGCCTCGCAAGAAGAGTCATTCTTCTGGGTAAGATCTAGATTCTGGCACGGTAATCGGCTATCTCTTTTCTTCACTTTCTTCACTTTCTTGAAATCTTTCTACTCTGCTTGGGCCAGTCAAAATTTATGAAAACTCTCTTGTACCAGAACGCAAGAAATTGGTTCTACAATACAAATGTAAAAACATTCTCTTAATGAGGAAATTTAGTGTTTTGATATTTTGTGTCATGGAAATTACACGCTGTGAAGAAATGTAGTTATAGTACATTAGTACTGTAACCAGTAACACTGAGAATTCCATAGGAGCGATAGCAGATGTTGCTTGCACGTGTGCCGTAATACAGTGTTACTTTAAGCGACAGTATCAATGATGAAGCTGTTCTTCCAGTTCCGAACATGGGCCAATTTCATCACCCCCGATGTCGGAACTCCCGGCCTCCCCGCAAAAGTCTCCACCTCTATCTCCCGACGGAGCTTCCTTGTCGTTAACTTCGGCCGTTTTGTCTATGCCAAGGTGTAACGTGAATTTGGTAAAGTTGGGTGAACCGAGGAGTCACATCAAGCTTCTGGATAGTATACCGAGCATTCCGATACCAGTACCAGGAATTGCTTCCCCCATCACGGTCTTGCCAGCCAATAAGGCTCCACCTGAGGACGACGAGAAGAGCATAGGAAGGGTACGTCACTGTTTCTGTACTCTCAATTGTTTCAGACTCTCCCATTCGTGGAGTACGTAATCTTGATTGAATCTTTTAGTTGGGTTATGATACGTCTTCGCCGGCACCTACAGTCGCCAGTTCGAGTTCCGCTTCGAAGAAGCGGAAGGTCGGTAGGCCCAGGAAGCTCATGTGTACTTCCGGCAGTGCCAGACATCTGACTGAGACTATAGTTGCCAAGAAGCCGAAGAGCAAGAGCTCGCTGGTTGGATATCTTCTGTCGTCTAAGAACAGACACTTCCAGACAAAGGTTTGTACTGTCCTTAACATACTGTGCACCGTGACACATTACAATGACAACATGTCGTGTCAGTGTGTCAACGTACGTCTACTGTCTTGTTCTGTGTGCTAGTTTGGTTAGACGAATGAGTGGAAGGTTAAAGGTATGATGTTCTTGCAGTACGTCAGTAAAACAGGCTATACTCCTTTGCCGTTTAAGACGGGCGTGTCTTCCTTGAAGTCTTGCAAGGGTCACAAGTCGAAGCCGAAGGTGTCCAAGCCAGCGAAGCAAACCCCGTTGCACAATAAGAACGTCATCAGCTCAATAATCGCTGAAAAGGCGAAGCTCAGCCAGGAGGTAAAGCTTGAGAAGCAAACGACTAAAGTGAAACCGAAATTAAAGGCTGAGACAAGGATAAAAACGTGGGATGACGATGAGACCAAAGCAGTGACTGAAAATATACCTCCTGAGCCACCACTAATGCCAGAAGAACCTAAGGTAGGTTCATAAGTATCATGCAATTTTAACCTAATTCTGTTGTATTGTACTGTAAGATTTGTATTGTTTCCTGTCGGGTTAGAATTTTAATTCTGCTGTAAATGTTCTGCAAAAAATTAATGTGATACATGTTATATTAAATTGGCGAATTTTTCAGCAGTTACCCAACGAATGTATAGAGCAAACAGATGTGGAGCTCGAGAAGAACAGCAGGCACGAGAAGTCGAAAAAGAAGAAGAGGAAATCCACCTCGTCTTCTCCTAGCAGGCATAAGCAAAGTGACCGAGACAAGAAAGAGTCGAAGAGACGGAAGTCTTCAGAATGCAAAGAATGCGCCAAAGTTGCCAAGGCAGAGAGGACCGAGAGTATAATCAACAGGTGCAAACTAACATCAGCACATCTAGCCATCGACCAATTGAGAGTTCTCACCGCAATGGGCGGCCTGTTCTACGCTGGAAGACTCAGTGCTGTTCAGGCACCTGACGTTTATGCCATAACTTTGGATGGAGAACGCGGCAACAGGCCTCATATCCATTCCAGAGAAGAGATTTTACGGGATGCGGTAAGACTTTGTAATAAGAAATGTTCTACCTAATTTCAGTAATGTGAATATACGCTTAATTGTAACATTTCTTCGGTGGTGTAGATTGTTGAGGTTTGCCCGAGCTCGACCAAAGAATTACCGCCTGGAACAAGGCTATGTGCTTATTGGAGTCAGCAATACAGATGCCTGTATCCAGGAACATCCGTCGAACCGACGGAACCGGATCCTGAACTGGACGAAAAATTTGTCAGTGTCGAATTCGACGATGGCGACAGTGGAAGAATTGCCCTCGACGACATCAGACTATTACAACCTGATTACCCTGTCGTTGGTGCGTACTTTTACACAATAGATGCAATATAATTTCACATTCATACAAGATTTAATTCAAACCAGTTCTTATCATAGTCCAATATAATTTATTTTGAATATTAACATACTAGCTGGCAGTATACAACTATTTCCATTATATTTTCATTGTTTGGATACAATGTGAATATAATACTTTAATAAAATACTGTTAATTTCTCACAATTCACTGGCCAATTGGCATTTATGTTACAATGTTGTTAAATACATAGTATTATAATTATTACATACAATATCAAATACAATATTCAATACAAATCATTAAATAAATAATTTATGTTAAATTGTTATTCCATTACAGAATATGATCCGAATCCTTTGTTGTCATTGGGCAAACGTCGACGACAGACGTCGGTGTCGGTCGAAGAGAAACGTTCTTCTACGACAAACACCTTAACCTGTGCGTCAGCATCGAACAATGGAAACGTTACGTCAACGTCCACGACCTGCACCTTCGTCTCGTCGACCGACGGAAAGTCGCTGGAACGACAGAAGTCGGACGACATGGACGCCAAAGCTCTGGACGAGCATCGAGAACGGAAACGCATGAAGAAGAGGAGGAGGGACAAGTTAAAGCGTCTTCAGGAGGCGCAGGAGGGCAAGAAGAAGCATCGTCGGCACAAATGCTGTGAGGAGCACCGTAAACACAAACACAGGAAACATCGAAAGCATAAGCACAAGCACAGTCATCACAGCAGCCATAGTGATGGAAGTCATGCAAGGTTTGTATCATTTCTTTGCTCTATTTACATGGAGGCAAATAAAAAGATGAATGATACAAGTATTAATAGCTTTAACCCATACAAAATTCTTTGTCTCTGTGCTTTGTATTATTACACTACACATTTTAATTACTTTCTTACACTAAAGACTTTTTATTATTACACGAATGCTTTCAAAGCTAACGTCAATGTTTATTCTGTTCAGTATGTTTGTATAAAGCAGTACTTAATACTCGTACTGCCAATTATTGAACTATATACACCTTGAAGCTGTACTCGCAAAGAAAGTAACAAACAGTACTAAAATAAATATGTATCGCTCTGCAGCAGTGGGGAAAGCTGCTGCGGTCAGAGGAGCGAGGAAGAACCAGCGAAAGAGACGCCAGTCGTGGCTGACGAACCGGAAGTTGAGGAAGAGGAAACACCGGAAGAGGAAGTAATAGAGCCAGTTGTGGAAGAACCAGTCGCCGAGCCGATCGTTAGAGAAGAAAAGGTCACGAAGCCGAAGAAAGCTGACAAGAAGTCGAAGATGCGCGAGAGGCAGGAGTCTGTTGAAAGCAGAAGCAAGATGGCAGCCTTCCTGCCGGCCAGACAGTTGTGGGGTTGGGCAGGAAAGGGATACAGGAGGCCAGGCTCGAAGGGCAGGGCGAAAAAACAATTCTTCCGTGCCATTCAGCGAGGAAGCGAGACTATACAGATCGGCGACAGCGCTGTATTCCTCTCCACTGGCAGACCTGACAGACCGTACATAGGACGAATAGAGTCCATGTGGGAGACCACGAGCTCAAACATGATCGTCAAGGTCAAGTGGTTCTATCATCCTGAGGAGACGGTCGGCTGCCCGACGAATCTGAAGTATCCGGTAAGAATTGTACACTCTATGCTTCTGCTAAGAATGGTTACTGAATCATATTACATCTTGGGTTCTTGTACTGTAACTACACAATGCCTGATTAATTGCTAGAAGTTAGAAAGAACTATGCAGTACAGGTCATCTCAAATTTTAATGATTATTTAATATTTTGTTTAATTTAGACGTTACTTGATTTGCTCAATACTTTGTTGTGTGCAGTAAGTAATAAGTATTCTGTGATTGCAGGGTGCACTGTTCGAGTCTCCGCACATGGACGAGAACGACGTACAAACAATTTCACACAAGTGCGAGGTGCTACCGCTGCAAGAGTATACGGACAAGCTTGGCAAGGAGCCACATCGATACTTGACCATCTACGACAACAACGATATTTATTATTTGGCCGGTTATTACGATCCGACGACGTACCTGTTGACTATGCAACCTGGTGTTGTTTGAGAACAGCTAAAGCTGACGATTAAGCTAACGGGAGTTACTTACTCGTAGTCAGCCAACAAATTTGCGAAATTTCAACTGAAACCTTCCGGTGAGCATGGAAGCCAACCTTTATCCACGGTGGTTTGCCATCGAATCAGTGACGAGTCCGAATGCTCAGCAAAGTTGAACTTAAGCGAGCGGGACTTGACAGTTTTTGTTTGGGTGAAACGTATTATAAGTCAATAGTCCAAAGATGGTCAATTGACATCTTCGAGTAAGTTCGAACAATACCGCCTGGGACGTGCTTCCTTCCCTGACAAGGATGTAGCCGTCTGTAGACGTAGAATTTTGTGGATGGGCAAGGACTAGATATTATTATATATGTTATTCATTAGCTTTTGCGAACCATTGTTGATGTTACGAACATCCATTTACCGTTTTATCATACTCGTAACAGAGTAAATACTCAGTTATTACAGATGATTCCCTCTCATCATTGTTAATAGAATCTTCGCGATGACCATGCTCGTTTGTACGTACTTTATATTTTTGACAAGTCGGTTGCCGGCAGGCAGCCGAGGAAGTTGTAAAAGAATCAAGTGTGATCGGTTTTTCATTTTTGTGCAATTACAACGCTATTATTCGATTGTCAAGACGGGACGATCACGTTTTCTCTTTTTAATACGGGCTCTATGTTTCTCCAAGCGTATTCACCATAAATTCGAGACTCACGAATACTCTGTTAGAAGAACTTTCTACGCTAAGGATAACCGACAACTATAAGGATTTGTAATTCGGAAAGAAATACATGTGCGTACAATCGTGCGTATGCACATTAAACCGGATACCATTGACGCGAATGTAAATGCGCAAAATTCAAGCAGACGTATATGTATACTCTGAATATTCTTACCGTTTTGGAAGTGCGAGGGAACTGCAAGACGGAGTCTTAGTACAAAATTTACAATGCATAAACGCGTCTACGAGGATTTGAAGGCCGAAAGGTATTCGCGGACTCGAACAGAAGATACAAACAAAAAGATAAGTCTAACGAGTCGTCAGTGAAATTTTTGGGAGGCAGGTGCCTTGTATTAATTGCTACGAACGGAAGCGAATAAGAGAAAATTACTCGAGATCGCGAGCTCGTCCCATTGACCTTCTCGGCCATCCGTTCGAATACCTTCACGCCTGTTTGAAAGTGAAAACGGTAATGGGTGAGATTGGATTAGCTAAACGCATCTGGGACACGCATTGACTGCGCTGTCCTCCAGATAGCTCCGACGAGGAAGAACACTTGCAAAGGAAACGTTTTGCCCGGTGTAAATATTGTACATAAACGCTGACCTATCGTATTTAAGATTGTAATCAAACGCAATTCTACGAGTTTATAAAACTTTAGAGCAACGTCGACGTTGCGCTCTACCTGACAGACAAAAAAAGAAAAGGCAACCATCATAGTTCACCGTTTATTGACACGTTAAGCGCCCAGCTGCCGAGACCCTCATCCTCGACCTCCGACAAGGTCGAAGGTCGCAATTGGGCCGCGACACACTGTACTTAGGATTAAGATTCCATTAAGATTTATTCTCACAGCGCCCTTTCGAAGCGTCAATGTGCAATACTTAAGATCGCTGGACCTAAAATCGTCATCCTGAATGTTCGTCAGAATCGACCTTCCCGGCACCGAAAGATAAGCAATATTCAGCTGCTACGTTCCGCTCGCCTGAGCAGAATTAAAAAATCGTCTAGGTTACCATGACAGCGACAAACTTTGACCCCAACGACAATTTTCGTAGAGACTAAGCGACGCTCGGCGCCTAAGGATCGACGAGATCGGCATACCTTCGGCCGGCGAGGCAAAATTTTGCAAGCTTCGTTGATGCAACGCGAGGCCGAGGCGAGAATGACACGTTTCTCTTTCTGTTGTCCACTGAGCGCTAAAGAATAATGCTGTGATTCGACGCTTGGGACGCTCGTCCCCGGGGTCGGAAGGTGCAGAGAGGATATATATATATATTCGCTAGTGATATAAGATAAGGTGCTAACACGTAATTTCTTTTGACAATTTTGCGACGAGATGAGACACGTTCTAAGAGTTACTTTATATTTACGTAATTAAGTTTTACAAGAGGCGGGGCCGACTAGGGCCGCCGACAGATTGTGCGAGCTATATACACTAGGATTAAGGCATTTTTTATGAAATCATTTTTATATTACATAAAGACGGGAGCGTTTTAGGCACCGGATTGACGTCCGGCGACGAATTGGCGTCCGATTTTTCCCACGGTGTTCGCCGATTGCTTATTCGTCAACTTGCCTAGAGATGAAGCGGGAGAGGTTTCTTTCAAGGTCGGGAGCGAACCTGCGCGAGGATGTATTTTCTACCTCGCGGTTCTGCATCTCGACTCTGCCCACTGTCGACCGCTGTCTCTTGCCATCGGAAGTGTACCGGGTGTGCGCGTAGAATTCGAATGTCCGGTTCCGGCATCTTGAAACATTTTTCACGCGTATCTGTAAATTGTCGAGAGGCGCAGGAGTTCTTTTGATATTCGACCGCATGTAGGATAGGATTAAATAAACTTTCGGCCTCCGTAAGAGTTTGCGCGCAATCGGACACCGAGTCCGATTCTTAAGCGATTCTAAATGATTCTAAACAGCGAACGATGGAGGAGTCTGCCTGCAGATTAGAACAGACTTCGTTCTAAGCGACTCCTCGACCGTTCCGTCGCCGCCCAGCGGCTAGTATTTACTCAGAAGTTTAACGTGCGATCACGATAACAGACAAGGGTAAGCGAGGAAAGTATATTTTAGAATACAGAAAGAGAATTAATTAAGTAGAGCTGGGTCGATCGTCGTCGATGAAAGTATACCTGAATTTCGCGTAATGT
This sequence comes from Anoplius nigerrimus, assembly GCA_914767735.1. Classification (NCBI taxonomy): domain Eukaryota; kingdom Metazoa; phylum Arthropoda; class Insecta; order Hymenoptera; family Pompilidae; genus Anoplius; species Anoplius nigerrimus. Next base: position 10,676,108 of record OU612091.1, on the reverse strand, counting down.
AAATATCGATTGTCGGCAGTGACGTCACGCGGACGGAACTTCCTTCATGATCTGACCCCTTTTCTCACCCGGTATACGTTCCGAGGGCGGGACAAACGTGCTGATGGCGTGCGATTATTCGAATACCGATTATAACGAATTCCGTCGCACTTCTGTTATCGGACTTCTTCTGTTCTCGTAAGGTGTAAGCAGTGAGAGAGAATGATTGAGAGAGAGAGAGAGAGGAGAGTGTCTCATGCGAATCGAAGTCACTTGACCGCCAGCGAAGTACGGCTTAGTACAAAAAATGAAGAACACAATGGCGTCGATTACGTGCGAGATGTGTGGTCGTGTGTGTGAAGAGATTCGCATTGAGAGAGAGAGAGAGAGAGAGAGAACGCGAGAGTGACGAAAAAGAGATTAAGAGTGAATGAGAGATAAGTACTTACAACGCGGCGTATGTAATTTTCTCATCGTGTACATACATACATATGTGTTAAGGATAGCGTTAACACTGTATATACGTTAATCGCAATTTGCTGAAAGATGCGTTTGGCATATACATTATAGTTACAGAGCGTAATGTATATTTATCGTTAACAGTGCTCACACACACTCGCATTCACCGTGGTGTCACTGTGTGCGCGAGCGCGCGCGCGCGCGTGTGTGTGCAAGTGTGTACTGCCGGGCCGACACGTATACGTCTGTATATACGTATCTGTGAGTACTATTCCGAGTTCGCTTATTTGACTTCAAAGGACACTGTGTGCCTTGACAGATTGCTATCGGTACACTATCCTCCGTTTACCTAAAGACACTTTACTCTCCAATCCCAAAAAAGTGAAGAAATACTGATACTTAAGAAATATCTCGCATGAACTGACCCTTCGATGTCAGTGACCTTCGCTCAACGACCTCGGCACAGTGTCAAGTTCAATGAGCGAACTGTCGGGACTGCCTGAATGACATCTACACACATGCGTGAACTGCGCGCGCGCGCACACTAAGGAGAAAACTCTGAAAGCCCGATCCTGTCTTCGCGCTTCTTTTCGAATCCAACTTTCTCGACCCGGTGCGTGCGCAGCAAAAATGGCGGGTGGGAGGGAGGGAGGGAGGGGGGGTAGGGCGGGGGCGCCGTTCAAAGTCACCTTGAGCCGGCTAGTACCTACGCAACATACGTTACACATGTATATTACATAGTATTTTTCCAAAACGACGTGGGCGGACAGTTTTTGTCACTTAGGCTTTCTAACAAAGGGGGAGGGCGAGGATCGGCGGAACCGAGGACTCTCAAGGTCAGCGGGTCGACATTGGGGCAAACGAGCCCGATGTAAAATTGTCGGCTCAGCTTCTGCTCGAGGGCGCACCTTGAGGAGTCCGTCGGACAGATTCCTCGCCGAAGAGGGGAGTACGAGTTTTCGCTTTGTAGATTTGTAAATATGTAATCTACGTTTTAAACGTTAGGGAACGGCGTCGCGGCGCCGCAGAACGGGCCTCGGCGTCTTCAATACTCAGTAATTTTTTTATATCGTCGCTCGACAAAATGCGCTAATGTCTCTGATGTAAGAATGGCGGTTGTAAATAGTGGCGTCCGTCGGCTAATTAACGCACGGCTGGATGGAAGGTCGAAGGTCGGTGTGGAAGAATGGTGGAAGCTGAGAGTGTTTTGGGCGAGGGTGAGGTAGGGGTGGGGGGCTGCTAGCTAAGATGAGCGCACAGAATTCGATCCCGGATCTCTCGAGGGTGAATGATCGACGATTTGCCAACGACGCGAGAATTGTTCGCGCTGGCAACCGGAAGTGGGGTCGATCGTCGATTGTTTCTTGGTGACGAACGTTGGCCTCGGCGCCTCCGATCGGAAACAATGAGCTGATTACGTGAGATGAATGAGAATGTTGAGAGGATTTGAGAGGGAGCGAATGACTTCTGAAAGAGAGAGAGAGAGTTTCAACAAATAAATGATAGGGTTGATGAAGATAATGCTAGTCCAGTTCCGGTTTGAGCCTGCGAATGATGAAAATTGCATTTTTGGCGGCGGAGAAATTGTCAAAATTTGAGCCGGTGCGGTTTCGATTCGAGGAGAGTGTCAGAATTTTTAGAGGAAATTCGGTAGAAGGTAACATTTCCCATTCGGGACGTAAATTTGGAGGATCCGACCGTGTGTATATTTTCCGACGTAAATTTGGGCAGTTTAAAAAAAGACGACTAACCGGGAGAGAGAGAGAGAGAGAGAGAGAGAGAGAGAGAGGGAGAGAAAGAGAGAGTGTGTGTGTGAGAGAGAGAGGGAGCAGATGAATATTTTATCGTAGAGAATCGAAATTATTATATTTTACTAACGCCATTGCTGGTTATAGTCGATTTACATAAATTGCGAGAGTGGACGTGAGAGTGTGAGAGTCCAGTGAGAATGAGAGTAATCGATGCAATAGAGAGAGAGAGAGAGAGAGAGAGAGAGAGAGAGAGAGAGAGAGAGAGAGAGAGAGAATGAGAGAGGGTGGAACGTAATATTAATTATGACACACGTGCGCGTATACGCGGACATGCAAGGAAAAAATTCATGAAAAAAATTCACGAAAAAAAAAAAGAAAAGAAGAAGCGTTCTGGGAACCGAAACGTTTGACGGCGGAAAACATTTTTTGGGGGGCGGATTTCGGGCGGAAGGAAATGAGCGGGAAAACGTGAGGGATGAACGAAGGGAGGGGTGCTGGTGTTTTTTTTTTTTTTTGGAGGCTGATGCGGAAATGCCGTTTCTATTTTCCTACACGAACTTTTCTAAGGCAGAGCCCGACAGCGCGAATGCGGAACAGGGGTCGCATAAATTTCATTTACATGCGCGCGCACATGTTATTTACTCACACGGGTGCGTACGCGGATGTATTATACATGAGCCGTACGCGAGCGCGTGGGGAAAAAAAATGTGGTTTCGACAAATTTCGGAATAATGGAGTGACGATCGGCGCTTGCGAATTCGGCATCGGACGAATTCTTAAATTTTTCGATTGATCATTTCGACAATTTCGAACGGATTTTTTCTGATCTCACACTCCCCTTCGTTACATCGTTACATTGTTACTACTTTAATAAGGACATGAAGGTCGAGTGCTCATTTCGCTTCCGCTTCCGGTATCGTTGGTTCGAATTTGGCGGAAAATAATTCGTCGTAAGGAAAGGCACTGAGGTTGTGTAATATAGTGTAAGAGTGTAACAGAAAGTTCGCAGGTTGGATGAAATGCGATTGATGGAATATTATATGGATCGTTTATTCCGAAGGTGGTGTAGTCCATTAAAAAAAAAATTAAATATCACGTAAATAAACCGTTGACACCATGTTAATAATAAATTATATGATATCTCATTTTTTTTTAAGTATGAACTTACACCATTTTCAAAATAAACGGTCGACATATCGCGCCGCTGCGAGCGGTTCGAATTTGAAAAAGGAAGCGTATACGAAAGCGACATATTGTAACGAGTTATGTTCTATCGACACGAATGCAGCGCCCTCTCAACTGAACAATGCCGGTCTGGCTAATGAAACGACGACCATCTTGAAATTTGCGCTCAATGACTCCTTGTGTAACCCATTTTTTCCAAAATCTTGTACAGTTTATCACGTATATTAAAATACATACTTTTTATTGTAACGGCTTCGTCATTTCGTACTTTTGCAACACTTTCATTTCACAGTATGCCGGGAATGTGGGTCGATTCTGTCCTAGGGCGGATTCGCACCTTCGTCTTTCTTCATCTTTGCGGAAACCTAGCCGTAACCCTTTCTCGGAGAATTAATTCCTTTCGTCAGCAAGATGTGCGTCCAATCGTAATCCAGACTGAATGTTGAGCGTTGGGACGCGTTTCTAACGAAAAGGACAAAATAACGCGATCACTATGATGGCGGGACGTGACAAATGGTGTTTGCTCGAGGACCGAAGTCAAATCAGCAACTTTTAATTGCTCAGGCTTAAAATGATTTTGAACATGTTCATTCGATTAATTGCATGTTCATTGATTTTTATTTATCGCAAATGATTATCTGCAACATATAATCTTTAGTTCATCTCCGGTAACTCGCTCAAATTGTATTCAACATCGCAGCTCGTAATAATTTTCTTTTAACTCGCCTCTATGTAGTGTTTCACGAAACAGACATTTTTCTCAACCTGACGTTTAACAATTCCCTTTCCAGCGTTCCCAACCGCATTCCCTGCCATTTAACGTCAGAGAAACAGAAATACTGTCACACTTTCAATTACACTCAATTACGCAGTACTTTGTCTCAAAGAAAACAATCCCGTCCAACATGCCAAGCTAGATTCCGTTCGCTTTTCCGGTCGCAGCGTTAAAAAAAGCTTCTTTTCGAATGCCTTCAATCGCGATTCGAGTCATTCAACCTTATCGAAAGCGTGCAATGAACACTCTGCTCAACATTAGTGGCATTAAAGGCGGACATTTCGACTCGGAAACCTTTTAACTTCCGCGGCTGGGCATCGTTTAGTCATGATTCGTCGACCGTACCGTGATCAGGGAGTCCCTGTTAATCGACGCGAACTTCCCGAAGTCGCTGAAAGTCCGTGTCAGCGTACTAATGGCAGAGGAAGCTGCGCGGTAAATAATCACTGACTCTAGTTTTGGCAGATTCTGTCGTCCGCAGTTTTCGTCTGTCCGGTGTCGAATGAGCGGTCAGAAAATGAACGTAATCCGAGCGAAGCTTCGTTAGAAACACGTTGGAAGAGGATTGAACACGCGTCCGCCTCAATGAACTTGCGCGACCTTGGAATTGGGATTCGATCGACGAACGTTTCAGTGAGGGTGGGAATGGGAGTGACAGAGAAAGAAAGAGAGAGAGAGAGAGAGAGAGAGTGTGTGTGAGAGAGAGAGAGAGAGAGAATGTGTATGTGAGAATGCAAGTATGAGTGAGACAGCGGAGGAAGACAAATAGTGAAGAGATGTTTAACGTATTTCGTATTATGCTTCTAGAGGAGTTAGTCAGCGTAATAAGATAGCATTAACACTACCTATATACATTGTCTTAATGTTAACGATTGATTGACGATCAGCTGTCGGATTTAATCTGTCCAACCGGGGCACGCCTAAGATACTTTCTTTCCACCGCGGACGAATACGCACACAGACACACGTACAGGTAAGCTGTTTCCATTCTCGACGAGTGTTAGGTGTCCGTACGGACTCTGTAACGAGTGTGTAACGAACGTGTAACGAATGTGCCGTACTGTAAGCATGGGACTCGTTTCAGGAACGATTTTGCGCATCTCTGAGAGAATTGCACCGTATATCGGGTGATACGTTTGTACAGAACCTTGTTTTTAAGAGCGGCCGGTGCTGCAAAGTTCCTCGGACGAGTTCCATGCGTGGCTGGGAAAATTATACGGACACGGAAGAGTGCCAGAACACTCTTACGCTTCGGGATTATTTTATGCGCTGTACTGCGATGAAAAATGATCACGAGAAGCATGGTGAACGAATTGGGCAGGCTGTCACGCGAGGCCGATCGAGAAGCGGTTACACATTCTTGTTTATTTCTGTCAGCGAGATAACTTTGCCAACAAATAAAGTGCGCATTAGATTTGGAAGTGAGACGAGTGACTTGCGTTATTCTCCTATCATAATTTCCGTGCTTTCGCGGAAAATCGTTTTAGGTATTCCGTTTGCCGTTCTCGAGAGAGGGTAAAGTATAGTCCAATGACGCGGAATCCTATAACACGGTTCTGCTCTGATACGGTAAGAAAATTGCAAAGAATTATTGGTAATAGTGTACTCCTATAGCACTGCATGACGTGACTTTTTTTAAACATATTTAAAAACTGAATTACGAACTATAGTGCCTTTACATGAAAATATGTATAATATGAATTATATAAGACAATTGGAAGGGTTTCTCAGAGTAACTAAACCAAATTTGTTTCTCTGTAAATAAGAGTTCTTTTTATTACAATCGGTATTCCTATCTCTAATGTTTAAAAAATTATAATTTACTAATTTACGATTATTCCGATGTTATATCGTTGAAGCCAAAAAACATTTGCGGTTGACTATACTGAGTAGAGATTATGCAGAGAATTAAATTAAGCTTACATTATATGAAAATAAATTTAATTTTTTTCTTGTGTCATACGTACATTTGCATTTTTCATAAAAATTAAGTTGGTTATATGAAACTTTTCTACTGCCTCTGGGTCTGATATAATACAGTTGCACACAACACGAACTTTTCTAGAAACCAATCTACCACGCTATAGGCTACCTGTATTTCAAAGCGGCAAATTATGATTCTACTCCGACGACGTGAGAGCTCATAAGGCTTCCGCCATTTAATACTCGAATTAGAGTGTATTTTCGCTGAAAATTCAGAATCCAATTCGGAATCGAACGCCCGACGTTCGTAACACTTCGCCAACTCGAATCGGCACTCTTTCCGCTTTTCCGCCTTTTTATTAACCCGCTCAAAACGTCGGCGTTAATTAACGTTTTTCCCCCGCGATGAAGGCGAGCAAAACGGATAATTACAGGCTCGCTCTGATCCGCGCAGCTTTCGCGGGAAGCCGTATCGGACGGCCGATAAACGAGCTGTGTGGCGGGGGGCGGCATCGAAAATTGAAAGCTGCCCGCCAAAAGGATCGTTCATTCGCAATTAATACACAGAAGCCGTCGCTCGCCGCGAAATCAATCCGTCAATTAGCGGAAACGATTAATTTCGGACCGAAAGCTGCCGTGTACGAATCGTCGCGCATTATTGTTATTATTAATATGGCGGAGTGGGCTGCTTTGCGGGCGCCATCTTGTCGAGCGGCCATCGAGAAAGCCGGAAGTGTCGGATCGTCGATGCGATCGCCGACGAAATTGCGCGCGGAACCGTGGCAGATTTTAAATCGAAACATTTTCGCGCCGCCAGAATCGAACCTGACGACGGACAATGTGGGAATCATTTTGGTGAACAACACCATAGGAATAGCTAGAAGCCATAAAATATGCGGTAAGTTTCATTAATGGTAAATGAAAAAACCGAAAAGCAACGTAGAACACGTAGAAATTTAATAAGATCGATTTTGAGAAAGTTAAGTCAAAATACGAGTGTCAGGCCATAAAATGCGAGTGTTAGGTCAGAAAAATGCGAGTGTTTGGTCAAACTGCGAGTGTTAGGTCAAAATACGAGTGTTAGGTCAGAAAAATGCGAGTGTTAGGTCAAAATGCGAATGTTAGGTCTCTCATGAAAAAAATTGGGAAAAATTGTTTCAATGTGTTGGTGAAAGTCAGTGTGTTAGGTTACATTTCACGCTTCAGTGAGCACGGAAAGTGCGACCTCCTCGGTCCTGATGTTCGCCGCTTACAAAGTGGACCGAAAATCTGACGATTTAACAGGAACATAGAAGTACCGAAGAGCTCCCTTGAATTCTTACACATACATTCAAAGGTCTTTCATGTATACACACCACTACACCGAGGTCGATTTCGACCGAAAATCAGATGATTTAATAGGAACATAGAAGTAGCAAAGAGCTTCCCTGTATTCTTACGCACACATTCACAGGTTCTTCATGTATTCACACCACTACACCGAAGTCGATTTGGACCGAAAATGAGACGATTTAATAGGAACATAGAAGGACCGAAGAGCTTCCTCTTTTTCTTACAAACACATTCAATGATCCTTCATGTACTCACACTAATACATCCATATCAAGACTTTTCTTTCGAATTATTATACAATTTATTTCTGCAGGTTTGCCGTAGCTTTTCTATGTTACAGCGAACATTTTTCGAATCTTGCTGTATGTTTTATGGTTTCTGGCCAATTCCTTTCGCATAACGTAATTGTAAACAAATTCTCCCTTTTTCCATGGTTTTCCCATAAACTTTCCATGCTGATGATTTCTTGTACTAATACTTACCGTATGTCTTATGGTTTTTTCATGCTATTCTTCGTACTCTTATGTAGCCTACTTAAAATTAATTTCTGATATTTTCTATGGGTTTTCCTGCGCTTATAGTATTGTTCAATAATATTAACCGTATATCTTATGGGTTTCAGATTTTCCTTGCGTTGTGATAGTTTCTGTTTACGATGCGTCTCAGGAAAAAATTTTTGTCGAGTTGGAATCACCCAGAGGAGAGCAACAATTGACTTTAAACTAAAAAAACATGGTATGTAAAGTAAATAATTAAATTTAAACTCATAGTTGTAACCACGATGTACCTAAGGTATACGTGTTTTCGACCACCAAGAATTTTACACAGAAATCAAATGGAGCGGCAGTCGGCGTCTATAACTCTTGCGACTTCTTTACGTTTCTGCTTTCCTACTGAGTTTCGCAGTCAGAGGTAAGCGGGTCACAGAATAGTACAAGAAGTCGACAAGTACGCACGACTTCTTGTATAGTTCTGTGACCCGCTTACCTCGGACTGCGAAACTTCGTAGGAAAGCAGGAGAGGTAAGGAACTTACAAGAGTCTTGACGTCGTCGCTCGTCCCATTTGATTACCATGTAAAATTCTGACTGGTGCAAAACACGTATAATTTAAACCCCTTACCATTTTATCGATTTTAGAAAATCGCCTGTAATTTTTGAATCAGCGATCTAAACCTATGATAAACATACATTTTCTTGACGGGTTTCTTCTGTTTCTTACAGTACGCATACTAAATGAACCAAAATTGCTTTCGCTGTTGGCTTCCTTACTTAAAATGCGGCTCGTTATATTGGTCTTACTTAGCCGCTTCAACAGCAAAAGTTTTGATCGTATCAAGACAGTTTTTAGTGTGTTACTTATTTACCTTTGCGACTATATTAATATTAAATTATCAAAGATAATTATTATATAAGAAATTATACGTATGTATGTATGTTGGCTGAGTATAATGTATGTAGCGTGTATGCGAAAAGTACAGCAATTGTATGGAAATTAGATTATAAGTATGTAAGAAACATTTTTTTACTGTATACTATTTTTCCTTACAATATATGTATTAAACAAAATTCTGTGTTCTCTAATTACTTAGTTATAAGATCCCATATATCCAATATCCCTCGCCGAAACCATACCTCTTTTTGCCGTAACAAAATTCACCAACTTCGCCAAAATCTCATGGGACCACATAGAAATGCCATGGTAGAAGAAGGCAAGCGACTGTTCTATTCATTTCGTATCGTAAAGAATTTCATTTTGATGGGAAACACCATGGGAATAGCGAGAAATCATAAAATATACGAAAGGGCGAAATCTCAGTTAAGACTGAATTCAGTCAAGCGGGAAAAATGGGAAAAATTTTAAAGTCCCGGTTAGGTCTGGAATCAGTCAAGCGTGAAAATGTCGAAAATCTGACCAAGTAACAGGAACATAGAAGTACCGAAGAGGTGGCACAGCGAAACTCGGCGTGTTCAGTCAAGCGTGACGAACGAACTTTACAAATTTTTCCCAAAATCTGACGAGTTAATAGGAACATAGAAGTACCGAAGAGGTGGCACAGCGAAACTCGGCGTGTTCAGTCAAGCGTGACGACTAAGAATTTCAGAATTTTGCCCAAAATCAGACGAGTTAATAGGAACATAGGAGTACCGAAGAGGTGGCACAGCGAAACTCGGCGTGTTCAGTCAAGCGTGACAAATGAACTTTACAAATTTTTCCCAAAATCTGACGAGTTAATAGGAACATAGGAGTACCGAAGAGGTGGCACTGCGAAACTCGGCGTGTTCAGTCAAGCGTGACGATTAACATTTTCAGAATCTTGCCCAATTCTCTCTACTTCTCTATGTTCCAATTTTCCTTTCTCGTTCGTTTTACGTATTCTATAGACTTCCCATAGGATATTTGTAATTCTGATTGCTTTTACTGACACTGTACGTGTAGCTTATGGTTTCCTTATGATGTACTTATGGTTTTTGCTAGTATTCTTATCTATCTAACTTAAAATTAATTCCTATCATTTTTAATGGGTTTCCTATGGCGTTTCTGCGCTTGTAGTATTCTTTAACAATACTTACCATATATTTTATGGAGTTTATGGCTTCCCCTGTGTTCTGATGGTGTCTGATTATCTTGCCATTCTCGAACTATTGTTTTGTGGATCTTGAACTTCCCGAATTTAACAACGATGGACTTATAACTATTGTAAACGACGATGGGGAATAGGTGGGTTAGGATAGTAATCGTTGAACGCAAATTTTGGTTTAATTTCTGATATATTGTAAAAACATTGAAAAATATACATTGCATTTCCTTAATAAAAGATATTTAAACTAAATATAAGAATCGCACGTTCTCGCACGCTTGTACAATTCAAAGTAAGCATGCAAAAGTATATCTGTCGTACGCAGTACATCAGTCGTATATAATAATGGAATATAATACTAAGTTTTGTTTCCCCCGAAGGGGACAACTTCCAGCCAAATCTTACTTTTTCTATTATTTAAGGGCTGGGTATAGGCTAGGCTTCCCTTTCATAATGTTGCACTTTGGGCAGTTAAAATCTAATCCAAACCTACTCTCAAGCCAATAAGTACTGATTAAAATTTATACCCACTAACACTCGCTGTCCACCAAAGCAACACTACAAACCACCTCAGGGTGGAAAAAAAAATTGGCTCACCGCAAAAATCTGTGAATTCTTCTTGCCTACGTTTTCAGAAGGCGACAGACGCGTTCGAGTCTGGCTTTGTCTAACGCCGAATCGTCCGTAGTCCTCCGAGCTCGCTCGCTCGCGCGAACACGGATGTAAACGGTAGACGTATACGTGGACACGGACGCGAACCGACACACGCTCGAAATATCAACGTCGAGGGTAATATACGATCGTCCGCCGGGTATTACGGTAGATCCGACAGCATGATCGAGGGACGAAAGGCGGAGGAAGCTTTTCTAAAATTTCACGCCCACCCTGCCAGGGAAATGTACCAAAAAGCGCCGTCGCTCTGATTTAGAACTGGCCGGCCAGGAGAGCTTCAACTCTCCTCCCGTGCTCAAACTGTCCGTCAGGCTGAATTTTGCGAATTTTGTTACCCCCGCATTCACGGCATCGGGATGATAACTGAGCTGTCCGCTTCGTTGTTTTGGTTCGCGTCCTATTATGCTGTCCGATGGGATGTTCCCCGCGGGGTTCGGCTTTAAACCTGGATAGGGTAACTGTTATTTTTGTTATACGGGTAGTCCTCCTATAACACGGTAGATAGAATCCTAGAAAACAACGTGTTGTGTGAAACCGTCCTGTATGAGACCCAAGGTTAATACAAAAAGGGGGGTTACGTTTCGAAATCTTATAAAAAACAGACTGTTTGTCGTGTTATCATATAAGCAACTTAATTTTTAATATAAATATAAATGTGTGTATAACAGAAAACGAAGAAAAGAACAAAAATAGTAACCCTGACTGTTGCTTTATGTGAGTTAAAAGATTTTCTCCAATATGAGATACTATTTGTCTTTTAAAAAGATAATCCAAGACATGTCTTTACTGCTAAAGAAATAAATATCTCCTTAAATGTTGTTTTTTTTATCTTTAAGCAAACATTGCTTGGGACAGAAACTTGACTTTCCAAAAATGAGTCTTAACACAATACAAAAACATCTCACACAAACGTTTCCCAAACATAATTACCATAAAGGACGCTTTGAAAAAAATATTTCTTCGTTCAGCAAATATCGAATCTTTTATCGCGCGGCCAGTTGAGCTAAAAATTGCCTCGACTCTCCCATTCCGTGTGCTATAGCTGCGTGTTGACAAATTATTACTGCGCCGACGGTGGCCGCAGCAAAAAGTGCATCGTGTTGATTTTCTCGCAATTAAGCGTCGCGACGAAAATTACAATATTTGCCCGCCGAAGGAAGCGTGCGGCTTTTTTTCGAATTTCCCGCCCCACCGACGTCACTGACGTTCTTTTCTTCGCTGTTTGATCGCCCAGCGCAGTCGGCAAACAAACAAAGCACCGATGCTTTTTCCCTGTAATTGGCCGTTCACTTTAAACTGAATGCACTCTTTTTGCGGAAAAATCCTGGCAGATTAATGCTTCCGCATCAAAAATGATTGACGCAGACTCCGAAGCAGTACGTTCAATTTTCAAGAGAAAAATATTCATCATTTCAGTTGCCACATGCCCATTTTGGCTCCTCTATGCACAGGATTATTATTAATTGAATAAATCGTATAGTGTGTGTATTTTCTATGTAGTCGTAATGTTAACAGGATTACTGATTTTGATAGCTACAATTGTAATAAAAATAAATTATTGTCCGTTGTGGTGGATGTTATTTTGCATACCATTAATATAAAAAAATTACAAATACAATGTATTACCACGGTGAAAAGTTGAATGAAACAAATACACCGTGAGCCACCAACCCCCATCTACCCTCAACCCCTCCACCCTCCCAAGAACCCCGTAAACCACCCCCGATCGCCATTCCCCGGCAAAGAGTGTCGGGGTTAATTCCAATTACGCATTACATTAGCGCGCCATTAATTTGGCGTAAAACAAGCGCCGCTCGATTATCCGCCAATTATCGCCGAAACATCGAAGCCACCCCCGCGAGAAAGGTGCAAATAGACAGATCCGATTTGCCGGAGAGTATAAACCGTATCAACATCGTCCCGTGGGGGCTCGAAGGGGCTCGGAGGGGGAGTGGCGGCAGGTTGAAGCGGCCCGAAGAGGGTAGGTGGTTGAAGGGGGGTGGTGCCAGTTTCGGATGCCATTCCAGTGCCAAATTCCGCCCTCGTTCGCGCTACGCAGAAGTCCATTGACGTCAAGTGGCGAAGTCGAGTAAATTGTCGATCGCGGCCGGCGAATTTGTCCTATTTGTCCTATTTGTCCTATTTGTCCTATTTGTCCTATTCGGCCCCTATTTGCCCTATTCGCCGGAATTATCCGGCGCGCGGCCCGTTGTTCGAACGTTCGGCGCTAAACCGCATGTCGCGAAAGCTTTCGATCAGCTTCGCGGAACGATGTTCCGGATTGGTGTCGAGCGTGTATAGTAATTAGCGGATGGCGGAGGCTGGATTTCATATCAGAGATTCGCTTGTTCGGCGAGGGTTGGAGGGTGAGGGCTGAGAGGGGGTGAAGCAGTTGTCTGTTCCGGAAAGAATCGGAGTGCCGATGAATGGTCTTGCTCGCAGAGGATGAGATGTAAGTGTGTTGTTGATGTGTAGGTTGATAGTGGCTGACACGGTAGTGGGGTGATAGATGAAGACGATGCGAGGACATTATTTAAATTTATTACGTCTCGGTTGGGGTAGAGGAATCTTGATGATGATCGTAATCGATTGCGGAGTTCCGGTGCTTCCAGTATATTACAAAGGTCTGTGCGAGTTAAGAGCAGTTGGTTCGGTTGCTTGACAAAATCTAGAGTCGACATGTAGGTGAAGGCAGTATTAAACAATATGTACTATTTGACATTGTTAGGCGTAAAACAATCGTTACTTCAAACTTAAATTGCATTGCTCTTCATGCGAATAACTGTATTGACCGCAAATCGCTAAGCCAATACAACCACTGCTATAACATAAGCATGAGTAATAAAATGACAGACATAAATAACATTAGCTACCGAACAACAATCATCTTCAACTACGTAAATACAAATTTAATGTCAGATATTGTGCCGTTGCAAGCCGACAATAAATTACTAAAAAATAAAGTACACTCCGCAGATCGAAAATCGAATTGTTCAGTAAAGTTTGACTCGAGGCGAAAGAAAGATGTCGAGAGGCAAAATTAAGTTATTCGTTAATTAATTGCCGACCAAACGGAATTCATTCGAGCGGCGGTAAGCGTTAACAAATGGCGTCGCTACTCGGTGTATATTCGCGGCCAGGCTCGCTAAATCATAATGGGATAATCGACCGCCGATCGTCGGGGAATGCGAATGAAATAGTCACAGGATTGTCAACTGGAATTTCACTTTGCCGGAGGAACGAGCAAATTCGTTCGAGCGACCGCAACGCGAGTATCGGCGATTTAATTAAATCCCATTTATTCTTCAAACGGCGCCCCGAATTTTGCCTCTTGGCCAAGCACTTATCACTATCTTATTTCGATCCCAAAGTTCTTGCAATTTTAAAACATGCCAATTAGTCCGAGTTTGAAAATAAAGTCGATTAAGTTCACTTCGTTTTCGCCAAATGTCCGATGTTTATTGTATAATAGTTAATAGGAGTGACGGTGATGACAATGCGAGAATCAGTATCGTAGATGGTATGAGAGTTTTAGTTTCGTTAGGTTTGATTTCAAAGTTCGGAAACCAATTATTGCATTTTACGGAGGACTTTGTTGAAACTGTTTTGTTTGGACATTAAAATTGTAGGAATTTCAAAACATGCCAATCGGTTAGACGTATAAAATAAAGTTGATTAAGTTAGTGATATCACCGAAAAAATATCTAGTCTTCACTACGTGACAATTAAGACCAGTAACGATAATGTCAATGTCAGAACTTTAGCTGCAAAATGTGAATACCGATATGAATTTTCATTCAATTACATTCCGTCTGTGTCAAAATAAATTTCTCATTTTACATAAACATTAAATCCGATTTTCTTAATATCCTTGAAAGAAACTTAAAACAATTCTATTGAATTGATAACGTAGATCAAATTCTTTTTAATAGTTGCAAAAAAATCAGTCAAATTACAAATTACTGTTTTACTAATTATTTCCTGCTATCATGCTTTGAGTCTGAAATTCACGAATGCGTTACTAAGCCACATCAATTAATTCGACATCACACATTAACAGGCACAAAATATCATACATTTACTAAACCGCAATGGCTTGCAATAACACCAATGTCATTATTACACGGATTTACATGCCGCCAGCTGTCTGTAAACACCGAAAACCCGAAAAAGTAAATTTTTCTCAAATCCCTTCAACAACAAAACTCTCAATTGCAAACATCAGCAAAGCGAAAAGTGACATTTTAGAACATCTTTTAAAATCTCAAGTATACGAAAAGAAGGATAATCGGCCGAAGAGAGCCACCTGAACCAAATATTAACATTCAAGCCCCTATTGTTCGTCGCGCTCTGCATTATTTTCGAGCCGCGAGTGGAATCTGCATTAGTTTAGGCAAAAAACGCTCGTTAAGGAAGAGAAGCCCAAACCAAACAGAGGCCACCGGGCATCTTGCCAAATCCTCAGACGCAATCAGTGCTTGAAAGAAAAAAAAAAAAAAATTAAAAAACACAAGAGTCGAAAATTCGAGAAAAACGGTGCCCTTCAAAGCGAATATTTTCACTTAGAGTCCGAGCGGACGCGTTTTCCCTTAATACCTTCAAGTTTATTATTAGTTGAGCAAACGTCGACGTTTTACCTTTTATTACATTCCAGTCCCCGGCGTCCTTTTATTCTAATGAACGCCGCCCGGATCCTGTATTAATATCGCGGGCCGGGAATAAAAGTCATGTGTTTATCGCGCGCGCACACACGCGAGCGAAATATACGCTTGACGGTCTTCTAGGATTTCGGATTAGCGAAGGAGAGGGTGGGTGGAGGGGGGGGGGGGGGTTGGAATGCGAAGCTGCGTGCCTGTGCAGGACAATTTCTCATATTTTCAGCTTTCGGAGGACTCGCGGTTCGTAATGCGCGATCATTTTTAATCCTGTCCACTCTAACGTTTGATCCTTTCGACGTAAGTACTTTACTTCCGATAATAAATTGTATCTGTTTTACGTCGTGAAAGCTGTACTTCTCTGTAATATGAAACAAATGTTTGACGAATATTTGGAAGAATATATTTCTCTTTACGCGTTAAAGAATAATTTTCTTCTTGTAAGATAAAGTTTAAAGAATTTTGCATTATCGCACACATTTTTATTAAAACGTCACATATGAACATACGCAAGTACTGTCTGAGGAAACAAAAAGAATTATGCAATATAAATGTTTATATACCAATTAACTATTGTGCAAGAACCCGGACTTTAATAATCATTACATACATTGCAAGTGAGCAACTATTTTCTAAGTTTAAATCTACTCCTACAGATCTAATATTAAAAGCGAACAAAAATGTCAACCCCCCGTCCACGTACCACCCTACATAAAAAATACATTCCACCCCCTGCACTCCCTACTATCCATCTTACATCCCAACATTAGCAAGTCGCTTATCTTCTCCACCGCTTCCACTCCTCCCGACCACTCATTTCCACTCCACCCCAAGCATGTTCACCACCCCTACAGTACTCCCCAGCAAAATGCGCAACTTCCTTGGAGAAAAAACATGATCCATCCGAAACGTCGTCAGGGTCGTCGAAAATGGGTCGAAGGGTGGCTCGAGGGTAGTCTGTCGTACGAGTGGTCGTGGAAGACGATGGTTAAGGGTGGTTTCGCTCAGGGGGTGTGGAGCACAATGGCGAATATTCATACGTCATCGAGTCCTTTTATTTACGAGATCCGAGGCGCCTCGAGGAGGGGTAGTTTTCGGGGTCGTATTAAATCACGGCCCGATTTTGACCACCCCCTCGGCACCCTCTGGCACCCTTTGGCTCTCGACCACACACGAGCATACTGGGTGATCGGCTGATAAGGTGCTGATTTACGTCGGCCGAGTTTTAGGAGGGGTACGAGGTCAGATGCCTTTTGAGCAGAGATTTTTCTTGGAAGCTGGCTGGTGGTTTTTTTATTCTTTTGGGGTGGGAATGCATTTTTCGTGAAAGAGGTTTTATATTATCTAAGGTGAGGCTGTTATATTGCAGATGCAGTCTATTAATTTTGATGTCAATATGATACGTGTAAGTATTTCTATTTAAAAATGTTTTTAACGTCTTATTTACACGTACAAAACAATTTTTAATATCGTGAAGAAATTTAGATTCCACAAATGAAAATGTCTCGTATTCCAAACTCAAGACACTTTTCCAAACGGATTAACAAACTCATATGATAAATAAACAAAGTTAATTAGAAAACTCTAAAATTTTCCAGATTTCTCAAATAATAAAGTCTCTTACACCAGAACAAAGAACAGTTTTCGGAAAAGTATCACTAAACAGTACTTCCCACATACAACAATAATACACACTCAACGAACATCAATTCCACCTGTACAAAACCAATCCACACATAAACTCCAAATCCACGAAGCACTCTTCACAATCCACTCCCCATATTTCAAGTTCCACGAGCATTTAGCGTTGCTGCAGACAATTTTTTTCCAGAGAAAGACATCATTAGCCGAAAGCAAGCTAACAGCCGGTCCACCGTGTATGCAATTTCGTCCATTTTGCCCAGTGCTGCCCTCTGCGTCTCTCTCTCGACCGCCGAAGCGTCCATTAATTTTCATTAGGCATCGGCAAAATTTGCGCGGTTTTCCGCGAGAGTTTCGGGTAGGGAATGGACCGTGGAGGCTCGAATGAGGGCTTGAAAGGGGGTGAGTTGGGGTGGGAAACAGAGCCGATCGGGTACGTGTGTACACACACCTTCCTCACCCTTGCCATGCTTTTGTCAGCTTGTTTTAGTGGCTCCCGTGTAAACTGAACGCCGCGGCGCGGCCCGATAATTCGTCGACCTGATCGATTCGCTTTGAGCGCTGTCGCTTCGCGAGTCGCTCGAGAATGTTTTCTTCGAGCAGCGAGTTAATGATGTTTGCGCACGGCTCGATTTTCGGCTCGCGGTTTTGAGCCCGATTTTCGGATCCGCGCCGTTCGGCGGATAGTGTTTCAGTCGCCCGGTAATGATACTGTGAATTGCGGATAGATATTGTCATTAGTTTGTTATTATATTGTTTGTATCTGCACTGGTTCTTTATTTCGAAGAGTGTTTTAGTTTAGAGCTATGGAATGTATAGGTTGTAATTTGAATAATTTCGAAATTTTATAAAAATATGTTTACTAAATATGATATTAATGTATAATTAATTATAATTATGTATAATATAATTAATGTATTATACATATAATGCATCAGCATATCATGCAAAGTACACATCAGCTTCGTCATTCTATTAAGAAAAATTTGTAATTCTACGTCTGCTAAGCTTACTATTCATAACACAACCTCAAGCTAACCTGAACTTCTCGGCCATATTCGGGTCGCGAACCGGTCACAGCCGGCATAAAATCGAGAGAGGGTCGAGTTAAGAGTCGCCCGGCACTATTTTACTTACAAACTGCCGTCATTTTTACGCGGCGCGAAACAGAACGTAAGATTGGAATCTCTTTGACAGTCGGCGCGCACTGTGAAATTGCTTGGCACCGGCGCGCTGCGAGGAACTCCTAATAATGGGGTGCGAAAAAGTGAGAGAAGGCGAAGCGGGGCAAGAAAGTAGAATGTGGCAGTGGGACAAAGCGATGACGAACTGGTTCAGGAATCTAAATTATTCTCGTATGTTACGACAAACTCGGTAAAAATCCGTGAATGTATTTGTAACCGACCGGTAACTCAATTTTTCTAATCAATTATTTATGCTCATGGATTAAGTAGATCAATTATGGACTGATTTTTGGCTGAATTCACTTTGGGTGGATTCTTTCCGTAAATTCAATGTTGTTATCTGAGAGAAAAGGAAATTTTCCAATTTCATTTCTACAAACTTTATATTTGCATCGTAAATATTATCTTTCGAATTGGATTAAGTCAAACTTCAAAGTGTTAATTCTCTTACGTTTCACAGACTGCATAAATTGGAATTTGACTTTTTTAGATACAGCGTTTAATCTTGCCTTTTCAAACTTGAAAATTTCAAGTCTTCTACTGCAATTTTCTTTCCTCTACTGTTCTGATACAAAAACAAATTTGGCGTTTATTGAACAAAGTGTACAATACTAAATAGATCTTTAAAAAAGAATTTAACCAAGAACGAATGTTTAACTTTCGACCGATCTTTTGTTTATAGGTGTTTTTATTTGCATATTATGATAAATGTGATCAACTGGTTATTGTTTAAGTTTCCCGATAGAATCCTCTCAGTGCTCAAGAAGAATTCTGAACGGCCTTCAGAAAATTTCATAACTGGTGCATACTTTTTATACAATTCATACCCATCATAATCTTTGAAAGAACGTTATTATTTTTGTAAGAAATTTTTACTAAAACCCTTCTTAACACTCATTTCTTTAAACTGAAAAATGCGGCAAGGAAAAATCAGCCCAATTATATAAAATAATGATAATAATAATCACAACTAAATGTGCTAAATGTGATAAATCCGATGATTTGTATATTTACCGGTTAATTTGACAAATATTCACGAGAGATAATTTTGAGAGAAAAATCTGAGTGAATATGTTAAATGCGATAAATACGATGATTTGCATATTTACCGGTTAATTTGATAAATATTCACGAATTTATCACATTTAAAATATTCACTCGGATTTTTCTCTCGCAGCAGACGTCGAATTCGAAATTTGACGTGAGCGCCGCTGTAGATTTCGGCAAATATCGTCGACGGGGCCCCGAAAAGGTGCTCGAATTGAATCGAGCCGCACTTTAAATCACGTCGATGAAACAACGATTATTCGCCTGCTCAATGAGCCAACGAAAATGCGCCGGATATTTATCGTGCGCCGGGAGCAAATATGACTGCATACCTGAGCAGGACGTGCACAATGACTCGTACTTGAAATATAACGATACCATATTTCTCGCCAACTGCTTATTTTTCTTATCCCGCCGCCGGTGCGCGATAGCTCTGCGCCGGAAATGATGAAGATCGATGGACTGCAGTGCTTGCCCACCTTTTTCCCTCGGATCGGACATGGAAAAGTGACGATGAAAAAGTTTATGCCTGTAATGGTAACGAATATCGAGTCTGTATGAAAGAAAGAATACGGAAAGAGTGTGCGGGTGAAGAGGGAAAGGAATTTGCTTGGAGCTTGAAAGATGGCTATCCGTGGTTGGCCTTGGGGTGTGAACATGGCTGGGGAGAGTTTTCGGGAGATTAGGTGTGTGCATGATACGTGATGCATTACATGCTTTATCACGCTCTGCTTAGAAGAAATCAGGGGAGGGGTTGATCAATACTGGCATTTATTGCGTGGATCAGAAAAAAAGAGAAAAGCATTTATTTGAAAAGTCGTGTAAGTCCATACTTAAATAAAACTAAATACAACACAAATGAAAAGATTGCACTACATTAATCAGGAATTACGTGATACTCGATTATTTAAAAAACATGGGCTTAAACCACTTTCAATATAAAGCGTACATATGTCACCGAACATACAGTTCTATTTTCCACTCAACTTCCATACCGTTCTCCGGAAACCCGTGAGTTTGCCTAATCGCAATTAACGCTCCCCTCAGCGCTGATTAATCCGAACGGTGCGCATTGAACGCAAGTGACGCCTTAAATGAAAAGGCATCCTTTCTTCAAAGCCATCGATAGCGCAGCATTGGGCCATATTAATGCCTTTCGCGGAAACGAGCGCGTTTCCGTTTCAGCGAGCGACGCCAAACGGAGCAGCGTGGGAAGACGAAAGGGTGAAAAGGAAAGGGTTGCAGAGAGAGGGGGGAGAGTTGGAAGGGGTGGAAGGGCTGGAGAATTCATTCGGCAGCTTTGCAAGTGCCGAGACTGGCCTGCTTCTGCCCTCGGCAGGGGGAGAAGAGTAGGGGTGGGAGAGGGAGTGGGAGAGGGAGGGAAGAGGGAAGAGGGAAGAGGGAAGAGGGAAGAGGGAAGAGGGAAGAGGGAAGAGGAAAGAGGATTTTGTCGTGCCCGTGGGAACTTGCTCCAGTAACCCAATGGACGTTTCGCGAACGAGCGCAAAGTCTAGGAGTGCCTCGTTAATTAAGCGGACTGCGAAATAACGCTGCGAACGAGATGGCGAGGATACGAACCGCTTCCGATGTCGTCACTTCCTGTCTTCGATTCTTGTCCATACTCGGGATCTCTGCTTTCGGGAATTGGCACGCCACTTTTTGCTCGGTGCTGGCGGCCTTGACATCGTACGCGGTTTTGTTCGATTTCCTCTACGAATGCCATTACGATCGATTTGATGTCTTAAAGCTTTATTTTTGTATTTTTGGAACTTGTTTTCGCGACTTTGTACAAGACAAAGATTCGATTGAGGATGTACAAATATGAATCAGCTTTTATAGATACTATATTCTATCTCGATTTTTGTCTATGGTTGGATTTCTTATTAGTCTCCGGGTTCATTGTTTTATTGTTTGCAATGAACTTGACATGGTCCACGATTTTATGCGATTCATTTTTGTGTCATCATTGCATTGCTTAGTATTTTTGAAATTTGTCTCATTGATTTTGCGAAGTGCGAGGTAATGATGTTATTGAAACGAGTAGATACGAATCATTTCTGATACTAGTTCTTGTCTTTAAATCGGTCTATACTTAGATCTCTGTTTTCAATTTATTTTTAACCTGAGATTACTTTTGATGTTAGTAATTTTATATTTTTTAATTAACGCCGTTGCTATTTCAAGACCGGATAAACACGAATAAGATATAAAATTTCAGTTTTATCAAAGAATTACATTACTGTTTCGGACATTTGCCTTCTTTCTGTACTACTTTCGACAACACTACGCTATATACATGCTTCTACCTTATATCTTCACACTTTTAGATTAGTAATCCCAATATTTATATTCCCCCATTCGAAAATTGCGAAACAGCGATTTCATCGGAAAGTCACCGATACGAATAACTCTCAATAATTCTTTCATCTCTGCCCTCCGGCTTACAATTTGACAAATAGTCTCGCCGTTCGCCATCTTGGTTTATTTCGCTCCGACAACCTCCGCACCGTTCTGCATTTTCGACGCGCGCGCTTTTCGACTGCGCTTCTATTTCCTTGTTAGCATTCGGCGCGCGGAAAAACATTTCCCATGTTCGTTCGAACCTTTTTTCCCCGGCACCGCTTTTATGATAGATTAACGCTGTCGATGTTTATCCCTTCCGGTCCGTTACCTTCGACGGCTTTAACTTGTTCGAACCTTCGGCCGAGTTTTTTCCGCACAACGCATATTTTCATTTAACGCTTTCCACCGCGCGAATGCGAACGTTGAGCGGTGATGTATTTCGATGCCGCCGCCCCTTTCCCGATTTCCATATTCTCAAATCGGAGCTCCCCCCCCCCCCCCCCCAACGCACTTCGTTTTCATAGCACAGACTTTTTGCGCGCATTTCGAATGTTGCGCCAGTTTATCTTCCGCTTCGCGCCTCGAGTCTGTCGCGCTTCCCTTTCCTTCTTTTTCATGCACGTACGAGAATCCGTTCTTCCGATTCCGACATTGTCCTCTATTTTGTACGACTTTTAATATCCTACCTAGCGCCCTTCGTCAATACTTTTGCGACCACCAATCTTTCCTTTACGGTATCCCGTTGTATAAAGAATTCGTATCTAGGTTATTATCAAAGATGAATGGACTGTTTATTTTGAAAGTGGTGTAAGGTCATATTTAAGAAAAAAGGGTATCATATAAATAAAAAATGTACACTACATTAATAACAAATTATATAATCTCATTTTTGTTAATAATAATATTCTCTTAAATTTATGTTTTCTTTCTGTTTTCAAAGTTAAATTAATTCAATGTAATTGAAAATTAATTTAATTTTTTTTTATAATTTTTATAATTTATCATTTTTAAATTTATAAACTAATTTAATTGAAAAAATAATAATAAATAAAGTGTTTACGCTACATTGATCAAATTATATAAGTATCTCATTCTTTTTAAATATGGACTCGCACCTCCAAAATAAACGCTCCAGCTGCAAGTTACATTCTTCCAACACATTGGACAATGCTTGAAAAGTCATATCCCGGAGAAATCGATCGTAAATTAATGTTAAATTGCATTGATCGTAAAGCAATCGAATACAAGCCTGACCGTGCTGTACGAAAGCCGTGTACTAAGAGACCCGTGTTATACGATGCTTATCCGTACCTCGCCTTCCTCTTCTTCGACCGTTTTCCAACTTCTTCCTCCTCTCTCCCAATTTTCCACTCGAACACTCGCTCTCCTCTAGTTTTTTCAATTTTTTCCCATACTCAGATCGTTCCTCTCGCCAATCATCTTCTCGCATTGTCGTTACTTCTCTACCCCATTTTCAGTCTCGCTGTATGCACATCCCGGCACGGAATCGCACACACACGGCTGCGCGCGCGCGCGCGCACACACATACGGCCACTCGAACACGAGCGTGCTGACGCGCGCGCGCGTTCATTCGCTCTTCCGCTTGAAGCCGGTCCTTTTTTGCGACCTCTCATGTTTACGTTTTTCCCGAGGCAGTCGACGGCGGACTCCTGGCGAGCGTTTAAATTTCAAATTTTCGGCCGCGCTCGCGGCGAACATTTCGTCGGCGACGATTTTTTTCCAACCGGAAAGGAGGCGGAATTTAGTGCGATCGTGCGAATTCGTATCGTCCGCCTGCGCCCTGCGCATGCGCGGGGGAAGGTTAATTGCCCGCAGAGGAAGAAGGAAGTCTCTCGGGACAAAAATTGTTCGACTCGAATGTAAGTTGGAAGAATGATCAGTGAATGTGCGTTAGCGATTTAATGTTTCTATAGTGGATTCAAAAAGTAATCGTACACTGCTTAATTTTCCATTGATTATGTATATCGGTTTAATTATTATAAAGCTATGTCACTTTTAGCACTTCTTGCCAAGACAATGTTTCTATATAGACTGAAGCGGTTAACATCTGATCGAAACAAGTCATATTATGTTTATGTTATGAATGATACAGCTCAAACTGTTGGAATTGAAAAGTATTCTTATTGCGCACGTAATCTTATGTCGTTTTCTATATTATTTTTGATATTTACGAGACTAATGAGGCAGGCGACACTGTGCTTATTTAACTTTTGATCTCAGGGCGTCAGAAAACTGGTATCATCCCTTTATTCTGCGAACATTCCTAAATAATCATAGTTATATGTAATTTTGGTTAAAATTGAACAGTGTACGAATACTTTCTGGTCCAATCGTAGTTGCTTGCTAAACTTAAGACACCCAAAAGAAGATTAGATGAAATTTGTCCACGAATCATTAATTATAAGAAATTACCATTTACTTGATAGATAATCTCAAATTGATTCTTAAACCATTTTTTCTGTAGATTACAGGATGCTGTAAATAATGCTATGCTATTGGCATATAGAATCCAGACAATTGACTTCGTTTTTTCAGTATGAATACGAAAGTATTGAAATAATTTTAGTTGTAGAAATGACAGTATTACTATATAGACTACAAATTAAGAAAGGTCGCTTAACTATCGACCATCAGATAATTTCGACAGAAGCGAATGTTACAGAATTAAACTACAATATACCGATATTTACCTTCAGTTAATTTTGTGCACAATTCATACGAGCCTGACACATTCGAGTTTTTATAATCCGAAGATGTTTCGTTATTCAAATCAAACGTGGCCCGGTTACATACTATTTCCACAGCAATAAATTCGCTGTAAATACAGGGTGAGTGTTGGAATTCGCAACTTGTTGTTCCAGCGTCGTGAAGAAACGTCGGCATGTAAATTTCGCGGCACGGAATAGATAAATTTTAACTAGATACCGTGTAATGCAGACGCAAAGTACGGATATGATTTAACGCATGGCGGCGGCCGTTGCATGAGCAAAATGCGAAAAAAAAAGAACTGTCGCGGATAATGGCCCCGCCTGTAAACGTTGCGTAACAAACGGGGGTGGACAAAACGTTCCCGTCTTGCAAACAAGAAGCTAATTAAATTAGTACACCTCTTATAATCATAAATATTTCCTTGCGGCAGCAGGTGTATTCACATTCTATTCTTATTTTGTCAAATAAGTCGTGAAATAAATTGTCAGTTTTCTTGCAGAATTTACAGTTTCATTTAACTGGGTTTAGTAACAACTTGTCGGCAAGCAAAATGTAATTTGGTTAATGAATGGGCATGGAAGCTGTAACTTGCAGTGCATTAGTCTACGATTGTAACGTCACATTAATGTAGAAATACGATTACGTTCGTCATTTGAACGTTAATCGGATTAATTTCTGTATCGTTACCGAATCCAGCATGAAACAGAAGCTCCGAAATCTGAAATACGTTAATTTAATCGTATAAAGCCCATTACAACGAATAAGATAAAATAGAACGAAGCAAAAATTGCAATAAATTCCTATTCAGAAAAATTGAATAAAAACATCGAACAATACAAAATATTTTCATTATCCACTTTTGTTCAGCAAACTCAGTATATCAAGATACGTCTAAAATACGAATCAAATTATGAATCAGCATTTCAACGGCACCCAGACTAATCAAAAGGGTGCCAACATAAGAAATACGATCATCCCTTCAAAGATACGAAAAGGATACGATAAATAATACATACTAACGCCCGTATTACGACCGTCCTGAAAGAAATGCTGATCAAACGGTGTCTTCCGGCCAAGGCAGGATTGCCAACGTAATTCGTACACATGGAATCCATGCTCCTGGGCAGTTAAAGTGTTAAAGAGGCCGGCAGTGAGCCCGACATTCTAAGAAACTTCAGTCGAGTGCCAATTATCGTCGACGACGTTGCGACGTAATAACAGTCAAGGTTAGTAATTGAAGGCGGCTGGCAAGGGCCACGGAAAGAAAATTCCATCTCGATCCTTGCGATCCTTGCGATCCTCGACGGGTCTCTGGTCAGAACTCGCGAGAGGCAGACTCCGTTTTTGATCCATAAATTATGCCGTCGGCAAACGATTTTCGTTGCCGGCCCGTAAATGGAACGAGCTTGTTTGCGAGTTCTCGATTCGTTTTAACGGCCCACGCAAATTAGCCGAGAGCCTTTACGTTAATGGCGAAGCTGCCGGCGAAGTAGTTGCCGATTTTGCGAGCTAATGTTTCGAAAGGTGGATGTAAGCGCTTTTGGGGTGCTTAAGGATGGAGTTCGGAAGAAACGGGTCGAAAATTGGTGGATGTGAAACGGATGTAACTTGTAATGTATGCGATTCTTGCGACTGGCAAATTTACGTTTAGACGTAATGGTTCATTGTTTTTGTGTGTCAAGAAGTGGAATTTTAAAAGTGATAATGTCGTAATGTCATATATATATATATATTATTGATCTTGCCAATTTAATATTAAAATGTTAATAATGAAAATATTTTATGTATTAGTACAGTATTATTACTGCAGAGTAAAGCAGTATGTTAATGAGAAAGAGTGTTCAATTTTGCTCGAGGCAATACATTTTATTGCAATTATCATTAATAACGGTTCATTATTATTGAAAATTTTTATTTATCGAAGTAATAAAATGTTAAATATCCTGATATCCAAATATCAAGAAATACAGGACTTTTTACAAATAAAAAATTTGTATTTCTCACGTCCCAATTTCGAAAAATCTCAATTTAAGCACTTTCCTATTTGAAATGGAATTCAGAGAGAGGAAAGGAGAATTATAAGAGAAATATATATGCAACCGGAAAGGGAGCAGGAAAAAGCCATACGATACCATACAATACACTTTGCTATGTACGAATCCTGTCCTATTTAAAATCTTATAAAGATCCTCTCTAACAGTCGCAACGATCTGCAATACAGTCTCCGCACGAAACAAACAAAGCTTTCAATCGCTCGCAGCTTACCCATCCCTTCGCCGATGCAATTCTATCGCGACGCGTTCAATTTCTCAGCGAGCGTGATTCGCTGCCAGGCAGCTGCCAGGCAGCTGCCAGCGAATCTGCAGGCTCCAAAGGCGTAAAGTTTGCATTCTTTCCTATTGACGGCAAACCGCAATCCGCGGCGGCTCGAACAGTCTTTCAGGCGGCTTTCCCGCTGTCCGACAATGGTCAATTCCGAAAGTTATAGAGGCCCGGGCGCGACAAAAGGAAACGCAAACGTTTTCGCTTGCCTCTGCGGATCCCCAGAAATGCGAACCGTTCGCGAAAGATTCCAACTTCTCAGCGTCGTTTCCCCTCCTTTTTCATAATTTACCAAAGTAATGCTCGCCGCAATTCTACCCGGGGGAACTGCGGACGGCGAATCGTAACGCAAAGCGTTCGGACCGCTCGGAAGACAAAGTATAAAGTGAATGAGACTATTATGGTCGGGATCTATGTGAGGAAGAAGGAGGGAGGGGGGTGGGAGGGATAAGAAGGGCTGGAAGAATAGATTCTCTCAAGTTTCGAACGCGACTGTTTCGCAAATGGCGAATGATTCGAGAGTACTTTATGCTTATAAGGAATGTTTGTATTAATGCTTATAAGGAATGTTTGTATTAATATCAATGGAATAATGTGTTTTTGATCGTTAAATTATATGAAATGTATGGATGTAGTATTTGTGTGCTTGGTCGGGAGTATGACTGTACGCTGTCAATGCTGGGCGAGTTCTGACGTGTTTACTTTTTTGACTGCTGGGTTTGGGATCGAATGTGGATCTTTTGCGTGTCGTCGATGTATCATACTGTTTATTTCTGAGTCTGTAGAGTTGATTTGTGTACGTATTATTACCGTGCGATCGTTGTTAGTTCAGGCTATCGGTTTACACGTACTTATTTAATTTATTCGAATTTTCCAACGTGCGTAATCTATCTATGCATGTTGTTCGTTTAGTTTAGGCTTGTACTATGCTAATGAGACATCGAAATAGTTTACTTGGTTAGTCCTAATTTTCGACATACAACATTTATTTGAGTTTTCTAAGGTATCTGAATGTCAGTACTGATTTAGGTCCAACATACTTGTTCGTTTTGTTGAATTAGTTTGCGCTATTGCTATGTTATTGGGCTGTTGAAGTTACAATTTAACAAGAAGCTACAAATTAACATTTGTTATAATACTACAGTTTGTGTTACATTATTCTATATATACAAACGTGGTACGCCGATTCATTTTTAATTTAACTCATTTTATTTCTGTTAATACCCAAAGAAAACCTCAAACAGTTCATGAAAATTCATCGCTCCACCCCATCCCTGCCTCCAACCGAACGCCCTCTAACGATCACGATACTCGAAGCGACGCAAAAACGACCCTGCCCCCCACTCAACTCCCTTAAATTAGCGTAACTCCCGGAAACATTTTTCACCCTCCCAGCAGAATTTATTCGTCGAGCGAAGAAAACGCTTAAGCTTACCCGGCGACTCTTTCTCGAACTCTTTCTTCCACTCCCGACAAATGCCTCTTTCAATTTGGCCAGAATGCGCGTCAGTTCGCGAGGCGAACGACACAATTCGCCGGGCAAGAGCAAAGCGGAAGTACGGAATACGATTGCCGTACGCCATTGTCGGCGATAGGCGGCCAGCAATTATGAGAGTAACTCAGACGAACAGAACTCCAGTTTTCCATAGTCGACCTCCTTCATTCGTTTCGACGACTCTCGTAAAATTGTTGAACGCTACGCGCAGCTTGTCCGCACCTAACTTCCTGCCATTCGAATGTTCCCGCGCTCGAAAGTGTCCGGCGCGGAGCGACAATGGCGAGTGTACTTTCCGGTCGGAGTTGGGCGAACTGCGTAATCGAGTCAAAGAGTTTATGGGAATGATTTATTACACGTGCGTGCCGTGCAATTATGGTTCGGCGGATTCTAATTGGATAATCTCGCGCATGCGGAGTTGATTGGGGGAGTTGAAAGCTGGGAATAGTCAATTTCTGCTGATTTGTACGCAGTGGCATACGTTCGGTTCTAATGTTGGTATTATTATAGTATTTAATGCGGACGTATATTCATATATCATTGCATGAGGTAAACATATCTACATATTGGAATTTATTTTCAAGTGTATTTATATTAAAAAATATTCTTCTTTAACTTAATAATACATAAATAATTTTGTGCTCGATATTTAAAGATATCTATTTTAGATACATTAGAGCTATATAGTCATAGTCATTTTAATTATACATACATAATATTTAATAAATACTATTGCCGTCACTGGATCATTTAACATTCTCTTAATTATTAGTCTACAATGAAAAAATATAGCATACATGTGTATACTCAAAATGAACAATAGATATCAGTATCAATATTTTACTGATATTAATAGGAAAGAGAAAATATGTAATTCAGTGGAAATCCAGTTCAAATACTGTTACTGATGCCATTACTGAAGTTCCCGACACGGAATCTGACCTGAAACATACGCTCATATGAAGTGGCTGATAAACTTGATCAAGTTTGAAGTGTTAGAGGTTTCTTCCGGGCAGCTCTTAGTAGGACGTCTAGAATAACGGCCATCGTCTTAGAGAGTGAGTAATGAAATTGATCAACTTGGAACAATGTTACGGACTCCTTCTGAATGGCTCTTAATAAAGCACTTAAGCTGATGGCACACGAGCTCTCTAGATGTTCGTGTATTCACACGATCGACGAATCACGCTTGGCATTACGAACATTTTCTTGTAGAATTGATTTCTTTTCATGGCTTTTACGAATAATATCTCTTTCGGGACAAAGGCCGCGCTGTAACGGTTCCAACTATTATATAATTTAGCTAAAATAAATGGTAGATTGAATAATTTGAGGATTGTGCTGTAAACAAGGTATTTACACTGAATTATTATTTTGCAGTCTAGAAAAGGGGTTGATGAGAATGGTAAAACGATAATCAAACTCTTTGAGATGCAATAAACTCGGAATTATATCTAAGGACATATAGGTAAGATGTATTCAATACTATATAGTTTCCATTATCAGGTTTGTTGCTTCAAAATCAAAACTCTAAGTTTGTGAATATCTAAAAGTGCCGTACATTATTCTTCCCTTAAAGTCCACTAAAAAAATGGCAGAGAATTCTACGATTATCCTATCTACTCGTTGCCAAATTCTAAATCGATCAAATCTAAAAAGTCGTATACAACATTTCTATATTTAACTCCATTTCAAAACCTGTCAGAAAATTGTCCGATTACCGCGTCTGTCGCTTCAAAATCTCACGTGTCAAAAGTTGTCCAGAAAGCATTATACGAAACGTACGAGTATCGGAATATAATGGTTACGCCTGACTCGCGATACATTCGTACTACTGGCTTGCCAAATTCTAAATCGATCAAATCTAAAAAGTCGTATACAACATTTTTATATTTAATTCCATTTCAAAACCTATCAGAAAATTGTCCGATTACCGCGTCTGTCGCTTCAAAATCTCACGTGTCAAAAGTTGTCCAGAAAACATTATACGAAACGTACGAGTATCGGAATATAATGGCTACGTCTGACTCGCGATACGTTCGTACTACTGGCTCGCCGTGCAGAGTGATTGCCTTGGCAACGAATTAGTCCGCGGCATGGAAATGACTACGGCCGGCCAAGAAGAAGCGTGTTTCCACCTTTTTTTTTCCTGGACGAGGACGATGAGGAGCAAAGATCCCGGAGAGTCTCGGGGCGTGGAGGGGGAATCTATTGAAAGTTGGAGAGTGCCGGGAAGGAAAGAACGAGGGCGGAGGGGTGCGAAAGTGTGCCGTGCTGGAAACAATGGACGGGGGTGGAAAAAGTCGAGGAGACGTAATGAACGAGGAGGAGGCATTAATTTAAGTGGGGTGAGTGGGGGGTAGGGGGAGAAAAATTGAGCGAGTAACCGTATCTTTGAACGGATAGTAGGGGCGTAAAGAGAGCACGATATGATTAAGGAAACGGCGAACGAATTTTGAGGAACGCGATGCGTAAGCGGGTGAAAAGTGAATAATTTGAAATGGACAAGAAAATGGTGATGAACGGGGAGACGAGGAGGGTCAAAAATGTAACAGGCGATTATTTGAATATTTGAAATGAGACGGTAGAAATTTAAGGAGAGTAAGATATGACTAAGATAACGGTGAATGAATTTTGGAATAAAAACCGAAGGGGTGACGTGCAAAAGTGTCGGATTTGGCATGTGTTATGCCAGGCAAAAAATTTGATCTCTATTGTCGTGGGTGCTATAGCATTGTACTTATATAACGATTAAAATACGATAATCCGACTACCCTTATACACCGTGTTTAATCAAATTTCGGATATCGCAACCAATTTAAAAATAAAACGGCTGTCAATTTTTTCACCTCGCTGAAAATTTTACTGTCCGCGAACGTGTTAACGAGGACGAGAATTGCAGAAAATGTTCGTACAGGGTCCCGAAGATGAGCGGAGCCGAAGGCAGAGATCTGAGATGGTAATCTGAGAAGTTGCCAAAATCAATGTGGTCTGCGGAGAGTGCCCCGTTCGATCGAGTGCCAGTCTCCGCCCGTTTCCGCCCGTTCCCGCCGCATGGAATCTACGTCCTGCCGACAACTTGTAGAGCCTGGCACGTCCGTGATCTAGATTTGCCCGGGATCCGGCGAAAATCCCTAAGGCGGAAGCGGGTCAAGGCGAGCGCCGCGACGCCGTCATCTGACGCGGAAGAAGGACAGCAGAGGCTGCCGAGTCTCGCTCCATTTCCTTTCGACGCGGCCAACTTCTGTGAGCCGCTGCAGAAGGAGCTGACTGGGTAAGGAAGTGGATATCGCAGGTATTACCGATCAGAACTAACTATTGATTATTACTTTTCTGGGGTTATTGTGGTGATATTTTAATTGACGATTGTTTGGTTGGAGAATCGTTAATCATTATGTAAGGAAGCGTTAGGAATGAGATATAAGAATTTAGAAGAAAAGAATTAGTTCCACAAAAATTATGTATGAGGACCTGATATATTTCTTTACTTTCAATATTCACTTATAAAACCGCACGTACGTGTTATATTATAGATTAAGAAATTGAATTTTGAAGCAATCCCTTCAGAACTCTGAAGTTCTAATCTAAGTTTGAAATTGAAGAATCTAATCTAAGTTTAAATAACAAAGAATTCCCCAAACCCTCTTTTTCCTTACAATACACAATTACAATCGTTGGGTAATTCCACTGACAAACCATTCCACACATCCAATTTCTTCCATACTTATCCAAGTCTAATAAACACAGAAGGACGACGCGCGGTCCAAAAAATGTTAAGTTACATCTGCGAACACGAAGATACCTGAGTCGACCCTTAACAAAAAAAGAAACTAAAGAACTACAGCAAACATCCGAAAGTATTACATTACCGGCACACGCGAGGAGACAGTGAGCTTTTTGCGCCTCGGAGATGAAAAAAAAAGGCAGAAGAAGGGAGTAAGTCGAGGAAGAAGGAAGGGAGGCCAAACATTCTGAAGCGGTCGAGAGTTTCAGCCTGAAGGGATGAAGGCGGATCACGTCGTCGGCCACATATTCCATTTTATCGTCCCGACTCTCGACGCTGATAACTGTCGCATAAACGGCTTTATGCGATTCGCATTTATCGCCGATCGGTCGCCAGGCCGCTCGTACTGATAAGCCGACTCGAGAAATTGATCAGCTTCGAACATGCTTAACCTCCCTTGTTAAATACTCGCAAGGGTACCTTCAATGCTATCGAGACGGATGATCGATACGCTTTATGTCGATTGGAAGCTGCTTTCTTCGAAAAGTATTCTGTTGGCTGTACAAACAGAGGAATACGTAAGGATACTCGTGACGAGTATTGATTGTTTAAGTGTATAATGATAGGATGCAGAACGGAATATTTAATTGGAAGTTGAATACTTGTAATGCGTAATTGTCAATGTAGCGTAGTAATGAAATAATGATGAATTAAATACTTTTGATTTTCATATATATATAATCGGAACGATATTCATTGAGTACATTTACTCATATTTAGTTTTTAATAATCGTTGTCTATCTCTAGTATTTATTAATAAACATTAATTATTTATTTTACTTTTTATCTAATAGTAAATAAGTAATTTTACTGAATATCACATATGTACACATATTAAATAATTTGCATTAGAGCTAAGTAATAATATGTATTAAATATATTTATATTTACTTTTTAATAATCATTAGGGATACTACGTCTTATGTAAAAATTGTGTAATTATTTATCTATATACAAGTATAAATAGTGCTTATTTCTTTGCTCATTTGCAGCATCAGACAAGCCTTCATACTAAAATAAGTTTTCATATACGAATCACAATACACCTACTACACAAAAAAATGCAGTAAAGACCATACGGCATAAGTCACCGATTAAATCATCGAATTTTATTGAAAGACTTTATGACCCTGCAAACGTTTCGCATCACAGCGAATGAGATGAGTTATCAGACGTTTACTGTCGTGGTAAGGTTCGAAACGCATACTCGCTCGTTCCTACGAGGACAGCATGGGAAGGATTCGTTCTGCGATTCAATTCTGGCGGCAGACTGTTCGACCTTGGTTATTGCCTCCTCGATGTAGGATGTTCATCGTCGAACGACTTGTAACACTCGAGACCCTCGACCGTTTGCGGATTGTCAGCCGATTCGCACTCGTCTGTCATATTGGCATTCCGGGTCTGCTTCCAAACAATTGTTTGGAGTGAGAAAGTGACGTGAACGACTATTATTACATCATATTACTTTAAAATTTACCAAATATAATAGTTATATACCACGAAATATTGACATTATCGGAATAAAGTAATTTTCAATATTTTTTTACTGTGTTTTATGCACGATGTGATGGTGACTTTAAATTTACATTATGTGAAAATTATGTACATAATCTGTGTCTCTTTGTACTGAATGTAATTTAAATCTATATTTATTTTTTCAATTGGGATACTTTGCTGGAAGTAGCAGTTGTTGATGAAAGTGTAGCAATTGGCAAGAAATCTAAGAATGAAACTAGAATCATATATATATTTTCCAATTATTTTGTGGACAGTCTGATGTTAATGGTCTTCATCTTTTTGATCCATGAATAGTTAGCTCATTACTGGCAAGAGTTACTAAATATTACTTTTACAGAATACTAGATTGACTTCATTACTATTCTGCACATAATATGACGTAATAAAGGCAATTGTACATTGAATGAATTGCGCAATTGACTATCATTATCACAACACGAGGTACTTTATGACATACCCTATCAGCGTTACGATAATATTTGCACTTTTCTATTCCTCTGCGAGCGATCCGACATTTCACCTTAAGAACTCTTCTCAATCTCAGCAATATCCGGAAGTCAGCTGTGGCTAGATTAGGGAAATAGAGTGGGCGTTCCATCGGAATGATTTATCCCCCTGTTAAAAATTCGCATACGTAAACCCGTCGAAGCCAGCAGCGTCAGCAGTGCCATTCGTATTTTCCAGAATAATTTCTCCGATTTCGACTTTCCGTGTTTAATTGCTCCGGAAGAACAAGATGTACATTTTTTCTTTCGACCCTACGTTCACTCTGTACAGCTTAACCGACTAAACTAGAGCTTCCGGAGTCAAAACTGTATTCCCACTCGTAACGTCACGTCATTAAATCCTACTTTCGAGATCCGATTAATAATTTCTTCAATTTTTCACCCTCCTCGCCTCTTTGTTCATCACTATTTTCTTATCCATTTCAAATTATGCATTTTTCATCGATTTATGTACCATATACCACGAAATTTATATTCTTAATCATATCTTGCTCTCTTTACATCCGTCAGCACTGCCATTCCCCTTTTCCAGAATAATTCCTCCGATCACGACATTCTGTACTTAATTCTTACATTCTTTCTTTGGACCCTACCTTCACTATGTACACTTTAACCGACTAAATTAAAGCTTCCAGAGTCAAAACTGTATTCCCACTCGTAACGTCACGTCATTAAATCCTACCTTTCGAAGGCAACAAAATTGCATGCCGCGACCCGCACCGCAAATAAGAACACGCTCACTGGCACGTAACGGCGCAACAAAGCGTGCCGAGATAAAGTCTGCAATAAACGCGCCACTGAAATCTCGCCGCGACTCGATCTTAAGCTCTCGACATCATCGTAAAGCCCTCGGGAGCCTCGTAAAGCCCCTCCGAACGATCCGTCCTCAAAATCAATCAAACTCCTCGCCTTCAGCCGTCGATCGTCGCTCGCCATATACATATATACATATATAGTGCCGTCTTGTAAGTTATACGGTGCAGGTAGCCCTCGTACAACACGGTTTCCTTCTAACACGATAACAAAATTGCGGAAACTTTTCTACGACACTGTACAGCACTGGATAAGATGATTTTTGTTTAACTAATTTGAAAACTATATTACCTTAAGGCAATGAAGGGAAAGAATAACGAACTATAGTGCCTTTATATGGAAATATGGAAATATATTATAATTTACTCATTTATTGCTCTGTTTCGATGTTATATTGTTCAAGCGAACAAGAAAAGGGAAAGGATTAATTAAATTTACGTTACATTAAGTAAAAATAATGTTATTTTGTGCTTTTCTTGTTTTGTGTTGTTCATACATTTACATTTGCAATTATAGTTAAGTTGTTATATGGAATTAAAGAAAAAATCTTTGTGTTTTATAGGAACTTATCTACAGTGTTATACAAGGGCTACCTATACATGTATATATATGTTAAGCATTATTAACAATAATACATTAAATTACTAATGTATAATACATAATATAATTCAACGATAAGTTTGATTACAAGCGAGTATTGTTAAATAATAATTATTCGAACAGCAATCCCGGCAGCCGTTGCCTCAGAGCTGAGAAAATGGCCGACGGTCAGCAGATGGCGCTGCTGACTCATCGACGTGTACGCATTTCATTAAGGAACGTTTAATAATCTTTCCGTCGATTCTTCCGCGACCTTGTAAGTTAGCGTTCGATCTAGCGAAATGCAGACGGCCGACGCCATTTTGGCGAGCCGAATTTGGCGGTTGCTACCTCCTAACTACGGAGGCACTGATTACGACCGTCCAACTTGCGTTTGTATCGGTGTGCGGATGAGCGGTACGCCTGCGTCTGTGTTAGGCGACAATTATGTTGCTCAGTTCAGAACCGGTTGTTTTGCAATGTGACAATTTGTCGCGCACGCGATTGTGCATGATGCATTATGGTTGCCACGCTCGTATGCTGTATGCGGAGAACAATGGACTTGGCGTAAAACGAAACTGTTGGCCGAGTTTCGGAGGGGGGGAGGGGGAGTAATTTGAACTCTGATACGTCGACGCTTGGGATATTCAATCGGCGCGGATTGCGATAGGTTTCGATTTTTTGGCAGTTGAGCTGTTTCGATCGGGCCTTTTGCAGTGATGGACTCGGCTCTTTCAACGGTTTGCGCTGCTTTTAACGATGGCTTTCTTGTAACGGGTAAAAATGGTCTGTTTACGGAGAGACAATAGCTTTTTTATTTGTCCTTGGGGAAATGTAATTGTTTTAAGTTCAAGTGCCAGCTGCAGAATTTTGTTTATGGAACGTTTACAGTTAGCAGGAGCAAACTTACATAAGTTTTGGTATGATTAGATGAGGCAGATATCAAAAGGAAACAAATTGTTATTCTCTCCTTTCTTATTCAGAAATTACACATGTTGTCTGATTTATTTAATATCTTGTGAAATGATCAAGTACTGTTTCCGTCGTTTAATTCTAACTTATTAACTCGTACGTATTTGCCGAATATTATATTTTAATTCAATTAATCTTTCATGTAAATTCATCCACCCTATCCATGATCAATGCCAATTCGTACAATATTTTAATGCTATAAAATATGGTGTAGATTCAATTCCACACAAACATATCAACAATTTTCAAATTCGAGCTTCTCAGCCACTTCTAACTCAACAACATTTGCATACAGCTCAATTATGCTCGACCGACATGTAACCTGACCTGTTCAATACCAATCGTTACCATATAATTATTTTCCAATATACGGTCGCGATTCACTTCCGGACAAACTTCGAATATCAACCGATCAGTTACTTACAACGCAACAACACATTTCCAACCGACCACCCCTCTCCGCAGACTACCCCATCCCTATCGGCTCTAAACACAGCACCGCAACGAAGCGCAAAACACCTACCAACCCCCTGCAAAATCGCATCAAGCACCTCGAAAACATTCATCCCCGCTTATAAAGCCATTCATCTCTGACGACTTAAATTTCAGAAATGCCCCCCCCCCCCCCCCGCCCCCGTCCCCCGCCACCCGCGGAATGTCAAATGAACGCGAAACTGTTCCGAGCTTGACACTCTAAACCCGTCCAAGCGAAAAAAACGAGGAAACGCATTCCCGCCAACCTCGCACACGAACGCACACGTATATACGGAGCCCGGCGGCAAACCGGATTCTTTGACGTCCCTGTAATGTTTCGCGGGCGCAAAAAAAGTGCAACTGAGCTTCTTGCTGATATGCACGCGACAGTCCTGACTCCGACGCGAAATGCGCAGGATAAAGAGGCGGCAAGGAACGTTCGCGAACGTTCGCGAAGGATACCGGCAAAACGAGCCAGACGGGGTTTGGTGTGGGGGTGGAAGGGGGTGGAAGTGGTTTATTGGTACTTCTGACATGGGGAAAAATGACTCTCGGCGAGATGAAAAGTTTCATAAAGATCGGAAGAGCTCGAGGAGGATAGTCGAAGGGAGGGGGGGGGGGGGGGGGGGGGGGGGGGAGAAAGGTTGGGTGCGAAAGGATCAGTGGATCTCGACGAAAGGTGACGGTGAGGCACCGCGGAGTATGATCATGGGCTCTTTATTGACCCAACTCGAATTAGTGGTTTACGTAATTGTTTGAGCTCGAGGTGATGGGACTCCTTTTATTTCCTGTTTTAGTGATCCATTTCTTTAAATAATTGCTTTATGTATGCTATATTGATCTATAAGATTAATTGAGAATCGAATCGATGAGAATCAATGTTGATTAATTGCAATGATTTTCTGTTAAAATCCATTGAAAATTAATTAGTTTACATAAAATAGTACGGCAGTGACCAAAATTGCCGAGAACTTATTATTATACATTTTACACTGACGATCAATGACCAATTAATTTTACAGCTTTACGTACATAATGTATAAGTTTTGTGTTCGTTGGTGTCGGCAATGTTTTTACAGGAATCAATGTTGTAAGAGCTCGCATTACAGGCGAGTCTGCCGTATTTCGGATTTCGCGCCCATGTCGATAACGAGCGACGCCAGGGTTGTTGGACAGACGACGGGTCGTGTTCGCTGGGTTGATCGATGTTATCGAATAGTCGTATCTCTCGGCGTTGGGGGTGTCAAATTAGGCGTCTATGAGGATGTTGTAACTGATGGCCGATAACGGAGTCCGGTCGGACTGAAGTAGGAATGAAGTGTAGGGGGTAGGGGCAGTAATTGTTTTGTGATACTGCTGGAGGTCCTGTTGGGGTAGAGGTAAGACTGTGTGGGTGCTCGGGGGTTGATCACAATGACGATTTGAATCGTAGATGTCAAGTTAATTAACTAGTCGACCATTTCTACGATTGCATTCAATTTTGTCTTTTATTGAATGCAGATCGTCTTGGTAACGAACGAATAAATTCAATAACACATGATACTTAACAGAAATTAAAAGGTGGTGATACTGCTTTAGGTAATGACGATAGCAGTTAGTGTTTTACGATTTTTCACTGTTTTATAGCAGTTAGTACATTAGCTTCTGACTAGTACCAAGATTGTCTAAATTCAATAATAGAATAATATTGGAGAAAATTAAATACAGACAATCTTATGGATCTAATGTATAAAATCATGATAATTATTACATCATGTTATATACATATTCAGATAACATACTAATAATAAACAAAACTAAATACAATCTTGAAAGTATTAGAATAGCGAATTCAATTCCTCACACGTAACAGAAACTGAATTACAGAGACAGTTCTGAGCACAAATAAAATTAATAACTACGCCAGTCCCAGGAAAAGCAATACTGAAAATAAACAAACGAAAGTAACTGACACCCATAATTAGAATGGTCAATGCACAAGTGTGAAACAGGCCTAATAAATCAATCACCGCCATTCATCCTTCTCCCACTACAAACCAAATCGACATGCATACAGCAAACACCTTTCAATAACCATCGATTCAATTTCTGCTTCCGGGAGTCCATCTTCAGCCTACGACTCAAAACGCACCCTCGTCACCCCACACCCACCCCAACGTCGTCCAACCCCATATTTCCACCCCCATTCTTTTGTCGCAAAACGGCGCAAAAAAAGTGACGATTCCGCGGCCGGCTAAAATTTAATTTCTCCGATACGATATTAGCCCTGGGCTCGGCTCGATATGTCTCGCATGCTAAAAAGCTTTCCTCTGCACAGGGGCCGAAAATAAAAGAAGAGTGCCATCCAATGGGCCGTCCGGGACAAAAGGGGGAGAGAACGGCGGCTCGCACAAGGGAGATTGAGATATTACACACGATGCGTATATACCGGTTAATTCTTTCCACGAGAATGCCGGGGAGGATTGAGGCCGGAATGAATGTCAGGGAGAGGGGGGTGGTGGGCTGGGAGACACGGTAGAGATAAAGGTGAAGCGAGATACCGAGAGAGCGAGGAAGCGATAGTAACGAATAAAGGCCTTCGGAGGATTATGATAAATTCTTTGTCAAATTTCGATGTAGACTGTTAATTTGAAATTGGACGAGGTAAAAGCAGAGGGGGTGGTTTATCACGTGGAACACCTGCGTGAGGTCATGGGGGGTAGTCTGATTTCGAGATCGATGTATGGACCGTTCATTTTGAAAGTGCCATTTCCCTGTTGGAAAACAAAAGTTTTCACTTAAACTCTTGTCCGCCAAAATATTATTTTTTATTCACTAACAAACATAATCAGACAGTTCAAATGTAAAAGAGTCTAGTTCTTCATGTAATCATACACGTACTATATTAGTTTAAATCCTGAGATCAAGAACATTTTTCGTTCACAACAAAATTTTCCAACCGTCAAACTACTGTCCATGTATGGACGGTTTATTTAAAACTGCTGTAAGTCTATATTTAAAAAAAGAATTAAATATCACATAAGAGAACCGTTTACACCACATTAATCATAAATTATATGATATTTCATTTTTTTCAAATATGGATGTACATTACTTTCAAAATAAACTGTCCATATTTTTCTTATCGACTCTGGACAGGTGAAAGGCGAGAATTAGTTTTCCGTTTTCGATCCGAGTGTATGTATGTATGTAGAAAGAAGGAGAAAATTATACCCTCGTAACAAAAAAATGTATCTCGTTCCTGCGTGGAACGGTATGCAAGAAAATTTCCAACTCAAAAACTTTTCACTCTAATCCCACAATAAATTCGGGCAACGCTTGTCACACTTTTTCAACTGCAGCGTTCTTATCCAAAACCGTCCAAAACCAAAAATCGCTTTGGGTATAAACCTCCCCCCCATCCATTCCCTCCTCCCACAATTATCCAGCGCGGCAAACTTTCGGTGCCGTAATTTCACAATGGGGGGGGGGGGGGGGGGGTGAGTTTGATAGGAAATCGATCGAAACCCGGCCGAACGAAATTAGAGAGTGCCAGGCGTCCATTAAAAAAGTGGACCGCCATAAAACGCACGGTCTTCGGTCGTCGGGCCGATGGTCAAAATGGCCGACTTCGGACACTTTTGCGTCGGGGCCGAGGTGTTGGCGCACGTGCGTGCGACGTGAATTAACGATTAATCGCACGCACACGCACACGCGTCCGACTGGCACACACGCACGAGGTCGAACTTTAATCGAGACCAGCGTGCGTCGATGTCGAATTAATCGAGCCGACGCTCGCCAAATTTGACGCCTGACGAAAGTAGGGAGGGGGGTGCGGGGTTGGCGGGTGGGGGAATGAAGAATTCGCATTGGCTAACATTGCCCGTAAAAAGCCTAATATAAGCAATATGTTCCGGGATCGTAAACGTTCCGCCAGCTCGTAAAGTCCGACATTCGTTTCGTTCGCCGCTGAAATATTCATTTAAAAGAAGCCAGGACGGGGCGGGCGGGACAAAAATTTAATCCGCCCTCCGGCTGTAACTGGCGGAATTGATCGAGTTTGAGCGCCGTATTACATTCCTTTCGTGACAGACCGTTTTTTTTTCTTGTACGGATAGACTTGCGTCATTTTGGGGAAATCGTTTTTTCGGTTTTCCGGGGGGAGGCGGGGGGGGGGGTGAAGTGTCTGTAGATGCGTGGAAACTAGTTTTGTACTTTTGTGTATGAAAGAAATTGTCGCAGTAAACAGAATGATTACACAGATGTAGGAGAAATATACAGTTCAGTAGTGATAGTAAATGAAGTTAGAAAACTAATTTCTAAATCACAAACTTCAATAAAAATCTTTTGAATTACAAAATTTTAATTTTCACATTTTACAGAACATAATGTCATTATTCACATCCCACCCACAAAAACTAGAATACAAATAAAATGTCCATACCGCACACCTTTATTCGGTTAAAAAGATTAGGATGAAACACTGAGCAGAAAAATTCCGAACACATCCCTCTTTGTTACCCGGCCCCCCCTCCCCCACAAACCTAATATTCGATAACACCCCCTCAGCGTCGTAACATCCCAGATTTAATTTGAGACTCGACGAGGGCAGCGCAAGGAGGGTAAAAAAAATGCTGGCAGGCAGGAAACTTTGCGCTTCCC
Organism: Anoplius nigerrimus; assembly: GCA_914767735.1. Taxonomy (NCBI): domain Eukaryota; kingdom Metazoa; phylum Arthropoda; class Insecta; order Hymenoptera; family Pompilidae; genus Anoplius; species Anoplius nigerrimus. The sequence goes on along the minus strand of OU612091.1, from coordinate 10,634,748 downwards.
TCCGTCTCTCCATTTCCAGCCAGTTCAACACAGCTGCGCTGCCCAGGTAAGTTCAATATTATCATCGTCCGTTGTAAAGTACTGTCATGGCGGACGGCATGCAGAGTACGCGCCCGCGCGCGCGCGCACGCTCACTCTCGCGACGGTTAACGCTGTCAGGAATTAAATTTTTATTCCCGATGCAGCCGGGGAGGCATCAACTGACACGAGGCACTTCCGCGGAAATTGCCCGCGGCGGAAGTATGAAATTCTGCCGTGCGAAGCAGCCGACGGAAGCCCAGAATGGCACTAGCGATCTTCGCGCGACGATCGTAAAGTTAATGTAATCCCGGCGATTACGGAATGAGTCGGAATCTTTCATGAATCGGACGCCCAGCGATTATTCACGGCCCAGCTTCAATTTCCAGGCTCGCTGGACATGTAGTTTTCGTTCAGGTTGAGGTTAGGTTCGTATGGGACGTTTGAGTCTCTGTTACGATTAAGAGGGAGTTGTAATCGTTGTAAGCGCTGTAGTTACTGTATTTGATCGATGAAGTGCTCTTGATTGGTTTTTTCGAGAGGGGCATACTCTCAATTTCTGTTTTATGATTTTAGGTTAAGTTTGGGAAGGGAGGTTTGTATCTTATATTGGTATAGAAAGTATAGGTTATGAAAGAGGGAATGCGTTTGTAACGATTTTTTGGGTAAATATATATTTACTGCTCTGTGCTTTTGAATATTTTTGTTAGGAACGACTTTGAGGTTAGGTTTAAGTATGAACGTTGGATCGAGTCAGCGTTGACGATGATTGAGGGCTCGGAGAATTAGGGTTTGCTCGTGTTTGTGGAATTCGCTCAAGTTCGGAGTGACGGTGAACTGCCAGTAAAATTTTATCTAACCAAACTTTCTCATGCCTAAACTTTGTCGTCGTAAACCGGATACGATATGACTGGCAGATTAAATCCAGTACAACGCAAACACGGACGCAAAATATTAGTGCATATTAGTACTACTCTTCTTAACACTCTCTCCCAAAGCGCGTTGCAGGCGATTTATTACGTAAATCAAGACATTTTGTATAACTGTATAATGGATAAGGCTAAAAGTTTCTGTTTAACCTGCTCATACTTTTCTTTAGGACCGCATTAGAGTTTGGAACAGTTCCATGTACTAATAACCGTGTTCAAACCAACATATCTTATAATTGAGTAATCAAATCTATAATTCTGATCCGAAAATTTAAGTACACCTTTATTTAAGCTGTTCTTACGTATAGTTTGCTCTTAATTTCCATCAAAATCGAGCACACTCACAAATATCTACTTTTCTTCAAGTACTAATTTGTTTCTGAACGAACTCCAACCACCATTAATTTTATTCAAAGCCAAGCAGTTCGCACGGCCTTAATACAATTCAATAATAAATTGTGTGATTCCCACCGGAAAGCTGAAATATATCTGTTCAATTTTTTCTTAACTACTTAAATTAACGACTTACGAAATAAACTCTTGAATTCTACGATTCTCACCCAACAAATCAAACCTATCTCTATTTTACCTGTTCTTACTCATATATAGCCATCAATTCGCATCCAGCCCCAATCACAAATAACTTCCACACCCTCAGCCTCTGCACCCGACCCACTTCCTTCCAAATCCGTCCCACCTCAAAAATTCTCTCCCCCATCGCGCCCCGCCATTCTTAATTTGACGCTCTTTATTTCCACCAAGCGACCGCGACGTGTCCAGAAGAACAACACTCGACACTCCACATATTTGTCGCGCTCCAGTATTGTCCCGCATCGGCAAATAAAAATGGCCACAATCGAGTTAAAGCCGGCCCGAAGGCAGGGGGGTGCTGGGGGGATGGACATTTGGCGAGCGGCAGAATTTATTTTCGGGCCCGGGGTGTAAATATTTAACGACGGGATGAATCGAATTTTGCCCATCGGGCCGCGTTTTTGTTTTCCCACCTTCTCGACCGCCCTTTTTTTTGGCAGCGCGATTCGAGGTGCCGGCCGGATAGGAGCCGGGTGAGAATGAAGGGTGCTGAAAGGCTGTGGATAAGGGAGGGGGTGGTGGCGCGGGTTTCGTGCCAAATGCGATTCGCGAAATTCAATAGGACCGTTATTAATTACTTGGAACTTATTGGACGGCGGGAAAAAGGCATTGTTGTAGATACCGAATTGTCAAAGGCCTGGTTAGAGGGCCTGAAAATTGGGAGCAGGTAAGACGGGGTGATGACGGTGTGAAGGGTGCAAATTGTTCGCCGAAAGGGTTGGAAATTATCAAACGAAAAATTAGAAAGTATTGCATATACATTCTACAAATAAGATAAAAATATTGATTACAGCATAAAACTTACTTTATCTTATTTCATGCAAAAGTAAAATGTTATAATTTATTACAATAAATATTAACATTTCATGTCGGTTAAGTTGTGATCGAGACGAGAGAGACACTCATAAAATTCTTCTTCAATAATTACATGACACTAAACTTTAAGGACCTCCCCCGTATCTACATAAGACGTAAAACATCCGCGAACGTCGGAACCTCTTCTCAGCGAACGTAATCCGCGATGAAACGTCAAAGATCACGTCCTACAGAACTGACACCGTAAATTTTCTCCCCTCACCTCACCCTCCTCTACGGAACGTATCCTGTTCCCCACCTTCTTCAGAATCTACCGATCGGTATCAATTGACAGGCTTCAAGCAAATTACCGGTGCTTCGTTTTAATTAAATCACCTTATACGTGATCCTAGCCTCCCTAGTCAGTAGATTGACCTTGAACACGATATTAACAGCGTGCGAGACGGCTCCGACACCTTGTCAGCCCTCTGACCTATTCCTCACTCTACCACCCTTATTTGTCTTCTTCTCTCACTTGCATTATTGCAAGACTCTTCGTGTTCTATCCTTTTTTGTCTTTTTCTCTCACATCAATTGTTGCAATACTCTTCATATTCCGTCCTTTTCCGTCTTCTCTCAATTCAATTCTTGCAACACTTTTCATCTTTCATTCTCTTCCGTCTTCTTCTCTCACTTCCACTCCTGTAACACTCCTCATCTTCCACCCCTTTTTTGTACTCTCCATCCACAGATTTGTCCACTGCAGACTGGCTTGAAACTTCAAGGTACGCGTTCTTTAATTTCCTCCATTTTTCCCGTCCTTTTCGACTCGCCGCTTCCCACTTCCCACTTCCTGTCGCTGCCTCTCCACTCCTGTAACCAGACTCTGTCCTCCCTGTACATCCCGCTGTTATTTTACTTCCGCCGAAGGTTGCTCTTTATAATGGCCCTGCTTTCCTTCCCTCGGCAACGTTTATCTCTTACCTTCGTTTAATCAACTTTCGTACTCTCAGTTTATGTCGTCCTCTCCGGTTTTTGTACTGGCCGCGCTTTTTTACGCTTCCGGCCGGGTTCATTACAACATACTGCGTTGCGAACGGGGCGTTTATTAATGAAACAGCTGTTCGCCGTTCGCCGAGCGAGTGACCTTGCCACGACAGCGTCATTCCTTTACATAAGGAATGAAAAGTTTTCCTCGAAAGAACGTTTCACCTGAGCTCTCGTTATTAAATACGCCGACAGAGCTACGCTGTTCCAAGTTTGTCGTGCGAGAAATTTCAATTTGACAGCCGTGTTTCATGTAACCTTCAAACTTCTCCCGAGACTTACCGCCGAACATAACCCCAACGTTAAAGGGGGACGGGAAACTTTTATGCGCGAGTATTCAGACTTTTGTTGCGGGTGCGAAAAATGGGAAGTAATTCGGCATGGATGTTGAATTGGTACAGATACAAATTTAGGGTACTGAATATTAACAATATATTTCGTCCATGTACCATGTCCAAAGTAATTCAAACTAAATATCGTTCTAATGTAGATCCTAATTCAATATATTATTCATCATATCAATAATATATATATTTCATACATTACACGTACGGAAGATTCGAATACAAAACTATATTTCACCTACCCCACAAACATTTCCCAAGGTTTATCGTCGATCATAAGCTCAACGTTAAAATAGCGTCAAAACTGCCTCTCCGCGAGAATTCAGGCTTTTGTTGCGAGCGTGAAGGATGAAAAGTGACCCGCGAGAGGGATCGAACTAATGCAGGCCGAAAACGGTTCTTTAACGTCGGATAGAATAACGCGAATTACTGTGCGATGACCGCGCGCTAAAACGTTTCCGATATTTTTCCCCCGCTGCGTTTGACAAGCCGATTTTCACCGCTCGAAAAAAATGGAAAAGAGCGTGAGATAGAGAGAGTGAAAGAGAGAGAGAGAGAGAGAGAGAGAGAGAGAGAAGGATCCGTTCGACCATCACTGCCTGGCCGTATTGATTTTCTCATCTTCGCAGATGTTACGTCGGAATCGGTTATTTCTAATACATATGTATATCGACGTCGCACGAATGACTTGGGAAATAAATAAAAGAGTCGTCCTTGTCGCTCGTAAAATGCCGTCCCGACAGCACGATTCGTCGGAAGGTCGATTGTGCGGGGCTCGATGCATTTATTTTTGCCAACCGAATCGGCCACTATCGATACTTTGCAAATTTTATACCGTTAGCGCGCGCGCGCGCGCCTGGCGCACGGTTTTGAAGGCCGCTCTCGCGACAAAACTAAATAAAACGCGACGCATTTAATATTTGCACAATTTCCGCGTACTTTACCGCTTCCCGCTCGTCTGTGCCCAGATTTTGCCTATGGCGGATGGAAATTATTTTTGTGACGTCGGAGTAAGTGACGTTAAGCGAAATGAAAATGTTTGGTTACGTTCAATATTGTGCCAGCAATAGAAACAATTAAATAAAGTTAAATTTCTTGTCACGTTCACGGTGATGTTACCTTAATGCAATAATAATACATACAAATAATTTTCAGTTTTAGTCTCTATATGTTCCTTATTTCATGACGTGAAGAAAAACAATCAAAATTTTTATTTTAGTTTCAGCAGAATGACATACAACGCCGCTCGAATATACTCGAGGGTGTACGTTAAGGGGTTAATGCAGTGCAGGTGTCAATCGGTCGACAGTTCATCAGTGGCAGCGAGGTGGGAATCGGTCATCGTCAGTAACATCATTGCGTTCGCGCAAAGATTAGTGCAACAATAATTGAAACCCAATACACGATATCTCTTGCCAACAAGCACGCCTGCCACAAGTGCTTTCCAATTTACCGGAATCCATTAATCAAGCCCACTACGTCCTAATTTTAGATCGGCTGACACGCCACTTCAGCAAACGATCATCTTGTACCGCAAATTAATAATTCATCGCCCTGATACAGTGCAACAATGAACTGTTTCGCAATTAATCAGTCTCGGGTAATCAAGCTGTTTTAAACGGTACTCCGATAAATAACCTTACTCCGTTACCAACTGATAATTCTAACCTAGAATGTTGCGAACTAATCAAAATCCAATATCGATACTAATTTTGGACCAAATGCTACGGTTTCGAAAATATCTCTATTAGAAGCGAATAACTGCTTCTGTCACCTGTATCCGAACACTTCTTTTTCACGCTATTTTGATTGCAAAACATTTCGATCCATTTGTTTGGATCCTCCTCAATGAGACATAAAGATTAAATGTAAATTCGAACATAATTTGATTGAAGTAAAATATGAGTTTGGGAACAAAGTGTGACTTAATCATTTCAAATACAATAAGAAGTTATTTCGAAAATTAGTAAGCCCTTGTTTCGGTTGAAAGTTCTGTTATATATTTGAATACTTCTTTTAACTCTACATGTTTCCACACCTTGCGGTGTCCTCGTCAGAAGTCTAGAAAACAATATACTCATTACAATGGTACACTTTACAGAAACAATACAGAAAAATGTCTTGCGAGTGACTACTACCAAAAAAAAGATAAAAATCTTTATCTCTCGTTCATTAAATTTAATTAAATATGAAAAATAAGGTTGAAATAAAACATACATAAAGGTAAGTTATTTCTAAAGGTTCCATTATTAAAAAAAGAAATGAAAAACAATAACAGAATTTTAATTTCTCCTGTTTCTATCGTCGCATAATCTGTAATACGATTAAATCCCAGTAACCCCATTTTTTCCTTGATTTACGTCATGCATCATATTTGATCGCCGCCGAGGGCAATAAAACGGCGCACTTTACATCGGTTCTTAACCGTCACCCTGTCGGCACCAAAAAATGCGCACAGCCCCAAATGAAACCCTCGACGCGACTCGCGGCACTCAGAGCTCGAGAGGGCTCTCCGTTTCAGCGGGCTCCGTTAATCAAGCGGCGGCCACAATTTTCGATCGTCCGACACGCGAAGCCGACAACGAGCGATCGCGTCGCATTACAAACGACTCATAATTACCGGCGCCGCTGTAACGGGCGACTCTGTAACGGGCGCCGTGGAGCTCGAGCTGCTCGGGTTGCGCAGGTGTCCACGATATCCTTCGGCCATAAATTACAGGTGACCCTCGTACAGCACGAGTTTCGCGCAGAACGATTCTCAAGCTTACCACTGCCCTCCTACAACACGGTACGTGTAGGGTATTGTACGGTAATTGCGCGGCACGCGGTATAACACGGTCTGCGTACAACGCGGTCATCTATCGAAAGCCTTACGGTTAATACGATTCTCGGTGGAGTTCTGAATATCGTTGACTTTGTAAGAACCTTCGAAGGGGTGTCAATAGTAGAAGTGTAATTTGTCAGCGGATGTCGTTCGTGGGATGACTTTATGTGGAATAAATTTCTGGCGCGGTATGTTTCGATATAGCACGGTTTTAATATAATTATGATTTTTATGTAACACAGTTTCGATATGACACGATTGCGATGTCGCGGTTTTAATATAACATGGTTTTTATATAGCATAGTTTCAATATAACACGGCTTCCATATAACACAGCTTACATAAAGCGCGAGTAATCATTAACAGCGCACTGATGTACCGCGGCACAAAATTCCGTGTTAAACGAGGGATGCTCATATAATCGGCGCGCGCGCGTGCACGCCTGATGGCGTTAGGTGGCGTCGGGGGCAACTTCCGGCCAGAGGTGACGGCGCGAACGGAGCAGGATCGTAAATCCCAAATTAGCGGCCGGCCGCGAGCGCTGGGATTCATTTATCTTCATCCGAACTTATCGCCCGTACTTTCGGGACCGCGATAACGGCCTTGAGATAGGGAGTATGGCGGTAGCGGCTTGTCGGACTGAATGTTCTGCCGGACGATGCGGGGTGGAGGGGTGGGCGCGCAAGAGCTGAGACGGGGATTATTTTTGAAGGGATGAAGTGTTGAACGACTGTACTTGCGGGACTTGTTACATGATAATGGGATTTATTGGACGTTCGTTATTAGCGGCCGGAGTTCATCGTTCAGCTGGAACATTGATAGACAAATTACGCTTGGCAGTCGATCAACTTCGTATCGACATGTTACAGTTACGTTCTAGCTTTTTATTCTACATTTAATTACGGCGGTTGTCACGTTGTACGTAATAAATGTGGGATACAATTATTTCACTACTCGCGCTTTTTTATGTAGCTAATTACATACTGCATAGAACATTAATTGAACGCATTATGATAGCTGCACTCCGTATGATAATATTGTAACAAATGTTCTCATTTAAACTCTTGTCAGCAGAAATATTATTTTTTATTCATTAACACACTTAATCCGAAAGTTTGAATGTAAAATAGTCTAGTTCTTCATGTAATCATACACGTATTATATTAGTTTAAATCCTGAGACCAAGAACATTTTTCGTTCACAACAAAATTTTCCAACCGTCGTACTATTGTCCACGTATGGTCCGTTTCTTTGAAAGTGCTGTAAGTCTATGTTTAAAAAAAGTATTAAATATCACGTAAAGAAAAAGTTTACACTACATTATATGATATATCAATTTTTTTTAAATATGGTCTTTCATCACTTTCAAAACAAACGGTCCATATCACGAACGTACCGTTCGAAAGTAATTAATACGGTCCCACGTGTCGCATGTAAATTTTTCATCAAACCCCCACTTACGTTGGAACTTCCTCGCGCCGGAAGTATACCTTCAGGCTTGTTCCTTCGCGCCGAGGGGAACAATGTAACTGGAGTTACTAAACTGTTGTCCTTTGCCAGTGGACGTGACAATTCGCCGCCAGCGTCGTTGGCCACCAATTTACATAGTCACGTACTCGTCCAACAGTACCGGAACTCTGCTGTAACATTGATTTCCTGCCAGACTCCTTGCAGGACGAAGCGTATTGACCGTAATTAAGATCGTAACGAGGGACAAAAACCAGCGTGCAAAACTTTTTCGATTACTTACGTTAGAACTGGACGTGAATGAAGTTATAAGGAAAGCTTATGCTTGGTAAAAGGATAAAAAAAAAAGAAGTTAGCAGAGCGTGGTTTCGATCCACGGACCTCTGGGTTATGGGCCCAGCACGCTTCCACTGCGCCACTCTGCTCTTGTGAAAGTCCTTCTCTAATACGAAAAAATGAACGGCAGATTTTTACGTTACAAGCAGTTAAATCATTCACAGGCATTCCACAACATTTTCACTTTACTTTCGCTGTTTCTGAGAATCAAGATAAGTTTGTCACTTGAAGAAATGTAAGTGATGTGTAAATGACGTACCAAAAAGTTAAGATGAATCTCGTGGTAGGTACTACAATCGTAAGGAAGTTAAGATTTTTCAATATTTCTCGCTTTTGTGGATGGTGGACGAATATTGGGAGAATATCGTATTTATCGTTGAATGGGCGTACATTAATTTAACAATCCTCGACGAAACGCGGTTTGCAATCAGTTTTTGACGTAAAGTGAAATTACAGAACGTTATTAATACGTGTATACAGGCAGTATATTATTGCCGCTGATTTTCGAAAAGCGTATCGACGAAATTATATTAAATTGTTCGCGAAACGTGTGCGAGGATTGGACGGAATAACGAAAAAGATTCTCGCACGATGAATTCGACGTATTTTCTCTTGTACGTAATTTAACAAAAATAGAATGCGGTGTTCGTCATTAGCGGTGGACTTGAGTTTGTGGAATACCACTAGAAAGCCTGAATACATTAAATTCTTAGTCTAGCAAATACAATACTTGTACAGAACACCGATAAAATATCATACCCAATAAATCCTATATATTTTCCCTAATCATGCATTCAACGCAAAACCATTATGACATTCGAGATTAGAGTGAGCTTAGATTTGCAAAACTCAATATAAATACATTAAATTCTTAGTCTAGCAAATGCAATACTTGTACAGAACAGCGAAAAAATGTCATATCCAATAAGTCCTACATATTCTGTCTAGTATGTAGGTTGACTGAAAGGCATTATCACCTTTCGACATTACACGTAGATGCTCCCGAATTCCAACAACAGAACGTGATAACGCGTTATCATTTACGATTAATACGTGCACACTTCAGAGAAACGCGGGACACGACTGTACGGACGATTATTGGATATAGAGCAGGCGTCAGGTAAGGACCCGACGACGTTATAAATCATGTCTCTGCGGGGTGGTTGCGAGAAGGTTAGCAGGAAGTTCTCAGCCCGGAGGGAGGTACGAGCTGATAACAGTTTTAACGTCTTTAACGTCTTTAACGTGTCCCTCCTTTCATCGATCCGACCTTTCCGCGCACCTTTTTCGAACGATAGTTTAAGTGTTTTTCACCTACCACGCTTTTCGGCTGTAAAAATGTGTTTACGAGCTGCAGATAAGTGGAGCACATGAAAGTGTCATGGCAATCGACTCGTACAGTTCGAAACGTCCTTTTGGATGTGTTCAAGAATTTTGTTTATATCATCTCTTCTTCGCGATATGCCGACGTCATCGTAGTTAAATATTTTAATTGACATTTTTCATTTGTCGAAGCAGCATACTTCAGGCTGTTTATCCCATATTTTATGCATCACCCAATTTTCATAATATTCCTGGTCTTTTTATTTGATCACATCATAGTATCTTCTTATTTCGTCATTATTCTATTACACATACTATAATCATAACTCGTAAAAACATCAAATTCTGAAACACGTGAAACATTGAATGGGTCCTAGCATCTTTCCAATATTTCTCCGATTGTTCCAAACATATTTTGGATGAATTTTCAAAAATTTTGTTTATAGTATCGCACGTTTCTGCATGCGATATTGTAATCAAATATTTTACTTCGAATTCGCTACTTTCTGAAACATTCAACAATCGTGAACATTTAGCAATATTATCTTTACACTCTTATTATATCGTTTTATTGCACATATAATGCTGTATGCAATCCCATACTTTTCACGATATTCAAAATATTCTCGGCTCAACATTATTCTACTACACATACCGTACTCATAATTCGTAAAGACGTCAAATTCCAAAATACCTAAAACATCGAGCACGTCCCAGCGATACATCCTAGCCCAGCATCCTCCCAATATTTCTCCGCGTATCGTCCTTTTCGACGAGTGTCCTCGCGAGTCTGTTACGATAACTCGCCAAGTGCCGTGCCGCGCGCGCGCGCGCGTGTGTGTGTGCGTGTGCGTCCGTGTGAGGACGCAAGTGTTACGAGTGTATAAGGCAATGACTCGCATGACGAACGACGAGCGTAAATCAGGACACGCGAGTCGACGGTACCGAACGATGACTTCCTGGCCGTCGGCCAGGACCTGCCAGCCAGAGGCTGAAAAGGACGAGAAGGACGAGAAGGATGAAGGACGAGAAGGACGAGGGATGAGCAGGACGAAGGAGCGGAAGGATCAGATGGCTAAAAATGAAAGGATGAAGATGACGGACATTTTACGGCAGGACGATAAGGAAGGAATGAAATGTCCTTGAAGCCTTCGAAGGACGTTCGTCGATTTAGAAATTAGAAGATTACGCCCTTTTTGTTTGATCGGAGCACACTGCCGCCTGACACATTGCGTGTGCGATGCGGATCGAGAATTTTTCGGGTCGGCTGAGTTGTTTGGCCAGTGTTGTTTGAGTGGGGGGGAGGATCCGTGGTCCTTGTCGGATTTGTTGCTGGGCTTTTTTTTAGGGGGCGTTTGCGGACGCCGTGATGTTTGATTAGGTTGTTTTGAGGCACGAGTTTTGGGTTCGATTGCTCAGCCTCGTTTACAGGTGAAAATGTTCGTTATAGTATGGTCGAGGGCAAGTTGTTAATTTTTTGTTTTTTGCTGCTTTGCTCGCGTTGAAAATAAATTTTTCGGTCAGTTTTGTGGTACTCCTGGCGATTGAGTTATTATAGGAATTTTACGAAGAATCATGTAAATATGTAGATATTTGTAAGTAAGTGTTGGTAAAATTATTGTATTCTTGCTCTTATTTCTTCATCTGTTTTTTAAATATAAATTTATTTTTTGATCTGAAATGTTTGGAATATTAATGATATTTGGTAATACTGATAATTTCATACTTTATGTTGATCGGTGAATAGATCTTAAAATATTACTCTGTAACCCATGAAAAACAATTAGAAAATAAATACGTAACAATGCAAAAATAATTGTCACTAATACTTATAGATTCTAAATGAGTATCTTCCTAAAATTGTAAGACGTCTGGTATTTAGAATTTATCGATCTTTACTAGATTCGTTCTTGACAGTGCTCAAATCAGAATGACGTACGATAATTAAAGTTTCCTCTTCGATTAGATCAATTTTAAATATCATAAAAATAAATGACAATCCGGCATTCTCAGATTGGATCAATTCACAATCCTTCATCAATTAGTTCAAGGTCCATCCTTAAAAATATCCACCCAAACATCACATTGACCCCCAATAATTGAATTCTTCACCAATTAGAATAATAATTTTACCCTACTAAATCAATATTAAAAATAGTACCCTACCTACAGGTATTTTCGGTCTACGTAACTAGTCTTCTATCTGCAAGCTTTGTCCTTGACAGCATCCCAAAAATAACAATCGATAATTAAGCCCACCCTTCAGCAGCGACCCCCTAACATTTGCCCGCCGAGACATTTATAACGAGCAGCCCCGCCGACGTTCCCGATTCGACAGACGTCCGCGCGGATCTTCCGCAATCTTCCGCTTCCAGGAAAATGCCGAGAAGGAAGCCGAGGCCACGCCCACCCCGGGGCACTGCCAAAATAGCGGAAACGTATTTGGCATGCAGAGCTCGGGGTGAAGTAACGAAAAAGTGTGCAAAAAAAAAAGGGGTAGCTACCAGACGAACGCCAGGAGCATTGTAAGGGGACGAGAGAAGGTCCGTTGCCTGCGAGTCGTTTGTCTTGTTTGCTCGGCGAGCCTGATGGAAAAGGCAAATGGCGGGACCGAAATAAGGATGGCAGGGGCGGAGTGGGGGCAAAAAAGTAGCGAAGAAAGAGTGTCGAAATGAAAGGAGAGGACGAGAATGTGGAATACCGAGTAATTGAATGTCGACTCTGCGTGGGGGTGCAACGGAATATGGGTGGGGGTGGGAGTGGGGAGGGACGGGGGTGGAAGGTTGATTGGACAGTTTTGTGTCTTATGCAAATAATGGAGCGAGCGGCGGGAATGAGTTTGCGGTGGGATTGCATTTTTGGGTAGTAATCATGTTTCGTCTTCGGACGCCTTACTTACGGAAACGTTGGCCTGAATGAATACAGTTTTGAATCTATAGGCGGTAAGTGGGGGAAAGGAACATATTGGACATCGAGGACACTTGAGAGTAAATTTTTGATCAAGGTGTAGTATAGAGTAGAAATATTGAATCAAGGAGATAAACATTGTTGTACAGACTCAATACATATATATTTGTAAATCTTATGGGTAACTCATAAATAACATTAATTTCCTTTTGGAATTTTTCATAAATTTTTAAAATTAAAAAATGTAGTAGATATATGTAAAACACTGACCGAACTCGCCGAAAACCCAATAAGTATTATACACTCAATAACCGGTTGTTGCAACCTCATTTCACATATATATACAATAGTATCGACTTATATAATCATATAAAAACAACTAATTACCGAAGTCTCTACGTAAAATCAACAACAGTCGAATAATTCAATTTTCTGCCAAGAAGGTCAAATCAACGTCAAAAATTCCCTACACATCTCATACGTCCCAAACCGTAAAGAAAGATCGAATCGACCAAGCTTCGACCCCAGATCCAAAACAGTCAGTTTACCGATCATTCCGGAAAACAGGAAAGTAGACGCAGGCGCGAGCCTGCTGAACTTTCAGGGTTGAAGGAGGATTTTTGGCATCTCGCGAGACACGTACCGGTTCGAAGGAAATTCCGTATACGTGTTTACCGTGGCCGGATTCGCGTACGTGCCAGCCGACGGCAGTCGAGCTCGAAACGGCCAACACTTGAGGCACGTAGAACGAGCGCGTACATTCCTGCCGCCGTCCGCCAATAGGATCGTCCGCCTCAACCGACCGCCTCAACCGACCGCCTCAACCGACCGCCTCAACATCCAGGATTTGCGGCGAAGGTGGCTTCCAAATTCAGTTTCCCGACTTTCTCTTTCGTCCTATTCACCACCTACCCCTTCTTATTCTATACCCCTCCCACCTCCCTCTCTCTCTCTCTCTCTCTCTCTCTCTCTCTGTCTTCCGGCCACGCTTGGACTCTCATCTCTTCCGCGAGTCCGTTTCCTATCGGCGAACCCTTTCCTGACTCCTGCTGGAAACTTCTTCATGATTTACGATCCAGGCCGTTCTCGGATAAATCACCATCTTCCATCGCCGAGGAACTTGGCTCGTTCTCTGGCTGCCGAGTTCCAACTCCCCTCCACGTCAGCTAACCTTTTAGTCTTCTGGCCTGGGATTCTTTTGGCGGCCTTCGGATCCTTTCTGTCCTAGTGTTATGGTGTGGGGGGAGGTGTAGAGTGGAGGTAGAGACGCTTTTCTTCTCTTGGGTGGTAGCTTAAGGTTCATTTGAGGATAGTTGTATTTTCGGCACTGGCACGTAGGAATCTGTCGGAATGTTGCGGATTGAGACCCTGAGGAAACCTATCCTTCTTGTATACTCAGAATGTAAGCGTTATTGACTATTAAAATGTTTGGGTTTGGGATTTAAGGTTAAGGCATAATAATTTGTAAACTATAAAATTTAGGCTGTTTTTCTAAATAATCATGACATAATCGCTAAAGAATCTTTTCAGTCCTGCTTAACCAATTTCTCCGTATTAAATCCACCCCAAATACAATTATGAACCAATTAACCTCTCATCCGCATCCTAAATAAATACACCCAACCTACACCACAATGTTATAATTAATTCTGCGTCTTCACCGCCAAACCAAATGTTACCGACCTCCTACGAAACAGAAGCAGTTTTTACCCCTTAACACTTCGCTACCCTCCAAGGCGTTCGTTAGAAAATTTCTCCCGCTGCCAGCAACCCTTTTCCTTACCTCCCCCCCTTCCTCGTCCATCATCCCAACCCTATCCCCGCATCCTTTCGCTTCCTGCCTTTTATTTGAACTTCCACATCCTCTGTCTCACGCAACCCTCCCGATTCGAGTGTACAACTCGAACGTCTTTCCGTTCGACAGAAATTCCCTGAAACGTCTCGAGGAATTACGGACAGCCCCTGAAGTAACCCCTCTCCAGCCCCCTTCGACCCCTTCTCCCCCGATTCCGACGAGGCACGAGGATGGTCCTCGCATAAGGGTTGCGAAATAGGGGCACGTGCTCGTAGCTTCTGCAGTCTGCTTTGCAGAGGCAAAGGGCAGATTACACCCTCCGTCCTACCCTTCTGACTCATCTCTGCTTCTCTCTTTTTCTACTTTTATCTTTTCCCTTTATTGTCCTGTCGTTTGTCTCGTTCTGTCCAGTCGTTTTTTCTCGCTCTCTCATTTTCTTCCCGTATCTGTCTGTCTCACTTTCTCTTTATCGTTCATTCTGTTTCTGCACCACACTCTCTTTCCTTTTCTATCCCTCGATCTTAATCTATCTGTCTCACTCTCTTTGCTACTTCTTTCCGTTCCTATACGGTACTCTCTTTCCTTTTCTGTCAATCTCTCTCTTTCCATTCTCACTACTATCCCTATTTATTATTCCCATCGAGTCTGTCTTCTGCTTTCCTTTTCTATCCCTCGATCTTTATCTATCTGTCTTACTCTCGTTGCTACTTCTTTCTGTTTCTATTCTACTCTCTTTCTATTCCCTCTACTATCTCTATCTCCCTGTCTCGCTTTTCCTTTGTTCTTCTATTTACTTCAATCCGTCCATCTCTCTCTTTCTTTCTATTCTCACTACTATATCTATTTGTTATTCCTGTCACATCTGTCTCTTACTTTTCTTTTCCATCTGTTAATCTCTGTCTCTTTCTCTCTTCCTTCTTTACTTTTCTACTTTCCTCTTCCTTCCTTCCGCACTCTCTCTGCCTTTGTCTTCAGGTTTCCTTCTTCTTCTAGCCTTTACATTCACTCGCTTTTCACCATCCTCGTCTCATCGAGTGTTCGCAACTTCTACAACTTTGTCTCGACATCGTCTCAATGCTTCTTTGGATATCCGCAGTGAATTTTGAATCTCGTTTAATGCTCGCCAGGAATGCAGAATTGGTGCGATGAAGCCTTCCGCTTCGGAAAATTACTTTATGAATATGAAGTTTCTCCATTCCGTGTATATATCGGTTTTTCATCTACTGTACAGAGTTAAGTCCTCCTACCTTATATATTGATTCATTTGCACTTTCATATTAAAATGAACGGTACAATTATGGTATAAGTTATTACATACGTTATCAAATATAACTAATTGTACACTGTTTTTCAGTTGAAAATCATTGAATTGTAGTATTGCAAGTACAATTCTGACCGAATTCGCCGAAAACACAATATTAAACATCTATCACTGGCGGCCAATAACCGGTTGTTGCAAAGTTAGTTCACATATTTAGTTATGTATAAAAGTAATACAAGTTATTATTGTATCGTCGAAGAAAGTAACGCAAATAAAGTTGCAGAAACTCGAAATTAATATTTCCACAGTATTAAATATTAATCTTAATATTAATACAAAAAATGCTAACATAAATAAAAATTCAGTTATAAATAATACCAAATTATAAGAAATAACAGAAATTCAGTTGTAAATAATAAAATAATTGCTTCCAACCCCAACAACAAAGACGTGCAGAAAATTCAGCCCATTTTTTCGCGAAGCCGTTTGTTCTCCACGCTTAAAATCCAGCGCTGATGAAAATTGGAAATAATGCGAGATAAAATTGCTCGCGACTTCAAGGACGATGATTCAGTGGAGGATCGTTCGGACGCCGCTAGGATAACTTACGGTCTTTAAGAGGAAAGTGGAGCATGTTGGGGGCGTCTTGTCTATTATTTACCCGAGCCGCGCGGTCTGGAGTGCAAAAGAAAGATGGCGGGGAGCGGATGGCGAGGCGAAATGACACGATATTTAACCGTATCCGCTCCTCTTCTACGTTTCCATTTCGGCTTCTTTTCGCGTCGAGCACGTTTCATTTATCCTCGAGCGCCGCTGAATTATGGTAAGGAGCTATAACGGCCGCTGTAATGGCTACTAGATAACGGCTGACCTTTCAATGAATTTTTTTGCCCGTTCGCGGAATGATAAGTCAAGCACCAGTCTTCATTTTAATCAGTTTTCGAAGTTTTTATTAAGTTAGTGTATTGCATATTTCTGTGCACGTTTTTACTTGGTATCGTTGAATGTTAGAATATTTGACATTGGTCATTTTTTTTTAACTAATGCTTTCCGCAGTGTTTTTATACTTATACGTAATTACGTTTATAGGTTTATGTCACAATAATAAAATTAGTAAATAATACCGACTAATCGACATTTCAACTCTGTACACGAACCGTCTGCAAGAGTTTCCATAAACTACCTTGACTAACATACCTCGACATATTCATATGACATCTCACCACTTTATTTTCATCCATCATGCAAGTACGTCAAATGCTAAAATGAAACTTCCAATAAATACACCGTTTTATGTCACATCGACTGTCATTCAGATCGACAGAAAAGTCGAAACGGTCTCTTTCAAAAACAATTAACTTAAGTGCTTTTAACTTACCATCGAATAAAACAACTATCAAATCTTCTGACGAAACAATCCTAGATTCTGTCCAACCTCGGCATTTCGCACATCATTCAAAAATATTTGACATTCTAATTTCTCCAAAGCTACTAAAGATGCCCTTAACATACCATAAAACATGGTAACTATCAAAAACTCACTCGAACCGAATCTCCAGCTAAAAAGATCCTACATCCTCTCCGAAACTCTAATTTCACACATTCCCAAAAACCTCCCACCGTTCCACCCGAAAAATTCTTACCCTACGAAAGTCGATCCCCAACCTATTCTAAATATCCCAAAATTGGCCGTTATCCCCCGATCGCCTCCGAATCCTCCGAGATCCCTAAAGCGGCAGCAACACAAAAAAAAGTGGCCGAAAAAAAGTTCGAAGAAGGAGACCGCCGGAAAACAAAAAACGCAAAGCTGTCTGGCGCACTATCCGGCCCGCGCGCGGTATAAATCGGTCGTTACTTCGGCAAGGTGGGAAAGCTTTGTAGCTCGAATGTCCTTGAGGACGTGCCGGTTAACGACGTCGACGCTCTCGATTTTCCGACACGATCCTTTTCCGCGCCCCCCACCCCCCTCCGAACCCCTCTCTTCCTTGAAAGTGGAAAGAACCTTTTTCCAGCTCGCCTTCCAGGCAAACCGCAAAGCCATCTCAAAGGACGCCGCACGACTAAAATGGCACCGGGCAATATGCAACAGAGATAGGGACGCCAGGGGAGGACGGTAGAGGAGGGGATGGAGGGAGATAGGTCGTAAAGTTGCGAAAAACGGTCGGTGGCCGTTTGACGCGCAAAATCGAACGCTCGAGGGAGTCGATATCTGTTTTTTTTCGGGGAGGAAATGAGGTTAGTCGAGGTGGATGAGTCGCTTTTATTTTGTTAAGATGGTACGAGGGTTTGCGGGACGGACGATTGCGATGGACAGATCGGCGTCATTCTTGTACGGAGAGTGGTCACGGTGGAAAATAAAGATGTGTCAAATTCCTTTCAAAACTTCTGTAAGACTCTGCCAGTTCGCAGAGAAAATAAGAATATCGAAGCAGCTCAGGTCGTTTTCACTGCAGATTCAATGACAGACAACGTCCGACATTGTAACGGACAGAAAAATATAATCTCTGGTACATTCGATCCATGCAACCACATACGACTCATGTCATAAACACCTTGCATAATTCAGAGCCTTCGCATACATCTCCATACTCTACATACGATACGATTCTTATCAACGTAAAACAAACCCCAACACCGACCAATTGAAAGTGACGTTAAACTTTAAGGTGGTGTGAGGTAAAACCGACTCACAAATTCTAAAGTTTACTTTAAACTGATGTTTCTTCCATCTATTCCACCAAAACCTAATAGTCTTAGTGTTTTTATTTAGCGCATGGATTATTCTTTAAGTCGCATTAATTTGAATTAAAAATATCTTCTGAAACTTGTGATTCTCTTAATAAATTAAAAACAGTCCTGCCAGGGCGGACTTGTCACGGAACTAAAGCAAAGTCGCTCAACCTTTTAAAAATGATTGAATTTTACATTCTCATATTATGAGGCAAGAGCTCAATTATTATTAATAAAACGAACGTTTGTCGAACGAGTTAAACGGGGGAATCACAGAATGCATGGCGACCGCCTACGTTGAATACTATCCAAACCATTGAATACTAACCGAAGGAAGATTTCTTACAGTTGGTGCGACGCAACGTATGTTCGAGTAAATAAGGACCTAGTCGCAATTTGCCGCGTGTACGGATTTACACCACTGCGCCTTACTCAAAATTCAATGTCCTCGAGCGACCGCAGAGTGCCTAACTACCCAGCTTTCATTCGAGACCCTCGGGACACCGAAATGAGCATCGATTAAGCTTCTCGTCCAGGTCGACACAATATTTTTATTAGCACTCTCGTCCCACTGACGTTCTGCACGACAGTAATTCGATACGCCAGCGTAAAGTCCTCTTCAGGGTAGCGCACCGTAGGACACCCTAAATTATTGCCGAACGTTTCGGCCGTTTTTACATCCCCCCCCCCCTCTCCCGTCTCTTCTCCCCTTCTTGAGCCATCCTGCGTTTCTAGCTCGCGATTCTGCGCGGCAGATTCGTGGCTCGAGTCGCATCGTCCTTTTCAGGTTCGCTCGCTTTCAGACTGGCTGCCTTCGAGTTTCGTAGCGAAGCGACTGCCAGCTCTCCGGCCTCAACCCACTTTCAGGAGCCGCCGCTGCGAGACCGTTTCCTTACAGCTTCCTTTTTCACTTTGTTCGCCTCCCCGCACGACGTTCCGGCTCGATGCCGTGTTTGCTTTATTGCGGGGCGGGAGGGTTGTAATATGTGGGTCAGTTGGTCTCCTTTTTCTTTTTTTTTCTTTTTTTCTTTTTTTGGACGGTTGAAGTGGGATGTTCCAGTAGGTGGAGTATAAAGGACTGATTTATCGGAGATATTTTGTTGGGATTTACGAATTCAGGAATTTTAAGTTTATGTAAAGTCTTGATTGTCTGGGGAGGATACCAGAGATTGCAATATGTGGGTCAGTCGTTTTTTTGGACGATTGAAGTGGGATGTTTTAGTAGTTGGTACATTATAAAAGTGGGATTCGTTGAGTACTAAAAACTGTTTTTTTTTGTATATAAACAAAACCTGTAGTTTCTTTAAATTTAATTAAGCCTTAATAAAAAATGCTTAGGGAACTCACTTTGCACACTTTGCAAATGTCGTCACAAGCTGTCTCCTTAGTCTTTCTTTAATTATCTGTCTAAAAACATACGCTTAGAATTACAAACTTTCACACCTTTTCATTTTAGTCACAATTTTGTAAATCATGAGCATATGCTAGATAATTGGTGACTTTTCAATGATTTTTTCACCTGTCCACTGACACTGTACTAGTTTTCAGGTTAATCTCCCATACCGTCTATTATCGCTACCTACAGCCTTTTACGTAATACAATACAATGTTTACAAATCATTACATTAAGTGGTAGTTAATGTTTGTCAGTAAGTAAATATCACAAAACTGCCGTCGTGCATGTCGCATCTCTCATCCCCATGACCGACACCAATGACATTATCGCATCAAAAAGAGAGGGCGGTGGGGGGGAGGAGGGGGTTGGACACGATGTAAAAGGTATGATAAGTCTGTCACGATTTATGCAAAGGCCGCATGTTAGAATCGTCCAGGCGTGCGACGTATGTTACCTACTCGATGCTGCTCGGGAGAAAGATAGACACCGAGTATGTACGCTAGAGAGAGAGAGAGAGAAATGGAGAATCTGGCATAGAAAAGCAACGTTCAGTCACGTAGCACGTACAATCGACGTATTCGACTTGCGTCCGTATGAGAAAAGTGTCGAATATTCTTCGTCCCCGCTGATTTCCATCGCATTTGTTGGCAACGTTCTCTTTGTATCTGACTTGGACATCATTGGTCAGGCTAGGGTGGGGGTGGAATACGAAGGTGACGAATGCGAAAGTAGTTGACGTAGAACCGATCGCTGTTTGGAAATGTCGCTCGAGTTCACGTGTGCGCTCGAATTCCAGGCAGAATTATCGAGCGACCTTGACTGGGATGTCTATGGACTAATGTTGATGTTTTGGTTCGGTGTCCTTCGGGATTGCGGAGGATCAGGTGTTCTCGGCAAGTGTATAATTTTTGGACTCTAATTTGAAAGTTATGAGAGTACATGAATTATGATACTTGAACATCGATAAAACATCTTCACTGTCGACAGTTCAATGATTCAATAAAATTTTTAATGAAAATATAAATGTATGTGTAACGCAAAACTAAGAAAAGACCAAAAATATTAACCCTGACTGTTGCTCTATTCGAATTAAGACTCTCCGATATGATTTACGTTTCCTCTTTTTAAAAGACGATCCAAGACATACCTTTACTGCTAAAGAAATAAATATCTACTTAAACGTTCATTTTTTATGTCTAAGCAAACATAGCTTGGGACATAAATTGACTTTCCAGAAATGAGTCTTAAAGACGAAATTAAGCCTTAAACATAACGGGGCTCGACGCAGACTCTTGAAGTGGAGTGTCGTACTAAGGTTTTCTGCAATTTTCTTATCGTATTGGGGGAAAACCGTGTTACAAGATGTCGTGTTATAGGAGGGCTATCTGTAATTGATCAATAACGAGCCTGGCGTTCTCACACGGACACGCGCGAAGACGCGGAAAATTGCGGAACCGAAACGGAAGCGGAGTACGGAAGTCGAGATACGAATCGTGTCACGCGCACGTGGTACGTCATTTTTGAAGCTGACTAACGGCGAAGTACATCGTAATGTCACGTTCGTGCCACCCTCCGATATTTTGTTCCGCGGCAGACTCGTCCGGTTACATCTGATAGCACCGAAAATCGGAGGGGGAAATGTAGATCACGAGGGTAAAGAGATTAGTTGTACTCATTAAGCTTGTCGGAAGTTTGACAATATATATGCCGTGGGAATTGAGATATGTTAATAAATGTGGGAGGCTCAAAATTAATGGGCACCGTTCCCGGGAGGCAGCGGGGAAAATATTAAATCTGAATCGTAATTCTGTATTTCATTAAAAACTTCGCTAACATTCCGTACGGGCTTTCGTCGGGGCACGGAGGACGTTTTAATTGCGTCTATTAACCCAGATTACGTGACGTTCGCCATCGGAAGTGGGATGCGACATTGTCAATGGATAGCAGTTTAGAATTTTTTTGTCGTGCGAGTCGTTTCGCATAATCTTTCAGTGTTATATTGAAATATTGTCTATCTATGCTAAGAATGTGATTTCGTTTAATTGAAGCAAAACCATTCGACGTTGTTGATTATTGACAGTATCTATTAAGCTACTGTAAATTATATACGTATTGGATGGCGATGAAGTTAATTAAACGTTATCGACACAGAATGTATACGTATGAAAACTCTTCCGATCAATTACTCGTATTATTTGAATTGCATCGAGCAAATACCGGTTAAAAAACTTGATTCATCTCTCGCTTGCATTTTTAGCAATATTATAGAGATCTATTGACCTATATTAATTATATAAATGAAACAAATATTACGAAAACCTATCCATACAGATCTATTTTAAATAAAACGTTCCTCATATTCAATTATTATCGTTTCAAACATTTAAACGCTGAAAAACAAACAGTCATCTCAGATACAGAAGAATACTTCCCAAACTTTTCTAAAATCACATTTAGGCCAATGGAAAGAAAGATGCAACACAGGAGAAGTAAAAGCACGTTTGAACCACAAATTACAAGTAGAGAGAACATAAAAATTAATTTCTTCTAATCACGAGTATCTTTATGTATTATTTACATTGTATTGAACTCAGCCTCCTAGCAATCTTAACCGAACTAAATTTACTAACAATAATTGAATCTGTTGATCTAAATAAGTATGTGTCTATATGGCTAGTACGATCGGTAAATTATTTTTCAATAACCACTCTATACAAAAGTCTCTAAAATAACACATTTCTCATACATACTTATTACCACTTCAAATATTTAACCTCGAATAAAGTTTGATTCATCCCATCGACACGATCACCCTCCCCAAACATTCGACTATCATAAAATCACACCTAGACCAATCCTGACACAATTGACAACCAACATCGAAGCTTCAAATACCAAGTCTTAACCTTAACGAACACGTCATCAGTTCGCACCCAAACCCGAACTCCAGGAGCAAGAAAAAAAGCAGTCGGCACTCAGGACGACCTCGAGGACAACGTCGAAAGATAAGAAGGATGGAAGACGAGGGAGGACGAGAGACAGGAGGAGCAGGACTGTGCTGAGGCGATAAATTACGCGTCAGAGAGAGAGAGAGAGAGAGAGAGAGAGAGAGAGAGAGAGAGAGAGAGAGAGAGAGAGAGAGCAGAAACGCAACGTTACGGGGAGCTTCCGGTCGATTCGAGGTAGACTGCCTGTAGGTCCGCCTGTAGGTACTCGCCGCTATGAAATATGACCATGGCTGCGGGTAGGTTCGAGTGCAGACTCGACCCTGGCTTCGGAAGTCACCCTTTGCTCTTCGTTACCAGCTTCGAACCTCCTGTTTCGCTCCTCTCAGCCAATACGAAGCTGGACGATGTCTTTTTTCGTACGCAGAACTTGAAATGATAACATAGTATGGCGGAACAGTGGATGACCTTGTAATCGAGACACTAAGTCTTTATGCATCGCATAGAGTACGGTTGTGCAGCTGTGAGTCCGATTATTTGAATAGGGTACATATTAGTACTGTGTAGGCGTAGTATTAGTTCGTTATGTCATTATGAGTCTTTGTGAATTTAAAGATAATGATTTATTGATAATTGGGCTGATTTATTTTATATTCTTTTTCTTTCTGAACTTTAGTATGTTAAATTATATCATCTTTAACTTAATGACTTAAAGTCAATGTTTTCAGTTAAAAATGAATGAAGTAGTTCAAAGTATAATACTGACCGAATCCGCCAAAAAACTTAATATTGTACATCTACCCTGACGGCCAATAACCGGTTGTTGCAATCTGAATTTACACGATATAATGTACTCTATGTTAGTCTAGGCTTAGAAAGTGCTTCGTCCATATCTTTAAATTAGGTCGCTCTAAATATTCTTAGGGGTAGTAGTTTCGCGGACGAATTATTTTATATTCGAATCTTTCGCGAATATATGGATAGTTGTTAAGTGTTCTTTACGTTAGTCAAGTTATTGGAAATTGAAGGAAATTCAAGGAGAATTCGTTAGTCATCCCCCCCCCCCTCTCCTTCGCTGTTTCGGTTTCGTCCTGTCTCGCAACTTGGAGGAGATGAGTGCCAGGATCCGCAATGTCGTCCTTGGACAGGACGAAAGCTGCAGCTGACTCGGGGACAGTTTCAGTCTCGAAACTTTTCGGTTCGCTGCTGCGATTAAAACTTTCCCGACGGATAATGTAATTAATGAAAATTTCCACCGCCATTCAGCGCGCATTTATCGGCGTATATTTCTTCAACTTCTCGAGCGCCAGAAATAATTGAATAAATCGAAGCCTCCAATCAGTAATACTCAGTGATTCCGACATTTCAATGAACATTGTAGAAAAAGTACTATGAAACTACTTCATTGATCGCCGGACTGACGGAAACATTGTTTCAATTACCATCGATGGAATCGAAGGAAGGAAAACTGTTCGTAAACAGGATCGAAAAATTACTGATTCTCAATTATTACATCCTTCGGGAGAACTAACATATCGAAAACATGTTGAGACAGTTAAAACGGATTGAAGAAGTTTTCAATAACTGAGAAGAGAGCGAATCATATCTGAGGTTACAAATGAAGAGTCTTGGATGAAATTAATATTTTTTACAATATTGAAGATATGAGATATTGGAAAACAGAAAGTTTGATCAATTAGAGCTTTCACATAATAGAACTAAGTAATCAATTTTTCTAAGGGACAATTTATAAATTTGTATTATTTGGTTATATAGTACCGTGAGAAAAACGGGGTTACTGGGAATCGAATTAAACTTTGGAAAATTTGGAAAAAATGCGTTATTTATGTCAACATTACTATAATATAAACGGAGTTACTCGTAATCCAATTAAGCTACACACAAATGTGAAAATTTGGAAAAAATGAGACGAACACGAAGTTTGATCAGTTAGCGGTTGCCGGTCGAAGAGAATGTCCATTTCTTGCTGAGACGATGGCCGCCGAGTCGGCCGCTAATGTCTCGAAGTCGACGTAGCATGGAAGCATGCGGTCAGGTCTGCGCGCGCTGACTCGAATTGCTCCGACCAAATTCGCGGTCACGAGCGAATCAGACGAGTGGGGAGACGTGCGTTTAATGGCCCGAAACGAAAGTCGTGTCGGCGACGTATTTATTCGACGCCTTCGCGCCTCGGGAATCGAATAATTCTGGGGCACTCTTCTTAATTTATTGGAGATTTTTCGCATTTTTCGGTATTCACGCTCTGAGGATGAAAGGTGAACTTGACTTGATTGCTAAAAAATTGTTTATTACGTCTCTTTGCGTTGACGTTGCGGAGTCATTTTTTGGAATGGGTGTGTTCTATGAATTTCGGTAAGTTTGATCTGAAATTGGAAATTTGTTTATTGCGGAACTTGATAAAGAAAATATCGATGTCAGACACAGTGAACATAAATAACTGTTCTTTGTCGAACGAAAGATGTACCTATCAAGTAACCGAGAATACTATTTTTTTAGAATTATTGCACGTAAACTTTATTTTCATACAAATTGTAAATTAATCTAATATCTGAGGACTCTTATGGTTGATAACACTAAACAATTTCAAAAATACAGTATTCAGATTTCACAATCAGCAAATTAGCACAGGCAACGAAACCAAATCTGCGCCTCATCAAAAAATATTTACATTTATCTTAACCGAATAACACGAAAAAGTAGTTTGAAGAAAACCAATCTGGTGTAACAGATATTCTTGTTGAAAATCTACGGAAAAATGTATATGTTTTATTGGATTTGTTGATATCGTTCAACCAACTCAGACAATGACAAATGAATCTAATACGTCTTGACTTATATTGCAATGACAATAAACAAATTTACAGATGATCCAACTTTCACATTCAGAAACTCAATACATGCAAGAAACTCAAATTAGTTGCAACTCAAAAAACATTTACACCCTCCCCAACAAATAACCCACCGAACCATCAACATCCACGACCAAAACAATCCGCATTTACATACACTTATCCTCACTAACATCTGCATTTACACCCCCTTCACACGCATACAGTGCACACCATTACCCGTGAAAACCTACTTACAGAAATGCGATAATACGAAAAGGGTCAGAGTGCGGAGAGTATGTAGACCGGAGAAGCGGACGAGGAAAAGGAAGTGAACGACAGACAAAGGAACCTGGAGAGGTCCTGTCCGCTTCGTAGGCGGAAGTGGAGGAAGTCGAGGAAGTGAAGGAAGTGAAGGGAAGTCAGCGGGATCCTGCCGTTACTGTCGATGGCAACTTTCTGCGCGCGTGGGAAGTCTCAGTGATAGAGGTCCGTTTTGTGCCAGCCCGGCCAAAGTCTGGCATGATATAATGCGGGAACTGCACGGAACCGCGGCATGTAACATGGACATATTGTGTAGGAGGCACGATCTTGACGGCAGTTGAAGGTGGTCAGTTTCTGTTGACGATTGAGAAAGGAAGGTCGAGAGGGTCAGAATGTAAAGCGAAGGTTAACAGTATTAAGTTGGGCAAGAAAGTAGTTTCGGTTTATTGGCAGGAATAGAATATTTTCCTTTCGGCATTTGACATTAGTCACACTCAAGTGACGGAATAAAATGGAGAATATATTGTTGATCAAAGTTTACTCTTTGTGCAAAAATGAGATTTATTTTACATAAAATAGATGAAATTATTTTGTTTGCCAACCTGATAGCGAGTATAGGAATGCGTGGACAGGAAATAAAGAATAGTAAAAGTTGCTAGTTGGAGTCTGAGAGAGTACAGAAGGAGACCAAGCTTAATTTGTTTAATTTATTGTTAGTATGAAGACTCAGTGATGTTAGTCGATTGTGGATCAGACGGGATACATTAAATTGAACTATCGTAACGGAATCGTGTAATTGTTCTTGAAAATATTTGAAGACTCGAGTGCTACCTTTTTTTATGCTGGCTAATGCATGCTTTATTAATTTAATTATATATTTTGTATTTTGACTCTTTAATTACCGCACACGAATTATTATTTCAGATCTATTATAACTTAGTGTTTGTAAATTCCGTTTATCTACAAAAGATAATATAAATTAATGTAGGTTAAGTATGTAATAGGAAAAACATCGAAAATGAGAGGAACATTGTAAATAATTTGAAGCAGATGTAAAACTTGTACATTTGTTGCGATTCCTATTTAATTTATCGTAATTTTTATTTTACTGCAGATAGTAGATAGATAGAATAGATGCTATAAAAAATAACATTAATAATAATATTTCTCCTTTTATTCCTATTTTAATCAACATTCATAGCATCTGTTCAGAAAATACAATCGGTATATCCGAATTCAACCCCATAAATCAAAAGAGTCCATACTGAAGCCATCGCTAAAACGGGAAATCTCAAGGTATCCAGTTAACAGAGCACAAAAGAACATCTTCACGCCTGAAAGCTGGCAAGCCAGCTTCGTTCACTTCCTTCCAGTATATCATAGCTAACGATCGCGGCGTCAATTGATCGCGAAGGCAGCATCCGATACGCGAAACCGAATCCGACTCGAGATACTCTTCTCTCTCTCTCACTCTCTTTCGCTCTCTCCGTCTCACTTTTTCACTCTCTCACCTCTTTCCAGCAGTCTAAGAGATAGACCCTTCCGGTCTCTGCCAAACTGGGTTATCGGCCGATATAAATACCGGAATAAACCCCAGGCCGCTTTGAATCACGCTCGATTTTCTTCATTACGTAACCTCCGCCGACGCTCGATCGATCGCGCATGCGCGGGATCGGCGCTACAGTGCGTTCCAATTATGGGCCAACGGGCGAAAGTTGGAGATCCTTTAAGTGCGCAATTGTTCGCCGAGCGGGTAAATCCGATTTATTTCTGCCTCTCGCATCGTCGGCCAACTGCTCCCTTTCGTCATTCTTACTTCCGCCCTTTGACTCGCAATTCGAAATTCTTTGCGCTCGATTTTCCGCGCCGCGCGAGGCTGCGGATTAATTGCGCCGGCCTTTTCCGCGTAATCGTTGAGTTGATTAAACAGCTTTGTAGGCGCTCGCCGGATCGCTGAGTGCCGGAATTATGTCGAAAGTCTGTAATGTTTCTGAATGCAAGTTTCACTGCAGTCGTTCAGCTGATTGAAAGTGGAAAGATAGCTTCTTAAGAGTTCATTTCAAATGTTTTATATACTTCTTGTAGTAGAAGCATTACTAACGGAAGTGAACAAAATCATATACCGTTAAGTGAATACGTTTACTTTATTGAAAGAAAACAGCGTGCAAACCGTGTAAGAATTTTCCTGTAATCGATCGGCAGATTGAAGTTGAGAAGATAGGTTCTTAAAAGCTGATTTCAAATTTGATTATTATTTGCTGTAGTAGAAATAATACTAACAAAAGTGTAAAAATAATGATACCAGCACTCTTACTTTACTCAAAGAATGAACGTACATAAAATATGTAACAATTTTCCTGTAATCGATCGGCTGACTGCAGGTGAAAAATTTCTTAAAATTTACAATCCATTAAATACTTTCTATGGTATAAATAACAGTGACAGAAGTGAGAAAAGCGTGCACCATCAATCTTTATACCAAAAAACGAAAACTCAGACGCTCCCCCGATCACTCGGCGGGAATCGCAAAAATTGCACATCGACAGACAGGAAATCGTCAAAACACCTGCGTGCATCAGCCGACAGGGACCTATTGATCCGCATTCGCAGTCGTCACTTGGACGAAATAGGTCGAGCAGAAGGTTGTCTCTATTCGCTCCGGCATTTTATCGAGCCGCTCGTTCGAGCACTAATCATTTCGCGCCCGTCGAATCTTTCGCTCCTCTTCACTCCCCCCCCCCCCCCCCGTCCCGATTGTCTGCCTCCTATTTCACCCTTCATCTCTAACTTCGCCATTCTGATTTTCCTTTCAACCCCTGACATTTTAGCACTGATAATTTTCGTCGATTTTTTCATTTGTCATACTCTCATGATTATATCT
Source organism: Anoplius nigerrimus (assembly GCA_914767735.1). Lineage (NCBI taxonomy): Eukaryota > Metazoa > Arthropoda > Insecta > Hymenoptera > Pompilidae > Anoplius > Anoplius nigerrimus. The sequence goes on along the minus strand of OU612091.1, from coordinate 10,606,046 downwards.
CTATCTTTTTAAATGTTTTCCCTCTTTCTTTGCATCTACTTCGGTCTCTCTCACTCTGCTTCCAATTATTTTTCAGCCATTCTGCTTCTCTCACTTTCACACGCTTTTAATTATCTAGCTGTCTGTGAATTTGTTTCCGTTCCTTCTTCTGAGCTATGTGTCCATCTTTCTCTGTGTCACTTTCTGTGTACCTTCCTATCTCTGTTATAACACATATTTGATATTTATCGAGTAATCATACCTTTCGTGCTTGTCGATACTTTCATACCTCTATCAGTCTGTTCGTTAATTTTTTATAATTTTCACTCTCTATCGTTCTAAATCACCTTTCTGTCTCACTTAACTCTGTTTCATTTCGTCCACCCGTCACTCTAAATGTCTTATAATATATATTTTAATATTTTAACTTACTCTGTCTGTTATATTCCTCCTTCCCTCTTACTTTGGCGCTTTCAAGTATCTCTCTCGCAGTCCATATTCTGATATTTTATAGAATACTGATTATTAAGCACTGAACATTGTGGACCCCCCCCCTCTCTCTCTCTCTCTCTCTCTCTCTCTCTGTTCCTCTGTATCTCAACACTTTCCATTGAGTCTGTCCATCTCTCTCTATACTTCTTTCTATCTATATATCTCCCCATCTTTCTCGCAATCCTCATTCTGATATTTTATAGAATACTGATCGTTAAGCACTGATCATTTTCTCTCTATCCATTCATCTCCCTATCTCTGCATCTCTCTATACTTCTTTTTACCTATACATCTCTTCACCTTTCTCACAGTCCACATTCTAAAATTTTATAGAATACCGATCGTTAAGCACTGATCTTTTTGCACCCCTCTATCCTTTCATCCCTCTATCTCTGTCTCTCCCTCTCTCTCTCTCTCTCTCTCTCTCTCTCTCTCTCTCTATCCCTCTATCTTAACACTTCCCATTCAATCTGTCCATCTCCCTCAATATTTCTCCCTACCTATCTGCCTCCCTGTCTCTCCCACAGTCCACATTCTGATATTTTATCGAACACAGCTCGTCGAGCACTAATAATTTCGCCCTCGTCAATCCTTTCTCTGTTCTTCAGCCAACCCTCCCTCTTTCTCTCTCTCTCTCTCTCACACTCTCTGACACACATGCGCTTCCTCCCTATCTCTCCTACGACAGGCCACATTCCCACTTCCTTCTCCACGCCCTTTCCCGCTCGTCGTTTACCCTCGTTCCCGTCGTACAATACGCGGACACGTCTCTTTGTCTCCGTCGCTCATTAATTATACAAAAATCTCATTAACCAGTCAGTCGCGCCGGGAGCGCAGCCGGTCCTGGGACAAAAGGAGAGAGCGAAGAAACATCGTACGGATGTATTAAAAAACCTCTGGTCTGGCCGTGCGGAGGAAAATCAGTATAAAGAGAGACAAATAGATAGATAGATAGATATATATCTATAGAGATCTATTATATATATATATATATATATAGAGAGAGAGAGAGAGAGAGAAAGAGAAGTTTCGAAAAGCGATGAAGTCATTTTTCTGGCCAATTCTCGACGAAGGACGGCGGCAAAAATTGAATCTGGGAACGATGCGATTAATCGCAAGCTGCTTTTGGACGGCTCAGACAAAAAACGAAAGAGAAACGAACGGATTCGCCGGCCGTTTAAGTGGGACGCGGCCGGCTTCTGATACACAGGCTCTTTTCGCGGTCGAGTTTGACGACCCGTCGATGAAGAGTGCTCCGAACGAAGTTCGGATCCTCTGGACATGACAGCGTTTTGTGGAGGATGCGCTGAAATGCATATAAGATGAGCCTGACGTCAGAAGCGTCGTTTGCGGCGCTCCGTTTTAAACGAATTCGAAATTGAACAGCTTTTTATCGACTACTGTTTCGGAGGACAAATTCTGTCAATTAACGATGTGTCTGTATTGAGCCTGCGTTAAGAAAATATTTTTAAACTCGTGTCATGAATGCCGATAATTTTTAAATAGTCGGGAAGAAATTCTAGATAATTAATTGAGAATTAAATGAGAGGTCGATTTTACATAGAAACATTAAACATTGTACAGTCGGGAGCATAATTCTGCTTCCGTCGGGGCCTAGGCCAATAGGATTAATGCAATGAGATTTTTCTCCGCTAGGCGAACAGAAATTGCTCTGAAGGTAATTCGAGAATTTCGATCATGACCGCGTGGACTCTATATTATGTTGCTTCTGGCGGGAAGGTGTTGGTTTAATTACGTCAGCGCCCGACAGAGGAAACTAATTTTTGGAACGGATTGGGGCGACGAGCTTTTTTTTCGGGGACGGAGGTTGTTAAAAATACGTCAATGCAATTTTCGATCCGAGACGCTGCGGGCTTAATTACGTCAGTCTCGACGAAAACCAGTTTACAGAAGCGGATTGAGTTACGGGGGGTCTCAAAATTCCGCAATTTTGTTCGCAATTTTCTAGTAACCGAGATGTCGTTATTTGCTCACGTCGATCATGACATGACTTCGAGTTTGATCAAGTAACCTCTGCCAAAAATAATGTCTGTCGAGACTAATTTATAGGACGGATTGGGGCCAGTTTTTGGGAGTCGGTTTGAATATTTCTGTGAATGGCTGGATATGGTTTCGTCAAAGTTCGCGAAGTGGCTGAAACTTTCATGTCGGACTTGATACGAGGACACTTTTAGTTTAATTGCGTCAACCTCGGTACTACAGAACAAATTCACAGTGTGGTTTGAATGAAGGGACGAAAGTTTGTCCTGAAGCAAATTTGTAATTTCTTTTATGAATAGGCTTTGTATAATTGTATATTCGATACGAAAGTAAATCCAGCGCAATCGTAAATTCATAATTTCATAAAAGAAATATTTCGATACCTAAGTGTGGGGTTCGGAGTCTCCTATAGAGAGGGAATGCGAAAAAGATCGGGGAGACGAGAGATGGCATAAGGTGCGCGAGGCCCTTAGCCAGAATTAAGCGACGAAAACATTGACAGCGCCGGTGACCTAGTGCTTATGGTGCCGGCCTGCGGATCCAAAGGTTGCTAATTCGATTCCCGCACCGGTAGCGATTATGTTTCAGTACAGATCCTACAATATTATGATAATCTAACCGGAAAAGAACGCGGTCATATATCATAAACCTGACTGACAAAAATTTGGATAGTCCAGCATATTATAAGCAATAATACTGACCAAGTATAAAACCAATAAAAAATAATGTCTCATTGTATGCAGTTCAAATCTTTTTAGAACAAACAATAATCGAACAAAGACCTTCAATCAGAGTTCCTAAAATTCTTATTTGATTAAAAACGTAAATGCTCATGTGTCATTATAAAGTCAACGATTAACACAAAACTCGAAACTAAGAAGAATCAAAACTTATGGTACGTGACTAATATCATAGAAGTGCCTTCTCTTCAGCAATCCATTACATAATCCATAATGAGGCACGCATTAAATCGCGACTGGGCGGCGCTAGATCAAAATCGTCGAAGACTAGGTCCCAACTGCCATCTTCTCGGCTCCCAGCTAATATCTTCTTCCCGGTCGACGCGTCACGAGCACGGAGTCCGTTACCTTCCGAGCTGCCATCTTCTCGGCTGCCAGGCGCATCGGGCTCTCCGCTCGACGAGCGTGTTTCGGATCCGCGGGAGGCACTTACGGCAGAATGCGGCATAAATGATTCATAGGTAGACCGCTTCATTCGTCACGAAATTTATCGCGATCGGCGATCTAACCTGAAAGCTTCGGCGCTGGGCCAATCTGTCGACGTGTCGATACTTCCCGTCAATCATTCGACACGCGCAACGATCCGCGAACGGCGGAATCCTCTTCGGGGGGGGTGGTATGAAAGTTCTACGGATGCCGGAAAGTCGCATCATAAATTTTGGCCGGCATCACGCTCCGGCCCGGATGTTATAAATGCCCCGGACGCGAGGAGTGTTCCAAGGAAAATGGTGGCGATCCGTTGGCGCATCAGTCGGCGGTGATCAAATTTTTATCGTGCACTCGAGGCTGCCGTTAGTTGAACGTTCGGCGTCTATCGCGTAAGGCAGTGTTTATCGGGTGTTTAGTCGAAGCTGAGTCGAATAGCCTAGGTATCTTCTGTAATATGATTACGTTATGTAATTTTTTTTTTATTGCGTTACTTTATTCGGTATTGTAAAAAAGGTATTCGTAACGTTGGTCTGTCCTCTATGAAATGTACGATACTTTCGGCGTGTGTAAGATCAAGGAGAGATCGATGCGTGTGATGTACGTTTCGACATTTATTTTATGTCCTTATCGAAAATTTTCTACAATGATAATTAACATTTTTCAATAATATTGCATTAAAATATTACAGTTTTTAATGTCATTAAATGTTAATTGGGATTTGTAGTTTACGAAAGTTAATTTTGGAAACTTTCTTATATCTAAATGTGATGGTAAGGTACATTTTATGAGGAACGATACCACTTCTGAAGTTATAGCAGGCGGAAAAATGAAAAACAATTCCGTTGTTAAATAGGGTTGCAAACAGCCAGTTATTGATCGTCAGTGAGAGATGTATAATATTCTGTTTTTGGTCAATTCGGCCAGTGTTTTAAATATATCGAGTAAATATCAATGATTTTACTGTAACTCATTTCACATACATAATTCTTCTTCTTTTTTTTAAATTATTCGTTCAATTTAAACATGTAAAACTTTCAATCGCTTTAATGAATTCCAGCAAAAATTATTGATATTTAGTTTACATATTTAAAACACTGACCGAATTGGCCAAAAACCCAATATTATACATTTATCTTGTATTCATTGAATACAGTGTTCGAATTCTCCAATAATTTCTCCAATTTTAAAATAAAGAATCAGTCCCACAACGATTCAAATTCACAAATTCCGAATTGTATTTCCTCATAGTACATTCCGCAACCCACAAAAACATCTAACCCAAATTCTCATCGAAACAGCAGCGGTCACCCACACAGTCGCCAAGTGGCAACCTTCGAAAAATGGAGGAAAAAAGTGAGACCGCCCCAGCATAACGAGGAGGACAAACGCGATTGTCCGTCCATTGTCCCTCCGGCATTCCAGATTTCACCCTCCCGCTCTCCCGCGCGTCTTCCCACCCTCCCGAGCCGGAAGGATCCGCGCAGGATCGGAAGGACGAGCGAAAGTGGAAGCTGGAAGCGGCAGCGGAAGGAGCGACAGTGAAATGTCGTAATTAAATCGACATTAATTGAATCGAACCGACCGTCCGGCCCAACGTGAGTGGAAGGGTGAGTGGAAGGGGTTCGAGGGGGTTGACGGGGATTGGATGGGGGAGTTTGAAGGGGGTTGGCGGAGGTCAGCGGAATCCTTTATTTTCGCGCGGCGGATTCTTTTTTCCGACGCTTTCGGCTTAAATCGGACGTCACTGTCGGATCTGTCTTCAATTACGGGCCTTTCCGAAGGCCGCAACCTGAACGCGTTGGGTCAAAATGCTTGCCTGGACGCTCGACGGAAGGTGGATGTCCTTGGATGGGGTGGGAGGCGTTCGTTTGCGGGACCGGAGGATGTGGAAATAGATTGTGACCGTGCGATGTATTGACTTTTATTGGCTGGGATTATGAGACGCTGAGTTTATGGGAAATTTGTTCTGTAGTATTATGAGGAATAATATACTTATATAAGTATATAAATATAATATATATATTTTGATATAATATTTTTATATAATTTGAACAAACCCGAATTTTAAGAAAATCGGATTAAATAGCTGCGAGTTCATATTTTATATTCACGATTAGAACATGTAGGAAATGAGATGAATTCGTTGGAATTACGTTAATATCGATGAGGTGTATTAATCGAAAGTTTGACAAACGAGTCGGCGTTTGGACAGACAGTGTTTATTGATGCGGCGCATGATTTTAGATACGAGCGTCGAATTTTGTTTGTATGCGGCATAATTATGTTTGTGTTTGCGGCCGTTTATTCGGTTGAAATGTGACGTTAATTGTCGATACCAATTTTACGAGCTGTGTAACCGCGACAATGTGTGCCGGCAGGGTAATTAAAAGTTGTCTATTTGTTTTTCTATGCCGGCTGGCGTGCGCCTGGCGAGTAGTTAATTTTCTCGGTCCAAGCTTTCTATTATAGTTTGACCTATGCGAGGCCATTGTATTTCTAACGCTGCCGACTCCGGCAATAAACCTGCATTTCGTTATTACACGCCTCTGGAACAATTTTCTCACACATACTTATTTTCAATATTGATCTGTGTCGAATTTACGACTGTTTCGTATTTAAAAACATTTATTATCCGACTACAGCCTATCACTATTACAAATACATTAAATTCTTAATCTTAAACAAACTTCCAACGCGACCTCTTCATCCGTTATGATCGCATTCAGCTTCTCAACCGAATCTTCTCATCCGCGAACAGCGGATCGCCGTCAACCAAAAGTTGCATCCTATCCCCCCCCCCCTACCCCCCCTACCCTGTCCCAGTCATCCTTATCCTCGACCCCAGGCATCCACCATAGCTGTCGAAACATTGGCCAAGCCTGGCCGAACTCGCCAGAGTCGTTCATTGTTCGCGGGCGAGGCCTCGCAATAAGTTCCCTCGGCAAACGCTCGGCTTATTTTTGCAAATGCGCCTAGACGCCTCGGGGGGGCAAAATTTACCCTCAACTTTCCGTTCCTCGGGGGTGGGGGCGATCTTCCGGTCCCTTTCCCTTTCCGTCTCGTTCCGTCTCGTTCCTTGACTCCTGACTGAGCCGACTGACCCGTTAACCGGGACGCAGGCCTGTCAGCTTCTTATCTGCCAGGAATGGCAGAGGCGTACGCTGGCTCGACTGCTCTCTGTCTGACAATGTGGGAGACCTTGCCTTTTTATGCCCTGCGTTTGTGAAAAGACGGGAAGTGCAGTGTGTGGATCGCATTGAATGTGCGATTCGATGGATGGTGTTCTTTGAAGCTTCGTAAGTGTGAGGATGTGAAGGATAAGGTGAATGACATTCTATGATCATTATGAGTGGGTGATATACGTAGTATAAGGATATTGTGAATGTGTGGTTCGATTGGTGTTCTTCGGCATGTAGCATGTGTGAAAATGTAAGTCATGAGATGGATGACTGTATATGATTAGTATAAGTTGGTAATGTACTTAACACAAGTACTCTGTGATTATAATACGACCATATTACTGTAGAATATTGATTTAATTTACGTGACAGAGGCATACACTGAATCAACTAAAAAATTCTTAAAATGCAGCACATTTCAGAATGTAAATAATAAGTTTAGTGACAGCGTATAATTATTATAAGTAAATACACGATGTACTCAACAGAAGTACACTGAAATTGTAGTATATTACGGTAATAAAATATTTTATTTTACGAAGCAGATGCGGACACGGTCGACTGGAAACTTTTGCCTGACAATGTCGGAAACCTTCCCTTTCATTCTCTGGGCTTGTGAAAAGAAGGAAAATGCACAGTGTGGACCGCTGTGAATTTCTCACTCGAAGGTCCTTTAAAACGCAGACTGTACATAAATATAAACTAGAAAAATAATTATACTTGTATCGCATATTTATAAGCCTTTGCAATTAACTGAAGCCTCCTATTTGACAAATTATCAGTATCAGCCCCTATAGATGCGCCCTCATTAAATAAATCCCAACCTAAAATATTTGCATATCTAACAGGTCCCTTCCAAATATACGCCTAATACCTAGCAGTGAATTAACATTTGATAACACATCTACGCAGAACATCGAATACAAACTCTTTAACATTTGTATGTCGTCTTCGTAATTCGTATTTCTACTTCTTATACAAATGCATACTGCATGTAATGCACGATAGTAAATACACTACATAATTCATTACAAGTCAGTATAAGGACAAATATTAATTACGCTGAAGGAATCATAACTTGTAAAGCGCGAATAAATAAAATACATACATACATAATTGATTACTTAAATAGTACATCCGAAAGAGGAACAAGTCCATTTGTGGAAATTCGTTAATTGTGTAATATTTCAAAACCCCCTCAACGATCCTAAACGCCGACGACCGTCACGTCGAATTACCCGCTTTGATAAAAAAAAAAGCCGCTCCGTCATTGGGCCAAACTCTGGCTCGGGCCGAAATAAAATATCGCCCGATCCGTGACTGTCACTTTTATCGGACGCGAATTTTATCCAACGCTCGTCCGTTCGTTTCCCGCAGCTTCGACAAAATCATGCCCCCGGGCTCCTCTCCACCCCCCTCCCCCCTCCTTCCAACCGTTCTCGCGTTTCGACGTTTGCCGTTCCGCAGGTGAGTCGCATGCGACCCGGCATCGCTTTCAGGCCGTCTGCCGCATTTCCTCCGTCGCATCCGAGCGCGAGTAAGACCGGCGAGATCCGTTCGTCTGCCATAGTTTCGACGGGTCGGGCATCGGCATAGAGTCCCACGAGCATAACTTCGGGGAGAGGGATGACGATAGGTGGATGTGTGGTTAAAGAAGGAGAGAGAGAGAGAGTGAGAATGCTATAGAAGTTCCGACAGAGATGCAGAGAAACGTGTATAGATTGTATATAGAGAAATGGAGAGAGTAATGGAGTATATAGTTGGGGAGAAAGAGAGAAGGATGAGGGAAGAGATAGGGAGAGAGGGAAGGAGTTGTATACGTACAGGTGGGATAGAAAGCACAGATGTAGAGAAACAGAGATAGGTTGCGTTAGATATAGATTCTATATAGAGAATTAGAGAGAGTAATAGGGTATAAAGTTAGAGAGAGAAAGAGAGAGAAGGGGTTGTATAAGCACAGATGTAGAGAAACAGAGATAGGTTGCGTTAGATATAGATTCTATACAGAGAATTAGAGAGAGTAATAGGGTATAAAGTTCGAGAGAGAAAGAGAGAGAAGGGGTTGTATAAGTACAGATGTGACAGAAAGCACAGATGTAGAGAAACAGAGATAGGTTGCGTTAGATATAGATTGTATATAGAGAAACAGAGAGAGTAATGGAGTATACAGTTAGAGAGTGGGGGGAAGGAACTCTATAAGAGACGTTGCGACAGAGATGCAGAGAAACGGAGACACAGTGCGTTAGATACAGGTTATATATAGAGAAACAGAGAAAGTGATGGAGCATACAGTTAGAAAGAGCGAGCAAGAGAGAGAGAGAGAGAGGAAATTCTATAGCTTCTGATGCGACAGAAAGCACAGACGTAGAGAAACTGAGACAGAGAGTGCATCACACATAGACTGTGACGTAAACAGAGAGACAGAGTCAGTGATATAGTATATACTTAACATAACAGAGAGAGAGGGACAGAGAGAGAGAGAGGAAGCGGAGGAAGCCTAACGAACCGTCGACTTTCGACGTTCGACGACACGGAATATTGCCGAAGAGGCTGAAGGCATCTTTAGATGCGGATCAGCTCTTCATTTCCTTCTGTGTCTCAGTCTCTTATGCGAGCACTTGTGTGAGACGGTAAAAGGAACATGGTTTTCACTTTGAGACGTATAAATGCTCGAGCGTTTCGCAGGATGGGGATTTAAGTGGTATTGCGTGTAGAAGTATTATACTGTTCTTTAATCCGGAATATACGTATAATGTTGAGGGGTTATTAATATTATTGTTTTGTGAAAATTAATGTAGCCCTTTTGTAGCTCTTAGCCGTAGAATAAGAAGAAGCTGATATTTTGGAGGGTAGGATGTACCTAGGTATAACAATTGTAGTAGATTGGTAATTATAAAAACTGTATTGTTAGGGTAAATAATGAGTAACACATTGACACTTTTCATATCGTAGCACAAGAAACAGTAGTGCATAATTATTGCAGCATATAAGACAATTAATTATAGAAACTTTAAACTTATTATAATTGTGCTGTGTATTCTTAAAATTTGGCAAGATCAATTTTTATGAAAATTATGACAACAGTAACAATAGTTTTCATAATTTATCAGTACAAAAAATTGTTCGAAACCCGCAAAATTGACTTATTCCACTTTCAAATGTACTGTGTAAGGAATAGATTATGTAGTTTTATATTTTCATACATAGAATATAATGTGTATTTGTATAAGAAATATTCATGTTTTTACTGACATCTCTTTCACCTCATAAGCTTCAGAGTAAAGAATCGATATATGATACATTATTTAACATACCGAACGGTAGTATATACAATAATTAGACGCGGAAAACAACCTTCTAAAAGCAATATAAGATTTTCGGAAAGTTCTGCAATACTTGCAAATTCTCATGGACACCTTTCTTCTATCCCAAAGTATGTCCACTACCAGCATAGAACATGATCAGACCTAGCCAAGGTTCAGAGCAAAGATTCGACACACTTCTAGGTCTCGACAATCCGCGTGAACTCCGTACTTTTCGGATCGCCCGGAGAAACGTTCCCGAGGGACTGAACGAGTTTGACAACGAAACCGGGCGCAGAAACAGAAGTAGAGGCTTGCCCCAAGGCCACGAATGGATTTCCGATCCGCTCGGCCGGAAGCAAAGCCGCCGCGTGCCGAACCTCGCCAGTTTCCGGCACTTTCCCCGGCCAAAACTTCGTTGCAACTTGAGACCGCGAAAAATTCTCGACCGCAACTAAGTCGTCCGGCTCCAACTCTCCAAATTGCGGGCGATAAGGTCAACTTTGAAGGTTAGCCGCCACGGATCGCCAAATACAGACAACAAGAAGCTCGGACAAATTTAAAGAAAACAATTAATGAGAGCTGAAAGTCAGCTTAAGAAGGAAAATCAGATCTTAATGAAAGAAAAATCTACATTCTTGCTTGACAGTGGCGTCCTTTAGGACGTCGACCTTGGTGCCCTCTAGGACGACTCTCTTGCCTGTCAACGGGACTGATGATTGACAATTTCTTACGGCAAGCGCTTTTTTGCATCGGAAATAAGCGTGCTCCAGTTGGATGTCTTATCGCTGACTCTTTCAAATCGGAGCATTAAGCCGTGCGTGCCGGCCTGCCTTTCCATCCTCAAAGGGTAGTCCACCCTTCAATGTCCGACCGTGTACGCGGCCGCCCTATTTCCGGCAGGTTCTTATTTTAGTTCCGACTCCATTTCCTTTCGCCGGACATCTGAATATGCGAAACGTCGGCCGTTTCAGCGGCCCGCGCGAAACGGGACTTCGGATATGCAAGCTTTGACGATTACGCGCGCGAGCTGGCCAGGAATTGACGTCTCCGGAAGCTGGGTGCATTCGAATTTTTTAGCAGTTCATTCGCGTGACGCTCGTGACGCTCGTGATGCTCATCGCTTTCGGGTTCGTGCGATTTTTGTCTATCGGAGATATCGAGTCATTTTTAATGTTTATTACAGATAATGTATAATATTGTGTTTCTGGCGAATTCGGTCAGTGTTATACTTGAAACTACTACAATTCAAGGATTTTTAACTGAAAAACATTGACTTATGTAATCAAGCTAAAAATTATATGCCTTAACATATTACTGTTTGAAAAAGTAAGACAAATCATTATTGTATTAAATCAGTGAATTGTAGTAGTTATAAGAATTACACTGATCGAATTCGCCAAAAACACAATATTATACATCTACACTAACGATCAATAACCGGTTGTTGCAACCTGATTTTAAATTACGAAAATGTGCATGTATGTAATTTTAAAATGATTACAGTAAATAACTATGAAAATTAATAATTGCGTTTAGAAGGTTAATTCATATTTTCGCATAACCTAGCGAAATGATTCAAGTCAATGTGTTTCAATTACAAACTGTGAGAATGCTCGGGAATATTTACAAAATAAAACATTTGATTAGAGAAAAGTCATTATTATACGGTCAGACTAGTCAGTAGTTCTAGTGTTAAATTAATAAATACCAGATTTATGTAATATCATTATTATAGAAATGTAATAGTTAGAATCGATGAAACTCAAAAGTGATCACGTCCAAATAAACAACATAATTTTATTAACGCAGCAACTTAAAGATTCAATACAACCCACCTCAAATCAGCATAATTACATAATAGCTTAAAGAACGGGTATTCAGTCTCTTATAACTTGAAATAGTCAAGTAGTAGTATTTACCGAAAATGTCTATAGTTTCGACCGTATTCTCCTTAAATTAACCAAAAATTGTTCCACGCGCGAGTACCTGCAGTTTCGTCCATGCTTTATTTGCCGAGCGACACGCTTTGAATGACGTTCAGCGACGAGAGGGTGGGCGAAAGTAGGTGGAAGAAGGGTTGAAGACACTGTGACGGTAAAGGGTGCAAAGAGGATGAGATTGTTTGGCAGAAACGAAACAAGGGCCTTTCGTGCGCGAGAGTGTAAAGCGGCTAGTAGCCTCGGGGGCGAATTTGTCATATGACGGAGACGGAGCTAACTTTCTCGAGTGAGAGAAAAAGGCAGTAGCGGTAGTGAAACAGAAACGGAGGAAAATATATAGTGAGAGTGCGAGAGGGATGGAATGTCAGTATGAAAATTGTGGCAGAAAGATGGGGTGAGTCAGTGATAGAGAGAGAGTGAATAAGAGAGAGAAATAGAGGGAGAGAGAGAGAGTGAGAATGAAAAAGAGAATGAGAGAGAGAGAGGAGACAGAATGCAAAAGAAGAGATAAACGTAACATGAAAGAACGAAGAGGGAGAGAATTAGAGAGCGAAGGCACGAAGGGGGCTGAAACGTAGTGCGAGAGAGGGAGAGGGTGGCAAGAAGTGGCAGAGGGTGACGAAGGGGTTGGTTACAGAGAAGGGAAGCGACGAGACGAAAGAGAGGGGTAGGTCGAGCACGTAGCTTGTTACCACTTGTTTATCCACCTCCGCACCGGGAGGGTTGTTTCTGCCGAGCTTAGAAAACCAGGGCCGCTCTCTCTTTCTCTCTCTCTCTCTCTCTCCTATTCCGGTTTAGGTATTTACCACCGGATGCCAGCGACATACTAAACGTACGCCCCTACGTGCGCTCATTAGGCTTTCCAGTTTTCCGCTTCTGTCCGACGAACGCGACTCCGTTCTTTTTCCTGCGAGACCTTCTCTTGCCCTCCTGCCACACCCCTTTCGCATCCCACCCTTAGAATTTCACCCCCTCGGCTTTTCCCCTCCATCCCGCCGCGCCTCGTTTCCTCACTTCTTAAATCTCGGCATGCCAGAAGAAACTCTAAGTGCTTTCGTTTAGCGGAATGTACGGCGGCGTCTCTGAATTCTTCAGTCTGGCGTAAGTGTGTCGATGAAGGATTCTGCGTGTTCGTTAAGATCGATTTTTGAGAGAGTATTGCTTTTCGTTTATCTGTAGAGTGTCCCGATATTGTTTTTAATGTTGTGTGATGTGTTTGTTGTGGCTTTGACTATGTTTGCTTTGAACCGTTTATAGGAGAGAAGAATATTGTTACTTCTGTAGATTTTTATGGTTTACTGGGTTAACTGCAGTGGTTTGAGTGGATTTTTTTAAAGTAGTTGCAAGATAAAGAAAGTTCGCAGATACAAATGCTTCGAGCGGTATTCCTTATCGCATAGTATGCTCATGAAAGAATTGGATACTTCCCGACTTTACTCCCTTGTACCTTTTCTTGAAATCTAAACACAATGACGTCACTGTTCAGTAAAAAATTACGCATTCTATCGCAAACACTAAATCCAATAAACTCTCTATGGAATCCGACCACCGTAATTGCGCAAGAATAATTAAAATTCTCTACTGGCCTCAATTTAAAAAATGTTCAACTCAAAATATCAGCCGCGCGTACTGACCCCAAAAAATCCCATTCGCCATTCAGACCTTCAGAGCCGAAAACGATTCCACCGAAACACCTAACTTACACCAATTAATCCCAAATTCGAACGAAGGAAAGTTACGAACATTATTAACGCTCAAAGAATACATAAACACTCGAAGATTGAAAATTGTCAAGCATCTTGGCTCTTCGAGCTGGCAGAGAACGCAGAATTCGGCCGAGAAGAACGAGTTAGACGCACGGGGTGGAAAAGAGGGGCCGGTAGGGGGTTGCTGAGGGGGTGAGACAGGCAGAGCTGGAAAGAAGCACTCGTTGAACCAGTCGGCGGGCGTCTTAACGATGATCTATCGTCGTTTTTCCACCGGCAGCCCGTTGGAAGTCGAGCCACGGATAAAGCTGCAGGGGTTGTTGGACAAAAAGCAGCCGGTAGCCGAAGCGAGGAAGGCAAGGGGTGGCTTGGGGGGTGGGAGGTTGAGGCGGCGATATGAAGGGGGAGGGGGTGGAAAAATGAAGAGTTGCGAGGAGTGAAGTGAAAAGGGAGAGTGGAACAGTGAAGAGTGACAGAGGGAAAAAAAGCACACATATACATATATGTCTATGTGTAGAGAGAGAGGGTCCAGAAATACAGAGTGATAGACATAAGGGTGGAGAGGAAGAGAGTTGCAAGGAGAAATTTGAAGAGTAAAGAGCGATGGATGTGTATGAGTGAGCAGAGACAAGGGATTGGATGAAAGGACAGCGGAGGATTGTTAAATTCTTACTAATTGCTATTTTCCGCCTGCATCACTCAGTTATATATAAAAACAAGAGATCATAATTGACAAGTCGAAGATCATAATTGACAAGTCGAAGATTTTATTTCCTCATTTTTATACCAGCTCGTAGAAAAAGATGGTTGTTGAAGGTTGGTGTTAAGGTTTTATTAGAAGAAAGTGTTCTTGGCAGTTAAATTTGGCGAAATATTCTGTTGGCAGTATATTGCCTTCACCCTTGTTTGCAAATTTGTCGTGTCTCGTGTACTGAACGCGTTCGACCGTGTTTACTTTTTCGATCTCTGATAATCTCTACTGATCAACTGCGAGTTGTAAAGTTATTTTGCATATATATTCTTATCCTGTACTCCTTGCTAGACTATATTATCATTTCCCAAATACATACGAAAGTTATTTGACTTTTCTAAGATATCTAATTGATGCTAGAGACTTTCGGCCAACTGTCGGAAATTGTCTCATACAAAATATAATTTGAGTTGCTAACTCTGTAGCATCATAAGTTTTGCAAATTCGCAGGCGTAAAGCAGAAAACTTTCCTGTACGAATTCAGAACAAAATGGCAATATTCGATCGTTGCCAGCATTTAAACTCAATTAAACTGTCCGTTCAATAACCTATCAACGCACCCCAAAACATGGACATCCTAACGGGAAACAGTAATCCTCCCAAAATCCGGCCTGTATAACAGAAAACTCTTCTCAATGTATTCGGAACATATTCGCAAACTCGGTCATTATTCAGCACTGAAACGATTCAGTTTTCCAAAAATTTCCTCCTCTAATCATTCACCCAATAAACGATCTGCACAGCTGATAACACGCCAAATCTAACGAAAAACAGTAATCCTTTAAAATTCGCACCTACAAAACAGAAAACTCTCCTATCCATTTGGAACACATTCGCAAAACCCAGTTATTTTCCGGCAGCGAAACAGTTTTTCAAAAATACTGAAAATCAGTGCAACATATTGATAAACCCATACGCTCTGAAATCTGTACCTAGAAAATAATAAACTATGAATTCAAAACAAATTTCTAACATTCAATCGTTTCGCAACGTTCAATCCACTCACTTTTCAATAAAATAACAAAAAACACGCACAACCTAATGAAAAACAGTAATCCTCCTAAATTTCCACGCACAAAATACAAAACTCTCCTGTATGAATTCGGAACCAATGCGTACAAATAGATCGTTTTTCAGCACCCAAATGATTCACCCTAAAATGTTAATTTCTACCCTTTTCACCCAATAAACAACTAACACACCTAAAAATACATTCAACCTAATGAAAAATTGAAGCCCCAAAATTTTAACCTACAAAACTGAAAACTCTGAATATCAAATTCTGCAAAATCGGATCCGCCTCAAACGATGCCTGCCTTCCATAAAATTCGCTAACTCTTTCTTCCGCTTTACCCCCCCTCTACTGTCTCTCAAACGAGTAAAATCGATGCCACGATAAACTCATAAAGGTCAAGCCGGACGGTGCCGCAAACGAAATTAAGCGTGAGCAACGTCCATGTTTCAGTCGCCGCCACCGTTTCTATCGTTCGCGGCAGGCCGATTCGTTAGTCGAATGTTATTTCGACGTTCGCCGAAATCGAATTTCCGCCGATTACCCGCCGCCGACGGGCAAAAGGATTCTCGATTGCGAAAGAGTGTGATTCTTTTGTCGGCGGGCGAACAAAGCTGAATATTATGACGGCCAAACTTTTTCTGCATTTCGTCAGCGAGCCTCGCGATGAATTCGGAATTGGTGGGGTGTGTCGGTTTAATTGTGAACACTGTTTTGAGGTTAGTTCGAATGACAAGATTACTGCAGGGCTGAGGGTGCTATTTTTAGGGTGGATTTCTGTATCGTAGGAGGGTTGATGTATAGACGTAAAAGAAAATTGTAGACTTGATGTCTTTCATCACATATACGTAAAATCGTATTTCATATTTAGCGAACAAATTTTTACTTTTTTCAGCTTAATCTTAACTATTCATAGAATACTTAAACGTTGCAGAATGTTCTGCAATATGAATAATAAAACATTACACGTTTACTACGCGAGATATAGGATAATCCAACAATACTTGTATTCTTCATACTTTACTTGCCTTATTATTTATTAGCCTCAGCAAGCAATTGTCAAAGTACTTTAAATAATTAATGCAACAAATTCAAACATTTTAACAATAACGCAGAAACCCCAACTTCGACACACTGAACACTCGAAAATATTATATCCACCTTTATCCCTTAACGTAAAACATAGTAAAACATTTGATGCTCCCAATTTTGCTTTCATAAATTTATCAACCCATAAAATCATACTTCGGGCAACTCGATAACAAACACATTTCGTTCGGTAAACCCCTCTTAAATACACCCTCACCCTCCTTACAAAAACCCACCCCATCCCATATAAACCCAAAAAACGGCCACTCCCTAGCACATACTTTTCGCAAAAAGCTGCTGAGAATTAATACTCCCATATTTGTCCCCGAAGTCCGGCAATTGATGCCGTGCGCGTGCGAGAGCGTCGCATTAGGGGGTGAGAGGGGGCTGAAAGTGTAAGGGAAAGTTGTGGGGTGTAATTGTATTCATTATTCCCATTTATTCGACGCACCGCGGGACGTAAAACATTAGCCGAGCGACAGGAGGGCAGCTCGCACGGCAATTATTTCGTTCGCCATCGAGTGGCATTGTGAGCCAAGCCTGCCGTTTACACCCCCACCCCCCCTTCCACCCCCTCATTCAACCCCTGTACATTGCCCTCTATAATGAGCCCATTAATTCGGCCCGCGATTAATATCGACGAGCCGATCTCGAAACAGAGCGTGATATAACCCGTGATGCTTTGTCGACGCGAACAAGTAATTTTGTAGGCTTCGTTCGATGATTTTTAATCAGTTAAATTAAACATTTGCGAAAGACGGTGTAGGATATTTTCAGAGCGTGTCCGAGAGTTTGAAATTGTCCATTAACTGTTAAATAACTTTCTTCACCTGCTTCACTGAGGCAGATGTACATACACATGTTAAAGACGATAAATGGTATGTGCAACAAGAACTGGAAAATTGTTATTATTAATGTAATCAATAACTGATAGAACCGTTTGCCGTTGGTCAAAATTCGCAATCCTTTCGGAGATACAGTGAAAAATATGCCCAAAAACAACTGAAAATGGTCGTTTTCCCGTCAGAAAGATAGACAATTTACTTTGATCCAGTTGCGTATCAATGTGGCTAGAAAGAGCTAATGAACATTCTGAAAAATCGCATGGGAATGTTCTAGGTGGAATAGTTCTCGCGATACGGTCAATAATAGGATGGAAAACATTGAAATATGGACATTTGCTCGCCTATGCGATACTAAAATCGAATTAAACGATTTGTCTGGTTAAAGGTCGACGCAAGGGTATGAAAGATTAATGAAAATTGCATGCAAAATGCTCACACCGCATGATTATATATAGCCAGAGATATGACCAAAGAGCCATAAAAACTGGGACATTTTGTCAGCAGTGCATATCTAGACCTTTCTTTAAATTATAATTTTTAGGTATAAAAGAAGGATACATAATGTTCAAACAATTAAAGTGCAGCAAAAAAGCAAATGTATAATTCTTCCAGAAATCAGAGATGTACCAAAGATGTTACGTATATTTCTATTATTGTCAAAATTGTAATGGTTAAATTAATGGTGTATAAAAGCATACATTTTTTGCTATGTGTACTATTTTTGCACATGTTTGTCGTGGGGTGGCAGCTGCATAATAAAGATTTAAAAAAATGGGTCTACAGGTACTCAGTATTAATATAATTGTTCTGAAACAGTGTACTAATGAGATGAATTTGCAGTGCCAATATTAGGTATAATTTGTAATTGAATGTGCACTGCTTGATCCCATATCAAACTTTTGTCACAAAATCTATGCTTGTTGGTTACAAATACTTAGCATAAAAGTATTATGCAATGAGTTTTAATGCAGACAGTTATTTCTTTAACAATTCCTTACCCTGGTAAAGATAAGATAAGGAAAAAAACTAACAACATTGACTCATTGTAGCAAAATGCCACTATGATATTCCATAATAAACAAATTACTTGCATATCAAATATTTTCTAAAATATAAATCTCAATAAATGTCATATGATTTCTCATAAGTTAGACATGTATCTTACTGAGTTGAAAATATTGAAACAATGAAAGTTGGAAATGCATCAAAGTATGCATTTGCTAATGAATAAATTGTTTCTATTCGTTCTTGCAAAAAAAAATGAAATTATAGGTTTCATCTTGAGTTTTTTATAATATAAGCAAGCTGTAGTTAATCCAATTATGCTTTGCTGTTTGCTTTAGCATTATATCCACAAACATTTCCAAATAAGAATATATGATATGAACGCCTATGATTTAGAATGTTTTTAGATAAATATTTATTGACTTAGTACTAACTATGTAAAAATCTTATGCATTGAGTAACAGGGAACGTAGCTAATCATGACTATATAGGTGTATCTCATATGTAGAAAAACATATCTGTTCTTACCTTAAACTGCATGCCTGTCCAAAAATTGAAGGTTAAATCAGATCTTGCAAACAGCTTTTCCAGATTGTTTCTTCATTTCTGCAGTGACTAATATGTCTAGACATTTGATTCAACACTTACACCAGAAGCAAAAACTAATTAACAACCAATATTAATACAAACACATATTTCACATGTACAACACTATACAAATACTTGCAAAATTTACCAAATTATGCTTAAGCACTTATAGGCGTATAAGCACAGTTTGAACTGGTTTGAACAGTCAAGAGTGAGGCAGACATAGATGGCTCTGATTGGCTGAAGCAGTTTTGCCAAGTGAGTGCCACGAGTGACGTCGTACATGGTGAGCTCCCACATTTTACACGATTTATTAATAAATATTTGTTGTGCCATCCCCAAATGTGTGTAAATATTGCAAATCGGACCCCAGGCAATGTAATTAGAGAAGTGTTTTTGCTGCACATAGTGTTTTAAATGAAATATGTGACTTTGCTTCTAGATATTCTGCCCGGGTTAAGAAATCAAGGACGCCGTGACGTAGTAGACCAGTTTTTGCAGTGTTTTGGCAGTTTTCGGTGAGTCTGACGACATTCAGTACTTAATTTATTTGTTAGGCCGGCAGTATTAGCTAGTTTATGACGAGTATCGTGGTTACTTAGCATTTTTCGTACTGGAAATGTGATTGGAAAATCTTTGTAAAAATACAGTGCATCGTTGGGAATGGCGGGGCGTGCATGCTTGCGATTTGAACGAATGGACAGTGGCGCGCGCAGAGCCCGTTGATTGGTCCAGCCAGTTTCGACAAGAAAGTGCCACAAGTGTCATTGTGATAGGTGAGCTCCACAATTTTCGACAATTTATTAACTAATCTTCGCTTCTCCATTGCCCAAATTACAAAAATCTTCTGCTTTGAACAGGGCGTACCGTACTTTTTGATAAGCATCAACAGGATATTGAATTTTAATCGAAATATTTGACTTCGTTTTCAGTTCCTTCCACAGCCTCAAAAAACAAGAAGTTGTGCAACGTACACGGAACGTTTTTCTCAACCTGACATCAGTCTGGTGAGTTTGATCTTCAATAGCATTTTGAATTCGTATTTTGCTTAGGGTAGCATGCGCTTCACGATTAATTTCATGGCTGTGTATCATATTTCGTGCATAAAATGCAATTATTTTAACCTTCAATACTGTGTGACGCGATACGTAGTAGTGCGCATGCGCAAGGTAACTGATTCAAATGCCACATTGGACCACTGTGTGCTTAGAAAGTACTTTTGAGCACCAGTAACTACAAATTGCATTAATGTTCATTTTTAATATTTCTTGAAAGTATTATAGTTAAATGTTAAGATTACTCGTCAAAAAACACGAAATTGGAAGCTAACCTAATAGTTAGTTTGTTAGAAAATAGATGAAAATCAATTAGCATATTATGCATCACATGTTGAAATTAGCAGTATTGTAACCATCATGGTTAAAAATACGTGATGTGTTAGGTATGTAAGTAAGCAGAGCTCGAAGCATGTATTGACAGAAATCCAGAGATATGACCAAATATTTGCCCAATGTTCCGTCGCGTGAAATAAGCGCTCGAACACGCGTCTTCCCGTTGCCGGGCGCGAGCCAGCGCATGGCAACGCTACTCTTTTTCTATAGACGGATTTGGCGGGATACTCGCGTCTTCCCGTTACCGGGCGCGAGCCAGCGCGTAGTAACGTTTATCGTTTGTTATACAACATAAAAGAGCTGCACTGCCCATAGGCAGTTAGTTGTCCACGAGCCTCGATGGCATACACTTGACAAATTCACTTAGTCCGTTTTTCTATACAGTTGTTCCTTCGAAAAGTATTAAATAGTCATATTAACTGTACATCAGTGTTAGTCAATAAAATTACCATTACTAACCACGCATCTGCGAAACAGTTCCACAAAATTAAGTTGGCGTGGAACAGAGGGAATTTTCTGACGTAGAATTTCTTTAGTCGCCCTCAACATATGGTCCTTCGAGCCGGATTTCGAACAATTTGCCGACCGGTAACACAAGCATCGCGGGAAAACGAGTATTTTTCAAGGCGATTAGCTAATTTCAGAAGGAACTATCAGAATACGGACACCACACTGTACAGCATTGTCAGTGTGACTACACCATTGAACTTGCTTCACCCACTCTGACGCCGTGCTTTGAGTTGTAGTTTACAACCAACGAAGAATATCCACTGTGGAAAATCTTCGGGAAATTGATCCAGCATTCCAGGCGAGTGGCAGTGCAAGGCATACCATTGTGAATATCCAACAAGGGACAACCCATCAGAATCACCTTCGGAAACTACTGCAGTATTCGAAGCAATCGACGTCTCGGTAAGCTCGTTCACATCACGATTCGTCAATCTCCTACCTTTTCCTCTAGTACTTGTTTGCAACGCCCCTGCCTCCCAAAATGTCGGCCGAACAAGTTAGAAAGCAGATTTCTGTGTTAGCTCATAAACGCGGCAATGTTAAGGCACAACTCACGCTTTTCAAACGCTTTCTCGAAGAATTCTCTCCAGATTCGGAACTTTCTCGATTACGCGTTCGCGTCGATAAAATTTCTGAAACAATGTTGGCATTTGACAACATCCAAACAGAACTTGAACTTCTAGATCCCGAAAATGATCACGAATCGGTTCGCACGGAATTAACGGAGTGCTATTATGATTTGCTTGCGATGGCACAAGACTTTCTAAAGTCGCCTACACCGACAACAGCCAGTCACCAACACATTGCGTCACCAATTACAGTATCGAGTCACGCGTCGTCAATTAAATTACCAGAAATTAATATTCCGGTGTTTGACGGTAGGTTAGAATGTTGGTTGTCTTTTCAAAATTCATTCACGTCGATGATTGACCGTAAAACGGAATTGACCGGTGTCGATAAGTTGCACTACTTGCGGGCTTTCCTCAAGGGCGAAGCATTAGCGACCATTGAATCTCTCGAAATGACAGACGAAAATTACGCAGAGGCATGGAATTTGCTAAATGAGACGTATGATAACAAACGAGTCATCATACTGCGCCATAGTCATCTGCTACTGAACTTGCCATCGGTACCACGCGGGTCGGCCTCAGGGTTACGCGACCTAATTAACAATGCTTCGCAGCATATACGGTCACTAAAGGCACTCGGACAGCCGGTTGAGCATTGGGACACCCTTCTCATCACCGCGATACAATCCAAACTAGACGATAAAACCTTACGGGACTGGGAATCTTCTCTACAGAATAATCGCGTTCCGTCCTTTGAAAGTTTGATGGCGTTTCTAAGGAAAACTGCGTCCCGGCTTCAATCGTCAGTTCCCTCGTCGTCACAGGATGACGGAAGTAAAATCAAATCGGGTTCAAAGCCGCGGTTCTCACAGCCGATCCCCGTGAAGCAGAAGGCGTTTACCGCTGCCGTCGTCGCGTGTCCTATTTGTTCCGGACCCCACGCGATTACCGGGTGCCAGCAATTCTTAGATAGGACAGTGCCGGACAGAATTAGCGTCGCGCGAAATTCATCGCTGTGTTTGAACTGCCTGCGTAAAGGACACAAAACGTCCAAGTGTAAATCGACACACAGATGTCACACATGTAATAAGCTTCACCATACCTCCGTTCATCTAACAGCAAAGGACCGAACCCCTGAACAGGCAGAGTTAGACACGAAACCGAATTCCTTCCAGGGTGTCAACTCATTTAATTATGTATGTAACGTTTTGACTCAGGATTTATTGGTTACGGCCGTCATTAACGCGAGTAATAGAAAAGGGCATGAGATACAGTGCAGAACATTGCTGGACACATGTTCCAGCACAAACTTCATAACCGAACGACTGGCCACAGCATTGCAATTACCGAGCGAACCGTACTCTGTTCCTCTAGACACCTTGCACGGGTCGCGAACACTGACAAGTCGCATCGTAACAGTCGACATATCTTCTCGATCAGGGAACTATCGTCGAACCTTAAATTTTCTCACCGTACCGGAGATTTGTCAGCGTGTACCGAACACACAATTAAACCGTGAAGAGATGCAGATTCCGCGTAATATATCCCTCGCCGATCCCAGTTTTCACAAACCTAAGCAAATCGATATGCTTTTACGCTCCGGTGTGACGTTGTCTTTGTTTTCCGTTGGACAGATTGCACTATCGGCGCCTGACAGTCCTGAGCTTTATTTACAAAAGACCCAGCTCGGATGGGTAGTCGGGGGGAGCCCACAGACAACCCTAAAAGGGAACGCGACGTGCCACGTAACGAACATCCCGTTTGAATTCAATAAATTTTGGGAAATCGAGGAAGTCTCTTGCGAAAAGCATCTGTCTCAGGAAGAGATCGCATGCGAACAGCACTTCTGCGAAAATACAACGCGCACTAACGATGGTCGTTACGTGGTTGCTTTACCTTTCAATAACAAACGGGACAGAATCGGTAATTCGCGAGCTATAGCATTAAAACGACTAAATTCGACGGAACGACGGCTAAATAAAGATCCAGATCTTCGCAAACAATACGTTGAATTTCTTAATCAATATGTTGACCTGGGGCATATGTCTCGGATACTCGACAACGCCTCTCCAGAGGAAGGGTTTTTTCTGCCCCACCACGGTGTTATCAAGGAGTCAAGCGCAACCACGAAACTGCGGGTAGTTTTCGACGGCTCAGCTCACTCCAATTCGGGAGTGTCATTAAATGACGCGTTAATGGTCGGGCCCACAATACAAGACGACCTTTTCTCATTACTCGTTAGATTTCGCACCCATTCATATGTTCTGACGGGTGATATAGAAAAAATGTACCGTCAAGTCCTGGTGCGGGATAGTGATAGAAAATACCAAAAGATCGTCTGGCGCGGTCCCTCCGGGACGATTGACACCTATTCACTCAATACCGTCACCTACGGATTATCAGCCGCACCGTATTTAGCCATCCGTTGTCTACACCAATTAGCAAACGATGAGGGGAATAAATTTCCGCTAGCTGCTAATGTTTTAAAAAGGGACTTCTACGTGGACGATTTGCTTACTGGTGCACAGTCGCGCAATGAATTAATTAATATCAGGGACCAATTATGTCAGTTGCTCCAATTAGGCGGTTTTAACATAAGACAATGGTCTTCAAATGACCTGTCACTATTGACAAGTTTGCCGACGGAAAATATAAACGTTCAGCTAAATCCACACAACGACGGGACGATAAAAACTTTGGGTATTTTATGGAACGCACAAAGCGACTCAATCCTTTACACAGTAAATGCAATCACTCCCACGACACAAGTGACGAAACGCACAGTTTTATCGGAAATTGCCAGGATTTTTGATCCACTAGGTTTACTAGGACCCATCATCCTTCGCGCCAAAGTAATTATGCAAAGACTATGGCATTATAAACTACATTGGGATGAGTCAGTCCCGATAGAAATTCACACAGAATGGGTAAAGTTTCTATCGCAGTTACCATCGTTAAATAACATTACATTTCGAAGGAAGTTGATGGTACATAATCCAACAAAAATAGAGTTGCATGGTTTTTGTGACGCCTGCGAAAAGGGTTATGGGGCCTGTATTTACATAAAATCGACGGACGATGCAGAGAACGTACAGGTAACACTCTTGTGCGCCAAGTCTCGTGTGGCGCCTTTAAAATCAATTTCCATACCGCGGTTAGAATTGTGTGGGGCTCTTTTATTGTCGTCGTTATACGAATCCGTGATTAAGGCTATTAATCTATCATTTGCTCAAACAACCTTTTGGTCGGATTCGACCATAGTTATTCATTGGATTAATACATCACCACACGTACTGACAACCTTTGTGGGCAACCGTGTATCACAAATACAAACAAGCACCGATCCACACAATTGGCGACACATTCGGTCTCACGATAATCCCGCGGACGCCTTATCACGCGGCCAACTCCCTTCAGAATTCACTACAAATAAATTATGGCAAAACGGACCACAGTGGCTTCTACAACCTGAAACAGAGTGGCCAAGCTCTGACATAATTATACCATCAGAGGTCCCTGATATAAAGAAAATAGTATGTTTTTCTACTAGTATTTCACCTAACGAAATTCTACATAGATATTCGGATATCAATAAATTGAGACGAATCGTCGCCCTTTGCTTGAGATTTAAACTAAACAATTCAAATAAGGGTTCCGTTACGGTCGAAGAATTAAGAGCCGTAAACACGCGAATCATAAAGCTTGTCCAAGCGGAGGCCTTTTTAGACGATATAAAGGCATTAAAGAGTAAAAACTGTGTCAAACCGTGTAGCAAGTTAAATTCCCTTAATCCATTCATAGATGAGGATGGCATAATACGCGTGGGCGGTAGACTTAAAAACGCAAATATCCCCTTTGATCAGCGACACCCAATAGTCATACCACAGTCACATCATGTGTCAACAATGCTCATCCGCCACACGCACATAGAAAATTTACACGCGGGAATCCAGTCGACCCTCTACGCAATGAGACAACAATACTGGATTCTAGACGGTCGCAATCAGGTGCGCAAGGTAATCCGACGCTGCATACGGTGTTTTCGCGCTAAACCTCCAATGGCGGAATACGTTATGGGTAATCTTCCAAAGGCGCGCGTCACCCAGGCAAGGCCATTTTATAACGTTGGCGTAGATTTTTGCGGGCCTTTTTATATAAAGGAGAGACGGTTCCGAAATCGCAAGCGCTGTAAGGTCTATGTCGCGGTTTTCATATGTCTGGTGGTAAAGGCCATGCATTTTGAGGTTGTCAGTGACCTCACCACGGAGGCTTTTATTGCCGCCTTAAGACGTTTTATTGCACGACGGGGTAAGTGCCGAAATATTTATTCGGATAACGGTTCCAATTTCATCGGCGCCAACAGGGAGTTGGGGGAGACAATCTCATGTTTACAAACAAAAGATGCACAAGATGAAATCGACCATTACCTGTCAAACATCGGAGTGCAATGGCATTTCATACCACCGCAGTCTCCGCACTTTGGCGGACTGTGGGAAGCCGGGGTAAAGTCCTATAAACACCATATGAAACGCGTGATCGGGAACGATCTGTTCACATTTGAAGATCTTAACACCTTCGTAATCGAGGTAGAGTCTATTTTGAATTCTCGGCCGATCCTTCCTATTTCCTCAGATCCTAATGACCCAATAGTTTTAACTCCCAGTCATTTCCTTATTGGCGAATCTATGACGAGTTTACCAGATCACGACTACCGCAACATCGCAGCCAACCGCCTGTCCACTTGGCAACATGTCCAACGAGTGAAGCAGCACTTTTGGGACAGGTGGCATAAAGAATACATCAATGAGCTGAATATGCGTCACAAATGGACCAAACGAGAGCACAACTTAGGAATAGGCACAATCGTCGTCATGAAGGATGACAACCTCCCACCAATGCAGTGGTCACTCGGACGCATCACTGACGTGCATCCTGGAACAGACAACATCGTCCGTGCTGTGACAGTAAAAACTGCCCGCGGTATTGTCAAGAGAAACGTGCGAAAATTAGCGCCATTACCGCTGGACACTGCGAGCGAAACTAATGTGACCACTTAACTATAAACATTATCTTAATTATATCAGTACATAAGCGTGTTTGGTTATATTATATTGTTCGTTCTCGAGTGTGTTCTCTTTGTTCAATTTACTAATCATTAGAAGTAGTATTAGCGTTTTCTATATGTTCATAACACTTACAATGTTCTTGTCGTGTGCTATATTAACTTCATTGTTTGCATAGTTCGTAAGCTCGCTACAATTGTTCATGTCAATTGTTCAACATTGTTCAATTTCATACCTTTATATTATAATCTTCGTCAAACATTTTATTCATAACCGTTGTATAAGTGTGCGTTATCATATTTTTATATTTTCTAATGTCTATTCGATATACGGTCTATTATTTATGTATCAATCTTGTTCTGCGGTTTAGTATGTTTGTACTCTACTATTGTTGCTGTGTGCGTCAATGTACTTCGCGCGACGTCATTAGACCTTTATTGAGCAACCTCTCAACGGGGGGAGTATGTTCCGTCGCGTGAAATAAGCGCTCGAACACGCGTCTTCCCGTTGCCGGGCGCGAGCCAGCGCATGGCAACGCTACTCTTTTTCTATAGACGGATTTGGCGGGATACTCGCGTCTTCCCGTTACCGGGCGCGAGCCAGCGCGTAGTAACGTTTATCGTTTGTTATACAACATAAAAGAGCTGCACTGCCCATAGGCAGTTAGTTGTCCACGAGCCTCGATGGCATACACTTGACAAATTCACTTAGTCCGTTTTTCTATACAGTTGTTCCTTCGAAAAGTATTAAATAGTCATATTAACTGTACATCAGTGTTAGTCAATAAAATTACCATTACTAACCACGCATCTGCGAAACAGTTCCACAAAATTAAGTTGGCGTGGAACAGAGGGAATTTTCTGACGTAGAATTTCTTTAGTCGCCCTCAACACCCAAAAACGCAAAAAATTGAGCTTTTATTGGTCGTAAGCTGACAAGGTTTTATCCATCAGTTCCCCTTTCACACAGCTTAAAAAATAATAAAAAATTGCACATAGAAATCGAAAACCGAGTCTTTTAAGTGTAATACTTCTGGAGATATAGTCCAAAGTATGTAAAAAAAATAGATGTTACGAACCGCTTTTTGCTAATCCATAATATGTTCATTATTTCATTGCTCAGAAAATGTTTCTTGAACTCAAAATTCAATTCCAAACCGTGATGCACATAGATCACAGCAGAAAAATATCACTCCATTACTCCACCGCATTCTAAAAACTGATTTGCAACCGACAAGCATGAAATTACATATCGCGCGCCAATTCCCAAAAACGAAATTAGCCACAAATTCCCGATGCCGCATTGTCCAAAAAGAACAATTACCAATCGACGATTCGATACTTCAATAGAATGGCCAATTTTTCTGTTTCAAGCGTCGCGCACAATAACGTCCAGAATAAAAAAATACCACCGATGCAGCGCGCGACAATGACCAATTAAACGTTTTAATTTCGAATTAAAATGTACATTTAAATGATTATTTTAAACGCTCCCCGCGAACGAACGACGTCTAGATTATTTGTTACCTCGATTTTTTTACCCTATTCGCAGCCGTTTACGAGCGAGAACGAAGGTTCGACAATTATTTTCTCGAAATCGTTCGACCGCGTAAAATATTGAATTGTTTCAAATTAAACTCACGCATCGCGCGTCGTACCCATTTCTGGAATTCTCTTCCGCGCTTCCACGATCTTCCGCCGGAAAGTTGAATTTATGTAATACGCGATCTACGTACCGCGCGACAAGTAATTCCGTCGAAGTACGTAGAAATACGAGAGTCATTAACATCAATGGCCCATTTCCGTCGTTCTGCAAAACTTTATACCGTCAAGAACGGCTTCGACGTATTAACGTGGCAAATCGAGATTATAATTTATGCTCACGGTATCCCTCTGCGACGAATGTTGCAACTTAACCGGTTCTGTAAGTGCGCTCTTGGAATTTTTAATGATAAGCTCGGGCACCTTTTTGAGGTTATATCGCGAGTACATAGTACTTTGGAGGGGCCAGGATATTAATCTTTGATAGTTAAAGATAATTTTATAAGAAATCTAAGATAGGTTTAGAAATCTATTTTAAGGTTATATAGCGCGTAGTACTTTGGAGAAGCCAGTTTCCTAATCTTCGGTAGTCAAAGATAGAGACATAAGACATATTGAAGGTTATGTAGCGATCACTACGTCGCAGAAGCCATATTGCCAACCTCCAGTACTGAAAGATACAGATTCAGCAAATGTATCTCGCGATAGTACGCGAGACGATATGATTTGCATGAAATTTCTCCGTCAGTTAATCTCCGGATGAAAATTCTTTGAACTCTTGCGGCGGAATTCGTTACAATTCGTTCCACTTTTAATGCCTCGCCCCGCGGAAGCGTGTTTGAAAGCATAATTGGCAACGAGAGTCTTTGTCCGGCTTAATTGTTAAGGCAGCCGGTTGAAATAATGAGTTCATTCATCTTGCCGGGGCGAAGAGATTAAAGATATTTTATCGCTTGTTGCTTTTACTTTGCATAAATTTGCCAGGCGCACCGCCGCGAATGGGATAACGCATTACGCAACGGTTGGCGGCCCGCTGAATATTTCGCTTTCAGTCGCGCGATACTATGCATGAGTTGCGGTGCATTCTCCGTTTTTCATCCTGTTTCGGACTGATTTACGGGCAGTGATATCTGTAAGCGGTTATTTTGACGATAAACGATTGGAAAGTGATCTCTCATGCCTCGGAGCGCCCAAATGACAGCTAACAGCAAATAAAGCACTCTTGCCGTTCGACTTGTTAGAATCAACGAGCAGAATAAAAAAAACGCTCAATGTAAACTGGGCCCAAATATGCTTCCCATCTCACATTTTCAAAAGCGTGTACAAATGGACCGTATATTTAGAAAGTAGTGTAAGCTCATATTTTAAATAATTAGATATCATATAATTCGATATTAACGTGATGTAAACGTTTTATTTATGTGATGTCTAAAAAAATAGGATATACAATTTATGATTAACGTGATGTAAACGGTTTATTTATGATATTTAATTTTTATTTAAATGGACTTACACCATATTCAAAATGAACGTTTTTTTTTCAAATAGACTCACACCACTTTCAATAAACGGTCCAAATGTTCATATAACAGAATAGTTCAACAGGTATTGAACGCATTAAAAATTTGTTTTGTAGAATAATATTATGATAAGTTGCACGTTCAAAAATGAAAACACTCTCAAGAATCGTGTCTAACAAAAGATTCGGGACGAGCGCCGTTTCGCGGCTTCCCGTTTTCCGGAGGAAAGCCGGGACACGCGAGCAACGAAACAACGAGCTCAGCTTTAAGAGGGAAGCTCGCGCGACAAGCCCAACTGAATCTTTCAATGTTTCGCGGAAACTCGCACTTTGAATATGTTAAGGCCTCCGTCGGCGGAAGTTCGGTACTCCGAGACAAACCGATGAAGTTTGCGTTTAATCGGGTCAAACTGATCGACGGCGGGGGTTGAGAGACGAAAGAGGCGAGGAAAGATTGAGTAAATCAGGACAAACGGGAGTGGAAGATGACAATCAGGATGTTGGGGGAGAGATGGGGAAAGGGAAAGGGAAACTATTGTGTTGGCAAGAGTGTAAAAGTAACAGAAACGGATAGACGCGTTAGCACATGGGTGGAGGGGAGCGGAAGAGAGAGAGAAGAAGCTGTAATAATCAGTAATAGTGATAGAGATAGTAGCGGTCATAGACACAGAGACAGAAGCAGTAACAGTGACAGAGACTGACAATGAGGCGGTAACAGAGGTAGAAGCAGTGATAGAGACAAAGACTGAAGTAGTAGAAGAGAAAGAGAGAGAGGGGGGGGGGGAGACATAAAAACAGTAACTGAGGCAGAAGCAGAAGCAGTAACAGTGGCAAAGACAGAAGCACTAACAATGACAGAGACAGAATCAGTAACACAGTCAGAATCAGTAACAGTGACAGAGACACATTAATACAGACGGAGACAGAGACGCAGGCACACCCTATACAAGAACAGAAAGAGAAACAGAGCCGGCCGAGAGAGCAAAAGTAACGCGGGAGGCAAACATTTCGGTAATAGCTACTTAATGTAAAGTTTAAGTTTCCGCAGTCGGTAGGGCCGGTGCCTTCGTTAAAGAAAACTTAGTAGGCGAAACTTTCGTTGTACGGTGTACCGAACGGAACAATGGTAGTTTGGTAACGGTCCAATAGGACTTCCGGGTGGATATTAGTAGCCCTGCCTTATCCTGCCTCGGCACCCACTTCCGCCTTTCCTCTTATTTTCACGGTATTTTTCCATTTCCTTTCGCTACCGGATACGGCCGACTCATTTGCTGCCTTGTTACGTTCTTCAGGGAGTCTGCATCGGTGTATACGTATGTGCCAGTGTTTGTGTGTGTTTAAAGTTACCTGTGATCAAAGTTTCGGAAGAATAATAGCGGTAGCCGGAGTATTCTACAACTTTAACAAATTTTGTTTATCTTGAATCGTACCCGAATACGGATCGTTTATCTTGAAAGTGGTGTAAGTCCACATTTAAAAAGTAATAAACAAAAAGTTTCCACTGCACTAATCATAAATTATATATCTCAATGTTCTTAATTTGATTTAAATCTCAATTTAAATGTGGACTTACACCAATTTCAAAATAAATCGTTTTTATTCCCTCCTCGAATTCGTTAATTTAGACTCGGTCGGTGTATTTGGCATTGTTTAAATAAATTACTCTTCGCATTCGACCTACGGTTAATTGATCCCGATGCGGTTGATTCAGCCTTTACTTATGTAGTGTTAATTAACTTTTGCTAATCGAAAGGTGAATGGCGCTGGGTCGTTTTTGACCTGGCGAGTGTTTCGGAATTGAAACTACCGCGCGACGCGTTTAATTGTTAGAAAGTATTACTGGCAAATGTCCCGGGGACCGGTCGGGAAGCGTGCACTCGCGGCAGGAACGAAACTCGAGACTTTCGGCGTCCGCGCAATCCGCTCTCAATTGCCGCACACTTTCGTACTCAGACGCTACGCATTGCCAATTAATTTGCAAACAAACAAGAAAAAAAGCATGCAGTGCGTTCGGTACCGTACAAAAATGCAATTATCGACTCGTTGCTTTTCAATGCAGGGAGAATAAAATTTAATTATTCTTCGATATTCGAAACACGTACTCGATTGCCAGCCATTTCAGTTGTTTCCGAAAACTGAACATCGTCAATTAAATCGTAAATAACAGACGAAAATTTATAAAAAAATTCATTCACTTTAACGGGTATACAGAAGAGAATATGACTATTACCGTCAGTTTGTCACATTTTTTGATTGAAGTAATCTTCGGCCTTCTTCAGTTTAAATCATTACAGTTTTCTCATGAAAATCAGAGGAAATTGTAATATCAACCATTATATTTAATAATATGTATAACCAATTAAATATTCTCCTCCAACTTTCGACTATCTATTAGACAAATGTTTTCACATATTATCTGAATGGAAGAACTTTTAAAAGCTAACCTATAAAAATGAGAAAAGCTCCTAATATTCATATTTCCAGCTCTCAATATTGACATGCGAATGAATGCAGGATTCTTCCAGCTCTTGATTTTCCATCCGCCATTTTGGCCAAATCCTTTCCGACACAGCTTAAAGCAAGCGTAACGTGCTTACAATACGTTCGAAAATTCGAAACGACAGTCCAACCGGACGCACTTTCAATTTCGTCCGCGTCGAGCGATCAATTCGTTTCGGATGCGAAACACGGCCGAATATCCGGCTTCGTTAACGTACCAATTATTCGCCAGATCAATTTCAAATGTCGCGGAAAGTGTGCTCCGCGTTTCCGGGGTAACATTTAAATTTACAATCCCGCCCGCGGCCAGCCGAATAATGCATGTTGCGCACGCTGCCGCGACCCGGCTTCGATTACATATTTTTTCCATCGTCCGTCCGCATTTTCCGGGCCCCTTTTTTGGCCCGGGTTACGTCCGCCCAATAGATTCGGTCGCAGATTCAATTTCTGGTGCCCGTCCGACGCCAAAGGAAAGCTTCCGAGATTTTTTCCCGGGGTTTTCATACTCTCGAAGGCGAATTTTTTGCAGGATGGCAAACAAGTGGTTCCGAAGGTCGATTTCGAGACAATTCGAGTTAGTCGGGGCAATTTTTAAGGCCACGGTAGAATCGAAAGTTTTAGGTTACGAAAGCTCGGTAATGGACGATAAGTGGGTTTAAGTTATTGAAGGGGTAGATCTGAAAGTTTTTAATTATTAAATTTTATGAGATTGGAAGCATGAAGTAAGAAAGTTGAAAGAAGATTTATTGTCGGTCATATATAATACACATAATATTATTAGTTTCATGTGATTGACAGAGGATAGTAAGAAGAGAAATTATAACAGAATTAATTGTCGAATTTGCCATTGACAATAAATTGTGATTAAAATTGCATAAGGTTGAGCATAAACTGTATCCAGGACCTAATTTTCATCACAATAAAATGAAAGTGCACCGCGCATCAACTATTTTTAAATATTGTAGACGCATTCAACGAAAAAATCCCAACAATCTCGATATAAACCAGCCGTCACACAAATAAAACGATCAGCCGCCCAAAGCACACAGCTCGACAACCAATCCTGACAATCCGACTCCACTGAAACTTCGCACTTCCGCGACAAGGCGGAACATTCTCCTCAACATCCTCCGTATCCGCTCACTCGACAAATCCGTCTCAATCGGATCTCCACCCCCGACCCACCTCCCAGAAAAACCGCATCCACTCAAAACATCCCACTCTCCCTCCGATTAGGGAACTTCGACGCTCGCAGGACGACAATGTCGTAAGTAAGACGGACAAAAGTCACTCGTTGACGGGACAAGGATCGAATTAGTTATTCATGGTCCCGGATTGGGACGTAGCAAAGATTTGGGAAGCTAGTCGAGCACAGGAGACCAGAAGGTGGAACTGGAGGTTGTGTGAAGAAGAAGAAGGTGAAAGGAGAAAAGGGGGAGAAAAGGAGGAGAATAGGGAGGATGAGGATGAGAGGGGTGGGGGGGGGTGTAGATGGAAGAAAGAAGATCGAAAAGCTTTCGCAGGCAGCTCCGGAGAGGCTCGAATCGTGAATAATCTAACGTTGCACGAAAAGTGGGAGCTGCTAAGCTTCTTACCCGCCGCGGTAGCCTTGGCAGAGTCGGCTTACGACTTCGAAGATAGAGATCTATGCTACGGGGAGGAAGACAGGCGCGTAGGGCCGGAACTGTCGTCCGGCGAAGATTCCGGGCACGAATCTCGATTAAGGCGTCGGCAGCCAATCTGTCCGGATGATTTCAAGGACGAAGGGTTAACGGGACCGGCACGTAGGACGGGGGTTTCTGAGGGGGGGAGTGGGGGTGAAAGTCGCTGGTTGGACGCTTCTTGAGGCGAGTTAGGCTAGATTTGTGAGAGAGTGTGTTTTATGGTCGATCGTCGTTCATTCTGTTTGTTTTCAGGTTAGGATGGAAGTAACTTGCGACGTTCGTGCATTTTGCCATTTTTATTTATGTTTGTGGCTTTAATAATTGTTAATGATATGCGTGAGGGATGAGAAGTACTGATCTGATTGTTCGAACGAAGCAGGCTGGATTTGGGATAGAATGTTTTGTGGTGGAAGTTGTTTTGAAGTTAGGATGAAAGTAATTTGTAAATATTTAATTACTTGCTTTAGTAGAAGTTCATGTGATGTGAACTATTGATTACATGGCTTTGAATATGAATTTGGTTGAATTTGTCAGATGTTGAGCTTTATAATGCATTATCTTTGATTTAGTTTTATTTTAAAGTTAGAATGAAAGCTGCTGCTTCGACGGCTGCTATAGACGAATTAAAAAAGATTTGCGATTACTGTACAAAAATAGCTTAATATTTATTCAGTTCATTCTATGAAGATTAAAATAAATGCACTATATTGCAGACGCAAAAATATTTGAAATTTAAAAGCTCATTTCCATTACTGACCAAACAACTGTCGTACAGAAAAAGTTCTACCTCAAATATTCACATTATTTCTCATACCTAAAACCCTACAATTTTCACTTACACTGTCCCTACCTAATTTTTCCAATAACTCCTCCATCTATTTTATTCCACCAAATCCCGAATGTTAAGTAAACTCCATTTATTCGAATTTCAAATGAGCATAACACTACAAGCCGAAAATGCAGTATAACAATCTCGCCGTCGGATTAAAAATCGGAAACAAAGGGTCGAATCGGGCGTAAAGTGAAATATTTTCGCTCTCTTCGGGGTCCGATATCCGCGACTCAAAGGCTCTCCAAAACACACATTCCCGTATGTTACACCGTACCCTTCGACCCTGGTCATCGTCCTCGGCAAATCCCTCCCCAACAGCACTTAATGAAGACTAACTCCGGAAAACTGCCGCTCGCACAAATTAACGCCCACCGACGTTCGAAACTTCGTAACGGCATGCAAGCCGAAGCGGCATTATCCTGATGCCTCGCTGCCTCGCAATGTCCTGTCGTCGAATAAACAAAAGGGCGGGGGGTGGGGGGGGGGGGGGGCGTGGACTCGTAAAATTATTCCGCCCCCGACTTCGACGTAGCCGGTACCTTTGCTGGAAACCGGCCCTTTTCGTTTGTCTCGCGACCTAACCTACCATCGAAGGTCATTAGGAGTCAGTAAAGTCATTATCCTCTCAGTGGGCACCGTGTCTTAGGCATCGTTTTAATAAGGATCCTCCATTACGGATTGTATATACATATATATGGATCGTTCATTTTGAAAGTGGTGAGAGTGCAATTTTGAAAAATTAAAAGTCATGTAAGTTTTCGTTTCTAACTGGTTTGCGTTTAATATCTTAAGAAATGCCAATGCTTTGTTTAATTTAGAATTGGTCGACAAGAGAAATTGCGTAGCGATTCATTACCTATGAGTCTATTTGGAGCCGGTAAATATATATTATTTTAGTTAAATTGGAGTAAAAGAAACCTATATAATCAAATTGCAATTACCAAAGACATTGCCAGACTTGACATAATTAATTCATATATATTTAACGAGGATGCTATCCTTTCATTTTATTAAAAATAAACGGTCCATGTCTGTGAAGGTTAGATGGAATCACTGTAATCGCGCATGACGTTAATATCGAAATTGCTCGAACGACACGAATACCACTGTTGGCAGAGACTCGGGCTTTGTGCGACATGTTAGCCAGTTAAGATGAGACCGCCACATTCTCCGTTCGAAAAAGTTGTACGTACGAAAGAGGTACAAAGAGGACAGATTGTAACTGCACGGCCGCGAATCGATCGGTCGATGTTTGACGTCAAAGGGAAGAGTACGTTCCGGACAATGTCCTCTTTAGACTCGGCACACAGGATCGGTTTCCGGTGGTGCGAGGCTTCCGGTTTTTCGAACCTGACTCTCGTACGAGCTTAACACCTTTGCAAGCTCCAATTATTGTCGAGAGTGTACGGAAAGCTTTGCAGGGAAATTGATTATTTTGCGAGAGCTGCGAGTTCAATTTTTAAATGCTGAACGTTTGTTATATTTCGAATTGTACGTTTAAACGAGAATCCTTTAATGTAGGTCACTTTCAAATGTATAATAGAATTTTTAACAACCGGTTTTTGACCGTCAACGATTGATGTATTGTATAATCTTTTTTATATTTATATTTATTAGAGAATTATATATTATAATTATACTTATTAGAGAATTATATTAATTTTTCATGTTTGGTTAAAGGTATTTTTGTCTTCTTCAATTTACTAACGGTTATTAATGTTTTGTAATTAAATTGCTTCATCATACTCAATGAATTTAAGCATAATTTTTGGTAATTAGCTGATATATTTGACACTGACTAAATTTTCCAAAAACTTATTCTTACACATCGGCCATTTTCAAAAGGCAATGACTCAGGTGAATAAAATTTAATATAAATAAATAATACGCTTAACTTTTCTAATTGAAAAACATTAACTCTGGTACGTTGAACATATTCAATGACCAAAAAATCCATATTATATCTGAATTCAAAATCCCATGCCATTACAGGTGATTAAATAACTCTCACCCTTCTCCTGTTTAAGTGATTCAGAAATGTAAATTATCAGTAAATCTTGACATTATAAATAAAAACTATTCGCTCTCCCATCGTGGTGCAGAATAAAAAATGGCGACAAATAATATTGCTAGTCATCCACAAACGATTGTTGAACAAAGTGCACGTGACGCTTTGCCGAATAAAAGAAATTTGATGTATCAGTGTGTGACTTGAGACGTGACGTCACACGGCTGCATAGAGGGGTTAAGACCTCGTTAAAGAAAGAGCATTTACGACGGTCATTGGGTGTTAAGGGCTTCGTCGAGTGGACTGGGAAAAGTGCTTGTTTTAAGCGGGGAGAGGAACATCCCCAGTAAGTCGGGCTGCCATTTTTAACTTTCCGCACGCTTCGTCAGTTTTAAACCGTCTCCCGCTTCGCGCTCTGGAGTGCTCCACGCTGGGAACTGTAAATTTTATCTTTTTTTCGGTCATTTTCCTTTAGCGACGAAGGTCGATCCCGTTTTTGGAATAAAGTGTGGAACGATTTTTTTGTAGTACGTGTATTAATATTCTTCATGGATAGGGCATACGGGTAGATATATGATAAATATTTTGCGGAATTTTGGCATTTTATGTAAATTTTATTTGCGTGAGGAAGTTGTTCGTTATTATAGAGGTCTAAAGTAATTTTTTATCGAGAATTTATTCCTGGATTTTCAAAGGCTCGATTTATTTCTGGAAATGTGTGACAAATGTTTTGTCAAACATAATTGACATTTACATTGAATTTTTAGTAGTATGAACAAGTCGCCTGATGCTATTATAAACAATAAGTGAAAAAATGTAAATCGTAAAGTATTGTAATTTTTACAACAGTTCCCTCGTAAATTTTTCATACAAACGTGTAATCGAGTCGCAAACAGTTCATAAAAGATTCTCGACATTTTCCATCGACCTCCGCCGAGTGCGTCAGAGCTGTTGACCGCTATTTATGACTGGGCATCTCTAATTTCTGACACCAGAGCTTGCACTCGCATATGAAGCTCTCTTTTTTTTGCCAAAAGGAACGAGAAAGAGTCAAACGCTTTCGCAATGGCCCGATTAAAACAAATCTTCGCTCCGCATACTCGGATCTCTTCCACACTTTCATTCGAATCTTCCGCACACATAATCAAGTCGAACAAAATATCAAATATCATTCCGCTTCCAAGAATATATCATACCGACAGTTTCTGCTCGTATTTTCATTTATGCCGGAATGATACAAGCCAACGTGTTTGAACTTATAAAACGAAAAACAATTAATCATTTTCCTACCTTAACCCATTAACTGCCAATTTTTTTTTAACGGATAACTTATGTATATGCAGAAAATTATAATTATAAAAGTATAATTATACAAATTCAAAAGTCCCCAAATGAGGATCATTGCAGCTAATGGGTTAATACGTGCTAAAGGATGTTTAAAAAAATATAATGTTTTATTAATGAAAAATTATTATTCAGATAGTTTCGAACTAGTTACTTTGACTGTCTAGTTCCAGCGTTAAAAAAGAGTGAAAATGTGCGAACGCACAGGAATGCACATTAATCCTTTAATCACATCCGCGAATGATCCGCTCGCAAACGAGAATTTTCTGTTCGTTTTTTGGTATCGCGACTGCTCGACAAAATGCGACGCTGGTCGTCGAGCAAGTTTTGCAAAATTCAGTGCCGTGAAATGAAACGCGAGCGTCCTTTGACCGAAAACAAGGCGGGTATCGATCAGTTCAAAGTTACGAGCCCGAATGCTCGCTCAATTAAATGCCGAAACCTGAAAGAGAGTTACTTTGCATGCTGGCCCGGTTTAGTTATTGTCTGTTTTTAACATGGCGTTTGATACGCTTGTTGCCGGCAACTTCCGAAGCAGCGTGCGCTATATATAATTGGATGCTTTATTTTGGAAGCGGTGTAACACCACTTTTGTTTTTACAAACGAAATATCACATAATTTCTGAATAATTTAGAGTACACTTTTCATTTATTTAATTTGAGAGCACTGTGGGTCCATTTTTTTGAAAATGAGATGTCACGTAGGTTATGATTAATTTAGTGCAAATTTTTTATTTATGTAATATTTCAATTGGAAAAAACCAGATTTTCGTGACTTTTAAAATGAATGGTCCAACTAATGTTTGCTTTGATGGCATCCATGCTCGATACGCGGAAATTAAATGAAATATTTCGTGGAAGATGTAATAGTAACGTGGGTATCGGAAAAAAGGTGTAATAGAGAACGTTAAATACAGAAATATAATAATAATGGGGCATTTCAAAGAAAAGGGGTAGAAAAGTGTAAAATCGCAAGCTGAAAAGAGAAATGTAATAATAATCGAGAGAACGGGGTTGCAGGATGTAATTCCAAATATTAAAAAGGGATGCGTAATATTACGGTAATTTTTAACTTAGTTGATAATCGATGATGATTGCGAACGTGATACATTTTGCTCATTATATGAAAATACTTAAAGTTATGAATAATCAGTATAACATTAGATGAAATCATAAAACGATAATGAAATAAACGAAATTTAATT
This sequence comes from Anoplius nigerrimus, assembly GCA_914767735.1. Lineage (NCBI taxonomy): Eukaryota > Metazoa > Arthropoda > Insecta > Hymenoptera > Pompilidae > Anoplius > Anoplius nigerrimus. The sequence goes on along the minus strand of OU612091.1, from coordinate 10,566,840 downwards.
AGGAAATAATAAATACCAATTTAGTGTACACTGCTGTGTATAAAGTTAAGAAAATTACAATATTTGTTTTCAATTTTTACATACACAATTTTTAACATACACATAAAAATCCACATTAATAAAATATTACTACTTCTGCCAATAAAATCTTCAATTTCATCCATATGCTGTACAAACAAATCCAATAACAGTAACTCCAGTACACCAATTCCAATTACACTTAAATTACATGGATCCAACGCAGACTAAAATATGTCGATGTTGACCGTCGCAAATGAAAGAGAGAGGCTCAAAAAGTCGAAATCATTACATCTCCCCTATCGCTATTCCACTCTTTACCTGGAGGACGAAATTTGTCTGAATGAATAAACGTTCGAGTCAAAGGCTCCCGGTCAGGCAAGATCGGGAAACATCCGGCCGCAGCTGGGAAACGATCAAACGGCAGAGCCAATAAGACGGAATTGTAAATTGCGAGCCACCCTCTCCCGTAGAAAAGCGTACGACGTCCGGCGCGTCGCTTTTCTTTCCGCAGTGGCGGGAGCCATCGGCCAGCGCCAGGACGTAATCCTGTGGGACGCCACTGACGGAGAGCCGCAACGATTTCGGGAGCCCCGCCTGCCTTTGACCGAGTCAGGGCGTCGTCTTGGGACGGGATCGTGTGCTGCGGATTAAGAACGATCGCTGCTCACGTCCAAATTTCTACGGAAGGTTTGCCTTCGATCGAATCAATCCTGCATGCTCAATCGGAGACATGTTGAGAATAAGAACGAAAGAAAAAGAATTTAAAGAATGAAAAAGTATTCTATAGTATATTTGTTATCGATGTCAAGGACAAACGAATGTCTATTGGAAGAATTACAAAGACGGGTGATGTGGATTTAGAAAAATGTCAAATTGAATTTTGTTCAGAAGATGTGAATTTAACGTAATAATCGTAAAATTAAATTTAACGTAAATAATGAGGTCTTAGTATATTTTTTTATTGGAGGAGAGGAAGAAATCAAGGATGAACGAAGGTCAAAAGGAAGAATTAGAAAGCATGTGTGGTATGAATTGGAAAAGGTCGGTGATCTGGTTACAATTTGTTCACAGAGGATGAAGAGAATTAATCAAGGACACGTTGAAAACTGAAAAGAAAGAGCGATAGCTAGAAGTAGCAAAGGCATGTCATACAAAGTAACATATATTTTCTCTAAATAAAAGAAGAGGAATGTGTTCAAAGGAGTAAAGATCAAACGAAGGCCAATGTTAAGAATGAAGAGGAAAATGCAGTATGAGACTAAAAATTCGAATAAGTTCTTAAATTGAAATATCATATATATGAGAATCTTAAAAATACTAAGCACAGAAACACTAATATTAAAATATTAATTAATGTGAACAATAAAGAAATAAGTAAAGGACTTGTTTGAAAGACATGCCAACGTTAGGATTAAAAATGCTGATGGAAAACAGGTTTTTAAAATGGAACTATAACATCCCGATAATTATTACAATTCTTCTTGACGGAAGAGTTCCAAAGTAATATCTTTATATTAAGAGTTGAAAGCATATTCGACTTAGGTAAACGAGAACAATTTGGCTTGAATCGTTGGAAAAGCGATGGGAAGGTAAAACATTTCTCGAGACGGTGTCAAAAAAGAGGATGAAAATGGAGGAGAGTCGAAACGTCGAAAAGTCACGAATTACGCGTTCGATCGTAACTTCCGTTTGATGACGCTTTCAAGAGTTGACGTCTACGTGTCTGGCATGAAGATTTTCAAAATGTACACTTCCGTCACCGTCGAAAGCACCTCATATTTTCCCTACTTGAATCATAGTCACATACTAAGACATTCAGGATCAACAAAAATTCTTTTAAACGAATTTAAAATTCTCGGCGAGTTTATCAATTGTTTAATAATATCAGACAAATTTTACTCTTTGAAAATCATGGCATTGACAATCTTTAGCTACTTTTCAAAAGTTGCATTAATAATGTCTTGTCAATAAAATCAAGTAAATGTAAGTATACTTAATCGCGAATCTTTTGTTGTTGCTGAAATTTTATTCAAAGCCGGATTTATCTCTTTCGAACAAAAATTGTGAAATGTTTACCGTCTGTTTCTAAATTAGTACAACGTTAAAGAGTCGCGGATGCGTCAGAATGGCAACTGTCAACTTTTCTCTCTCGAAAGTGAGCTTTCAGAGCAAACTCAATTTACATGAAACGAACGAAGGAACAAACCCGACATCAAGTGAAAGAAATCGCGTCAGCTGCCCAGGAACGCAACAAACATCGAAACTCCATTGTTTTCATGACAAATGGAGCTCAGCCGCGCAAAATCGATTTTCCATCCGCGAGTGGCGATAAAAAGCGAGCGTCGGCGTTCGATTAAATTGCCGACGAGCATCGAAGTTAACTGCGCCGCGGTAGATTGAACTACGTGGTACGTTTAACTAAAACGCGCCCGTTAGCAACGAGTAACAGCGCCTTTTCCGTCGCCAGAATTTGCCCTTACTTGTTTTACGATTGTTTCTTACAGGACAAATTACAGTGAAATAATGTCATGAGTAAAAATTTCTGATAATTTTTTCTAGGATACGATTTTCATTTGATTAAAATGTACTCGTTAGCAACGAGTAACAGCGCCTGTTCCGTCGCCAGAATTTGCCCTTACTTATTTTATGAAAACTTCTTGTAGGACAAATTGGGATAAAATATTGTTATGAAAGATAATCAACGCTCTTTAACAAATTAAGACGTATAATATAACAGATTACAAGCTACAATATAAATTCTATTTAATTTTCTATAATTTCTAAAATTCTATCTAATTCTATATAAAGTTCTTCTTTTTCTACACGAAATTATTAATACACCTATCTTTTATACACGTCAAACTTATTCGACAAAAACAAACTACAACTACATTCAGCCACAATTATCTCCGTTTATCGCCAAGACCACGTACACCCTATATAATCGCACAGATGATTAATTGTTGTTACGAACTCTGTATAAAAATATCTTATGCCAATTGGTAAAAAATAATTCCTCTTCTTAAGCAGTGGCATCAAAGTTAACTGCGCCACGATCGTTTAAACTCCGCAGTACATTTAAGTAGAGCCCGTAAGTCAGCAACGAGTAACAGTAGCTTCGCCGGACTCGCGTAACAGACACTCCCCTGTTGGCCGATCTGCCTTCGGGTAGCAAGCAGGTCTCTGACTAAACCTGCCAGACTTTTGCTCGGTCTGATTCCCACTCCTGCCGCGATGCCGAGACTACAATCTTTACGTCGGAACGCGGAACGCGGAACTGAACTGGATTTTTGAAGGAAGTGGGAAACTACTGTGCGACTTTGATAGCGGAGTCGAAAACCAGGAATTCCGATATTGTCGATTGGCTAACTGATTTTGACGATACTGTGCAGTTGGTACGCTTTCAGTCACTTGAGATATGTGCGACTGTGTTTTCTGTACTGTATTTATATGCAACTTATCGTTTGTCGTTGTTACGTAATAACATTTGGTACATAAATATTGTTGTATATGCCATTTCGAGTATTGTTGCGGAATATGAGATTAATTAGGTGATTACGTATAATTATCGATTATTATTGGTCTTACTGGATAGAATCCTATCAGTTTTCAAGAAGAATACTATCAAACTGTGGCAGGCAGATCCCATACGTCTCTTTGATGCATACTTTTAGTAATAAGCAAAATTAACATCGTTTTTTAAAAGAACATTCTTCATTTAAATATTGTTTATCACCCATCTCTTTTAACAGACAAATGAATGTGGTAGCGAGATATTGGCACAATTATACATAATCACCAGTTAACTTGGTAAATATGAAGAATTCCTGAATATGTGTCAAATTAACCGTATATTCATCAAATCAATTACACATAACCACGGGTTTAATCATATTTACTGTAACATACCACATTCCATATGATATTAAATAATGATTTATCTGATCAGCTCATGATAATTCTCCCCAAATATAAATCTTGCAATTTTTTAGTGACCGATTGATTTCAATTGAAAATACTAGATACCCACTTAATGGAAAATTATTTACCAAATATTTATTAACATTATTATACGGACATATATTATTTAATGGATAATTTATTCAACTGGAAAATACCGGGCACAATTTCTCCGTAAATCGACGTCACCGCTACGAACAATTCGTTACTACCTTCCTATACCAACCCCCTAGCTCCCGAAAACATAATCAGAACAGCCCACCTCCACCTCCACCCCCTAAACTGACCTAGAAACCGAAAGGAATCCAGATGGTAGTTCCATTAACGAACGAAACGATCGACTTACTTTCCCGTTCCTCTCGGGCAAAATTCTCTGCTCTCGCGAGCTTTTGAGCTTTCCCGGGGCAAGGAAGTCGACTCGGTGGCAGACAAGAGCCCGGGGGGGGGGGGGGGCGTGTCTCGAGTGCAAGCATTCCGGTAAACTGATCCCTAATCTCTCCCAGATGTGGCGACGCTCGCCGGAAGGGAGCAGGTTAATCGAGATTGTTCTGGATCTTTGCCACGAATACCGCGCGGACTTCGAACAACGATCGGACGGGAATTAAGAGAGCTCGAAGCGAAGATGGAATGTCGACGAAAGGGTGGAAAAGTCGGATGGGCGGTGGGAGAGGGTGTAGAGGGGTGGAATGGGGTAGAAAGGGCTGCAAACGGGTGGGATGGGATTGAAACGAGTGGGAAGGGGTTGAAGGGGGGAGAAAGGACTGCAGAAGGGTGGGAAGGGATAAAAAGGGGTGGTGAGGGGTGAAAAGTGGTGGAAATGCGTAGAAAGAGGTAGAAAGTTGTCCGAAGGGGTAGAAAGGGATAGAAAAGGGTGCGAGGGGGTGAAAAGAGTGCAAAGGGGTCAAAAGGGGTGTAAATGCGTAGACAGAGGTTGAAGGTTGTTCAAAGGGCTGGAACGGGGTAGGAGAAGGGTGCAAAGGGATGGAAAGAGAAGGAAAGGGGTGAGGAGGTAAATGGCAGCTCACCTTCCGCGGATTTAGATTAGTTTTAATTACGGCGCAAAAAGTGAGGTTGGGAGACGATTGAGGAGAAGGTTGATGAGGTTTTGGAATAAGCATGAAGGTGGTTAGAATGTGTTAGATGTTATTTGGGGGATAATCTACATTTCATAGACCGGTCACTTTTTGAAAATTGCTTCAAGCCCATTGCCCATGTGACCTTGACCTTTATTTTTCTACATTGATTCCATATTGATACTCTTATAATATATGTTTTGATTTACCTAAATTTAAAAATGTTACCATATTGCCTCTTTCATTAAATTCGACTTCAAAGTTGAAAATATGCACTAAGCTCAAAAGCTTCTGAGATACAAAAAAATTTGAATTACAAACTGCACGCAGCTTTCTCAACCAGCCAACGTTTGCAGTATTTTATTGCAAAAACGATGCGTTGCCATACATTTTAACAAGAAATAATTTTGCGGCAGGAATTTGTTGGCAAAGAGACTCGAACGAACTTCATGCGGCCACACTGACTATTTTCGGATCTGTTTGCGTATATGGAAAGTCGTCATCGGCCGCGGCGATTATCGAATTCGTCAACGGAATAATTTCAGTATCACGCTAATTACTATGTCGTTTTTAAATCTGACGAATATGGCGCAGGTCATTAACTCTACGAGATTTGATATTTCCGTTAATTGTCCGCTCGCTCGCACGGCTTAATTTGCTCGATATGACAATTCTAATTTCGCACCAATTAATTCACGGATTGGGCCGTCTCACAATTTTTTTTGCGATTATTTCAGACATTTATTCTGCTTCTGGCAGTATTACTCTTTTTCTTACCATACAGAATTCACAACAATGAAATCTGAAATTTTCAAGTATTTTTTATTTTATATGTTTTTCTTTAATTTTGCAAATATTATTTGCTCTCATAAACAACTATAATTGACATAAAATCAAAAATGATAAAATACGAAAAATATCCGGTAATAATATTCTACAACTTCATTAATATTCTGCACTTAATATTATACAAAAAAATTTCAAATTTCAAACCACTTACCTTCTCACTTTCCATTTCTAGAACTACTACTAATATAACTCAAATTTACACATAAAATTGCGATTAAGACACTGAGAAAGTCTTGCATCCCTAACATTCAAGGTCGACCTTGACAAATCCACTACCCTAGGCCCCCCAGCTTCGACAGGAGCGAAGTGCAAAAAACATTCATAGAGGCGAGATCAATTAGCAGTCAGTGGAACGAGTTAGCCTCGTCCGTTGCAGGCAGTAAAAGTGCGATGGGTGGGGGGGAGAAGGAAACGAGATTTTCGTCGAGATGATCCGGGGAGCAACAGGTGCCGGAGGGTGGAAATGGCGGGCAAGGTAACCGGAGAGTATCGGGCCACCACTTTGTCCTACGGGCCGGCCCTATATTTTATATCGGCCGCCGCATGCGGAAGTTTCGATTGCCGGCGTTACGCCGAAAGTTTCGAGCTCGGCTTTGCCAGTCGGCCTCAATTATCGTCGGCCTTATCGAGATAATTACTTCGTTGAGCTGCGTCGAGCGAACACGCTCGAAGATGCAGATTTATGGCAGCGAGTCTTGTTTTACTCTGTAGACGTAGTGAATTTTGTTCCGGTTGTGCATGGCAGTTAGCGAGATTATTTCGTATGTCATATTAATGTGTAACGTTCACATTAATACGTTATCGTGTAACATGGACTGAGTGGAAAATCGTTTTCCAATAACAACCATGTTTGACTTTGCAGTAATATTATGTGAAATCCAACAATCTATATGCAATGAAAATCAAAGATAGGATATTTTTTATTTCATTGCGACACTTCGTCGAGTAACATGGGTTCAATGCAAATCGTCTGTAGTAACAAACATCTTCAGCCGGCATTAATGTTGTAATAAACCAGTCAATCCGTCCGCAAAGACACAGAAGCATAAAACATTTTCCATATAATTCCAACATCTCATCGAGTGACACGGACTCAATACAAATCGTCTTCAGTAACAAGGACTTTCATCTGGCAGTAATACTACATTAAACCAAACAACGCGTATACAAAGATACCGAGGCGTAAATCATTTTCCATATAATTCCAACATCAAGTAACACGGACTGAATGTAAATTCTACCCCCGATAACAAACATTATCTTCGACCATCGGCGGCGAATCGAAGAAAAGCGACACAGAGGGATCACATTAAGATCGCATGGAAGCAAAAGTGCACGGTTCTTCGCGCATCCCATTAACGTCGCATTTAATTAAAACTCAACCTTCCAGCTTGTCTCTTCGATTCTTCTTTCTCGGGCAATCGCGAATAATTCATTCCGAGCGCGATGCCGCGATTGACCCACGCCGAGGTCGGCGACAGGAAATGAAGACCGGTGTCGGCTCTTCTGCCGGCATTCGCCTGACCACTTTGATCGCCGAGCAATTTCTTTCTCTCCCCCATCCGGCCGATTCCGCCCACTTCCGTTTCGACCGAGCCGCCGATTCCGCAATCCTCCCCTTCGCGGCCGAATCGACGTCTAACCGCGATCTTCCGATTGAAATTTCAGCCTTCGAGTCCACTTCGGAAGCGAAATTGGCGGTCATTTCGATGCTAACGTCGGAGGATACGACTTGCGCGCGGGAAGGTTTGCGGTGCTGATTTCAATGTTATGGAAGTCGATTGCTATGTGGTTTGCTTAAGGTGGGAGAGAAAAGTTGGAGGTGGTTTTACGAGTTCATATATTTGAGGTTAGGATTGGTTAGGTATAGTTCATGAATTGGATTTTATGGAAGTTGCTTGCAATGTGGTTTGCTTAAGGTGAGAAAGAAAAGTTGGAGGTGGTTTTACGTGTTTCCTTATATTTGAGGGCTGATCTAATTTGGGCCCACACAAAATTTCGGTGTGAATGAGAATGCGGTTTTTAACTATTCCAGAATAAAATATTTACATTTGTGCCACCGTATCGATTGAATATACATAGAGCGAACTTACTTTCGACATGAACTTTTTCTGCACGACTCCGCCGTATTATTTTGTTTTTATACTTTTAACTGACTGGAAGTAGTTTGGGAGGCGACACGACCGCAGATTGTTATAAACACGGAAAGGAGAAGTTTGGCGGTAAGTCGGACAGTAGATGCAAGATGGCGATGTCGACCGATACCGAGACTTAGTTCCGACGGAATGATCAGAAGTTTGTTCGTTAACCGCCGATGCTGAAGTTGCCCGCACTGGACCCTTCGCCCGCTGGACGACAGTCTGCGAAAGCTGTCCTATTCCAGACCTACCACCTATATACATACACCTATACACACAGACAGAGTTGCCTTTATGCCCATCCTGACGCTGAACTAGGAAATTTCTTCCAACAAACACTCGTCACTATGTTAAAGCATATTTCACAAAGCTAACCTCAACTTGAAGAACTCAAGTCTTCTTTGATATTACCATAATAGTTATTACTTATTTTTATTTGCAAATTTTTCTTGACTCATTTCACCAACTGGTAATCTGATGGTATTTTTTTCAATATTATTTTCTTGCACTTTGATGTTCATTTACAAATTTCCACTTTTATATGCAAGTTCAATTGCTCATAAAATAATAGAATATTTTCTTCAATCGTCAATACTTTGAATAACCTCCAATCAGGTCCTAGTAAAATCAGTATATTGTTATTACATTTTTACATTTGTCTACAGGCATTTTCTTTAGCAAATCCTTAAACTATCATAAAATTCGAAGAGTCTTCCACTCGAAACACTGAATTATCTTCAAATACCTAACCTTCAATCCAACGAGCTGCCATATACGATTCGCATACCTTAAGTCTCGAAAGTGTGGTCCTCGGCAGTCGCTAATATTTCGAGAAATTATTGAAGCTCCTCGAACCGACATTATCCTACGTGGCATGCGCATAAGAGTGACGTAAAATATGCCGCGAACGTGTAATAGAATCGACGCCATTCGCCGGCGAGCTTCCATGCGATTGATATTCACAGTTCGAGCGCCCTCTCGCGATTCGTAAATCGACTTCGAACGTGCCGGCGGCGGCCGTTCCGAAAAATCATTAGAAATTATTGCCCATTATGCGAACGATAGAAAGTGCGCCCGGCCCCGATAACGTATGCATGAAAATGCGAAAGTTCGGATCGTGACTCGTCCGCGAACGATTTCTCAGCCTTAGCGGAATCCGATATCATTTTCATCCCGTATCATTCGTTCCATCTATCCGCCTTTGCAGCGAATAAATCTGTGTCTACGCACGCATAAGGCCACAGATTCGTATCTATAGTCGTATCAGTATCGAAATTTTGAAAATGTAGTTGAAAATTATTTTTAGACTGTAAGATGAAATCTTTGATCTGCGAACAGTGATAAGTACGGAATGAAAGTTGAAAATTTAGTTTCGATGACAGCGACAAGTACAGAGAACAGACGTTCGGTAATGAATTATTTATCGAGTCGCACAAAGGGGAACGAAAGCTGTCCGACATTCCGCGCAAGACTTCAATTAACTCCGGAAATTGCTCCCCTGCCCATCCGGCAACATCGACCTCGAGTACACGGCGAACCTACCGCGAAAACTATCATAAATAACGAGCCCGGCACTCCGGACACGTTCCCGCAAAGCTGTACACACTTACGGCAATCGCAAACGAGTCCTTTGCGACGTAAAGAGTGCGAGACAGCGACCCGCGGCCATGCCGGCAAACTCATTAAGCGGAACGAATGATACATGCAGCGTCTTCCCTTTGATCAGTTCCACTTTTTCCACTCCCCCCAGCCGACTAAAATTCGACTCGACCGCGTCCTAACCTCACATTCCATCCAAGAACCCGAGTTAATTAACCTCCTACAAAAACGGCCGCTTTGTGCCTCGGAGCTGGGAAGTTGGCGTCTCGATGAAAACTGGGCCCGCTGTACGAGTCTGTCGCAGGGTAATGGATCTGGCCGAAAAGTAATCTAATACGATCGCGCTCGCGCGCGCGCGCCGGCGTATTCTCCATTGTTTGTCCCACACACCTTCGAATACCTTCGAATACCATCGCACACCTTCATACACCTTCATACACCTTTGCGCACCTTTGAGTCTGCTGGCTCCTTCGCTCTCACCTTCTACCCCTCGGCCTTATTCTCCGCGTCTACCCCTCCTTGATGCGCGTACAATACGATGAATGCCTCCTTTGTAGGGAGCCTGCCATCCGAGGATATTACAAGGTACGCTCGTTATAAATAGTGCCACTTGCCGAGCGCGATACGACAATGGGAACGGGCCGTTTCCGTAGGCGGTTCCTTTTTCGAGGAGGATCGCGGAGGGTTGCTTAAGGGTGCCATCGAAAAATTTTACGTCCACCTGAGAGTGGGCTTGAAGAGGATTTTTTCTTCTCATGTAACTATCTTATCGCTTTTGTATTGAAATGAACGCGCAACTGGGGGTACTTTGATATTATTTGCACCTACCTGACGGTGGTAGAACCTTCAAAATTGCGAAAAAACTTCAACAAATTATTGGCCTCATTTTCGATTTATAACTATCCTATCCGATGGACTTTAACTCGCACTGGAAGTTCATCGCAAGCAAAGTTTCGAATTCGAAGGAACGAGCTGTCTCCGTAGGCGGTTCCTTTTTCGAGGAGGATCGCGGAGGGTTGCTTGGGGTGCCGTCGCAAAATGTTGCGTCCACCGGAGAGTGGGCTTGAAGAGGATTTTTTCCCGCGATTTATAATGGGATTGAATGAGGTTGCTCGAGTGTTGCTTCTCGGGATTTTGTGTTGGGGGGAGACTGGTTGGAAAGTAGAGATTGTTCTGTTTGTGATGTAAACGTGTTCAATGCTTGGTTTTACACCTGTTTTAATTGATTATTTTGTCATTTACGGAATGGAATAGTCATAAATTTGTAGGAGTATGCTCAGTTGAGATCATAACCTATACAAATATTTATTATTATTTTTTTTATTGTGGGAGAGTTTTGCATCTTTCTTTCATTTATTCTACAAAATCAATTCTAATATTATTAAAGTGAATCGTTGAAAATATGTAAAAGTAGACGCAGTTCAGATTATAACTAAACAAGATTGATTACTTTTTTTCACCGTAAGGGATCTGTGTATCTTTCTTAACGGATTTATTCTTAAACAGTAATTTTTTATTATATATTACAATTTTATACTGTATCTTGCTTAGCTTATCTATTCTAAAAAAAATTCATGTATCTGTCCATCCAGTCTCCCAAAATTTCTCGCACAGCGGAATACCAAACATTTCTCATCTTCTATCAAATCTCCGAAGCTACAAGTTTCTCATCCAATCAAAATATACAGTTACATAGTACGGAACTCCATTGAATCGATTCAAACTTCTACAACTACCGCAATTTAATTTCTCCTACTCACCCAAACAAAGTCCTAACAAACATTAAAACATACATCTCGCTGAAACCATAACCTAAACCCAAAAAACTTCGCATCCCATACCATAACCTCACTCAGGAAAACTCGTGCAAAAATCCACCGAACGATCGAAGGTCGCAGGACCCTGCAACTTTTTCCGTCTTCGACGGAATCAAGAGGGATACGGGCAGCATCAGTGGCGCTAAATCGTGGCTCGATCCATAAATTCAGCGGCTCCCCGTTATAATAATAAGTTACGCGCTGACCCTACGTTACAGGTAGCACTCGAACAGCGTGCTGCAGCACGCAGCTGCAGTGATGCATGGCGGGCATTAGGAAGATTTAGCATATATACATGGCACACCCCACGTATGAAGAAAGGCAGAGAGGACAGTGTGAGCAAGAGAGAGGGAGGGAGGGAGGAAATGAGCGGAAGACGATGCATGAGCGAGTATGAGAGGCTGTGAATGTATGGCAGATATGGGTGGAGATAGCAAGGATAGCAAGGATAGCAAGGATGCTGGGATTGGTGAGGAAGTGGGAAGGAAGATGGTAAGATAGGTCGGAGGTAGCTAAGGGATATTAGATGCGAGATTATAAGAGAGTAAATAGGGGTCTGAGACAGGATAATGAGAAAATTGATAAAGAGAGATAATGGGTGGGATGCGGGCTGAAGGTGAGGAGGCGGCATATGGAGGGGGGAGATGTGGGGGAATGAGTCGGTGTAGTGATTCGGTTAAACGTAATGGGAGTGCTAGATTTTGCGACGTGGCGCTAAGTGAAGGAATATTGCAAGCAATAGTTGGTAAGAAAGTGTGGAATAGATATCAAGTAATCTGATTAATTGAATTCGAAATTCTATACAGGGAGGTACTGTCACAATTGGATTGACGTAACACTTGAATAAATGATTGAAGTTTTTCACTCCTCTCGGATTGTAATTAATGTCTCTGTTCAAACTTCAATGGCAAAACCTGTTCATTATTAAATTAAATAAGATATTGTATAGGCTCGATATTTCATGGCTCTGAGAATTTCTCGTATGTTGTCAATGCCACGATTTAATGTGTTTACTTTTGCGACTCTCGCACGTAAGCGACATAACCGCAAAGCCTAACCTAAAAGTACACGCGGTCACGAAACGCTAACAGAATAAATAACGAAAAGCGTAAGGTATAACGTATGAGATGGACCGAGTCGCGGAAGACGGAAGACGGAAGACGGAAGGTCGAAAGAGTCCGATGATGGCCCGACCGGCGAGAGACTCGCTCAGTGCTGGGAAGAGTGCGAGAATAACGGAAGACTCGACACGGTGTACCGGCATGTAACGTTCCGGCTGCACTTACCCAACTTGTACATAACATTGACGCCCCCGATGTCCTCCCACGAGGGTCGTACCTCAGCGAAACACGGTAGCCTCGTTTATGGGAGCACCGGCTACCGGCAGTCTCAAAAGCGACGCGTAACGCGCAGCCGGAAACGAGCGGAAATCGCGCGGGGACCGCTGTCTCGAACGGAGCCCAGCATCCGTGACAACGAGAGTCAGAAACTTTTGGGCTATCTAATATTTACGGCTATTAATGGACTGTTCAAGGACGCACCAGGAATGGACGATGTTTCCCGAAAGGGATGGGAATTTTGAGGGTGTCTTTTTAAGTTAGGAAGAGGTGGAACAGCCTGTGGTAACAGAGATATTGATAAACCTTTCAAAATGGTGCATGGATAAAATTAAATGTTAGTATATTATTCGGTTCAAGAATATAAATTATTTATGGCAAGTCTGGCAATGTTTTTTCCAATTTGTTGGTATTTTCAGGCTGTAAGTGGACTTACACTTCATTTTAAGATATTAAAAACATTTACTAATTATAAATTAAAAGTATACACTAAATTAATCGCGAATTTTGTGACGTCCCATTTATTTTCAAATTGACTTACATCACTTTCAAAACAAACGGTCCATTACAATCTACCTAACCTCAATATATTTGTGATACGATCAGTTGTACAATTCAGGGGTAATTTACGATCGTCTATTTTCTTACTGTTCTTAATAAAGTTCTTTAACAGAACTATTTTAACACATTGCTTACCTCTCGCGTTTCGTTGTATTCCCGAAGCTGGGGCGGATATATTACGGCGGGAGGGTTTACGATATTTTTAAAGCCAAAGCGATGCGCCCAAAGGAAAGTATATGGAGAGTGCAGGGGGTGAGGGGGTGGCCGGGGTGTATTTCATAACAGTACGGTCACCGACGTATCACCTGGGCAAATACCGACTCGCCCGCAGACGTACAAACACGCACACGCGTGGGACTGCAGGAATTATTAAGCTCGACGTTTTGCAAGCAAAAGAAAAAGATCATCTTCCAACGTTCCGCGCGTAATAGCAGACGCGCAAACTTTGTAACGCGATAATTTATTCATCGCAAAAGGCCACGACATTGCCAGCCCCCCCCCCACCGGTATTTTTATCTCGGTACCATCGCGAAGCATAAAATTTCGACCGCGAAACGTGAAACGCGACCCTACCCTTTTGCGCGGCAACCTTTTTTTGCCGCGGAATTTACCGCGAATTAAGCGTGTCGGAGAAATGTTTTATTCCGACTTTATCAGTTGCTCGTCGACGAAAATTCGTGAGCGGTTCGTTGTAGATGCTTTCTTCGAAAAATTTTCCTTCGTATGACCTGCCGTGCAATTAACAGTCAGCTGTGTTTGACGACGGTATCCGTCATGGTGGAATTGCATATTTTCTGTCATGACGACCATGTGTCTGTCATGCGTGAAATACAGTTACTCTTGCTATTTAAACTGTAATTTTAATGGAAGCTAAAATATTGTTACGTGGGCGCGACATACGACAAAATCGTTGCGGTGGGCAGGAAACACTTGCCAATCGAAATTGTCCAAACTGCCCGACGCAAAATAACGAACCAAAGAACTCAACATTTTCGTAAAGCCTCCCGACTCTGTCCGGCCGCAATAACGGAAAACTACCGCAATGTCGTGCGCAATTCGACGAACGTAGAACAAAGCGTCGCCGCGATTTTCCCATCGAAAGCACGTGCAATTGAAAAAACTCACCGTGTACCCCCCCGCCATTGACCGCCGAAGGAATCCGATCGGCACGAAGGGAAGAACGGGAAGGGAGGATAACAGAAATAGAAGTCCATGGAAGAGCGGAGGAATTGAAGCGGAGTTGCAAAAAGAGCGAGAGAAGCTGACCGACGGACGACACTATGGAAGTGGACAATGTGGGAGACCTATGGTGGACAATGTGAGAAATACTGACAATGTGGGAAACGTAAATGTCGGACAGCATGAATGACAAGGACAATGTGGCAGACAGGGGGTGGACAATGTGGGAAACGTGATGGGAAACTACGGTAGAGGAAGAGGGAAAAGCGACAGGACTGTACAAGTGCCAGTCCAAGTGAAACGAGCCGGAGAGGGAGGGGGGGGGGGGGTGATACGGGCGACACAATGAGGAAAGCAAGTGTGTCGGCTTTGGCAAAGTTACACCCGTAGGGAATTAGCCGGCGACTAATCAGAGTTGCCGAGCCGGCGGGGTTTCCACGGGAAGGAGAAACAGAAACGAGGCTGTGGGTCGTCCGACTGCGTCCGATGTAAAATATTTCTCTAAGCTGCCCGATGTACAATGTCCAGCTTGCGCTGGGCACACTGTCCGCTGTCCGCCGGAATACGGCTCTCGCCTTGTTTCCTTGTCTATGGCCGAAACTTCCCTTCCGCGTATGGCTGCGTGTATGTGTGCGCGCGCCCGCGCGCGCTTGTCGTGAGTTATGGGCATAATTCCGGTGATGAATCGCGTGCGTACGGGGCTGATAGATAAAATTCGGCTGCGACGGCTTCGGTAAGAATGTTTGGGCGCTGCAGTTTGATTTGGAGGTGCCACTGAGTCTTGGAGTTTTGATTGACTGTCGAGAGTCGCACAGAGTAGGTTTAGATGTACTGTATTAAGTTTTTGGCCGATTCCGTCAGTGTTGTACTTTCAAGAACTCAATTTCAATGATTTTTACCGGAAAAACATTGACTGTAATTAAGTTGAAGGTAATACGATTTTGACATATTAAAGTTGAATGAAGAGAAAACAATTTTTAATAATATAAATGATGAAAAGATGGCTAGTTTCAGATTACTATATGAAGGATAAATTGTTAATCTATTTTAAGCTACTTTATTCTCATTATTTTTATTTTATTCGACTTTCTTTTAGGACATTTGGATTTTGATTCGTTATGTGAGACTGTTTAAGGATAATATTGATGTATGATTGAAAAAAATGTACTTTGGGGTAGCGATGGTTTTTATTGTAAGGGTTGGGCGGGACACTGTTGTAACTCTTAGTACCTGCTCGTTCACCTAACTCGTGTACGCATTTGTCTGCCTCGGTATAACCGAAACTTCCCCTTAACTAGTCTTATACCACCTTCTCCGCGTACAACAGCCATACCACTTCCACTAATAAGTATTTATGACCGCATTACACAATTCGCAACGTACAACCTCTACTTCCCGCATTACAGCTCCGCGAATCACTCTTCACTTTTATATCAACCGCCGCCGAACATTACAACTCCATCCGCTTTACGACGTTTCTGTATCCAACACTAAATACGTTGTAAATGTCAAAGGAAAGTTTGGTAAACGATTTGATAATTATAGTCATCTTATTATAATGCAAATAATAATTACAAAACGTCAGGTTGATTTTTTATAAAAAAATTTAAACCGATACACTTTACACCTTTTGGTCCGTTTTTACTTTAACTCAGAGTTAACACAGAGTTCAGTGTCCAGGAATTATATAATGCAATGCTTGCGATTGCAGCAAAATTTACCAAATCTCTAAACCATACAACAATAATAATTCAACATATCATTCGAATAATTTTCTCACCGTTTTATCAGTGAAAATCCACCTTCAATTATTGACTCTTCCAATCCGGCCACCCTTCTTACATCTCAAGCCCCACCCTGACAACTACTAAGCACTTCACAACAAATCCACCATGCTCATTTATAAGACCGATAATACATATTTCAAAAAATTTCTCACAATTTTACCAGCAAGAACCGACTTCAACTACTCCCCATTCCAACTCCGACTACCCTCCTAGGTCTCAACCCCCACTCCTACTAAACACCTTACAACGACCCAACACGCTCGTTTACACGAGCATCGCCAAGTGCTCCCTATACCATTCTCGCCCATGAATTATCGAGCATTCTCACCGGCGAAGGTCGAAGGTCGAAGGGTGGAAAGTGCGTCAGGCTGGCGTATACGCTCGTCGCCTCGGACAGCGTCGAAGCGGCTCCCGGCTTGACCATGAAGAGCGGCTACCCGGGCCAGGCTGTAATCCCACGGATCATGCCAGCTCGACTACATGCACGGCTCGCCATCGTGGATCTTCGCCGTTTGCCAAGATTTACTGGCTCCCGCACTCGGCTGCCGCTGCTAAATGGCGGACATTATGCGACGCGGAATCTCGAGTATGAGTCAGTGTTAATAGCCGGTTTAAGCGAAGATGCGAAAAGAGGCGTTGATAATGTGCCGTCTGCCGTTTGGAACGATGATTGATCGCGCGGGAACAATAGGCGTTACATTCGCTATTTATACATGTACAGGACGGGGGCTAGATGGATGGGGGTTGTTTTTCGAGTGTTTGGGGTTATTGATATGAAGGTTTGCTGAAGGGGTCGAATGTGGGTGGGTATACTGAACCATTCTTTAAATTTTTTGTTTTCATAAATTATAAAAATTTGATGAAATAATGTACATTGTTTTTTAAAATTCCCTTTACAATATACATTCAAATATATATTGTAAAATGCATAAATGCGGATATAGCTTCCATCTAACGGTACATAAAATTAATAAGAAAGAGGCGCAGAAAAATAGTCGTCAGTAATGTTACAATTTTTATGTAACTGGTGGAGTTAATCGATTTGTGCGCTGAGCGGCTCAATTCACTCTATCCGCATGGACAAGACCGACCAATGTCATACAAAAGGTTTATCCCACAACATTCCGCAAACGACTCTAGCGCCCAGTCAGCAGCCTTCGATGCGACCTCTCAGACGTTCGATCCCCCTTATCTCAGGGGTCAACACTCATCGCCGAAGGAACGGACGCCAAAACTGTTTACGACTCTCCGCAGTCTGCGCTTCTCATTTCTGGCCAGCCACGCGCCTCAACTCCAGATTCGCTTGACGCACGCGTGACGTCACGTTCGGCGGAGGGCTCGTGCCGGCGAGTCGAGCGGCGATTGGCCGATCGGCCGACTCGTACGATCCACGTCGCAACGGTTGACACCACTTGACATCGCCGGGCTGTGACAGTGGGAATTGACCCGAGGAAAGGAGGACACGGTCGTCGGGTTTCGTGCTTAACCAGAATTCCCGGCGGCGACTCGCGGATTCCCACTAATCGAGGATTGTTTCCAATTTATGACGCGCTCACTTCGCCGAGTTTCGTCGATCTCCTGCGCAACATCCGGTCCTAATGGGCTCCTTCCCGAGGAGCATGGTCGCGGTCTGGGATAGAGTAGACTGCGCTGCGGCTGGCGTGTAGTATTTTTCGAGGCTGCTGCTGTGTCGGTGGCTATTGATCGACGCTGCAGATCGTTTTCGGTACCGTATTGTACAATGGTAGCAGTAGTTGGGTAATAGTAACAGTTATCAATATGATGGTACAGATGACCGGTGCAGCTGGAGGTTGCTGCCGTTGGTAATTATTGATTGATGTTTTAGATCATTCCGTGTATTGTAATCGTTTGCAGAATTGTAACTGTAGTACTGTAGTAGTAATAGTAATTAATGTTGTATTGTCTTCTATACATGTTTTTTAAGTTACTTTAGGATGGATAGATATTGAACAATGTTTTTGATCATTTTGTGTATGTCTTACTGTAAATTTTTGTGTAAGTTTTACTGTACCACATAATGTATGCATAGTAGCATTATAACCACTTATATACAGTATGTATACAATAGTGATAGGGGCAGTAGTAATTGACATTATATATAATGATGTAGTTGACTGTAGAAAGTTTAATGTTGAAGTTATCATGTTAACCCTGTTTATTAACAGTCTAGATCAACATTTAAAATAGTTTTGTACATGCTACAAGTTTGTACTATACAAGATTCACTGATATTCAGTATATAATTATGTATTGACCATAACCGTATCTTACCGTCACTAGCTCAATAACATCATAAAAATAATATATTATAACATCTAAATTGACTGTAACCGTATTTGTCTCTAATAGTATACCAGCTTCAAAATCAAAAACACCAATAAGCTTTTTTAAACCATTTAAACATTTGATTATACTACCAACCAACATACCAATATTCACTAAATTTAAATGATACCAGTAATATAAGGTTGGGGAAAAAGAAATCCATTATTTTTGCGCGAAGTTCAAGACTTTATTTAACATGCTTTGGATTTTCCGATTTGGGTCAAATATGGACCATTTTGTTGGGTAATTTGTTGCCATTTTAAAGGTAATTTCATAATGCCTCTCTCATAGAAGTTTTGGTCCTTATTGGCGAAAAACTCTAATAATCGATTTTCACAATCTTCTCTTGATTCCAATTTCTTATCACACAGGATGTTTTGCAATGCGAGAAAAAGGTGGTAATCGCTTGGTGCCAGGTCCGGACTATATGGCGGATGCATTAAAATTTTCCAACCAAGCTTCAAGAGTTTCTGGCGAGTCACTACAGACGTGTGTGGCCTGGCGTTGTCCTGATGGAACACAACACCTCTTCTGTTGGCCAATTCTGGCCGTTTCTGGTCAATCGCTAGCTTCAAACAGTCCAGTTGTTGACAGTGGAGATCTGAATTTAGTGTTTGGCCATACGGAAACAAACTCATAACAAATTATTCCTTTCCAGTCCCACCAAATACACAGTAGAACCTTCCTGGCCGTTAGTCCTCGTTTGGCCACCGTTTGAGCTGCTTCACCGCGCTTTGACGACGATCGTTTTCGCACAATATTGTCGTATGTGACCCATTTCTCATCCCCAGTCACCATCCGTTTAAGAAATGGGTCGATTTCATTGCGTTTGGCCAAGGCTTCGCAGATGGAAATTCGATCCAACATGTTTTTCGGTGTTAATTAGTGTGGCACCCAAACATCGAGCTTCTTTTTGAATCCAACTTTGCGCAAATGGTTTAAAACTGTTTTATGGTCGATCTTTAGCTCCTGAGCGATGCTACGGCTACTAACATGCCGGTCAATATTGATTATTTCTGCGATTTGGTTGACATTTTCGACGATGGGCCTGCCTGCGCGAGGTGCATCTTTAACATCAAAAATGCCTGAACGGAATCGACGAAACCAAAATTGCACGTAATTAGCTGTTACAGTATCGGCACCATAAACACCATTTACAATTTCAGCCGCCTGGCTTGCATTTTCGCCTTTATCGAAGAAAAACTGTAAAATGTACCGAATGTTCGCTTTGCTGACTTCCATTTTTAACACCCTGTAACTCACAACTGAATGGACGAAACAAAAAACAACAAAAGAATTTTTTTTAGTGTGAAATGTCATCTTTACAACGAGCATAAATTTCAAATTTTTTGATCGATACTTTACGAGATATCGTTCACTACAGCCATGTACCGAAAAAATAATGGATTTCTTTTTCCCCAACCTTATATATTCAATATAAATTCTATGAAAACAATCGAATATCATTTGGTATCTATCTAGCGCATCATTCTTCGCAATCCACCGGACGTAATAAAGTAAGAGTGTAAACAATAGCTAAGCCCCCTAATCATTGCCCGACACAATTATGCGGTATCCGCATGAATTACGTGGAGATACAGGAGCTCTTCCGTGCATGAGGCGTACTTACAATTAGATATCGTGCAATTTATCCGGATCGCGGCTGTGGCACGGTCATAACTCACGTCAGACCTAATCCCGTAGATTCGAGTCATAAAACGTGCTGAAACGAGTCCGGCCTTCCAATGACAGTGTCGCGATGTCGTCCGAAGACGCAGATATTAAATCGATTTATTAGCGAGGCGAAGTGCGCAGTAAAACAGGACTTCGTTATCCTTCCGGCGCGTCAGGACTTTCTGCAATCCCTGCAATATCGTTAACACGCGCATTTACTGATTAGTGGGAGTGTCCGCACTTTTTGTTGTTTCGAGCATATTTATTATCAGCATTCTTCATTGTCTACTAATGCATAGCGAAGTCAGGAACACGTTTACTTTATATTGCTTTGCAAGCTTGTTCGATATTATTGCAGTTGCAGGCATAATACTGGATGTATGCTTGTAAAGGTATTTGGCCGTATGTTGGTAATGCTGAGTGCGGTTGAACGTGTTTATTCTTTCGACAGCTGTGTTAGGAATCGGAGGTGAAATTATGAAATTTATGGTATTGCATGTGACTTTAGCGCCTTACGGAATAAATTCAGGTAGAATCAGTTATCCAATCCAAAGAAAAAACACATGAAGCATAAAACATTCCACGAAATGTACTTCAAATTTCGTACAAGTCAAAAGATTGTCTAATCGAGAGTCTATAGTCTTCTCAAAAATTCTCAAATAAATCCCCCACCCTGTGTGACCATCAACAGTCAAATCAATTGGTAGTCAATTGGCATCGAAACGCTCTGTCGAGTCAAGTATGCGGCATGCGCTGCCGTAACTTCGAGGCTCGTTCCCTCGGACCGGATATCCGGCCCAGCTTACTTTCCTCGAAGCATCTTCACATGAGGGATGCTCATGTTCCCATCGGCGTGGAATGCCGAGTTTCGGACGCGATGCACGATTATTGCGGTAAATTTCATTCCATAAATCGTGAGCGTAATGCGCGGCATGTTAATCGAAGAGCTATGCAACGGCTTGGAGTTCGGAGTGGGGGAGGGGGAGGGGTTGATTTTTGCCAATTTCGGAATGCCGGTAGGGAAGATGGGTGCCTGCATCGTTCCCGAAGCTAAAGTTGGCCGCTCGGCTAATTGCGGACTCGAATAGTTTCTCTCGCCTTCTTACGGGCTCCGAGCATGCTTTGAGTTAGAAGCGGGATGCGATGTATATATATGAGCCGTTTATTTTGAAAGTGGCAAAAGTCCATTTCCCCAAAAAAATCGAGGTAGCTTTACAGTTACATGATCTTTTCATTCTGAAGTGAGAGAGTTTTTATTCTGTTGCGAGAGTTTCGAATGGTTATGGAATATATTATTGCCCACAATTTTATAGGACTACAGCTTTATGTTTAACTATTGAAACAACAGTTGAATTATCCTTTAAACCTTCGATTCGAAATTATAACAATTTTATCATTATCCTTTGATTTGACTAAAAAAAAAACGATCCGTCGCAATTAACTGTTCTCAAACAGCGGCGCTCAGCGTTCAGTAACCTATTTCCCGATTAATGCTATTTTTTCATGCAGTTACTAGAACGAGACCCCCTTCACAGATCGATTGTCCAAACATCGATAGATTTCACTCGCAATTGCGCTCGGCAACCACTTACTCTGACGTCAGTATTCCATTCCATTGACATTCGACCCGCCGTCTGAATTAGCGCGTGTCAACCCCGTCGCTTTTTTTTTCTACCCTCCTCCGACGTGTGCAAATGTAACGGTACGCTGTATATTCGACGGATCGTTCGTTGGCCGTCGCTAGTATCGGGCAGAGTACTTGATCCGAATGCGAACGAGGATATAAGTTACGCACTTTACGGGCCACGATAAATGTTCTGACAATGAATTCTTTGTTCCGCCAACGAGCTTATCGACATCTGGGGCCGCTGTAACTCGCGGGCACTTGTTACACGTTACACGGCCGGGCCGGACACGTTCCGTTCTGGACGAGGAAAATTAATTCCGATTTTCTTCCGTTCCTTCCTGATATTTGATAATATTTTTTCTGAGTTAAGAGCTCAATTTGTTTGATTTATTTGTTATATCGTTCGGATGTAAGTTGTACTGTGTAATCCGTTCCGTTCTAAAGGTGGCTTGCAGTTAAATGAGAGTTTTTCTCTTTACTGCGACGGTCGACTTAATCACAAAATTTAGTTATGTTATTGTTTAGACGATCGAAGGAAGAAACTTTTCAAGTATTACGTTCATTGCTTACGGAGTGCCTCGATCATTTCGATTTTGAAACTCGAGTCTGAACTGAATACTTATAACGTAAATGTATAATATTGTGTTTCTGGCGAATTGGGTCAGTGTTATACTTGTGACTACTGAACTTCGATGATTTGTAAGTGAAAAACATTGACTTTAAATGATCACGCTAAAGAATTTAACATATTGGGATTGGAATAGTGAGAATAATTACTTATAAAAATTACAAAGAGGAGAGGAAAAGGTAGCGTAACCTAACATGTAACATAACCAAACTGACACACTTTCGTTCTTTCGATTACTCCGTTATTGCCAAAGTAAACAAATCTCAAGAACCTCTCGTTTTAACTTAAACCCTCGACAGGGCACAAAAGAAAACGGTCCCCCAAGCATTCTTCACAACTCACGCCGATCCGCCTCGCTAATTGGCCCATTCATAAAAGCTCTCCAAATCTCCCGATCCGTCGGCCATCCACGTATTTCCCCGCTTCGGAAATGAGCGTGGAAAAATCCGTCGGCGAAGGAATCGTTACCGAAAAGCTGCGGTCGTTATGGAAATTTCCTCGCGGCTAACCTCCGCCAATTTGCCGGCCGCGTCCATAACCTAGTTCGGCAGAAAGATGGCGGTACTGTTCACAGTAAACGGATGGGAGTGAGTGAGACGGCTAATGTTCGTGCGGAACTTTGAGAGAAACGGAGACAGGTCTAGAGTTTCTTTTGAATCGGAGAGTGAGAGAGAGGATAAATGTTGCCTGTAAATCTTGAGGGGGAGAGGTAATGTTGTGAATCGTTAGAGTGAAGAGAGTGTTTGTTGTGAATCGTTAGACTGAGTGGGAGAGTATTGACTGCGAATAATTTAGAGTGAGTGGCAGACTGTTTGCTGCGAATCATCTTAACTCAAAAGTGAGAGAGACAGTTAGTATTCCTGCAATAATTAGATAAAGTGAGAAAGTGTTCGTTCTGATCCGTAAGAGTGAGTGAGATGGCAAATATTGGCTGTAAACCGTAGATGAAAGAGATAATATTTCTGCAAATTGTGAAACTTTCCTAGATTATCGAACACTTTGAATCATCGGGGAGTAACATTTTATCCTCTCGGCTAGTATTGCACTTACTTATATAGATGTTACCCCTTCCTGAGAAAGGGACGGGGGGAGGGGAGAGAAGAGGAGAAGAGAGAGAGGAACAGACGTAGACAGAAACAGAGACAGAGGTAGAAGCAAGGAGGCTGAAGGCCGTCCGCAGGGGCGAGCTCGGTCATAACCGTTAAATTCGGCCAGAAACTTCGCGGGTGTATTCCCATTATCTCCCGACTTGACGTAGAGGGAAGCGTTCTGGGGATGCCCAGGCCTTTTGCCTTCGGCCTCTCGAGCGAGTAAGTAACCGTTCGCGCGTGGATTGCCCCGGGATGGAGTGTCTGGCCTCGGTTCGTGTCGGCGTAATGCGCGAAGGCGGAAAGAATGAAGGTGGCTGGGATAAGGAGAGGGGAGGGGGGAGATGTAGCGTAAGGAGTGAGCGAGATAAGAAGCCGAGGCTGGAAAGGATGTGCGTTGAATCATGCGGATGGATAGGGCCGATTGTGCTCCTCGCGGGAGGAGGGCGCCGTAATCTTTTTTATGGTAAATAATTTTGCGGGCCGCAGTCGATTAGGGCAGGGTGGATAATGATTAGGGGAGATGAAGGTTGAGTTATGTAATTGGGGTAAACTGATTACGGGTAGGGCGCCGGCCCGAGATCGTTATAATCGTTTCGTTCCTGCCTTTGTTCCTTTCGCGTGCTCGATGGCTGGGGGAAGTTTCAGCAAGGATGCGCAGGAATTCGGTACAGTTGGCGGAGAACGAAACGGAGGCGGTACATCGAGGAGAATGTATAATTGCAGCGGAGAGAAATTGGGAGGTCGTTGCAATGGCAATTTATTCTGCTCCTTAGCGGCCGCCGATGAGAATTCTGATGAAGGGAAAGAAGTTCGGTCGTTTATCAGGTTACTTAGCGCACCGAAGGCCGAAGAAGCGGGAGTCGGACACAACTAACCTAAAAACCGTCTTTCGAAGGGTGTACTATTAGAACCGAGGAGCAGGACCATTGAACGACCTAACACCTTCAGCGCCGTCCACCAAAAACTCGCGACTACGAGCGAACAGGGAGAGAACAGATAGCAGATCGCGCCAAAGTAGTCTGCAGTCCCTAACCTCACTTTTTTTCACTCTCGACTCTGATTCCGGCGACGGCCGAGAGAAGTACGAACTCCGCTGGCGAGAAGCGCGCGATCGGATCTGATGCTAGCAGGCCGAAAAGAATTAATGGCTAGAATGCGAAGTTGGAGGAATGAAGAGGCAAAGGACCTGGCCAGGTCCGAAGTCGGTGGCCAACTCTTCGGCTCTCAGCGGGCTCGCTCGAGCTCGTTAAGCGTCCGAGTTCTTTCCTCTCCGCTAATTATCCGCGCGTCGCCGTGCAAAACCGCAGGCAACGCTGGGATTCCATGTCGCAGGAGGTACGAACCTTCTTGGCACTCGCCACGGCTTACTGGTTCGAGCATAATCGCTCTGCGCCACGATAAGCGCCGATTTACGGACGGCCTTGGATGCCGTGGATTTCGCGAGCCGAAGAAAGAAGCTTTGCGCTTGCTTTTTTTTTTACGTCTGACCCGATGCTCTCGTCGCTGGACTCAGGAATTTTGAGCTCAAAGAAGCTTTCTCGCTTAGGAGGATCGATTTTTCTTCATGCTTTTGTTAGGTATTTTATTTTTGTTTCAAGTCGTTGGGGTGTTGTGTCGTTAGCATTTTACAGAGTTATATGTTATTTTCGTATTGTTTATACTGAGAATTTTCCGAAAGTTTCAGTGATGTTCACTGGTATGTACTCCCCTACAGTTTCATTCGCAGTACTTTAGTAAAAATGTGACAAAATACATTATCTTTCCTCTCCACATAAAGTACACTATTAATCGAAGGACGAACAATATACAAATAACAACAAACAAAAGGAAACAACAGCCGACCGAATTCCTTGAATTTCCACCGACACAGTACCCAAAAAAGACCGTCTTCCAAAATCTCAGCCCCAGCTCCCACGAATGTAACCGCACTTCCACATATTCGTTACAACTCCATCGACGCGCGTCGGCCAATTTTAAGTGCGAATCTGGCTTCCAATTAGACGCGGACGGCCCTCGCCGAAAAACACCGAATGCTGCGTGGGCTCGGACTTTTCATTTGCCCCCAACGCCGGGGACAATTCCGGGAAGGTTAATTACCCCGTACGGTTTGCAAATTACCAGCCATTCACGTACCTTCCCTTCCTATTTCACTCGTAGACGTACGTTTGCTTTATAGAGTATCACTTGTTCTCTCTCTCTCTCTCTCTCTCTCTCTCTCTCAATATATATATATATATTGAAAGCCATTTAATGTTCGCTATGCAAAAAAAAACTTCTGTCCCACCCCATCAGATACAGTCTTAATTTCCACGACCCCCCTCCCCCGCACCCGCCACCGAACTTTCGAATCACGTCCACAATTCCGATCTCGAAACTTCCCACGGCGAGTCGCCATCTTCTCAGCGACGAGCGTCATGAGTTTCCCGGAGGTCGTAAAAAAGCTTTCGCCCACCTAGCCGACCGCGGAAGCGGAAGTGCAACCATCGCGGGCGACGTGAGATGGACCGACAGAGGGTTGGCCCACTCCGCGGAGAGTCCTCTGGCAAAAATTACGCGGGCAAAGGCCGAACGCCGACGAGAAAATTAACTCCTCGAGCGAGGCTCGGCTCTCAATTAGGGACTGTAATAACTGTTTCATAATTCGTGCCTTTTCGGTGAGCGCGAGGGTGGCACGGAAAAATTCTGCCCCTCGAACGAGCAGTAGTGAGGCATCGAACGCGATGGGCGGGATCGAATTCCGGTGCCGAAGATCAACTGGGATTTTTGGTGGTTGGGTGTGAGACGAAGGATTTTTGATTTGGAGGTAAGGGAGTTGAAGGTTCATTGGGCGCAGATTTTAATAGGATTTTGGTGGGGGTTGACATTTTTAGGTTAGCTTGACTGATTAGTGTCACTGTTCAACTGTTTTCTTTTTGTAGGTTAATGTTTTACTGTTTTGGAAGGCTGTATAATTTGAAGAATCTTTTCGTAAATGCATTTGGTTTTTAGGTTAGATTGTACGATTATTATCATTGTTATTGTATCGTAATTGATCGTTAATCTTCCATGATCCGATGAAGTTCCATAAAGTTAAAGTAACAGTATATAATTTTACGATTATCAATACAATTCGCAAGGTAACCGTAACATCGAAATTAATACTCCGCTATCCAAACCACGTTTCCAAATACACCCAGCTCCCCCGCAAACTTAAATACACCCAAAAATGCTTTCCTCCCTCCTTCATTACAATAACCACTCGGAAATTTCACGAAGAAACCCAGCCAACAATCGAACCTCAGAGAACCGCACCACAAAACTCTACCCGACCGAAATCGCATTCTACGCACCCATCCCCCCCCCCCTCCCCCCAAAAAAAGAAAAATCAATAATCGATCCCTACAATCCCACCGGAAGCGTAATAGCCCCGAAAAGCAAACATCCGCCCCGCGAAATATTCCATCGCCCGGCGACAGTAAAACCGTCCGCGAAGCTCAGCGAAGATTTAATTGAAACGTACCGAGAGGAAGATCCTGCAAGTGTCGGACACTGACCGAGAAAAGCAAACGAAACAAACAGGAAAAATAGCCGAAACAGTCCGATTCAAAGTCCGAACGTTTTCGCACACGCTCTCACGTCGCGTTCGGATTTTCGTCCCGCCTGACGTGTCAGGCACCGCTGGAATGGTAGTGGGCAGTGGTGGGAGGTGGCGGAGGGGGGAGGGGTGGGGAGACAGGGACGTAGGAGAGTCGAGGATCGGAACGGATTCTGGATGCGATTTCGCAACGGTGAGCGTGGCGCATAAAGCCGCGGTTACAACTGGCGCTCGATTTATTTACACGTCGCCGCTGTTTGCGATATGACCGCCATTCCTGGCCCGATATCACTCACGGGTACGTCCATTCGCGCTCGGCGGAGTGCGTAATGTCCGGCTGAAACGATGTCGGGCGATGTTATGGGATCGGCTCATTACGTCACTCACCGGTCGGCGGCAAGGCTCCCTTAACACTAAATCCGACCGAAATTACTGGCGCAATCCTGTGTTGGCAATTGTTTCTGTCATGAAAGATTTTCGGTTTTTAAGATATTCCTTGGTGCTCAGGTCAATGAATTTTTTTTCGGTTAAAGCTAACTATCGAGAGCGTTAAGTGGTAATATAGTTTGAAATTGTTGATAGTTCCAGTGTTGGCGACAGGGTTGGTCTAGTGGACTGTGCGTCGATCAAATCTGGGTGACGGTATATTTGTGAGAGTATTTTTTGTTGTCAAATGTTTTCGTTTCCGGCTCTTTGTATTCAACTTCTTTTAATGTGAGCTGAATAAGTTTTTGGGACGAAAAGTTATTATATATTTAGGGGTAATTATTGATTACATAGAAATAATACAAAAAATCTAAATAATTAAAAATGATTATTAGTCAGGATTTTTTATTGTTATTTATGCTAGCGTTTAATATATATATATTCATTTTCGAAATTTACTTTATTACTATTATTGATTATTAAGTAATAATAAAATATAGTTTATCTGGTCTATCGGTCCTAACCGCGAGCATAATACTCAAACATTTATTCCGCAGAAATTGTTAGGTGTTCAATAGTGAGATTCGGGGTTCGCATTTTTTTAGATGATTTCGCGAAAATTTCTTCTTAAACTATTTTGAATCTTTTTCAGATGGTTTTAAGCTTGGAATCAAAGCTCATAACATACGGAACGTAACGATACTTTCGTAATCTCTTTCATATCATTTTTGTCCAGTGCCTTCAAATATCGAAATTCCTGAGTTGTAATAGTGCACGCCGTGCATCGATTCTCGCCTGCTGCCGCATTATAAATTAAAATTGATATCAGTTTACAGTCGCGGACGCGGCACGCATCGCGCGGAAGAACACGTGAATTTTACGCGCATGAATGCTCTTTTGCACTCTGTTCGTTAACGATAAATTTCCCGAACTACGTATACATGTAATCAGTATCGTCGAAGGCTCGTCTGCGAAATTGTATGATATCAATTTTCTCTCTTACAAGAAGTACGAGCGAGTAAAAATTGACCGACCAATTTTGCCGGGACGCCAATCTGCGACCAGGATTCGTCCTTAACGAATACCGGAAGTCTTCCGATAAGAACATAATACCTTACGCGATTTGCCAATTTAACTGACGAACCGTCGATAGCTGACGATCCTGCGTTCCGTTCAATTTTTTTCCTCTCTTCTAACCTGTTGGCCTCTTTTTATATGTCACGTTACGGCCAGATAGCATAACGGGCAGCATAGGGGCGACATTTTGTTGCACACTGTTGCGTGATCGTGGAAAAAGTGTTAAGCTCAGTGGCACGTAACAGCGATCATGGCACGAAAAGGTGAATAAACTTGTTAGCGACGGTGCATTAAAGGCAACGCGTCGTAATGCATCGACGTTGGGGGTGGAAGAAAAGCCACATTTATTGTAACTCCTTCCTTCCAGCCGCATGGCACGCCAACGTTTCAGCAACGTTCAGCTCCGCTTCACAGTTTTTATCGCACTTCAACCCGATAACGACTTCCATTATTCCTCTCGCGAGCTCGCCGTGCATCGCGGCTCAACGCGCCATTATAAACACTCACGGCCAGAGAACATAACCTATAAGTTCTTGTTTAGTCCGAAGTCTCGCAATGAAACGTAGAGAAACTTTCGCACCATCTGTGTAGTCTGTTTAATACGTTCTTCCGATCGGTTAAGGATACTTCGAGAAATGTAACCTATAAATTATTGGCAATTAACCTCAAATTTGTACGCGGACACAAACCAAACTTGTGGAACAATTTCTTCGATAAATTCTAAGTTTTATCAAAGCTTCAAACATTTCGTATAAATAGACACTGTTTCTTCTTGTATCGTCTATTCAATACATTTTGAGGTTAATTAATCATATTTTTGTATTTAACAATAAGTATAAAACATAACCTACAAATCATTAGTCAATCTCAAATCTCATAGTAGATCAACCCCGAAAAACTTGATCCATTTTTACTATGTCTGAAATACATTCTGATGAATAGGTATCATCAGTACAATTACACGATCTTCCAATGCTTCAAACATAACCTACAAATCATCATCGATCAGTCTCGAATCTCACGACGTTACAAACACAGAAGTATTCGTCGGCACTCGAAGCATTCTTTCGACGAATAAGATCGTCGGTCCTCCCGAGAAACGGTTGCAGCCTCAGATTCCCGTATTGGTCGGCCGATAATTAATCTCGCGCGGCATTTTTCGCTCGCTCCCACAATGGCGCCGGGAATTGTGGCTGTTTAAGGGAACGGGCGAAATGTAACAGATTCGTTTCAATTACGCGCGCAACAATCGTTTCTCTCGGAAGGCCGCAAAAAGCGCCATTACTCCCTTTTCAGCACGAACGCGAGGCGGGAGGGTCGTCGAAGGCGCAATTACGCGCGGAAAATTGGTATTGCTAGTGGGAGGAGGAACGGAGATGCTCGGCAAGCAAAGAGAAAGAGAGAGAGAGAGAGAGAGAGAGAGGTGCACAGGTAGAGGACAGCTAGAACAGCAATCTAATTCCAGGCAAGAAATCTGTCTATTAATTCTTGTCCACCGCAAAGGCAGTGACGTAGAGAGGGAAGGACAAAGAGAGGGTGCAAAATAAAAGAATCTAGAAATATTTCAAACTTCAAGACAGCGACGGCCATCGGCGTAAGTCTCCTTAGCGGATTATTTGATCGATTAAAGACCGTAAGCGGTTGGTAAGTAACATTGTTACCTTAATAACCGTTCAAAATTGTACGCAACGCAGTTTGAAGATTAAGAGTTTAATATTGAAAAAATTGCGGAGGAGTTGAACTCTTTACAGGACGTCTTAACGCTATTACAACTCTCGCGTAGTCCTTACGCGCTTCTTTAACGTAGTGCGCAGTCTACGTGGTCTTAGTGCAACGAATTCTTCCCCGACCTTCCCAAACATCCTCCACCCTCTCATGCGGAGGAACATGTGAATTTTACGCGCATGAATGCTCCCTACCATTCTGCTTAACGATAAATTCCACGAACTGGGCACAGAACCAGTATCATTGTTCAAACGTCTCTGAAGTTACGCATCAATTTTCTCGCAAAGAGTTCAACCGGTTAAACACATATCATCTCGCAAAAAAAATTCAATTTCCAACTTTCTGAAAATTATCTCAAACGTAGGTTGAAAATCAAAATTTAGAACTTAAACATTTAAAAAAGTACCGCTTAACATTCTTCATTACGACTGCTCATCTTACGATCCTCGTTACGGTCGTATCCGATTTCAGCGAACGGCAAAAGAAATTCTTTCTCCTTCCGCCCAAAACATCTCGCCAGGTCCAAAAATCCCACCGGGAACCTACACCGATCACATTTCCACCTCCGGCCATTTCCCAGAAAGCCCCAATTACTCTCCGGCCAGTAAAGCGCAGTCGTTCTTGCACAATTCTTCAATTACCCTTATCTCATTACCTAACCTTTTCACACCGCCCAGCTCCCACACCCCCCACCCCCCCTCTTCCTCTCTCCTTCACCTGCACTGCCACTCTAACCTCTTAAACAGACCATCTTTCCTGGCGCGCACGACCGTGCACGAGCCGAGTGTATCTTAACAACGAAATAATAGTGGCTCGGATAAGAACTCGGGGTGGAAGGAAAAATACTTGCTTTACGTACGGGCTTGTTACACTGCGCAGTGTATGTAGCGTAGGTAAGACGAGGGGGGAATAGATAACGTGATAGGACGGTCCGTGGAAAAAGGAGAGGCGGGAAGATAGCATCGGCTTTGTTGTAGGTTAAGACTCTCTCTCTCTCTCTTTCTCTTCTCTTCTTTCTGTCTATCTCTCTTTCTTTCAGACTCTGTTTCTCTCCCTTCCTCAGTCTTCTCTACCTATTTTTCCCTCCCTCGTCTATCTATTTCTGTCCCTCTCCCTCTCTTTCTCTCTCGTTTCTGCAAAAGTGTGCTACTGGGAAAACGAATGGCCCGGCGTATCGTAATGTAAATTACATTGCGTGCCGGCCGCGAATTTGCCCCTGCTTGTCACGTGACCTGCGGACGTTCTCCTTTTTTTCGCTCTCTTTTCTCCATGCTTCGAGCTGGCATTCTCGCTATCCGTCGCTTCCAGCGGGCAGATCGCGGAACTGAGAAATTGCTGCCTGCCAGTTAATGAAGTCATTAAAAGGGTTCTGCCGGATTTCTTCTTCCTTTCGTTCGGCCTGCCCGGCGAATCCGTAATTAATGTTTTCGGGATGTATCGAGGTTCGTGTGGACGGCTCAATTGGGGTGGGTGGGTCGATGGAAATTGGATGTTGGGGTGGATTTCTCGTCTGGTTCAAATTTTTAGGTAGTAATAGGATTTAGTAGGTTTAAAGGTACTGAATTGAGTATGTTAGGAATTTAAAGGTATACTTTGTGTAAATATTTATACTCAGTGTTATGAATTAAGGAAAATTTAGGAGCTCTACTATAGGTTATGTAAATTTCTTTTGATATTTGAATTACACTTCTAATTTCATCGTAATTATAATAGTACAGCATTATATTGTACTTATATTACACTTGTATTATGTTGTATCATAAGTATAAAATCCAATCCATCGCATCCAACTGACTAGAACCTGATCAATTCCACCCAAAAAATAAAGCCACCCCCAGCCAACCCCATCAGCGTCCACTCACCCCAAACGAAAGCCATAAAGTATTTCGACCTCCAGCCCGGTCGGAAAAAGATGTCCCGCTCATCGGAGGATCTTGGGTCCACCCGGAAGCGACTGCGTCGGGATCAAGCACCTCGTCCAACCCCGCCTCTCACCCCCTTTTTCCATTTCCGCGAAACTTTAAACGCCAGGGACACTTCCCGCTCCGACATCTAAAGAGTTCATCGGGCCCACCCGCGACCGATCTTCTCATCCGGCATCCGTCTCGATCGAGCACTCGACTCTTCGGAATAATAATTCGCGGCGCGAGTCGCCAGGGGTTGAAGATGAGGCTAGGGGGTGGCTGGGAGGCGAAAAGGGGTAGATTGGGGTGGGCAGGAGGTTGAAAGGGGAGGATTGGGGTGGTGAGCGGTGAGAAGGGGTGGAAAGGAGTTGGCAGGGGTGCGGATGGATGAAGAGGGGTGCAAAGGTGGTGGGGAGAGAGCCGTCGTCGGCAGAAGGCCGGATTTGCACTTGGCAGGGAAGCGGAGAGACAACTTCCTGAGAAACTTCCTCGAGTGGTCGAGACTCGATCTATTTCGGTGCCACCCACCGTTTCTCTTTCTAGTCGCTGTACTCTCTGTACTCTGTACCTCTTCTCCGATCTCTTCGTTCAGCCTTCTCGACCTTTCCCATATCGCTTCGTGTCCCTTCCAGCTATCGCAGTCTGATCGTTTCTCTAGCTGCTCGCTCTCTTTTTTTCCGACACCCTTCCGTTGATTTTCGGTTATGTCCAATCAGGCCACGAAGATTAAGAAGTTCTCATTTACGAGTGACTCACGTGAATCGAATGAAAAGACGAGACTGTTTCCGGCTTCTTGGCCCCACCTAGACTATCCCTATCCTAGCCTTTCATCCTAGGCTCTCGACGGAGGCCCTTAAGGCAAACACCGTATTAGCGTCGGCCACGGAACGTGTCCCATATGAGTCTGCGACAGGAAACTTCGTCCCGAACGAACTTTCGGCAAACTTCCGCCGCTTCAAAGTAAACATCGAGCGCGTTCTGATGCGCTGCTCTTATTAAATAAGCATCAATGAGTTTCTCACGTGAGCCTCGTCAGACCTGGCGCGAGAATTCTACGGTCGAATCGTTTGTCGAAGTTTCAGACCTCTTCGTAGGCCAAAATGTTGTTCGACGATGAACGCTTTGATTAACTCTACTAAAGGTTGCCAGAGATGCTTGTGATGGATCAATAAACCATAGGTTGCTGATGAGTTAGGATAAATGCAATTGTTTTTCATTTATTTATACTAATTTATTATAGTAACTGGAGTCTATTGAGAACTGCATACAAGTTATTCCAAGTCTATATCGGATAAACATATTCGTTCTTCATTTTGAAAGTAGTGTAAACAATTTTATTTCAAATGAGATATCACATAAATAAGAAGTTTACAGTATATTAGTCACGAATTATATAATATTTCTTTGGTAGAAATAAATATCGACCACTTACAAAAATAAAAGGTACATTTCATTACATCTGATTAAAATATTAATATATAATTGTATGTAAATTTATTTAATGTTGTACGAGCGTGCTCTGTAACATTTTTTAAATAAAGGAAAAATGATTATTTATTAATGATATATAGATATATATATATATATTTATATTTATATGTAATTAATTATATTATAAACATTAATATATAATTAATAAATTAATATACGTAATATAATTAACTATATATAAATAAATTTACATTACTAAAAAAACATTTTTATTTTCAACATTTACGACCATTTTTGTCTTTCGCTTCCAACAATCGAAAGTTGATCCGAACATAACATTAATTGGCTCAGCTAGCGGAAGAGAGAGAATGCCCCAACCGAAGAGTGTCCGACAAGCATCTCGAACGGCAAAACATTCTACGTCCGCCTCGAAGCCGCATAATGGCGGCAGGCAGCGCAGTGACGTCAGTCGTCCAATTAAAAGAGGGCACTAACCAGCCGTATCAGCTGACGCGCTACGACGCAGCTCCGGGAGGGCTGAACGCGTTTCGCGTCGAGCGAAAGTTCGACGATGCCGAAATAACGCTGTCAGTGACACTCCGGTTAAGCCGCGAGTAAGACCGAGGTCCGAGGACTTTCTTTTAACGAGATCCGCGAGGATAAATCCGACTTGCAAACTAACGACTCTCGTCCCTCTCCTCTCTGCCGGCGGACAACCGCGCGTAGACTCTGTTCTCGTTACACTCGGGCCGCTTACGTCCAGGGTGGTCTAAACGAACTTCCGACTTCGGGATGTGAGATTTTTTGAGGAATGCGAAATGCGTTGGCGATCTAAGGGAGCGATGTGAAGGAAGTAGAGATGAAAATAGAATGTAACGGTTGTTAAGTGTTGTTGAAACGACTATAGCAAGTAAGCTATATTTATAGTACAGCCATATCTCGTAATTTTGTATTTTTTTATTTTTATTTTATCATTCATTTTTGTTTAGTATGAAAAGAAAGATAATTTAATTTTTTGGAGTGTTGAAAGATATAAATGTGAACAGTTATAAAATGTTGTTAAGGTGACTATAGGTAATATGCTGTTAACATATTACAACCATAACTGACAACATTCGAAAAATTTATTTCCATCATTGCAAGTAAAAGGACATAAATATGATTAGGTATTAAATGTTATAGTGAATATGCCATAAATTAGTACAACCTGTGAATATTGGGACAATTTAGCCATTTTATTGCATGTAAATGGACAGAAATGTGAATAATAGTTAGGTACCGCAAATGCGAGCACAATAAAAGATTAGAATGTTGTAATCAAACGTTTGTACTCATTCATTCGATTACTAAAATTTCCGACCGGAATTTCACTCCC
The DNA here is from genome assembly GCA_914767735.1 of Anoplius nigerrimus. Classification (NCBI taxonomy): domain Eukaryota; kingdom Metazoa; phylum Arthropoda; class Insecta; order Hymenoptera; family Pompilidae; genus Anoplius; species Anoplius nigerrimus. Next base: position 10,531,641 of record OU612091.1, on the reverse strand, counting down.
GTACCCTCTAAATCGCATTTCGAAAATCAAACAGTCCCGCCAAATTGATAACGGCATCCCGTAAAATAGTTTAACGCCGATAACACTGGCTCCGCTAAGCTGGTCAAAATAACAGATTTCGCTTAACATTCCGATCATCCCCGAACGCCATTAATTATACCCTCTTTGACCCCGCCAACTGATATCAAAACAGATAATATTTACTCTAATAATTGAAATTACATATAATCAAAGACCTGCAATCAAATACAATTTTCCTTTATTACCGTCATTAGCTATTAATTAATTCCCAAGCATATCCGCACTCATCAAAACATTTCGATAATTTCCGGTCAAAATACGGTACTTAACTCGAACTAGAAGTACAGGCAGAAATAGTTTCTCAGTGCTGGCAACGATAAAACAAATCAGACCCACTTCCTTCTTTGAGACTCGACATTTTACAAGGCATTCGGACTAAATCCCTGCGACACGGTTGAAGGTGAAACAAAATTAGCATAGTTTGCCGTAGAGACGAGAAGAAGACGCGGGCAGCCTTTGTCAAAGAGTGTCGGGCAGATTCGAGGACTGAAAGAAGGGCGCAATTGCGTTTTCCTTCCAACGGACTGATCGATAGGGCGAAATTAATTATCCGGACCCCTCTGTCCGTCCGATCTTGTCGCGTAACGAACGTCGAGCATTTCCGGTGCACGTCGGCCGAACTTTTGTCTCGTTAATCAAGGCTCAGTATCGCGCCGGCCATCTTGCGTTCGAGAATTCGAATGACACGCTGTCAGAGCGAAGGTCTTAATTTGACAGGTCGGTTACTTGCCTCTTGCAGGTGCATTATGTTGGCAGTCGTGTCCAGTTGTGCGTATGTTGGGTGGAATGCGATGTTGGTGAAAAGTGGCCTTGAAACGGTAGGTTGTGGCAGAATGGGAACAAAAGGTTTTATTTTGGTGGTCAGGGGAGGTCAGAGTTGACAGTTGAGAAGTTGATTAGTGTTGTTTCCTTTTTACAAGTATGCTGTGTAGGGAATTGTAATGATGTTAATGGAAGGTAGTTGTCAGATGACAAGTTATTGTAGAATCAAAATAGAACCTTTAATTTGATAGGTTATGAAGAGGTTTGGGTAGACTGACAGTTGCAAAATTAAACATTTTTGTTCTTTTAGTGTATTATGTTGATATATATTTATATGCATTTGTCTGAAAAAGTTACATTGTTAGAGAATTAAAATGAATATTTAGGTGTAATATCAGGTCAGAGTAGATAAACAGTTATGAAATTGACTGCCCTTGCTCTGTTATTACAAACATTTTTTGCCAGTAGTTATTTAGAGTTGCAGAAATGTAAATCTATCTCGACAATTTGTACCGGAATTAAAAAATAAAGATTCCAAATTTACAAAGTGATATTATACGTTATATTTATTTCGCATTCACGGTATCTATTGCTATATATTTCCCTCTGTCAAATATGTTTTGTTTGCAGTTTCTAGAGACTACCAAAATGTTCTAACTCGACATTTTGCCCGCGAAACAAAGTGCAACGTTAATTCGGAGGCTGAAAGAGGTTATGTCAGTTTGACAGTTACGAGATTGATTTGCGTCGCGCTTACGAATACTTCTCGTAAACTGATACTTATTTCCCGCTACGATATGTAATTTCAATTGAATCGACCGTCAAAGGGATTACGTTACACAAACAGTTACACAATTGAACCCCAACACTTGCCCCTCCCACGCGCGCGTAACATTGATATGCCTGAGAACTATCGACAGGCACTAAATAAAATAGCCGATAAATCGGACAAATTCTCCGATAACCTCCGTTAATAGATACAAATGCCCGATTATCGAATTATTGACATTCGGCCGAGCCCGGCTCTCGAAAAACGATCCAGCCCTACCAACACTCCGAACACGCTCTCCAATTAATAACAAAATCAATGAAAAACAATGCCCACCCAAAGCCTAAAAAGTATCCCTTTCCCACCCCGAGCCAAAATTAATTTCACTCCATTCGTCCTACGCCTTAAATACTTAAAATCATTTCTGAAAAATGAGCGTCATCGGTCGAATGATTCGCGGAACGGAAATAAATGATTAACTCGCTCGATTCATTTTGTCCGGCTCTTTTTCACGCTTTCTCACCCCCACCCTCCCCAGTCTACCCCCTCCACTCCCAGTCCGGCTTCAGCGACCTCTGCGAAGCCGAACGAACCTAACGCCCACGCCGTCCCATTAACGAGCGGAAATTAACGAAATTGCTTACGGGCCGAGGCCTAAAACAATGACGGCGATAATTAGTTTTTACGCCGCGGCTACGAATTGACGGACGGCAAATAATTGTCAACCGGCTTCTCAGTTCGGGAAATCCGTTTGGCGGGCGAAAAAGTTTGCCCGCACGCTGTCGGTGATGGAGGATGAGAGTCAAGGATTCAAGGTCGAAAGCGTGACCTTGAGAGAAACGATCGATGGTGTGTTCGGAGACGGAAGATTTTGGTTTGGCGATAAGATCGTGTTAACAGTGAGGTTGACGAGAAAATTGAACTTGGGTTAAAGTTAGGTTAGGTATGGCTAAGGAAGAAGAATCTGCTTCTGTTCTTGAATTCTCGCTTAATCCAGAAATGACCGTTCAAACATTTCTTTCTGTCTGAGAAACAAATAAAAACCAGAATACGTACAAGCACTGATCACATACTCTAGACCCTAACCTCACCCAACTTTGCCTCGACATAACAACAGAGAAATATAAACTATTTATTCTAAAAGTAAGTCTATTTAAAACAAAAATGTGATGTCACAGAAATAAAAAGTTTTTTACATATATACATGTAATAAACATATAAGATATATATAATATACTTGCATACTATACCATACTGCAAAAAATCATATAATATACATATAACATTAATTACATATTACACATAAATAAAATGTATCATAAGTTATAGCATACAATGAAATATTTTACACTAAAAAGACTACAAATTATGTGATATGTAATTTTTCCTCAAAAATGGACCACTTTCCAAATAAAGTCTCCATATATCGTCAGCCGAAGATCGAATTCTTATTTCAACGGCACGAAAGCCATTTACAAGGACGTAAATCACTTGCCAATGGCTGTCGACGAGCGAGAACAGACGTTCGGTCGCAAATTAAAATCGCAGCACGGAATTCCGCGAGATCTCGAACGGCGGTAATTCGATAGTCGGCCCTTTGTGCCGAGCGAACGCGCGAACGTAATAAACCGATTAAAGCACGGCCGATAATAATCGTTTAGGCGCGAACCGCGAGCCGTCGTTTCTTTTTTTTTTTTCCCACCCACTCGCAATTTCGTTCGACAAAGCTATTAATTTCCACCCCACCACGTCTCGGCAGATACGCTCGTAATCAGGGATATGATTACGCAGGAATGGCCGACGGCGAAATACGTTTGGCGGGATAATGAAGCTTCGCGATTCGGATGTGAGTGCGTTTCAGAAAGCTTCCGAACGTGTATTGGTACGAAAGGTATTGAAAGAGTAAAGTTGCATTTTCTCGATTCGTCGGCGGCAGTAGTATCCCAGTCGTAATGTATTAGTAAGAGCATTCTTAAAGCAATGATGATGAGTATTATTGGATCGTCGTGAAATTTGTTGTAATTCCCTTGAATTAGTTAGATGTTTTGAACGAAGTCGTTATATTGGGTATATATATGAATGAAGTGTCCAATTAGTTATCATTTCCAAATAAATCCAAGTTTTATCGATCATAAAGCTTACAAATTTTCGTACGTATCGAATCATCGTCAGGCATTTCCTAATCATAACTTCATTTACCTAAGCTCCGTCATAATTGAATATCAAACTGTCCATGACACCCACACCTTACACACCACTCCACAAAAGCTCACAATAATTTTCCATCCACACACGATGAAAATGATCACACATTCATCTCAGGCAAACTTTCGTAGGTATCGAATAATCGTCAGCCATTTCCTAATTATAAGTTCATTACATAAACTCCACTTAAGTCATAATTGAATACCAGATTGTCCATGATACATACACCTTACACACCACTCCACAAAAGCTCACATAATTTTCTATCCACACACCATGAAAATGAGCACACATTCATCTCAGGCAAACTTTCGCACGTATCGAATCATCGTCGGCCATGGCACACTCAAAGAGCGCCCTCTACGACACCTAACCTCCATAAACATCAAAGCTAGGTCCGGCTCGCGATCGAAGGCTAAGGACATTGCGATTCGGCGCGCTCTTGTTACAACTTAATCTCGAGAACGACTCGTTATAGTTGGCGAGAGCCGCTTAACGGCGTATCCGTAGCATTGCAAAGGCAAACTTTCGGGCACGGACGAGTGTCGGGAGTAGAGAGTAGGGTAGAGAGTAGTGTCGAGACTGGAGAGGAGAGTCGAGGGCTTGCATTCGCAGCATTCGAAGTCCGCCGAGGCTGGCCTGGGCTACGTATACTCAATTTTAACGGAGTTCGGATCAAAGGCCATCCACGGCACGACTAAACCGAGGATAATGCGTTGCGCGATCGTCTTTACATTTTCCGACGTTCGGACAATGCACGAAGGTCGACAATTTTTTTCCTGATTTTTCCTTTGTTATCATGCGCGAACTCCGATCAGTTCGGAAATAAGACGAAACTGGTCAGATTTTTGCTTTACATCCGTGGATCATTTTCGGAAGATTACGTTAAAGTTTCAGGGAAATATATTCAGTGAATTTAGTATATTTACTCTGTTCGGGATTTTCTGTATTCAGTGAATTTCAGAAGCAGAAAGCAAACTTCCTTACTACCGAATAATCGTCAGCCATTTCCTAAACGTAGCTTCGTTACCTAAAGTCCATCTAACTTACGCCGGAATATTACATAGTATTCTGTAAACATTCCTACTTCAAACGCTCTTATAATTTTCTATACACATATAGACTGTTTATTTAATTAAAATTAGATATCATATAATTTATGATTAAAGTGGTGCAAACGGTTCATTTATGTGATATTTAATTTTTTTGTAAATGGACTTATACAAGTTTCAAAATAAACGGTTCGTATGATGAAATTGGGCAGGCCAATGCCAATTAAAATGCGATATGAATCGAACCAAGATTGGCCATTACATAATCATAACTTCATTACCTAAACTCCAAGTAAATCACAATTGAATACTAGAGTGTACATGACACACTAGAACGATAGCTCATATTTTCTATCCAAATCCAATGAAAATCGATACGCATTTGGCAAAATTTGTTATGTATCCAATCAACATCGAAGATCACAAAATAAATCCGCGAACGGAAAGAATTCTGTAACAATCGGTCGAGATACGCCGAGGTGACATTAAAGCACGAACGAGCCTCATAGCGTCGTCTTCGGCGAGGAAAATGGCCAGCATCGGAATAAGAGTGGCCCGATTGGAATTAAAACTTTACTTAAGCCGGGAGAAGAGGTGCGCCGAGCGCGGAAATAATTGCTCACCAAGCAATTATCGGAAATGTCTTACGGCCCCGTGTCGCTACACTGGGCGCATTCAATTATGATAGACTCGAATAAAGGGCTGCGACTCATTATGCAGCCCGTATATGGCATCGGCCTGCAATTGATAAGCCGGTCAATTAAAACGGATTGCCTCGGCTACCCGGGTCAATAAAGTCGGTGTGCAAATAAGGAAACTTAGGGCAGCAAAGGATGGAACGGGGTCAACACCGGAGGCCTCAAAATCATTTTTACGGCAAAGATAACTTCGAATGAATGCTTGCCGCGTACCATTATACAGTAACATTGCACGTAATTTAATATATTCGCATATTCATGTGCACTCAACTTTGTATGTTTTCTCAGGTATAAACGTCTCATACGTACTATATATCATATACAGTATTGTTATATAACTTATAAGCTATATATATTTACACATATATATTGTAATTATAAAACCTTGCAATTCACTAATTAAATAATAAGCATACCTAAGTTGTACCTAAAATAGATATATTTAAGTATTGTGCATAAAATTATTATTTATTTATTATTAAGTTGAAAACAATACGACTTTATATATATAAAGGATTTATATACATAAATATATTGTACATATTATTCTACGGCGTTACTGTGTACATTATCCCAATTTCAATCTCAATACAATTCCACTCGTTTGCCATTTTCATCAAATTCAGGAACAAATTGGCTTCTGTTAAGGACCGGTGCATGACCTTGAAACATTGATAGCGGCGAGAAATCGAAAAATGGCTAATGCATCGCGCGGCACTCTTTTGAATGATAGAAACGTATCGGTTGAACCAATTTTCGGTACGATCAATATTTACGATGTTATTCAGCCAGACATTCCATCGGTTGGTTGAATATCGCGTAACAGTTAATAACGTTACATGCACGAAGGATTACCTATTAATAAAGCATTTGATAAAAGTTGATACTCTCGCATATTTCTCCTTCCTGCCTGGCGCTTAATGCCGTTCCATTTTTTTTTGTGGGAAGCTACGTACATAAATCTGGCTAATCTCGAGGTACGTTGTGAAAAAGATAGTCAAATTGATAAATGTTTCTGGTCGGCGTTACATATGCATAACGTGGAAGTAATCAGTGGTTACATAGTACATTACAATTTTAGCCTTACAAATTTGCTGTGAAATATATTTGGAATATTACGGATGTAAAGTTGGAACTGTTCGAAATTACTAGGTCAGCGAGACTGAGGTTATGTTTTATACATTACGTTGCATATAAACGTCAAAGCAAGCATGTGTCAATAGACACATGTTCTTCCTTTTCTGTTAAAAAACATACTTCAAATGTATGGATATAAAGTCGTACCCATTGAAAATTACTAGTTGAACAAGATTGAAGTTATATTTTGCAAATCACAAAACGACAACAAAATTACAGGTATGACATACATATATACACCCAAATAAGTAGAAAACAAATCAGAAGAACGTCAATAAATCTATCGCTAATAAGAAACAGTAATCGAACACGATTCTTCACAAAAACCACCACATAACCTCCGTTCGCCGTTCTGCTCGAGTTCGAAACAAAGTTACCGAATTCTTTCTCCGTGCCTAATCGCCGAGGCCGTATTCAGGACGCGATCTCCCGTGGGCGAGCGGATAAAGTATTTTCGAAAGTGTCAGGGCGAGTTAGCCGGCGGAAAAGCGTGTCAATGAAGTTTCCGCCTGGCCCAATGAGACATTCGGCCTGGATAGATAGAAAGTGAGGTTAGGGGAAGCAGGATGGAGGTAGAGTAAGAATAGAGAAAGAGAGAAACTGAGGTTAGGAGAACCGTGATAGACAGAGAGTGAGGTTAGGGACAGAAAGCGAGGGAAGAAGAGCGAGTGAGAGTGAGAGAGGGTCTAGAATGAAAGACGGAGAAAGGGAAACAGAGACGGAAGGCAATCCCAGCGGAAGATTTAACTGTCCGTGGAAATTCCCGATCGAGCCACGCTTTAAACTTGCACCCCTCGCACTCCCCTTGCAGCCCAGTCTGCTCTCCTTCTACTTGTAGCAACCGTAGCAGCGCCATCGTCCGCTCTTCCGGGAAGTTTCCAATCCAGTCGCTGGCAGGCCCCCCAAAGGAAATTATAAATTGGACAGTTTAGCACGCGTCGCTGCGGAGTCGGAGGCGAATTCGGCGTCTTCGTTTCCGGCTGCCGCCGGCGAAATCGATGGATCTGATTGGTTCACTCTTAGGTGGGGGATATAGGTTTGCGAATTTGTGCTTCGGTACAGTAAGTCCTGTTTTTGTGCGGAGGATAGGGACCGCATAAAAAAATCGCACGAAAAAAATCGCATAGAAAAGAACCGCACAAAAACAGGACTTACTGTAAATTGTAGCTGGTGGGGTGCGATAATGAATTGTGCTTGCGCTACTCAAACGTGGTCACAAAGAGCATAGCCGTTCGAGATCCAAAGTTGAAAATTCACAAAAATGTATTTTTCCCTTATGCTGTCGAATGGCTCATTCATAATTTTAATCGGCTCTGGGGCTCTTTTGAACGTCTTATTCGGCTATACCCTTTGGAATGTATTATTTTTTTTTGTTTTCTATATTGATGTCAAAGTTGGTGTAATTTTGGTAAAATGGTAGGATACCTGTCATACTTAATATTAATTAAATTAGATTTTATTTTGCTGTCTGTATTTCTATGATTTCTCTTATATAATAAAATATTTAATCGTGAAAAAATGAATTGTAGCATAATTTATCGGATTCTTGTCAATGTAACCTTTATTCTTTCTATTAGATATAATCATAGATATATATCGCAAATTACACCAATCACATTTGAACGTCAATTACCGGTAAACCCAATACAAGAACCTACATCAAATCATATTTCAATGTACTTCTCAACATTCGAAAAATGTATAACCGATCAGGAGCCAGTCCCCACGGAAAATAAAACAATCCGACCCAATGCATCATGCCGAGAGCCCTTAAACCCACCAGGCCCCCACGCAGGCATCCATGGGGGTCAGCTGTTCCGAATGCTGCCATTTTAATCCGGCGCACTCAAGACAAACGCACTCGCGATCGCATCCGACGATAACGTTCAGCTCCACGTGCCGCCGATTTCTCGGCCGGGAAGCGATTCGGTTAAAGAGTTAACGGCTTCAAATATTGTATTTTTACCCCCTTCGCGAGGAACGAGGGTGGAGGAGGGGTAGGGAGAGCAACAGCGGGACATAAGTTTAATGGTAGCCCGATTTCTTTTTGCTGCCGTGCGCGGAAAATTGCTCGCCGAGAAACGATACTCGATGCGTGCGCGCGCGCGCGCGCGCACAGCTGGGAATATGCCCAAGGCCGTAGCAGGGAGCTGTGCCGGAAAAAGCACGAGCCGCCTGCAGCTTTTATATCTTTCCGATATTTATTCGAGGCATTTATTTGTTCGCGCGAAGGCGCGTAGGAAAGTGAGGTTAGGAACGAACGCCCAAGGGCTGAAGGGAGGGTGGGGGTAGTCGGTGGGATGAGAGGGGGTGGTACAATTCGTTCCTAATGGATTCCCGATGAATAATGCGAGGCCAGTGGTCAAAGGATTTTAGCGAACCAGCGAGGGTCATTTCTGTCCTGCGAGAGGAAGCGGCGAGCAATAATGGCGACCGAACGTGACTGAAAGTGGGCGAAGGTTCTAATTTGATTAATCGCACACAGGCGTGGCTATCGGAAGGATGCGCTGTTTGCGGAGACCTTGATTGTGGTGTGACAGCTTTCTTCGATGATGCGGATGTTGGGAGATTCGGGTGTTGATAGGTTAGGTTGCTGGGTTATGTTCAGGTTCTGGATATTAAGTTCAAAGTGATCGGTTGATGCAGGATTATATTTAACGTATCAAATAGAAGACTAAACAAAATATATTTTTATTAATAATTTATAGGTTACGTTGACTTTTAATCATTCCCAAGCATTAAAGCTTCCCTTGCCTCATTATTTCTATGATTTCAACTGGAAAAATGATCCTATATTCATACGTAGTGAAAACACATATTGTATCAGTTTGAAAAATTTCTTTTTATATCGTGTTAATATACAGTTTCAAACATGTCCATAACACAAACGATTCGGTAGCTTTTTTGGCAGGGCAAATATGAAAGTACGGGGCATCCAATGAAATTACATCGTAACGGGGAGAGAGTCAACGGTTTGGCGAGTGGAAGATTCCAAACACACGGGGGGAGTCAAACGAGTCCGTCAAAGGCTCCCTCGTCGAAGGAAACGTCATGTAGAAATGGGTGAGTCCTGCGACGTCTTGACTGGCGGGAATTGGACCGAGTCAGAGTTCGCGACGCTGACCACTGGCGCATCGGTCGTTGCCACTCTAATTGCGAACTGGTCTGCCTGACGTTCGTCCTCGCCAAACCAAAGTTTAAACGGGCCTCGAACGTATTCGGCCGACTACGGCTTTTCATGCTTCGACCTGTCTTCCTGTGTATCTTCCTCCCACGCGCGCCAATCGTTTAATCAAGGAACCGACGTAAACTTGGGAAACGCAACTGAAAACTGTCGGTCTCTTGTCGGGTTCGGCGAGTCTCTCATTTTTAACTGAATTCTCATTGGACGTTCAAGTATGGGAAATATGAATTTTACGATGCAGAAGTATCGATCCGTTGTAATATGAATCTTCTTATCCTACATTTTCAATATTATTGTATTTAACGTAAAATTAGGTTGCAACAACCGGTTATTGGCCGCCAGTGATAGATGCATTATGTAATATCTGATATTTGGCGAATTCCATCAGTGTTATACTTGTAACTAGTACAATTTGATTTTTAATTGAGCATCAATCACTTAAAATGATTGAAGAATTTGAAAGAGTGAGAAAAGAATTTGATGAGAATTAATAAAAGAACATTAATGTCTTTAATGCTGAAATATAACGTACTCATTTTGTATTTTAACATACTACCGATGTAAGTATATTACGCATCACAAAAAATAAATTAGTGATCCCCTCTAATCCTTGTAACAAAATTCACGGAAACCGTTCGGTAAAACATTATTAAACAAACAATTCCCCACTGTCGATAAATTCCTCCGCCGCCGGGGCGAAGTACAGCGACGCAGCGGCAAAACAAATTCCTCCACCCCCTCCCTCAACACTGACCTCCCGCAACAGCCCGGGCCAGAACAATGCCTCCCGCCGAGCAAGACAAGCATCGGCCGGAAGCGTGGCCCTTCACAAAAGGGTTAATCGAGAAGCCATAAGCTCGCCGGCGATATTCGGCGAGTTCAAATAACGCGCGCCATTAAACGGGCCCCGCGCCCGATAAATCAGTTAACTTCGCGCAACTACCGTACCCCCACTCCTACTCGCGCTTTCGCTCGCTCCTATCCCCACTCCCGCTGACAGCGTCGCCCGCTGCTACCCCCACTCCTACCGACACTGTCGCTCGCTCGCATCCACACTCCTGCCCGGACGCTCGCTCGCTCCTACCCCCCACCACTCCCCGCGCCCTAGTGCCGCACTTTAGCCTTTAATCCGGTCGAGTCTAGTCGATAACCGACGCGGCCGAACGCTCTGCACACCGAATCGTAACTCGGAACGGAAGCCGGCGCAGGATCACGATGCGTTGGCACACATTAGCGGGACCATTGAAAATATTTGCCAATGGTAATCCCGAAAATGCGAACGGCAGGCGGGCGCGGCTCGGGTTCCTGGCCGGAGGCGAAGATTCGATATTTTCGGTCGGCCGGAAGGGAGGTTAATGAAAGGCGAGATGTACGGACGATACGGGGTGGCTCGTTTCGGGCATGTGCGATGTTGCGCGGGCTGTTGGGCGGTTTCGGCCCGATGCTGTTAGATCGTTATGTTCCGGTTATGAATAGCATGCTGCGGAGAGGGTGTGTAGGTATTCCTTTGTTTCCGTTGGGGTTAGCAATTTTTGACTTGCTTCGTTCGGTTAGACGTGAATACTTGGGAGACTGTAGAGATAGTTACTTCTTTTTCGGTTTAACCTCTTAACGTACGGTTTCTTTGAAATAAACCGGCCAAAAAAAATCAATTTTTTTATGTAAGACACACTTTAGAGCATTGCCTTGGCAAAGACATAAAAAAAAATACAAAATGAATCAAAATTTTTATTTTAATTTTAGCAGCATCAAATACAACGCCGCACGAATATACTCATTTTACATTATATTCATTAAAATTATAATTATTTTTAATATTAAATTTAAATTATAATTATTGGATTATTTGTAGGTGTTCAAGGTACGATTTATATTCAACATCACTATCGATTTTTCATTAATTTACTCCTGAATTCGTGTATACTATAAGTAAAATTAATGTTAATTTTTCTCTCCATTTGCATCGTTTTTATTATCTCATGCATCGTGTGCTATTAATATATCATTTTTTTTCTCGCAATCTCTTTGCGTCGGGCCATTAATTTTCTTAGAGCCTCATTATTTAAATTGGAGTTACGCGGAAGTTCAAACAGGGACGAGCGCCGGAATTCGAAGCGGGGGCAACTTGTTCGAAAAGTCTGAATTATTGGCGTGATGCGATTTGCGTGTTTTGACAGTTATATTACAGGCCGTGTCATTTGTCGGCTTTGACGACAGAATTACTATCGTCCCTTCTATCACGCTAATATAACAGGAAATCGATATGTTCATTTCTTCGTGAAGAGCTGCTGTTCGAAGAAGCCTTCCCATTAAACTGAGTCAATCAACTTACTTTTACGTAATTATCATACTATCATTGTCACTAATTGTTCAATGTTTTCGGCGTGTGTAAGACCAATGAAAGATGGGTATGTGTCTTCTACGTTTGGCCATTTATTTTATGTCCTTATCAAGAATGTCCTACAATCATAATTAATATTTTTCAATAATATTACATTAAACATTACAACTTTACATATATATAATTTTAATTTTTGAAAGTTAATTACAAAAGGTAAAAGGTTGAAACTATTATTAATTCTTAATGTGTACCTTGATATCCGTTTGAAATTTTTTCATGATTTTCCGTGAGAAATTATTTTTCATGATAATATCACTAATTATCGTTTACAAAATTCAGCTCCAGATACAAAGTTGCTTACCTCTTTAGGAAAAGCGTGTGTACGAGTTTATCGGGCGAAAAAATTGCGGATTAAATGAGATTTCATAGTTTCGTCAACTTTCGTCCTAATTTCGACAAGGCTTTCGGGTACCGCTTTCAAAAAGTTTGACGCGGCAAAATTGTCGGCTCTAAAAGCGACGCTCGAGTTTCAAGAATGAAAGTTGCATACGCGTCGCGCGCAATATGTCCATGCGTCAAATTAGATTTAGAAGGCAACGCGGAGCGCGCCATGAGCGTCAGGCTTTGACGATGAAATATCAACCAACGGCGGAAGAATAAGCTTATTCGATTTATCAAAAGCCACCTTGTCAGCCGTAACTGGACATCGACGCTGTCCTCGTGCCATCTGCGCGAATTGATTTGACGTTGATAAAGAAACGTGGCCACTCAATTTTATCGGGGTAATAAAATTGAACGATCAGCTCGAACTTCTCAATTCTTGCGCCCGTTCGAGTGCGATGCGACATTTTCGATCGTCGTTTAATATTTAGGACAGGAGAATACGGATACTGTTTCAGCGCAATATAAAAATAAGACAAAACATAAGTATCGGTTAAGTAATTATGTTAACCCATTATCCGCCAATGTCCTATTTTTGGGACACAGTTCAAAATTGTTTTCTTTTAATGATTGCTGATAATTTAGTGAAATTATTATCTATAAAATAATACATTTTAATCATTATTAAGAATCATTTTTGTTCTAAGTGATTATTGCTGAATAATAAAACTTCTAAATATCATCCATATACATAGGTATATATGCAGAGAAAGAGAGAGATTCACAACTCCGAAACACGAAGCAGCCCGATCAATAACCGCACTTACACCTTAATTCTCAAACGTCGGATATAAATAAACTTATCTGCAGTCTCATGCAACATATACTCGGACTGTCAAGAATTAATTGATTTGTTCAAAATACACTTCCACCATCTCTGTCGCACTAACGTGTAATTCATCGGGTCGAAATAAATCTCACGTGTTGTGCCAATATTACTCGAGCTAAAGCACGTGTATAGATAACTTTGAAAGCGACTGAAGCCAATAATTCGAAAGAGTCATGAAAAATTAGTTTTGACTCAAGTCGATTACTGTATTAAAACGGAGGAGCCATCACTTCGATTAGTACTTTGAATGAGGTCACTTATCGTGTATAAGTAACTAATATAACACCATTTAAACGCATCAAGGACAGAAAAACAAAAAGACTTTTGTAACCTAAAAGAATTCGCAATTATCATAAACATTACCGCGTCAAAAGAAAGATTTAAATTTTTGCTTACTTTCCATCCAAATCCATTAAACAGAGAAAAATAATTGACTTAATATAATCGAAAGTCAACTGAAAAATCAACTGAAAAGAGAACAGCATAAACCTTCATAACCATCAAAATGTCCTCATCGAAACAAAGAATTGATCAAACATTATTTACTCAGTAACCCAGCCCGCTTTGAAATACCAACTACATAACATAAAATAATTAGCATAACATAATTTGAGCGAAACAAGAATAAAACATATAAAACATCAAAAATGTTGATAACCTAAAATTGTTCACTTCTACCAACATCAGAGCTCCGAAAGATTCACTTAGCAGTCTCTGCATCGTTTCTGCTCACAATTACACTGCCACTCGCAATCTGCGGAGCAAATATCGTCGTCAACCTGCACGCTGGTCGCATTCGCGGCGGCCGTTCGCCATATTTGCCGGGATTGACAGCCAAAAAGAGTCGGAGAGCCACGAATCCGACGTATTTTGAAGTGCGACGAGGCGTCGGGCTCGCACTGTTTCAACCCTCGAAACATTCTGTCGCAATTTCCCGACAAGTGGGCCCGGCAATTAAATCAATCTCCATTCTTCTTCCCTCGTTCAGCGTCGCACACGCTCCGCTTCCCTTATCGTCGCGAATCCACTCTCGATTGTCGGCAGACTCCAGTCAAAATTGACGGCCGATTTTTAGCGATTGAAGGATTCAGTACTTTCTTTGAATTCCTCATCCGGTTCTTGAATTTTTTATTTTTATTGAGATCATAATCCTAAATCTTCTCTCAATAAATAAAACGAAATCTATAAATAATAACAGTCATTACAATTAAGTAATACATTACATATATTGTAGGCACCAAATGAATGTTACATGATAGCGATAAATTATATTGGATTTTTTATAGACTGATCCTTCGAATTGACTCTCCCATCATCCCAGAACGATCCTCTCATCCATCACCTCCAATCCTTACGCTCAACTAATTCAGCCTAAACCTTACCATTACCCAAAGTCCATAATCTCCATTAAACTCCCATGAACGCCCTCGCAGCCTCCATTAACAAAAAAATTCAAAATATTTCCACACGCTTCGTAAGCCATCATTGTCCTGCAACCTTCCGCGCTGTCATTATCCTACCAGTTTCCGCGCCGATGACGTCACCGAGTTCCAACGAACTCTCGAAAATCGACGGGCATCGAACTGCTACTAATGCATCCGGGAGCGTGCGTGCGCGCACGCGCAATCTATTTAGCACGAAGCTAAGCGAATTTAGGCTTTCGTCGCCGATCGTCAGTCGTGTACTGCGTGCACGCGTGCGTGATCCACGTATACGGGGTGGCGCGCGGGAAAGCGAACTGCCGAGAGACGGAAGACGGAAGGTCGTACGTGCCGTGGCTGAACCTAGTTATAAAATTAATCGATAATTAATAAACCCAATTAAGTGGGAACCGCGGGAAGACCCGAGCTGTTACGGGCCAGCTGCTTCGCTAATAAAGCCTGCCTCGGCCTTACCTCGCCATTATAATCCCAGACAACGCTGTGTTTCGCACGTCGCCGTTCAGCAAATCCGCTTTGCGTCGAACCGTACGAGAGTACTGACCTTTTTCGACTTGTCAGGCTGCCTCTGATCTTGTAGCGTGTGTAGTCGGTACGTTCTACACGTGTACTCGTTGACGGCGAGTCGCGGTTAAAGGTGATGCTTGGCTTAGCCAAGTGCGGCACTTGCGTGGAATCCTTTATTTTCATCTTATTCTATTATGCTTTTTATGTTAATGCAGATATTATTTATGAGATAAGTATGTATGACCGATATTATATAAATATAGAAAAATAGCTAAAAAATGGTTCGAATCTTCAGTCAATCAAAGTAACACTGTTCTCATAAGAAAGAAGTTAACAAATATCAAAATTAATAGCTTCAGATCGAGAACGAAATGAACATGACCCAAAGGAAACCGGAAAACATCTCCGAAAAAGTTCAAAAGAACGAGAGGACCGAAGTACGACAATTACAAGAAATAAGACGAGCGTCCAGCGAAGAGCGCTCCTCCCCAACCTTTCCTCCGCAGCATCCAACCTACTCCTCCTTTTTCCCCTAATTCCCAGCACCTTCCCCACATCCGCAATTCTCGCCGAACGATCGAAGAGATCGGAGACGAACAATCAGCTGCTCCGATCGACGAACGCCCTCCGTCATTTTCGATTGGTCGCAAAAAAGAAGGACTCGCGGTAAGGAGGGGGGGGGGGGGGGGCAAGAACCAGAATCGTCGGCTAAGAAATTAAAGTCAGGAATCAGGATCGATGCGCGCGGCAAGAGGCGGAAAACCGAATGAAAGCGTAAAAGGCAAGAAAAATAGTGGAATCTGACGCAAACGACTGATGAAATTGCGAAAAAAAAGTAGAGAAGGCGGTAGGCTTCGAGTGTGGAAGGATTTTCGGCAACGTCAGGCGAATCGAGACTGAATCGGAGTATCTGACGTCACGTAGGTGGGATCGGAGGATCCATCGATCAGAGAGTTGGTTGCCGGTGGAGTTCGGCAGAAAATAAATAAAGCCCGTCGCGGGAAGGGATCCTCGCCTCGGCAAATTGCCGCCATAAGTTATTTCGGACGGGAGCCCGCTCCTGCGAGAACGATCCTTCGGGAGGATAATAAAATTTGGTTTCGTACCCGGGACCGAAAGGGCGGCGGTTGATATTTGCCACGGATAGAGTCGATGATCCGTGATAATCTGGTGGAAGGGTTGAAGCTTGCGAGCTTAATGTCAGGCTGTTGTGTTGGTAGTGTGTGTGTCTGTGTGTATGCTGATTTTATCCAAAAACTCATTTTTGCCAGTTAACATTGGGATTATGGGTTTTTATTAGAATTGTTATTAACTTGATCGATTAATATGTAGTCAGTATTTCAATGTATTATTTTGCTGAAGTTGCAACTAACAGGCATTCTTGTTTAACATTTATAATGTACAGATTTAATCTTTCAACAGCAGCCAAGGAATCATTACAGAATAGGTGTATTTGATGTGTAACATATAAACCTAACCTTAAACCACAATTTTCTTTACATTACTGCACACGTTTAAGTAGTAATATCTATAACTACCCTTGTACTCATACAAACTTAATTTCAATATTTAATACTATCACAATTGCAGTGTTCAGTAACAAAAACCACCAATATAATATACATTTAATTTATATTAAATAATTATAAAACATACTCACCTTCTGTAAGGACATTATAAAGTAAATCTCACTATCACCTCATCGTACTTAATTTCCACCAACATACCGTTTCACCCACAAAACTACCTAACAACACTCCAACCTTACCATATTTCAACAACACCAACAGTACTTCAAAACCGCACCCATCAATAACATACACATACACCAAATTCTTCATTCACCTACACGACACTTGCCGACATAGCCTAACTCCGCCACCCGAGCGTCGTACACCCCCCCAGTACGACTACAACTTTGATATTCCAGAATACGCATATACACGAAAATCTCCATTCACTTACACGACACTTGTCAACATAACCTAACTCCGCCATCCGAGCACCCTGTACGCAGTGCGAATACAACTTTGATATTCCAGAATGCGCCTAGACCTTCTTTCCAGAATGTTCTCCGATGTCGAAGGACACGCGAGGCAGTGTAGGTAAGTAAGGTCGAGTTGGCCCACGCTCAGCCCTTCCTCGAGGCTCGTACAAGTAACGAGTTTGAGAGTCGTCGAGTGAGGCATCAGTCAGCCTTCTCCGCGGCCCATTCAGCTTCCGCCATCGCGAGCGTTAGACATCATCCCCCATTGTACGCCGTGTCCTCACCCATTTTCCCCAAGGCACGCCTCGTCTCGATCCCGAAACTTATTGTTCGTTGCAGCCCTCGAGTTTCGGCCCCCGAACGGCACGCCACTCGCGCCCTCACTCTGAGATCCGGCAACGTGGCACCCGCTCTACGGAGAAGTGACGTCACGCGCTAGGGCCAGCCCTTGTTTAGCTCACGACGGCTCGACCATTCGCCGATGCTGCGAAGAAGCACCTGCCAGCTCGGAATCGACAAGTGTCCGATGAACGCGGGTTAAGGATCGATTTCGGATCTTTGGTTTTGGGAATCTGACGTCTTGGGCTTGAGTACGGTGGATGTGTTAGGGTAGAGGTGTTCGTCTAGGGCAGGATCTACTGGCGTAGCCCTACTGATGAGTACGCCAGTAGATCCGGGACGAAACAAATTTTTAGAACACACTATAATTTCTTTTCTACCTATTGTCTTATTAGACTCCTGATCTCCACACGCCGAGAATTTCTATTGTAGATGTGATTATGTCGGTAATTATGTATAATTAATTTGGTAAATGTTTCGAGGATTCATCAGAGTTGCTTGTAGTGGTGATTGTGTACGATTGTGGTAGTGAAATATGGTAATGGAATATTTGTTTCTTTATTTTTTAATTAATCAATGTCTACCTACATTTGATCAGTGATATTTGATTTATTATTGTATTGTCTTCGTATACATTTAATTAAGTATAATATACTTAGCGTGTATTAGCTTCTGTACAGAGAGATGGGTGACAAGGAAGATTTTAATAAAGGTTAAAGTTATTCATACATAATGGTGATTATTTATAAAATGGACCAGTAATTAAAGAGCAATGTTGAATAGTATGTGCAACTACCTTTTTTAATTTAGATCAGCAAGAAAATGTAAAACAAAGTTTCTGCGGTTCGAACCGATGAATAGTCGAAATTTTAATGTTAGAATCTTTATTTGTTGAATATTTAAAATATTTTTTGTTTACGTCGTAGAATGTGTAACAAATGCAATCGTGTACAGTGATGTTTGGAGAGCGGTTGATTGGGATTATTTGGCAGAGAGGAAAAGTATTGTCCACGGCTGTTTTATTAAAATCAGCGCTGTTCGTTAGCAAAGAGTAGACTTGTTACATATAATTGGCTTTGTTTATTTTAATGCCGGAGAGTCGAAAAATGAAGTCGGAATTTTCCTTAACGAAATAACGGCGGCCTTGACATGATCGTCCAACATTAAAATAAAAATTTAACTGATCATCCTTTCCCACAAAAGAAAAACTGTTCAACGCAATAAAACGAACATTGCCCAACCAGCGAAACAAAATGTTTGGCCGGCGCGAGCAAAACGTCCGTGCGAAAAGAAAAAAAGTGCGAACGGCAAAGTAGAAAATGAGATATAGGTGACAACGGCAAGCACTCCGGCAAACAAACGATTGGATTATTCAGCAGCAGGAAATATCCTCTCCGACGTCGAACCGCGCGTACGCTCGCCATCTTTCCAGCTCCCCCTCCCCTGCCCATCCCTTCCCTCCGAACCGACTTCTCTCTCCACAGAATTGTCTCTCCCCAGTTGCTAAATCGTCTCCCCCCCCCCCCCCCTCCCCTCACCTCCTACTCTGCACCTCATCCTCCAGTGTCTTGCCTCAAACACTTTGGCCAACTTTCTTCGCCGGCTTCAACGCGCAAACAAAATTCGTACACATTCTTCATCCCTGCTCTTGTCTTCGACCCTCTTTCCTCGTCCTTGACGTTCGTCCTTCGACCCTCCTGTCCGTTTTTGACCTCAAAGTTTCGCTCTCCGCGTCGATGGAAGGCTCGGATTAGCACTCGGCGGAGCGGAAAAAAATTGTCCTGGGGAATGTATAGGGTAGGACGAGGGGAGGGGAGGGAGGGGTGTACTTGTTGAGGGAAACTTTGTGTTAATCGAGTAAACGACGTTTTTGTCGTGCGACTAGATTCTGGGCGGGCGAGCTTTTGGTATTCAAATAAGCTGGAGCGAATTGCTTTCGGTTCGGCGAAGAGTTTAGGCGGAGTTTTACCGGGATTAGGCGTATGTTTAGTCATGACGCTGTTGTAATGATTTTTACTGTGGCTGCCTTGTATATTTCTCTGTCGAGAGTTTAGGAGGTCAAATACAGTTATTTCATACCGATTTATGTATTATACGTATGTAATACAATACTTTTGTCTGCTGTAACGGAAGTAGTATATTGCTGATATTATTATTATAAATCGATCCGTACTATTGCGTATAAAATCAAGAAAATAAAGGTAAGTAAGTGTAATGCATTGAGAATGTCTTCGAGGAAAAATTTATTTTTATTGCTTCATACGTAACGGTACGAATCAGTTTATGATAATTCTTACGTTACAGCAGGCAGAAACGTTACGTAGGTATAATACATAAATCTGTAGTAATGCACTATTAATATCATTATCATAAACAGATTTGTACGGTTACGTATGAAGCGAAGTAAATAAATGTTTCCTCGCAGACAATTTCAATACATTACGGTTATTCAAGTAAGTTTGTTTTTTTCATTTCTCAAGTAAATAAATGTAAATAACCAAGAAACCTTTGCGATGAAAAATTTCTTTCACGTTTCGAGATTCGTTGTTTTGTAAAATTGAATCTACTATCGATTTCTATTTTTATTTTGATCCAACCTCAATAGCACAAGTCAATGTGTTTGAACTCACAAGATGGGAAAAAATTAATCATATATCATAGTACAATGAGTGAAAAATAAAGATAATTATTAATATAGGTTTCACACAATACGGTAATTTAGGAACCCATCTACCGTGTTATACGAGGGCTACCTGTACTTTTTTAAGTCTTCCGAAGATTTCCTTGACGATAAAAAAGAAAAGGGCTACCTGTACTTTGTACTAACATCGATGGCTAGCAGTTTGCCAAATCTCGAAATCCATCGCAACGATAAATATCGGTAAAAATCGACCGAACGATACAAGCCACCTACGAAGAAACAAGCCGAAGGCAAAAGAAAGCGGCGGGGAGGGGGGGGGGAGAAGGACAAATGGAATTAGAAAGCGATACAGCGGACAAAAATATTATGAGCCAGAACGAGAAATGGCCGAGCGCGGTGGACAGGTTGCAGGCGGTCGAGGGCAAAATGAAGATTACGGGGACCGAACCGACAGCGAGAGGGGTAGTTGGAGAGGGGGGTGATGGTGGGGGAAGAAGACAGATGCGTCGCGTTCGGCAGAGAGAAGAGGCGAAAGAAAGCGAGCGGAACCGGAAGACGACCCTAACTAAAGTAAAAAGGAGATGACCCAGGGTTGACAGGGAAGGGATGGCAAGGAGTTGGGAAAGGGGTGATGAGGAGGGGGGGGGGGAGGAACTCCTCTCTCGACGATGGAAGAAGCCAATACGACCTTCGAGTCACAAAGCTGAGCCCGCGAGTGCGACCGCAATTACTTCTGTCGACCGTCTCGTGTTCTCGGTAACGAGAAAAACTAATTTTTTCCCCCTCGACCCAGCCACCCCTTCGCAACCCCCCACCCCCCACGACGGAGTCTGGCCAGCCGTTCGTTAAACTTCCCGGCGATACGAGCAATCGATGAAACGAGCTCTCCCGCTCTCCTCTTGTTAGTCCGAATTTTCGAAGAAAAGTCCGAGTTCGCGATCCGTGGAAAGGGAAGAAGTACGGGAAGCTGACTTTCGAGAATTCGGACGAGTTGAGGTGGGGGTTGGGGGGAGGGGGTGAAAAAATTTTTCATCGCTCCCGCGGCGATTCTTTAAGCCGATACTTTCCGGCAGCTCGTTACTCGATCTTTCCGGTCTTCTTCGCTTTTCTCTCTTTTTTTTTCCTGCTTTTCGTTCCGGGGCCAGTTCTTTTATGGTTCTTAAGGCTCCGCCTCGTTCCGCTGGGCTCTCCCTTTTGGTTCGCGAGTTTTGTTTGGAGAGGGGTTGCAAGTGATTCTTCAAAAATTCGAAATTGAGTTATGCTGATCCGTATATATATTCTAAGGGTAATCGTTGTAGGACTTATTAATACGTTACGTTATGTGCGTTGTTGTGATAGAAAATTTTATTAGGTATTTCCTTGCACTACATAGTGTGTTTCGTTGTACATTAGAATGTATGTATAAAATTCGGTTTTTGGCGAACTAGGTCAGTGTTTTAAATATATCGACTAGATATCAATGATTTTTCAATTGAAAAAGTAATCATTTCAGAGAACAAGATGAAAATATTTGGTTAAGAAAAATGTTAATATTTATAAGTCTGACTAACCTAGTCAGCAATCTTCCGACCAATATTTATCACGGACGGTCAATAACCGGTTGTTTGTAACCCTATTTTACACTAGAATGTATATTCGTGCTAAACATAAATGTGTAAAGCACCTTTTCTCATATGTTTGCGGGCTACCTTCCCATTCTTCAATTAATCCAACGAGATTACAGCAACATTCCAGCACATTCAGAGACCGTTTCCACAAAGCCGTTTCCACCTATTCTCCCAGCCTACCTTCGCTTCCCACCTCTTTCACGTCCAACCTTTTTTCCACCTTTCAGCCCTAACCTCACTTTCAGCTGGCAGAACGCAACGCCGATCCGGAAACGGACGCGCAAAACGGCCGAAACCTCCCATTTAAACTTAGGTACCGAGATGGGCCAGTGCGTTCTCTATCAGCGAGGTCCAGAAGTGCTAAAAGGTCGGCGGTGGCAGGCGGGAAGAGTCTGCCTTTTAGCAGCCTGCTCTAATTTCGAATCTTTCACCGTCACTCGCGCAAGACTCCCTCTTTCATTCGCCAGTGTTTGCGCCGGATTCCTTCATGTCGGTGGGATGCGAGCGTTTGCCAGCGGCGGATATAGGTCTCGGAGCTGAGAAGATGGCGTGGGAAGTGTAGGAAATGAGGAGGTCGACGGAGGTTGAGCGAGGCGCGTTACGAAAATTCTGCGGCGTCGTGCAGCTAAAGTGTTGAAAATTTTGCCCTTCGTACCGCCAATTGGATTGATATGAGCGAGTGTGGGTGTTAGAGGTTAGGGTAGTGGATGTGACTACGATCCTATCGCGCCATTTTGTCTCGGCTTGCTTTGTAAAGGTACGGTTTGCGGGTAGATCCTACATAAGAAATTTTAGATTTTTAATCACCCCACCCGCCCTTTCAAGTTTTCAATGGCGAATTGGCCGAAAAGCGTGACTATACATTGACATTGACGGTCATAAATGTGCTTTCTTAACCCTATTGTACCTAAGAAAGTATTAAAGCGATATTGTGCGTCTGTATTGAGAATGTTTATTTAGCGTTTGCAAGATTGTCGTAGGTTTTATGAGATTGAGTTTGAGTTCTGTAGTTATTGGCAGTTATGATAATTTCTCGTTAGTTGGTCTGCAAGTGTTTTGGTAGTGAGATTCTGAGAATAATTGGAAAGCGAATATTAAGACATATTTGTATGTTTGTATAGAGAATATTTGGATACTATTTTTAAGGTTATGAATGTTTTCGGAATTTTTGTAATTGACGATCTCAACATGGAGTTTGCGTAAGTGTTAATTGGATTAAGAAACTGAAAATGATAAATAAGCATATTCTAAACCTCATAATATATGAATGTATTAAAAATACTTCTTTATCTTTTTTATAAGTACAATAATTAAGGTTAAACATTAACAGCACAGTAAAAGATACACAACATACATACTTCAATCATATTTTCAATTTCCATCACATTACCATACGCACAAAACCGCTTACAATTTCGTTACAAGACACTTAAGACACAGAACACACTTCAGCAAACAACCGATCGTCTCAAATTAGAATCTCTACTCCACCTCCCACATAACATCATCCTCCTGAACACTCCCCAGCACGTTACACATCAATTCACTCCCATGCAGCCACCGCATCACACACACACACATACACGCATCCACCTCCGCAACCCGTATATACCGTTTAATGCCTACACTTTTCTATGCATAGAATTCTAAAATCACGGACAGACAAATGCGCGAGGTCGAAACGGAGGACAATATATATCCGAATAAAAATATCCACCAACCAGATAGACTCTCACAGGCCCGCGCTCGCAATTCGCCTACGCGGCGCACGCTGGCGCACCCACACACACGGAAGTATACAACATTCGAAGGATCACTCGCCGTGGAGGAACAATGGATGGAAGTAGACGTGGATGTAATTCAAGCTTCCGGGCAGGGCGTATGGAATGACACGAATATAGCAGTACTTTATTTCCTCAATAATACGTAACAACGTCTAGCGGGGCGGTTCTACGCGTTCCTTCCCCACTTCCACCCCCTTCGCCCCCTCGAGCGCCTCACCCTCCTTTTTCAACCCCTCCAAGCCCCCAGACTCACCCGCCGCGCGCCGAACCCGCTCCAATGAATAACGGCAAGACCGGAACGTTCGAGAGATGCTCCGTTATTGCGAGCACTTTCTGTGCAGGCAACTCTCTCTGTCTTCCCGATCCTGCTACGAGTCCTTCCCCCCTCGCTTACGTCCTCTTGATCCTTTTGTCCGATTTTTCCCGGTTCGAGTGTGAACGCTCCTTTATCGGCCCCCTGGCATCCGTACGGTTCTTGCAGGTAATTCTTTGAGGTCATGGATGCCGCTGTGTATGGACCGTTTCTTTTGAAAGTGATGTAAGTTCATAATTGTTTAAAATGAGGTATATAATTTGTGACGATTTTAGTGTAAAGTTTTTAGTTATGTAATATCTTATTTTAATACGTAAATCGACTTATATCCCTTTTAAAAATGAACGGTTTATAATGATTTTTAGGATTATTGAGTTGTTCGTAATTTTTCAGCAGGTTCGAGACGTCAAATGAAGGTTTCCAATGTCAATTTTAAGTATTCTCACATGTTTGCTCTGTTGTCTTATCATATTTGATGCTAACGTATATATTTAACGAATCCTAACGTCTTTGCACCCTAACATTACGTATATGCAGTCTTTAACATTGCGTCGGATAAATATACTTTCTTTAACTTTACAATTTTTGTACATTACCTATGGCTTCGAGTTTGACTAGGTTACCAATAAAAGTTTAGCCGACTCTGTTCTGTGAGATTTTCACAATACTTAATCTTGCAAAATATTATCTCAGATTACTTTACTTTCTTCACTTCCACTATTTTCGTATATTACCTACGGCTTCGAATTTTACTACTGTACATCACCAATAAAAGTTGATTTGCCTACCTATACTGCATAAATCAACCGAGATCAGGCCAATCATGTAACTCAAGACAGCCACGTCCATTCTTTGAAATTTTCACAATACCTACTTATGCAAACTATTGCCCCGGATCACTTTACATTCTTTAATTACACAATTTCTGTACATTCCCTGTGGATTCGAAATTCACTACCTCACCGATGAAAGTTCCGCTAGCCATCTTTACCGCATAAATCAGTCGAGCAGGACAGCGAGCTCAATTCTTCGAAATTTTCACAATACCCGCCGCGCAAAACCCCTCTCCGCAAAAAAAGGGGGTGCGCGCGGGAAGCGGGCTGAAGGCCCATTCGAATTAGAGCGGAAGTCGACAGCGACTCCGGCAGTCGTCGGCAAAACGAACGTCAAAAGGAAAGAACTCGTCGAGGCTGGGCGCGAGGCGTAAAATTCGAGAGGACGGGATCGTCGCTGGCCGAAGCCAGATGCGAATGCTGTGGGATGAATAACGAAACGCACACAGCGCCCTCTGCCCACTGACGTGCTCCCTATTCCAGAATTCTGAATCCAGAATCCAGGATCTTCCGCATATCGCGCAGAGTGGCGGACGATCGGTCTTCTCAATTTGCGGCAGGCTGCGGCGGTTTCCGGATTTCATTCCTGTGTGTGCGTGTGTGTGTGTGTGTTTGAGAGAAGAGAGGGTAGAGGATAGAGAGGACAGAAAGCAGAATGCAGAGAGTAGAGGGTGAAAAATAGAACAGAAAGCGGAAAACAGGGAGTAGAGGGTGTAGAATAGAAGATCAGAAAAATAAATAGTTGCCCGAAATTGAAAATATAGAAGAGAAGACGGTCATGAAAGACAGTAATAAAAAAGAGGAGAAGGTGTCAGAGACAGAAAGGAGGTTTAGGTAAGACAGAGAGAGTCAGAAACAGATATCGAGAAGAGAGAGGAAGGAAGACGGCAAAGGGAGAGTACAAAGAGATAGGTTTCTATTGTAATAGCGTATAATGGGCCGCCTACACGGAAGTGTAACTCTCACGGAAAATAATGACACGCTACGTGCCGACTCTCGTGACGGAGCAGAGAACCGCGTTGCTCATAATAGAATGCGTGATCTGAGGATGTTCGAGGTGCCGGGAGAATGGTCAGGTTATCGTGGAAATGATTTTCCTCCTCGAAACGGTGAATGAGAGAATGAGAGATGGCTGAGGTTAATTGATTCCAGAGGAGAGGATTGTGGGTATGACGTAATTCTTTTCTTTTGAGATCTAATGACCACTGATTTAAAGGATACTGTCTTCTATTTCAGTTTGAACTACAGTTGAACCGGTTTGAAGACTAATATCATTGACACAGTCACAACTTTTCATACATTGGCATTCGTCTCTTTATAAAATGTATTATCGGATATTGTTCTCTTGTTTATTGAACTTCGATACGTTATAATTCTGTCATTCTGAAACGAATTATTTAAGGTAAGATGTTTCTCTGTTAAGATTCATTGAAACTTTGCATGCATTCGAAAGTACACCACTGACCGAATATGCCGAAAACTTAATATTATACACAGTGACAACTGTGCACAAGTATATTTAGGTTATGGTCGACACTCGCAACGGGACCATTTCTAACAATGTAACAATTGTCCTGCACTCAGTCTGACCGTAAAAATAACATCGATCACTTTTAAAGTACCTAAAATCCGATACCCCAATTCCTCAACAATTCGAAACCCTAAATGTCACGAATCAACGTAAAACCTTCGATCACATGCAACTTCCGCGCTCCGATCCCACAATTCCTAACCTCCACCGCCACGATTAAATGCCAACCACCCCTTCGCAACCTCGGGTCATTCTTAATCCACCCCCATCATTAGCCCACAAAACACAAGCCTTGATCGACACCCAAAGCGATCCGAAGCCAAAGGTGAATCCGTATCGCGACTGGGAAAAAATTGAAGGGACCCGGGATCGTTTATGGATGTCGGAGGGGAGCGAATGGCAGGAAGCTTCCCTTCGGAAATGGGACGCGGTGAGCGGAAATGAATCCGAAGACGTTCGCGTCTTTGGGCGTAATCGAGGCACTCATCCTGTCCGGCTTCGCGGTCGATGTGTGCGTAAAAGGGGCTGGACGGGAGGAGGAGGACAAGGAGGAGGGGGGGGGGGGAAGCTTAAAATTGCGCTTAAAGATGAAATCCCGCAGCGACCGGCGCGCCATAACTTGAGCTTCCGGGAGCTTAAACGCGGCTGGCTTCGATGAGGAAACCGAGTCGGTTAGTCCGAATAAAGCGGGAATCGAAACGGGAGGCGGAAGGGAAAAAATTGTGCTTCGTTCGTGAACCTCCATTATGCGATCTGATGCGGTGGGAGAGCGGAGGTTATGTTTGCCGATCGGGCTGAATGGTAGGCGGCTGTATTTATGTAGTGGGGAAGAGAGAGTGGAAACTTTTGAATGAAATTTAATGATCTTATTTTGATATAGACTGGAAAGTTTTTATATACGTTAAGAATTAAATTGGGTGGCAAAATGTTGTCCGCAGTTAGTAAACTTTAATTATGTGACATAATGTCATGGAACAGTGAAAGTTATGTTTTCCGTACGTCAAATTTTGTATAAAATTGGGTGATGTTATTTTTGAATAATCTGGATATATACCGAGATACATTGAGATTCGAGGCAGATAGCGAGAATGTCTCATCGTTTCGTAAACTTCACTTATATTTTCGAACAGTTATGTTCAGTTCTTGGCCTTATTTATGGATCTGACTATATTGGCTATTTCGAATTCAGGTTATATTTTGAGATCGCTCTGAGAAACGTTTGAATCTGTTTAAGACAACCACCTCCGTAGTATTTCAGTAGCTATGAGAAATACGCAAACTAACGGGAAAGCCATTAATTTCACTGCTCACTGTCGGAATATAGGTTATATGTTCAGACCTTGCTGATTAAGTACTAACACAGAACCAAAGACATTTTTCCGCCCAGAAAGCAGAAGCGAGAAATAACCAGAACCCAAAACTTGGAACCATAGCAAATATTATCTCTCGACTCTTTGCTCGGCATACATTTCGTCTCCTACATTTGACTTCTTCGGTAATCTTCGAAACTTTCGAATATAACGACCACCCATATTTGCCGCCATTTTCATTACACTCGAATAATTCACGTCGATTACACCCTTCTAATTGCCAAAAATCATACCGGATGCAATATCAAGTACATTTCTCTGTTTCCACCCAATCAAATTACCAAAACTCACCATTCCACTCAATCAAATTACCAAAAAACGCCATTCCACCCAATCAAATTACCACCCCGAAAAAATGATACGGGAAGCAATATCAATTACATTCCTCTCTTTCCACCCAACCAAACCGAGTAACAAACGTCAAAATTCGACGTGGGAGAAAATTTTGCAGTTCCCACTAAAAGCTCACATCTGACTTCACCTAACGTACATTCAATTAATTACTCCGAGACTGGCTCGGATGTCTGTAATTGAGTTTCGATTAACTGTTTCATGAAAATAGATCCTCTCTTGTCAAACATTATGGGATCTTTCTCGTATAAACTTCGATTTCGCACCGGAACCCGCACTATTTTAAAGATGAACTCTAAACGGGTCGTTGGACGTCGGTCGACACTTTCCGCGATGTGGCAAAAAAAATCTGACAATTCCCTCCTATTAAAATCGAAACGGAACGCTGGGATTGTTCTGCGATTTCTCGGCTGACGTTCTACATTCAGAATACGGACGTGAATAAAAATTTCGATAAAAATGTTACCGAAGCCTTTCATTCTATGTAAAACTCTGTCCTTCAATTTGCACCTCACCGAAATAGTCAAACAATTTTTTTGGAATTCTTCAATTATACGCATCAGTCTTTAAATACCGTGAATCGGACGGAAAATATTTTACCACCAATAAAACAGAATGTATAACGCAAAACGAAAACAAACAAATATTTTTGTCATTTAATGTAATTCACTAAACTTCTTCATCACTAGTCTATAACGGAATAGATTTACAATTAACAAAATTATAATTTACTTACATATTTTCACGTAAAGACAGCATAGTTCATAATTTAGTTATTAAATATGTTTAAAAAAAATCATGCTATCCAGGGCTTCAAAAGTACAGTATTATGCAAGTCTACTGTCCATTCTACTGTTATTTACAGGTTTCCAACCCAAAATTACTTTGCTACCTAAATTGCTTAAATCACTATCTTTTCTACCTTGACAGTCGCGAAGAAACTTTGGACTGAAAGGTAACCGAGTTAAAAAACTTGCCACGTCACATTATAATTGCAAAATTGAATCGTTCGACGGGTTTACGATCTTGTAAGTAAACGTCAAGCATTCCCGAGACAAGCAACCGAACGCAAAGAAACGAACCGGAAGGAAGTAACCGGGATCGCGAGAGGCGTACAACAGAATTGAAGGAGGCGGAATGTGGACTGAAGCTAGAATGAAGATAGAACGAAGATAGAAGCGAGCAGGAAGGAAGTCCGGTAACGAAGTATCCGAAGACTGCCGGAATTCCCAGAACTTGGAGAATCTCTCCTCAAAAGCGTCCGACCGGAACCGATCGCAGCATTCTCGGCCATACAGCTTCCTTTCTATGACGTGGGAGCCGAACCGCCTTTCCAGTCACGCCTGGAAGCCAGCTTTATTATGCGAAGGTCATCGACCTTGCGAAAAGTGTCGTATGTCTTCGAATTCGTGTAGCCCTTTTACAACACGGCATCCTATAACACGGTTTCGCTCTAACACACTAAAGAGATTGCGAAAAGATTTGTACAGTACTGTACTTCTACGGCATTTGATAAGAGAATTTTTTTAAACGTTTAACAAAATAAATTATGGATTATAGCGCCTTTACATAAAAATATATAAATAAATTATAATTTGTTAAATTGTAACTCTACTCCATCGTAGAGTAGCGGTGAAGAAGATTATTAAATAGACCGTTTATTTTGAAAATGACGTGACTCCCTTGACAAAACGTACGAACGTCGCATGAAAAGATGGGCTATTGGGTCGCGATAAAATGTTTTTCGGCACCGACGTAGGTAGAGCCAAACTCGAAATATTGACATATTTGGATATTGCTACGTTCGCTCGCCGGATGTAGGTACATTCTACGTGTGCAGATTACTAGGGCAAATATTTGAAACTGTGCCGATTCCGATGGTTGCACGTTCAAAGTTCTAACGTTCGCGGCCGAATAAGAATTGCCGATGAAGTAATGAAGAATGTTTAATAGAAGGGCGCACGTTCGGCAACATAACCTGTATAAGAAGATATGTACGTATATATTTCTGACACGTATATATGACATTAGTATGGCAAGTATATCATATGACACGTATATATTTCATTAAACACATCAAATTGTTCAACGGTCCAACGTTACGCACGGATCGGCGATATAAAAAAATACTTGCTTCATTCTCGTCTACATCGCCTATAAGGGAATACGTACGTACGTATTTGTGAATAGATACCAAGCTTTAAGCATTCCCACACGAACGTACGTACGAAATCAACTAGCCGACCGCATCTTGCAGCAAGCAATTATATTCCTGATTCGGCTGGCAACCCCATTCGACTCCATCCGAAATCTGTCAAAGAGCGCCTACCGATCAGGCTACCTCAATTTCCTAACGAGCTAATTAATAAGAGCCCGCCCTGTTAAACATCCGTCCCACTTCACCGATCGATTGAACTTACCCAAAATCCGACCGAGCCCGTTAATTCATCCCGTGGAAATCTGCAGAACCTGTGCCTTCGATAATCCTTCGTCCAACGCTGCTCATAACCGCCAACCTTGGAAACAAAGGTTCGGACATTACGGGGAACATTTAGCTTTTCCATCGACAGGTGGTGCGTTCTCATTGGCAAAAGTTCATCTAGTTCTGTTTCGTTAGAATAAGCAATTTCATTTTGTAAAGGAATTTTTTATAACCTTTCCCTTTTCCCTCCTCATTTATCACCCTCTTCTCCTCCCACCTCATTTTTAATTTCATTTCATTTCTCTCTTTCTTCTATTTCTCTCTGCATATAAAATTCTTACATTGGCAAAACCAACACACTTATTCGCAACTCCGCCGCAAAAGCAAACCTGAACTCTTAAAGAGTAACAAACTATCCTCGACAATCTGAAAAAAGGTCACCAAACGATATACTCGATACATTCATAGTATGTATTCCTAGTAGTATTCCTAGATACCGCACAATTTCAGTATAAACAAAACCAACCCATTCATTCTCAATTCCACTTTAATCTCCTCAAATAATCAATCTAACCTCCTCAACACAAACCCACTCAAACACGCATCAACGGACAGACTCCAAAGCACTGAACAAGAACCCAAAGAGTCAACCTGCCCACTTTGAACAACGCCGAACAACGACTCCCCCGTTCGGCTAACGAACTCGTCTGGCATTGAAATTGGCCGCATTCCGGCCATAACGGCGCGACGGCCGGCCGAACGAGCGAATCGTTTATGTAAACGATCCCTAATTATCGACGCCGGCGACACGGCCAGCTTCCATACATACGATACAGACTGTACGGACGAACACAGACTCGACGAATTGTCCGAAGGCACGCGATCCGAGCATGTCGCACGGATTCAGGAAATTGTCGGCCTCGAAAATGGTCCGTGAGCTCGAGGAGGGGGAGTGGGGAGGGGGTGGTTGACGGGCGAGGAGGAGAGCTGAGGGAATGCGGAATCGTCGCAACGGAGTCCCGGAGGGAGTCTCGTTAGAATAACCGCAATTACGGAGGAAAATTCATGGCAATTTGGAGGGATCGATCGATCCGGACTCCTTCGACGGGAAAATCCGCGACGGGCCTCGCCCGGATTTCGAGTCCAATTGATTTCGGAAGAGTGCCGGCCGGCACGGCATTTTCCGGCCGTCGGGAGTACGGAGTTAATTAGGTCGAATGAATGCGAGGAATTAAGGTGGTTTCGGGATTTTGTTCTGGGAATCGGTAGACGTGTGCGGCTCGGCCAAGATTTTCGATCTGTCGCGACGTTCGGCGGAGGATTATTTGTTTGCGGGATGTGGATGTTGCTGCTGTAGAAAAAATTTGGCTCAAATGAAATAGAAATTGTCGAAACTGAGGCTTATTTTGAGAGCAAAGATAAAAAATATATCGAAAAGTTAGAGGAGCGTTGGAATGAATGTATCGCTCTTGAAGGAGAGTATGTTGATGAATAAAGTCGAATTTCAAAACATAAATTGGTTTTCTGAGTATATTGAGTGACGTATTATATTTTGTTAATTGAAGGATGAGCAGATTGTTGCATGGGGATGAAAAGATTTGAGTTTGAAATGTTTCGCATTCAGTTTATATTAATGCTTATTATGTGCAGAGGAATTGAGGGATAAAGTTTTAAATTTAAATAAATGGTGATTGTTGAGATGTTAAGTTAAAGAGTCGAGAGTTATGCAGTGTGTATACAGCGAAAACATTGTATGGTGTGTTGTTTCTGTTTTTAATATTATTCGAATCGAACGCAGGTCGTACAACTACTGATTTTAAGTAGTAAAACACAGACATAGTCAGACGCGTTGATCTTCGATCATTCTAGGATAGTGTGGAATTTTGTGGTTCTGGTGGAGTTCGTGAATGAATGTTTATAATTAAAGTTAAATGAGCTGACTTTCATGTTAACATAAAATAAATAATATAAAATTAACATGACTGTCTGCTCATTTCTCTTTAATTGTGTTGTGTTTAAAGAATTTAATATGTTTAAAGATTTAAAGAAAAATCAATCAGACACAACAATCCTTCATTTCTGTTCCAATCGGCAGAAAATACTCCGTCGCCAACAATAAAACAATCTAAACGATGGAAATCCTAAGCTTCCGCATGCGCGCTCGCGCGCGCGCGCGCAATCTCGCACTCCCCAGGCCCCAAACAAATCAATGGAAGCCGTCAGGCCAGAAAAAAGCCGTCACAGAAGTGATTACCAAAGAAAGCGTCGCTAAAGCGATCAATCAAATTCTGCGCGCAAAACAAATGGGGAGCCCCGACGGGGGGGAGCGCCGGAGGAAATATCGACGCGACGCGAACATCGAATGCGAATGCAGATATTTCCCTCATCTCTCTCTACCTTTTTATCCCCCTTTCTTGCCTTTCAATATCATACCTGATTTTTCTTCATTTTCTTCCGTTCCGGCTTCTTCGTTCCTTCTCCTATTATCCTGTCGCTCTACCGTTTCTGTCCTTCCGTCCATCTTTTCTTCTTTGTGTAATGTGACTGTCTTTTTTCTTTCCTTGTCATGTCAGTCTGTCTCTTTCCATTACTGATCTTACTGTCGTTCTAGCTCCGGGTTTTATATCATCTGTCAATCATTCTGCCGCTCAACCGTTTCTGTCTTTCCGTCCATCTTTTCTTCCTTATTCGATGTGACTGTCTTTTTTCTTTCGTTATCATGTCATTCTGTCTCTTATCTCTCCTCTTTCAGTCTTTCTTTCCTTTACTGATCATTCTGTCGCTTAACCGTTTCTGTTCTTCCGTCCATCTTTTCTTCCTTATCCAATGTGACTGTCTTTTTTCTTTCGTTATCATGTCATTCTGTCTCTTATCTCTCCTCTTTCAGTCTTTTTTTATTTTACTGATCATTGTGACGCTCAACCGTTTCTGTTCTCCCGTCCATCTTTTCTACCTTATCCAATATAACAGTCTTTTTTCTTTCGTTATCATGTCATTCTGTCTCTTATCTCTCCTCCTTCTGTCTTTCTTTCCTTCACTGATCTTACTCTCGCTCAAGCTCTGGTTTTTATATCATGTGTCAATTATTCTGTCTCTTTAACTTTCCTTTTCCGACTTTCCGTCCATGTTTCTTTTCCTTTCTAATCTTTACGGTCCCTCTTTCATTCGTTTTACATCTATCTACCATATCCACCTGTTTTCCCCTTCTTCCTTCATCATTCCATTTTTCTATCTTTCTTTTTGTAATCTCTCTGTTCCTCCTTCATTCATTGCATATCCCTCTCTCCCTACACCTTTCCTTTCCATTCTTTCTACCTTCACCCACTCTCTCCCTCCTCCGCACATCAGCCCCGCACAACCCCGAGGGCCAAGCTTGCCAACCGCGTGCACGCACAGTTCAGCGCGAGTTCCCGCGATCTCGACATCCGTACATCGCCACAAAAGATTCACAGCAATTTTTGCCGACAATTTTCGGCGAAACGTTTGAGAGCGTTCCCCCTCCCCACCCCTCGCCTTCTGGCCGCGGAGCTGAGTTTGATATTGGCGCGGCATCGATTGGATATTCCATACGGCACGAAGATGTCCAATCAGGCGTGCCACGTGCCATCCTGGCAGCCGATGAAAAGCAGGAGCATGCTCGAACAGGATGGCACACCCCAGCTCGCGCTTGCCTTGGCTGCGGATGGACGGATGATGACTGGATGGGCGCACGCTCGGTACCTGGTGGCCATTCGCTAAGAGTAATCCGGCTCGTCATCATTGCGACGTGCCGATAACGGGGCATTACCGAAACGACGCTCGACGCACCGTTAACGTAAAGGCGGCGGCGAGCATTGAGACTGCATAATGATCGTGCGTGGCTGCAGCTGCGGCATGGTTACACGGAGAGGTATGTGATGGATGATGGGTTGGATGTCGCTGATTCGGGCCTTTGCGTTGGAATACATAAAATGTGTGTATTCGATATAATTGACCGTTTATTTTGGAAGTGGTGTAAGTCGATAACTAAAAAAAAATTGAAATATATAATTTATAATTAATGTAGTGTAAGCTTTTTATTTACGTGATAAAAAAATATAATAAAATCAGTTGCCAACTGAACTAGTAATCTATTTTCTCTAATCTCTTGGTTTATTATCACCTTTTTATTGAATGGATATTAAGAAAGATATAAAGATTATAACTATTCAGAAGTAAAATATTGTATGCATGGATGGACGCATGTATGTGGAGTGATTATTATGCATGTAGTGTGTACACATTAAAACGACGATTATATAGAAATTAATCTTCAAGTGTCTATGATTGTTTATTGTATATTATATTTCCGTACAATATATGTATTACAATATATTTTGTGTTCTCTAATTACTTTGTCATAAGATCCCATAGATTCAATATCCCTGGCTGAAAGCATACCTTTTTCTGTCGTATAAGAATCAATTCAAAAGGTCAGAGACTGTTCTATTCATTTCGAATCATAAGGAACTCCATTTCATTGTAAAACACCATAGAAGAAACTGCAGCATTGTTGTAATACTTCATTTTGGTGAAGAACACCATAGGAATAGCTAGAAGCCGTAAAATATACGGTAAGTATCATTAATGGTAAATGAAAAAACCGAAAAGCAACGTAGAACACGTAGAAATTGAATAAGATTGATTTTGAGAAAGTTAGGTCAAAATACGTGTGTTAGGTCAGAAAAATGCGAGTGTTAGGTCAGAAAAATGCGAGTGTTTGGTCAAACTGCGAGTGTTAGGTCAAAATACGAGTGTTAGGTCAGAAAAATGCGAGTGTTAGGTCAAAATGCGAATGTTAGGTCTCTCATGAAAAAAATTGGGAAAAATTGTTTCAATGTGTTGGTGAAAGTCAGTGTGTTAGGTTACATTTCACGCTTCAGTGAGCACGGAAAGTGCGACCTCCTCGGTCCTGATGTTCGCCGCTTACAAAGTGGACCGAAAATCTGACGATTTAACAGGAACATAGAAGTACCGAAGAGCTCCCTTGAATTCTTACACATACATTCAAAGGTCTTTCATGTATACACACCACTACACCGAGGTCGATTTCGACCGAAAATCAGATGATTTAATAGGAACATAGAAGTAGCAAAGAGCTTCCCTGTATTCTTACGCACACATTCACAGGTTCTTCATGTATTCACACCACTACACCGAAGTCGATTTGGACCGAAAATCAGACGATTTAATAGGAACATAGAAGGACCGAAGAGCTTCCTCTTTTTCTTACAAACACATTCAAAGATCCTTCATGTACTCACACTAATACATCCATATCAAGACTTTTCTTTCGAATTATTATACAATTTATTTCTGCAGGTTTGCCGTAGCTTTTCTATGCTACAGCGAACATTTTTCGAATCTTGCTGTATGTTTTATGGTTTCTGGCCAATTCCTTTCGCATAACGTAATTGTAAACAAATTCTCCCTTTTTTCCATGGGTTTCCCATAAACTTTCCATGCTGATGATTTCTTCTACTGATACTTACCGTATGTCTTATGGTTTTTTCATACTATTCTTCGTACTCTTATATAGCCTACTTAAAATTAATTTCTGATATTTTCTATGGGTTTTCCTGCGCTTATAGTATTGTTCAATAATATTAACCGTATATCTTATGGGTTTCAGATTTTCCTTGCGTTGTGATAGATTCTGTTTACGATGCGTCCCAGGAAAAAATTGTTTGTCGAGTTGGAATCACCCAGAGGAGAGCAACAATTGACTTTAAACTAAAAAAACATGGTATGTAAAGTAAATAATTAAATTTAAACTCATAGTTGTAACCACGATGTACCTAAAGTATACGTGTTTTCGACCACCAAGTATTTTACACAGAAATCAAATGGAGCGGCAGTCGGCGTCTATAACTCTTGCGACTTCTTTACGTTTCTGCTTTCCTGCTGAGTTTCGCAGTCAGAGGTAAGCGGGTCACAGAATAGTACAAGAAGTCGACAAGTACGCACGACTTCTTGTATAGTTCTGTGACCCGCTTACCTCGGACTGCGAAACTTAGTAGGAAAGCAGGAGAGGTAAGGAACTTACAAGAGTCTTGACGTCGTCGCTCGTCCCATTTGATTACCATGTAAAATTCTGACTGGCGCAAAACACGTATACTTTAAACCCCTTACCATTTTATCGATTTTAGAAAACCTAACCCAAAGTGCAACATTATGAAAGGGAAGCCAAGCCTACACCCAGCCCTTAAATAATAGAAAAAGTAAGATTCGACTGGAAGTTTTCCCCTTCGGGGAAAACAAAAGTTAGTATTATATTCCATTATTATATACGATTGATGTACTGCGTACGACAGATATACTTTAGCATACTTACTTTGAATTGTACAAGCGTGCGAGAACTTAGGAATATTATATTTAGTTTACATACCTTTAATTAAGGAAATGCAATGTATATTATTCAATGGTTTTACAATATATGAGAAATTAAACCAAAATTAGCGTTCAACGATTACTATCCTAACCCACCTATTCCCCATCGTCGTTTACAATAGTTATAAGTCCATCGTTGTTCATTTCGGGAAGTTCAAGATCCATAAAACAATACTTCGAGAATGACAAGATAACTAGACACCATCAGAACTTAGGGGAAGCCATAAAATCCATAAAATATACGGTAAGTATTGTTAAAAAATACTACAAGCGAAGAAACGCCATAGGAAACCCATTACAAATGATAGGAATTAATTTTAAGTTAGATAAATAAGAATACTAGCAAAAACCATAAAAAAACCATAGGGAAATCATGAGCTACACTCTCAGTATCAGTAAAAACAATCAGAATTACAAATAGCCTATGGGAAGTCTATAGAATACGTAAAACGAACGAGAAAGGAAAATTGGAACATAGAGAAATAGAGAGAATTGGGCAAGATTCTGAAAATGTTAATCGTCACGCTTGACTGAACACGTCGAGTTTCGCAGTGCCACCTCTTCGGTACTTCTATGTTCCTATTAACTCGTCAGATTTTGGGAAAAATTTGTAAAGTTCGTTCGTCACGCTTGACTGAACACGCCGAGTTTCGCTGTGCCACCTCTTCGGTACTCCTATGTTCCTATTAACTCGTCCGATTTTGGGCAAAATTCTGAAATTCTTAGTCGTCACGCTTGACTGAACACGCCGAATTTCGCTGTGCCACCTCTTCGGTACTTCTATGTTCCTGTTACTTGGTCAGATTTTCGACATTTTCACGCTTGACTGAATTCAGTCTTAACTCAGATTTCGCCCTTTCGTATATTTTATGATTTCTCGCTATTCCCATGGTGTTTCCCATCAAAATGGAATTCTTTACGATACGAAATGAATAGAACAGTCGCTTGGCTTCTTCTACCATGGCATTTCTATGTGGTCCCATGAGATTTTGGCGAAGTTGGTGAATTTTGTTACGGCAAAAAGAGGTATGGTTTCGGCGAGGGATATTGGATATATGGGATCTTATAACTAAGTAATTAGAGAACACAGAATTTCGTTTAATACATTTATTGTAAGGAAAAATAGTATACAGTAAAAAAATGTTTCTTACATACTTATAAACAAATTTCCATACAATTGCTGTACTTTTCGCACACACGCTACATACATTATACTCAGCCAACATACATACATACGTATAATTTCTTATATAATAATTATCTTTTATAACTTAATATTAATATAGTCGCAAAGGTAAATAAGTAACGCACTAAAAACTGTCTTGATAAATATCTACGTCGGTACGTGTTCAATGAGTGGATATGTTAGATGAAGCTGATATTAATTGGTTCAGTCATATAAGCTGATTCACGTTTACTAAAGCAAATATGTATCTGATGAAAAATATATGGCACACTGTTGATATTACTTGATATAAACAAGTGAATGCATTGTATGAACGATATAGAATATGCTGTATATGTAAAACCACTGAAACATGTGTCTAACACCAGAACGACAAAAAAGAATGAATAATGTCAAACCATGTTGAATGTAATGTAACGCATTATTTATTTAATGTAATGCATTTTAAGTATACATCGTTCGTACTACTCAGTCACTTGTTATATCATTACCGTAAATCGACGGATTTACATGAATATTGAGAGATATTTTACATAAAAATAATACGATAACGTTATATTATCAAACAATATGTCAAACTAACACAGGTATAATAATAGAAATGAAATTCTGTGCTGACGCTTGATAAATGTAAAATGAACACAATCAATGGGATGAAAATCAGCATAATTAATATGAGCAATCAAATGAACAGAGTAAATATTACAACGATTTTGCAATTTCAAACAAAGATACAGGCAGCGTCAGTTGCCGAAACATTACTCCATTCTCACAAATGCAACGGCACGCATGAGAATTCGCAGCGCTTAATGATCTTGCGTGCATGCAGAACGGCTACTTACATGAATTCGCGAACGACAAACAGGTCATGTAATAAACATTATTCATATCTAGTAACGTAATCAAACGAATCGACCAGAAACAATTCGTGCAATTACCTTTTATCGTAAATTAAATTGCGGTAGTCAATAGGTTAACAAATTATAGCTTTGGAAGCGGGCGCTTACACGAGCCAATAACTGGTCAATGCTGATCGATTGGAACAATTGGATTGGTCGAAATCAATGTTATCGCGTATGTTCCATATATCAAGCTGGAGGGATAACAATGTATTACCGAAACATCACTCGTCTCGCGAAGATCCGTAGACCTAAGACAAGCCGACTGGATTGAAACAGTATAATGGTGCTTATGAACAGGCATGGGACCGTGAGAACAGCTGCTTAGATGCATTTGCTTAGACGAGACCCGATGGAAACGTTGAGATGAACAATGCGATTTATTCATGAAACGTGGCGAAAATTATATTTCACGCTACTCTTGCAAATTTTCAATCTTTCATGTAAGCAAGTACGGTACAAATTAGCGAATTTAAAGTAGTACTTTCGATTAGCAAATAATACATGTCTGACTTAAAACGTAACGTAAAATTAACTGATTATTGACAGTCACTGTATAATATTAAGTTTTTCGCGTATTCGGTCAGTGTTCTAATTTCAATTACTATATTCCGATGAATTTAAAATGAACATAAGATACGTTACAACGTGCAGAATTATTCTTGAAAATTGACACACGCGATGATACGTTAATCAGAATTCGGATAATCGACTGGCAAACAGAAAATAATAGCCCGTGACACGTTACGCAAGCATATAGGATCCTTACAACAATCGGCGGATTACAATCCACTTACAGCTTACGTCGCTGTAATACTGACAATGCCAACCGACACACGCCCAAGACGGAAATGTCCAATGGCACTCGCGTGTGAATGCTTGCCAGAATGCAGTTGATTGAATGCTCCGCTTCGGAGCGACCTGTAAGATAATGTAAACGGTCGGAGTGCGGATCGAAATGTAACCAGCAGCGTTCTCGGCCCATCAAATTTTCAGCCCATTACTTTTTCACCCGACATCCGCTCGAGCGTAGAACGAAAGGGGGAGATTAAAAAGGAACGATCAAAAAAGAGTCTCCCGGATCTGCTTACGTCACGACAGAAAAGGATTGCACGATCGAATACATCTCATTCGAGACCTGTAATTATGCGAATAGAAAAAGCGTTCCGAAACTGTCGCTTGACGTGAATTTTTTTTTTTTCGAAAAAAAGGATCTCTCGGTTTGCGGATCGTCGAAGCTTAATCGTCAATATTTTCGCCAATTCCCGCTTCGGCAGGCGCATAAATAAGGGTGCATTCACACGGGCGCGGAAAAAAAGGCCATTACATCGTTTTATTATTCGCGAAGCCCTGATCCGCTTTCCGTTATTGCCAGCGAAACGATATCAATGCAAAGGGCGGGCAAAAAATCGTTACCAGAAGTATGCCGGTGCTTTTTTTGAACGTTCCAACACA
Source organism: Anoplius nigerrimus (assembly GCA_914767735.1). Lineage (NCBI taxonomy): Eukaryota > Metazoa > Arthropoda > Insecta > Hymenoptera > Pompilidae > Anoplius > Anoplius nigerrimus. The sequence continues at coordinate 10,491,070 of OU612091.1, read as the reverse complement.
AGCGCTCGAATTTGCTATTGCCGACAGTTTTGCATGAAAACAAGTTTGTAACGAGTAAATGACGATCGGGTAGGTTCGACGTTTTTATTTGTGGAATTATTTATTTTTATCGAGAGTAGTCGAGGAAGAGTTGAGAATTCTTCGTAAAACTGGATTAATACTGATTACTTCTAAGTGACAGATTTTAAATCGGAGAGAAGTTCAATTTAGTTAAGTTGGGTGTAAAGTGAATCGGCTTTTACTTTTAGTATTATTTATTCGATTAGCATTTGTTTTCGAACAGAAAGTTTGACTGAAAATTGATTATTTTCTGTTAGAAAACTAACGTTTAGTACTTATATCGGACTGTCTGTCGTTTGTCTGTCTGTTAACGTACGGTTTCTTTGAAATAAAACGGCCAAAAGAAATCAATTTTTTTTTTGTAAAACACACACACTTTAGAACATTGTCTCGACAAAAAATAAAAAATAAAAAATTTATCAAAATTTTTATTTTAATTTTATCAGCATCAAATTCAACGCCGCTCGAATATACTCGAACGTGCACGTTAAGGGGTTAAACAAAAACTTCTCCACATCTCAGCCTGAATCCGAGGCATCGTACACGACAGAAACAACCCCCCAAAAAAAAGACAACCCCAGCTTTCGACCGGCAAAAGGAAGAAGACTGAGAAAGGCCTGGGCAAATTTTCGTTATCTGCCGCGTTCGAACGATTTTGAACGGGGTCAAACTTCCGCACTTCGGCGGACAAAAAATGCGACTAACGATCGGGCCCGAATGATTTCAATGCCTTGACGCAAAAAAAAAAGAAGCGCCCGGCGCTATTAATCGTCCATCGATCGCCCGGCTCGTCCCGCGCTTAATCTCCGACTGATCGAACGGCAGGCCGAAACAATGAACTATGGAAAGCGAGTCTCGAAACGATCGGGCACGTCAAATATGGAAACCAATTTTCGTCCTCGAAACCCCTTCATTTTTATAGACGCGCCCGAAGATAGCAGTACGCCGTCGACTCAGACTTGGATATTGAAACTGCCGCGTATACGGATGAGAAATTCTCCCGTTATCACGCTTTGTCAATCTTCCATTCTGCAGAGAATTAGAATCGTTATTTCTGAGGATTGAACAATTTCTGCCTTTTTTGGGGGGTGGGGGAGGGTTGAGAGGGTTAAGCAAGTTCGGAGTGAAAAATTGTGGAGGTACCGAATTGGTGGATGATTGCCAGTTATTTTCTGCAAATTGAGTCTTCGTTGGAAATACTGTAAATGGATGAGAGGCAAATGGTGGAGTATGATGTAACTGTTTTGTTCGGTAGCAAAGGTACGGACCGTTTATTTCGAAAGTGGCGTAAGTCCATTTTTAACCAAAGGTAAGATGTCACGTAATTTATACTTAATTTAGTGGAAACTTTTTATTTGTAACGAGGTAGTATTTAATATCTTAAGAAGTACCAATGCTTTGTCAAATTTAAAATTGACGGATAAAAGAAATTGCGCGGCCTTTGTTTGACGAGAGCGGTGTAAGTCCATTTGCAGCCTGTAAATATACATTATTTTAGTTAAATTCGCGTAAAAGAAATTTATATAATCAAATTACATATTAATAAATTAGTAGAAACATTGCTAGACTTGATGTAATTAATTTATATTTTTGAATTTACTAATATGGTAACCTTTTTCTCGAAACAACGAAAAATCACACCACTTTCAAAATATACGGTCCATATCAATAAGATTTTGTTCAAGTATATGCCATGAAATGAATGGTGATAACACTGGCGTCGTAATTGAAATTTTATTGTGGCTGTAAGCGTAAGCTGTGTTCAGAATTCTACAGCAGAAAGTGTTACAAATTGCAGTCGCTGTTGATAAATAAAGAGAATGTATTCGCCGCGAGCGTAAAGTTCTTTCTTGAAGCAAAGAATAAATTGTCCTACGTAACCGCGTTCTCTCCTTTCAAGTCTAGCTTTTTCTCGATTCCTGCCACCGATTTTTCAGCCTCTTGTTCGCCTCCTATCCCAATTTATCCACCGCGGACCGCCATTTATTTTCTCAAAATCAGCTTCAAATTCCGTGCTGCAATCAGTTCCATAAAATCCAGCACAAAAATAATTAATCGAATATATGGACTGTTTACTTTGAAAGTGGTGTAATTCCATATTTAAAAAAATGATAATATCATATAATTTACAATTAACATAATGTAAACTTTTATTTGATGTAATATCTAATTTTTTTTAAATTTGCATATTTTTTTAATTCATGATTAATGTGCGATAAACTTTTTATTTTTGTGATGACTAATTTCTTTTTAAATTCGGATTTTTATTAAATTAAAGGGCAAAGGTAAAGAAAGACGTGCTCATCACCGATTTGCATGAAACTTTGCAGAAACATCAATTTGTGCATAAAAATAAGATCTGTAAAAGCCAAAAAGCGCGCTCTCGTCTAATTAAAAAGTTATTAAGCGTTAAAGTATAGTTATAAAGCCTGCCTTCCCGGCAGCGCGAACAACATCAGCGTATGCGCACGGATAGTTTGCAAGTAAAGTGCGCGTATTTGAAATGAAATAATATTGAATTGGCGAAGGCTAGGGGTGGGCGAGGCTCCCCTTTCATAATGTTTAAGAGTTTTCAATCAAACAATGGTTCGAGAGTAGGTTTGGGTTAGGTTTTAACTGCCCAAAGTGCAAACAATAACTTGACAATATACATATATTAATAATATAAATAAATCTTCTCTAATACTTGTTATTACTCTCATACTAAAAACTTATGCATTGATATTCAATAATTAAACAACTACAATTTGTATCATATATAGAGTTTAGAGTTCATTCTATCTACATTCATATAGAAATTTAATGAGATCGATTTTGAGACAGTTAGGTCAAAATACGAGTGTTAGGTCAGAAAAATGCGAGTGTTAGAGGTCAAACTGCGCGTGTTAGGTCAGAAAAATGCGAGTGTTAGGTCAGAAAAATGCGAGTGTTAGGTAAAAATGCGCCTTTTGCAGACCTTATTTTTATGCAAGTTAATGTTTAATATAGTCAGATAATAATAAGTCAGAGAACCGTTTGTCGTTGGTGAAAATTCGCATTAGTTTCGGAGTTACAGCCAAAAACCATCGACTTGTTTAACCGCATCGGATCAATGCTCGATCAATACTACTTAAACACTTATTTCGCCTGTAACTTTTGAACCGCTGATCGAAACCTATGATAATCATACACTTTTTTGCCGCTTTTGACGCGCTCTATCGGATAGGACTTTCGGCGAAAGTCGATCTTAAAAAAAACTTTTTGATGTTTCAAGTCAATGTTTGAGTAGCTGTAACTCCGAAAATAAGGCAAATATCGGGGAACGGAAAACGGCTGGCTGAGTCTTTATTGACCCCCTACCACTATCTCAAAGCGCGATCCAAATCCGACGACTTTCATTTTTTGGCTGAAAAAACGGCAAGGGGTTAGCCTTACCATTTTCTCGATTTTAGAAAATCGGCTGTAACTCCGAAACTAATGCGAATTTTGAGCAACGACAAACGGTGCGGTGACTTACTATTGACCCTCTACAAGATAGCAAAAGGAGAATCCGATCCGCCGACTTTCATTTTTTGGCTGAAAAAACGGCAAGGGGTTAGCCTTACCATTTTCTCGATTTTAGAAAATCGGTTGTAACTCCGAAACCAATGCGAATTTTGACCAACGACAAACGGCTCGCTGACTTACTATTGACCCTCTACAAGATAGCAAAAGGAGAATCCGATCCGCCGACTTTCATTTTTTGGCCCAAAAAAACGGCAAGGGGTTAGGTTTACCAAGGGGTTAGCCTTACCATTTTCTCGATTTTAGAAAATCGGTTGTAACTCCGAAACCAATGCGAATTTTGACCAACGACAAACGGTGCGGTGACTTACTATTGACCCTCTACAAGATAGCAAAAGGAGAATCCGATCCTCCGACTTTCATTTTTTGGCCCAAAAAATCGGCAAGGGGTTAGCCTTACCATTTTCTCGATTTTAGAAAATCGGCTGTAACTCCGAAACTAATGCGAATTTTGACCAACGACAAACGGTGCGGTGACTTACTATTGACCCTCTACAAGATAGCAAAAGGAGAATCCGATCCGCCGACTTTCATTTTTTGGCCCAAAAAAACGGCAAGGGGTTAGCCTTACCATTTTCCCGATTTTAGATAATCGGCTGTAACTTCGAAACTAATGCGAATTTTGAGCAACGACAAACGGTGCGGTGACTTACTATTGACCCTCTACAAGATAGCAAAAGGAGAATCCGATCCTCCGACTTTCATTTTTTGGCTGAAAAAAACGGCAAGGGTTAGCCTTACCATTTTCTCGATTTTAGAAAATCGGCTGTAACTCCGAAACTAATGCGAATTTTGACCAACGACAAACGGCTCGCTGACTTACTATTGACCCTCTACAAGATAGCAAAAGGAGAATCCGATCCGCCGACTTTCATTTTTTGGCCCAAAAAAACGGCAAGGGGTTAGGTTTACCAAGGGGTTAGCCTTACCATTTTCCCGATTTTAGAAAATCGGCTGTAACTCCGAAACTAATGCGAATTTTGAGCAACGACAAACGGTGCGGTGACTTACTATTGACCCTCTACAAGATAGCAAAAGGAGAATCCGATCCGCCGACTTTCATTTTTTGGCTGAAAAAAACGGCAAGGGGTTAGCCTTACCATTTTCTCGATTTTAGAAAATCGGCTGTAACTCCGAAACTAATGCGAATTTTGACCAACGACAAACGGTGCGGTGACTTACTATTGACCCTCTACAAGATAGCAAAAGGAGAATCCGATCCGCCGACTTTCATTTTTTGGCTGAAAAAACGGCAAGGGGTTAGCCTTACCATTTTCTCGATTTTAGAAAATCGGTTGTAACTCCGAAACCAATGCGAATTTTGACCAACGACAAACGGCTCGCTGACTTACTATTGACCCTCTACAAGATAGCAAAAGGAGAATCCGATCCGCCGACTTTCATTTTTTGGCCCAAAAAAACGGCAAGGGGTTAGGTTTACCAAGGGGTTAGCCTTACCATTTTCTCGATTTTAGAAAATCGGTTGTAACTCCGAAACCAATGCGAATTTTGACCAACGACAAACGGTCCGGTGACTTACTATTGACCCTCTACAAGATAGCAAAAGGAGAATCCGATCCTCCGACTTTCATTTTTTGGCCCAAAAAATCGGCAAGGGGTTAGCCTTACCATTTTCTCGATTTTAGAAAATCGGTTGTAACTCCGAAACCAATGCGAATTTTGACCAACGACAAACGGTCCGGTGACTTACTATTGACCCTCTACAAGATAGCAAAAGGAGAATCCGATCCTCCGACTTTCATTTTTTGGCCCAAAAAATCGGCAAGGGGTTAGCCTTACCATTTTCTCGATTTTAGAAAATCGGCTGTAACTCCGAAACTAATGCGAATTTTGACCAACGACAAACGGTGCGGTGACTTACTATTGACCCTCTACAAGATAGCAAAAGGAGAATCCGATCCGCCGACTTTCATTTTTTGGCTCAAAAAAACGGCAAGGGGTTAGCCTTACCATTTTCCCGATTTTAGAAAATCGGCTGTAACTCCGAAACTAATGCGAATTTTGAGCAACGACAAACGGTGCGGTGACTTACTATTGACCCTCTACAAGATAGCAAAAGGAGAATCCGATCCGCCGACTTTCATTTTTTGGCTGAAAAAAACGGCAAGGGGTTAGCCTTACCATTTTCTCGATTTTAGAAAATCGGCTGTAACTCCGAAACTAATGCGAATTTTGACCAACGACAAACGGTCCGGTGACTTACTATTGACCCTCTACAAGATAGCAAAAGGAGAATCCGATCCGCCGACTTTCATTTTTTGGCTGAAAAAAACGGCAAGGGGTTAGCCTTACCATTTTCTCGATTTTAGAAAATCGGCTGTAACTCCGAAACTAATGCGAATTTTGACCAACGACAAACGGTGCGGTGACTTACTATTGACCCTCTACAAGATAGCAAAAGGAGAATCCGATCCTCCGACTTTCATTTTTTGGCTGAAAAAAACGGCAAGGGGTTAGCCTTACCATTTTCTCGATTTTAGAAAATCGGCTGTAACTCCGAAACTAATGCGAATTTTGACCAACGACAAACGGTGCGGTGACTTACTATTGACCCTCTACAAGATAGCAAAAGGAGAATCCGATCCTCCGACTTTCATTTTTTGGCCCAAAAAAACGGCAAGGGGTTAGCCTTACCATTTTCTCGATTTTAGAAAATCGGCTGTAACTCCGAAACTAATGCGAATTTTGACCAACGACAAACGGCTCGCTGACTTACTATTGACCCTCTACAAGATAGCAAAAGGAGAATCCGATCCTCCGACTTTCATTTTTTGGCCCAAGAAAACGGCAAGGGGTTAGGTTTACCAAGGGGTTAGCCTTACCATTTTCTCGATTTTAGAAAATCGGTTGTAACTCCGAAACCAATGCGAATTTTGACCAACGACAAACGGCTCGCTGACTTACTATTGACCCTCTACAAGATAGCAAAAGGAGAATCCGATCCTCCGACTTTCATTTTTTGGCCCAAAAAATCGGCAAGGGGTTAGCCTTACCATTTTCTCGATTTTAGAAAATCGGCTGTAACTCCGAAACTAATGCGAATTTTGACCAACGACAAACGGTGCGGTGACTTACTATTGACCCTCTACAAGATAGCGAAAGGAGAATCCGATCCTCCGACTTTCATTTTTTGGCTGAAAAAAACGGCAAGGGGTTAGCCTTACCATTTTCTCGATTTTAGAAAATCGGCTGTAACTCCGAAACTAATGCGAATTTTGAGCAACGACAAACGGTGCGGTGACTTACTATTGACCCTCTACAAGATAGCAAAAGGAGAATCCGATCCTCCGACTTTCATTTTTTGGCTGAAAAAAACGGCAAGGGGTTAGCCTTACCATTTTCCCGATTTTAGATAATCGGCTGTAACTCCGAAACTAATGCGAATTTTGACCAACGACAAACGGTGCGGTGACTTACTATTGACCCTCTACAAGATAGCAAAAGGAGAATCCGATCCTCCGACTTTCATTTTTTGGCTGAAAAAAACGGCAAGGGGTTAGCCTTACCATTTTCTCGATTTTAGAAAATCGGCTGTAACTCCGAAACTAATGCGAATTTTGAGCAACGACAAACGGTGCGGTGACTTACTATTGACCCTCTACAAGATAGCAAAAGGAGAATCCGATCCGCCGACTTTCATTTTTTGGCTGAAAAAACGGCAAGGGGTTAGCCTTACCATTTTCTCGATTTTAGAAAATCGGCTGTAACTCCGAAACTAATGCGAATTTTGACCAACGACAAACGGCCCGCTGACTTACTATTGATCCTCTACAAGATAGCAAAAGGAGAATCCGATCCGCCGACTTTCATTTTTTGGCTGAAAAAAACGGCAAGGGGTTAGCCTTACCATTTTCTCGATTTTAGAAAATCGGCTGTAACTCCGAAACTAATGCGAATTTTGACCAACGACAAACGGCCCGCTGACTTACTATTG